>CM042913.1:11015068-12450068 GCA_023653625.1 Triadica sebifera | reverse complement strand
TTTTAAGATTTATTAGTTAGAATTTAACTTAAACATCTAATTAAGGATATACAATGCACATCATGTCCATTATTATTATTATTAATATTTTGTGTTTTTGGTCCATATATAATTATATATATTGTTTCGATTGGATGCTTTATAGAGTGCTTCCTTCATTTCCCTTTCCATTGAAGACCATTTTCAATTTTTTAAAACCTAATAATGACAGATGCAACTTGTGAATTTCTTTAATCAATGTCGAATCAAAGCCACCTTACTTTTTCCCTACACTTTCACTAATATATATATATAAGTGCACAGCTTTCTTTAGAGCTCATTATTACTTTTCATTAAAAGAAGAATTTAATTTATATAATTAGAATTACATATTTCTTCGAGGCATCATTAAAAAAATTAAAAAAATAATAACCCATATTTATTAATGTATATCTTGTACTTTTAAAAAGAAAATGAGTTATCTTTATTATACTGATAACACCCTATTTGCCATTTTGTTTTAAAAAATCATTTTTTTTAAAAAATAGTTTTTTTAGTATTAAAAATTTATTTTAGAAATAAACAGATAAATAAATATTTTTTTACCAAAAAATAATTTTTAAAAAATTAAAAAAATTAATCAATTAAATAAAAAATTTATAAACTTATTATACTTAATTTTTATGCACCTTCTTTATTATAGAATATTAACCTATAATTTTGTATAAAACAAAAAAGAAAAATATTAGCCTATACCCCTTCAAGTATTCACTCACATATTCACGCACTAAAAAAAACCAATTTTAGTTATAAAGTTATTTGAGTGACTGTCAGGTGTCAAATTTGAATTCGTATAGGAGCCCATAAAGCATTAACTAATCGATCATCATTGATAATAATACTTTTTTTTTTTGAATTATATATCAAGATAAAGCCACCAGGTGTGTATATTATTGGTCATGTAAAATTTGATAGAAGACACTTGTATGGATTCTTTTGCTCAATTATTTAGAGCATGCCATTATTGTCCCCTTAGCTCCATCCATCTTCATAAGAAAGCCTAGAAAGGGAAAAGAAAAAAGAAAAAAGAAAAGGAGAGGAATGAGTAACATAGCCAAAAAATGGAAGGTTTTGAGTGGTGAAGGAAAATGGGAAGGTCTATTGGACCCTCTCGACGCTGATCTCCGCAGCTATATAATTCACTACGGTGAAAGAGCAGCGGCTATCGGCGATGCCTTCAATAAGCAGGAAAAATCTCCAGGTTATAAGCTCAGCCGCTGTCCAATGGTAGATTTGTTTTCTAAGGTGGGATTAGAAAACAACAATCCCTACAAGTACACTGTTACAAACTTCGTTTATGCAAAATCAGAAGTCAAACAAAATCAACGCCTTCTTGAAGAGGAATCCTCCTGGATTGCTTATGTGGCCGTGGCCACAGATGAAGGAACGGTGGCATTGGGAAGAAGGGATATTTTGATTTCTTGGAGAGGAACCCTGACTGAAATAGAAACGAAGAAAGATCTTGAAAGCTTGCTCATTTCAGCTTCAGATGTATTTGGCCAGTCCAGTATTGCTATTCCTAGAGTGCATTATGGCTTCCATTCAATCTACACAACCAAAGATCCCAATTCTGCATACTCCAAGTCCAGTGCTAGAGAGCAGGTGAGTCTCAATTTTTACACAAAATGAATTAATAATATTTAACAGGCAAATCGTATTATCAGACATCTGAACTTCTTTTGTTTTAACATGGAGCTCCTAAATTTTGATTTTGTCGCACATGAGCCCGTAAATAATTATTTTTACATCAAATTCTTATTGGACTTGGAAAATGGAATTGAATGTCAATAATGTAAACAAAAAAAACATAATCTAATAGTTTTTATTTTTTTAGGTAATATTATATTGACTTTTTCTTTATATCATATTTTTTTATAAGAGATTGGAAAATGGAATTGAATGTCAATAATGCAAACAAAAAAAATAAGATTATGTTAGGCAATAATAGTTTTTATTTTTTTAGCCAAAATATTATGTGTATTATATTCACTTTTTCTTTATATTTTTTTTAAGAGATATAACTGGAGATTCTTTATATCATTTTTAATGCCACGGAAAAATAGAAACAAATAGATTTAGATTTTAAATACGTACTCTAGGTTAATTAAAAATTAACAATGTATGATATTCAATACTTTGGATTAATAATGGTAACATAATTTGCCACTTTATTACAAATTGATATTAAACCGTTTAATTAGTACCAAAAATTTTGGAAAAGTTGTATGATAAAAAAAATGACATGGCAATTTGGAATGACATGAAAATTTGGAATGCATAGCTGGAATGTTGATACAGTCATTGTTTTTTACTAGAAACTGATTTCAGGTAATATTTCTAAAATTTTATATATTACCAATATATAACCATTAAAATATTTGGTACCAATTTATAATAAAGTAATAAGTTTTAGTAACTTTTATATTATTAACCCCAATACTTTTTTGTCATCTAATAAGGGATTGATGTATAAAATAATAATTGTTAGTATCAATAAGTTTCTTTTTTCAGTGATTTTGAATAATTAAAGGAATATTTATTCCTTAATTTACATGTTACTATAAAGGTTCTAAAGGAGGTGAATATATTGGTGGAGAAATACAGAAACCAGCAAGTGAGCATAACTGTAACAGGCCACAGTATGGGAGCAACACTTGCAATATTAAACGCAATGGACATTGTAGCTAATGGACACAACAAACCCACAGGTGAGACAGACAAGGCATTTCCAGTCACAGCCATTGTATTTGCTAGCCCTCGCCTCGGAGACGATGGCTTCAAAAAGGTATTTGAAGAACTGAAAGATAATCTTCATGTCCTCCGAATTTCGAATGCAAAGGATCCAGTTCCTCAAATACCAATCACCGAGTATGTACATGTCGGAGAAGAGTTGATAATCGACACTACCATGTCTCCATATCTAAAAGATGATAAGAAAGAGAGTACTGTGCATAACATAGAGCTTTACCTTCATGGAGTTTCAGCCATGCAAGGACGTAATAGTTTCAACTGGGCCAAAATCACTCGAGATTATTCCCTAATAAATAAATCCACCGATGCTTTAGATGAAAAGTATAACGTTCCTGCTGAGTGGTGGATAGAGAAAAACAAAGGTATGATTCAACTGGGTAATGGATATTGGAAGTTAGATGATTATAAGCCAAATCCTCCAGCTGCATTATATAATTCTTTGAAATCATCAATTTAATTAAGAAGGCTTGTTTACTAATAAATTAAAAATGTGGGTGTTTATGATCATCAAGATCTAAGTTAATATATATTCAAAGTCACTTGTGTTTCTTGTGCATAAAGTTGTTTTGAATTGTTCTCCTCAGCAGCTCGGCTTGTTGCTGCCTTTACTTGTAAGCATTGATAATTATGCTGCTGCAAATTTTTTCCCATCTTTTCTAATCACATATATGTGTTTGTGGTATATTCTGATGTAAAGGAAAATTATGGATTCCCTCATTCCTCACAAAGCTCTTGATGTAATGGCAAATTATGGATTCCCTCATCCCTCGCGTTGCACTTTATAATTATACTTTGAGCTCTTAATGACCTAGGGTTGTCAGGTTTGATAATTAAGCTGTTGTTTTGAATTGTTCTCCTGAGCAGCTCAGCTTGTTGCTGCCTTTGCTTGCAACCCCAGGTAATTATGCTGCTGCAATTTTTCCTCATCTTTTCTAATCATATATATGTGTTTGTTGTACTTTCTGATGTAAAGGCAAATTATGGATTCTCTCATCCCTCACTGAGCTCTTGATGTAACGGAAAATTATGGATTCCTTCATCCCTCACGTTGCACTTTATAACTATACTTTGAGCTCTTAATGACCTGGGTTGTAAGCTTTGATAATTATGCTGCTGTTTTGAATTGTTCTCCGCAGCAGCTCAGCTTGTTGCTGCCTTTGCTTGTAATCCCAGGTAATTACGATACTGCAATTTTTTCCCCATATTTTCTAATCACATGTGTCTATTGTACTTTCTGATGTAAAGGCAAATTATGGATTCCCTCATCCCTCATTGAGCTCTTGATGTAACGGCAAATTATGTATTTCCTCATCCCTCATGTTGTACTTTATAATTATACTTTTCAAATCACATATATGTATTTGTTGTACTTTCTAATGTAAAGGCAACTTATGCATTCCCTCATCCCTCACCGAGCTCTTAATGTAACGGCAAATTATGGATTCCCTCATCCCTCACGTTGCACTTTATAATTATACTTCAAGCTCTTAACGACCTGGGGTTGTAAGCTTTGATACTTATACTGCTATTTTGAATTGTTCTCCGCAGCAGCTCAGCTTGTTGTCGTCTTTGCTTGTAACCCTAGGTAATTATGCCGCTGCAATGTTTTTCCCATCTTTTCTAATTACATATATGTGTTTGTTGTACTTTCTGATGTAAAGGCAAATTATTGATTCCCTCATCCCTCACTGAGCTCTTGATGTAACAACAAATTATGGATTCCTTCATCCCTCACTGAGTTCTTGATGTAACGACAAATTATGGATTTCCTCATCGCTCACGTTGCACTTTATAATTATACTTTGAGCTCTTAACGACTTGGGGTTGTAAGCTTTGATAATTATGCTGCTGTTTTGAATTGTTCTCCTTAACAGCTCAGATTGTTGCTGCCTTTGCTTGTAACCCCAGGTAATTATGGATTCCCTCATCCCTCACTGAGCTCCTGATGTAACGACAAATTATGGATTCCTTCATCCCTCACATTGCAGTTTATAATTATACTTTGAGCTCTTAACGACCTGGGGTTGTAAGCTTTGAGAATTATGTTGATGTTTTGAATTGTTCTCCTCAGCAACTCAGCTTGTTGCTATGTATGAACATATTAAAAAATATTTCAATAGAATTTCATTTTTGCTAGTTTAATCCAGGTTTAATCTCAGTCACACCTTTAACCCTTAATATCAAATAATTGACCGGACTAGGTCTGAAAATGTTGGATTTTATTTTTCTTCATTGAACTGATACTATTCAAATTAAATTGAAAAAAGCTGTCTTTGAATCACTAATTAATTTTTTCAAATAATCACCATCATCAATTTTTATTTGATAAAAATGAAAATCAATTTAATACCACAAGGAAAAGCCATGAAGAAATCCAATACAAGCTTGTTATTCATTTATAGATCATTACTATTGACGGCAGTCTATCAATATCGTTATTGATTAAATATTGAAAGTGAAATCTAAAATAAACGTTATTCTAGATTGTTCAAGACAACTTGACAAAACGCTTTCCTATTTATAGATCATTACTATTGACGGCAGTCTATCAATATCGTTATTGATTAAATATAAAATATTTTCATTTATAAAAATTAAATTAATTAGAAGTTGATAATTAAAGAAATTAATTGATTATATTTAAGGATTGTGTAAATTAAATGAATAAAATTGATAACAAAGAAGTCAACTAAAGAAATAGTTAAGAGACTTTGGCATATAAAATTGTAAAATTCAAACTAACCTTCTTCTTCTTCTTCTTCTTCTTATTATTATTATTATTATCATCATCATCATCATCATCATCATCATGTTCTATGCGTGTTTTTGTATTATGAGTAGAGAGGAAGGGACATAATTCATATTTTGCAATAAAACTGCTAATTGACAAAAATTAATGAGTATTCATTAAGAAAATGATAGTATAAAATAATGAGTAATGAGAGGAGTATTAGAATTAGTGTTGATTTTAAACTTTAGTGCTTAGCCATTTTAAAATGTCAAATAATATCTTGACGACAAAAGAGTGGCCCTTATTTATATAAATAATTTATATGTGCTAAACTTTTACCAATCTCTACAAAATAAATGTAAAATAAAGTTAACATTTATTATTAATTTATTAAAATTAAAAATAAAATTTATATGATGAATTAATTTATAAACCAAAATAATAAATCATTTTTTTAAATGAAAACTATACAATTTAAAAGATTAAACCCTAAACATAAGATTCAAGTCCATCTAGTGTAAAACTCACTTTAATTAGTTAATAGTCACATATTTTTAAATTAAAGAGTAATTTTGGTAATAAGTTAATTTTTACTTTTTTTTAATCTATAATAGTAGATTAAAAGACATATTTATAGATAAACTAGATGCCTTATACTTTATATACATACAATTTCACATGTATTAGAGTCAAAATATCAATATCATCACCTCAAACCCATATTACTTACTTATTCCCATACCTTATCTATCAAACTTACAAATAAGGAAAACTCAATTCTTACATGTGACAAAATTTAATGAGATTTCCACCACCAAAAACCCTATCCGACCCTAACAAACCTAATGAAGTACTTTCAAATCTGGCCTGCCAATCATGGTTTCAAAAAGATCAAATGATCATATATTGGTTGCTTTCCTCATCATCTGAAGAGTTTTTTTTTTTGTTTTCTCTCTATGTAATTGGCATGACATCCTCTTTTAAGGTTTGGTCTGTCTTATTCATTATCTTTGGCTCTTTATCACAAAACAAAAAAATTATAAATCAATATTGAATTGTAAAAACTCAAGAAAAATGACATGACTGTCTCTCAGTATATACAGCGAGCCAAATCCCTTACTAATGAACTAACTACAGCCAGTCGTACCATGACCCCAGTCGAATTCAATACCATCATCTACCGTAACATTGGTAGTGAGTATCACAACATCATAACCGCCCTTAATATGTGCCCAGAACCAGTATCCTTCAATAAACTATATAGTCATCTCTTAGCCCTTGAAATACTTCTCAAAAGCCAAAATGACGTTAATTATGCATCCAAAACCGCCACCTCTTTTCCACCTATCCTTCCCATGCTACCCATCACCACCTTTTCCTAATCACCTTGCTCAAGTAGGAATCGTCGTCCTCACTAGATTTGCAATCTTCGAAATCACACTACGGATAGATGTAGATGCAGGTATGAACCCCATAATTCCCAAGTCAACTTTGTGCAATTCCTCACTCTTCCTAAATCAATAACCCCTCAATCCTTTTGGCTTGTTGATTCTGACGCAAACTACCATTACGAGTACAATAAATACTTTAAGTTAAAGGTTATATATATTTGTTACCTAAATGACATACGTTTAAAATGGAGGCAGTGACAATTTTGTAAATATGTTACTTGTTATATGCGTCTGTCATTTACAAATGTCAGTCATATAAAGTTTAGATGTCTGTCATTATAAATAACAGATGCATATAAATTTTTTATATGCGTCTGTCATTTATAATGACAGACGCATATAACTCTAGAATATGCGTCTGTCATTATAAATGACAAACATATAAATGTTAGGCGTCTGTCTTAAATAATAACATACGCATATGATATTCTAATAGGCGTCAGTTATTATTTAAGACAAACGCATATAAGTTTTTTAAAAACCTAAAAACAAGCCTCTTTACATAGTGTTCATCGTCTGCAACAAATTATACTCATCTGATCATGCTCAAATTGTAGCTCAATCCCTCAGCGGCGATAAGGTATTACTCGTTTTTCAGTGCTATTTCAATTTTGAAATTTTTTGGACTTGATTTGCTTTTTAATTGCGTTGTGCTTTTGATTTTGAAATTTTTGTTGGGTTAGACCAGATAACATCCAGAGATCCTCATATCTTCATTGCCACCAAGTAATTTTCGAAGCTTCTGCACGCATCCTCTATATCTTCATCGCCAAATGCTTTCTTCATAGCAGTCCTGCTGGCTCTGATGTATGTTGGGGTAATTGGCGATGGTACGAGCTTCCATCCATGTTTTGCTTCAGTTACATTCTTAAGTTCCCTTAGTTTGTCCATCTGCTTTGACTGCTTGTAGGAATAGAAAACTGAATGCAAACCAGTGAAAGTCTGGTTCTTTTTATGAGCTTTTCTAGTTCTGTTGGGGCAAGAATGAAATTGAACCCTCTTATAAACACTGGTCTTCTAAGTTTGAATCTGAAGATAAGAGAGAGTTTTCTGAATGACTTGAAAAGCTTGGATTTGAAGGTAAATAATTCTTTCATTTCTACAGCTAATGATTGAAAACGGAGTAATGCTAAAGTAATATGGGATAGAATAGAATGTTACTGCTTTCTGACTTAATGATATATACCACACTTAATGCAATTTGTTATTTAAAAGAAACAAAATTGAAGTGGTGTCCCATGAAAAATAAAAATTGCAGAGATTAGAAAATCTTGATTAAAAAGGAATTTAATGATCTGAAGATTGCCAATGAATGATTTAGATTGAAAAGAACAATTATAACAAGGGTAGTTTATGAATTCATATCAGCTAAAGCAATTTGTATATATAAAAGCAAATTGGTATGAATTATTTTTTGGTTGTTTTGTTAGGTTTTGAAGTTTAACCTCACCGAATCTGCAGTTAGAAAGGCAGTCAGGTTTGCGAGCAAAGGTTTTTCCATAACTGCAGTTAGAAAGGCAAGGATTTAAATACTACTTTGACTCTTAGTTGAATTATTGTGTCATTGATATAATGTGTATTGTTAGAACTCCTGCTATGGTTGTATTATGCATGACATGCAATTAGGTTTGTCTGAATTCAGCCAACCTTTTTTTTCCAGTTATCTTCATATTTTTAAATATTTATTGTTTTCCAACTATGCAATTGAGTATTTGATAGTTTTAATTGAATTGGGAACCGAGTAAATGAATCTGGATATTCTAATCTTAGTTAGATATAATGTGTATTGTCCTTGTACAATATGCGTCCTCATTGTGTTGTGGTAGCTTCTTATGGACATGGAGGCAGCTTTGGCAATTTATTTTATCTTGTGAAACTAAATGTATAGAAGATTCAGACTGGTTTGCATGACTATATTGCTGAACCAGACTGGTTTGCATGACTATATTGCTGAACTAGACAGCTTGCATGACTATATTGAGTTTTTGACTTATTTGTCTGTGCTTGTAGCCTCAGCCCAATTCACCAAAAATGGATCCTTTCTATCTGGTCTTTTTGGAATTGTTATATTAACAAACTAGGAAAATGTCATTTAGTTTATTCTATCCCTTAACTCTATTAGGAAAAATGCATTTTAGGCTAGTTTCTTACTTTGTGGAATAGGTAGGGGTAGTTGTTAAACAAATCAGCTCTATGGTGGGATAGTAACATCTAGCTGCCTAATTGACAGATATTTGAACTTGGATTCATTCATGCTACTGTTACAATTGTCCAGAAATAATCTAGGGAGTATAGGATTCTTTAGTCATAGTTGATGTTATACGAAAATTGATTCTTGTATTATAAATTTCATTACACCTAAAGCCCTTCTTGCTAAGTTTTATCCATATAAGTTTTCACTCTGACTGTTCTAGGCAGTAAGAATTTCAGATATGGATTCCAAACTGAAAATATTATGCGAAACACATGTTTATTACTAAGAAGATGAAATTTTAGCTAGAACAACTACGAAGGGAAACAAATAGATAGTGGAAATGAATAAATTACTTTTGGATCACTTGTTTAGGATCCTTAGGCAGTATACCTAAGGAAAAGATTAATTAAGCATTTAACTTGTGTGATGTCTCACCAAAATGTTGAAGCTTCACAAAATTATAATTTCAAAATAATCATTTCAATCTTAGTAAAGCTTCCCTATGGCTAAGTAGGCTGCTTGAGCTTTCTTGGTGGATATGCCTGCAAGATTTTGACAGAGTTGTTATTTTTTTTACTGGTCTACCGCTTCTTTACAGATTACTGGCTAAACAGGTGGTATTGGTTTTATGAAGTTATTATGTGACAATACTATGGGTTTAGTTAGTGAATTTTTTGAGCTTTCACATGTAACTGTTGTGGCAAATGTAGCATCACTCGGACACTGCATCAATCCTATTAGGGACACTCTTTATTATATGTTCCATGTATTCCAAGTTTGAAATGGTTTTTTTTGAACTAAATTATGATGGGTGCAAGAACCAAGTTTCTAATATAAAATATGGCGCTCCTTGAGAATATGAACTAGTTGATACATTCTTTTGTTAGTAGGAAGAGCATATAATTTCCTTGAAACATATTCTTGATTATAAACTCAAATTGCTTCCATGATGATGAGGTGCTGACTGGGAGTATTCCACAAAATATAGGCAACACAATTTCCTTCCAGGTCTTGTATGTACTTCATCCAACTCAGCAAACTGAAATACTTGTAATACTTTGTTTAATTGATTGAATTTTTACTAAATAAGCCTTCTATTGATAGGAACTTGTCCTACAACCAGCTAACAGGAGAGATTCCATTCAACATTGGTTTCTTACAAGTAGCCACATTGTATGTGCTTACAACTTATCTCTAATATGGTTGACAACTTTGATTTTGAATTTTAATCTTGATCCTCACTTGATAACTTATCTCCAATGCCATTTTATGAATTTTAATCTTGATCCTCATTTGATAATATGATAGATTTTGATCTCGGACCAGGCTTCATTCCTCACATCAAGTTTTCCATACTGAAATACAAGAACACTCAAGGTATATTTTCCTCATCTTAATATCATCAACCTTCTATTGATTTTAGTCATTATGGTTGCATAATTCTTACTTGAATTTCATATGTATATAAATTTTCCAACTATATATATATATATATATATATATATATATATATATATATATATATATATTATGTTTCCAGATAGTTGCATTAATAGTTTAGCAATGATATGAAATCGATATTTTCAATCAACAATGGATTCTTATCATCAATACCCATTCAAGATGTACTCATTAGATGTTTAAGGATATTATATATAATGTTTCTCCTTATTAAAAAACAATAAGACTTATATATATTGAACCTTTTTTGTGTGGTTAGATATGGATCGAAGTTGGATGTATGGTAGACGCACTACATTTGAATATTTGAATGGAGTTGTGGAATTTATTAGAAATGAGGAGGAAAAGCAAATAAGTGAAAGAGAAGAAATGATTGTATGTCTCTGTGTTGATTGTAAGAACATGAAAAAGTTTCGAGATGTTCATATAGTGAAATTTCATATAATAAGGCGTGGTTTTAAGTAAGGTTACACACGGTGGATATGGCATGGTGAGAGTGTTTTAACTAGGACACGTTCTAATAATAATGAATTTGATCAGCAAGGAGAAAATAACATTGATGATGAAGAGAATGATCGTGTAGATGAGATGATAGATGATACGGAACATTTTATGGAAATGCCAGAACACATTCAGAGATTTTTAAACGATGCTGATAAACCTTTGTATCCCGATTGCAGTAATTTCACAAAATTGTCAGCCGTTTTTAAACTCTGTAACATGAAAGCAAAAAATGGATGGAGTGATAAGAGTTTCACGGCACTATTAGAATTGTTGCAAGACATGCTTTCGGAGAGAAATGAGCTTCCCACATCTACATATGAGGCTAATAAAATGTTGTGTCCTATGGCTATGGAATATAAAAAGATACATGCATGTCCAAATGATTGTGTATTATACCGAAATGAATATAAGGACTTGCATAAGTGTCCAAGGTGTGGAATGTCACGTTACAAACATGGGAAAGTTTCTTCTGAGGATAAAAAAGGCCTCCAGCTAAAGTATTATGGTATTTACCTATAATACCAAGATTCAAACGCCTGTTTGCAAATGCAAAAGATGCAAAAAACTTAAGGTGGCTTGCAGAAGGAAGAAAACATGATGGAAAACTTAGACATCCTACAGATTCTCCTCAATGGAGAACAATTGATAGAACGTTCCCTAAATTTGGTGGTGAGGTTAGGAATCTGAGGCTTGGACTTTGTACAGATGGAATCAACCCCCATGGCACACTCAGTAGTAAACATAGCACGTGGCCAGTTCTTCTTGCGGTTTACAATCTGCCTCCTTGGCTGACTATGAAGCGTAAGTATATTATATTGTCGTTGTTGATATCAGGGCCTAAACAACCGGGAAATGATATTGATGTTTACCTTGCATTACTTATTGATGATTTGAAACTGTTGTGGGATGAAGGTGTGTCGGTGTATAATGCATACAGTGAAAGCATGTTTACCTTACATGTCATGATATTTTGCATTATAAATGATTTTTCGGCTTATGGTAACTTATCTGGGTACACCGTGAAAGGAGCAAAAGTGTGTCCGATTTGTGAGGACAACACAATGGACCAACGTTTAAATCATAGCCAGAAAAATGTTTATATGAGTCATCGAACATTTCTCCCTCCTAATCACCCTTATCGTAAGAAGAAAAAGTCTTTCAATGGATATACCGAAATGCGAGTAGCTCGTTTGCCATTAATAGGATATGATATTTTCGAACGAGTTAGAGAAATTGATAATGCATTTGGTAAACCTTTTAAACCTGCTCAAAAGGGTCCTTGGAAAAAGAGATTTATATTCTGGGATCTTCCATATTGGGAATACTTACCGGTTCGTCGTTGTATTGATGTTATGCACGTGGAGAAAAATGTTTGTGATGCTATAATAGGGACATTGTTGAATATACCGGGAAAAACAAAATATGGTCTCAAAGTAAGAAAGGACATATTAGAAATGGGCATACGGATGGAGTTAGCGCCTTAAGATACAGGGAAACGAACATATCTTCCCCCAGCTTGTTATACGTTGTCTAAAAAAGAGAAAACAAACTTTTGTGAGTATCTTTATGGTGTTAAAGTTCCATATGGATTTTCATCAAATATTAAAAGTCTTGTGTCAATGAAAGAATTAAAGTTGATAGGTATGAAGTCTCATGATTGTCATGTTTTGATGCAACAATTTTTACCGATAGCAATTCGAGTAATACTACCGAATCATGTGAGGAATTTTATCACAAGACTTTGTTTTTTCTTCAATGCAATTTGTTGTAAGGTCGTTGATTCAGATAATTTGGATGAGTTACAAGCCAATATTGTTGTTACTCTATGTCAATTTAAAATGTATTTTCCACCTTCCTTTTTTGACATAATGGTGCATTTGGTTGTTCATCTTGTGAGAGAGATTAAATTGTGCGGTCCAGTGTATTTGAGGTATATGTATCCTTTTGAAAGATTCATGGGTATCTTAAAAGGGTATGTGAGAAACCGATATCAACCTGAAGATAGTATTATTGAAGGTTACTCGGTTGAGGAGGGTATTGAATTTTGCAAAGACTACTTATCAGGTGTTGAACCTATTGGCATTCCTAAGTCTCATCACGAGGGAAGACTTGGAGGTAAAGGAACAATTGGATTTAAAATGGTATTACCCGGTGCTCAGATGCGTGAGAAAGCACATCTCATTGTGTTGCACCACCTTACACAAGTTCATCCATATTTAGAAGAGCACATGTCCATTTTAAGGCGTCTGAATCCATCCAAAGGTGAAATATGGTTGACAAATGAACATAATAGTTCTTTCATTGGATGGTTTAAAGACCGAGTGATGCGTCAGTTATCAGAAGTGCCCAAAGATGTAACTGATACCATAAAATGGTTAGCCTATGGCCCTAGGTTGAATATACGGTCTTATGAAGGATATGACATCAACAGATATACCTTTTACACTAAACTTCAGGATGACAAAAGCACAATGCAAAATAGTGGAGTTACTTTGATAGCTTCATCACGAGAATTTTCTAGTACTAAAGACACCATGCCAATAGATGCTACGATGTCATATTATGGTGTAGTTGAAGACATTTGGGAGCATAATTACAGGGAATTTATGATTCCTCTCTTTCGATGTAAATGGATTGAAAACCGACGAGGTGTTCGAGTGGATGAGTTAGGAATCACTTTGGTTGATTTTAGCGGATTGGGTTATCAAGATGATCCATTCATTCTTGCTTCACAGGCTAAACAAGTATTTTATGTTATTGACCTTGACGATAGTAAGTGGTCTATTGTTCTTCAAGGTTAGAGGCGTATTGTTGGTATCGATGATGTGGTAGATGAGGAAGAATATGATCAGTTTGATGAGACTCCCCCGTTTTCTATCGGGTTACCAATGCCAGTTGGGGAATATATTTTAGATTCAAAATACATGTGTGATGATCATACTGAAGGCATATGGATTGAAAAAGGACAATAATTGATGCATATATGTTTCTTGTAAGTTTATTTATAAATGTGTATTATGATTAATGTGGTTTATACTCATAATTACTAGTTTTGTTATTGTTTATCATATAAATCTATTGTTTGTATTTCCCTTTAAAATAAAGTATTATTATTGTAGATTATACTAACATGTTTCTTTGTTATGCTTATGTTACAGGAAATCATGTCCAATGAACAACCAGATTCTGAGCCATCAAGTATCATGACAAAAAGGAAAACTAGGGGAGCTACCACGTGCAAACAATTGAAGAAGCAAGGGAATGAACAAAAGACAATAGATTTCGATGAGTTTGATCGCCCAATAGGAACATACGCCGATATATTTAGTTCCTACGTTGTCCTTGTAGCACGTTCCCATATGAATATCACGATAAAAAGCTGGGATCTGGTCGATAATGGTCTTAAAAATACAATTTGGGAAGATATCAAGATAAGTGTCCTTCAAATCTATTAACAAATTTGATTGTAAAGAAGTAAAACTAATTATTTTGCAGAAAGAGTTCAACATTCCGGATGATAAGAAAAATATTGTACTCAGAACTGTTGGAATGCGGTGGAAGGATTTTAAGTATCGATTAGTGGTTAAGTATATAAAGAATAAATCAGTACAAAAGTCACCATTGGAATTATATGACTTCATCTCCGAGAAAGATTGGGAGGAGTTTAAACAAGCACATGAATCTGAAGAATATGAGGTACTAATTATGAAGTAGATTAATGCAATTTATATTTACATTTATGCAATGCTTGATAATGAGATCTTCATTATTTTGTTAACAGCAAATCAGTGCCAAGGCGAAGGCAAAGCAAGCAAAGAATGTGCATCCAATTTTTTTGGGTCGTGTGGGCTATGCTGGGAAAAGGACTCAATGGATTATTAAAGATCCCATCTCTTCTTTTTCATCATCACAATTTATAAGCTCTGATGTTACATCATCATATGATCGAAGCCTAGATTGGGTAAGAGCTAGAATGAAAAAGACAGAAGGAAATTATATAATCCCAGTAGAAAAGACAAAAAAGGTGGCAAAAAAAATCGTAAGTATAACTTGCTAAACAAACAATGATATCAAGGAATATTTTTTTTTTATCTATGATTGCTTATAACATATTGTTTATCTGGTGAATAGGAGACATTATGGGGAGAAGTAGCCCAAGGTAGCTGGGTACCAGAGAGGCATGATGACATTGTCATGTGCACTTGAAAAGCCCGAACATTCGGGCTATATGAGAGGTGTTGGAAGTGTTGTGACCATCAAAAACTTTTATGGTAATCTTGGAAAAATGAAACTAGCAACATCCGTCTCACCTGACGTTATAGAAGCGTTTGAGACTAAAATAGAGGCCAGATTATTTGCTAAATTCTCGGCACATATTGCACATCTTGAGAATATGATAGAGGAAAGAACTAGGAAGTCCTCTCAAATTGGCCCTGATATGGAGGTGGAGATGGGTCTTTCATTTGCTCGCCCAACTCCCAGTAGTTGTTAATCTGTGGACCCACCATTTCCAATATCAGAATTACAGGTAAAAAGTACATTAATTTCATTACTTCCACTTCCACTTTAATCTAGCTAATATTGATTTTTTGTGTTTTTGCAGACACCTTCATCATGCAGACTTGCTACCATTAATGAAGGTAAGCAGGTGATTGTGGCAAGGGGTATGGTTTATCCATCCCTTATTGATGCTACGGTGCACAATCGACCTATCATGCCCAATCACGTCAAGGTATCTGTAGATGAAGTATTATTTGACTGTCATGAAGCCGAACTTCCTATGCCTACTGAATACTTAACTACAATTGGGAAAGCATAAGGTAGCTTTGTTCAATGGCCATAACATCTTGTGGTTCTTAAAGAGGTAATAATTTCTAAACTTATAAAACAATAAAATATAGATTATCGCATTTCATATATCATAATATATCATAATTTATTATTAATTGATAGGAACTTAAATCCAAGCCATTAAAAAAGGCTCCAAAGAATAAACAATGTAGCGGTTTATCGAAAGAATCAGCTACAAAGCAACATGGGCCTTTAGTTAATGATAACATTTTGGCAACTTTGAGTGGTGACATGAGGTTGATGCATGAGATGGTTGTTAAATTGTCTACTGGGTATATTTTTGAAGTTCCTGCAGACATTACAGTGTTTAAGTATCCAGTAGATAATCAGATGATTCATGTTGGTATGGAAGACATCGCTCAACTCATCTCCATGGAATGGCTTGATGTCTCGATCATTCGAATATTTATGATGTAAGATTATACTATTTATTACTAATATTATAAGATTGATTTAAAAAATACAAAAATAATACTTATGTATGTATTGTGATTCATGCATGCAGGTACCTTCATAACTTGTGCGATACATTCTTCATATCGTCAATCGGATTTCTTTGTCCAACAATGCTTCATTTGATGTTCACAAAGACTAACTCAGCAGAAAGATATATTATAGAAGCTTTGAAGGAAAAAAGAGATAAACATTTCATTCTACTTCCATATTTTGAGAAGTAAGAAATATTTACATTCATGTTTGCATAATTTTTATTCTCAACATTTTTACTAACTTCTAACATATTTGTATATCTATAGTAACCATTGGATGTTGATTGTATTTTGCTGTGAACGGAGTGAGACATTTTTCATGGATCCTCTATCTCGTGGCAGCCGTGATATAAGTCTGAAACCTCATATTAACCTGTAAGTTATAATACTACTAGCTAACAGTTTCTACGATGTTTATAGCATTTTCAATATTAATTTCGATTTTGATATACATTTATTTTTCAGAGCCTATAGAACTTATGCTATAGAAGGTGGAAAAAATAAAGATGTCAGGTTAAAATGGAATGACATTTCGGTGAGAATTTTATATTCTGAATTACTAGTTAAATTAAAGTTTTTATGATTTTATAATCCTTTATTTAGCATGGGCCTTTGTTATTTTTTCTATTTTAAGTGCCCTCAACAACAAGGAGGTGTTGAATGCGGATATTACATCATGAGGTATATGTACAAAATTGTCGTATATCATAACAGTGATACAATATTGCTTAAGGTACGTTCTTTCAAATACTAATCAGTTTATATTACAAGTATGATATATAATTAGCTATTAATTTTTTCATTTCTAACATATTTTCTATTATCTATTTATTTGTCTTGTAGGTTTTTGAAAAAGGATCATATAGTCAAGATCAAATAGATGAAATTCGACATATGTGGTCAAATTACTTTATGAGAGAGTGTATGTAATCTTTTTATTTACTTTTGTAAAATATTTCATATTAATGAGAAATACAATTTTAAATTAAAGAATTTTGAAGAACTTGTAGATTAAAAGTAATGTGAATTGTTTTAGGCATGATGCTATTGCTTTGATTTATTTAATTGTTTTAGTTTGTGTTGTCCTGTGAATTCTTGAATATTATTGAGTTTTGTGAATTCAATGTTGGATGTCTATTGTGGCTTATTGAAGCCGAATTATTATGAATTTTGAAGTGCACAGGTTATATATATTTATATATATTTAACATGTTTTAATGTATGATGTGATGAGAATGTTGACAGGAAAAGATTGTCATGGAACAATCCTTAGAACTTTGCATGTGACTTATAATGAATGCATGTTTTTAATGCTATCAACTGATGGAAAACTCAGATTTACACCCATGACTAAGTGTTCACCGCTGTGAATCTCATCTCACGAACAAAGTCATGCCCATGAAAAAATGCATAAAGTGGATAAAAGCGTTTGCCACCAAGGTCACAATTTGGTTCACAAGTAAAAATATCCGTGAATGGGCCTTCACGACTGTGAATATATAGTTCACACCTGTAAAGCTTGCTTTAAAGGTAATATGATGTTTTATGCAATGGTTATGTAAATATGTTCAATGATAATATATTGAAGTATATTTCTATGGATATTAGTATATGAATGTTCTATGATAAGTTTGCACACATGAATTAAAGTGTATATGGTTAAGATATAAATGCTATAATGGAACTAATAAAAGATATGAACAATTAAATCTCAGACTCGATACTAAAACTAGTAGTAGGATAGATGACATGTCATTAAAGGGGTTACGGTACTGTAGTTATATGTTTACCCAATCAATGTGGCTTAAGCTCGGAGAGTGTCATTGACTTGAGGAGTCTAGACTGACACACGTTATTACAGATGATATTACATGCAAAAAGCTATATGTTTACTTAGTCAATATGACTAGCCTGAACTGGTGCCATTAACTTGAGGAGCCTGGACTGGCATATGTTTATAAAGAGTAGCAAGGTGGCTTAAGCTCAGAGAGGGCCCCTATCCACAACCCGTATCCGAATAATCAGTGTTGAGAGTTGTTAGGCAATAATATCAAATATGTTAAAGTAAAGAATTCAGTAATATGAAATGAATACAAAGGCATAAATATGCAAGTATGCTTATGCATATAGTGAAATGTTACATGTTATAGTTATCAGCTTATGCACATAGTGAAATGTTACATGTTATAGTTATCATTATATATGTTCAATGAATTATACTTCCGTAAGGTAAGATAGTCTATATGATATTATGATTTTATTGTCATGCCATTATATTCTTATATGATGCCATGAAATACGTATAATATATAATTATAAATGCATTTCTATGCCTATATGTACCACTAAGCTTTCAATAATTTAGCATATGAGTGTTTTTGCCACACAGGTTTGAGCCTTGTAGATAAGTATAAGTTGAACAAGAGAAGCAACTCAGACATTGGAGACATTATATCAGACCCTACGCAGGTCGATGATAACACATGTTGCACTTTTGCATTTTGTATACATGTTAATGTTGAAGAATTATGTAATTCCTAGTTAAGGACATGTATTTTTGTAAACCCCTAGTCAATGGTTAATATTTTTTATTTATGAAATAGAATTTAAATATTAATTCAAGCATTTCTTTTACTATATGTTTTAAGCAAGTCATCATAGCTATTATGCAAAAAAAAAGTTTTAAATTTTCACAGGTTTTTCGCATAACTGTTTTCATAGTGTCAACTTAATTAATCAGGTTTATCCTGGTTAATCATGAAAGCACTACATTTAGTGGTATTAAAGCTTAGGTTTAGGCATTTTTGAACTTAAGTGGGTTAAGGGTTTTTATGCATGCATAATACATTGCATATGTCTCTGATGTAGGCTTTCTCTGACAACTTGTAGGAGTGAAAAGAGTATAGATGGAGCTAGAAGCTCATAATGTTGCCTAGAGCAACAATTATCCTAATCCAAGTTCTGCTAATCAGTCTAGTGCTTTGAGTGTACGAGCTCTATATGCTGCTACAGTCCCTCAACAACCACATGTAAGATAAGTGGATATAGGTGTCATATCGATCGTGCAACAAATGGTTGGTATCGTGTAACAATTGGCATAAGCCATACCACATATTATAACACAAGTATATCCACAGCCTCAGGCACAGCCAACTCTACCACCGCCACCACTGGAGGCACCCAAGATGAAGATAGATAGGTTTTGGAAGTATGGGGCCACTGATTTCTATGGCAAGGTTGAGAATGATCCCGTTGCCACTGAGTTCTAGTTGGAGAAGATCGGGAGGGTCTTTGAAGAGCTTGAGTGTAATGAGGAGCACAAGGCAAAGTATGCAGTATCACTGCTTCAAGAACATGCATATGAATTGTGGAAAATAGTTTTGAAAAAGCCACAGACTCCACAGTCATAGACTTGGGAATACTTTGCTGCAGAGTTCAAGAAAGAATATATGCCCCAAGTATACATAGATGAGAAGAGAATAGAATTCATGAATCTGCGGTAGAGGGGCATGACAATTTTGGAGTATGCTAAAGAGTTCACATGATTAAGTAGATATGCCACAAGACTCATGGAGGATGAGAGTGATAAGTGTCGCCATTTTGAGGATGGTTTGAATGATAACATAGGATATCATGTCATTTCCCTATAGCTTAGGGAATTGTCTACCCTTCTGTTCACCACCATCATTATAGAAAAGAGAAAAAAGATAAGGGTAGAAAAGAATGCCAGAAGACCCACAGTTAATATGACACAGGCTAACGGTAAGTGAGGCAGATTCTTTTCAGGACAATCCCAAGGTAGGGGACAAAAAAGAGGACAGAGTCACTAATAGTCCATTTCTTTTAAGAGGGGACCACCCTCCAATATTACCTCAATCATCGCTAGCATATAGACAGCTAAAGACCCAGTTCTCTTATGTGGGACATGTCAGAGAAACCGCTGAGGAGAGTGTCAATTGTTTTCAGGGTCTTGCTTTAAGTGCGGAGCCCTAAACCACATGAAGAGAGATTGCATTTTGTTGGCAAATGCTACATCCACATAGACAACAGTATCCACATTGGTTCATAACAGGAACTAGTCATGAATAAGTCATATAGGACCTAGCCAAACTATTTCAGAGACAATGAATAGATCGAGACCCAGTAGAGATCCAACTAAAGCATATGCTTTGAAGGCCTGTGAGGACCAGGGAGCCACAGACATCATTGTGGGTATGTTTTTTTTACATGACTCTAATTTATGTGTTTTGGTAGACCTGGGTTCTACATATTTGTATGCATGCACTAGCATGCCTATTCAACACAGTATGTCAATAGAGAAGTTAGAGTTCAAGATTGAGGTCATAAACCCTTTAGGCCATAGTGTGCTTGTGAACTGGGTATGTAGAAGTTTCCCTTTGGTTGTTCATGGGAAAGAATTTCCCGTAGATCTCATAAAACTACCGTTTCATGAGTACGATGTCATATTAGGTATGGATTGGCTCTTATAACATGAGGCAGTTGTTGACTGTCGGTCTAAGACAGTTGTTCTTAAAACTTTAAAATAAAAAGAAGTGGTAGTTGAAAGTGAAATGTTTCCACAACCTCTACAGATGGTTTTCATGATTAAGGCACAAATGATGATGCGAAAGGGATGTAAGGCTTATTTAGCTCATGTGATTGACACCAAGAGAGGTGTTCTAGATCTTCAGGATATCCCTACAGTAAGGGCGTTTTCAGATGTCTTTCCATATGATTTGCCAATATTACCACCGAATAGAGATGGCGAGTTCTCTATAGAGCTCATACCAGGTACGATACCGATATCCATAGCACTATACAGAATGGCACCTTTAGAGATGAATGAGTTGAAAGCTCAGTTGCAAAAGCTATTGGACAAGGGTTTTATCAGGCAGAATATATCTCCATGGAGTGCACCAATTTTGTTTGCAAAGAAGAAAGATGGATCAATGAGGTTGTGCATAAACTATAGGTAATTAAACAAAGTAACTATAAAAAACTGATATTTGTTGCCCCGGATTGATGATCTTTTCGATCAGTTAAAGGGTGCAATAGTGTTCTCCAAAATTGATTTGAAGTCGGGTTATCACTAGTTAAAGATAAAAGAAGAAGATATAGCCAAAACAACTTTCAGGACCATATATGCTCACATGAGTTTTTGGTTATACCATTTGGTTTGACCAATGCTCTCACAACTTTTAAGGACTTGATGAATAGGATCTTCAGGACATATTTGGACCAGTTTGTAGTTGTTTTCATTAATGATATCTTAGTGTATTCTAAGAACCAAGCATAACATAATGAACATTTGCGAACAGTATTGTAGAGAGATCAGAAGCTTTATGCCTAGTTCTCCAAATGTGACTTTTGGCTTGATGAAATAGCTTTCCTTTGACACATCATGTCAGTAGAAGGCATCAGAGTTGATTCTAACAAGGTTGAGGCAATCTTGTATTGGCAACCTCCTCGGAATGTGACCGAAATCAGGGGTTTTCTTGGTTTGGTGGGTTACTCCAAGAGGCTTGTGAAAGGTTTTTCTTTGATTGATACTCCATTGACCAACATTTTGAGAAATGATGTGAGGTTCGAATGGAATGACAAATGTCAAGCTAGTTTCGACAAGCTTAAGTGTATATTGACAGAAGACCAGTTCTGATATAGTTAGTTCCCGATAAAGAGTATGTTATCTACAGTGACACTTCTCATAATGGATTGGGGTGTGTCTTGATTCATGAAAGAAAGGTCGCTACTCATGCTTCCAAATAATTGAAGTTGCATGAAAAGAATTATCCCATACATAACCTTGAGTTGGTAGCCACTGTGGATGCTCTAAAGATATGACGTCATTACTTATATGGGGAAAAGTGTTATATATACACTGACCATAATAGTTTAAAGTATCTTCTGATACAAAAAGAATTCAAAAGACATTTATGCATGCCTGATGTTATAGAGTTAAAGCAAAAAATTTTAAAAGAAACACATGAAACCAAGTTCTCTATGCATCCAAGAAGGTATTGGTGGGTAGGTATGAAAAAGGACATCACAGAGTTCATGATAAGATGTTTGACATGTCATCAGTTCAAGGCAAAATATCAGGTACCTTCAGGTTTGATGCAACCGATTACGATACTAGAATAGAAATGGAAATGGATCACGATGGATTTTGTAATTGGGTTACTATGACTCCAAGGAAATTCGATATCATTTGGGTGGTCGTAGATAGGTTAACAAAGTCGGCACACTTCTTACCTATCAGAAGAGATTATTCCTTGAACAAGCTAGCATAATTGTTTATAAATGAGATAGTATGATTACATGGAGTTCCAATCTCCATCATATCGAATAGAGATCCAAGGTTTACATCTCAGTTTTGGATAAGTCTACATCGAGCTTTAGGTACTAAGCTCAGTTTCAACACAGCGTTTCTCCCACAGATTGATGGTCAGTCGGAGAGGGTGATACGAATTCTAAAGGACATGATGAGAGTTGTGTTATTGAGTTTAAAGGTAGCAGGGAGAAATAAGTATCGTTAATAGAGTTTACCTACAACAATAGCTATCAGCCTAGCATCCAGATGGCTCCTTATGAGGCACTATATGGTAGAAAGTGTCAAACACCATTATGTTGGACAGAGCTCAGTGAGCAAAAGTTAGTTGGAGACAAAGTGTTAGTTGGTGGAAGAGATGAAGGAAAAGGTGAAGATCATACAAGAAAGCCTAAAGCCAGCTTCAGATAGGCATAAATCGTACGTAGATCTCAAAAGAAGAGATATAGAATATGAAGTGGGTGACAAAGTGTTTCTCAAAGTGTCTCCATGGAAGAAGGTCCTAAGGTACAGAAAGACGGGCAAGTTAAGCCCTAGATTCATTGGGCCATATGAGATTTTAGAACGATTTGGGTTAGTCTCTTATAAAATTGCTTTACCTCCAGAGTTAAGTAAGATTCACAATATTTTTCATGTTTCCATTTTGAGGAGATACAGGTCAGATCCGTCACATGTCATCACAATAGAAAACATAGAGGTCAGACTAGACCTTACATATGAGAAAGAGTCGAACGATATTTTGGCTCGGGAGATTAAAAAGCTTAGAAACAAACGAGTACCTTTAGTCAATGTTTTATAAAGGAATCATGTAAAGGAAGAGACTACATGGGAAAGTAAAAAAATGATGAAAGCATAATACCCCCAACTGTTTTAACATGGCACTACAGGTAATTTCGAAGAGGAAATTTTTTAAAGGGAAGATAAATGTAACGTTTGCAATTAGGGCATAGTTAATAATATGGATAAAGAAAAGATACAAGTATATGTTTAAAGGGAAAAAAAAGAAGAGTTAAAGGAAGATGATGATAGTGATGAGTGCATAGTTCAGGCCTGTGACTTAATTGTCACGACCGTGAAAAAAATATTGATCATGCCCGTGAACATCATCAGATATAAAAATATGATTGTTGTTCTTTCTTCCTCTCATGAACAAAAATCAAAAGAAACCCTAGAGTTCAAGATTTTCTCATACTAGAGACCAAAGCCTTATATTTTTCTTGGATTTTCAACCACAAACACCTAAGCTAAAGCAAAAGATCAAAGTTTCAACAAGCTCTTGGGAAAGAAGAGCATAAAGAAGTGGTTCTATTGAGGAAGTCTAAACCCTATAAGGAAGAAGGGAGTCAAATTTTTTATCTAGTTGTGTTTTCCTTCAATTAAGGTAAGGAATCAAGTTTTTATTTAGTTTTTACAAGTTTTCATAGTTTTAATTATGTCTAGTTCGAATATGGTAGAGACTCATTCCCAAATGGGTTGGGTTAAGGCTTAATCTTGAGAGATTAAGATTAAAGACCCCTCTTTATGTTGTTTAAAAGTTATAACATGTGTTAGTAAAGGGTTATATGAGTTTAAGAATGTTGAAAGGGCTAAAGTTAGGATTTTACCCTTATGGCTTTAAAGGCTAAGCATATGAGTTTTTGATGTTGATAAAAGATATGTTATATGTGATAGGAGTTGAAAGGTGAGGTGGCAAAATCCACCAAAAAAGATAAGAAAGCTTGAGAAAAGCTTGGTTTTGTGAGGCTCTATTAGAGGTATGTACATACACACATTCAAATTCCCAAGCATTGCATGTTAGGTATTAATTAAGTGATGATTGAATTGTATGCTTTAAAGGCTAAATGCCAAGTTCAAATGAGGTAATTAATGCCATGAGATAGGATTTTGAGTGTGAAATGTTATAAATGTAAGTATGCCTTGAATAAGCAATATTTATATTTGTAATGTATATGTAATAAATATGCCTAAAGAGGCATTTATAAAATAATAAATGATGATGCCTAATGGGTAAAAGAGGTAAGTAAAAAATTTAATAAAGAAATGGTAGGTTTAGTGATTATGTATATTGAATAATCCTTTAACATGTTTTAATGCATGATGTGATGAGAAAATTGATAGAAAAAAGGTTGTCATGGGACAATCCTTAGAACCTTGCATGTGATTTGTAATGAATATATATTTTTAATGTTGTCAACTGCTGGAAAATCCATATTACTAACCCATACACTATTTATCAAAATTCTCAATTTGTGCTACCACAACCTTCTTTGGACATACGTACTTGTACCACATATTCTCTTTCACCTACTGAACTCACTAATTCTAATTCCACACTACTTGTTTCTTCAGTAATAGAATCTTCATATCATCTTTCTCTTACAACCAGTATATCCACAAGAATTAGACATCAATCTTTTTACCTCAAATATTATCATTGTGCAGTCCTTAGACAACTTGCACAAGCCAATAAGCTTTCCAAGTCTATAGCCATCACTTTAGGTACTACACTTCATCCAACCACCTCTGTTCTTTCTTATTCCCAACTGTCCCTTTATCATAAATATTTTGCAGCATCTATCTCTATTCCCCTTAAATCCAAAATCTATAGCCAGGTAGTCAAATATTCAGAATGGATAACAACAATGCATACAAAATTAGATGCTTTACAGGCCAATAATACTTGGAAACTTACCCTTTTACCGTATGGAAAGAAAACAATAAATTGCAAGTGGATTTACAAGACTAAATTTCATGCAGATGGATCTATAGGAAGGCATAAAGCTAAACTGGTAGCTAAGAGTTTCACACAACAAATAGAAGTAGATAATTTTGATACTTTCTCTCCTATTGCCAAAATGACAACCATTGGAGTGCTTTTAACAATATCAACAATTCAAACTTGCATTTTCACTAAAGAGAAATCAACAATGCATTTTTCCATTGTGACCTCATTGAATAAGTGTATATGCAGCCTCCTCCAGGTTTCAGCTGCTTAAATTCTTCTTTAGTGTGTAAGTTGACCAAATCCTTATATAGGCTTAAGTGAGCTAGTAGGCAATGGCATTCCAAGTTGACAAAAGCCTTATTGTCTCAAGGGTTTAAACAAGCTTAAGTTGATTGTTCCTTATTCATTAAGTCCACATTACTAGTTTTCATAACCCTATGTGTCTATGTGGATGACATAATTATGAAAAGTAATGATCTACAATAGATTCAACTGATCAAGCAATTCTTACATGATGCTTTTAAAATAAAGGATATTGGCACCTTGAAGTATTTCTTGAGACTAAAAATAGCTTAAACCCTTCAAATATTAATTTGTCTCAAAGGAAGTATACACTTGAACTCTTGCAAGACACTAGTTTTCTTAACAACAAGCCAGAAAACACTCATATTGTTCCTTTTTCTTCATAATTCAAAGATTTTTCAGCTCTAGGAGATGTTATTGGTTATGGGCAATTAGTAGGCTTATATCTGACTAATACTAGGCCAAATATAGCATTTGTTGTTCAATACCTCTCACAATTCCTTGATTGTCCAACTGAAAGTCATCTAAATGCAGCTCACATAGTGTTTAGGTACATCAAGTCTTCTCCTAGCCAATGTCTTTTCTTTCCAGCAGCCACCAATCTCAAACTCAGAGCTTATGGTGATTATAATTGGGCAACTTGTCCATGGACCAGAAAATCAATAACTTGATATTATGTATTCATTAATGATTCTCTCAGTACCTAGAAGTACTACAAAAAGCAATCAACAATTTCCAAGTCTTCCTTTGAAGCAGAATATCGGGACATGGCAACAATGACTTGTGAAGTTCAATAGTTGGCTTATTTGTTTAATGATATTCAATTGTCTCTTTTAACTCCAGCCTTACTCTTCTATGGCAATGACTCATTTTTGCACATTGCTAAAAAAACACAAGTTTTCCATGAAAGAGCCAAACATATAGAGCTTGATTTCCATGTTGTAGGGGAGAAGCTCAAGTCTGGTCTCATACATTTTTTATCCATTGCTTCTACTCACCAAGTGGAAAACTTCTTCACCAAACCCCATCGAGATCCTCAATTTCAATACCTTAGATCCAAGTTTGAAGTTCAGAATATTTTCACTCCTAGCTTGAGGGTGGGTAATGAGACGAAGCTCTTTGGCAGTTTTAGTAACTCAAGTCTCAACAACAGCAACAACTCATATTGACTCAGTTGACTTTTATTCAGCAACTACTTAAAGTAGCTCTAGTTTAAAGAACAACATACATGAGCAATCCCTTATAGTTTCAAGGATCTCCAACTCAACAATCTCAGCAACTGCTGTAACTAATTGCATAACTACTTCTAGCTCCTTTTGCATATGCATAATTGGATTCACTGGTGTTACATAAGTTTCATCAATGATAGTTATATGTCATTTTCATAAGCTGTAATTGTATCTTATGCTTGGTAATCTTATTTTCTCTCCTTTATTTGGTCGTTATTTTATTATGAAGAGTTCTACATAAGCTATAAACCTTTCTCTGATAATCAATGAATCAAGTTTACAATTTTCAATTTTCATTTTTCATTTTTCATTTTTCCTTTACAAACTTAATACTTGAGTTCAATCCTAGTTAAACCCTTAATAAAGAAATTTCAATTTTAATTTTTCTTTTAAATCCTACATTTACTATTAGTTACAAAAGATATCATGATTAAACTTCTAATTTTCATAAAATTATTTAATGTATTCATTTTTTCCCATAACTGTGTTGTAAGATATTTTCATATAGAATTTTTTTAACTTATTGTAATGTAATGATAACTTAGGATTGTACATTGTCATTTAGGTTAGAAGTCAGTCTTTCCTTTCATCATTACTGAGAGCTACTAAATAATTTTGTATATTTTTCTAGAATTACCCATAAAATCAAATTAAATAGCCTTAATTTTTTGACCCACTAAGGGGAAAAAATTCTATGGTGGTGATCCCTTCTCTTTGTAGAGGCAATTTTAGTTGTGCCTATAAGATGTAATGGAAAATTTTATAACCCCTTCAAAAGCGCTTTCGTTGAGGTCTTATGGAGACAGAAACATGATAATATTGTATAGAAATTTTATACCAATGAAGACAATGTGAAAATAAATTTATGACATGATAATTTGACATTTTGGCATAAGGATGCATATAATAAACAACTCCTTCTCAAAAGAATGCATCTTTGGGTTTCTAAAGAATTATGCTTTTTCTTAGTGAATTGATGACTCATCATATTCTATTAAGTCCCTAAACATTAATTTTAATTAAATCAATAGAAAAAGGAATGATGATTTAAGGATGAAATGAGTACCGAAATAATATATTATTTTATTCAATCTATTAACTTTAGACCCAATATGCTTGTTCTAAAATTGAGCAACTTGTTCGTTGTTTTCTATAGGAAGGGAGTGAGGAACATTGCATGTTAAGTCTAATTAGGTGGGATATTGTAATAAAGCTAAAAGCTATGGAAGAACTTGGTATTAGATGGATGCACCATATGAACCTTGTTTTTTCAACCAAAGTTGGATGGCGTCTAATTCATGACCACGAGGGTTCACGGGCTCGTGTGATCAACAATAAATACATGTTGAAAACAAAATTAAAAGAAAAAAGAAAGTCAACCACCTACCAAATGGTAGGTGGCCCAAAAGTTTGAAGAAAAAAATAGGAGATGGCCACCAAAATTATTGAATTTTTTGAAGTGTTTTTTGTTGACAAATTTGCAACAATTGTGCCTATAAAAGGCACAAACCTTTGCCTCCAAAATACATAGAAAAATTGAGCAAGTTGATAGCAAGTGAAAGCTCTAAATAAAGAAAGGAAAAATTAAAGATAAAAATATTTGTTATTTTTTTGTTCTCCTAATTTTATAAGAAAGTGAATATTTGTTATTTTGTTGTTTTCCTAATTTTTATGAGAGAATGCACTTGTTATCTCCTTAAATTTTAGGAAAAAGTTGTAATCTCCTATTTTCTTTCATAGTGAATTCTTTATCCTTGTCTGTAGTTTTTATCCTGATTTGTTTAGGGATTTTCCATGTAAAATATTTGTGTTCCATTTTATCTTTAATTTTCTTAAATTATTAATTGCAACCCTGCTCTATTCATTCCTAATTTTTCAACAAGTGGTATCAGAGTCTGACTTGGGATTTAATATCTAATTATCGTATGTTTTGTGGGTGTCACTAATAAGTGGACCCTTCACATCAAAAAAGAAGTTAGATTATTATTTACCCTTAAAGGTTGTTATAGAAGCAATTGCGGAAAAATTTGAGATATAAAAATTCAATGGGAGTCATTTCTCATTGTGGAAATTAAATATAAAGATTATCTTGAGAAAAGATAATTGTCTGATGGCTATCAGTGAAAAGTCGGCATAATACAAAGATAATATTAAGTGGAACGAGATGGATGAAAATACTATTGCAAATCTTCATCTTGCATTAGCAGATGGAGTATTGTCAATCATACAAGAGAAGAAAATTGCAAAGGAGATTTGGGATCATCTCACAAAGCTATACGAGACCAAATCACTTCGCAAAAAAAAACTTCTTAAAAGAAAATTACACACTTTGCGGATGTCAAAATCTATTTCAGTGACAGAGCACAGTAATGTGTTGAATACTCTATTTTCTCAACTCACATCACTGGGTTATAAAATAGAGACACCTGAACCTACTGAACTTCTGCTTCAAAGTCTACCTGATTCATATGATTAGCTCATCATCAATATGACAAAAAATGTCCTCGCATATCATCTAAACTTTGATGATGTTGCAACTACTATTCTTGAAGAAGAAAATCGGTGCAAGAATAAGGAGGATAGGTTGGCAAGTTCCCAATAAGCAGAAGTCTTAATGGTGATGAGAGGGAGATCAACGGAATGTGTCTTAAGTGGGAACCATGATCAATGCAGATCAAAGTTAAAAAGCAAGAAGATGAACCTTAAGTGCTACCATTGTGGCAAAAATGGTCACTTAAAGAATGATTACTAGAGTTTAAACAAGAAAAATTTCAATCCTCAAGGAATTATTGCAAGCACATCCAATGAAGGTGGTGCTTTGTGTTGTGAAGCAACGACAACTAGTGAAAGCAAAAAAACATTTGTTGATGTGTGGTTTATTGACATTGGAGCCACATTTTACATGACCTCTCAAAGAGAATTGTTCCACTAATATGAACTGTCTCTTAGAGATTTGTGTACAATTGCAATGATCATACTTTAAAGATTGTCAGTATTGGAACTATCAAATTGAAGTTCCATGATGACACAATACGCACTATTCAACAAAGTGTGACATGTGAAAGGCTTGAAAAAAAAAACTTGTTATCGTTAGGTCAATTAGATGACATTGGCTATAAAATTGAAGCTGAAAAAGGAATCATGAAAGTGATTTGAGGTGCGCTTGTACTAATGAAGGGAGAAAAGATGACTGCTAACTTGTACATATTGAAGGAAGAGACTTTGCTAGAAGGAGAAGCATCAGTTGCTTTAAGCAGTTCAAGTGAAAGATCTGCAATGGTCTGGCATCAGAAACTTGGACATATGTCTGAGCAATGAATGAAAATTCTTGCAGAGCAAAATCTACTTCCAAGTTTCACTAAGGTTTCATTACCTTTCGGTGAGCATTGTGTTACAAGTAAGCAGCATAGATCGAAGTTTAACACATCAAATTCTATAAGTAAAAAAATTTTATAATTATTTCACTCTGGCGTATGGCAAACACTAGTTATTCCTTTAGAATGACCAAAGTATTTTGTATCCTTCATAGATGATTATTCCAGAAGATGTTGGGTGTATCTTATCAAGAAGAAGGCAAATGTGTTTCCAATATTCAAAGTATTCAAAGCGCGGGTAGAGCTTGATTCTAGAAAGAAGATCAAGTGTCTGAGGATAGATAATAGAGGAGAATATACTAGCCATGAGTTTGCCGAATTTTACAATAAAAAAGGCATCAAAAAGCAGTTCACTACAACATACACTCCTCAACAAAACGGAGTGGCAAAGCAGATGAACAGAACCTTATTAGAAAGAACAAAAGCAATGTTGAGGGCTGCAGGCTTGGAAAAATCTTTCTAGGCAGAAGCAGTAAATATCTCCTGTTATGTGATAAATCAGGCCCCATCAACAGTAATTGAGTTAAAGACATCGATGAAGATGTTGATTGGAAAGAAGGTTGATTATTCAAATCTCTATATATTTGGAAGTCCTGTGTACGAAATGTACAATGCCCAAGAAACTACAAAACTATATCCAAAATCCAGGAAATCTATATTTTTAAGGTATGCTGATGGAGTAAAGGGGTATCACCTATGGGATCTCACTACCCAGAAGATTGTAATCAGTAGAGATGTTATCTTTTTAGAAGATAAACAACAAAGAGAAGAAATGGATGATAGCATGGTGAAAGAAAATTTAGAGACTACAGTAGTACACGTGGAAAATAAAGTTGAGAAAAAAAATTCTTCTGAAGCAGAACCAGAGCATGAGGAATAAGAACCAATTATTTATGAAGCACTAGAACCTCGAAGGTCATATCACTTCAGAAAACAACCAGGATGACGCTCAGAATATGTTATGGAAAATAATATTGTATACTTTCTTCTAATAGATTATGGAAAGTCATCAACTCTCCAAGAAGCACTGAATAATTCAGATGCATCTCAATGGATGGCAGTAATGCAAGAGAAAATATAAGCTCTTCATAAAAATAAAACTTGGGAACTTGTTCCGTTATCATAAGGAAGAAAGCCTATTGGAAACAAAAAGGTGTATAAGATCAAGCTTAATGGTGAACATCAAGTGGAGTGGTATCATGCAAGATTGTTGGTGAAATGATATGTGTAGAAAGAAGGCATTGACTTCAATGAGATATTTTTTCCAGTAGTACGACTAACAAGAATTAGAGTAGTCCTAGCAATGTGTGCTATATTTGACTTACATTTAGAGCAGTTGTCAAAACTGTTTTTCTTCATGAAGATCTTAAAAAAGAAATTTACATGCTCCTACTAGAAAGATTTGAAAAAAAAAAGAATTTGGTTTGCAGGTTGAACAAATCTCTATATGGTCTCAAACAAGCACCGATGTGTTGGTACAAGAGATTTGATTCATTCATTATTAGCCTTGGATACAATAGACTTAATGCAGACCCTTGTGCACATTTCAAAAGGTTTGGTGGAAATGATTTCATCATTTTACTGTTATATATAAATGACATGTTGGTAGCAGGCCTCAACAAAGTTTGTATTGTAAAATTAAAGACTCAGTTGGTTAGAGAGTTTGAAATGAAAGACATGAGACCAGCAAATAAGATTTCAGGGATACAAATCACCGAGACATAAATAATATGAAAATTTGGCTCTCTCAAAAGAATTATTTGAAGAAAATCTTGCGACGCTTCAATATAAAAGATTGTAGGCCAATTTATATCTCACTTCTTGTTAATTTCAAGTTATCCTCCAGTATGAGTCCTAGCATAGAAGCAGAGAGGATGAAAATATCTCGAGTACCGTATACATCAGCAGTGGAAAGTTTAACGTTTGGTATGATTTGTACAATATTAGATATTGCACAAGCAGTGAGAATGGTTAGTCGATAATGGAAAATCCGGGTAAAAAACATTTGAATTGAGTAAAAAAGATCCTAAGATATATTAAAGGGACCACAGATGTTGCATTGTGTTATGAAGGATCAAACTTTACTATCAGAGGATATGTTGATTTAGATTATACAGGTGATCTTGACAAAAGTAAATCCACCTCTGGATATATGTTTGTTCTTGCTAGAGCTGTAAGCTGATTTTCAAAACTGCAATTAGTTGTGGCTACATCAATAATAGAAACAAAATATGTAGCAACTACACAAGCTAGTAAAAAAACAATTTGGTTGAAAATGACATTGGAAGAACTTGGGCATGAACAAGAGAAAATTTCTCTATTTTGTGATAGTCAGAGTGTTTTGCATCTTGCAAAGAATACAGCCCTTCATTCAAAGACAAAACACATTCGAGTTAAGTACCACTTCGTTCGTGAGAAAACAGAGGAAAGAACAGTGGATATGCAGAAAATTCATATAGAAGACAACCTAACAGATTTTTTGACGAAAGCAATCAATGCTGACAAGTTTATTTGGTATCAATTCTCTAGCGGTCTAGCAGAAACATAAGCGACATAAAATGACAAGAAAAAAAGAATGGTGTGAAGATGTGATTTACGCAATCAAATCTTTAAGTGAAAGATTTATTGAAAACGAAATTTAAAAAAAAAAGAGTCAACCACCTACCAAATGGTAGGTGGCCCAAAAGTTTAAAGAAAGAAAATAGGAGATGACCACCGAAATTATTGAATTTTTTGAAGTGTTTTTTGTTGACAAATTTGCAATAATTGTGCTATAAAAGGCACAAACCTTTGCCTTCAAAATACACAAAAAAATTTGAGCAAGTTGATAGCAAGTGAGAGCTCCCACGACAGAAAGGAAAAAATTAGAGAGATAAAAATATTTGTTATTTTGTTGTTCTCATAATTTTTATGAGATAGTATATTTGTAATTGTAATCTCCTATTTTTTTTATGCTGAAATCTTTATTTTTTTCATGATTTTTATCATAATTTATTTGTAGGTTTTTCACGTAAAATTTGTGTGTTTCATTTTACCTTTAATTTTTTTCAAATTACTAGTTGCGATAATGTTTTATTGAGTCCTAAATTTTCAACAATACATTCATCATATTACTAATGTCAATAGCTTTGTGGCAAAACAATGTGTTCTAATCTTTGGGCAGGTCTTGTTAAAGCTGCTCCCATTCTGATTAAGGGCTCATTTGCCTTGGTTAGCAACGGCCAGTCCACTAGATTCTGGTTAGATACTTGGTTGAGAATTGGGCCGCTCGGTCAGATGCTTACAGGGGATATTAGTTCGGTTGAGATGTATAGCAGAGTTAAAAGACTATTGGATTGATGGAGTAGGCTAGGATTGGGACAGAGTAGGCCATCTTCTTCCGGATAATATCCAGCATAAGCTTGCTACTGTTATTCTTCAGGAGGATGATGTTTGTTGGGGTTTGTCTACCAGTGGTCTTTTCTCTGTAAAATCGGCTTATTATGCTTCCCTCGATTTCTCGGATCAAAACCAGGATAATATTTGGAGAAAGATTTGGATTCTAGAGGTGCCAAATAGAATTCGAGTCTTCCTTTGGATGGTTGTTCAAGGCAAAATAATGTGCAATGCGGAAAGATCTCCAAGAGGGTTCACCCTTAATGCTAGTTGTTTAAGCTGCCATCATTTAGTAGAGGATGTAGACCACCTTTCTAGACGCTGTGATCAAGCAATTCAGGTTTGGCGAAAATTTCTTCCTTTAGCTGAACTTCAGCATCAACTAATCTTGAATTTCAGAGATTGGATTTTTCATAATCTTTGTAATCGGGTGCCTGGAGATTGGTCTCGTAATTGGGGGGGCATTGTTTTCTGTGATTATTTGGTGGCTTTGGCATTGGCGGAATAAGTTTGTCTTCAATCATGAGATCAATATGGTTGATTTCAAGGTAGCTTGGGTCAAGCAGCAAATCAGGGAAATGAAGCATGCTTTTTCTATTGATTCAAGAATTCATGGAGGTGGTTCTAGAAAGGTTCTCAAATTTATCAGTTGGTCTCCGGCCCCCTGAAGGATGGGTCACTTTGAACTCAGATAGGTGCTATCTATGAAGCATGGACACTCCAACTATATAGCGTGTCGCGTTTCCGACACGTTTCCGACACCGACACTTGCCGGACACTCACACGAAACGTCCTGGGTGCGTTTTGTAATTTTCTAAAAATTAGAAACACATTTTTTAAGTTAAAAACATGTTTTTCTCTTTCAAAAAACCTAAAACCTATGTATAACAACAATCATTGTTCAATATATTTGATTGTATGTCATTTTTATTTAATTTTATATAAAAATAATAACTTGCAATTATATATCTTGAATTTAATATTTATAAATTTACCTCTATATTTTTAATATTTACACGTTTCCCCCACTTGTCCGTGTCCTATATTTTTTATAAATGTCGTTTCCAGTGTCCGTTTCCGTGTCCGTGTCTGTATCCGTGTCCGTGTCCGTGCTACATAGGGTGCTATAAAAGCAATGGTGGCTTTGCTGGTGGAGGCGGCTTGTTGAGGGACACGCTGGGCAGATGGCTGGTTGGGTATCCGATGAATATGGGTTCTTGTAGTCCAGTAGAAGCTGAGCTATGGGCTATTGTTCAAGGGCTAAAGTAGGCCTGGTCCAGGGGGTATAGGAAGCTCAATCATCAAACTGATTCTCATATGGTTAATTGGCTCTTGGGAATAATGATAGTCCCAATTGACAATACACAAAGACCGGATTTAGAAAGAGAATATGAGGAAGACAGGTGACACAAAATCTGTATATCATAGCAGTAACATTGTTATGAATTTGTTGAAAAATGAAATTGCTCAAGGTAATAGACAGACTGAGATTAAGTTCCAATAAGCTATGATGCCCCAATTTTCCTGATGATGCTATCAGCACATGAATATGCTATTAATGCAGAATACTAAAATTGGCCTGTCCTTGAGCTATTCACATCTATGGAATGAGTTCTTTGTTTATTTCTCCATTTTCCATTAAAAATGTCTACAAAAGAGGCTTCTGCAAGTTTCCTCCATGATAACAGTTATTACTTGTTGATACATATTTAATATGTACTTCTAGCAACTAGCAGCTAAATTATTGTAATTCTATCCACCTAATGGAAGCTGAAAACCCAACAAGTGCTTTGCTTGAGTTCAATAAGAACAAGGCCCAAATGATACCATGGCCCAAGAGTGTTAAATAATGATGTTCAAATGATAATGCCAACTTCTGATGCCGCACAACAAAAATACTCTTTGATAAGTGCATTCATGAATCATAAATCTCTATGATATAGATATTCCTATACGTCAATTGTTCAATCCCACAAAAACTGAAAGGCAACGTTGCACTATAGATATCTCTAAGGTTATAACTAATAGCTAAAAACGTTATCAGTTAGGAAATAAGATTATTGTCTAACACAATGATAAAGCTCAGGCAAATTCTTCCCTCCAAACATATCTAGAAAGCTGCACAACATGCTGAAAAGAGTGGCAGAATATATATTCTCTGCAGAAAACATATGCCACCTAGTGAATAAAGAGGCAATAAATCTTCCATGACCGAAGAATTTTAATTATCTTTCATAAGCTGCATGAAAAATAACACTAGCCATAAAACAGCTTATTAATGCCCTACAGCATAGCCTATGACTTGAAGCTGGAACATAAAACTCCTGGAACTTGCTATATGATATCCTTAATAACACCTCATATTATGCAGAGTTATTAGGTTTTTAAAGAATGGATTGCCATATTCTAAACCACATTCAAATGTAGAGCAATTCAAACATTTAAACATTTACATTGACAATATATAAGTCAATCATCAAGCTGGAGCTAATAATTCAAACTTCAAATACAAACCAGCATACATGACGATTATTGAAAATACAAGACATAAATCAAAAAAAAAATTCTGGACAAAATATCTGCAAACATACGGAGTAGCAGTTCACTAGAGTCACATATAACTAGACAATGATATTTTCACTATCCCAAGTATACAGAATATATGCAAGCACGATAAAATTTCCAACAAGTTCGTGCCTCCTAAATGATATTGCCGTTATAGTCAACAGCGTCTTTCCAAAACAAGAAAGCAATATTCCATGCAAAACATACTGTTGCGATGAACAAAATCTGGCAGGACCAGGAAATTAACTAAAATCAACACCCATTTCTTTGCGCTTCAACACCAATGCCATTCGTTCATTCTCAAGCTTCATCCTCTCATTGTCCATCCTCAACTTTTCCAGTTCATGATCTCTTTTCCTGCAAAATCTTTTCCACTTAGATCTCTGTTTTTCCAGTTCCAACATATCAAATTGAATTTGTAGCTTTTGCTCTTCTAACTGAACTGCACGAGATTCCATCCATTGCTTCTGTATCCAAGCTGCTCTCGTACTTTCAGATGACATCTGATTCATATCAACTTGAGCAATCTGCAGATGAGTATATGAACCTTTGTTACCATCCTGAGACGAATTCCCAAAACAAGCATCTTCATGGCCCTGGCAAGGTCTCAACCTTTTCATAGAGCCCCCTAAGGCCCCATAAGTTCCCCTATTATCTCCACGTGAAGTATGATTCTCCTCAAACTCATCACATTCTTCAGTTTCCCCTTCTTGGTCATCTTCATCAAGATCATCACGTTGGTGCCTTCTCATATCATCATTATCATTATCATCCTTACTTCTAAGAGCCAACTGTAAGGAATGTTGCAAAGCTGGATCGTGAGGCAAATGCAATCTATTACCATTATGGTATGAACACATCTCTTCATAAAAAAGATGCTTTGAGTTTAATATTTTCCTAACATCATCTTTGTCTTTCTCTGTTAGATAATCGATAACATCCAAAAGAGCTGGGTTCTCCACAACCTGGCAAGATGTACCCCTACCAAGCATGTCATTGAGCCTCTTATACCTTTTATTAAGGTCATTGAATTTATCTTCACATTGCTGAGGTGAAACATGAAATCCCCTTTCAGTCATGACCTTTGAAACTAATTTCCACTTTCCCTTTTTCTGTAAAACCGCAAATTTCCTTCTCATCCCACCATCACAATCAGAAAACATATCCTCACCTATATATGACACAGCAGTGATCAAAAGCCTCACCATCTTATCAGCCCACTTAACACGCTGCCATGGTGACCCCTTTTTCCCTCTACTACCTTCATTGTGCCCATCAACACCATCTTCGGTATAGCTTGGCTCATCCTCATCACTTGCAGAGTTTTTCCCCTTATCTTCCTTGTTGTAATTAGTCAAGGAAATGGATTGATCATAGTTATCCAAGGCTCCCATAGTAAGGGGAAAACCCTCACGAACTGAGGGATGGACAGAGGAGCCTTGGCGATGAATAGGGTGGTGTTGGTGGTTTATAGCATGTGGATATTGTGCTTGATGATGAATTCTAGATGATCCCTGCAAATCAAGGCCCCCAAAAGGAGCTCCACTAGGAATCATACCTCCTGACAAATTACCTTCCATTTTGTTTGTTTCAGAACTAATTGGATCAGATCCTTGCACCCATTCCCCTAAAAACCTTATTTCCTATACCCTTTTAGCTCTGTAGAAGCCAGTCATTAAATGTATATGATCCAATTAGGCCAAAATAAAGCATAGCATTTTCTTATTTTTGCCTTTTGAAGCATCTAATCAAATCCTCTAGCAATCTAGATCCTCCAACATATGCAAAAATTCAATTCATAAGGTAAACAAATAAAAATCCATTCTTTAAAATTAAATCTCAAAGAAACAACTTCACTTTCTTAAACCCAATTCCAAATCTCCAACAATTAAAGAGAAAAGAACTAAAACATTGAAAGAAATCCAAAAGAAAATCAACCCTAAAAAATTTCACTGAATCAGAAGCCAAAGCAACTTATCTGCTGTAGAGCAGCAGCACATAGCTAATACCCATTGAGTCTTGAAAGCCGAAGGCAAGAAACACAGCTTTCCTACAGTGAAGGCGAGAATCTAGGACACAACATCTCCCGCCCAGCTCAAAATTTCTGAAAAAGGAGAGAAATGGGTATTATATAGTGAAATGCAGAGTGATTTCAATCCATGATATAGGATTCATAAGGTTCCATGTATGGGAAAGATCTGGTGGGTCCAAAATGACATTATTTATTTTGATTCCCCACCTCACATTCCCAAAAAAAATTGCTATACAGGGAAAATGGAAAGAGATAATATTAGAGTTGCACAAAAATTAACCAAACTGATCAAACCGAATCGATCCAATTCAATCCAAACTAAAAATTATGGTTTATATGGTTTCATGGATGGTTATGATTTTGAAATTTTTATAAACCGATTTTTTGATTTTGTTTTGGATTAAAAAAATATAAATCTAATAAAACCAAACCAAATCACTAATATAGGGTATAATATAGGGTATATATATATATATATATATATATATATATATATATATATATAACATTAACACTCATAATTTCCTAGTTTCCTAAAATTATAGACTCTTTAATTATCTACACTCTTCAACTTCCTTTGTAACACCATAATTGAGCAAGAATTTACATTACTAATCTACAAATTATATTTTGAATTTTCTAGAAGTTAAAGTAGTATACTGAATTTTTATATTTTATATGATATTCATGTTATTATTTTGATCATGGTTTTAAGTTAATATTTATCGAATTTTTATGATATTTTAATTTTTTTATTTTATTTCTTTATTTATTTATCAAACCAACTTTTCAAACCGAATATAAATAATATTAGTTTTGATATTTTTATTTATGTTTAGTTTAATTAAAAGTTAAAGTGTTTAAAAACCGACTTTATTAGTTTGTTTATAAAGTTTTCGTCTAAACCAACCAAACCACCCTTAGAATACCAACAAAAACGTGTATTTGTAGGACTTTTTTTTTTTCTCTTTCTTTCAATCGGTAGTACAATCCCAAAGGTGAAAATTTTTTTTCTATTATGCTTAGTACATTTATATAGATACTTTTAATAAAAGAAAGGATATGTTCTCAGCCAAAGTTCATGCATTTGGCAACAAGTTGGTCACAAATGACAACTTGGGCTCTTTTTTTATGCATTTATGTTTTCCTTTTCATCTCAATACTAATAAAATATTTTGTAATAAACTAATAATAATAAACTTGAAAAAAAGTATTAATTAATTAATTGCAATTTGTTGCCATTCCAATTATTTTGATATTGTATTTGAAGTGGAGAGAATTTGAATGACGTTGCAATCTAATTCCATGTAGAAAAACCTAATGGAACTATAGAAATTGATTACTCTTAAATTTAACCTTATTTTCTTATATTTTTCATTTTACAATTTTTTCCCCCATTTTCCATAGTTCAAAAATATATTTTTACCTTTTGGTGTATTGAATTTAAAACTCAAGAAAAGAAATTTAAATCCCATAGGGGCATTCAGTAATCTCAAATTTAATAAAGTCCATCTTGTTGTCATAGGAATGAACAAGAAGAATACAATCTAAAAATATAATCACAAACTGCTATATACAGACATAGCAGTCACAACTATAAAGAAATGCAAAAGTCCTCTACGTCACGGAGCAAAATCGTAAAAATTACCTATTACAGTGGCAAATTAACCGAGTGTATAATGCCAAAATGCCCATTACTTAAAATTAAGTAAATTGTTTATTCCTTATTGCTTTAGCGAATGAGGTTTGGGGTATAATTCACAGGGGGGTGCTATTAATTTAATCAACCATAAGAAGTATCGATCTTTGAAATTCTTTATTTTGAGATTAAGGCACCAGTGTTAATCAAGCCTTAAAGAGACTCAGATCCCTACCTTTCTGTTTCGAGAGAACCGGTGACGACACGGATGCAAGTCGGGCTGCTGGAAAAGACGCGACTCTGGTGGTAGGAGAGTGTCGGAGAAGTTGCCGCTGCGGCGGCGGCGTCGCTGCTGCGTCCTTTTGTTGAGTATTGCAAAATAGAAAGGGTCAACCGCCAAAGGGGATTGGGAATTGAATGGGGTGGGGTCTGCAAGACAGCAATTGTGGGAAGAAAGAAAAGAGTGAGAATAGGAACCATATATATAGCTTATAAAAACGGCAGTGTTTTGCTCTTCCTGCCTCCTGGCATAGGATAAATTCGGTTTTTTGCATAATTAACCGAAATCGATATAAAGACTAAAGAGCTCATCTCACCGATAACCGAACCAAAAATATAGTGAAAATCGATTCGATTTACGTTTCAGTTAAAAATAAAAACTTGCTTAGTGGCACGTACAACCTGATCTTTTTTTATTATTTTTAATACTTATATATATAAATAATAACCCAATTAACTAATTGGGTTAACTCAATTGATACATTTACTATTAAATAATTATGATAATGGTGAAAAATCATGGGTTAGAAGAATAAGAAATTAAAAAGGTTTTTGTCATGAACCTATTTAGGATGAACTTTGGGCAGTTTAGGAAGGAATAAGACTTGTTTTTTTCATCAAATATCAACAAGCTTCTGGTTCAATCTGATAATAAGTGTGTGGTATAAATAATTGATGAGAATTAGAACATTTTAGTGAATCTGTCATTTGTATATTTGTGCTATAAAAGAGTTGATGATAAAAGATCATATTTTTTTGAGAGATTAATTTTGCGACAAACTTCATTGGCTAATAATAAGACTCACAAATTTGGATTGTGGACTCATATTCTTAAAAAAGGGACCCAAAGGTGCCAACTTAGGCATGCCAAATGCATGGACTTTGGCTAAGAATTATTGCTCTAAAAGCATATGAAGTTTTATCTCTCGAGACTCAATCTCACCTGCATGTACGAACAAACAGCTCCTCCGCTTATATAATAAATAAAGAAAAAAAGATGCATGAACTTTGGCCAGGAACATGTCTTTTCCTTCATTAAAAGTCTCTATCAAAAATTGTATACTAAATATAATATTATATTTCAAAAATTTATAAAAAATAAAAAATAATTCCCCTGTGGGACTGTACTACCAATTTAAAGAAAGAGAAAATAATTGTCCTGCAAAAACATATTTTTGTTGCTATTTTCCCTTTCCCTTTCTCTTATTAGCAATTTTGTTGGGAATGTGATGTGAGAAATCAAAATAAATAATGTTATTTCGGACCCACCATATATTTTCCATACATTGAACCTAATGAACCCATACATTTCTCTCCGTTTTCAGGCTTTTACTAACGTGTTGATTAGAAAATTGGTTTAATCTCAGTCATTAAAATTTTAAATGAAATCTATTAATATAGAAACAGATTTATAGATATGTATGACGATTTGATAAGTATGAGAGAAAGTTCAACTATAATAAAATATATAAGGATTATGAACATCCAAAAAGCCACAATATTTATAACATAAAAAAATATAAATAATTGCAATGAAAAAATATTTTCAACTTAGGAGTGAAACTATATATATTTTTTTAATTTTCTTTATCCAATTTACATAAACTAAAAAAAAGAAAATCTAATTAAATTCCATTAATCAATATTTATTTAATCAAATGAAATTCAATTTAATGAATTCAAGTAAACAATTTCAATTTAATCAAGTTAACTTCAATTTTAAAAATTGAACCTTCAATTTAATTAATTAGATCCATATTAAGTTAGTTAAATTACAATTTAATTAATTAATTGAACTTTAATTGATTAAATAAAAATTGATAGATTGAATTTAATTGAATTAAGTTGGAGTTCAATTAATTAAATTGGGATTGGGCTTAGATTGATTAACTTTGGATTCAATAAATTAATATAACTTAATTGGGCCTAATTAATTAAATTAGAGGTTCAATTTTAAAATTAAACTTAAATTAATTATTTGAACTTCAATAGTTTAAATTGAAGTTTAATTAATTAAATTTAAATCAATTAAGTTGAACTTGAATTGAATTTTAATTGACTAAAGAGAAATTAATTAATTGAACTTAATTAGATTTAATGGGGATTCATTTGATTAATTGAATTTGAATTCATTAAATTTAACTTCAATTGATTAAATAAAAATATAAACTTAATTGGATTAATTTGAGATTCAATTGATTAATTGAATCTTAATTTAATTAAATTGTGGCTCAATAGATTAATATAAGTTATAATTAATTAAATTGAATTTAAATTAAAGTTCAAGTGTTCAATTGATTAATTGAACATAAACTGATTAAACTAAATATCATTATATTAAATAAAAATTTATTAATTAAACTTTATTAAATTAATTTAGAGTTCAATTGATTAATTAAAATTAAATTGATTAAAATGAGTATAAATTGAATTTCAATTGATTAATTAAACTTGAACTTATATTGAAGTTAATAGATTAAATTGAAATTTATTAATTTAACTCTATTGGTTAAATTCACAGTTCAACCCGCTGGTTCCTACAACTTAATGTCAACATGGTTAAATACTGAAATTTTATAATTAAAGTCAGTGCATAAAAATTAAAGCTAATAAATTTTGCATAACTAGGGAGTTTTCTTTCAAAAAAAAAATAAAGTGACTAAATTAAATTTTAATTGATTAATCGACCTCAAATTGAATGCGATTGATTATCTAAAAATTAATTAATTGAACTTATTTTGATTAATCTAGTATTCAATTGATTAACTAAACTTAAACTGATTAGATTGAGATTCAATTTATTAATATAAGTTATAATTGATTAAATTGAACTTAAATTGAATTTCAATAATTCAAAAGATTAAACTAAAATTGATTGATTGAATTTATTATATTAAATTAGAGTTCAATTCATTAAATTGGAGTTCAAGTGATTAATTGAACTTGAATTAATAAAATTGAATATCAATTAATTAAATAAAAATTGATTAATTTAACTTAATTAAATTAAATTGGGATTCAATTAATTAATTCAACTTAATTTCAATTTAAGTTATAATTTATTGAATTGAATTTAAATTGACTCGTTCAATAGTTCAATTAATTAAATTAGGTCATCTTTAGGTCAGTTATAGGTTCAGTTCATGCTTTTCAAATTGTCTTCAGACATATTTTCAAGTTGGATCGGATCTAAATATTACAACCAAATAGGGGTATTGAATTAAATAGTTAATTGATTAATTGAATTTAAATTAAATTTAAATTAATTAAATACAAATTGATTAATTGAACTTAATTATATTAAATTGGGATCAAGTGGTTAATTGAACTTGAATTGGGCCTAATTAATTAAATTGGAGTCAAATTGATTGAATTGAAATAATTTATGAAATTGTTTATTTGAATTTCAATTGCTTAAATTGGGGTTGAATTGACTAAGGAAAAAGATGCAATTAAACCCTTAAGATTGGAGATCAATAACACCTTTTAAAGTCAGATCAAACCCTTATAGTCCAATTTTGGAACAAATTAACCTCTCAAACGTTACCCTCCATTTCACCTTTAAATAATTTGCAGACCTAAATAATTGATTCACTAAATAATTAATTAAAATTGACCAAACTCTTCTTCTTCTCTCTCCTCCTCTGTTTTTCTCTCTTCTCTCTTCTCTCTTTATGCTTTTCATTATCTCATATTCAACAAGTCCAAGACAAAGATGAAAAGAAAAAGGAAGATGATATTTTAGACCCACATATCAGATTCTACAATACGTTTTCCTCTTTTCACTTCATCTTCCTTTTTTCAATTATTCATTTCATACCATTCAATTCAACCTATTTCTTCTCTCTCGTGATTTGAAGTTGGAAATTGAGAATCAAGATTCTTGGAAACAAGAGGAAAAGTTTTAAATAGTGTTTCTAACTTTTCCCGGTTTAAGTCATTGATTTTTATTCTCATATCGATCAACTATTGCTGCAACTAGAGGCGAATCAAAAGCAAATCCAAGAGCTAATTTTAATTGGAACAAAATGTGGTTCCTAATGTATTTTATTCATGCAATTGTCATTAATTTTAATTTGTGGGACCTGATTGATATTTTAATATATTATATTTATTATTAACAATTAAAATGTTAATAATTACATGATAATATATTAGAAATAAAAACTGTACAATTGTTAATAATTATATGAAAAAATATAAAAATAACATATAATTATCAGCAATTATAAGAGTAATATAGTAAAAATTATATAATTAATAGCAATTATATAATTATATATAAAATATAATATATAGTTGTTAGCAATTATATGAAAGAAAATAATAAAAATTGTATAATTGCCAATAATTATATGAAGAAAAATAGAAATAATACATAATTGTCAACAATTATATGAGGAACATAATAAAAATTATATAATTAATTATATAAACTTAATTTTATATTTTACATTAATATATAAACTTAATTAATTAACTTAATTATTAATTACATATTAATTAGTTAATTGAAAAAATATTTGATATATCAAATATATGGTGACAAAGATAAATTTTAAATATAGGAACAAAAAAATATATAAAATATATATATTTTTCTAAATTTTAATTGACCAATAGGGGCAAGTGCCCTCACTACCCCATGTGGATCCGCTCCCAATTATAACTACATTTTTTGGCACAAAATCTGATTACTTATATAACTATATATATACTTCAGCCCATGCGTAAAGAAAAAAATCACTATATTTAATCTTATATAATTAATAGGTTAAAAATATAAAATAAAATAGAAACAAAGTAATCACCGTAAGTAATGAATGTGAGAACATATATTAAGATTTTCAATATCATTTATCCAGATAGGGTTGTTATAATAGGCATCTAAACTCATATATATTCTTATTAGATGAAAAAAATCAATTCAAGGATTTGGTAAAAGAACCTCAATTTGTCAACATATTTGTTTGACTCTTACTTAGACAATTGATCTCAATGAATCTAAAATATTGGTCTAAAAATTTTGATCCAAAGGGATGTTTTACTGGGTCATCTTGAAACTCAAGACTTGTATTGTTACTATTCCAACACAATCAGTGTACATTGAATTTGGAATCATTAGGCTAATTAAGTATATATTCCAAATATCATTGAATTGATGTGTATCTTAATTGTGTTTATTGGAAAGCTAACAGTGCAGCTAATAAGCTTGCCAATTTGGATTTTGATCAAGAAGAGCAACAAATTTGGTATGATCATATTCCAGTTGGGGTTGGCCTTCTTCTGATGGACAATGCATCTGGTTACTATTTAGTTATTTTGTTTGTTCTCTCCTATATATATATATATATATGCGCACTATTACTCTGTAGCATTGGAGTTTATTTCCCGTTAAATGAAGATTATGTTTATAATGTATAATCTATGAATAGTGCAAGAGATTAAGAATAACTCTGCATTAATTGATCTAATTGTGTGGCATATTGATTAATTTCAATTGTGCAAGCAAGTGATCCTTCTTTTTGTAAATTTATTTCACTATATAGTTCAAATGTGTAGTACAATATAATCGAGAAATGATAGTAACTTTTTTATATTATCTTATTTATATTTTACATGATAGGTACCCCTATTTTTTTAATCAAGGAAGATAGAATAATTATCCACCTACTATTGCTAGAGGGGTTGGAATTTCAAACCTAAGACCCTTCATTAGGAACAAATCTCCATATATCACTAAGATAGAAGCCGTTGGCCGTATCTCTTGTCACATCTATGCCTTAAATACTGATTGTATACATGTATTTCGACCGTCTATAATAAAATATAAAAATATACTAATTAAAATTTAAATACAGATAAATAAATATAAAAATCTTTTTTTAATATAATAATATGAATTCTAATATGAATATTGAATTAACTATAAAATATTGCGATTTCATACTATGCATATAAATAGAGAAAACAGATTGGGTTAAAATTTGAGATTTTTTGTCCAATTTTGAAAATAAAATTTAAGCATACTAGACCATAAAAAATATTATTTAAAGTCATATTTAGAGTTATAAAGTGATATTTTAAGGATAAAGACTCTGGTTTCTCCAAATACAGTCCCCGATATGAATTTATAATTTGATTTTCTGACAGATAGTTAGAGATATGCGTTCACAATTATAATTAAATTCTAAAATTTTTAAAATTAATAATAATCGGATAACAGATAAAATTTTATGGGAAAATTAACAAAAATGATTAAAATGATAAAAACGAGATTTTCGCACCTGATGCCATTTTGCAAAATCGAAGAGAAAATTATTTTATAATTTTTGGTATATTTAATTTAATGGAATTAAGTTGTTACAATGTTGGATTTTGGATATTTAAATTTAATCATGAATTAATTTGAAGAAAATTTGTGATTGGTGGAAATTTGATTAAGTCAAAACTAATTAAGCTATAATTGGGTTGTGTCAACCAAATGGGTTAAGTAAATTTAAATTGCCCAATGAGAGAATTGATTAAGGTATTAATTAAGATTAATTAATTTAATTGAGGTATAAATAGGATTTTCCATATTTCTTTAGAAATGCCTACAAAAATCAAGAAAAAAATTTTCTTCTTCTTCTTCATTAACTGGTCGACCACCATAGGGAGCTTTTGAACCTTTTCTTTCATTTTTAACTTCTCAAAATTTCATTACTCAATCTATTGAAGCATAGAGAATTAATTGTGGTGAAGAGAAAAATAATTTTTGGACATGAAAATTCTTTTTGGGGTCAAAAATCCCAAGAACAATTGAGGTGGCATTTTATTCACTTTTTCTTCAAATTTCTATGAATTTTATATGAGATTTAATGATTGTTTAAAGTAGAAATTGAAGTTATATTGTGATTGACATCAAATTGGTGAAAAAGTTGAGTTATAAATTTGTGAAAAATTATAGAAAAATTAGATAAAAATAGGAAATGAGTAGAATAAGGCTTAAGAATGATATATATGGTGAAAATTTAATGAGAATAATTTTTAGAAATTATTGTGAAATTTTTTGGGAATTTCTATAATTATTTTCAAATTTTTTAAAAATTATTTGGAGGATTTGTGTCTTGAAATGATGAAAATAGAATTAAATGGAGTCTTTAAAGATGAATAATAATTTTTGGAATGTGAGCAAATTTTAATAGAAATTTTGGTGAAGTTTTAGATTTTTAGCCAAATTATTAAAAATTTTATTGGGAATAATTGAGTATGATTTTGGTGAAATTGGTATTGAAAAATGAAAAAAATGGTTTAAAGTGATTATATAAATTTATTTGGAGTTTTTAAAATATTTTTATTGAATTTATGGAAAATTTTGGATGAAAAATAGAAATTAAGAAAAAATAAAAATAATCGAAAAAAGTAGTTATGGAGGAGAAAAAAATAATTGTTATAAGAAAAAATAATATTTAAAATTTTTGGTCTCACCATAAAGCGTGTCGGCGACTAGAACCTTGAACTATACATTAAACACACGTAATGAGAAAATATTATGCAATAGGATTTGATATACGTACGAGCGGGAGTTATTCACGAGATTTTAATTTGCCTTGATTATATATCTTGTGTGACGCGATAATTAATTGAAATTTATAATTTATTATGTGCGATGTTTGGATATGCGTCAATACGAGATAACGAAAAGAGTCGGTAGACATCGGTAAAATATAAAGAGATTAATGTTATTGCTTATAATGTTAGTCATATATATGTAAAAGTAATTAAAGTGAAATATTAAACATATTTATGATATAAGTAAATTTAATTTTGTTGAAATTTGAAGATTATTTCCGTTATTTTGATGCTAATAAATAAAATAGCAATAATGTATTTAACAATACTTGTGTTCTAAGTTTATTGAACAGAGTATGGAATATGATGAAAGAATGAAAGACTAACTTTGAAAGTCAAAATATGAAGAAATAGCATGTTCATGCTCGTGACTGTTTATGTCACACCCGTGATGTAACGTAGCGCCAACTCTCCAACATTTAAAGTTCACGGCCATGAAGAATCATAGCAACCGTGAATGATTATATTAGTCATGCCCGTGAAAGATAATCACGCTCGTGAGATAACATGTCAAATTCCTCTAGAGAGCTTCACGACTAGAGTCACCACTTGGACCACAGTTTGGAAGGATATTCACGCCCGTGAAAGAATAAAGTTATGCCCATGATCAAACACTTCAATTCTTTCCAGAATACTTCACGGTCAGAGTCACCACTTGAACCACGGCTTGGAAGAACATTCACAACTGTTACACACATATTCATGACCGTGAATAAGGAAAGAGAAACATGTCAGGCGTGAAATTAAGAGTTGGTGCAACGACTATTTTCGCATTAAATGCAACCTAACGACTATAATTTGCCAAGTATAAATGCAAGTCATTTATGAATTCAGAACAAAAGAATAACAATTACTTCGAATCAAAATCTTGTTATAGCCATTTGTGCATTAATTATTTTCAACAAAACTTTAATTCTCTATAAAAATCGATTTGCTCATAATTTCTGAGCATTATAGATTTGTGATTGTTTCTCTTTGTAATCTACTACTTAAGTAAGTTTGGGTATATTGGGTTAAGAGTAGAACACTTGTAAGGGTTATTTGTGTGAGCCATAAAACACAAGAAATTGGTTTATTGTGTGAACCATTAAAACACAAGGGATTTCTGGGTTAGGTGTGAGCCATTGATAGAAACACCATAGTTGGGAGTGAGCTTGTAAAACTCCATTGTAATACTTAGTGTGTTAGTGAAACTCTCAATTGAGATTAGGGAGAGGAGTAGAGTTTGTTAATACCCGAACCTCTATAAATTTCTTATGTGATATCTTCCTATCCCTTCTCTATTCAACTTTTTATTTCGCACTTAAAAGTTAAGAATTTTTTTAATATCCAATTTAACCCTCCTTATTGGTTTATAATCTGGGCAACAATTGGTATCAGAGCTTAGTCTAGCATCGAAACTTAGAAAACATTAGTAAAGATCAAGAAATAGCCAATGAAGGATTCCAAAGTCTCAAGTCTTACTTTGATGGAGCAAATTATGCTCATTAGAAGTTCCGGATGGAAACATATCTCGATAATGAGGGAATTGAAGTCTGGAATAGCGTTCAGAAAGAATGGACACCACTAACCAAAAAAGGAGTTGATGGTGAAGAAGAAATCATGTCAAGAGATGATTGGACAGAGCCTCAACTAAGAGAAAATTTCAAAAAAAATAAGGCAATGACAATTCTCTCAAGCTCACTATCCATTGAAGAATGTGGCAGAATACAACACTGCCTAATCGCATATAGCATGTGAAAAAAATTAGAAAATTATCATGAAGGAACAAAGCAAGTTAAATCCAAGAAGATTCAACTTCTCACTTCAGAGTACAAACTCTTCAAGATGAAATCCAATGAGTCAATCACCGATATGACAAATCGTCTTTTAGCCATCATAAATGGCATGAGAAAGCTTAGGAAACACTTGAGCTTGGAAGATGTAAACAACAAAATTTTGAGAAGTCTTCCTCTCAAGGATTATGGTTCAAGAGTTGTTGGTATAGAATAAGCAAATGAAGACATGAGCGTCATGAATACCGATGTGCTTATTTGCAAACTTCTAACACATGAAATGACAGTAAAAAGAGATAGAGAACTTGAAGTCGAGCCAGAAAAAAGAAAACCTCTAGCACTAATAGCCTATACTTCAAAATCTCAAGAGAAAGTTGAAGTTGATGAAGAAAAGAGTGTTGATGCAAATAAGGACATAGCAATGCTCTCTAGAAGACTGAAAAGAATAATTGAAAGAATGGGAAACTCTCGAAAATTCAAGCAAAAAAATCTCAAAACACTCATCAAAATGATTTTCAAAGGAATAAGAGGAAGTAAAGTGCTATGAGTGTGGGAATAAGGGACATATTAAACCAGAATGTCCAAGGCTCAAGAAACACAAGAGCAAATACCAAAAAGACAATGGGTAGAAAGGTCACAAAGCCACATGTGATGACAAAAGCTCTTCAAGTGAAAAAGATGACAATGAATGTGAAGACGTCAAGCTATGCTTTATGACCATAGAGGATCACGTCTCGGATAAGGTAGGATCACTTTACTCATACTCATTCAATAATGATAGTAGTGATAATGATAGGGATAGTGAAGATGATGATGAGCAAAGTTTGATAGAGGTATTGAATCTAGAACTAGAAAAATATAGGTATAAATTCAATACTTATAAGAACAACATTTCTAGTTTGAAAATTAAAATGGAAGTTTTAGGAAAAGAAAACCTTGAGCTTAAATCCTTTAATGAATCGCTTCAAAAATTATTAGATGAGTACTCCTCAACACCCTCAACTAAATCCTTGCTTAAAGAAAACAATGTTTTGAAAAATGAAGTTGAGGAACTTAGAAACTCCATTTCAAAATTTCACAAGGGCAAAGAGAGTTTAGATACTCTCATTGTGTTTCAAAGATCACCTTTAATAAGACATGGTCTAGGATTTAAAGGAACATCATCTTCATCTCACAAGACCACTTTTTTCAAGTCAAGTAAACCCCACATTTCCACATTAGCAGTAACAGCTCCAAGGGCTAAGTGCACAATATACACTAAACCTTCTATACATAAGAAGAATGATCAAGAGTTGGTAAGCCTAAGAAGTAAACCTCAAAAGGCTAATCATGCTTTTATGTATAAGAAACATGCACCTAGAAAAGCACCAAGTCATCATGCATGTGCATGCCATTGCTCACAAACTCTACCTAATAGGAAAATGGCAGTCAAAAGCATAGTAAGACCAAAAAGTATATTTAGAGCTAAATAATGTAATTATTGTATGAAATTTGGTCATATAAATAAACATTGTTGGATAAGGAAGGCTCATTGGGAACCTTCACGTGCTAACCCCCAAGGACCCGAACTCATTTGGGTACCTAAAAACAATACTTGAATTGTGATTTTATAGGTATGCCTCAAGTCCACAATAAATAAAAATGTTTGGCTAGTAGATAGTGGATACTCAAGGCATATGACCGGAGATAAATGACTATCCAATGAAATCAAAAGTATTGATGGAGGTAAAGTAACATTTGGAAACAATGCTAAGGGTAAGGTAATTGGAATTGGCTCTATTTGTATTAATAATACTACTCTCATTGAAGATGTCTTACTTGTTGATGGTTTGAAACATAACTTGTTAAGTGTAAGTCAATTATGTGATAAGGGAAACCAAGTAATCTTCACTTCTAACGAATGTCTTGTAACCTCTATTAATGACCAAAAGATATTTAAAGGAAGTAGAGATGTCAATACCTACATAATAGACTTACATAAAATATCTAACATTTCCTCTAAGTGTCTTGTGACTACTAATGTTGAATATTAACTGTGGCATAAAAGGCTTGGTCATGCAAGCATGAATTTAATTCAAAGCTTCAACAAATGAGAGCTGGTAAAGGGACTACCAAAAGTCAAATTTGAAAAAGACAAGACATGTGAACCTTGCCAAAGAGGAAAAAAAAATACAAGTCATCCTTCAAATCCAAAAGCATTGTAAGTACCTCAAAACCTCTACAACTTTTGCATCTAGATCTTTTTGGACCTACTAGAGTTGTAAGCTTAAGAGGTAAATACTATGCCTTTGTCATCGTCGATGACTACTTTAGATTCACTTGGGTAATTTTCTTAGCTCAAAAGAGTGATGCTTTTGAAACTTTCAAAAACTTCGTTAAGAGAGTTCAAAATGAAAAAAAGAATATTGTATTTCAAAAATAAAATTTTGAAAATTTGAAAATTTTTGTCTAGAATATGACATTTCACAGAATTTTTCATCTCCTAGGACACCTCAACAAAATGGAGTGGTCGAAAGGAAAAATTGAACTTTAATTAAAATGGCTCGAACAATGCTCAATGAGTATGGTTTACCAACTTACTTTTGGGCCGAAGCCACAAATACTGCATGTTATATTTCAAATCGGGTTTTCAAAAGACCTCTCTTAAACAAAACTTATTTGGAGTTATGGAATGGAAGAAAGCCCATGATATCATAATTTAGAGTATTTGGATGCAAGTGTTTCATATTGAATACCAAAGACAACCTTGGAAAATTTGCCTCTAAATCTGATGAGGGTATATTTTTAGGATACTCCACCACTAGCAAAGCTTATAGAGTCTTTAATAAAAAGTCATTAGCTGTTGAAGAATCTATGCATGTTGTTTTTGATGAATCTAGTAAGCTTGATCTTGTGAAAGGTAGTATTCTTGATGATGTTGTAGGTACAATGGAAAAACCTGATCTTGAAAATGAAAAAGGAGAAAATGATCAAGAAAATTTACATCAAGATGACTCTCTGCCTCAAGCTCAAGAGGAAAACAAGCGAGAGCTCCCAAAGGAATGGAGATTGACAAAAGATCACCCTAAAGAGCAAATCATTGGTGATCCTATAAAGGGAGTAAGACTAGATCTCATCTCAAACCTTTAGATTCTAATCTTACCTTTGTCTCTCAAATTGAGCCTAAAAATATTGATAAAGCTTTTAATAATGAAAGTTGGGTGATTGCTATGCAAAATGAACTCAACCAATTTGAGAGAAGTAAGGTATAAACCTTAGTTCCTAGACCCAAAGAGCATCAAATCATTGGAAGTAAATGGGTATTTATAAATAAACTAGATGAACAAGGTTCAATAACTAGGAATAAGACTAAGTTAATTGCAAAGGGACATAATCAAGAAAAATGAATAGATTATGATGAGACCTATGCTCTGGTAGCTAGATTAGAAACCATAAGAATACTTTTAGCATATGCATACCATATGAATTTCAATCTCTTTCAAATGGATATCAAAAGTACTTTCTTAAATGGTTTTATAGAAGAAAAAATTTATGTAGAACAACCTCCATATTTTGAAAACCATAATTTGCCTAACCATGTATTTAAACTTTTAAAAGCTTTATATGGTTTAAAACAAGCTCCAAGAGGTTGGTATGAAAGACTAAGTTATTTTCTTTTAGAAAATAATTTTTTAAAGGGAAATATTGACACTACTTTATTTATTAAAAAACACAAGCATGATATTCTAATTGTTTAAATTTATGTTGATGACATCATATTTAGGCATACTAATGAATTGTTTTGCCAAGATTTTGCTAAGTGTATGACTAGGGAATTTGAAATGAGCATGATGGGTGAGCTCAAGTTCTTCCTCGGTCTACAAATAAAACAAAGCAATGAGGGAATATTCATCTACCAATCCAAATATGCCAAAGACTTAATCAAGAAATTTGGAATGGAATGATGCAAAAATGCCAAGACTCCAATGAGCACATCAACAAAATTGGACAAAGATGAAAATGGTAAGAGAATTAATAAAAAGCTCTATAGAGGTATGATCGGATCATTCTTATATCTTACTGCCTGTAAACCCGATATAATGTATAGTGTATGCTTATGTGCTTGCTTTCAATCGTGTCCTAAATAATCACATTTGAATGCTGTGAAAAGAATTTTAAAATATTTACATGGCTCATTGCATCTAGGTTTATGGTATCCTAGAAATCCATCCTTTCATATCATAGGATATTCAGATATTGATTACGCTGGAAGTATCTTGGATAGAAATAGTACTTCAGGAACTTGTCACTTTATTGGTGAATGCTTAGTTTTTTTGTTTAGCAAGAAATAAGTTTCAGTTGCTCTTTCTACCGCTGAAACAGAGTATGTGGCAGCATGATGTTGTTGTACTCAAATTCTTTAGATGAAACAATAACTTAAGGATTATGGTCATAGTTTGGACCATATACCTATTATATGTGACAATACATGTGCTATAAATTTATCTAAGAATCTCATTCAACACTCTAGAAGTAAGCATATTGACATAAGACATCATTTTCTTAGAGATCATGTTCAATATGAAGATGTTGTATTGGAATTTATCAATACAGACAATCAATTGACAGATATTTTCACTAAGTCTCTAAATGAAGAAAGATTTAACTTCATAAGAAGAGAGCTTTCTATGATTGATGGATTAAATTTATGATTGTCAAATTTGTCGAACATTGAATGTTAATTTCTATCTTGTGTTATTGTCTCATCTTTTAAGGTATGAAGTGGCAAAATTTGATGAAAAATATGTTATAAGGGATAGAAGCACCTTAGAAATCTTAGTTTTATTTAATGAGGATTTTAGGCAATTCACACCCGTGACATATATTCACAACCATGATCATAATCGTTAAAAGCTCAAGTAGATTTCATGCTTTGCTTCACGACATGTTTCACGGTTGAAGGTAGTGAAAACTATGTTTCACGCCCATAACTTTTTCTACCAGTCCTGGAAAACTCTTTGTTCACGACCGTGACACTTATTCACAACCGTGAACATTACCACCAAATAATTACAGAAGCTTTCACATTTTGTCTCATGGTCACAAGTAGTGAAGATTGTACTTCAAGATCGTGACTCATTTTGTCACCATCGTGAAAATTCACCATTCACTCCCTTTACTATTAAATGTCACGACCGTGAATCATTTCATATTCTTCATCACGGGTATGACGCCTCTTCAACAAACCGTGAACACAATATTTCATGCTTGTGACTTAGCATTCACGACAGTGACAATGTTGGCTATAAAACGTTTTCTGCCGTTTTTTCTCTCATTTCTAACTCTACAAATTCTCTCATTTATCACCACATTCAATACCTCTCACAGATTCTAACCCCCTAGTAGCATTTTTCATCTATAAATACCTTCAAAAACACTTTCTTTCATCATAAATCACAACATCACAAGGTATTTTTCAAAATCCACATCAGAAAATTTCTCTTCAAAAACTCTCTCAACTTAAAAATGGAACCCGGCTCCTCAAAAGGCACAAGAAGGAAATCTCATACTCCAAGAAGGTACACGAACTACCTTTTCAACATCATTCTAGAGCATTTTCATCCGAGGTATGCGGTTCTCAAGAAGAGACCATTACTTTCTTCACGATCCTTTGAATGGCATGCTGTCAGGACCCTCGGTCTCGAGACAAATATGACAGGACAACTCTAGCCTTGTCTTCTAAAGGATTTTATCGATATTCACCAACTAATGCTAAAGGAACCAACTCTCGAGTTCCTTAGCACCCTGCAATTCTCTCCCACTGGCACGGTAAAATTTCAACTTTGCAAGCATCCAAACACCCTCACAGCAATGAATGTTGGTGACATATTCAAACTTTCCTTTGATGGTATCCTCAATGAAAGTGAGGTGGAGTTCTATGCCAATCCGACATGGACTCATTTCGGACAAAACTGCAACTGGGACGTCAAGAAGATGAAAAGCACCCACCTTTGATCACCAGTGCCTAAATATTTGCATAGGTTTATGACCTATAGCATCTTTACAAGAGGGGATAACAATGGTACAATTCAAAAATCTGAGCTCTTTCTCTTGGAGATGGTCTGAAGAGGTCTAACAGTAGCCTTGTCTCGATGGTTTAGAACCTAACCATATATATGCATTTCGATCGTCTATACTGCAATATAAAGACGTATCGATCAAAATCTAAATACAAAAAAATAAATGTGAAAATTTTATTTTAATATGATAATATGAATATATAATTGATTTGATAAAATGTTGCGATTTCGTGATATGCACTAAAATTGAGGCAACATATCGAGTTGGAATTTGAGATTTTTTATCCAATAGTGAAAATATAATTAAAGCATATTGGAGTGTAGAGAATATAATTTTAAGGTTATATGTGAAGTTATAAGGTAATATTTTAAGGTTAAGGGCTCTGATTTCTCCAAATATAGTCTCAACGTGGATTTACAATATGATTTCTGACCAATAGTTAGAGATATGCGTTTACAATCATAATAATGCTGACGTGATCGCAATTGAATTCTAAGATTTTTAGAACTCTTAATTTAGAAATCGAATGACACGTGAATTTTTATTAGTCAAATTAAGAAAAAATGATTAAACTATAAAAACGCGATTTTTGCACCGGATGTCATTTGCAAAATCAAAGAAATTTTGAAGATAATTAATGATTTTTGGTATATTTAATTTAATAAAATTAAGTTTTTTGGAGGTTAGATTTTGAAAAATTAAATTTAATCATGAATTAATTTGAAGAAAATTTGTGATTGGTGGAAATTTGATTAAGTCAAAATTAATTAACCTATAATTGGGTCATGTGTCAATATAATGGATTAAGTAAATTTTAATTGTCCAATGAGAGGATGGATTAAGACATTAATTAAGATTAATTAAATTTAATTAGGGTATAAATAGGATTTTCCATATTTTTCTAGAAAAACCTACAAAAATCAAGAAAACAATTTATCTTCTTCTTCTTCTTTAGCTGGCCGACCACCATAGAGAGCTTTTAAACATTTTCTTTCATTTTTAACTTCTCAAAATATCATTACTCAAGCCATTAAAAGCATGGATAATTAATTAGGACGAAGAGAAAAACACTTTTTGGAGAGAAAAAAAATTCAAAAAAATTTGAGATGAGATTGTTTTTTCACTTTTTTTTCAAATTTCTATGGATTTATGTGGAATTTTATGATTATTTAAAGTAGAAATTGAAGTTGTGTTGTGATTGATATCAAATTGGTGAAAAAGTTGAATTAGAGTTTTGTGGAAAATTATAGAAAAATTAGATAAAAATAGAAAATGAGTAGAATGAGGTTTAAAAATGATAGATATGGTGAAAATTTTATGAGAATAATTTTTAGAAATTTTTGTGTTTTTTTGGGGAATTTTTATAATTATTGCAAAATTGTTAAGAAATTATTGTGGAGGATTTGTGTCTTAAAATGATAAAAATGGAGTAAAATAGAGTGTTTGAAGATGTAAATAATTTTTGGAATGAGATAAATTTTTAATAAGCATTTTGGTGAATTTTTGGATTTTGAGCCAAATTATTGAAAATTTTATTGTAAATAATTGATTATAATTTTGGTAAAATTGGTAATGAAAAATGAAAGAAAATTGGTTGAAGTAATTATGTGGATTTATTTGGAATTTTTAGAATATTTATTGAATTTATAGAAATTTTTAGGTGGAAAATAGAAATTAAGAAAACAAAATAAAAATAATCGAGAAAAGTAGTTATGAAGAAGGAAAAATAAGAAAAATTAATTGTTATGAGATAAAATAATATTTGAAATTTTTGGTTGCACCAGAAAATGCGTCAGCGAACGGACCTCGAATTACGCGTTAAAAATGCATAATGAGAAAATTTTTCATAATAAGATTTGATATATATGAGAGCGAGAGTTATTTGGGAGATTTTAATTTAGCTAGATCATATTTGTTTGTGTAGTTCTGTAATTAATTGAAATTTATTTTTTATTAGAATCGAGTTCGAAACAAATGTCAACATGTAATAAAGGAAAAAAATCCGTAAACACTTGTAAAACATAAAGAGTTTAATATTATTGCTTATAATATTAGTCATATATATGTAAAAGTAATTAAAGTGAAATATTAAATATGTTTATGATATAAATAAATTTAATTTGATTATAATATTACAATAATTTTATTAGTAAATATGAAATGAAGTTTAAAATTTGTATGTATTTATTTATATGACTTGACATGAAATATATTTTATAATATAAAAAGATAATGTATAAAATATAAAAGTATTTGAAAAGTTATGAGTATTTTGAAAATATTAAAAATACCTTAAAAAACCATTAATTATAAAATTTATGGATTTAACTTTCGTATTAGCTTAGACCTTAAAGTAGGATTTTGTTGGCATATTAATAAGATAAATATTTGTAGATTATATGTATATATGTGGATTCTGTGAAATAATTTTTTATTATATGAATTTATGTGAATCATAATATTATTAGTTATGTGCATATCTGCGAGTCACATAATTTATGTGCTTGAGTTTTGTACATATTTGTGAACCAAGTGATTAACACTATATTATATGAAATCTCTTGATTCTCTAAGCGCAAGTCTATAGTATTGTAATACGTGGATATGATATAAATATTTAATTTGGTATTCACAAAATATAATAATAATAGATGGACTCCTAGTGGCGATGCGAGTCTGATGTTCTCCATAATGCTTCAACTAAGTTTCCCGGATTGGGTGGCTAAGTAAACTAGAGATAGAGGAGTTAGGTCCAAAAGTTCACTGTTTCATTTATTGAAATGAAAAGGTTAATTTAGGAGAAAGAAATAGGAATATGGAGAGAAAAATGCAGATGCATGAAAAGGTAGAGAATGTGCAGGAAAAAGAAGGTAAGAAGGAGGAGCCGGTTGGTCTCCGACCAGCAAAGGAAGCTCCGGTGAGATGTGGTTGCGAGGAAAGGAGGATAAAGAGGGAAAGAAAAAAGAGCATGGAAATATGAATTCCAATAGTATAATCATGCCAAAAGGTAAAAATATGGTCATATATAGAGTTAGACAAAATTTGATACGGTACGATAATACGACATATATATGATTTATTAAAGTAATATAATTAATAAATATGTTTGATTTAGATTGAGTTTCTTGATATAAATGTGACACGATTACAATTTATTTAAGATTTAAAGTGATATTTTTTGTGGGATAATACAAAATATAAATTATATTTATCTTTATCATTGTTTAGCAATTAGATATTATTTTTTATACTAATATGTTCTGTTTAAAAATATAAAAATAATGAATAGTTTAAATAATATTATTTATTGTTAACCTTGAGGGGTATTTCCGTCATTTTGATGATAATAAATAATATAGCAATATTGTATTTAACATACTTATTTTTGTAAGTATATTATACAGGACATGAATTAAAATAGCAAGAATGGAGAATTGGAAAAATAATCATTGAGAAACAAAAAGCAAGAAGTAGCATGTTCACTGCCGTGACTCTAGGAGTCACCCCCGTGAAGGAAGCTAAGCATTACCAAAACCAACATTTGAAGTTCACGGCCATGAAGGAAAACCAAACCGTGAAGTACGCATTTCAGTCACCCCCGTGACTCAAGGTGTTACCCCCGTGAAGAGTCATGTAATTTCAACCAGAGAGCTTCACGACCAGAGTTACCACTTGGGTCACGGCTGTAAAGATGGTCACCCCCGTGAATGAAGGTGTCACCCCCATGAAGGATTCATTCAATTTCATCCAGAGAGCTTCACGACCTGAGTCACCACTTGTCTCACGGTGGGAAGAGTGTCACGCCCGTGACTGATTAAAGTCACGCCCGTGACTCTTATATGTCAAAACATACCAGAGAGCTTCACGACCAAGGTCACCACTTCAGTCACGGCTTGGGAAGAACGGTCACTCCCGTGACAGGAATATTCACGCTCGTGAACAATGAAAGAGAAAAATGTCAGGCGCGATTTATTGGTTGGTATAACGGCTAATTTCTTATTTAATGCACCCCAACGGCTATATTCAACCATGGGAGTATAAATGAAAGTCATTTATGCATTAAGAAACAAGAGAATAATAAGAAAAACAAAAGATTAGCACATACTTCAAATCACAAGCTATCTTGTACTTTTATACTTTGAGAACAAATCTATTCTTTGTAAAAATCTTATTGCTCCTCATATTTGAGCAATAAATATTTATAAGTAATTCTCTCTGTAATCTTTACTCAAGTGAGCATTGGGTAGTTCTGGGTTAAGAGAAGAACACTTGTAAGGGTTAGTTGTGTGAACCTCCAAAACACAAATTAAAAGTTTGTTTGTGTGAGTCTGTAAAACACAAAGTATATGTTGTTTGTGTGAGCCTGTAAAACACAAAATGTAGGTTGTTTGTGTGAGCCTGTAAAACACAAATGAATTGGTTATTGTGTGAGCCATTAAAACACAAAGGATTTATGGGTTAGGTGTGAGCCATTAAAACACAAAGGATTTCTGGGTTATGTGTGAGCCATTGTGAGAAACACCATAGTTGGGAGTGAGCTTGTAAAACTCCATTGTAACACTTAGTATGTTAGTGAAACTCTCAATTGCGATTGAAGAGAGGAGCAGGGTTTGTTAATACCCGAACCTCTATAAATCTTTGTGTCTGATTTTCTCTATCCCTTCTAAAATTAACAATTTTATTTCCGCACTTTAAAGTTTAATTTTTTGAAACTTCAATTCAACCCCCTTCTTGGTCTAATATCTGGACAACATTTATGCAATTAAACGAATAATATAGTGACAAATATATTAAATGAGTTAACTGTTTACGATATAACAATAAATGGATTGAGTGCAGATCAAAGAAAATTAACATGAATATTTATTTGGTCAATATGACACATGAATTGTCAGCTCTAGTGATATTATATTTGAAGAAATTATTAGGTAGATTTAGTTTATTACGTCATTCGTAGACTAATTCGAATTAGTCTACGAATGACGTAATAAACTAAATCTACCTAATAATTTATCTCTTATTTGTTTGCTTCATATTTAATTTAATGTTATTAACTATACATTCATTTATTACTCGAGTTTAGTAATTCGAGCTTTTGCATATTATTTGTAGAACGAAAAGAGCTTTGCTATATTTCCAAAAGATATTTTGCATGTAGAGAAGCTTTGCTATTTATACCAATTGTTTAAGTAACTGTTTTACCTGCTTTCCTAACTTGTAGCTAACTTATTAACTGAATGAGTTGACATATGACTAATTGACTAGGTAAGGTGCATCTCAGCTCCATGAAGTGAATGTTACATTATAAGTAAGTGCACTTGATGATTTGCAGTGTATGATTGATGTTGCTTCATGAGAAGTAAAGTTGCTACATGTTGCATGTTATTGCTGAGAAAAATTATCTCCTTCATGTTATGACCCAAGGTCATAACCAGTGAAAGAGAAGAGATTAAAAGATGGGAAAGGGGAAACAGAAGCATAAACAGAGGAAAGAGGAGAAGAAGCAAGAACCGAGAAGAGAAGAGAAGCAGAGAAGAAGAAAAGTAGAAGAAGTAGAGAGGGAAATAGTTGAGAAAGAGAGAAATGAGAAGTAAATTGGATTGTATTTCGTTCAGATGCTTGCAATTCTGTTACACTTCCCACCTTTTATAGAATACAAAAAATAGAAAATTATAGCAAATGATAACAACTTAACTATACCACCTCTTGACACCTAATGCCTTCCAATAGTAGAGCTCTAAATATCCAAATGCGATTCCAACTCGGCAACTACTATCAATAATTGAAATAACAAACTGATGACAACTATGCATAACCAACTTTGCCAGATGCCTAATACTTCCCTCGCTAGCTGGCCAACTTCTTCTCTATGGCAGTAAGCTTTCCCAGCTCTTTAGATTGGGCTAGATCCCTTTCCTTTTCAGTTAACTTTTCTGTCTCCTTACCATTTTCAAGTTGGGCCAATTTTTCTTTTGTTTCTGCTAATTGCTCTAATTCCCTAAGGTAGTTTCTATGCTCAAGCCCATTGCCTCCTTCTGATTGGTTCATGACAATACCTCCCCTTTTATGAGTGACACCTTGTCCTCAAGATGTAGATATGGAAATTGGGAGTCGAGGAAAACAACATCCAACAATATAATTTTTTTTTCTTTGCCTTCTCCAAATTTCAAACTTCATATCTTTGAGTATAGCAATAAGATTGAGCCACTCAAACTTACGAAATCATAGCAACCAATAACATGGTGAGTTTCTTCAATTCTAGCTTTTGCTCTTTCTAAACCTAAAAAATATCTATCACTAATCAAATTGATAAAATCTGCTTTAGTATATTCCATTGAGAGTTTCGATAAAATATAGTTCACTTGGGCATTTTTACAAACATCTATAAGCCATAAATCTTTTCTTACTAGAATTCGCGCTTCATTCTTACAAATTTTTATTTTTTTCAACATTATCTCTCTTATTCAACTCAACGCCATGCTTATCATCATCTTCAGGTAGCAATTTGCCATTTAATCCAAGGATTTTTGAGTCTTTAGGTTTTGAAGAAATTGAAATACGTTCAATTTTGGTGATATGAGTTTGTTGCTCCATTTTCAGCAGTACTACATTTTAAGGGCCTTGATTTTCCTTTTGTACGTCATTTTTTCTTCTTATCGAGATTTCGAGCTCCTAGAGTTATGCATGGATCAAGACAAGTTGCTCTTCAATGGATTGTAACTTCGATTCGTTCATCACGATGTTGTTATCTTCATGGAATCGTTCTAGAAAACATGTCAATTTCATTCCTTCTTGGCTCAAAACAAGTTAAGTTAGATTTTAGACAACATTGATTCGACTTGAAATTGTGTTCCTATCTTCTGGATCCCGATATATGGTGTTTTTGATTCACATAAGACCTTTTGAATTTTCAACAACCGTAATTTCATGAATTGGAACCGATCTTCCATCGATCGGGGTTGATCAGTTGCCATTAGAGTGAATGAGGATTGATTGGCTCTGTTTTCCTTAGGATCGACACCTCTGATATCATAACAACAAAAGAGAAGAAATTAAAAAATTGGAGAGAGGAAATAAAAGCATAAACATAGGGGAAAGGAGAAGAAGCAAGAGCAGAGAAGAGGACAAATAGAGAAAGAAAAATTAGCAGAAAGGGAAAGAGAGTCGAGAAAGAGAGAAATGAGAGGGAAATTGGATTGTATTTCATTCAAATGGCTGCTATTCTGTTACACGTCCCACCTTTTATATAATACAAAACTAATAACAAAAATAGAAAATTACAACAAATAATATCAGGTCAACTATACCACCTCATGACACCTAATGCTTTCCAATAGTAGAGCTCTAAATATCCAAATGGGATTCCAACTCGGCAACTATTATCAATAACTGAAATAACAAACTAATGACAACTATGCATATCCAACTCTGCCAGCTGCCTAATGCTTCCCTCGTTAGCTCTTAAGTATGGGCCAACTTTTTTTCTATGGCAGCAAGTTTTCCCAACTCTTCAAATTGGGCTAGATCCCTTTCCTCTTCAGCTAACTTTTTTGTCTCCTTACCATATTAAAGTTGGGCTAGTTTTTCCTTTGTTTATGCTGATTGCTCTAATTTTCCAAGCTAGTCTTTATGCTCGAGCCCATTGCCTCATTCATGTTGGGTCATAACAATCTTCACCCCTCCTTCAAGTTGTGGAGTGTGAATGTCTAACACTCTCAGCTTGGACTTAAGGTGATTAAAGGTTGATGAGTGATGAGCTTTAGTAAATAGATCCACTAGTTGGTTTAAAGATTGAATTGTCATTAGCTTTATCAAACTATAAGCTACCTTATCTCTAATGAAGTGATAATCAAGCTCCACGTGTTTTGTTCTTTCGTGTAATATAAGATTATGTGCCAAGCTGAAAGCTGAAAGGTTGTCACAAAATAATAAGACAGGTGCTGCATGTTGTTGCTTTAAGTCTATTAGCAAGTAATGAAGCACTGTATTTTAGCTACTGCAGAAGCTAGTGCTCTAAACTTTGCTTTTGTGGAATAATGAGAGACAACTGTTTGCTTCTTTGATTTCCATGAAATCAAAGAACTACCAAGGAATATACACATCCTAGTAACAAACTTTCTTATGGTAGGACAGGTTGCCCAATCAACATCAATGAATGCTTAAAATTGTAAAAGTAATTAATTCACTTGAGAAGAAAAGACCTTAGTCTAGTCTCTGTTTAATGTATCTCAACACACAATGGGCACATTTAAGATGGAATTGTGATAGTTTGTCAAGGAACTGACTCAGATGTTGAATGACATAAGAGATATTTGGTCTTATATTTGTCAAGTATAAAAGCCTTCCAATGATTCTTCTATAGGAAGAGATATCGTCCAGTGGTGAACAGTAATGAAGTTGATACTAATTTTGAATCTAGGAACTTAGTGTCTTGTAGGATGTCCAATGCCTACTTTTTTGACACAGATGGATGCAATTATTTGACCTTACAACTTCAAATCCTAAAAAGAATTTCAATCTGCCAAGATCTTTGATTTTAAACTTGTCATGTAGAAACTATTTAACTTCATTAATGAGCTTCATGTATAAGCAATGCAATAAAACCATTAGAATTAAATTTAGTGAAAAGAGAAAGGTCAAATTTAGCTTGTACAAAACCTTGCTGCTGCAGTGATGAAGTCAATTTGGCATTCCATTGTCTACTTGCTTGTTTGAGTCCATAAATGAACTTTTGAAGCTTGCAAACTTGGTTATTACATTGAAGGCCAGGTGGCTGAATCATATAGACTTCTTCAGAGACGTCTCCATGTAAAAATGCATTATTTGTTGCTATAGTTAACAAGACCCTTATTGTTGTCATTTTTGCTACTGTTGAAAAGGTATCAGTGTAGTCCACTCCCTCCTTTTATATGTATCCTTTAGCCACTAATATGATTTTATATCTTTCAAAGGAACCGTCTGATTTATACTTAATCCTATATACCCACTTAAATCTAATTGGTTGGTTCCCTGCAGGTGGATCTATTAATGTCCATGTCTGCTTCATGGCAAGTGCTTGAAGTTTTTCATCCATTGCTTTTTGCCATTTGGGATCCTTTGCTGCTTGTGGATAACTTTTAGGCTCAAAATCACAAAAGATGTTAACAGTAGAAATTTTGTGATAGTGTGACGAATGTGAATAAGATATATAATCTGTTATAGGATATTTATATGAAAAAGACATACCAACTTCAACAGCTTTGGATGAACCTTGCTCAATTGATATACAGGAAGCTAAATAGTAATGATAATATGAAAGATAGGTAGGTGGTCTTCTTGGCCTACCAGAAAAGGTACGTACAACTTGTGATTTTTGTTATTGTAAGTTTGGTACAAATTTTGTTTGTGCATAATTGTTGGTGTTCAATTCCATAGAGGAACTAGGAGTATTTATGTCATCTAATGATCACTGCGTTAAGAAATGAGGGAAAACAAAACTCTTAGAAGGCTGTTGTTATTTAGGATAAGGAAACACTGCTCATATAATTGAGCATCTCTAGAGAAAAAATTTTGATTATTTGTTAGATTAAAGAGCTTAAAACCTTTAATACCTTCATTATAACTTAGAAAGACGCATTTACTTGCAATTGTAGCAATTTAGTCATGTTTTCTGCTAAGGTACTAGGAAAATCTAGACATCCAAAAATTCTAAGCTCTATCATAATTGGAATTTTGCCATAAAGAGTGAAAAAATAAGTCTGATTTTGTAATAAAGGTGTTGGCATTCTGTAAATAAGATAAACAAAATGCATCAAAGCAAAACTCCAAAAATTACATGGTAAATGAACTTGGAGCCGTAATGATCTAGTTAATTTAAGATATGTTGATGTTTTCTTTCGGCTATTCCATCTTGTTGTGGTGTAGTTATGCAATTACTTTGATGATAGACACCTCTCTGATCACAAAAACTTGGTCCATTGAATTCTCAACCATTATCAAATCTGATGGTCGAAATATGTGTTTCAAATTGCACATCCACAAGTTTATGAAATTTTACCATAAATTCTTGGGTTTCTGCTTTGGATCTCTGTTGCGTGAAGAAAACATCACCAATAAACTGTTCTTACCGAAAATTTGAATTTTTATAGAAGTGGTAAGTCCAGGTTGAACTCTAGGGATTGATTCCTTATCAATTTCAATTATCAAGAATAGAAGGGGGTTTTGAATGCAAATAAAAATTAATTGACAAAAAAATAAAATTACTAAAACTTAAATCATAATACTAAAAATTAATCAAAATACTAAATCGAAAATCAGAATACTAGATTTTTCAATCCATGGAAAATTCGTTCAAACCATTAATCAATCGACCACGAATATCTAAAAATTTATTTCTTACTTTTGTCTACTTAACCATAAATTTATTTAAAGCTAGAATAAACCCTAGTCTTGCTTAATTAAATTAATTCAATCCCAATAACCAAATCAATCATTATGTCTAATTGAATTGCTATTCAAGCAATCCTTATCATATTAGAAATAACATTAAAATCTAAAAGATAGTTAAGGACAAACAACAATTCAACAATTATGATGTTTCTTTTAGAAAATCAGCAAAAACTTAGATAATAATTATTGTTACTTAATTGCTTCTTTAATAAACATTCCTAACAATTACTGATTAAGAGATTTATCAAGCAATCAAATATAATGGATATCAAACTAATATCTCTCTTAGTTATTTACCTATGCATTCATCAAACATTCAATCACAAGGAAATAATAGATAGACAATTGAAAAGATATCATTAAATTAAAAGCAAAGTCTTATAATTAAGAATGAACCTGATTGAATCCTTTGGATTACAAAGAAAAGAATTAGCCATTATCATAGAGTAATCAACCAAATTAAAAGAAAAAACCTGTAATTTTTGGCTGTTAAAAGTTATGAAACCTAACAAGAAAGTGTTATCTTCATAGGCTACCAAAAATAATAGAAAACTCCTAAAATACCCTTTTAAAATCTAGGCAATTCTGAACTGAAAAGTTATAATATAATTTTGGAACGGATAAAGGCAGAATTGAAACTCGGGATCTTCATAAAATTTGTAGATCTAGAAGTGTACTTCAATTTAGGATTTTGAATCACTTGATTTGGAACTGGAAACCTAAGTTAAGTCCATTTTAATGTTTAGTGTTCACACTGCACTGATCCGATTCAAATACAAAATTCAACTCAACTTTTGAAGAACCAAATAAATCTGGATTTTCGAGATCCATAACTCTTTGGAAATCTTAAGATGTTACAAAATTCACGAAAATAAATTTTCTTTATTATGGAACATTAAAGTCGTCGAAATTGTTATTAAAGTTCCAAAGGTCAAATCTGTCTCTGTAAGAAATATTGTCTTTATAAGCACAATTTCACATTAATTATTTAAATTCAATCCTAATTGCATAAATAGATTAATAATCTTTCAAAACCAAATAAAATGTACCAAAACAAAATATAAAGGAATTAAAAACAATAATTATTTTTCTCTCATCAATCTCATCCTATAAACCCAAGTGTATCTTGTAAAGTCATCTACAATGGTGAGAAAATAGGTATAGCCCATTTATTGAACTAATTATGGGACCCATATATCCATATGGACTAGTTCAAAGCACTTAGTTGTTTTAGAACTGCTAATAGGAAAAACAAGCCTTCTTTGTTTAACTAAGTGACAAATGTCACATGTCAAAGATTTATTAACATTGATTACTAGGTACAACCTATATGTAAAACACATATTATATTTTGAGAAGGATGCCCTAGTCTATAGTGCTAGACATCAAAACTGCAACCTGAAGATGTGTAAACAGTAGATGAATTCCATTGATCATGAGGATAAAAATGAAGCCCATGTTGTAGCTCAGCTGAACCAGTAATCCTCTTGCTGAGTCTATCCTGTATAAGACATAAATTATTAGTGAATTGAATAGAACAATTGTTGTGTGCAGTTAACTTGCTTATAGAAATCAGATAAGACATTCTGCAATACTAAACCTGGACGTAATTAAACCTGCTCCACATGTGTAACAAGTGCTCGACTTCCATTAGGAAGAGAAATGGTGTAGTGTGTGACTAGTTTTGTATGTAATAGGAGCTTTTTATCATAGACTATGTGGTCTGATGCTCCTGTGTCAAGAATCCACCTTGACTTTATTGTAGATTTTGAAATTGTAAAACATGTACCAGTGTACTTATCCATTAAATTCTAATGACTGAGTGATGGCACAGAAGTTATATACAGAACCTTTTTGTAATTATATTCTGCAATATTAAACCTTTTTCCCTTGAAAGCCTCCCTTTCCTTATGAGTCTTTTATATTTCCTTGCACCACAAAGATTGGCAGTCTTTGCTACAAACACACTGGTCTAACCTTCTTGTGCATCTACCTGAGATAAATTGCCTCTCATGTTGAATGAGTAAAGAAAAAACTTTGTTAATACTAGGAATTGGATCCATAAGCAAGATTTGAGACTTAACAATAGAAAAATTATCATTATGCCCTCTCAAGAACTTGATCACATGATCTGTCTGTTGATATTCTTTCACCACTTCAAGAGCACTGCATTGACAAACCGGTACACAAACACACCCAGGAATGGGCCTTAAACTTGTATATTCATCCCATAATATCTTCAGATGTGTAAAATAGTCTGTAACAGATTTCTCTCCCTGAGAATACATTGCAATTTCTTGTTGTAAATCTACGATTCTTAGAGAATCTTTCTATGCAAATCAATCATACCAATCCTTCTAGATTTCTGATGCATTCTCCAACCATATGATACTTTGTGCCATGGAAGGAGTAACAGAGTTTATTAACCATGAAACAACCATGGTATTGCATCGCTCCCACGCTTGAAACATAGGATCAGTCTCCAATGGTGGTGGGATTGTGCCATCAACAAATTTCAGTTTCTTTTTCGATCTCAAAGCCATATTCATCGATCTACACCGAGAGTGATAATTGCTCCCATTTAACAGAAAAAAACAAGAACCGTTGCTGGATTCTCATTAGGGTGCAAGAAGTAGGGATTAGTGAAAGATTCATCAATTCGTGGAGGAGCAGCCATTGAATTATAGGAAAAGAAAGAAAGATTAACAAGAATCGCTCAAGAGGAAGGAAAATTCAGATGATTAAAAGAAATGCTTTGATACCATGTAGAACGAAAAGAATTTTGCTATATTTCCAAAAGTTATTTTGCATGTGCAGAAGCTTTGCTATTTATAGCAGCTGATTAAGGAACTGCCTTACCTACTTTCCTAACTTGTATCTAACTTATTAACTGAATGAGTTGATATATAACTAACTGAGTAGCTAATTAAGGTGTATCTCAGCTCCATGTAGTGAATCGTGCATCACAAGTAAGTGCACTTGACGATATGCAGTGTATGATTGATGTTGCTTCATGAAAAGTAAAGCTGCTGCATGTTGCATGTTGCTGCCGAGAAGAATTATCTCCTTCATTATTGTTAATTACCTGCGAAACATTCCAACTTCATAGAATTTATAGCTCGAAGCTTTCTTCTGCTTTTTTTTTTTTTTAAAAAAAATATTTCTATATATCCTAGAAAATATTAATTTGGGGTATCCATAATTCCGCCCATATCTAGGAAAAATAAATTTGTTGGTAAGGAAAAATATATACAGAACAAATTCTCTTGACTGACTGAATTTGTCACAGACTGTCTTGATCAAATTTATACAATAAGATCTGCATAAATTTTTTCTTTTTTGATCAATTGGAATTTTATAAAAACATGTTTAAGAGTATTTCTTGAACCGATCAAAGACTTGTGAAGACTTGTACATTACATCAAATTGGCTTCCAATAATCATGCATCAAAATTAGGCATTTATCATAAATTGCTTAATATATTACCCTGACCAAATTCTCTCGACTTACTGAATTTCTTAAGGATTTTTTCTAGATTAAATTTATACAATAAGATTCTCATAAATTTTTTCTTTACCGATTGGAATTTCATAAGAAGATGTTTAATTAAGAGTCATTCTTCAACGGATCGAGAACTTGTGAAGACTTGTTGTATATTAGATCAAATTAGCTTCTAGTAATCATGCATCAAATTATATATTTGCCCAATTAAGCAGATTTTCTATGTTCAACTAATTAAATACGGTCACAAGCATGCGCAATATTTTCACCTTCCAGAGGAAACTGTGGGTCCATTCGCCCAAGTCTTCCTAGAGAGGACTTCAACAAAATTTCCAATTTTACATTTATTTGGTGGTTTCATATTGTTTTATTAGGTAAAACAAAGTTATTTTCCAAATTAGAAAGCCGGGCTAATTTTAAATTTTCTATTATATAATGTCAAATTTGACATTGATGTAAAATTGAAGTAGTATGTTAAATATTTTAATTGAGGGGAATGCTACCTCATTTTATTAAAAACATGTCAATCGAATTGATAATAAAATGTCACATAAAAAATATAATGTAATTGAAGGGACTATATATTTTGTAAAATTATGACAAGTTGAATATGTTCTCATGCCTACTTGAACTTGCAGGAGGGCAATAAAGAATATTATTTTATTTAATAATACAATAATTTATATCTAAATTTGTAGATCAAATAAATTTCATATAAATATTAAACTCTAAATATTGATGTACACGAAGCTTCGTAAAATAAAATTATGTAGATCAAATTGATTCATGTATTAATTTTAAAAATTTATAGATACAATATATACTTATAAAAAATGTAATAGACCTAATGTTTCTAAAATTTTAGGGCTTAAAATTTTTTATTAATTAATATTTACTCATAAGTAAATTTTTTTTAGTTGATATTACAAATATTTATTCAATATTTTTTTAACAAATATTATTAACCTATCCCATACTATTAACTAAGCATAAAAGGACATAAAATTTCATATTCTAAACTTAAAATATCACATAAGCAAATTATTTTTAGTTAAATTAGCAATCTACGCTAACAATAATTTAATTTTTTTTATATTATTTTAATAATTAATGCATTTTTCATTTATAAGATCAAAATTTTCATAACAGATTTTAAAATTTGTAACATCAAAAAATATTAAGTAAAAAAATAACTAATAGAAAAATAGATAAAATAAGTATTTTTTTAGAAAAATAAATAAAAAGTAAAAACTGATCTTTTTAAATGTCAAAGATAAAAAAAAAAATCTGTACAAAAAATTATACATATTAATATGAAAATTTAACTAAATATAAGCATGTGAAAATATTTACAAATTTTGAGAAGGAGAAAGAAAAGGAGAATCGGAAAGACTGCTGCTTGTGAGAGAGTAAAGCATGAGAATGAGAAAGGAGATGTAGAATTGAAAGAGGAGAGAGCTAGTAAACGTTCAAAAATTTATTCAATAAATTTCTGGTCAACATGCATTGAAAGACTTTCCATAGGCTCTCATAGGAGAGATTTGAAGTTTCTTGCCGTAATCTTAACTTCTCCTTCATTGAAATAATAGTAATAATAATAATAAAAAATATAGCAACAGTTAAACATTTCACAAATTAATTCAATTATATCTAAATATATTAATTATTATATTTACCTCAAATAATATAAATAAAATAATAATATATATTTTACTGTTGATTGGATGGCAAGATAAATCGAATATATTTAAAAATTTCTCCTAATAATTAATAAAATTTTTATTTTAAAAAAAAATTGTTTTGCAACTTTGCAAGCCTTATAAATTGGCAACTACTCCATTATCTTCTCAATCTAAAAATCAATCATTCTAGTCTGAAGCAAAACATGCAAAGCCCAGTGAGATTCTCAAGTTGCCGAGGAGTGGCATTTGAGATCAAACCACATGCTGATCCCTTTGGCCTTTCAACACCCACCAATGATCATTACCCAAACAGCAACACCCACTTCTTGCTCTCTTGGTTTCAACGCACCTCGTCCAAAGTTTTCCCTTCTTTCTTAACAACATCTGTGAGTCGATCCAGTAGCCATTTCTGTGATCTTGATCTTGTTGATGAAGATGACAACACTTATATCTCTTTGAAAGTACTCGAAGAAGGAGACTATGAAGAGATTGAGCTCAAGGCAAACCCCCCACTTCCACCTGCTCCTAAGCCTGAGCAACCAACAAAGGCTGCTGCAAGAAACGAAGAATCAAGATTGTCGATTATACTGCTTGATCAAGGCTTGTTCACTGTATACAAGCGGCTTTTTATCATTAGCTTAACCTTGAACATGATTGGTTTGGTTCTTGCAGCAACTGGGAACTTCCCATATGCAAGAAACAGAGCTGCTCTGTTTTCCATAGCCAATATTTTTGCTTTGACTCTCTGTAGAAGCGAAGCCTTCCTGCGAGTTGTTTTCTGGTTCGCAGTAAAGGTCATGGGCAGGTCTTGGATCCCTCTCCGAGTAAAGACTTCCACCACTTCTCTTCTTCAGAGTCTTGGTGGAATACATAGCGGCTGCGGGGTTTCGTCAATTGCATGGCTCATATACTCTTTGGTTCTCACTCTTAAGGACAGAGAGAACACTTCTTCTGAGATCATAGGAGTGGCCTCCTCCATTCTTTCCCTTCTCTGCTTATCTTCCTTAGCTGCATTTCCCCTCGTTCGCCATCTTCATCATAATGTATTCGAAAGGACTCATCGATTTACTGGATGGACAGCTCTAGCTCTGCTCTGGGCCTTTGTCTTGCTCACAATCTCTTATGACCCAAAAACCAAATCTTACAGTAGAGAATTATGTTGGGAAATGACGCCAATTTCCCTATAGTCAGATTTATGAGAAAGCGAAGAAAATGCGAACTAATAAGACAGACAAGTTGATAACGGAGTTCGGCCAATTATGCCTACGTCTCCGGACTGCTGCAGATCTTTTACTGAAAGAAAAGAAATTTACCAAGTGTTTACAAACACTCACAACTCACAACCTCTCACTAATGCTACTCTCTCACTTTTTGATGGAATGCATTACAAATGAATTTCTAAGGCTATATATAGGCCTACACCTCCTCAATGGACGGTTAAGATTAATTCTCACCTACTTTGATGGATGGTTGAGATTATTTCTCACCTACCGTCTCACCTACCAAATGTATGGTCAAGATTAATCTTCACTTACCATCTTACCAACCAAATAGATGGTCAAGATTAATCCCCACCCACCAAATGGATGGTCAAGATTAATCTTCACCTACCATCTTACCTACCAAATATTTTGTCAACAAAAGATGCACCGTCCATCTTTATTGTCATTTATTTTATGGTGCATGTATAGTTTGACCAACAATCTCCCACTTGAAGACTGGTTTCAATCTGTCTTCACACCTCGATCAATGCAGCAGCCTTTCTGGTCTTGTTACTCTAGCAGACCAACTGAAGTTGAGCATAACTTCAGTTTGTCGATAGTCACCGCCTTTGTCAACATATCCGCTGGATTCCTGCTTCCTTGGATCTTCTCCAGTACTAACACATCATCTTCCAATAAAGATCTGATGAAGTGGTAACGAAGCCCAATATGCTTGGTTCTGGAATGAAATGCTGAATTTTTCGCCAAGTGTATCGCACTCTGACTATCACTATGCAAAATATTCTTCTCCCTTTTGAATCCCAACTCAATTAACAAACCTTGAAGCCATATCATCTCTTTACTAGCTTCAGTCACTGCTACATACTCAGCCTCTGTAGTGGATAAAGTGACAATCTTCTGTATTTGTGACATCCAACTAACAGCTGTAGTTCCAACAGTGAATATATAACCGGTGGTGCTTCTTCGGTGATCTACTTCTCCTCCAAAGTCTGCATCTACGTAGCCTTGTACTTTTAACTCTCCTTTACCAAAGTACAGACACTTCTCCGTGGTGCCTCGTAAATACCTCAAAATCCACTTGACTGCTTCCCAATGAGCTTTTCCTGGATTCGACATAAATCTGCTAACAACTCCCACTGCATGACCAATATCTGGTCTAGTACAGACCATTGCATACATCAAACTTCCAATAGCTGAGGCATAAGGAATCTTAGCCATGAATTCTCTCTCTTCCTCCGTTTGAGGGGATTGATTTTTAGATAGGCGAAAGTGACTGGCCAAGGGTGTGCTAACTGGCTTGGCATTGTTCATGTTGAATCTCTGCAAAACACGGTTGATGTACTCTGCTTGAGATAACTGCAAGAACCCTCTCTGCTTATCTCTTATGATTTGCATTCCAAGAATCTTCTTTGCTGGACCCAAGTCTTTCATGTCAAACTCTTTTGACAATTGCTGCTTCAACCTTCTGATATCATTCATATTTGAACCTGCTACTAACATATCATCGACATAAAGTAGCAAAATGATATAACTGGATTTATATCTCTTGAAGTAGCAACAGTGGTCAGCATTGCACTTCTGGAAATCTTCCTTGTGCATGAAGCTATCAAACTTTTTGTACCACTGTCTTGGGGCTTGTTTCAGGCCATACAAACTCTTTTTAAGTCTGCACACCATGTTCTCCTTCCCTTTTTCTGAGAAACCTTCTGGCTGATGCATGTATATTTCTTCATCTAAGTCTCCGTGAAGAAATGCGGTTTTCACGTCCAACTGTTCAAGATGAAGATCTTCAATAGCCACAATACTCAATACTGTTCTGATAGTATTGAGCTTCACAACGGGAGCAAAAATATCGGTGTAGTCAACTCCTTCCTTCTGCTGGAATCCTTTGACAACAAGTCGGGCTTTGTATCTTTTGAGACCATCATGCTCTTCTTTTACCCGGTACACCCATTTGTTATGAAGTGCCTTCTTTCCCATAGGCAACTCAGCTAGTTCCCATGTCTGGTTAGAGATCAGAGACTTCATCTCGTCTTTCATGGCAAGCTCCCACTTACTAGCATCTCCAGTCTGACAAGCTTCATCATAGCATTCAGGCTCCCCTCCATCAGTCAATAACAGATAGTTCATGTATCTTCTGTTAGGCACATGAGGCCTAGAAGACCTTCTTAATACAGGAGATGGAGTAGGAGGCTGTGGTGTGTCGGATTGATGCGCACTGCTTGGTCCAACAAGTTCCTCTGGCTGAGGACTTGCTACAATGGGTTCCGTCACGGAACTAACTGGGACATCATCTGCATCTGCAAATACTGACTCATTCTGTTCTGAGTTGCTGACGACTGTTTTATGCATGTCCTTGTACATCACCCTTTCATCAAAAATCACATCTCTGCTACGGATGACCTTTTTGTTTTCGTCATCCCAAATACGGTAGCCAAACTCATCCTCACCATAACCGATGAGAGTGCATTTCTTGGATTTGGGATCAAGCTTATTCCTTCCTTGATCACTGATATGCACATATGCTACACAACCAAAAACTTTTAAATGTGATAGTTTTATCTCTTTTTGGCTCCATACCTCCTCTGGTATTCTGTGCTCTAATGGAACCGATGGTCCTCGATTGATTAAGTAAGCTGCTGTGTTGACTGCTTCTGCCCAGAACTGCTTCGGTAGACCTGACTGTATACGAATGCTTCTGGCTCTTTCTGTCAACGTTCGATTCATACGTTCAGCTACACCATTGTGTTGAGGTGTACCTGGCACAGTTCTCTCCATTCTGATACCGTGCTCATAGCAAAACTTCTTGAATATGGTGTCTTCATATTCACCACCATTGTCAGTTCTGAGCTTTTTAATCTTCAGACCTGTCTCATTTTCAACCATAGCTTTCCATCTTCTGAAAGCCTCGAACACTTCGGACTTATGTTTTAGAAAGTAAACCCATACCTTCCGAGAGTGATCATCGATGAAAGTCACGAAGTAGTGTTTTCCACCAATGGATGAGATAGTCGTTGGTCCCCAAACATCAGAGTGAACAAGCTCTAGCCTTTCTTTCTTTGGGGTTCTGCCACTTGTCTGAAAGCTGACCCTTTTCTGCTTTCCAAGTATGCAATCTTCGCATGTGTCTATCTCCACTGACTGTAGACCTGGAAGTTTCCCCTTCGAATGCATAATCTTCATTCCTTTTTCACTCATATGGCCTAGTCTCTGGTGCCATAGATTGGGATTTTCATTGCTAGCTGCAACTATGATTGAACAGCGTGCTCCCGCTGTCATGTAAAGAGTGCCATTCTTTTTGCCTCGAGCAACCGTCATTGCTCCCTTTGAAATCTTCCAATTATCACCATGGAAGATCGTAGTGTAGCCTTCGCTAGCCAATTGCCCTACTGAGATTAAGTTCTTTCTCAGGTCGGGAATATGTCTGACATCCTTCAACTCCCAAACAGATCCGTTCAACTTAATCTTTACTACACCTTTGCCAATAATAGCACAAGGTTGATCATCACCAAGATATACCTTTCCAAGGTTTCCAGGGACATACCTTTCGAAGAATTCTTTCTGTGAAGTAGCATGAAACGATGCTCCAGAGTCTAACACCCAAGACTCCTCTTTGCTTTCCAAAGAGCATATCAATGCGTCATTGCCTCCAGAGGTGGAAGCAACATTTGCCTCTACCTTTGCTTCCTGGTTCTTCGATGCACTCTTGCACTGATTTTTGTAGTGTCCAGTCTTTCCACAATTCCAACATTCGACAGTTTTTGAACTATGGAAATTACTTGGATTCCTGGATTTGGACCTTCTGTCCTTTGATTTACCTCGGTAGTTTGACTTGCCTCGTCCATTACCTCTGGTTGAATTTCTTCCTCTTGACTCTGTATGCAAAACTGAAGAAGTTGATGATTCACCCGACTCTTTCCGTCGGATCTCTTCACTGAGAACCAAATCACGAACATCATCAAATTTCAACTTAGTGCTTCCCGACGAACTACTCACAGCAGTGACAGTAGCATTCCAGCTTTCTGGTAGAGAAGACAAAAGTATTAATGCTCGTACTTCTTCATCAAATTCAATTCCAACCGAACTCAATTGGGTTGTGACTGTATTGAGTTCATTGAGATGTTGAGCTACAGATGCACCTTCTGTCATTCGCAAGTTGAACAAGCGCCTCATGAGGTGCACTTTGTTTGAAGCTGAAGGCTTCTCATACATACTAGAGAGAGCCATCATAAGACCTGCCGTGGTCTTTTCCTTTGCTATGTTGAAAGCAACATTACGGGATAATGTCAATCGGATAACTCCGAGAGCTTGTCTGTCGAGAAGACTCCAGTCTTCTTCCTTCATAGCCTCTGGCTTCTTCCCTGAGAGAGGTTGATACAGATTTCTTTGATACAAATAATCTTCTATTTGCATTTTCCAAAAGCCAAAGTCCGCTCCATCGAACTTCTCAATTTTTACCTTTCCTTCATCTGTGGCCATCGCTCCCACTCGAATCTGACTTCCTTTGGATCGTTTCTGACAATTCTTGTGAACCTCTGTGTATTAGAACACCTCCGTGGATAATTTGGTACAACTGACCAAATTTCACTATTCACAAAAATTTACTATTCATGTGAATAGTAATCGCCCGAAAAAGGACAGAAAAACGCAACCAATGCTCTGATACCAGTTGTTGGGAAATGACGCCAATTTCCCTATAGTCAGATTTATGAGAAAGCGAAGAAAATGCGAACTAATAAGACAGACAAGTTGATAACGGAGTTCGGCCAATTATGCCTACGTCTCCGGACTGCTGCAGATCTTTTACTGAAAGAAAAGAAATTTACCAAGTGTTTACAAACACTCACAACTCACAACCTCTCACTAATGCTACTCTCTCACTTTTTGATGGAATGCATTACAAATGAATTTCTAAGGCTATATATAGGCCTACACCTCCTCAATGGACGGTTAAGATTAATTCTCACCTACTTTGATGGATGGTTGAGATTATTTCTCACCTACCGTCTCACCTACCAAATGTATGGTCAAGATTAATCTTCACTTACCATCTTACCAACCAAATAGATGGTCAAGATTAATCCCCACCCACCAAATGGATGGTCAAGATTAATCTTCACCTACCATCTTACCTACCAAATATTTTGTCAACAAAAGATGCACCGTCCATCTTTATTGTCATTTATTTTATGGTGCATGTATAGTTTGACCAACAAATTAGGCACCAGATTGATCAAACAACAAGATTTCTGGTTCACATTAGCCATCACAGTTCTAATTGTCATCCCATGGGTAACAATTAGATGAGTACCTGTGAGAATATCTTCTCCTTCAGGGCATGCCTCTATAATAAAATTCCAAGGAGGAGTAAAAGCAGGTATACTAGGTAGAATTAGCCCATCCCCATTATCGGAATGGCATGCCTTTGGTATAATTTCTGATGGGAAAGAAGAGCACATGATGCTAGCTGGTGCAGTTGGGGACTTCACAAAGTCCTTAGTCTCGAACCCACCGAGTCACTTGTGGGTTAGACAGGTGCACTTTGCAGGCTTGCCTTATCTAGTGAACATGTATGACAGGGTTCTCTTGGTGGCCACTGGGTCAGGTATTTGTGTCTTCTTGTCGTTCCTTTTGCAGCCGTGTAGAGCTAATGTATGCGTGCTGTGGGTGGCCAAGGGGATAGAGCAAAATTTTGGGAAAGAGATAAAAGAAATGATGAGTGGGCATCCAAAAGACAAGGTAATTGTGCATGATACAGCCGTCTTAGGTCGGCCCAATGTGTCGCAAATGAGTGTCGAAACTGCTAAGAAATGGGGAGCTGAAGTTGTCATTGTTACAAGCAATCCTCAAGGAAGCAGAGACGTTGTCAATGCTTGCAAAGCTGCAGGCATTTCAGCTTTTGGTCCCATCTGGGATTCTTGAATTTAATGCATAATTATATAATACTAATAATGTCTCCTCACGTCCATATGTGTTTATTTTATATTTAGAACCAGATTAGTAGTTAACAATATTATAAGTTAAAACTATAATTTAGTATTTAAGAGAAGTAGTAATTCCAGCACATGTATTAATAGAATTGTTTTCTTTATAAATTTAAAAAATTAATTAATGTACTGGACATTAGAAAACGCTGCTCCAATTATGAAAGCAAACACACTGACAATAGTGCAGAGGGATTACTATTATTGGTCCAAAAGTCTCGTATCAAAGGGATGCTTTACTGGGTCATCCTAAAACGCAAGACTTGTATCGTTTGACCAAGTTCATGTGTGTACTCTTTATTGAATTTGGAACCATTAGGCTGATTAAACTGATGTCCAAGCTCAATAACTACATGTTCCAACGGCATTAACCAGACACGACCATAAGTATATGTTCCAGAAATTTCACCTTTCATTGGTCAAAAAATCTGCTCTCATTTATCATGCATGTTAATTGGTCACAAAAATATTAGGTTATTTCTCCTGTTTTTTTTCGAGATCTATTCAATAATTAAAGTATCTTAGATTCTGCATTTTTTTAAGTGGTGCCATGTGGTTTCCTTGGCTGTTCTTACATATATAAAAAGTTGCATAAAAGGGATAAGTACTGTTTTGTTACTGAGGAGCACTAGAGTTTATTTCCACTAAATGAATAGTCTGTTCATAATGTATAATCCGTGATTTAGAGTAAGAATTTAGAATAACCTCAGTATTAGTTGATCTAATTGTGTTGAAAACTAAATAATTTCAATTTCACAACCAAGTGATTCTTCTTTTTTATAAATTTTTTGCACAAATCAATTGTATAAATAATTGTGACGTTTTTATATATTTCTTTTTTACCATATTCATCATTTTAATGATACGTAACTCTATTTTTTTTATATATAAATACTATAATATTAAAAATATAAGAATGCAGGAAATTAAAACAAGAAAGTGATATAGAGAGGTAACTTGTTGGCAATTCTTAATTGAAGATAGAACAACGATAGACTGAACACAAATACATAATATAACCTACATTTTGGAATTAAATAATCCAAAAATTAGTAACAATTTTATTATTATTATTATTATTATTATTATGAGCGGAGATTGAATTTTAATCTCCATACTTTACAGCTTTATTCACTAAATCAGTCCTATTAGTTTAAAGGTTTTTAGTTATATTTTTTAATTAGTTTATTGCACATTTATCATAATTGCTTAATGGAGTATCACGATCAATTTCACACATCATGTAACCAAAAAAATTAATTTCTATCTTATTAACGTTTACATATTTATATCAATAAACTTTAATTTAATCGTATAAATATGATTATACAAAATTGCGAGGTTTTGAGTTCTTTTATATTAATAAACTTTGGTTTAATCAAATAAATAACCCATAAAATTTTATTTTAAACATATAACTATTTTTCTTTTACCGTATAAACACTAAAATTCTAGGAGAGTTTACTCCGCTTCTATTGTTACATTGTAACTCTGAAATTACTTGCAAGGCTTTCCGTATTCTGTCATAGCAGTTTATAGCCATAATCTCAACTCTCCTGACATTGAAATAAAACATAAAAAATGCATCGAAAAAAAAAATCATTTTAGCAATTAATAAATTGAACATTTTCAACAATTAATAAAATTTTTTTCCTAAAAAAAAAAGTAAAAAATTGCTTTGCAACATGCCTTTTATAAATTGGTAACTACTCCATTATCTTCTCAATCTAAAAATCAATTATTCTAGGCTGAAGCAATATTAATTATTAGGAAAAATTGGAAAATGAAAAACTATATTTAAGTGCTTTTCAATTTAAATCCTATATTTTATTATTAGTTTGAATTTTGATATTTATAGCTACGTTCAATTCAAAAGTTCTATTAGTTTTTCATTATCTTCAACAGAAAATTTGGCATAAACATACTATTGAGATCTAATTTTTTTTAGTCTTCACTATCTAGTTTATATTCGCACCGGGTATGAGTAAAACACTATCTTTTAAATTTTAAAGGTATTTCATATCCAAAATTCGAACTCAAAACCTCTAATTAAAGGAGTCGAACTTTTACCATCTCATATCACTTCTTAAAGGTTTGGGATATATATTTTAAAACATCATTTTCTTATTTTATTTCCTTCTCCTTGCTCCTCCCACCTAGAGCATACAACATGGAAATATGAATTCCATTAGTATAATCATGTCAAAAGGTAAAAATATGGTAATCTCTTACCTGTTTGGTTCATGTTTAATTTATTGTTTTTAAGTATATATTCATGAAAATTTTTTAAGCAAATTCAATTTATTAGACTAATTCAATTACATAGCGATATGTATATAAATTTATCAATTGTTGTATTTACATCAATTAATATGAATAAAATAATTAAATGTGTCTTAATCTGTAATTGGATTAATCTATAGATAACACAGAATCTATCTACAAAAATTTTCATATATTCATTTATTACTCCAGTTCAGTAGTTTGAGCTTTTGCCTATTATTGCTGATTACCTGCGAAAAAATCCAACTGCATTGATTTTATAGCTTGAAGTTTAATTTCTTCTCCTTTTTTTTAAAAAAAAAAAAGAAATTCTTTTTATCTTGGTAAATATTAATATTAAATTAATTTGTGATACCTGGTAAGGAAAAATACATACAGAACAATTTTCTCTTGACGGACTGAATTTATCACTCTCTAGATGAAATTTATACAATAAGGTCAGCATAAATTTTTTCCTTACCGATTGGAATTTTATAAGAAGTTGCTTAAACGATCAAGATAAGAGGCATTCTTCAACCGATCGAGAATTTGTGAAGACTTGAATTTGTTCAAAAATGGCTTCTAACAATTATGCATAGAAATTAAAATTATTTGCCCAATTAAGCTGATTTTCTAAGTTCGACTAATTAAATACGGTAATTATTTTCACACCTTCGAGAAGAAACTGCGGGTCCATTCGTACAAGTCTTCCTAAAGAGGACTTCAACGGAATTTCCAATTTCACTTTTATTAGGAGGTTTCGTATTGTTTTATTAGATAAAACAAATTTATTCTCCAAATTTAGAAAGGCAGGCCAATTTTAAAATTTTTAATAGAGTTTTATATATTGTCAAACTTGACATTGATGTAAAGATGAAACGTTAAATGCAACTGAAGAAACTATTTTTTCAAAATTGTGCAAATTCATGACTATGTTACCCGCCTGCGAGAAGGTGATAAAAGAATATTATTTTATTTAAATTTTATTCTGTATATGTCTTCTACTGCACCTGTATTTAGCCATGATAGTCTTGCATAAATATGTAATTTATTATCGATAAAATTAAGTTTTTTGCTCTTTACATATGGGAAAGAATTCCACAATGAAAATTTAAGAAATATAATAAGGTTTATAATTGTTGGAACTAACTATAAATTACCCTGATTATTTTATAATAATAGTGAATTTTAAATTATCAAATCTCACTTTCTATACTCATAAAATTTTAATAGTTACTAATTACTTATGGCATTTAATCATTGGCTTGTTTCATAAAAGAAAGTCATGGAAGCAAGTTCTACTTATTACCCTTTTTTTAATGACGGAAATATAGCAAATTTTTAACATTTTTAGCTGAATGCAGTAATAAAATCTTGAATTCATTTAGAATTATCGTGATCATTTGATTTTTGGTTAAAAATTAATAAAATATTCATTTCATAATTCACTTTTTCTTTTTATTTCTCTTAACTTATTCCCAACTTTTTATCTTTTTTAAAAGAAGACTTTTTATTTCTCTTAACTTATGCCACTTTTTTTTTTCTTTTTTAAAAGAACCTTCTAGAGTGCATTTGTTATAGATAAATAAATTTTAGACCTCATATATATTCGTATTAGATGAAAAAAATCAATTCAAGGAGTTGGTAATAGAAGGTCAGTTTGTCAACATTTGTTTGACTCTTACTTAGACAATTGATCTCAATGAATCTAAAATATTGGTCCAAATATCAAAGGGATGTTTTACGGGTCATCCTAAAACTCTAAGACTTTGTATTGTTTGATCAAGTTCCTGTTCCAATATAATCAGTCTACTATTCATTGAATTTGGAATCATTAGGCTAAGTATGTATTCCAAAAATAATTGAACTGACTTCCAAAATCAATAAGTATATGTTCCAAGGTCAATAGCCAGACAAAACCATAAGTGATAAGTATATGTTTCAAATTTTCACCTTTCACAGGTCAAAAGAATCTGTTGTCTCCTCTATCATATCCATGTTAATTAATAGGTCATCAAAATTTTAGTTTATTTTTCCAAAATTTTCATCGAGACCTATTCAACAATTAAAGTATCTTAATTTCAGCATTTTTTTTAAGTGGTGCAATGTGGTTTTGTTAGCTGTTTTTTATTAAATAAATATATTTTTTATTTGCATAAAAGAGATAATTATAAAGGTTTATAACAGAGAATGGAACAAAGGTTGGCGACAAATTTTCATTTAAATAGGCAATGCTAGTGTAGTCGGTTTATTTACTTCTAGTTCTTTGCATTCGTTACATAATGGTGATATTGTGGCTCACATTCGTCTTCTTCTTAATAGAGAATGGGATGTGCATGCATCTTAATTATGTTTACTGAGAGGCTAACAGTGCAGCTTATAAGCTTTCCAATTTGGCTTTTAATCAAGAAGAGCAACGAGTTTGGTATGATTATCTCTATTGGGGTTGGCCTTCTTCGTGATGGATGATGCGTCGGACATGGCTTTTTCGAGGATGATTACTATTTAATTGTTTCGTTTGTTCTCCCTTAAAATAAATAAATAAATATAAGTACTGTTACTTAGTAGTGTGTTTATAATACATAATCCATGATATAGTGTAAGAGAATAAGAATAACTTCTGTATTAATTGATCTAATTGTGTGGAATACTAATTAATTTCATTTGCACAAGCTAGCCCCGGACATGGTTCGGAACCGCTAATTTTATTGTCCTATAATTATGAGAACGGACCGGAATAGGTTTGGAGCCAGTTCGGAATCGGCCGGTTTCAGTTCATGAACCGGCAGTTCGGTCAGTTTCAATATGTTTTTTAAATTATACAATTAAGTAATTAACATAATAAATAAATATAATTAAAATTATTAAAATTTAGAAAGTAAACCTAATTGTTGAGTGAATTTGAAGTAAAAAAATTAATTTAATTTATCAATTTTTTTATAATGAAGCAAAAAAATATTAAGTTAGAAATAAGTGAAAAAAATTAGGGAATAAGTTAGTTAGAAAAAATGATAATTTTGAGAAATAAATATTAACTTATGAAATATTAATTTGTATAAATTATAAATTTTTACAACTAATAAGTTATAAAAAATAAAAACTTTGAGAAAAAATTAATTTATTGAATATTAATTTATGATTTTGTGTAATAAGTTAGATTGTATTAAAAAAAAGAGGAATTTAATTTTGATAAATTATAATTTGAAATTTACAAATGATTATTTTTTATATAATTAATAAATTATAAAAATTATAACTGGGCTAAAAATCTAATCAATTTAATTTTTTTATTTTAAAAATTAATCTAATTATAAAAGTTTGAATTTATATTTAAAAAATTATGATATTAATAATTGAGCTTGAACTTAATTTTTTTACCATTAATTAAATTGTCTAAGTATTCTTTTGGATTTAAATGAATCAAAACGCATGTAGTTGTCTTATATTTTAAATTTTAATTGTTAACCTATTTTGCCTTTTTTTTTTAATCTGAACAGCCAATTACGAATATGTCAGCCATTCTTTCAGTGGTAAAATTATATTGATCATCAAATTGATTTTTCTCTATTTTTTGTTGTTTTAATACCATTATGGCCCAATCATCAATATATGCTTGAGCTTATAGTGATTCGAGAGTCAAGTCAGATCGTGTCTTATCTGAAATATTACCTTTTGCATTAAAAAATTTATTCAACTGTAACAGTTGAGACTATATTTGAAAATTTTGTTTTGCAATTTGGACGAGTACCAGATAAATATTTTGATGTCAACTTTACTAATCAAGAACTGAAAAATATTTACATGTCCTACCATCACTAAACTCGATTGTAGTTGTTAGATAAATATCAAATTCAGGTAAATCAAATGATAATATTGGTTTTTTATGTTCTTGCATCATCAAATGATCACTCTTTATAAGTTTTATCAATTTACCCGAACTTTTACTAGTAGTTCCACTACTACTAATAATAATATGAATATTATAAATCAAATTAAATTTCATAAATATATCACAAGTTAATTTTTTATATCATTAATAATAAAATCAATGTTAATATCATCAATTAAATATAACAATGAATAATAAAGACTCAAATAATAAAGACTCAAATAATCATATAAACCATTTATTTTACTTTTAGGATAAAAAAAAACATAACATAGAAGATTAATCAAAAGAATAAATTTAAAATAATTCAACCATTTATTTTTTATTATACAAATAGAATCATGCAAAATTAAATCATTAATATAACCTTGAAATGCATCAATAATATTAATCTATTCACATAATAATAAATGACATATTCATTAATAAATATCACTTAAAACATATGTTGCATCATTAAAAAATTTTAAAATATCTAAAAGTTGTTTACAAATATTTCAATATTATGGATATAAATTAAATTATAATACATTATTAGAAATAAATATGCACAATAATTCATTATATTCATATGACTTATTGAGTAATTCATAAATTGAATTCCAACTAATAGGAAGATCTATTGGAGATTTTTTAGATTTTTGTCTTTTCACGATAAAATTGAGCTCATAATTTCTTTTTTTGTGGATGTGGCCATAAAAATGAAAATGTTACTTTACCATTCAAAAATTTCAGACAATCTTAAATACATAAATTTAACACATGACATGCATATCTAATATGAAAAAAATTTATCTTCAAATATTATGTCAACCTAATATTGGAAGTATTTACCATTGCATTAGCAAAAGAAATTGAAAAAATTTTATGACCTAATTCATATTTTTCCAAAATATTTTTTTATCATTTTAAAAGTATTAGCGGCAGTATACTGGTTATCAAAAACTCTAAATGCAAATAATTTTTTTTGTAATTATTATTCACTATCAATATAATGACTTGTAAGAGCCATGTAAATGAATTTGCTAATTATCACTATAAATACAAACACATCAATTTAAAAAAATTTGAGCAATTCTTTTTTATTTTTTTATATAAATTATATAAAACACATTTAAGAGTATTTCTAGGTATATGTTTAGAATATGAATTTAATACATTTTGACAATAATTAACAAAACATAATTTTTCACCAAAATTAAAAGATAAATGTTTCATACTTATCATTTTTGTCAATTCTTTTTTTTATTTTTTTCATCTGAATATTGAAATAAATGAGAAGTAGAAGAAGAAGTTGCGTACCCAGAAATTTAATTTATCTTTTCTCTATTCTAACTTGAGCAAATGTTTGTTTTGCAAGTACATTCAAAATATATCATAACCACCTACAGCTTTAAATTGTATGTTTGTGCATAATAATTGTGTACAATATCAAATAACCCATTATTATCTTATATTTTCTTAACATGAATTTGAAATATATTGGATGTTTGAATTTTTTTCTTTAGATGATACCCATGTCAGATCCAGACCCGATTGTTCATCACTCCTATTTTTTGGCTTTCTTTTGTTGAAATTTTGAACTTCTCATCCAAATATTCAATAAAAATTTTCAAATCAACAATATTATTGTAAAAAATTTTCTCATTCCACTATAGCTTACCATTATTTATGATTAAATTTCATGAAACAAAATTGGAGAATATTAAAAAAAATTGTAGAGAAAGATAATGAAAAAAATATGTGATTAAGAAAAAATTGAGAATTTAAGATAATTAAAGAATTTAAGAAAAAATGAGATTATGTAGAGAATATAATTAAAAAGAAATTAGAAAGAGAAAGTAATTGATAGTGTAATTAGAGAATATGTGTAGAGAGAATTGAGATTAAATTGTAGAGAAATTGAGAATTGAGATTGTGTAGAAAGAGCAAAAAAATTAAAATGAATTTGGTATTTATTGAGAAAAAATTGAAATTTAAGTAATACCCTTAAAATATAGTTGTTATTTTTATATTAGAAGAGATATTTTTATCTTTTTATTATTTTTATATTTTAATATATTTATTTACTAAAACAATTGAAGAAGTGCAAAGTCTGCATGGAGGGGGGAGGTAAGGTAACGGTCACATGACCATTACCTATATTAAAAAAATAATAATAATTGAATTTTATATGAGCCAAATCAGGAACCACTGGTTCCAAATCAGAATATGCGGTTTCCAGCTCCTCGAGAAGGGTTCAGGCTGGATTCTTCTCTAGCCGGATCATAGTCTGGACTAGACTCGAAACCAATCTAGTCTGACTCGATCTAGATTGGACTGGCCCGTAACCAGAACTAGCACAAGCAAGTGATCCTTCTTTTAGTAAATTAAATTTGCTAATATAGTTCAATTGTGTAATACAATACAATCTGAGAAATGATAGTAACATTTTTTACTATCTTCTTTTTATCTTATTTATCTTTTATATGATAGATATCCCTATTTTTTCTCATGTAAGTCTTACAACATTATAAAAATATGAATATATATTATTTAAAAAATTAAAAAAAAAAAGAAATATAGAGAAATAGCTTATTTATAACTTCAGTTTTTGGGATTCAAAGAATCCATAATTTAGTAATAAATACTTTTTTTCTTTTTACTACAAGGGTCTAAATGAAAATTAAACTCGGCAGTTCAATTCATCGTACTTATACAATTAAGTTAAGAGTTAATCATTTGTCATATTCTTTTAATATAGCTTAATAGGCATTTATCATAATTGCATAATATAGTACCATGACTAATTTCACATATCATGGAGGGTTTATTTTCAGAAAAATGTTAAATTTAAAAAAATTCATAAAAAGAATTTATAACATGTAATGTTCTAAAATATGTCCAATAGAGTGGCGGATTCTGGTTGCAAATAATCTGCCCACAAAGGGTAGATTTTGTTCATTAACACCTCTTCGCATTTCACCATTTCTAATGCAATTATAAACTAATGATTAGAAGATTTTTTTAATTTTATACTAATGTTATTGGATAAATATTTAAATAAATAAATAAAATTATTAGTTAATATATTTAATTTAAAGTTATGAATTTGATTAATTAATTTACTATTAATGAAATTAATTATTTAAGATTTAAAATATTAATGTTTATATTTATTAATTAGTTAATTAAATTAAAATAATTATTATTATGTAAAAAATTAGATTAAATGAAATTATTCTACACACTAATGTTATAGAAATAATAAAATAAAATTTTAATTAGTATGTAATTTTTAAAAAATGATATTAGCATGTAAGATATAAAGAATTGGTATTCACAAAATATAATACTAATGGAAATAAAAAACAAATATAATTTTTTTCATCTCACAAAATATTTTTTATCACAAAATTAGTATACAAATAGAGTTTAGTCTATTGTCCATTTAAGTGCCCTTCAGTGCCACAGCCAGGAGGCTTTCGAATCCGATGGGGATTTTGTCCCACAGGTCATTCTTGTCCAACCACTTTTGTATTTTCTTTCTCGTTTGGTACATTTAAATCAACACTCATATGTTCGGGTTCAATATTTCCTTCAAACTATCATGGACTAACAAATTTTGATGTATTAATTGCTAAAAGTCACTAAGCAAATGTCTTATATGGCTAGTTAAAGGTGATGAAGTGTGAGTAAATGGAGAGAAAATATTAATTGCTGGAAAAGTATATTGCAACAGTATTGCTTATACTTGTTGATAGGCAGATCTTATGCTTAGTGATGACATCATAAATGAATTGGCCGAAATGAAATGCACACCAAATGAAAAATGAATATGCAAAGTCAAAGGGTTGTCATTTTGTTTGGCATGTGTTTGTGAGGTGGATGGACCAAATGTTCTCAAATGAGGGATTCGAAAGACATTTTCTAATGGAGATATCTCAACAGGAGCATGCCTGACTTACATATTCATTTTGATTGGTGACCTTATAATTGTGGATGTTCCACATGTGTTATTTCGATGGGCGTCAAGGTTGGTTGATATCGTGGAGCTCTTGGGCAACGTTTTTCATTTACAGCCCAAAGAAGGTTTTCCATTCATCTCCGGATCGAAGAATGAGAAGTGCTTGACAACTTAGGTTAATGATATGCATGTTCCAAGTCATCCGCCTAAATTGTCAAAATTTCATAAAATTAAAATTAGAAGAAAAATATATTATATTGATATAAATAAAGTAAATTTCATTGTCTATTAATTGTTCTTAAAAAATATGTAAAAAAAGTAATAAAAATTAAAATTTCCGTTACTCTTAGTTATGCACTCTCAGCGTTATCCAACATTGTGTGTATTGCATATACTATTGGATGTAGACCTTATGGTTATTGTAGTGGCATACTGATGTAACTCAAAATATATTCGCAAATATACAAACCACTGTAATATAACAAGTTCACTCCTGATGTTAATTTCTCAAGGAATTGTTTGGCTTAAATTCCCAATTAACTATAGATTATCAATAAATATAAGAAAATTGATATAAACACTATAAACCAGATTTAATAGTCACTAACATTAACCTAATTAAATTTATACTAAAAATAACTAAAATGCAATAAAAATCATTGAATTAAACCAATGAGACTAGATAGATATTTAGTTTATATCCTTATTTATAATCCATTTTCTACTTCAATTGAACACAATTAATTAAGTTTCTAATGACTCTCGTCTTAAGTCACTAATTACCAAAACTATTAATGTAACTAATGTCCAATCAAATTTTTAGATTAAATTAAAGATGATATTTCTAATAATATAATATTAACATGTTCATTCAGAATTAAACAAGAGGTGGTCAATCAATCATTAAATTTAAAACTAAATAAACATAGTTGAAATTGGAAGAAATCAAACTTCACTAATATCATATAGGAAAGTTCACACAAGATGGGTAACTACTAAATACCCAATGATAAATTTAGCCTAGCATAGTGACCACTATGATCAAGTCAATAACAGATCATAAACTAATCATGTTACAACAGAGAAAAATGCAAAACAGAAAAATAAAGCTACCTGAAACTTGGTAGCATCTCTCTTGAATGGTTGATCCCCACTCTCTAAAGCTTCAAGCTTTCCAATCTCTAATGGTGAAATAACTTCCTTAAATGTTCAATAATTCTATTGGAACAAATAGCAAAAGTGGCCTTGTAATACCCGCTAAGTAGGTCATACTTAAAGGAGAAAAGAGACAAGAAAAGATAAGAAAAGTGAGGACTAACATGTTCACGCCCGTGACTTATGTGTCACGCCCATGAATATCATTGTTCATGTCTATGACTTATCGGGTCACGCCTGTGAATATCATCAGATATAAAATTTCAACATTTATTTTTTCTCTCTCATGAACTAAATCCAAAAGTAAATCCTATAACTCAAAGTTCTTTCATATTAGAGATACAGTCTTGTATTTTCTCTTGATATCTAGACCTTAAACACTAAACTAACACTAAATATCAAAGTTTAAATAAGTTCTTGTGGAAAAGAAGCATAAATAAGAGGTGTTCTTGAGGAGACAGACCCATAAGAGGAAAATGGGAGTCGAATCTTCCATTCTAACTGTGTTTCCTTCAATTGTGGTAAGGAATCATATTTTCCTTTTGTTTTTACAAGCTTTCATAGTCTTTTTCCATGTGGAACCCATTTTGTTAGAGACTCGTTTCCATATGAGTTAGGGTTTCGAGTGATCATAAGTTTTCATGGTTAAATGCCTCTCTTTAAGTTGTTTATAGGTTATTGTATGTGTTAGTAAAGGGTTATATGAGATTGAAGTTGAAAAAACGGTAAAAGTTAGGATTGTTATCTTTATGGATTTAAAGGTTAAGTATATGGGTTATAGATTTTGATATAGATGTGTTATATTTATTAGGAGTTGAGAAAGGAGATGGTGAAATCCACCAAAAGGATAAGCAAACTTGAGAGAAGCTCGATTTTTGAAACTCCATTAGAGATATATACATATATGCATTTAAATTCCAATTTTAGCATGTGATATGTGTTAAATAATTTGAATATCTTAAATGCTAGTTGATTGTTGATATGAAAGTATGTGATGTAATGAATGTCATGAGAATGTGAGACATGAATAGAAATGCTTGAAAGGAACTTTATTATAAGTATGTCATATGTGTTTTAAATGGAATGCCAAGTTATGATGATGGAAAGGTAAGAAGAAATATTGTTGAGGTTATAAATGAGGTTGTGAAACCATAAATGCATGAATTGGTATTAAATGAGTTGATGGGGTAATTTGGGTTGAAATATGTTCTTATGGGTTTAAATGATGTTTTAACATGTTTTAATACATTATGTGATGAGAATGTTGATTGGAAATGATTGTCATAAGACAATCCTTAGAGCCTTTCATGTGTTTTGTAATGAATACTTATCTTTAATATTATTAACTGCTGAAAAATCCAGATTCACATCTGTGACTAAGTGTTCACGACCATGAATCTCATCCCACGAATAAGGTCACTCTTGTGACAATTTCTTCACACCCATGAAGAATGTGCACAAAACGGAAAGAAGCCTTTACAATCAAGTTCACGGTTTAGTTTATGAATAGGCTTACCCATGAAGCCTATTTTAAATGACATATATGTTAAAGATGTGCCCTAAAGGCAATCACCTTAAGCACCTGATGTACTTATTTATTATTAATAAAAGGCGTATGTGTTATAGAGGTCTTCAAGGACATATCTAAAAGAGTAATGAGTCTCATAGACAATAATTAATATCATTTGGACTATATGTAACATAGTCAGTTTAGTGGGAGATGACACACAGTCTATGCTTTGAACCAAATGAGGAATAGTTTGGTGAAATGACGAATTGCATGGTAATTATCTATGGAAGGGTTTATAGTCAGATCACTTTTGACCCATAATGAATTTCTAATAAATTTTTCTTGACTTAACAGATCATGAGATGTATCTAGTAATACATCATGATCACCCAATTAATTAGAAATAGAATTCCTCTCGAGACTTGAGCTAACAACATGACCAAAAAACCTATTAGGTCACACGCATAGAGAAAATGAAGAAAATGTAAAATGGATTTTGGATAAGATCCAAATGAGAAAGAAAAATAATTGGACCTTTTATAAGAGTTATAAAAATGGGTCAAATCCAAATTGGATTAGGATTGTTGATGCCTTAGGAAAATAAGCTCATTAGAGTTTTTCCTTTTTCAACCTTAAAAGGGATTATAAAGTGTATAAATACTCATTTTAAGAAATCAATTTCGTGGCTGCCCCATTAAGAAAAATAAAAGTTATTTTTCTTCTATCTCTTTTCTCTTTTATAAGACAATTTCCATAGCTAGCACTTTAGACTTTTGTCATCCCATCTCCTAAGAGGTTTTATTCTTCTTCTTTTACATGGATACTCTTAGAGGAAATCCGAGCTTTGGATTGTCGTTGTTTGTCACAACCTAACAAAGAAGGAAAATCTCACATCTTGGAAGATCAAGAGTTGCAAACAAAAGTAATAAACTGATCCAATTTTAATGTTCATAACGCGTTCCATGGTTTTGGATTCAATTAATTTTAATTTTTTGTTGTATCATGTATGTGATGCATGTTAAGAACCCAACAATATGTTGTATGTTTTATGGTTGTAATGCAATGGTTATGCACATGCTTTTAGAATGATATGTTTAAAGTATGCTTTTATAAACATCAGTACTTGAATATTACATGATAAGTTTACATATGATCAAAGTATATATGTTATAAGATATAAATGTTATAATGAAGTATAATAAGGTAATATGAACAAGTAAAGTCCAGACTCGATACTAGGACTAGAAGTATGATAGCTAGCATGCCATTAAGGGGGGTTCGATATCGTAGTTATTATAATACAATGATTTTATACTCCTCAATATGGCTTAAACTCTAGGACTATTGATTTGAGATGCCTCAATGAGCACACATGATTATAAACAGTGGCAAGATAGCTTAAGCTCAAAGAGTACCTCTGTTCACAATTCGTATCCCAATAGTCCGTATTGAAAGTTGTTGTGCAATCATATCAAAGAAATTTAAAAACATAATGAAATGAAAAAAAGGTTCAAAAATATAAGTATATAAGAATACACGATTAATATGTTTTATGCTATTAAAAAATGTGTTATATGTTTTTTTTTCTTATTGTTCAATATTTAGTGAGCTATCGCTCTCATAAGTTAAGGTATTTTACATAATATTGTGATTTCACTACCATATCATGATGTTTTGTATGCTACCATGAATTTGTTTAATGTAAGATTACATATTGAATTTTTATGCCTATATGTACCACTAAACTTTCAGTAGCTTAACATGCAAGTATTTTTCCACATAAATCAAATCCTTGTATATAGAGTTGAAGTTGATCCAGAAAAGCTAGCCCAAAATCAATGATAATAGTTCAGACCCAATATGGATCAGTGATATCATATGTCATACTTTTGTATTTTGTATATGGCTAGTTAAAGGTGATAAAGTGTGAGTAAATGGAGAGAAAATATTAATTGCTGGAAAAGTATATTGCAACAGTATTGCTTATACTTGTTGATAGGCAGATCTTATGCTTAGTGATGACATCATAAATGAATTGGCCGAAATGAAATGCACACCAAATGAAAAATGAATATGCAAATTCAAAGGGTTGTCATTTTGTTTGGCATGTGTGGATGGACCAAATGTTCTCGAAGGAGGGATTCGAAAGACATTTTATAATGGAGATATCTCAATAGGAGCATGCCTGACTTACATATTCATTTTGATTGGTGAATTTATACTTGTGGATGTTCCACACGTGTTATTTCGATGGGCGTTGAGGTTGGTTGATATCGTGGAGCTCTTGGGCATCGTTTTTCATTTACAGCCCGAAGAAGGTTTTCCATTCATCTCCAGATCGAAGAATGAGAAGTGCTTGACAACTTAGATTGATGATATGCATGTTCCAAGCCATCCATCTAAATTGTCAAAATTTCATAAAATTAAAATTAGAAGAAAAATAAATTATATTGATATAAATATAATAAATTATATTGTCTATTAATTGTTGTTAAAAAATATGTAAAACAAAGTAATGAAAATTAAATTTTCCGTTACTCTTAGTTATGCACTCTCAGCGTTATCCAACATTGTGTGTATTGCATATACTATTGGATGTACTCAGATGCTGGACCTTATGGTTATTGTAGTGGCATACTGATGTAACTCAAAATATATTCGCAAATATACAAACCACTGTAATATAACAAGTTCACTCCTGATGTTAATTTCTCAAGGAATTGTTTGGCTTAAATTCCCAATTAACTATAGATTATCAATAAATATAAGAAAATTGATATAAACACTATAAACCAGATTTAATAGTCACTAACATTAACCTAATTAAATTTATACTAAAAATAACTAAAATGCAATAAAAATCATTGAATTAAACCAATGAGACTAGATAGATATTTAGTTCATATCCTTATTTATAATCCATTTTCTACTTCAATTGAACATAATTAATTAAGTTTCTAATGACTCTCGTCTTAAGTCACTAATTATCAAAACTATTAATGTAACTAATGTCCAATCAAATTTTTAGATTAAATTAAAGATGATATTTCTAATAATATAATATTAACATGTTCATTCAGAATTAAACAAGAGGTGGGCAATCAATCATTAAATTTAAAACTAAATAAACATAGTTGAAATTGGAAGAAAGCAAACTTCACTAATATCAGATAGGAAAGTTCATACAAGATGGGTAACTACTAAATACCCAATGATAAATTTAGCCTAGCATAGTGACCACTATTATCAATTCAATAAGAGATCCTAAACTAATCATGTTACAACAGAGAAAAATGTAAAACAAAAAAATAAAGCTACCTGAAACTTGGTAGCCACTCTCTTGAATGGTTGATCCTCATTCTCTAAAGCTTCAAGCTTTCCAATCTCTAATGGTGAAATAACTTCCTTAAATGTTCAGTAATTCTACTGGAACAAATAGCAAAAGTGGCCTTGTAATGCCTGCTAAGTAGGCCATACTTAATAAAATGGTTTAGCAAAACTGTAAGTGTTTTTAAGGGTTGGTTAGGGGAAGAAAGACAATAAAAGATAAGAAAAGTGAGGAGTATCATATTCACGCCCGTGACTTATTTGTCACGCCCATGAATATCATGGTTCATGTCTATAACTTATCGGGTCACGCCTGTGAATATCGTCAGATAGAAAATTTCAACAGTTATTTTTTTTTTCTCTCATGAACTAAATCCAAAAGTAAACCCTAGAATTCAAAGTTATTTTTTATTAGAGATACATTCTTGTATTTTCTCTTGATTTCTAGACCTTAAACACTAAACTAACATTAAATATCAAAGTTTAAATAAGTTCTTATGGAAGAGAAGCATAAAGAAGAGGTGTTCTTGAGGAGACATGCCCATAAGAGGAAAAGGGGAGTTGAATCTTCCATTCTAACTATGTTTCCTTCAATTGTTGTAAGGAATCATATTTTCCTTTTGTTTTTACAAGCGTTCATAGTCTTTTTCCACGTGGAACCCATTTTGTTAGAGATTCATTTCCATATGAGTTAAGGTTTCAAGTGATCATAAGTTTTCATGGTTAAAGGCATCTCTTTAAGTTTTTTTAGGTTATGGTATATGTTAGTAAGGGGTTATATGAGATTAAAGTTGAAAAAGGGTAAAAGTTAGGATTGTTATCTTTATGGCTTTAAAGGTTAAGTATATATGTTATAGATTTTGATATAGATGTGTTATATGTATTAGGAGTTGAGAAATAAAATGTGAAATCTACCAAAAGGATAAGCAAGCTTGAGAGAAGCTCGATTTTTGAAGTTCCATTATATATATATATATATATATTTAAATTCCAATTTTGGCATGTGGTATGTGTTAAATAATTTGAATACCTTAAATGCTAGTTGATTGTTGATATGAAAGTATGTGATGCAATGAATGCCATGAGAATGTGAGACATGAATGGAAATGCTTGAAAAGAACTTTATTATAAGTATGTCATATGTGTTTTAAATGGAATTCCAAGTTATGATGATAGAAAGGTAAGAAGAAGAAATATTGTTGAGGTTATAAATGAAGTTGTGAAACCATAAATGCATGAATTGGTATTAAATGAGTTGATGGGGTAATTTGGATTGATATATGTTCTTATGGGTTTAAATGATGTTTTAACATGTTTTAATACATTATGTGATGATAATGTTGATTGGAAATGATTGTCATAGGACAATCCTTAGAGCCTTTCATGTGTCTTGTAATGAATACTTGTCTTTAATATTATTAACTGCTGAAAAATCCAGATTCACGTATGTGACTAAGTGTTCATGATCGTGAATCTCATCCCACGAATAAGGTCACTCTTGTGACAATTTCTTCACACCCATGAAGAATGTGCACAAAACGGACATAAGCCTTTAAAATCAAGTTCACGGTTTAGTTTACGAATAAGGTTACCCATGAAACCTGCTTTAAATGACATATGTGTTAGAGATGTGCCCTAAAAGCAATCACCTTAAGCACCTGATGTACTTATTTATTATTAATAAAAGACATATGTGTTAGAGAGGTTTTCAAGGACATATCTAAAAGAGTAATGAGTCTCATAGACACGAATTAATATCATTTGAACTAGATGTAATGTAGTCAATCTAGTGGAAGATGACACACAGTCTATGCTTTGAACCAAATGAGGAATAGTTTGGTGAAATGACGAATTGCATGGTAATTGTCTATGGAAGGGTTTATAATTAGATCACTAACTTTCTAATTAATTGGGAGGTCATGATGTATTACTAGATACCGCTCATAATCTGCTAAGTCAAGAAAAATTTATTAGAAATTCATTATGGATCAAAAGTGTTTGACTCATAGAATCCTAATTGGATTAGAATTCCTCTCGAGACTTGAGCTAACAACATTACCAAAAAACCTATTAGATCACACGCCTAGAGAAAATGTAAAATGGTTTTTGGATAAGATCCAAATGAGAAAGAAAGATAATTTGACCTTTTATAAGAGTTATAAAAATGGGTCAAATCCAAATTGGATTAGGATTGTTGACTTGGTCAACATTGAGCCTTATACCTTAGGGAAATAGGCTTATTAGAGTTTTTCCTTTTCCAACCCTAAAAGGGATTAGAAAGTGTATAAATACTCATTTTAAGAAATCAATTTCGTGGTTTCCCTATTAAGAAAAATAAGAGTTATTTTTCTTCTATCTTTTTTCTCTTTTATAAGACAATTTCCATAGCTAGCACTTTGGACTTTTGTCACCCCATCTCCTGAAAGGTTTTCTTCCTCTTCTTTTACATGGATACTCTTAGAGGCAATCCTAGCTTTGGATTGTTGTTGTTTGTCACAACCTAACAAATAAGGAAAAACTCACAACTTGGAAGATTAAGAGTTGCAAACAAAAGTAATAAACTGATCTAATTTTAATGTTCATAAGGCGTTCCATGGTTTTGGGTTCAATTAATTTTAATTTTTCGTTATATCATGTATGTGATGCATGTTAAGAACCTAACAATATGTTGTATGTTTTATGGTTGTAATGCAATGGGTATGCACATGCTTTTAGAATGATATGTTTAGAGTATGCTTTTATAAACATCAGTACTTGAATATTACATGGTGAGTTTACATATAATCAAAGTATATATGTTATAAGATATAAATGTTATAATGAAGTATAATAAGGTAATATGAATAAGTAAAGTCCAGACTCGATACTAAGACTAGAAGTATGATAGCTAGCATGCCATTAAGGGGGGTTCGGTACCGTAGTTATTATAATGCAATGATTTTATACTCATCAATGTGGCTTAAACTCTAGGAGCACTATTGATTTGAGATGTCTTAATGAGCACACATGATTATAAACAGTGGCAGGATAACTTAAGCTCGAAGAGTACCTATGTTCACAATTCGTATCCTAATAGTCCGTATTAAAAGTTGTTATGCAATGTTATCAAAGTAATTTAAGAACATAATGAAATGAAAAAAAGGTTCAAAAATATAAGTATACAAGAATACACAGTTAATATGTTTTATGCTATTAAAAAATGTGTTATATGTTTTTTTTCTTATTGTTCAATATTTAGTGAGCTATCGCTCTCATAAGGTAAGGTATTTTACATAATATTGTGATTTCACTACCATATCATGATGTTTTGTATGCTACCATGAATTTGTTTAATGTAAGATTACATATTGAATTTTTATGCCTATATGTACCACTAAACTTTTAGTAGCTTAACATGCAAGTATTTTTCCACGTAAATCAAATCCTTGTAGATAGAGTTGAAGTTGATCCAGAGAAGCTAGCCCAAAATCAATGATAATAGTTCAGACCCAACATGGATCAGTGATATCATATGTCATACTTTTGTATTTTGTACATGGCATAGGGGTTTGGGATGTTTACCTGTATACATGTCTGTATTTCAAAGTATTATGTAATTGTATTAAGACATGTATTTTTGTAAACATTGAGCCGATTAAGCCCAAGCATAATGGTTTTAATCATATGATAGATCTTTAGATCAATGATGGTTTTATGGATGCATGTTATATGATATGAAACATGTTTTATATGTGAAGGAGTTTTATGATAAAGAAAATTTCAAAGAAAATAAAAAGTTTAAAATTTCACATATTTTTTGTAGCACCTGCTCATTTAGTCTAGTAAATCCTGGTTAGGCAAGAGGGAGCTATAGGCCAACAAGTTCTCGTCAGCCACTTAACCTCAAAAGTTTGCAGAAAGTCTAAATGTTCAACCTAATTCTAGAAAACTATGAATTTATATTCCCTAAAATCCTAACTAGTATTTAACTCTTAAAAATAACCCTTTCCTGTGAGAATTACATAAAAATATCCCAAAAGGCCCAATCTTCTATTCCAACTCGAAATCAACAAATTATGATTTGTATTGCAATTCTTAAGGAAAATAGCACATCATGCGTGTGATGGATGTCATGCTCATGACAATGAGGATTGTATGTTGGTTGCTTGTTGGGTGTCACAGGCATGACACTAATCATAGTTGTTATAAAAAGTTATGCTGATCAACTGTCACGGTCGTGCAAGCTCGTAACAAGTGCGATGGATCTCCACTTTCTCAAGCTTGGTCATCATGGTCGTGTTGATAGTCACTAGCGTGGCAACGAGTGATTTTTGCAATCTTGCATGAATTTACCTTGAAATCCTTCTAACTGCTATAAAGTCCATCTTAGAGCTAAAACATAAAATTAGACAAACTAAGCACCCAAAATCACTCAAAACTCTATCATTCAATACTAAAAACACTAACTATATTCATACTTATAAAACACACATCATATACAATTAACTACACGAGCATGTTGAGACTCCTATGTAGCAATATATAGGGCTCTTAGTGCTTGCCAATCTTCATCGTAGTGTCCCATAAGTCTAACGTGTATAAAGTGTCATCTTGGAATGGAGGCACTATAATTGATTGCTTCATGCCAAATTGATGAAGGAACCAATCTACTTGATGCCATTCAACAATGTGGAAGCATATAAGAGGCACTACAGCCTTCCACACATGACATCCATGGACACAAAAGGCTAGCAACTAGATTTGGATCCCATCATAAGGTTGTCATATCATCTATAAATAATAAATGACATAGTTATTAGAAGATTCAACCAATCATGCACATAATAATAATAATAATAATAATAATAATAATAATAATAATAATAATAATAATAATAATAATAATAATAATAAGACAATTTTATGAAAAAAATTACTTGATGGGGTTTCTATATCTAATTGAATGCATTAGTGTTTGTCCAACTCGTAATTGTGTTTTTCACCTATACACTTCAAAATTTATAAATTAATAAATAAATAGGCTAATGCAGTCATTTGGAGTTATAGTATTTGAAAAATGAGTAAGAAGTAGGAAAATTAGAAAATTTACCAATTTTGATATATACCATCAATTGTTTGTTCCACAAGAATCTCAGGGGCAATGAATGGGATTCGTTCTCAAGCCCAAATATGGATAATTTGTGTGCAACTTGAAATTTGTGCTTGTTTCATATTTGTAGCTCAACACATCTCCTTGTATAACCATGCTAAATAGGTTGCCCCCCAACTATATTGTCCCGTTTTTTCAAAAGTCTCAAATAATGATAAGAACATCAAGTGAATTTTCTTGGTTGACTTGTTCAAGAAAACTAAACCCCTAATACAATGAAGTATGAAAGTAAAAACATGACATTGGACCATATACTCTATAGTGTTAGTCTAACACCCCTTAATCTAATAAAATTTATGTCAGATCAAATAATGTCTCTAACTGACTTACTGATGCACCTATATAGAACTTAAAACTATGTACCAATATATGTTCATACTAAATAAATATGCATATATAAAACTTTTATATTTCAGAAAAGTTACACGATGTCATTGTTGAACATTTTTTTTAAAATACAACATGAACCATTTAAAAATAAAATGTGAATACTCAGGTTATTGTTGCTCTTCTCTGATATGGATCCCACCAGTTTTGCGACGCTATCTACAACTTTTATTGCTTTGCAAATAACTTGCGTGAGAGAAAAAAAACTCTTGCACCGAGTATAACATTCAATGGTACAAGCTTTATGTTGAAAACCTTATAATATTTATATTATTCCATTCAATATTACACGGTAGCTTTATTCTTCAAACATATATTTCTAACACACACACACACACACACACATATATATATATATATATGCCGTTTTAGATCACTAAAGTAAGGCAAGTCAAATGAGTTCAAACAATATGAGAAGACTCAAGTCAAGTATAATCAGCCCTGAAGAAATTCAATTGATCATTGATATAAATAAAATCAGTTTTATTTCAAATACATCAGTTCTAGTTGCCAACACGCTTTAACGACCAATATTTTCTTTATATAATTGATAATCAAAACATAATTTTCAATTATTCTCTTATTATTAAACGATCTTAAACAATCTCTTAAGATTTAATTTAACAACAGTATTATGAATAACGAAGACAACCAATGCAAACCAATAAATACATATATTCAATTTATTTAAGTTTGATTATATATTTCCAAAATATAAATTGAAAGTTTGTCCACAATCAATTATATTATTTGTTACTGATATTAGATAAATCAAACAATTACATATTTGATAATCTAATTAACAAGTAATTGCAATAACAAATCAAATAATAAATCTCTTATTCAATTTACTAAGCAATTATATCAACATTATATTAGAGAATATATAAATACTTAAAATATAAAAAATTAGAAAATTAAACATAAACCTCACAATGAAAATTTCAATAATTTGATTAACTTTCAACTAGATAAGAGTTTAGTTCTCCATAAGATTGGAGATTACAGTCAAAAGAAAAGGAATTAAAATATCTAAGTTCTGTAGGTGGCTTGTCAAAAGATAGTTCCAACCACCAGAAAAAAAGAGTATTTATACCCATACTAACTCCAAACAACTTGTTAACCTAGAGTCCTATTTAAGAAGTAATTCGGAATAAAAATGTGTGCATGCTTTAATTGAGATTATCATAAGTTTTCTTCTAGAATTGAATAGCGGGTCTGACTTAAGACATTCCTTCAGTTTATCTTCTCTCAACTTCTAAACATGAATTTTTACATATCAGCTATTCCATATAGATTCTAAATGCTGAAAAAATAAGCACAAATAAATTACATCTCCCATAATCAAACATAAGACAAAGTAAAGCTAAAACCACCAATTAAGCACATCAAAACCTAAATATCTCAGAAAATTAATTAAAGTAAACGTGCAAAATATGTATCTAACAATAATATGATAAAATTTCATTAGATCAATAATTATTATTACATGATTTTACATCTTATCAAAATCATATACTTCATAAACATAAACATTAGGTTCAAGATACCAAGGCAAAGACATAAAGTCGCAGTTCACCCTACGACAATACTCTTTTGGGGATATTGGTATATTTTTCATAATTCGTTCATTGTATTCAAAAAAATATTATAGGAGGTGCCACAAAGAAAATTTGTCAACAATGTTGAATAAGTTAGAGGGTTATATTTTTGTCAAATCTCATTTAGACATTTTCAGATACACAATGATATTATCATGCATAAAGAGTAAATTATACAGACGGTATCTGAAATATATAACACGTAACAATTCAGTATTCGAATTATTATTTATAATTACAAAATACCTAAATTATTATTTTGTAACAATAAAGTACATCCGATATCTTCCATTAATATCTCTTAATGGTACGTTGAATTATAATCATATATTTTGTAATCATATGGTAATCCAATTAATAACAATCTAACAGCATAGTACTCTAATTAATAACAATTTAACGATATGATACTCCAATTAACGACAATTTGTATTATTGTATTATAGAGGTACTCTATTATTACAAAATAATAATTAAGATATTTTGCAGTTATAAATAATAATTTTGATACTGAGTTGTTACGTATTATATATTCCAAATATCGTTTATGTAATTCATTCTGCATAGGACATCCACTTGCTTTTCTTAGGTCATTTCACATCTGGTCATTATTATCTCACAATAATCGATTAATTTTTAGAAAAAAAATACAAAAAAATTGTATGATCTTTTAATAAATTACAGTTAGAAATAAATTTGTAAAATATTAACAATACACCCATATGCCGTTTGAGATAATACATATTTATTTGATATTGTATGAATTTTCAAATATTGCAGTATAATACACTACATGATTTTTTCATATTTGAGATATTTTGTGTGAATTTTCTAAAGTTTCATATATAACCTAATGACTTTTTATAAAGGTTTGGGGTTTATATTTTTTTATCAACAACTGTAATTGTAGAACAATTAATACATTGAAATCTCAATTTTTCTAATTATTATCTCAAACGATATTTTTATCAAAAAACATGAAGATGCGTTGTTAATTTTTTAAAATTTTATTTCTAACTATAATTTATTTAAATTTCTGTAATTTCTAATTTTTATTATGTTGTCCAATATTTCATTTATTGAATTTATCCTAATATCCTCCAGTTTTGACCACATTATTTCAACCTTTTTTTATTGCTTCATCGGTTCTTAATGATCTCGGAGGAAAAATTATCTTAGGCATATTGATCTAATATGACGAAAAAAGTATTGCTCACTACTAGTATTTAAAATTTAATATTTTTTAAAAATACATCAAAATTAAAGATAAAATATTATAAATATTTTTTATTTGTTGTTTACATTTTAAAGATTTTTTATATAAAAGTAATTTAAAAGTGACTTAACTCGTAGTTTAAAAGTAATTAATTTCAGTTCTTCTTTGATATTACTATTTTTTTTTTAAATAAACTCACATTTTAAAAGCAGTTTTTATCCCTAACTGTTTATAATACTTAATAAATTTTATAGATCATTTTTTCTCTCTTATTATTCATTTATTTTAAACTTACGTTTTTAATTTTAATTTGTAACTATATCAATATAAAATAATTTAAAAGTGAGTTTCGTAAATTTTTTTTACTCTATTCAATTTCTTCCAAATAGTATTGCTTCAAGATCCTATAAAATAAAAAACAATATCATATTCTAAACTTAAAATATCACATAAGCAAATTATTTTTAATTAAATTAGCAATCTACAGTAACAATAATTTAAATTTTTTAATATTATTTTAATAATTAATGCATTTTTCATTTATAAGATCAAATTTTCATACAGATCTTTAAATTTGTAAGGTCAAAAAACATTAAGTAAAAAAATAACTATTAGAACAAATTAAAAAATTAGGAATTTTCTTAGCAAAATAAATAAAAAAACAAAAAATAATAATAAAAAAAAAAGTTTTAAGTATTCGCTTATTTTCAATTCTTTTCTACTGAGGGCTTAGGTTTATAAAGTTTAATATACAGCATATAATGGTCAAAATCACATGGTTCAAAAGAAAAGTACGAAACCGAGGCAAGATCCAGAGGAAGCTCATACAAAATATATGATTCTACTTGGTCTGATGCAAAATACGGAATCAAGGGTCACGTTACTTGGTCTCCAATCTGCTTATTTGTGAACATCAAAAACACCATTATCACTATTGTGGATTTGGAGGACGGCTGTTAGCAGAAGAAACTCTGGATCCCCATTCCAGCAGCTCTTTGCTAGTGTCGTCCTTGTGCACCAGAACTTCGATGAAACATAGAGAATCCTTATGTTGTTCTGTTGCTGTTGCAATGGCACTTGTTAGTTCCTCCTCTGTATGAACCTGTATCAACATCCACATCCATCAGTCTATTGTAATAAAAATAGCTACTCTAATCTTAGCTGCACAATGCATCTTTCTGTTCTCCAAGTTACAAAATTTGTAACCTGCTGTTATCCAAAGCTTTCAATTTCTTACAGGTTTTCTATTCGGGACAACTAGTCTAGTTTGCAAGAGTATGGGACCTAAGATGGTTAAAAAGTTAGATATATATATATATATATATACACTGCTGCTGCCATGAGAGAGGGTGACAGCTAAAGGAAAAACTTGTCAATGCAAGAACACCCTCAGAAATAAGAACATACTAATTATATTGAAAATAATTTGAGATTCAGACCATGCAATAGAATTGAAGTCGCAAATAGAATAAAAGCTCATAAGTTTAGAGATTCTATTTTAACAAATAAGAAAAGGATATAGCAGCATAAAATCATGAGATTGCCGCTGTGATCATTAATTAAAAAGATGAAAATTTATCCAACTTATGCAAACCTTTGCTGTCCAGCATTTGCCTTCACCATTGTGGATGGCCTTGACAAGACCAGTGTAATCCCAGTTCTTGATCACATTGTAGGGGCCATCATGAATCTCTACCTCAATTGTGTAACCACCATTGTTGATGAGGAATATTATACTCCTTTGTCCAGAACAGATCATAGTTGAAATATCCTGAGCTGTTACCTGAATAAAGAGAGGACTATTTATCATTCTTTAAGCAGTTCGTTAGTCACATGATGCAACACATCATCCCAATTTGGTAGTCATAATGATGACATGTGTTTTCAATTTTTTTTAACCTTCTAATCTTTTTTGCTTACTTTTTTTAATATTTGCATAGTATTGCCTCTTCTCAACATCCCTTATGTTAATTCTTAGAATAGGTTTTAGACTTTTCAAGTGATTCAAAATGAGAAATCATGGCCAGTGCAAGTAGAAAAAGTAACTTGTACTCATAAAGACCGCAAGATGTGCTTATTATCACAACTGTTGTACCTGGAAACTCCCATCACCTATGAAAGCAATCACACGCTTATTTTTGGCAGCCTGAGCATATCCAAGAGTAGCACCAACTGACCAGCCAATAGATCCATACTGCATCTGGAATTCATACCTGAAACAAGCCATTTACAAATAATGGCCAACATGTTAATGACAAACATAGATGAGCACATCCAATTTTTGACAACTCTCTTGCTTACTGAATTTCTGGACTTACCCACAATTTTCAGGGAGGCGGAGTTTCTGACAATTGAACCATGAATCTCCGGTTTCCGCAATTACTGCACTGTCCCCAGTTAGCATTTCCTAATTCACGTTCCATATAAAGACAGTTTAGTTGGTAATATGATGGGAACACAATGACAAAGCATGCAAATAATGATTTATATAGGAAGAATGCTACTACTTCATAAATAGACTATCAGGTAGTTTAGCAATGTCAAATTGTCTACTATTAAGCTAAAACTTAAGAAACCTGCAAAAGCTGGCAAATAATATTATTATTGGTCAACTACTTGTATTAAGAGGATGGCTTCATGAAAGAACAGTGGATGATATGAAAAGAATAGGCAGAAAGAAAATTTACAACCATTCATTCCTTCATGATGAAAAAGAAATATAGAAAAGAAGAGGCAATCTGCAAGACATTTGTTCTGACTCTTAATATGAGAAGGTGGCATATGTTAGGCTGACCACACCAAGGAAATTAAAACTAACTGTTCAAATAAATAATGCACTTCATAGACGTCTGATATGATCTGCAAGATCAGCAGGATCACATAAACATGTGCATCTGTGCGTACCTGGATATGCTTAAAGAGCACATTGACCCTTAGAGGTTCATCTTTCTCACTCTTCAAAGGGACACCTGGTGGGACAAAGATACGTCGGTAATTTTCCATGGCTGTGCTGTTTTTCTTCAATTTCTTGGCCAATGCACTTAAGAAATCAGTCATAAATACCCAACCAAAGGAAGGGCCATTGCCAATAGTCACACGATTAGGCTGCACCACAATTGCTTTCTCCTTCTTGATTAGTAAGGAATATCCAACAGAGCTGTAATCATTGAAGATAGGACCAACAAAAAGATAGGCATCAGCAGACTCCACAATCTCCCCACAAAAGCCAGTGCTTACAGCACCCCAATATGTCCCAATGAAGTGGGGATGATGCTCTGGCACTAGCCCTTTACCTGAGGGCATAACAGCTATCGGATATCCAGCAGCATCAGCAAGTTCGACAATTGCCTTCTGTGCCTTTGCCACCCTTAATTTTGGTCCGGCAACAATGACAGGTTTAACAGCTTTATTCAAAAATTCAGCAGCTGCTTCAATAGCTGCCCCTAATCCTAATTGATTGCTTACCCTGCATGAGAGAAGAAAAAAAAATTAATAAAGGGCACTTCAAATTCTATAATTAATAAATGTTGGACACTCTCCAGGCTTTTCCCTGTTCAGTAGAATACATACAATATTTGATTAAATAAAATGAATCAGGATCAGAGGTAAAACTAAGGGTTAAGGTTCACAACCAACAAAATAGATATAAAGCAAATTAAGATCAGATAATATGATAACTTGGTCTTCGTTAAGGTTGTGCACTGCCAATAGGCTTAAAATATACTGTCCTGCATGAGGTCCAATTCTTGCTGCAAACAATCAGATAGGGAAGATCAAAACAGAAGAAATAGAGACCTGAGAGTAATACTGGATGTAACTGCTTGAATGACTGACAGGAAATGTCTGAAAATAGTTATTGACTCAATTTTTTTCAAATAATATTTGAGGTTAGGAACAAAGGAACTCTTGCATTTGTGTTAAAAACTAGTCCTCTGGCAGTGTTCGTTAAACTCTTAAACAAATTTCAAATAGTATGCCACAAACTTTATTAATGTTTTGGTTTTTATTTTTTCCTTTCTTCGTTCCACTCTTGAGCCTGCGCAACAAATTTTTACAATCATATAAAGCCAAATATAAACTAAATAAAAAAAACTCTCCGTGGATCTATGGCTGAATTTTTCTTATTTTCACCCATTTCAACCCATTTAAATAATTAACCGTGTGTCCAAAATGTATAACTTTTATCCCATACAACATCAAGAGCACATGAGTTTTCAAACACCGTGGACCAACAAATTTTCTTCTTCTTTTTATTTTTGTATTTTTTCTTTTTCTGTGACTTCAAATTATTCACATCGTTTCCTATTTACTCGTCAACAAAAATCACCATTCCATCATAAGCATTACACATCAAAAGCCTATGATTAGGTTGCATTTTCCATCAAACCAATCAAATTGCATCGAAGTTTTACCAAGAAAAGCATACAAACTCACTAATTGCAAAAACAGAAAACTATAATGGGGTAGAAAGCAAACCTGGGAGCAAGAAAGAATGGCACAGGGTCCCTAGCGAAGGTAGGATGAGGAATTCCAGGCAGATTACAACTAATGCTGATATAAACGGGCTTGCTTTCCTTCAAAGCAGTAGAAATAGCAGTGTCAATCTGTTCGTGTGCATCATCCAAGTTATTCACCACGGCCTGCAATATTATCATCACTATGATCATCTGTTCATCACCACAGTGTTTACAAATATATATATATATTGAAACTTACTTGAAAACAGGTCACCGTCTGAAAGCACCTAAGCTCCTGGCTAAAATCAGGCAACCCAATAGTGTGATGCAAGATACGGTTAGTCCCATAATCATTAGAATTAGGGCCGCCCACGATGCAAATGACTGGCAAATTCTCACTATAAGCACCAGCAATAGCATTAATCACACTTAGACCACCCACAGTGAAAGTCACTACACAAGCCCCCACGCCCTTGGCACGTGCATAGCCATCGGCAGCATATCCAGCATTGAGCTCGTTGCAGCAGCCAATCAAGTTCAATTGGGGCTCTGCAATGAGATGATCCAAAAGTGTCAAGTTGAAGTCCCCAGGGACTGAGAAAACATCCCCGACTCCAATCTCCACCAATCGCCGAGCCAAATAGCGCCCCAAAGTGCCACTGAAAGTATGGGCAGGGACAGGACCTGGAGCAGAGCTGGGATGGGCAATTGATCCGAGCTGATTAGCAGAATCCATTATATAACAACGCGAACGTTAAAAAGATTCAAAATTGAGGAAGTGGGTTTGAAGTTACTAATCAAAGATTTGATCTTTTTGTGGAAATTGAAGGGGAATGAGAGCTAAATATAGGATTTGAGAGGTGGGTTTTTGGAGCAAAGACTGATCAAAGATGAATCGGTTGTGGTTTTGAAAACAATGGGTGAATGGTAAAGCAAATATGAAATGCGAAATCGTGAATGGTCAATAGAAAGAATAAAAGAAGCCAATGGCTTCTAGCCTAGTTCGAGACCCCACCCCACCTAAAATGGTTAAAATTCCCCCTCTGCTTCTAAAGATTAAAAAATAGAAAAATAGAAAGAATATAAGAAAGCAAGAAAAGTCATTGGGTGGGAGTAAAGTAGAACATTGAATAAAACCATATTAGGATTGGTTTTGCCCGCAGAGCAGAGCTCCTTGTTTCTGATGTGGGTTTAGAAATGTTCTTTTGCTTTTGAAATATATATATATATATAAGAAAAAAATTTTATTTTTAAATTTTTTAAATTTTAAAAATTGTTTTTAAAAAAAATATAAATATATATTTTTACCAGAAAAAAATTTAAAAAAATAGTTTATAAAAAATTAAAAAAATTAATTAATTAAATTAAAAAAAATTCTAAATATATTTTTTCAACATATAACATTAATTCAAACACCTCTTATCAAATTTATTTGTTTGAGCATTATATTTGAATTTCATACCAAGCAAAAGCTACTAGAAGCTCTGCCCTTTGGTTTGAAAACGTTCATCTTTTCTCCTGCCAAATAATTTTCTCGCCCATCAATATATTGAAAAAGACATCCCCATTTACTCCACATGAGACCTGACCATTAAACTCTGCGCCAATATTATTATCCAGCACCTCTAATGAATAAAAGATAATAATTATATTCATTTTTTTAGATGAATAGAATGCTTGTCATAATGATTGCGAAGGGCTTAATTTTACCAATAATCTTCACCCCTTGATATATTTACAATTATCTCACCTTGTGATTAGCTCCACTAATACTTCTAGTAGTGTGCACTACAGGAACCAGAAGACTTTTACTCCATATAATAAAAACAAATGCTTTTCTACAATAAAAAGGTCTACATTCCTGGTATCCCACAAAAAATAATTAAATAAATAAGCAAATTTATTGCGAATATTCATTGGTTTGATTTGAATCAAAAGCTCGCCCCTATAAATTATATACTTAGACCTCTAAATCTTTTATGTTTTGGTTTGTTAAATTCCTGAATTTTGATTAATTTGTCACTTTTAACATTTGAACAAATATTATTTTTTGCATCAAGACATTAGACAATCAAAATATAACTAAATATCAATAATACAAAAGAGGTGAGTTATGTTAGGATATATGAGTTTTATTTTCTAAAAAATTATATATATTATATTGCCTTTTTTTTAATCTCATTTTAATGAGACCAATTCCACAAATAAAAATAAAAAAAATGAAACAGATGGATTCTAATTTGGAACACATTTCAATGTAACTATCAATGTTGTGCGATATGTAATTTCATTTTTACCGTCTAATAAGGTCTATGATGCAGAAAATAATAATTATCTACCGTTTAGAGAAATGTTAAGAATACTTTTTATTTTTTAATACTTATTTCCTAATTGATTGATAAGAAAAAAATAAATTTTTAAAAATAATTTTTATTTTTTTCTCTCCTTATTTTCTCTCATCACCAGTTAATTAAAAGGTGAGTATTGAAAAATGAGAGTATTTTTAACGTTACTCAAAATCAAGTTAAATGATTTAAAAGCCAAATACAAAAATGTTCAAAGTTGGTGAACATTCCAATTGCATTTTGGAATTTGAGAAAATTTTATAGGTCCCAAAATAGCTCAAGAGGGAAAGAATTGAGTTTTTAAGAATTTTTGGTCTTTGCAAAACAATTCTTGTTTTTTAATATGCTAACAGTATTATAATACTAGACAAAAAATATTCATAAAAATAATTTAAATTTTCTTTTTACAAAATTAAAGTTTGTAACCATAAATATTTTTAAAATTTTAAAATCAGTTTTTATCAAGTAAATCATTTTTTTTATTTACAACAAAAATATCAAACAAATTTTTGTATAAGTGGACTCTTGCTAAACACCTTTTAATATAAAAATCAAATTAAAATTTTTTCCAACAAATCAGAATATTAAAAATAAAAATAAAAGAAAGAAAAATAATTTTGACACACATGGATTTATAGTAATTCGGCCTCTTATCTACATCTACTCTTCATGACTCAATTTTGAGAATTTTCTCTCTACTAATGATTTTTTTTAAGGGAAAGAATCAAGTCAATTACGGTCATAGAATTTTACTTAACTCTTTTGAGCTCAAACCCAAGTTTTTACAAAATAAAACTTGAAAATATTTTATTAGTTTTTATTCCAAATGTGTTAAACAAACAAGTTTTAATGTTTAACTTGAAAACTAATATAGAAATAAATCACTCAAAAGTTGATAAATGAATTAAACAAAAAATAAATAGAGCCAAGATAAAGGATATCTAAGAATGAAACTCAATATGGAAGGAAAATAATTTAAGGAAAGTATAATACTTTTTTCTTGTGAAATCTTTGATTTTCCAACATTTGAAATGTTCTTTCAAGAAGTATTTATAGTTTTCGTGCCAAAAAATAGCTAGTAGAGACAGATTCAAGTTTTACAAAAACTAGCAATTATTTTATTTTTTAATAAAAATCTGACAGTTATAAAAGTAGAATACTCGATTATAATACTCTATTAGAAAGTTATGTTTCTTACCAATGAAAAACACTTTATCCAAAAAAATTTTATAATTTGAGTTTCACTTTTAAATATCAATCAATATAACTTTTTGTTCATATCTTAATAAAGTTTTTTGTTGCACATATTCCTCTTTCTTGAAAGTTCAATTTGCTTCCAACTTTTTGTACATTAAAATGTGAAATTACAACAATAATAATATAACAAATTATAACACTTCAACCATGATTTTAAAATTATCAAAACAAGAATTGTAACTTTTGAGTCAATATTCTCTATATTTTTTATGATGACAAAATTTTGATTATGTTATTTAGAATTTGTACTATGTTAGCATATAAAAATCTCTCCCTTAATCCATGCCTAGGGGGTAATTAAATGTATGAATAAATTTTGAGCAAATATTCCTTACATGCATTTTCATTTAAATGTTAGAATATAAATTCTATCAAAGTACCACTTATAAAGCAATAATTATTCTATTAGAATTCAACTCCTTTCATGTATTATCAATCAATTTAATCAAATCCAATTCACAAAATAGTTTTAAATCATAACCTATTTTTGCACAATAATTTTATAGTTAGAATGTGTACTCTTTCAATATCAATCAACAATACACATAATTCACGTATATCTTTCCCTTTTTGTCATCAATCATAAAAGGGTGTACAATCACAAAATACTTCAACTAAGTGCAAATGTAAGTTCATTATGTGCACATCCAAGTCCAATTATTTTAATAAGCATATGCAACAGATGAATCCAATATGTCATCAAGGTTCAATTTCAAATATGAAACATATTCACTTCCATTAAAAAGATTTCAGTCATTCAACAAATATCAAACATGATTCATATATCTATTAGCCATGAATCAATTTTCCATAAAAAAAATCAATTATTCATCATAAAAATTCAGATCTCAAATATACACCATATGAAACTGATTTGTAAGATTTAAAAATCCAACCTACCACAATCATATTTCAATATCCATCAAGCATATAAATTTTTTAAGGATTAATACTAAGAGTTTTCAAACATCTAAACTAGAAGTTCAATAAAAAAAAATACAAATTCATCTTCATGCATCTAAAAAGGGTTCAATTCCAGAATTCAAAAGTTTAACATATTTAATCCAACATAAAATATCTTAACTCCAAATACAAAATATGTGCTATTTAATATAAAAAATCAACCTAATTTAGCATTACAATATTTCTTATTACTTATGTCAAATTGCACGTACATAAATCATAATCCAAATTGAGTACTAAATAATCATCATAAGTTCATATCTAAAACCAATTCCAAAATAACAACATTCAAGTCCAAAATATATTCACTCCAAAAAAAATTCAGCCATCCAATATATAAATTCAAAATTTTTAACATATTTTCATCAAACTTTTTGAACAAATCAACTTATCATTTAAAAGCTAAAATATATTACATCTCAAGTGTGTTATATTCCAGTCATCAAGATTGAGCATTATATTAAACTCAAAAATCTGAAAAATCAAAATTTAATCATCTAATCCTGTTATAATTCTCAAACATTATCATCATCAAGCATTTCAGTCATATAGTCTCAATATCATTATCAACATACTGAAATATATCAATATTATTCAAAAATTCAACTGATCAACCATATCTAGCATATATATAATATCAATTTATCAATTTTAATATATCATAAACTTAAGCTAACTCAAACATAATACTTTCCAACCTTCCATCATTTCAAACATATAAGATGCTCAATTATATCATATTTCAACTATCTCAATCCAAGAATATCCATCAAGCAAACCCAACAAATATGAATCATATTTCAAATATCCAAAATAAGTTCAAATTTAATTTAGATTCATTTCCTCTATTTGTGAAAGTTAAACATCATTGAAGATTTTAAAATTTTGAGACAATCTCAATAATCATCTCAAGTTTTTTACACTACACAATCACTATTATTTTTCAAAATCAAATAGGTTTACATCTTTTAAGATCGGTCTCATAATCTATCCTACAACAATTCACTCAAGCATCTCATAAGTTTAAGCATCCAGATAAATACTCAAAACAACTCAAAAATCCAAACATATCACAAAATATCATAATAACAAATATCATTTTAACACATCAAAATATCAACTATGTCTCATTTTTTACAAAAGTTAACAACATTACAGACTACCAAAATTGTAATATTTCAATCTCATAAACCAACAATTAGTCTTTATTTTATACCAATTTATATAAATCCAAGTTAGAAAATCATATGTCTAAACTAGATACACATTCAGTTCAAACTATTTAACCATCTCAATTTATTTCATTTTCATTAAAATATTTAATACCCTCTTTTTTATTTTATTGTTTTTTAATTAACTCAAAACTTTTAAAAACATAATTTTCAGCATGCTTTGACTTTCAAAATCAAAATCATTTCCTTTTATGATCATATTTATTTTATTCTTAGACACACCCATTCAATTAAAAATTTCTTTAGTTTTATCAAATCAACCCATCTTTTAGCGTTAATGCAGCCCCACAATTTTTTTTAAATTGTAATTGAAAAATTAGTAGGTAATGAGATTACCTGGACATCTGCAGTATTTTCTCATGGTAATTGTTAACTACCTAAAATAGACCCATCTTGATTTTGATCTTTTTTTATATAAATTAACAACATTTAAGCCCTTTTCACTATCTGACCCATCATCTACTGGTGAAAATTCATGACCCAAGTCCATTTTTTGTTGAGTTAGAGTTTCTATCATTGGTTGTTAGGGTCAGAATCTCATTGTCGAGGGACTACTTTTCATATCCGCTAATTTAGACCCCTAGTCGCATGTGTCGCGAAATTGACTCGTTTGATTGATCGGAGTTTAAATTCAAATTTTGACCGAAATTAATAAAGTAATGATTAAATTATGTTGATATATGCCTAATTAAGTGTTTATAAAACTTAAAGAAGTTAATTTACGGTAAAGGACTAAATTGCAAAATTTCATAAGTTTTGGGATCAAATTGCAATTTACCAAAATTTGAAAGATTAATGGCATTATTTGCTAATTAACATATTAATTTTTGGACATTTTAAATGGGTTGGCCAGCCACTCAATAAGAAAAAGAATGAGATTAAGGTTAATTAAGCCTAAAGTCAATATTTTGGTCAAAAAAATGGTGGGACACATATGAGACTTTTGGCCATTCTCTTAATTCTTCTTTCTTCTTCCTTATCTCTTCTTCTTAAATTATTTCTCTGCTCAAAAACCAGCCTACACGCCAGCCCTCATTTCCACCATAGTTAGAGCTTAATCTAGAGAGAGAAAGAAAGAGAAGAGAAGGAAAAGAACAAGTCAAAGCCATTTTCATGCACAACAAGACTTGGAGAAGTTAAGGAAGGGAAGAAGGGAGGAAAAAGAGGAAGAGAAGAGGAGAGATAAAACCTTCAAGTTGAGCTCATTTAGAACTTGATTATGTATAGAGAGAGTTTTGGGTTTCATGAGAGTTTTGATAAGATAAGGTTTTGATGATAATTTTTTGTGTTTTAGGAGCTCAAGGAAACAAAGGAAAAGAGAAAGCCAACTAGAGAAAATGAATGAGATTAATAAGAGGTTTATGCATAAATTAAGGCAGTAGCCTATGTTTTATTTTCAAGTTGTATGATTTGAGAATTTGATATGTAAATTAAATTTAATTCATGATAAAATTCTAAATATGCATGTTTGCTAAACTTATGAGTATATTTGGTAAAAATTAAATTAGGTGATTGTGTGTGTGTAATGCTGGAAATTCTGGAGTAGTAAGCATATATATTGTTATAACTTGAGCTATATAATTTGGATTAATGTGTTATTAGTTGCATATGAAAGATAAGACATAAGAATTTAACTTTTATTCAGATTATAAAATCTAAATATGTCTATATTTGCCCAGAAAAAAATATATTGCGGACCTAGAATCTGTCCAGCAAATTTCTGGGTGAAATTGTTAGTGAACAGTTAGTGTTAAATTAGTCATAACTGTTTCTACAGAACTCCATATTTGGTGATTTAAGTTGCATATGAAAGCTAAGACATAAGAATTTAACTTTTATCTAGACCATAGAATCTAAATATGTCTGTATTATCCCATAAAAATATATATATTTCGGATCTAGAATCTGTCTAGCAAATTTCTGGGCGAAATTGTTAGTGAATAGTTAGTGTTCAATTAGTCATAACTTTTTATACAGAACTCCAAATTTAGTGATTCAAGTTGCATATTAAAGCTAAGATTTAGATCTAAAATTAGTAAGCAGACTCTTTAATTTAATTCAGACCGTAACATGATCAAAATTAAGGTCAAAAATAGAATTAGAATTCTGCCTGAAGCAGGGCAGAAAAAAATGAAATTTAAATATTTAAGTTATGTTAGGTTAATTGTTATAATATGAATTTTTCCCAAATAAGGTATATGAAAAATCAAATGCGTTTTTAGACTCATAAAAATGATATGCAAATAAAATCATAGTTGAGTATTTTGTGATTGAGAAAAAAAATATAAATAAATAAATGAATATATATACTTTTATTTCCTATGATTTTGAATTTTAATGATATTAATTAAGCCCTAGAACACCTAGCTTAGAACTAGAATTTTGGATAGTTTGGCATGCCAATCAAGGGAACAAATAATGTCTATGATGGCACGATTAATGAAGCCGGTGATTACACTATAATTGAAGCTCGTAATAGTATTATTATTAATGCCGGTGATGACACTTGTATGCGCATACCATAAATGCCCGGGTGACACTCATAAATGCCTGGATGCCAACCCCATTATCCTTGTTAGTGGTTCTTAGGTGTTATGGGCATAAATAAGTTAATTAACTTATAAGAGATCATGATAAAGAAAAATAAATATAAGAAAAATATTTGGAATTGATATATATATATATATATATATATATATATATATATATATATATATATATATATGCTAGTGATCAACAAGATAATAAATTGTATGAAAAATACTCACTATAAAAGCATGATGAAATATATTGCATGAATATTTATATGTTATGAACAACATGATATAGTATATTGTCTTTATCTTTATGCACCACTAAGTTTAGATCTTAGCGTGGGAGTTTCCTTTCACAAAGATTTAGAAAGGTAGCTGAAGCTTGTAGATAGAGCTAACTATGACCTAATTCAGTAAGACAGATGACAGAGAAAATCGTGGGTCACAACATTTTTGTATTTTGTATTATATTTCCTTATTTTGGATGTATAAATTATCTTTTATGGTTTTGTAATTAATCTGAAGTTTTGTAAATATTATTTTATGTAAATAAAATATAAATTATCTCTTTTATATCTTTGAGTTTTGAATAAAAAAAATGTATGGCTTTTTAACATTTATTAAATAAGGATTTTAAGAAGTCGGTGTAGCACTCACTTATCCAAACATTTCAGGCTGGGGTAAGGGGGTGTTATAGTTTTTAGTATCAGATCTCGGTTTGGGCTGTTTTGGGATCTTAAAAATATTTTTCAAAAATATTTATCACATGTGAGTACCCACATTTAGATATATATAAGTTGCTGCTTACTTATTAGGGAAATTGTCTTATGATATAGGTAGGTTATGGCTTTTAAATCACGACAGATAGTGGTTGAAGAAGCTGAAAGTAATGAGCCTACAGAGACAAGGGTTTCATCGCAACCAACTCATCGCTGAGCTGCTGCATCAAGATCCGGTGCCAGCTCATCACGTGGGCAGTCAGCTCCTAATACAACACAGACAGAGTTGATGAGGAATATGGTAGATCTGTTACATAGGGCAACACGACCGCTTCTATCGGTGCTACAATTTGAGAGACTGAAAAAGTTAGGGGCACCTAATTTTTATGGGAAAAGAGAGGATGATCCTTCCATGGCAGAGTTCTGGTCAGAGCGAGCTGAAAGGATTTTTGATTAACTGCACTGCACAGATGAACAAAAATATGAGTATGCAGTATCTTTGCTACAAGAGCATGCTTATGATTAATGGCGGTTAGAGTCACAAAGCTCAGAAACACCCGACCCTATGACATGAGAGTTCTTTCTAGAGAAGTTCAAGGAGCCTTATATTCCTCCTATTTATACAGATGACAAGAAGAGAGAGTTTCTGGTGTTAAAATAAGGAAACATGTCAGTAACAAAATATGAGAGGGAATTCACACATTTATGCAAGTATGCTGAGGGCATTGTATCTAAAGAAGCTGATAAATGTTGACGTTTTGAGGATGGGTTGAGGGATCCAATTAAGCTACAAGTCTCAGCTCTATGTTTGGTGAGCTTCCCCAGTTTACTAGCATCTGCTAAAATAGTTGAAAGAGTCTTAGCAACATAGCAGCTAGTGCAGGTTAGTGGGGTTAGTAGGCCCGCACCATAACCAAGTGGGGGACAGTCAAGTGGTAAGAGAGTCAGATCTTTTAGTAGTCGATTTCAGGCTAGAGGTTCCAATAGACCTCCTTTTTACAGATGGGGACAACCCATAAGATCTATTTCATCAGCAACCAGTGCACCAACACAGACATCCCGCAGATCTACTCCTCTACCAGAGTGTCAGCATTGTGGACATTCTCACCCAGGAGAATGTTGGTGGATAACAGGAGCGTGCTTAAGATGCGGCTCCAAGAACCATCTTAGAAGAGATTGTCCATTGCTAAAGTTTGGCAGAGGTTCAGGGAGTGTTGAGTCAATATCGATACAAACTATGGGATAAGGCAGAGGTCGAGGCTGAGGACAAGGCAGAGGAGGCCTAGCAGGGCCAAGCCAGTTTAGGTCAGACATTGTGGAGAGGCCAAAAGGCAGTAGAGTTGCTCCAGTAAGAGCTTATGCCATGCGAGGTCGAGAGGAGCAGGATGCATCTGATGTTATAGTGGATAAATTCCTTCTTTTTGGCTGTTATATACATGCATTGATAGATCCGGGGTTGACGCATTCATACATATGCACACCACCACCGAGACGAGAGGGTTTAAAACCAGAGACTTTAGAATATGAGATTCTTGTGACTAACCCGCTAGGCCACGGTGTGCGGGTTAGTAAAGTTTTTTGAGGTTGCCCAGTAGAAATTCAAGACAGGCGATTCCCAACTGATTTGATAGAGCTACCATTCCATAAGTTTGATGTGATCTTAGGAATGGATTGGCTAGCTCATCATAGAGTAATAGTAGATTGTGGAAGAAGGCAGATGAGGATTAGAGTTCCAGATTTAGAAGAAGAGATAGTGGTGATGGGTGAGAATAAAAAATATCCAGATAGTGCAGTTGCAAGAATTGTTAGATAAGAGATTTATATGACCCAGTGTATCACCATGAGGTTCTCCAATGTTGTTTGTAAAGAAAAAAGATGGCACCTTACGGTTGTGCATCGATTATAGGCAACTTAACAAGGTGACTATTAAGAATAAGTATCTATTACCTAGGATTGATGACCTTTTTGATCAACTGAAAAGTGCAAGCATATTTTCAAAGATAGATCTTTGATCAGGGTATCATCAACTGAAGATCAAGGAGTTAGATGTACCGAAGACTGCGTTCAGGACTCGTTATGGACATTATGAGTTCCTGGTGATGCCATTTATGGACATTATGAGTTCCTGGTGATGTCATTTGGTTTGACGAATGCACTAACAGTATTTATGGATCTGATGAACTGAGTGTTCAATCCATATCTTGATCAGTTTGTAGTGGTATTCATTGATGATATTTTGGTATACTCTAGAAACAAAGAAGAGCATGATCAGCATCTCAGAATAGTATTGTAGACCTTGAGGGAGAAACAACTGTATGCAAAGCTATCTAAATGTGAGTTTTGGTTGGAATCAGTTAGTTTTCTGGGTCATGTGGTATCAGTAGAGGGTATTCAAGTTGATCCTAGTAAGATTGAAGCTATTCTTAATTGGAAACCACCTCGTAATGTGACTGAAATGAGGAGTTTCCTTGGATTAGCCGGATATTATAGAAGGTTCGTGAAGGAATTTTCATCCATAGCTACTCTTTTGACCCGATTGTTGCGGAAAGACATTCGGTTTGAATGGACGGACAAGTGTCAGGCTAGTTTTGATAGACTTAAGACAATGTTGACTAAAGCACCAGTCTTAACTCAGCCTACTCCAGGAAAAGATTATGTTGTATATAGTGATGCAAGTCACAATGGGCTAGGTTGTGTTCTTATGCAAGAGGGAAAAGTGATTGCATATGCCTCCAGACAGCTCAAACCTCATGAGCTTAACTATTCGATTCATGATTTAGAGCTTGCAGCGATAGTTTTTGCTCTTAAGATCTGGAGACATTATCTATATGGAGAAAGATGCTAAATTTATACGGACCATAAGAGTCTTAAGTACTTGCCTTCACAGAAAGAGTTGAACCTGAGGCAACGAAGATGGTTAGAGTTGATTAAAGACTATGATTGTGTGATTGACTACCAACCAGGAAAAGCAAATGTGGTGGTTGATGCCTTAAGAAGAAAAATGTTAGTCAAGTTGCAAGTGGAGCCTAATTTAATGAATAGGATTAAAAGGGATCAGAGGCAAGATGAAAGGCTAGTAAAGATAGTCGAAGCTGTGAAAAATGGAAAAAAATCAGAATTTTCTTTAACAAATGATGGTACCGTGTATTTCAAAAATCGAATTTGTGTACCGAGTATAGAAGAGTTAAAGTCAGAGATTTTAAAGGAAGCTCATGAAACGGTTTATAATATGCATCCAGGTGGAAACAAAATATACCAAGATTTGAAAGCACAGTACTGGTGGTAAGGGATAAAGAAAGATATCACCGAGTATGTTGGTAAGTGTCTAACCTGTCAACAAGTGGAAGCTGAACATCAATTACCCACAGAATTACTACAACCAATTTCCATACCAGAATGGAAGTGGAAAAGAGTTAAGATGGATTTTGTGTTCGGTTTACCGGCAATTCAGAGGAAGCATAATGCAGTGTGGGTAATAGTGGATCGACTAACAAAGTCAGCATATTGTCTACCAATTTAGATGGACTATCCTTTGAACAAGCTAGCCGAGATTTATATGAATGAGATAGTGAAACTTCATACAGTGCCTGTATCTATTATATCTGACAGAGATCCCAGATTTATATCACAGTTCTGGAAGAGCTTACAACAGGCTTTAGGAACTTGACTTAGTTTCAGCACGACCTTTCATCCGCAGACAGATGGACAATCAGAGCGAGTTATTCAGTTATTAGAAGACATGATGAGAAGTTGTATGCTCAATTTTGAGAGAAGTTAGGATCAATATTTATCTCTTATGGAATTTGCCTACAATAATAGTCATCAGACAAGCATTGGCATGGCTCCTTATGAGGCTTTGTATGGAAGAAAGAGCAGGACCCCAGTTTGTTAGATCGAGTTAAACGAGAAGAAGTTGATTAGACCAAAGATAGTTCAACAAACCGAAGAGAAAGTTAGAGTGATCAAAGAAAGATTGAAAGTGACACAAGATCGACAAAAGTCATATGTTGACCTAAAGAGATGAGATATAGAATATGTTGTAGGTGATAAAGTTTTCCTTAAAGTTTCACCTTGGAAAAAGGTATTAAGATTTGGCAAAAAGGGTAAGTTGAGTCCAAGGTTTATTGGTCCTTATGAGATTCTAGAAAGAATCGGACCAGTGGCATACCGATTAGCCCTTCCACCAGAGTTGGATAGAATTCACAATGTTTTTCATGTTTCGATGCTAAGGAGATATCGTTTGGACCCGACTCATATTATACCAACTGAAGAGATAGAAATGCAGACAGACATGTCTTATAAAGAGGAACCGGTGGCTATTCTAGCATGTGAAGAGAAAGTTCTCAGGAATAAGAGAGTTCCTCTAGTTAAAGTCTTGTGGCGGAATCATGCAGTTGAAGAAGCCATATGGAAAAGTGAGGAAACAATGAAGGGACAATATCCACAGTTGTTCAGTACAAAATGAACAGGTAAATTTCGAGGACGAAATTTATTTTAAGGGGGAGAGAATGTCATATCCGCTAATTTAGGCCCCGAGTCGCACGTGTCGGGAAATTGACTCATTTGACTGATCGGAGTTTAAATTCGAATTTTGACCGAAATTAATAAAGTAATGATTAAATTATGTTGATATATGCCTAATTAAGTGTTTATAAAGATTAAAGAAGTTAATTTACGGTAAAGGACTAAATTACAAAATTTGATAAGTTTTGGGGATAAATTGCAATTTACCAATATTTGAAAGATTAATGACATTATTTGCTAATTAACATATTAATTTTTGGACATTTTAAATGGGTTGGCCGGCCACTCAATAAGAAAAAGAATGAGATTAAGGTTAATTAAGCCTAAAGTCAATATTTTGGTCAAAAAAATGGTGGGACACATATGAGACTTTTGGCCATTCTCTTAATTCTTCTTTCTTCTTCCTTATCTCTTCTTCTTAAATTATTTCTCTGCTCAAAAATCAGCCTACACGCCAGCCCTCATTTCCACCATAGTTAGAGCTTAATCTAAAGAGAGAAAGAAAGAGAATAGAGGGAAAAGAACAAGTCAAAGCCATTTTCATGCACAATAAGACTTGGAGAAGTTAAGGAAGGGAAGAAGGGAGGAAAAAGAGGAAGAGAAGAGGAGAGATAAAACCTTCAAGTGTTGATCAAGAATAGTAAAAAGTATAGGTAAGAAGCTCTCCTTCTCCTCTTCAACTTTCATAAAAGGAAAATATGGTTTTGAGCTCATTTAGAACTTGATTATGTAGAGAGAGAGTTTAGGGTTTCATGAGAGAGAGTTTTGGGTTTCATGAGAGTTTTGATAAGATAAGGTTTTGATGATGATTTTATGTGTTTTAGGAGCTCAAGGAAACAAAGGAAAAGAGAAAGCTACCTAGAGAAAGTGAAGGAGATTAATAAGAGGTTTGTACATAAATTAAGGCAGTAGCCCATATTTTATTTTCAAGTTATATGATTTGAGAATTTAATATGTAAATTAACTTTATTTTATGATAAAATTCTGAGTATGCATGTTTGCTAGACTTAGGAGTATATTTGATAGAAATTAAATTAGGTGATTGTGTGTGTGTAATGCTAGAAATTCTGGAGCAGTAAGCATATATATTGCTATAACTTGAGCTATATAATTCGGATTAATGTGTTATTAGTTGAATATGAAAGATAAGACATAGGGATTTAACTTTTATTCAGACCATAGAATCTAAATATGTATGTATTTACCTAGACAAATATATATATTTCAGATCTAGAATCTGTCCAGCAAATTTTTGGGTGAAATTGTTAGTGAGCAGTTAGTGTTAAATTGGTCATAACGTTTTCTACAGAACTCCAAATTTAGTGATTCAAGTTGTATATGAAAGCTAAGACACAGGGAGTTAACTTTTATTTAGACTACAAAATATAAATATGTATGTATTATCCCATAAATATATATATATTTCGGACCTAGAATCTGTTTAGCAAATTTCTGGGCGAAATTTTTAGTGAACAGTTAGTGTTCAATTAGTCATAACATTTTCTATAAAACTTAAAATTTAGTGATTCAAGTTGCATATTAAAGCTAAGATTTAGATCTAAATTTCGTAAGCAGATGCTTGAATTGAATTCAGACTGTAACATGATCACAATTAAGGTCAAATATAGAATTTGAATTCTATCTGAAGCAGGGCAGAAAAAAATAAAATTTAAATATTTAACTTATATTAGATTAATTGTTATAATATGAATTTTTCCCAAATGAGGTATATGAAAAATCAAATGAGTTTTTAGACTCATAAAAATGATGTGCAAATAAAATCATAGTTGAGTATTTTGTGATTGAGAATATATATATATATATATATATAAATGAATATATATACTTTTATTTCTTATGGTTTTAATTTTAATGATATTAATTAAGCCCTAGAATACCTAGCTTAGAACTAGAATTTTGGATAGTTTGGCATACTAATCAGGGGAACAAATAATGCCTATGATGATATGATTAATGAAGCCGGTGATGACACTATAATTGAAGCTAGTAATAGCATTATTTTTAATGTCGTTGATGACATATATATATATATATATATATATATATATATATATCTGTGTGTGTGTGTGTGTGTGTGTGTGTGTAAATGCCGGTGATGGCACTTGTATGCGCATACCATAAATGCCCGGGTGGCACTCATAAATTCTTGGATGACAACTCCGTTATCCTTGTTAGTGGTTTCTAGGTGTTATGAGCATAAATAAATTAATGAACTTATAAGAGATCATGATAAAGAAAAATAAATATAAGAAAAATATTTGAAATTGATATATATATATATATATATATATATATATATATATATATATATATATATGCTAGTGATCAAAAAGATAATAAATTGTATGAAAAATACTCACTATAAAAGCATGATGAAATATATTGCATGAATATTTATATGTTATGAACAATATAATATAGTATATTGCCTTTATCTTTATGCACCACTAAGGTTAGAGCTTATCGTGCGAGTTTCATTCCGCGCAGATTTAGAAAGGTAGTTGAAGCTTGTAGATAGAGCTAGTTGTGGCCTAATCCAGTAAGATAGAAGACAGAGAAAATCGTGGGTCACAATACTTTTGTATTTTGTATTATATTTCCTTATTTTGGATGTATAAATTATCTTTTATGGTTTTGTAATTAATCTAAACTTTTGTAAATATTATTTTATGTAAATAAAATATAAATTATCTCTTTTATATCATTGAGCTTTGAATAAAAAAAATGTATGGTTTTTTAACATTTATTAAATAAGGATTTTAAGAAGTCGGTGTCGCACTCACTTATCCAGGCATTTCAGGCTGGGGTAAGGGGGTGTTACACTACTCTTGTACAGATAGTGTCGCTGGTCAGAGTCGCCATTATATAGGGAGTGAATCAATAACAAGTAGTGAGTTTCTGTGGAGAATCAAATTTGCTATTGCTAAGATTTGAAGCATTGCGATGAGTTAAGGAGAAATAATGTAGAGAAATCATATTTAGGTGTGTAGCGTTGTTTTCGAAGGACTGCTCAAACTCCTGTGTCATCGTTGATTTGGTGGGAGTGGGGTTGGTGACCTCTTCATCGTTGCTTCCATCCACGTCATATATTTGGTTTTGGGTAATGTGTGGTTCAATTTCTTCGTAACAATGGGTAAGCTGGGTTTGGTTTTGAAGGTAAGGGGAAGATTGGGTTCTAAGTTCTTGTGAGAGAAAGTGAAAAGAAGAATTTTATGGGTGAAAAAAAAAACTTGATTTTAAGCAGTAATAAAGTGGGTTATAGAGAGATGAAGATGGAAGAAAAAAAAGTCAATTTTAGGAAACAAAATCTTGATAGACACATTTTTCACAGTTTTTGAAAGCAATTAAAAGAACTTTTATTTTTTCAAGAAATTTATTTGTATTTTGAAATATTCTCTTGCAACTATCACCATTTTTAATTGAAAATTTTAAATTCCCCAACAAATAACTGACACCATTTTTTACTGAAAAACTCCAAATTTTCTAGAAGATTCGATCTTTTATAAAACTCATCTCTATTTTTGAATAGCAATTTTTAGCAAAGATAAATATTGTACATGAGTTTTTTTGCAATGCAAAAACATAAAAAGGAGGAAGAGGAACACATTGATCAAAATCCTAGAATTGTCCTTAATTTTAAATTTTTATTCTTTAAATTTGAGGACAAAATTGTAAGCAACAATTTTAGAATTTAACTGAATATGTCAAAAACTTAATAGACTCTTTCAAACTTCCAATAAACAGATATTTCAACATACTAATTTTTTAACATAATACATTGCGCACTTCAATTAAGAAACACAAATATCATGTAAGTTTTACACAAGAACACTAAGGATGAGATGTAAGAAATACCTCAAATGAAGTAAATTACTTTGATGCAGTATACATACCTAAAATCCTTCAAATTTTGCAAAAATTTCTTTTTAAATTGTACCTTTGAACCATAGATATACTTATGTCATGTGAATTAAACAACCAAATAAACACAAATCATGCTTGAGTTGCTCTTTATACAAATTTGCAAGAAATTAAAATGATTTTGATACCTATTTTACTTTGGGTCCCTATTGGTTAGTGAACATAAATGGATTTTCTACTTTTTGATGACTAGTTTGTAAATGATATATTTTTTTCACAACCCACATTTTTTTAACATAAACATTCTTTCTCAAATGACAATATCTAGAAATATAACATTTTTTGTTGCAATAAAAACATGTGGCATGAGGAAAAAAATGTGAAATAGTTTTATCAAAATATGCATCATCTTTCACATATTTTACAAAACCATCAACAACCATTTTATCTTTTTCAAATTTGTTTGAACACACATGATATCTAAGCCTTTTATTTAGAACACATTTTTTATATAAAAGTTTTTCAATCTCTTTGTTTTTCTTTTTAATCTCTTCATGCAACAAAATTTTTTGTCTTGCAATATTATTATAAAGATCAATAACTTTCAATTCATTTTCAATAAAATTTTCAACTTCTCTTACAAAATCAACATGTTTTTTCAAAAGATCATCATGAAAGGTTTTTAAATCAACATAAGAATTTTTCAAAACAACATATTTTTTCTTCAAATTTATATACTTATAGTGCAACTCTTTAAAATACCTTAAAAGATCATCATCACAATAAGAGTTAAAATCACTTATCTCAAAATTTTCATCAAGGTTGTGGTCTAAAATTTCTGTATTTTCAGTTTTCTTGATATCTACCATCAATGTCATATTTGATGTTTCTTTGTGTTCTGATTTGGTTAAACTTGAGCTTGTTTTTTCATTATTGCTTCAAGTTGTTATCATGACTCTTTTCTTATGTTTCTTCCCTTTATGTTTTAGCTTTGGATACTTTGATTTAATATGCCCAAGCTGGTTGCATTTATAACACACTACATGAACCTTCAATCTTTCACCTCTTTAGTTACTTCATAAGTTGTTTCAAATTTATCCCAAATTTACTTTGTCGTATCACACTCAAATACTCGATTGAATTCATTTGTATTCAGCCCACAGAATAAGAAGTTTATAGCCTTTGAGTTTGCTTTTGTTACTTGCTTTTCATTTTTGGTCATCTCCTTTATCTTATTCTTTATTTCATTTTCATTTGTTGGATGTATATAGTCTTCTAGAACTGATTTCCAACAATCTAAATCATTAGATTGAAGAAATGAGTCATCCTTGTCTTCCAATATGCATGTGATATATTGACCTTCTTGAAAATGAATGGCAATGGGTGGAAAAATTGTGTTATTTGAGATTGATGCCATAACTTTGGATCTCTCTAAGGTTGTGAAGCCTTAGGTGAAGGAAGATAGGCTTTGATACCAAATGTAGGCCTCGAAATAACTCAAAAGGGAAAATGAATTGAGTTTTTAAGAATTTCTGGTATTTGCAAAATGACTCTTATTTTTTAATATGCTAATAATATTCTAATACTGAGCAAAAAATATTCACAAAAATAATTTGAAATTTTTTTTCATAAAATCAAAGTTTGTAACCAAAAATATTTCTCAACCTCTAAAATCAGTTTTTGTCAAGTAAATCAACTATTTTCTTTACAACAAAAACATCAAACAAATTTAAGCATAAATGGATTTTTGCTAAACACATTTTAATATAAAAATCAATCCAAGTTTTTTTGCAGCAAATCAAAATATTGAAAATAAAAATAAAAAAATGAAGAATAATTTTGACACAGTTGGATTTATAATAGTTTCGCCTCTTGCCTACATCTACTATATAATAGCTTTCGATAAAATTAAGAATAATCTCAATCATACCAAAAGATGTTACGATGTACATGAGTTAAAATGTCACAAATTTAAAATTTTCATACACCATGACCATGATAACTTAAAACAAAATAGAAACATTATTAAAATCATGAAATCAAACTCAATATAAATAAAGTTTAAATACAACTCATATGGACATGCACAAACCCAAGATCTTACAAAATGAGTAGTTACAAAACTACATGTCTCTAAATCTATAATTATCCAACCCAACAAAATAACCAAAAACATATACAATGATTGTATCACCCACACCGAGTATATTTCTTGGACTCGGATCACTATGCTAAGCAACTAATGTCTAATGGTACATAATAACGTGTAAGACATGTAACAAAACAAATATAATATGTATGACATACTTACCAACCTACCATGACAACTTACCTCAAGCCTGCATATGCATCATATCATATTCCATATGACATATCATCATGCTCTCATGCATTCAACATACATTGTAAATGGCATACTAATATATATATATATATATATATATATATATATATATATATATATATATATATATATATATATATATATATATATATATATATATATATCACACATAACATAATCATTTATCTTTCTTTTTTGCCCGCTTCACTCATAACTAGACTAAAATAGATATGGATAACTTAACCCATTGAAAAAACTCTACTCTCTAACCCCTGTGCTTTCAAATATATAACCCACTGAGACACTCTACCCATTAATCTCTAGGTCTTCAAATATATAACTCACCTATGCGCTCTACCCGCTAACCATTAGGCTTTCAAATATATATAATCTACCGAGACGATCTACCTGCTAACTTTTGGACTTTCAGATATATGACCAATATAGGTTACTCGATACCAAACTGTCCCCTTCAATGGCATACCATATATCCTAACTCTAGTCCTAGTTAGAGTATTGGGCTTAACCGTTATTTTATATTCCACATAAGTTTCATATTTTATATACATATGTCATGAATCTCATCATCATTATTGTCACATGTGTTTCCATACCATAATTTAATCATATAACCGAAAATCTACCACCTCACAATGAAATCACATTGATTCACATGAAATTTACAAGTTTTTTCAAATTAAGCAGCTTCAAGCCTGTTAATAACCTTTTACGGCCATGAAGCATTACTTCACGGGTAAATTATCAATGAACCAAGCCATGATTCATCTTATGAATCAGCACACATTCACAGCTATGATCACCCCTTCACGGACATGAAGCAAACTGTGAATCCAACCATGAAGCTATCTACGAATGAGTCTGCTTCAGCAACAATATTCAATTTCACGACTTTTATGTCCGTGAACTCACCTTTTAAGATGGTGAATCTGGAGTTTTTTCTAAAAAACAGAGCATCACAACTTGATGTCATTCCCACATACAATATACTATACGGTTGACCAATGTTAGCCACCCTATCAATATTCCAATATGCATTTAAGGCATCTACCACAATCATATACTTTCTAACTATCAACATTAACCAAAATTATTCATTAAACATCTCAATCCATCCATTTTCAAAAGATTTTTCATCATACATATCAATCCCACATATCACCATTTATCTACTTATTTATCATCTAAATCATGCATTTAAAGCAAATAAACACAGAAATCACAAGGTAATTGGTTTAAGTGTTGTTATGTACAAACTTTATACTTAGGATGAAGTGAGTCAAAACTCTAACTCTTCAAGCTTGTCCTCTCCTTGAGAAAGACTTCTAGCTCTACCTCCACGTCTTAGCAAGAAGAAAAATGTCCTCTTAGCCTCTGGAACTCGAACCAAAATCCAGAAAGTTATAATCCAAGCATTCTCCCTCATGCTCACAACTCTTCTCTCACTCTCCACTCTCATTTTACTCTCTCAAAACTTAGCTTTTCCAGATTCACCCATGGAGGAAGAGAGTTTCTAAAGGTGAAGAAGATGAAGAAATGACATTTTAGGTTAGTTATAGGGGTATGGGAGCGGATTTAAAGGAAATGGTAAAGAGAAAATTATAACTATCTCACTTGCTCTAACTGTCTAGGCTTCACAGTCGTGACTCATCTTTCACGAACATAAGCCTCTCCTTCACAGTCGTGAAGCAACTCTTTATGGTCGTGAAAAATCTCATCATTGTTGTTAACTGAAACTCGATATTCACGGCCGTTTCACCCATTGTCATGGGCGTGAGACATCAGATTCCAGTAACTATTAACTTCCCAAAACTCTACTTAATCACCAACTTCTCTTAAATCAATAACATAACTGATAGGCCCTAATTACAGACATTACATTTCTCTTCCCATTAGGATATTCCGTCCTCAAAATTACCTATCATGATGTCTCAGAACAACTAAAGGTATTTTTCCCTCATCATTTTCTCATTTTTCCATGTTGCTTCTTCAACAGTATGACTCTTCCATAAAACTTTCATTAGCAGAACTCGTTTGTTCCTTAGCTCATTTACTTCAAGAGATAAGATCTCGGTTTGTTCCTCTTCATAAGGTAAGTTTGGTCTCAATTTTGTGCTCTAGTTGTGATGATGTGAGAATGATGTAACTGATACCTTCTCAATATGGATACATGGAAGACATTGTATATTGTACTTAACTTTGGTGGCAAGGCAAGTATGTACGCAACTAGTTCGATCCTCTTTAGAATCTCATAAGGTTCGATGAACCTAGGACTCAACTTGCCCTTTTTTTCAAATCTGAGAACCTTTTTCCATAGAGATACCTTGAGAAACACCTAATTTCCCACTAAGTACTCCACATCCTTTCTTTTGAGGTTTGCATAGGATTTATGTTTATCGAAAGTTGATTTTTGTCTATATTTAATGATCTTCACTTTTTCTTCTATCTCTTGTACCAAATATGGCCCCGTTAACTTTCTCGCACTGAGTTCAATCTAACACAATAGTGTCTGACACTTTTTACCATAAAGTGCCTCGTACAAAGCCATCTAGATACTAGACTGATAACTATTGTTGTAGGCAAACTCCATCAATGGTTGATATCTATCCCAACTTCTCTCAAGCTCAATCATATAAAATCTCATCATGTCTTCCAAGATCTAGATAACTCTTTTTGACTGACCATCCGTCTGGAGATGGAAAGTTATGCTGAAGTTGAGCTTTGTATCCAAAGCTCGTTGTAGACTACCCCAAAAATAATATGTGAACCGCATATCTCTATTTGAAATGATGTAGAATGGAACTCCATGAAGATGTACTATCTCATTCATGTATAAATCTACAAACCAATTTAAAGGATACTTTCTCAGAATAGATAATAAGTGAGCCAACTTTGTTAACCTATCCACAATCACCCATATGGAATTGTACTTCCTCAACATAAATAACAATCCAATCACAAAATTCAAAGCGATTCTCTTCCATTTCCATTCTGGAATCGTGATTGGATGCAATAAACCTTAAGGTATTTAATGTTTAGCTTTTACCTGCTAACATATAAGATATCTAATCGTGAATTTGGTGATGTCTTTCTTCATCTCTAACCACCAATGCAACTCTTTTAGATTTTGATACATCTTATTACTCACTAGTTGCATTGTGAATATTGTCCCATGGGCCTCTCTCATAATCCTTTGTCTTAACTCTGAGACATTTGGCACACATAATATGCCCTGGTAGTATAAACTACCATCTGGCTCGATTGAGAAACCAAGCCTTTCCCTCTTAGAGACCAAAATGACTAACTCCACTAGCTTGCAATCAAGCTTTTGTGCATCTATGATCTCTTGGCTTAAGGTTAATCGGATGTGCAACTCTGCCAAAGTCTTCCTACATAGTGCATCGACCACTACATTGCCTTCCTTATATGATAATCAATCATACAGTTGTAATCCTTTATCAATTCTAGTCATATTTTTTGCCTCAAATTCAAATCTCGCTATGCAGGAAGATACTTAGACTCTTGTGATTCATGAAAATGTGGCACTTTTCCCCATATAGATAATGGTGCCAAATCTTCAATGCAAAAATAATGGTTGCCAACTCTAAATCATGTATTGGATAATTCTTTTTGTTAGGCTTCAACTGCCTGGATGCATAAGTAATAAATTTCTCTTATTGCATCAGAATGTAACCCAATCCACTGTGAGAAACATCACTGTAAATCACATATTTCTTGTCTAGAATTGGTTGTGTCAACACTAAAGCTTCCGTTAAAAAACACTTAAGCTGATCAAAACTATTCTAGCACTTATCTGTCCAGTCAAACTTTATATTCTTCCACAACATCCTAGTGAACGGAGAAACAATCATAGAAAACCCCTTAAAAAACCTTCTGTAGTATCTTGCTAAGCCGAGAAAATTCTTGATTTTGGTCACATTCCATGGTTTCCAATCCAAAATTGCCTTGATCTTTTCTAGATCCACTCTAATCCTGTTGGTCGCTATCACAAGCCCGAGAAAGGTAACCTCATCTAGCCAAAACTCACACTTAGAGAGCTTAGCATATAACTTATGCTCCTTAAGAGTCTGCAAGACTGTTTTCAAGTGCTAATCATGCTCATTCTTGTTTCTCAAATACACTAAGATGTCGTCTATGAATGTCACAACAAACTGGTTTAGAAAAGGTATGAAGCTCATGTTCATTAGATCCATAAAGGCTACCAGAGCATTGGTCAACTTAAAAGTTATAACTAGAAACTCGTAGTGACCATATCTAGTTTGAAAAGCGGTATTCTCCATATCACCTGTCTTGATTCTCAACTGATGATATCCCAATCTCAAATTGATCTTAGAAAACATCCATGCACCTTTCAACTGATCGAAAAGATTGTCGATCCATAGTAACATATACATATTTTTAATGGTCACCCTGTTCAGTTGCCTATAATCTATGCACAACCTCATAAACCTGTATTTCTTATTGACAAACAACACTGGTACACCCCATGGAGATACACTCGGTCTAATGAAGCCCTTATCTAATAGTTCCTGTAACTGTTCCTTTAACTCTTTCATCTTGGATGAAGCCATCCGATATGGTACAATTGATAAAGGAGTTGTACCCGAGGTAAGCTCAATTGAGAACTTTATCTCTCTTTTCGGAGGCAGTCTTGGAAACTTGTCTGGAAACACATTTAGGAAATCCTCCACTGTCAAAATATCTCTAAGATCTTGGCTCTCCTTCTTGTTGTCAATCACGTGAGCCAAATAGGCCTCACACCCTTTTTTTTGATCATTTTCTATACTTTCATCATGGAGATGATCCTCGTTCGTTGTAAAGATCTCTCCCCCTGAACAACCATTATCTCATATTCCGACATTCTCAATTCTACTGTTTTCATCCTGCAGTCCACCACTGCACCATACTGAGATAGTCAATCCATACCTAGGATAACATCATACTCATGAAAGGGTAATTCAATCATGTCTTCCATAAACTCTTTCCCTTGAACCATAATCGGACAATTCTTATACACCCGATTTAGCACTGTGCTACCCCAAAAGGCTAGTCACCTCTATGTCATAATCTAATCTCTCTGCTATCATGTTATGCCACTCAACTATATTAGTACATATATAAAAAAATGTGGAATTCAGATCTATCAAAGAAATTAAAACTGAGTCAAAGAGAAGAAATGTACCAATAACCACGTTTGATACATTTGAATCCTCTCTGCCCTCATAGCATAGGTTCTCGCTGGTGCTCTACTAGGTCCTAGCCTATTCACTGTCCCTAATATGGTCGGTCTAAATCCACCTCTGCCTGAATTGACCTGTCTTCGACCTTTGGCCTGTGTCGGCATCGAACCTTGAGTATGAGTGGGAGCCTCAACCATCTGTAATGGACAATCTCTCTTATAGTGGTCTTGAGACCCACACCTGTAACAAGCTCTTGTATTTCCCCAGCACTCTCTTCTATGTGTCTAGCCACATGATGCGCACTTTGGTGTTGTCTCTCTCCATATTTGGGGCTAACTACTGGCAGCTGCTAAGATTATGCTTGATGTTGGTGCTTGCCTGGTATACCCTGCCTGACCCCGACCCTGTCCCTATCCTTTAGACTAGAAGGATCCAGAACTAGTGCGAGCCTTCTTGCTCGATATTTGTGTAGCACTGTAGGATGACTCCTTGAAGTCTTTCTTAAAGGACTCATCCGATCTTTTCAGCTTCATCCATTTCTTAATACCGATGGCAACAGATACCATCTTTGAAAAGTCTTTAAGTTGTAGTGATAGAATATGAACACCAATCTCGTCTCTCAAGCCACTCTCAAATCGGAAATATTTGTCCGTTTCATCCTTTACTATGCTAGATGCATACCTATTCAATCTAGTGAAATTTTTTCTCGTACACCACCATAGTCATGTTCCCTTGCTGTAGGTTGAGGAACTCTTTCTTCTCATCAATGTACACTCTCGGTACATATTGTTTCTTGAATTCAACCACAAAAAAACCCATATAGGTGGCTCTGGAGTCTGAGGATTCTATAGAACAGACTTCAACCAATCGTAGGCATGCTCCTGGAGAAGTGAAACAACATATCTAAACTTGTGCTCCTCAGCAGACTTAAACTCCTCGAAGACCCTTTCAGTCTTCTCCAACCAATACTCTGCAACCTTAGGGTCGTCATCTCTCTTGCCTATGAAATCAGTGGCTCCATACCTATGAATGCAGTCAATATGTGATCTCTGCTTCGGTGGTGAAGGAGGAGGCAGTGGAGGTGGTGGCAACATAACCTGTACCAACTGCTATAACAGAGAAGCTAGGTTTTGCATCAAAGGATCATGAGCTTGCTCCTCCTGACTAGCCATCGACTGTTATAAAATAGGTGCATTAGTCAGTCCTCGAACACTAGTTTGGCTCAACTAATTTTGAGCCTCTATATCCGAAGGACTGTTACTCTTGGCCGCATCATGCGGCTCGAACTCCATGTCCGCTCGTTAGTCTAAATATTGATAGAGAATAGCCTACATCAAAGTCATACAAAATAACACTCGTACATGTGATACACCTATCCCATCTAGGTTCAAAACTGTCTAAACCTAGGCTCTGATACCATTAAATGTAATAGCCTTCGATATAATTAAGAGTAATCCCAATCATACCAAAAGATGCTACAATGCACTTGAGTTAAAATGTCACAAATTTAAAATTTTCATGCACTATGACACTAATGACTTAAAACAAAATAAAAACATTCTTAAAATCATGAAATCAAGCTCAATATAAATAAATTTTAAATTCAACTCATACAGGTATGCACAAGCCCAACATTTTATAAAATGAGTAGTTGCAAAACTACATTTCTCTGACATAAAAGCATGTAAATCTATAACTACCAAGCCCAACAAAATAATCAAAAACATATACAATGACTGTATCACCCACCCTGATTATATTTCTAGGACTTCGATTACTGGACGTCATCCTCTGCCACTCCAGACCTAAACTCCAACCCTGCATATGGAAAGTTCATATGCTAAGCAACTCGTGCCTAGTGGTACATAACAACGTATAAGACATACAACAAAGCATATATAATATGCATGACATATTTACCAACCTACTATGGCGACCTATCTCAAGCCTACACATGCATTATATCATACTTTTATATGACATATCATCATGCTCTTATGCATTCAACATACATCATAAATGACATACTAAACTAGTATATATATATATATATATATATATATATATATATATATATATATATATATATATATATATATATATATATATATATATATATATATATATATAACATAAACCTTTTTGCCTACTTCACTTAAAACTAGACTAAAATGGATATATGTTACTTAACCCACCGATGAAGCTCTTCCTACTAACATTTAAGCCTTCAAGTATATAACCCACTGAGGCGCTCTACCGCTAACCTCTGGGCCTTCAAATATATAACATATTGAGGCACTTTACTCGCTAACCTCTAATTCTTGAAATATATATAATCCACCGATGTGCTCTACTCACTAACCTTTAGCCCTTCAAATATATATAATCCACCGAGGCACTCTAACCAGTAACCTCTGTACCTTAAAATATATGACCAACATAGGTCACTTAGTACTGAACTCTCCTCTCAATGGTATGTCATATATCCTAACTCTAGTCCTAGTTAGAGTATTAGACTTAACATAAGTTTCATATTTTATATACATATGCCATGAATCTCATCATCATTATTGTCACATGTTTCCATACCATACTTTAATCATATAACCCAGGTCTACAACCTAATAATGAAATCACATTGATTCACATGAAATTTACAGGTTTTTCCAAATTAAGCATTTTCATACTCGTGAATAATTTTTACGGTTGTGAATCACTACTTCATGGGTAAATTACTTGTGAACTAATCGTGATTTATCTCGTGAATCAGTACATGTTCACGCCCGTGATTACCCTTACATGGGTGTGAACCAAACTGTGATTCCAATCGTAAAGCTATCCATGAACGAGTCTGCTTCAGTAACAACATTCAATTTCATAACTTTCATGCTCGTGAACTCACTCTTCATGACAGTAAATCTAGTGATTTTTCCAGAAAATAGAGCATCACAATTTCATGCCATTCTCACATACAATATACTCTACGGTTGACTAATGTCAGCCACCCTATCAACATTCCAACATGCACTTAAGGCATATACCACAATCATATACTTTCTAACTATCAACATTAACCAAAATTATTCATTAAACATCTCAATCCAACCATGTTCATAAGATTTTCCATCAAACATACCAATCCCACATTTCACCATTTATCTATTCATTTATTATCTAAATCATGCATTTAAAGTAAATAACACATAAATCATAAGATAATTGCCTTAAGTGTTGTTATAAACAAACCTTATACCTAGGATGGAGTAAGCCAAAACTCTAGTAGCTCTTCAAGCTTGTCCTTTCTCTTAAGATGGACTTTTAGCTCTATCTTTATGTCCTAGCAAGAAGAAAAATATCCTCTTAGCCTCTAAAACTCGAACAAAAATCTAAAAAGTTATAATCCAAGCTTTCTCCCCCAAGCTCACAAGCTATTCTCTCACTCTCCTCTCTCACTTTACTCCCTCAAAACTTAGTTTTTCCAGATTCACCCATGAAGGAAGATAGTTTCTGAAGGTGAAGGATATGAAGATATAACGTGTTAGGTTGGTTATAGGGGTATGGGAGCGGATTTAAAGGAAATGGCAGAGAGAAAAATGTGACTGTCTCACTTGCTCTGATTGCCTAGGCTTCACGGGCATGAGCCTCTCCTTCATGGTCATGAATAACCTCATCGTTGTTATTAACTAAAATTTTATATTCACAGCTATGATACCCATTGTTACGGGCGTGAAACATTAGATTCCAACAACTCTTAACTTCCCAAAAGTCCACTTAATCATCAACTTCTCACTAATCAATAACATAACTTATAGACCCTAATTACGGGTGTTACATACTATTGAAAACTCAATTTTGAGAGTTTCTCTCCATTAATGATTCTTTTCAAGGGCAAAAATTAAGTTAATTACAGCTCTAAAGTTCTATCTAACTCTTTTGAACCCAAACCCAAGTTTTAACAAAATTAAACTTGAAAACACTTGATTATCTTTTATCCCAAAGGTGCTAAATAACCCCACAACCAAGTTTTAAAGCTTAACTTAGAAAATAATCCAGAAATAAATCACTTAAAAGCTCATAATTGAATTACACAAAGAATAACTAGAGCCTAGATGAAGGATATCTAAGAATGAAGCTCAACATGAAAAGAAAATAATTTAAGGAAAGTAGAAGACTTTTCTCTTGTGAAATCTTTGATTTTCCAACATTTGAAATATTCTTTCAACAAGTATTTATAGTTTTGGTGCTAAAAACTAGCTAATAGAGACAGATTCACGTTTTACAAAAATTAGAATACTAAATTAGAATACTCAATTAGAAAACTACATTTCCAACCAGTGAAACACTTTATCCAAAAATCTTTTATACTTTGAGCTTCATTTTTAGACACCAATTAATATGACTTTACATTCATATCTTCATATATATATTTGTTACACATATTCCTCTTTCTTAAAGGTTCACATTGCTTCCAGCTTTTTGCACATTAAAATATAAAATTACAATAATAATAATATAATAAATTCTAATACTTTAATCATGGTTTTAAAATCATCAAAACAAGAATTGTAACTTTTGAGTCAACAAATTTTATATAGACTTATTCTATTAGGCTAACAATAAAGATGAGTGGATAGAATCTAGCTAGATAGAATATACATTTTACTCATTTTCTATTAATAATTAAATAATTAAATAATTTTAATGGCTAATATTCCCTTGAATCTTCTCTTATTAATAAATATTAGTCACACTTACTACCAATATTTTTTTTAATACTCTCTTTCTCATTAGTACACTATATCGATTATTTTTAATAAAAAAAAAACAAGTAATCTCTTTTTTAGGTAAAATTAAATATAATATTTTCTCTTTCGTTATAATGACTAAAATAATAAAATCTATTTTTTGTTTACTATTCTCTCTCATCTCTTCTCTCATATTTTACATCATTCTTCATTCTCTCTTTTGAAATAAAAAATATTTTTGGAATGATAAATAAAAAAAAATCATTTGTGATGATAATGACATTGTTTCTATTTTAATTTTAATTTACAAAATGTGATATTGTGGGTACATGAGAGGGTAATTTTGTCAAATTGGTTAGTTAAGTAACCACAAAAATAGGTATGAGTAATGAAGATTCTCCTCATGATTATACTATTTAATTACTCATTAACTATTCAATTCTAATTAAAAAAAACTATTAAATTCCAAATAATTAACTTAAAAGTGTTTGGTCTAATAGTTCGCATATAGGGGTTTCCAGTTACCATTTATGTTAGGTTACTTCTATTTTAAAAAAAATACATTTTTTAATGGCTTAATACATGAATAATTTTATTTTATATATATTTTCATGCTTTCTCTTTGTTTCTTTTAAATAATTTTTTGGTACATTCTTATAAATATTTTTTGTACAAATTAAAGTACTAGTCTACTACTTATTTGTAATATGAATTTTTTAAATTCCAATATGATGTTGACGTGATAGAAGTGAGAATATCCACTAAATTATATATTACAACAATATCTTTCATTATATATGTGGTGTGACAATTGCAAATTGGCTCCATGAATAATTTGCAAGCCAGCAAGAGATGAAATAGAAGAGACACAATTTCAATTGAATAAAAATTATAATGGGTTCCACATATTATTTTATAATAAAATTGAATAAAATAAATAAATAATATATAATTTATTAGTTAATATAATTAATATTAATTACACACATTAATTAAGATAATAAAATTAAGATAATATTAATTTAGATAATTTAAAAATAATTATTAAAAATTAATATTAATAAAATATCATTTTAATTATTAGTAAAAAATGAATATAAATAAAAATTATTAATTTAAACAATAATATTATTAATGTTGTTTAATTTTTATTAAGTTTCATAATTAAATTTTCTATGTCATTTCTTAATTTTAATATAAATTAATTTTATCAATAAAATGTAATTTATTTGACAATCAAAACTAATGTCAAATATTAAATTTATTTGTTAATAGTGAATAAAATATATTAAAATATTAATTGAGTCCTACAAATTAAAATTGATATAGGAATGATAACCGGATGAGTTCAGGTAGAGTTTTCCATCCTTGAGCCCAACATTCTGCCCCGTTCCCAAACAAAATTTTTTTTAGATTCCCATCCTTGCACGAGGATAAGGATCCCTGACTCTGACTCGATTTCTGATTTTTATTAAGATTTTTTATTCTATTTTAATGTTAAAAATATTTTTTATTTTAATTAATTATATAATTTTTTAAATAAAATAATTTTTTTTACTTTAATTGAGTGTTATATGTTAAAATATAAATAATTATTTTATATATAAAAATATATATAAATAATATTTGGGATAGGGTCGGGGTGGTGATGTATATACCATCCTTACTCCATCCCTATTAAAAAAATTTGGAGCCAGAGTGGAGCAAACAAATTATTAAAATATCCATATCTTTCGGGGCGAGACATTGAAGGGCGAGTCTAATAGTATTTCTAAATTGACATCAATTGTAAGAATAAAATATATTTGAAAGTGTAATTGCATGAATATGAATGTTCTAAAAGTATCTCTATTGACTTACAAATGTAATGAAAAGAGTGATATGACAATTGCAAAGCCAATTGTATAAAGAAATTGAAAGGTATCTAATTTACAAGTATGCAAGAAATGAAATAAGTAAGAGAGAATTAGTGTTAATAAATAATATACATTTTAATAAATAATATTAAATAATATTAAATAATTTGTAAATAATTAATGTTAATAAAATTAAAATAATTTGTAAATAATTAATGTTAATAAAATTAAAATAATACAAAAATAATCATTAAAAAATTAAGATAAATATTAATATTATTTTAATTATTAATATATAATTAATATTATTTAATTTTAAATATTTTGAAATATAATTATGTATTTTAATTAAAATAATTATAATTAATAATATATTACATAAAAACTCATTTTTCTATTTATGATGAGTATATTCAGTATCATGTATGAATTTGTGATAGAGTAATAAATCAATAGCTACGAATCCATTTAGTTGAAAAGATTTGGAGCCGTTTTGTGAATAATAAAATGATAATTAGTGTAGTATTTTCTTTTTAAGAATTTTTGCTGTTGGATTTTAGTTACTTTTTATTTATAATTTTCTATGTCAATTTTTTTTTCATAAATGAAATATTATGTGCTTCCTTTAATTTCATTAAGTTTTCCAATTACTTTTTTTATGCAATTTATTAATTTTAATATTAATTAATTATAACAATAAAATCTAATTTATTTGAAAATTAAAAAATATAACATTTTAAATGTTAATAATAAATATAATATACTAAAATATTAATCGGATACCACAAATTGAAGTTAATATCAATTATAAGAATAAAATGAGTTTAAAAGTATAGTTAAAATTTTACTAATTTCACAATAGGGACCACTGTTTGCAATTGCAAATCAATTTCATGAATGAAAATGTTATAATTAAATTATAAGATGAGAAATAAAGAAAACTGATTATAGCAACAAATAAAAATTGATAGAAGGTGGCTATAAACTAAATTAATAAGACTTGAAAATACATAAACTTATACATATATAAAAAATATTTATTTACTAATATGTTTGTTGAACCTTGAGGGGTATTTCCGTCATTTTTATGCTAACAAATAAAATAGAAATAATATATTTAACATACTTGTGTTCTAAGTTTATTGAACAATGTATGAAATATGATGCAAGAATGAAAAACTAACTTTAAAATACAAAAAATGAAGAAATAACATGTTCACGCCCGTGACTGTTTATGTCACGCCCGTGATGTAACTTAACACCAACTATCCAACATTTAAAGTTCACGGCCATGAAGAATCATAGCAACCGTGAATGATCATATCAGTCACACCCGTAAAAGATAGTCATGCCTATGAGAAAATATGTCAAATTCCTCCAGAGAGCTTCACGGCCAGAGTCACCACTTAGACCACGGCTTGGAAGGATAATCACGCCCGTAAAAGAATAATGTCATGCCCGTGATCAAATACTTCAATTTCTTCCAGAATGCTTCACAGCCAAAGTCACTACTTGGACAACGACTTGGAAGAATATTCACGACCGTGACACACATTTTCATGACCGTGAATGAGGAAAGAAAAACATGTCAGGCGCGAAATTAAGAGTTGGTGCAACGACTATTTTCGCATTAAATGCAACCAAAAGACTATAATTCGCCAAGGAAGTATAAATGTAAGTCATTTATGAATTCAGAACAAGAGAATAGCAATTACTTCGAATCAAAATCTTGTTATAACCATTTGTGCATTAATTACTTTCAACAAAACTTTAATTCTCTGTAAAAATCTTTTTGCTCATAGTTTCTGAGCATTATAGATTTTTGAGTGTTTCTCTTTGTAATCTACTACTCAAGTGAGTTTGGGTATATTGGGTTAAGAGTATAACACTTATAAGGATTATTTGTGTGAGCCATAAAACACAAGAAATTGGTTTATTGTGTGAGTCATTAAAACACAAGGGATTTCTGAGTTAGGTATGATCCATTGATATAAACACCATAGTTAGGAGTGAGCTTGTAAAACTCTATTGTAACACTTAGTGTATTAGTGAAACTCCCAATTGAGATTGGAGAGAGGAGTAGGGTTTGTTAACACCCGAACCTCTATAAAGTTCTTGTGTGATATCTTCTTATCCCTACAGTACTTAACTTTTAATTCCACACTTCAAAGTTAAGAATTTTTAATATCCAATTCAACCCCCCTTCTTGGTTTATTATCTGGGCAACAATTGGTATCAGAGCTTAGTCTAGCATCGAAACCTAAACAGCACTAGCAAAGATCAAGAAATGGCCAATGAAGGATTCCAAAGTCTCAAGCTGTACTTTGATGGAGCAAATTATGCTCATTGAAAGTTTTGGATGGAGACATATCTCGATAGTGAGGGAATTAAAGTCTGGAATAGTGTTCAGAAAGAATGGACACCACCAATTAGAAGAGGAGTTGATGGTGAAGAAGAAATATTGTCAATAGATGATTGGACAGAGCCTCAAAGAAGAGCAAATTTCAAAAACAAGATGGCAATGACAATTCTCTCAAGCTCACTATCCATTGAATAATGTGGCAGAATACAACACTGCCCAACTGCATATAGCATATGGAAAAAATTGGAAAACTATCATGAAGGAACAAAACAAGTTAAATCCAAGAAGATTCAAGAACTCTTCAAGATGAAATCTAATGAGTCAATCACTGATATGATGAACCGTCTTCTAGCCATCATAAATGGCATGAGAAATCTTGGGAAACACCTGAGCTTGTAAGATATAAATAACAAAATTCTGAGAAGTCTTCCTCTCAAAGATTACGGTTCAAGAGTTGCTGGTATAGAAGAGGCCAATGAAGAAATGAGCGTCATGAATACCGATGTGATTATTGTCAAACTTTTAACACATGAAATGACAGTGAAAATAGATAGAGAGCTTAAAGCCGAACCAGAAAAATGAAAGTCTCTAGCACTAAAGGCCTCTACTTCAAAATCTCAAGAAAAAAGTATAAAATGATAAAGAAAAGAGTGATGATGCAAATGAGGACATTGCAATGCTCTTAAGAAGGCTGAAAAGAATAATTGAGAAGAGAATGGGCAACTCTAGAAACTTCAAGCAAAGAAATCTGAAACACTTCTCAAATGACTCTCAAATGAGTAAAGAGGAGGAAAAGTGCTATGAATGTGGAAAGAAAGGACATATTAAATCAGAATGTCCAAGGCTCAAGAAATGCAAGAGCAAATACCAAAATGACAATGGGGAGAAAGGTCACAAAGCCACATGGGATGACGAAAGCTCTTCAAGCGAAAAAGATGACAATGAAAGTGAAGAGGTCAACCTATGATTCATGGCTATAAAGGATCATGTCTCGGATAAGGTAGGATCACTTTACTCATACTCATTCAATAATGATAGTAATGATAATGATAGTAATAGTGAAGATGATGATGAGCAAAGTTTGATAAAGGTATTAAATCTAGAACTAGAAAACTATAGGTGCAAATTCAATACTTACAAGAACAATATTTCTAGTTTGAAAAGCAAAATGAAAGTTTTAGAAAGAGCCTAAAACATTCTTGCTTAAAAATCATTAGATGAGTACTACTCAAGACCCTCAATTAAATCCTTGCTTAAAAAAAACAATATTTTGAAAAATGAAGTTGAGGAACTTAAAAACTCAATTTCAAAATTTCATAAGGGTAAGGAGAGTTTAGATACTCTCATTGTGTCTCAAAGACCACCTTTAATAAGACATGATATAGGATTTAAAGGAACATCATCTTCATCTCACAAGATCACTTTTGTTAAGTCAAGTGAACCCCACATCTCCACATTAGTAGTAACAGCCCCAAGGGCTAAGTGCACAACATACACTAAACCTTCTATACATAAGAGGAATGATCAAGGGTTGGTAATCCTAAGAAGGAAACCTCAAAAGGCTAATCATGCTTTTATGTATAAGAAGCATGCACCTAGGAAAACACCAAGTCATTATGCATGTGCATGCCATTGCTCACAAACTCTACCAAATAGGAATATGGCAGTCAAAAGCATAGTAAGACCAAAAAGCATATTTAGAGCTAAAAAATGTAATTATTGTATGAAATTTGGTCATATAAATAAACACTGCTGGATAAGGAAGGCTCATTGGGAACCTTCATGTGCTAACCCCCAAGGACCCAAGCTCATTTGGGTACCTAAAAACAATACTTGAATTGTGATTCTATAGGTATGCCTCAAGTCCACAATAAACAAAAATGTTTGGCTAGTAGATAGTGGATGCTCAAGGCATATGACCAGAGACAAAGAACTATTCAATGAAATCAAAAGTATTGATGGAGGTAAAGTAACCTTTAGAAACAATGCTAAGGGTAAAGTAATTGGCATTGGCTCTATTGGTATTAATGGTACTACTTTCATTAAAGATTTCTTACTTATTGATGGTTTGAAACATAACTTGTTAAGTGTAAGTCAATTATGTGATAAGGGAAACCAAGTAATTTTTACTTCTAATGAATATGTTGTAACCTCTATTAATGGCCAAGAGATATTTAAAGGAAGTAGGGATGTCAATACCTACATAATAGACTTACACAAAATATCTAACATTTCCTCCAAGTGTCTTGTGACTACTAGTGATGAATCTTGGCTATGGCATAGAAGGCTTGGTCATGCAAGCATGTATATAATTCAAAGCCTCAGCAAAGGAGAGCTGGTAAATAGACTACCAAAAGTCAAATTTGAAAAAGACAAGATATGTGAACCTTTCCAAATAGGAAAACAACACAAGTCATCCTTCAAATCCAAAAACATTATCAAGAGGAAAACAAGCAAGAGCTCCCAAAGGAATGAAGATTGACAAAAAATCACCCCAAAGAGCAAATCATTAGTGATCCTACAAACGGAGTAAGTATTAGATCTCATCTCAAACCTTTAGATTCTAATCTTGCCTTTGTCTCCCAAATTGAATCTAAAAATATTGATGAGGCTCTTAATGATGAAAATTGGGTGATTGCTATGCAAGAGGAATTCAACCAATTTGAGAGACGTAAGGTATGGACTTTAGTTCCTAGACCTAAGGAGCATCAAATCATCGGGAGTAAATGGGTATTTAGAAATAAACTTGATGAACAAGGTTCAATAACTAGGAATAAGGCTAAGTTAGTTGCAAAGGGATATAATCAGGAAGAAGAAATAGATTATAATGAGACCTATGCTCTTGTAGCTAGATTAGAAGCCATAAGAATACTTTTAGTATATGCATGCCATATGAATTTCAAACTCTTTCAAATGGATGTCAAAAGCGTTTTTCTTAAATGGTTTTATAGAAGAAGAAATTTATATAGAACAGCCATCAGGTTTTGGAAGCCATAATTTGTCTAACCATGTATTTAAACTTTCAAAAGCTTTATATGGTTTGAAACAAGCCCCAAGAGCTTGGTATGAAAGACTAAGTTCTTTTCTTTTAGAAATTAATTTTACAAAGGAGAATATTGACACTACTTTATTTATTAAAAAGCATAAGCATGATATTCTAATTGTTCAAATTTATGTTGATGACATCATATTTAGGTCTGCTAATGAATTGAGTTGCCAAGAATTTACTAAATGTATGACTTGGGAATTCGAAATGAGCATGATGGGTGAGCTTAAGTTCTTCCTCGATCTACAAATAAAACAAGGCAATGAGGGCATATTCACCAACCATATGCCAAAGACTTAATCAAGAAATTTGGAATAGAATGATACAAAAATGCCAAGACTCCAATGAGCACATCAACAAAATTGGACAAAGATGAAAAAGGTAAAAGCATTAATAAAAAACTTTATAGAGGTATGATCATATCACTCTTAAATCTTACTGCCTTTAGACCTGATATAATGTATAGTGTATACTTATGTGCTCGCTTTCAATCATGTCTTAAAGAATCACATTTGAATGTTGTGAAAAGAATTTTAAAATATTTACATGGCTCATTGCATCTAGGTTTATGGTATCCTAGAAATTCATCATTTCACATTAAAGGATATTCAGATACTGATTATGCTGGAAGTCTCTTGGATAGAAAGAGTACTTCAGGTACTTGTCACTTTATTGGTGAATGCTTAGTTTCTTAGTTTAGCAAGAAACAAGTTTCAATTGCTCTTTCTACCGCTGAAGCGGAGTATGTGGCTACAAAATGTTGTTGTACTCAAATCCTTTGGATGAAACAATACCTTAAGGATTATGGTCAAGTTTGAACCATATACCTATCAGATGTGACAATACAAGTGCTATAAATCTATCTAAGAATTCCATTTAACACTCTAGAAGTAAGCATATAGAAATAAAACATCATTTTCTTAGAGATCGTATTCAATATGGAGATGTAATGGAATTTATAAACACAGACAATCAATTGACAAATATCTTCACTAAGTCTCTAAATGAAGAAAGATTTAACTTCATAAGAAGAGAGCTTGGTATGATTGATGGATTAACTTTATGATTGCCAAATTTGTCGAACCTTGAATGTTAATCTTGCGTTATTGTCTCAACTTTTAAGGTATGAAGTGACAAAACTTGATGAAAAATATGTTATAAGGGATAGAAACACCTTAGAAATCCTTTAGTCTTGTTTTAGATTTAGTTTTATTTAATGAGGGTTTTAGGCAATTCACACCCGTGACACATATTCACGGCCATGATCATAATCGCCAAAAGCTACAGTAGCTTTCACGTCTTGCTTTACGACATGCTTCACGGTTGAAGGTAGTGAAGACTATGTTTCACACCCATAACCTTTTTCTGTCACTCTCATGAAACCCTGTGTTCACGACCGTGATAATTCTTCACGACCATGAACATTACCACCAAATTCTTATAGAAGTATTCACGCTTTGTGTCACTCTTTGTCTCACGATTTCAAGTAGTGAAGATTGTACTTCATGACCTTGACTTATTTTGTCACCACCGTGAAAAATCATCATTCACGCCCATGACCATTAAATGTCACGACCGTGAATCATTTCATATTCTTCATCACGGGTAGAGCCTCTTCAGCAAACCGTGAACACGATATTTCACGCCCGTGACTTAGCATTCAAGACCGTGAAGATGTCGACTATAAAACATTTTTTGCCATTTTTTCTATCATTTCTAACTCTCCAACTTCTCTCATTTATCACCACATTCAATACCTCTCATAGATTTCGGCCCCCTAACAGCCTTTTCCATCTATAAATACCTTCAAAGACTCTTTCTTTCATTAGAAATCACAAAATCACAAGTTATTCTTCAAAAATCCTATCAAAATTTTTTCTCTTCAAAAATCAATCCCAACTCAAAAGTGGAACCCAACTCCTCTAAAGGCACCAGAAAGAAGTCTCATGCTCTAAGAAGGTACATGGACTACCTTCTCAATATCATTCTGGAGCACTATCATCCGAAGTGTTCGGTTTTCAAGAAAAGACCACTCATTTCTTTTTTATCCTTTGAATGGCACGTTGTTAGGACCCTTAGTCTTGAGAAAAACATGACAGAACAACTCCAGGCTTGTCATCTAAAAGATTTTGTTGATATCCATCAAGCGAAGCTAAGGGAACCTACCCTCGATTTCCTTAGCACTCTGCAAGTCTCTCCCACCGGCACAGTGAAATTTCAATTCTGCAAGCATCCCATAACAACGGAGTTTGGTGACATATTCAAACTTCCCTCTACCGGTATCCTCAATGAAAGTGAGGTGGAGTTCTATGCCAATCCGGCATGGACTCATTTCGGACAAGATTGCAGCTGGGATGTCAAGTAGATGAAGAGCACCCACCTTCAATCACCAGTGCACAAGTACTAGCATAGGTTTCTCACCTATAGCATATTTGCAAAAGAGGATAGCAACAGTGCAATTTGGAAATCCAAGCTTTTTCTCATAGAGATGGCCCAAAGAGGCCTAACATTGGCTCTATCTTGATGGTTTGCAAACCATCTACTCTCAATTGCAATGAAGCCCTCAGGAGATATCTTGATTATTGGGTATGTGACTCACCTTGCTATCAAGCTTGGATATCTGAAGCTAGAAGGGCACAACTTCAACCTTGTACCAGCACATCCTAGAGACCGACTAGACATCAAGTCTTTTATCAAGATGGGAGCAGCGGTTCGCATAGTTCATGAAAATAACATCTACTACCGTTTCACCACTCCGGCTGGTGAAATTATTTGGGAAGACAACGATTCAGACGACTTCAAAGGTGGCCTCCAAGGAATCTAACAAAGAAAAAGAGTTTGAGTCGAAACGACAACCCTAAAGGTTGAGCAGGAGGTTGGACAATCCTCAGCCTCCACACCGAACTTGGCTCAGTAGGTGGCTGACCTTTTAGCACCTCGTTTTGACCAACTGTAGGCTTCGATTGATGAGAGGTTGGAAAACCTCATATTTCATAGAGTCTCGCATGGAGAGCATCAAGGCAAAAGTAGCTCGCCTTAGAGATGAATTGTCCGGCTCCAAATCTAGCTAGAGCTTTAGTTTTTTATTTTTTATTTTTTATTTTTTATTGAGATCATTTTGTTTACTAGTTTCTAGTATTGCAAATGTAGGACTATAATTTACTTTTTAAATCTTTGTACTCTTACATTTGGTATTAATATAATTGCATTAGTTTTTCCCTTATGATTTATCTTTTATGTTCTTTTTTTATTGATGACAAAAGGGGGAGAACTTAGCAATATAAATGATTTAAATGAATATGCAAGTTATATGAATCCAAATGTGTTGATACTTTGAATATACCTTCAATATACTTTGCATATACTTAACTAGTTAAAAGCAAACAACTTGATATACTTTGAATATACCTTCAACATACTTTGCATATACTTAAATAGTTAAAAGCAAAAATTTGGTATACATTGGATATACTTTGCATATACCTTGCATATACCTAAACTAGGAAGCAAACATCCATTATGCACTTCATCAATTCTTAAAAATTCTTGCAGTTTATTATTTTTTTTATCTTAAATATCTTTTGAAGGGGAGACTCCTCAAAAGGACATATTGCTAGATTATTTGTCACCATAAAAAAGGGAGAGATTGTTGAACCTTGAGGGGTATTTCCATTATTTTGATGCTAACAAATAAAATAACAATAATGTAATTAACATACTTGTGTTTTAAGTTTATTGAATAGGGTATGAAATATGATGCAAGAATGAAAGACTAACTTTGAAAGATAAAAAATAAAGAAATAGCATGTTCACACCCGTGACTGTTTATGTCATGCTCGTGATGTAACTTAGCATCAACTATCCAACATTTAAAGTTCACGGACATGAAGAATCATAGCAACCATGAATGATCATATCAGTCACGCCTGTGAAAGATAGTCACGCCCATGAAAGATAGTCACACCCATGAGAAAATATGTCAAATTTCTCCAGAGAGCTTCACGGCCAGAGTCACCACTTGGACCACAGCTTGGAAGGATAATCACGCTCGTGAAAGAATAATGTCACGCCCGTGATCAAACACTTCAATTCCTTCCAGAATGCTTCACTGCCAGAGTCACCACTTGGATCACAGCTTGGAAGAACATTCGTGACCGTGACACACATATTCACAACCGTGAATGAGGAAAGAGAAACATGTCAGACGCAAAATTAAGAATTAGTGCAATGATTATTTTTGTATTAAATGCAACCAAACGACTATAATTCGCTAAGGAAGTATAAATGCAAGTCATTTATGAATCCATAATAAGAGAATAGCAATTACTTTGAATCAAAATCTTGTTGTAGCCATTTGTGCATTAATTACTTTCAACAAAACTTTAATTCTCTGTAAAAATCTTTTTGCTCATAGTTTCTGAGCATTATAGATTTTTGAGTGTTTCTCTTTGTAATCTACTACTCAAGTGAGTTTGGGTATATTGGGTTAAGAGTAGAACACTTGTAAGAGTTATTTGTGTGAGTCATAAAACACAAGGAATTGGTTTATTATATGAGCTATTAAAACACAAGATATTTCTGGATTAGGTGTGATCCATTGATAAAAACACTATAGTTGGGAGTGAGCTTGTAAAATTCCATTGTAACACTTAGTGTGTTAGTGAAACTCCCAATTGAAATTGGGGAGAGGAGTAGAGTTTGTTAACACCCGAATCTCTATAAATTTCCTGTGTGATATCTTCCTATCCCTACTCTACTTAACTTTTAATTCCGCACGTCAAAGTTAAGAATTTTTAATATCCAATTCAACCCTCTTTCTTGGTTCATTATCTGGACAACAATGTTTTTCAAACAAATGAATCATATACACTAGGTTGCTTCTTTATATCTTAATATTAGTAGACAAAAAATAATCACACTTCTATTTATAAAAAATAAGATTTTTTTATGAAGAGTAAAAATGAATTTAATAAAAATAATGATTTGGTCCGTTCAAATGTAATGTTAATAAAACAAAATACATACGTACATCTATTAACTCTCGAATTCTCAAAAAGTAAGAAATAATGTGACCAATAAAAAATATTTTTGGACTGAAAAATAAAAAAATATCTTATTATTTCTATATATTTTTTTAAAATTACAAAAAAGTGTAAAAGAGAGAATGAAAAATAATGTGAGATATGAAAAAAAAAGAGATAAAAAAGTGATAAATAAAAAAATAAAATTTAATATTTAGTCATTAGAGTGAAAAAATTAATATATTTAATTTTAACTATAAAAATTGTTATAAGTTTTTTTTATTAAAAATATTTTTTTATTAAAAACAATGAATATGGTGAACTATAATAATAAAAAAACATTATAAAAATATATTGGTAGCAAATGTGACTAGAATCATCTTTCTTTGTTTGGAATTAATTTACAAAATGATTAGCAAAATAATTTTATTTGTCTTATTTTAATTAATTATATATATCTATATTTTAGTCGTACTATATTCTAGTCAAATGATAAAATTTATAAACTAATTTAATTATACAGTAAAATATATAAAAATTAATTAATTATAGTATTTATATAAACTAATATAAATAAAATAATTAAATATATATTAATTTCTTCGAGTCGAGTGTCTTTTCCTCTAACCCTTTTCTAGCCTTTGTGAGGTTACACCGTAGAGATCAAGCATATCAACACCTGAAAAAGAGTAAAGCCCATCAGAATTCACAAATTGTTTTATGTATTTTCTTACGTTTGAAAAAAAAATAATACCATTGCCAACTGTCCTATTGCGTATCTCACTTAGTCTCCCATGCTTCCAACGAGGAGGATCCACAACTCCCTAAATATTATGAGTCAGTTTATCGCATTCTTCCCTGATCTCAGGTGAAATTTAACTCAAAATTTGAAGTTAAACCATGGTTTGAATGTTGAGGAATTTAGACATGACCAAGGTGTTTGGCAAAGTAATAAACTATGAAAAGTAATATGTTGAATCCTAATCTGTTGAACAAACTTCTTCCAATTCTCAAGTAAATTTAGAAAAACCTATCCCCAAATTTAAAAAAAATGTAAAAACCAAAGCAATCTTCATCAATAAGATGGGCCTTCTAATTAGCAGACTTGATTAACAAGATGGAAAGAAAATAACCATTTTGAGATGTGGTCGACAGTATTGATGGCGGTGAGGCAGCAGCAGCTTTTGCAGTGAGCAGGAGGCGGCGATAGCATGGGTCTGGTCGAACGGGAATTGCCGATGAAAAAGTACCTTTTATAAAATTGGCAGTTTTAGGCTTTTAGCCCAAATATTTGGCCCAAAATCAAATTTTCATTATTATAAAAAAAAACTGATACAAAAAGCGCAGTCATTTAAAATTGCTATTCGATATTTAAAAATTAAATTTATAATTTTTTGATTTAATTATTTAATTTTTTAAAATTTTTATAAACTGTTTTTTTCAAATTTGATTCTGAAAAAATATATATTTATCTCGTTCTTTTTAAAAATAATTTTTAAAATTCAAAAAATTATAAATAAAATTTTTTTATTCAAAAAAGTTTTTTTATGTAATGATAAACTAAACTTAAGTTACTTCCGGTACCTCCAACTCTTCATGGTTGGCACTGACAATTGCACAGTATAACACAGGTGAGTTTTATTTATTTTTTCTTTTTTTTTTATGGCTAAATAATTATGTAAAATTCTTGGCCACCACTTAAAGCGACACTATTATTTATAATTTTTTTTAGATTTAGGGTTTAGGGTTAATTATATTTTAGTTTTAGTGTCTTTTTATTTTAATTTAATTGTTGATAAGAAATATCAAAATTTAATTTGTATTTTTCTTAAAGTTGTTAAAATAAAAAGTTATATTTCTTTTTGTTTCTTGAATATGATCATTTATTCTTTTTTTTAATGAATAATTAGTTCATAATAGAAAAATAATATAACTCATTTTTTTGTTAATATATTTATTAAATTTATATTATGACATAGTCAATAATATAAAATCTTTTTTTTCTAAGTTATTTTATTGATAAAATATAATTTGTATTGTACGTGGCTAAATTTTTTTCAGCGCAATTTAAAATATGTGACCACAGAGTCTGAGTGGTGGCTCCGATAAGAAATGATACATGGCCACCGTAATACTTATTCTTTCATCAATCATGATGTAAGTCATTTTATAATTAGTTTATTTACAATTATAATTTATAAACTCTTGTTATTTTCATATATTAGCGACATAAAATTTTTATTCCAACCAATAATATGGTGATGGAATAAGTGCAACTTTGTCACATGACAGCTAGACTAGATTCCAAAAATGATCTTACACCAAATAACAATTTCACTTTGGGAAGACTGGAAAATATTTTATTAATGGACTTGGATATTACTCTTCTTTCACGAAGCGTTAGGATTTTCTGTTTTGCAAAACTTTCTTTATAGGAAGCTATTTTCATAAGATGAAATCAAATTAAATAATTACATATTTTTTTTCTTAACAAAACAAATAACTGTATATTTGAATAATTAACCGACCAATTAGGTTAATACTAAGTTGTGTTAATTGTCCGATCCTATATGCTAATTAGTGGATCAAATGCTATCTTTCAATAAAGCTAATGACGCCTGAGAAACTTTTCTCTTTATGGGCAATTAATAAAATAATTTCTGTTTGTTTCTAAAGCCTTCACCCACTAAAGTTTCTTTAGTTTTAAAATGCTCACTATAATTATGTTAGTGATTGATTAATGCAAATGATTTTGGTATGCAAATTGAGCTTTTGAGATTGCAACAATTCAATGGATTTCCTTTCTTGACTTGATTTCTTTTTATCTCATGTGGGATCTAGATAAATCAAATAATTAATATATATTAATTAATACTCTCTCCAATTTCCACCCCACAAATATAAACTCACTTCTGAAATTATAAATTAAAATTGTATTATTTTTTAAAATATAATTAATTTCTTATCTCTATTTAATGTGTTTAATCATTAATAAACATAAATTATTATTTTTAATTTTTAATATAAATCTAATTAATGTATATATATATATATATATATATATATATATATATGTCGAGGAAGTATATGGCAAATTTATTTTTCAATAAAAAATTTTGACTGTATTCTATGGAACTCATTCACAAATCCACTATGTAATTTTTTTTTGTATTGTGACCTCAAAATTTTTTAATTTTAGCTAAATTAAAATTTAAAGGATTTAGAATAAAAATTTAGTAGTAAAACAAAATCGAAATTTTGCTGAAAATACATTTATTATCTTAATATATAAATATCCCACACTCTTTGTAAGTTGTAAGTATGCTTAATTGAATATCCATTTAATTAGCATGAAAAAAAATTGGAGCTATTATATCATACTATTACATATATTATGTTATGCGTGCATTTAAGTATATGTTTCTTAATGCATGACGTAGAAATTTAAATTAAAATATTTTATCGTAAATCTAATAAAAAAGTAAAATTACTTTTCAAATTTTATAAATCAGTATGATTATTCATAGCCAACCATATCTATGTTGCCGTCCATTGCAATAATAATATTCCCCGCTAAAGCAACCACACATGTTAACCATGCATTAACGTTGTTTGGTTGCTAGGAAAAAGTATGTGAATAAGAGATAGAATCTTGAAAAAGGGAAAATTTTGAAGGAAAGCAAAACGGATAGAATCCCGCTTGCTAAATTGGTCTAAGTCCTTTTTTTCCTCGTTCCCTTTTTCTTTGTCTACTTTGTAGAAGAAAACATAAAAGTGAAATTTTATGTTAATTATTTAATCATAAAATTCAATTGTCCTTCCCCCAAAATCTGAAGAGGGTATTGTGTAATATATATATAGGGTATGGAAATTTGTGTACAACACCAATCATATAATCTTTTGGGCAAAAGTCCATATTCAGACATTGTATGTTTTATATTCAAATGAAAAGTAAAAAATAAAAAATAAATGCTAGAAGTTTTTTTTTCTTAAGAACTATCTTATTAGAAAGTAGTGCTCAAATAAGATTACAATGGTTTGGATTAAACATATATGTATTATATATAATCGTATCAACACGGGTTTGACTTAGTTAATATGTTATAATACGACTAAATATATTTAAAAATATATAAAATATTTCATAATTAAAATATTCAATTATATATCAATTTTTTTAAATATATGTATAAGTAATAAATTTAAAATATACTTTATAGAATTAATTATATTAATATATATTAATAAAAAATTATAAAATTAATGATATAATTTATATTAGTAATAATATTATAAATAATTAAATACTTAAATTTTATTATATTAATAAATTTTATCTTGAACACATATAGATATATGTATATATATTTATATACATATTATACTATACTAAATTATTAATATATTATAAAAATTAATATATATTTATAAAATATTAACTTTAGTTGTATGTATATTTGTAAATATATTAAATAATTAAACAACACAAAATGATGCATTTATATTCAATACATATAGTAACATTACACGTTTATATATGACACATATATAATATCGACATATTTATATTGGATACAATATAAATTGTAGGCTCTATTCCAAAGTTTATTAAGTTTTATAAGTGCATCCATATAATAACTTAGTTTCTGTAATTTTCACCTTCTGGTGGCTTGAATATTATGATTTTGATGAACATTAAATATTTTTACAATTTTAATCATTCAATTTAAATTAATAAGATGTTATTTGTTATTCAGTTTTTTAACTATTCATTTTAAAGAATTAAAATTTAATTTTTAATTTGATTTATATATTTTAATTTGAGATAAACAATTGAGATTGTACAAAATATTGGTTAATATTAATTGACATATAAAATTACTTAACATGTAATGCCAAATTAGTTGTGGTGCTAATGCAACATGCCAACCTAACTTTGGTAGCGCAATAACCTCAGCAAGAAATAAAATAATAATAATAATAATAATAATAATAATAATAATAATAATAATAATAATAATAATAATAATAATAACCTGATAAAGGGCCAGAAAAACAAAGTAAATGGCAGTACCAATTAGAGGTGAGTATATGACTCGGTTCCATTCAGTAACTTAACCAAATTGGCAAAAATAAAATAGACTCATAAAACCGAATTAACTTTGAAAAATATCAGTTAGATAGGTCTGTGCCTTTAACTTTTGAAAATTCATTTTTAAATGGAAATATATTTCAGACCATTAATTTTTGAATCAAAAATAATCATATTAGAAAATAATCTAGGAAATTAATGTTATTAGAAAATAAATTAATTTTGTTAAGAAATTAATCTTATTGGGAAAAAAGATTAATCTTGTTAGGGAATCAATCTTATGAATTATGAAAAAATTAAATTTTTATTAGGAAATGAATCTTATTAATTTGGAACGTTATCTTATTATAAAAACAAATTAATCAAATTAGGAAAGAAATTAATCAAATCTGCTGCAAACATTATTTTTTAAAAAAAACTTTTTCTGCAATAAAAAAATTTATCTATACAAATGAGATATTACTAATATTCAATTGTATTTTTGTATCCAATAAGATTGTAAAAGTAACTATTTAACAAAAATAAAATTGGAGATTTAATACCAAAATACAAAAAAGGTATAGGAACTCTCCATCAGGATTAAGATTTTCTCAAATTAATTTAAATACAAAAAGGTCACATTAAATTATTTTTTGGTTATTTATTTTTTAATGAATAGTTAAGATGATATTTTATTGAAAAAACTCATATTCTTAAATTTATATAACATATAATTTAAAACATTAGAAAATGAATAAATAATTAAAATTAGTTCAACATAATTATATTTAGGACATATTTAATTGGTATGCTAAAAATAGGAATGAAATTCATATTCCAATTTTAGATTTGGTACTTATTTTTTTATGCGAATAAGATTTTGATTGCTCAATATTTTAAGAATTCTATTGCTTAGTTTTTTTTATAATATTTGAAATCCATTTTCTATTTTTTAAACTTACTATTATAATTGCAAGTATTTGCCTTCAAAATTTTATTTTTTATTTTTTTTGGAATTGTATTTTTTAACTTTAAAACTTTCTAAATTAATTTTTTTTAAGGCTTGAACTATTTTTTAATTCTCAATTAAAATTTGTTTATTAAATAAGTTCTGAATATAATGAAAATTTAAATTTAAATAGATTTAATAGAATACAATTTTTAATTGAAAGTTTTGATAAAATGAATTAAAATTCTGAAAACTTTTCTATTTTAACTAAATTAACCAATTTAAAGCAATCAATTAATCAAACCAAAAATTTGATAATATCCTATCCTTTAAACAATTAAAGGAGTAATAATATTTTATTTTTTTTGATTCGGTTCGATTAATATAACAAAAAATCAAATTAATCAATATTAACCGAACTTTAAAACACATATTTTAATACCCTAATTGCTATATACTTATAGTACTATAATAAATAATTAATTTTTGAATTTTATTATTCTTGTCTATAGAATCATATTAAATATAAAAATAAAATTTCAATTCCTATTATATAATATATTAAAAAAATATTGAAATTACAAACTACTATCTTAAAAATATAATTTATTTTTAAATTTTTTTTATACCAAATTTGACCTTAGGGAGAATGAGGGGATACTAATCCCATCCCGTGGGCGTGACCGTGAAGGATTCAACCATGTCCTGTACGCAACTGGATCCCTTGATCGAAACCAGATCAGTTGCGTGAAAAGCTGTAGCTTCTAACTCATCTTTTTAAACCTGTTAATGGCATTTCTGTAATAATGAGAGACCATCAAGGTTACTTTGGTCCTTAAACTAACCTTTTGCTTTTGCTACGACTGTGTTGTTGGAAATAGACAAACAGACGAGTGTAAGCAACGAAACCAGCTATTCCAAAAAAATAAGAGCTGACCATTCATATTAAATTCTATACATCCAATTAATATTGGTGTGGATTTTTTTTCAATTCGTATATAATTTATATATATATATATATATTAAATTATATAAAATAATAATATTTTAAATTATTTATTAATTATGTCATTTTAAATAAAATGATGTGAGAAATTTTGCCAGCCCTAAAAAAACCAACTGTAAAATCCAAAACCAGAAATCTCTCCCTCTCGGTCCCTTGGCCTCTTTTACTTACTTTGTTTTCTGTCTACAGTGGTAGTACTCTCTGTAAGCAGCTTTTTTGGGGCCTGTTGAGCATTTAAGGAAGAGGGTAGCTTTGTATTCAAATAAAGCAATAATCTTCAGTTGCTTTCTATAATATCAAGGTTATTAACCCAAGAAGATCAGATTTTTCGTGTCTTTTTCGTATTGCACGTGTTATACGAACTGTGTCAACACCCAAGAACAATACCCATCTCAGATTTTGTTGAAATGAGGCCAAAGATTTATCTTTTTGGTGACTCCATCACTCAAGAATCCTTTGACGATGGCGGATGGGGTGCCTCTCTCGCTAACCATTTCAATCGCACGGTATTAATTTATTCCTTTGGTTTCAAAAGATGAAGTCTTTCGTTAGTTATAGCTGTTGTGTCTATTTCCGTTTCTTTTTTTTAGTGGGATATGATGGTATTAATTAATGGTGGTTCTTGATTTTCAGGTTGATGTGGTGCTGAGAGGGTATAGTGGGTATAATACTAGATGGGCTTTGAAGGTGGCAGAGAGGGTTTTTCCGCCGGTGGAAGGTGGAGGAGATAGTGGTGCACAGCCATTAGCGGTGACGGTTTTTTTTGGTGCTAATGATGCTTGCCTTCCTGATAGATGCTCTGCCTTCCAACACGTGCCAATACCTGAATACACGCAAAACCTTCTCGACATCTTCTCATTTCTCAAGGTATACGTTTATTAATGAGTTTATGCATATATTGATTTTGCATTTTAATATCTTAATGGATTTTTCTTAGATAAATACACCTTATAATTTTGTCAAAAAGTACTTAGATTTAGTTAATTCATAATTAATTTGTACCGCTCTTAATTATTTTTAAGTTTTAAGTTTGAAGGACTTGGTGTGGTTGAAAATAAGAAAATAAGAATTTAGAGAGCTAAATTCATAAAATAAATATGTTAAAAATCAAAATAAAAATAATTATTTGACATAAAAGAAGCATAGATTATTTATTTGAAAAAAAGTAATTTCTGTCCATAAATATTAAAATCATGAAATCACATGATACTTTCATGAACTTAACCCAATACACATATATTACTTGGTTCTGTTGATTTGCATTTGCATCTCAGTCATAAACAAATCAATTTTTCTTTTTCTTTTTTTTTTTTCTTTTAATCACGTGCATAATAAATATGAAGTATGATCAGGATCGTACATTGGGTTGACAAAGCTTTAGTTTAGGTCTGAGTGAGTTAAGAAGCAGAGTTGTGCGTGCCCAGCAAAATGTGTGGTGGGTGAGGCCCAGTTGTCGCTGTTAATGTTGGCCATTTGGGTTTATTATTGCCGAAATGGGATTGCGAAAGGGAAAAAAGAATAAAAATAAGAAAGCTGAAATCTTCCTCAAGAAAAAAGAAAAGCTGTCTTTTTGCAAGCAGCCATTTTTTGTGGAATTCATAATTTTCTCACGTCTAGTTGATGTTATTGATGGTTGTAAAATCAATGTCACATAATATTTAAATATAGAATAAAGGTTTTCATAAGAGATGGGACCATTAAAGTTGGTATTACATTATGGCCATTGATGGGTTTTGGCGGGTTTAGTTATATATATATGTGAAGGCATGCGGTTGCCGGTTTTGTTGCTTTCTTCTTGGTTTATATTAATGTTTAGGGAATTCTTTAATTCTTGGTCTATAAAGGTTACGTATCCTTCACAACCAAAACTATTACTTCTTTCTTTTTTTTTTAATGCAATAAATCATCGTAATCTTTAATGCATGCAAAAAGCAATTTTCTTTTTTTCACATATAACTTTGTTTTTTTTATATTTTATTTTCGGTGGGGATATGGAAACCCTCAATGGAGTCAGGCCCACTTGAAAAAATTTATGATCTTGCAAAATTTTCTTTTCAAAGAGAAATAAATTATTGAAAGGATCACTCACTAACCTTAGTCTACATGACAAAGATCTACCTTTTTTTTTTTTTTGGTTTTGTGGCTGAGATTTGAGTTTGGCACTTCTAATATGGAATTATTGCCTATTGTATCACAGAAGATACGTTGAGTACGGATTCGTTTGACATGGTGAGATTTGAGTGTGGGAATTGGAATATTTTGGTTAATTGCTACTCGCTCATAGGAGCTATTAAGGACTTAATTAAACAATTTGTGGATGTTCAATTTTTCTCATATCCCCTAGGGAGGCTAATTTTGCAGCAGATTTCATGGCCAATGAAGCTAAGAAGTATGAGATGGGATTGATTGCACTTTATTTCTAATCCACTTACTGGTCTTTATAACTAGTTGTTGCATGATATATGTGGTGTGACATAGTTTTGTTAGTTATGAGCTACGCTTAACTTTATGTAGTAAAAAAAAAAGTAGTGAACATCTATATCATTTAAAATATTTTATTTTATTTATTGGCTGGTGAAATAGTTAATTCTTGATTGACTATGATCCTTCTCTTTTTCAACTCATTATAAATATGGAAAATTTCACTATTAGGTATAGTAATTAAGACTCAAATAAATTGAGGCCTCCCTATTTCTCACTCTTGGAAAAAACCGGTTGTTTAATTCATTTATTTTCATCAAGAAAAAAGGAGATTTTATCATTTGAAACAGTTGGCCAAGGTGGTTTTTGGATTATTAATGTCTGGGTTTCTTAGTTGATACGAATCATTGGATGGGGTAGCTTAAGCAAACAAACCTTTTTCCTATGATTCTTGCTTTATTACAAGCTTTTTGTCCTTTGACATAATGTCAACGACATGTCTCACTAGATGAGATAATTTTATCAGTAACATAAAGTAGTTTGAAGCTATTTTCCAACAACTTCCACTATTAGATTATAAATTCTTTGACATGGGAACCTAACATGTTTTTCTTTGTGATCTTGAGTCTCAGACGCGGTGGCCAAAGGCGATAGTTCTTTTCATCACTCCTCCACCAATTGATGAAGCTGCCCGCCTCAAGTAAGATTCTATTAAATACAGTTATATCTGATGTTCCTCTTAGTTTATATCATTCAGCATATCAAAACATAGAGAATTTCCAATTTTCAATGTAGAGTATGGAGATGGGTCATTTTAAGAAATGAATAAGAAGTTCTGCTGTTGAGTATAATTTTACTAAAACTTTGCAGGTACCCTTATATTGAGAATCCGCTAGGCCTGCTCGAAAGGACAAATGATGCTGCTGGGGCTTATGCCAAGGCATGTGTTGCTGTTGCAGAAAAATGCAAATGCCCCGTGATAGATATCTGGACCAAAATGCAGGAGTTCCCTGACTGGAAAAGAGCTTATCTTAGGTGAACTAGTGAAAATATTACCACTTCTTTGGCTTTTATGTGTTTGTTATTAGCTGCCTCTTTTATATTTGTCCCGATAATTATGGATTTCTGGAAGTACAGAGATGGTTTGCACCTTTCGGAGAGTGGCAACAAGGTCGTGTTCGAGGAAGTGATCATAAAGCTGAAGGAAAAGGGCTTGAGTATAGAGACAATACCCGTTGATCTCCCACTTATTTCTGATATTGACCGCAAGGATCCACTCAAAGCATTTCAGAATTGAGATCCCTTTCTGTCTTTGATTTACATGGTTAATGGAGCAAATATATATACATGCCTACGTAATTATATAATTATCAACAGCCAAGGGAGTGATCCTGTTAAGCTGCTGCAGTAAAAAGCAAATCTTTTTGCTGAAAAACAGAGTTCCTCTACTTAATTAAGATATAATTAGTGAGTTATTAAGTTGGAAGATATTATAAATGAAGACAAATAGCCTATGGAACACATATATAATTCTCAGTTTTATTTATTTATTTACTGTTCTTTTTAATCTTTCTATTATCATGAGACTTAGGTACTGACTTTGAACTGGCTTTCGATTCTTCCTTTGAACTAGCATCCATGGCTCGTACACTTGATCTGCTGGAGGACCATCTTCCTCCTAAATCATCCTGACTAAAAGAATGCCCTCATTTCCTGCATCCTCATCCATATTCTTTCCCCACCTTTAGGAGAGCAAGACTTTTCCGTGTGCCCTACCAGTCTACGCTTAAAAGCAAATCTGAGGCAAACCCTCATAAACGATACTTTGCATCTTCCCTTTAAATTCAAATAAGGACTTAAGCGATTTAGTTATATCAAGATCAACCTTTTCATGGACCGGGAAAACAAACCTGATGGAGTTTCCAGACTTAGTTTAGAGAGGAGATAAAGAGATTTTGTTTATGGAATGGAAAAACACTGATTCATTACTTTTTCAGAGATATTTATACAGCACAAATTTTCAACAACTAATTACTAACTCTCCCTAAATTAAGGAAGATTGTTTACCTAACTTTAAGCTCCACCACAAAACACTAACTTCTACAAATTTTCTTGGAGCTTTCAAATACAAAATATCAAAACAAAATCTAAATAAAAATCTAAACTAACAGTACTTTGCATCAAAGTTTACTGCTATTGTCAACACTCCTTCTTGATGCAGGTGCTGTTAGTGACTCCTAATCTTTCTCTTAGCATTTCAAATCTTCCTTTTTGCAAAGCCTTGGTAAATAAATCAGCTAATTGATCTTCAGCTCCACAGAACAACAATTCGACTTCTCCTTCCTTTTCTGCTTCCCTGATAGCATGATATTTGACTTTGATATGCTTTGTTTTCCTATGGAAGACAGGATTCTTGACCATTGCAATTGCTGACTTGTTATCACATAAGATTTTGGTTGCTTTATTTTGCATAAACATCAAATCTTTCAAAATCTTCCTCATCCATTGAGCATGGTTGACAGCAATTGAGGCAACTATGTATTCAACTTCAACAGTTGATTGAGCGACTGAACTTTGCTTCCTTGAGCTCTAACAAACAACACCTGAACCAAGTGTAAAACAGTAACCAGTTGTGCTTTTCATATCATCGGATGATCCTGCCCAATCACTGTCTGTGAAACCAAGTAGTTGTACATCAGTGTTTCTCTTGTAAAATATGCCAAATTCAAGAGTACCCTGAATATATCGCAGGACTCTTTTTGCTGCTTGGAAATGCAATTCAGTTGGTGCATTCATGAATCTTGACAGTACACTAGTTATGTACATAATGTCTGGTCTTGTAGCACATAAAAACAACAAACTTCCAATCAAGCTTCTATATATAGATGCATCAATTGGGGCAGAATCATCTTCCTTCTTCAACTTATCCCCTTGCACTGCAGGTGTACTTACTGCTTTGCATTTTGAGAGACCAAACTTGTTTAATATTTCAGCTGCATATTTCTTCGGACTGGGAACGGCCCTTTCGGGGGCCTTCCCCAGGCATTGAACAGTCGACTCAGAACTGGTACGGACAAGGGAAATCCGACTGTTTAATTAAAACAAAGCATTGTGATGGTCCCTGCGGATGCTAACACAATGTGATTTCTGCCCAGTGCTCTGATACCAATTGATGGAGTTTCCAGACTTAGTTTAGAGAGGAGATAAAGAGATTTTGTTTATGGAATGGAAAGGCATTGATTCATTACTTTTTCAGAGATATTTATACAACAAAAATTTTCAACAACTAATTACTAACTCTCCCTAAATTAAGGAAGATTGTTTACCTAACTTTAAGCTCCACCACAAAATACTAATTTCTACAGATTTTCTTGGAGCTTTCAAATACAAAATATCAAAACAAAATCTAAATAAAAATCTAAACTAACAGTACTTTGCATAAAAGTTTATTGCTACCGTCAACAAAACCCAGGACACCACCTTTGTGACTCTTTTTATTTCAGTAGAGAAGTCTGGATGCCATGGATGCACAATTAGGTATCGCCCCAACACCATCCAATGGTCAAATAATAATACATGAATAAAATACTCTTTCATTGAATTGAACCAGAAAAGAGTTCCGCTCTAAATCAATAACCTTATAACTCTCAAAGGGTTTCCACAAGGTGTCAATTTTTTGGCACAGAGTTCTACAATTGAACAAACTAGAACTTCGATTGATTACTGAAAATAGAAATCAGAGAAAAAATGAAGGAAAATGAAGGAAAATCACTCTATATTTCAATAACAAAGCTAAGTTGTTATTTGTACAAGAAGAAGAATTTTTTTTGTTTTTTCTAACTACACTTTAACAGAAGCTAACATAAGATGCTTACTCCTAACCAAAAACTAGTAGAAATACAAATGGATTCCTAACTAACTACTCCAACTCAGTGGCTCAGCTGTAATCAATTTTCACTCTGCAACTTCACCTCTAATTCAAGCAACTCAGCTAATTCAACTGTAGCAGGATGAATAATGAATATGTACATCCCCTACTCAAGTTTGCGTGTGATGAGGATTTATCAAACCCAACTTGTGGCACAAAACATGAAATTGTGGATGAGGAAGGGGGCCTCCTAACTAAAAGAATGCCCTAATTTCCTGCATCCTCATCCATATTTTTCCCCCACCTTTAGAAGAGCAAGTCTTTTCCTTGTGCCCTACCAGTCTACACTTGAAAGCAAATCTGAGGCAAACCCTCATAAATGATACTTTGCATCTTTCCTTTAAATTCAAATAAGGACTTAAGCGATTTAGTTATATCAAGATCAACTGCTATCTTCGCAAATAATCTCTTTTCACCAACCTACACAGTTTATCTCTCGAAGCACACAACACCTTTTCATGGTAGAAATGGATAGGTAGACCGGGAAAACAAACCCAGGACACCACCTTTGTGACTCTTTCCATTTCAGTAGAGAAGTCTAGATGCCATGGATGCACAATCAAGTATCGCCCCAACAACATCCAATGGTCATATAATAATACATGATTATAATATTCTTTTCCATTGAACTGAACCAGAAAAGAGTTCTGCTCTAAATCAATCACCTTATAACTCTCAAAAGATTTCCACAAGGTGTCAATTTTTTGGCACAGAGTACTACAACTGAGCAAACTAGAACTTAGATTGATTACTGAAAATAGAAATGAGATAAAAAAAAATGAAGGAAAATGAAGGAAAATTGCTCTATATTTCAATAACAAGGCTAAGCTGTTATTTGTACAAGAAGAAGAAAAAATATAATTGTCTAACTACACTTTAACAGAAGCTAACATAAGATATTTACTCCTAACCAAAAACTAACAGAAATACAAATGGATTCCTAAATAACTACTCCAGCTCAGTAGCTTAGTTGCAATCAATTTTCACTTTGCAACTTCACCTCTAATTCAAGCAACTCAGCTAATTCAACTGTAGCAGGATAAATAATGAATATGTACATCCCCCACTCAAGTTTGCGTGTGATGAGGATCTATCAAACCCAACTTGTGGCACAAAATATGAAATTGTGGATGAGAAAGGGGCTTAGTGAGAATATCTACAAGTTACGGATGTGTGTTGACATGATGAAGACCAATAAAACCTTCCTTGAACTTGTTATGGACAATGTGACCATCTATATCCAGGTGTTTTGTCCTCTCATGGAATATTGGATTCTCTGAGATGTGCAAATCTGATTTGTTATCACACTATAATGATATTGGAGTTTTTACATGTACCTACATACTAGTGAGAAGATACCCCATCCATTGAAGTTCACAAATTGTTGAAGCAAGACTACTATATTCAGCTTCGTATGATAAGCAAGATACTGTAGTTTGTTTCTTAGATTTCCAAGATATTAAAGCATTACTAGGGAAAGCACAGTATCCACTCAAAGATTTTTAAGTAAGGGTGCAGCTGGCCCCGGTCACTATCATTGTAAGCCTCAAGCTGAAGATGATTTTCTGTTAAGTAAAATAGACCTCGAGAAACAGTGTTTTTCAAATACTTGACCAAGTGCAAAGTTGCATCCCAATGTGCCTCACATGGATGTGAGACATGTTGACTCAATTGCTGCACACTGTAGGCAACATTAGGCCTAGTCATATTGAGGTACAACAAATGGCCCACCAATCTTTGAAATTGTGTTGGACCAACAAAAGGTGGTGAGTCTGAGGCAAATTTGTGTCCTTTAGGTAATTGTGTCTTAGCTGGTTTGCATCCCATCTTGCTTGTGTTTTGCATGATGTGCAAAATGTATTTTCTCTATGAAATATATAATCCAGTTATGAACCTAGCCAATTTAAGCCCCAAGAAATACCGAGCATGGTCAAGGTCTTTGATAGTAATTTTGGCATGTAAGAATGCTTTGACCTCTGCTATGGCCTTTTCAGAGTTTCCTGTCAATAAATAATCGTCTACATAAACCAGCAACTATAGAAAAACACCATTATGGGATTTGATGAAAAGGCAATGATCATGACATCAATGTTGAAATCTAAAATGCAAAAGTTGCCTTATAAACTCCTCATTCCATTGCCTAGAGGCTTGTTTTAGGCCATATAATGAACGTTTGAATTTGCATACTTGATGAGAAGCAGTTTTAGTATAGCCTTCAGGTGGTTGTAAGTAAACTTCTTCATCTAGGTATTCGTGCAAAAAAGCATTATTAATATCCTTTTGGTGCAATGTCTATTGCTTGTCCACTATTAAGATAAGAAAAACTCTCACAATCACCAATTTAGCAACAAGAGAGAAAGATTTAGAGTAATCAATTCCTAACAATTGATTATAACTCTTGATCACCAACCTTACCTCATACCTCTCCATATTCCTATCAAGTTTGAATTTAACCTTATAGACCCATTTTGAGCCAATAACTTGTATGTTTGGTGGCAAAGTTGTGATTTTCCAAGTATCATTTGCTTCCAAAGCTTCAACCTTTTTTTGCATGGCATCTACCCATTCTTTATACTTAAGAACTTGTTTATAGTGAGTAGGCTTAGGAATTTTAGTAATATTAGCAAGAAAAGCTAAGAAGAAGATAAAGAAGATGAAATGGAAAAAAGGAAAGGTCTGAGGAGTGAAATGTATCATACCTGACTGGACTACAAAATTGTTAGCAGATGTAAAAGTGCTTGTATTAGCAGAATGACATATGTAATCTTGCATCCAAGTAGGGGGTTGCTTGTGCTTGTTATCAATTCGAGTAGGGATATGGTTTGGTAATGGTAAAGTAGGTCATGTGGAATTGTTAGATTCATTAACTTGATGTGCTGAAGTAAGTTTTGAAATTATGGTAGGTTGAGTGTCAAGGTTAAAAGGAGTAGGCAAAGGTATGAAAGATGTAGTGGGGTTATCTAATGGATAAGGAAAAAGGTGTTCATATAAAATAACATCCCTTGAAGTGATAATACTTTGTGTATGCAGAAATAAGACTTTATAAGCTTTTTTCCCTAGGCTATAACCATAAAACACTTCTTTATATGCTATTGTATCCAACTTGTCATTTTGTGGCAAAGTATTAGTTGCAAAGAACAAACATCCAAAGGGCCTAAGTCTATCATAATTTGGTTTTCTACCTATAAGATCTCAAATGGAGTCTTCCGATGTAACACTGAGCATGACAATCTATTGATGGTAAAAGTTGCTATGAGAACAACTTCCCCTCAATATTTCCTAGGGAGATGTGATTGAAATAATAGAGCATGAGCTATGTCAAACAAATACTTGTGTTTTCTTTCAACCACCATATTTTGCTGGGGTGTATACTTGCAATATCTCTAATGTATAATGCCAGCTTCACTAAATAATTTTGAACAATGGCTATTTACAAATTCTGACTCGTTATCACTTTTAAGAGCCTTAACATTGGTATTGAATTAGTTTTTGATGATAGCTAGAAAAGTAGATAGAACTGTATGGACCTTGTCTTTAAAACTTAACAAGAAAACCCAAGTGGCTCTACTATAATTATCAACCACTATTAGCATATAGTGAGCCCTTTAGTTGTACTAATTTTGTATGGTCCCCACAAGTCAACATGTATCAAATCAAATCAAATACCGTTCTAGTTTGGATTGTACTAATAAGAAAAGAGTCTTGTCTGCTTAGTATGATGATAGATGTTGCATACAAGATTATCATTTTTAAGGGAAGTAAAAGATAGATGTTTTAGAAGTGAAGTAGAGGCATGACCCAGCCTATGATGCTAGGTTGTGAAGATAGAATTCATTTTATTTAAAGTATGATTGAGAACAGTACAATTTGGTTGAGATGGAACTTTATTTAAGTGTATAGTTCCATTACGAGCAACTGAATTATATAAAACATATTATTTCAATAATACAATGTGTTTTTGAATATTTTTAGGTGAGAAAGATTTTGAATTCAAAACATATAGGGTTCCAAGCACTTCTTCAACTACTAGCAACTCTTTAGTCTTCTGGTCCTGAACAATACAAAAATTTGGATAAAAAGTGAAGATTACATTGGTTGTATTAATAAGTTTATTGACTGGCAGGAGGTTGTATTTGAAACTAGGTATATGGAAAACATCATGCAAAGTGAATTTAATATGCAATTTCACTTGACCTATATGATGAACAAGAGTAGTTGATCCATTTCGAAAATGAACTGATATTTTGGTTTTAGGTCGATATGTTTTATGCATAAGATCAAAATTGGAGCACGTATGAGTTAAAGCTCCAGTGTTAATAATCTATTAGCCATATTTAACTAATTCTAAAACATGAAAAGCATAAAGATTAATAATTTTATCACCTGTATAGTCAACCCCATGTGGAAAGTTAACAGTCTTTCTTTTATTAACATCTTCCCTTTGAGACATCTAACTACTTATTGCAGAATTAGTTCAGTCATAGATTGCCAATTATCAGCTTTATCAACTTGGTATGAATAAGTGCCTATAAGAGGTGTGTCTCTTTCATTATCTTCAAACATATTAGCCACATTCCTTTTGAATTCAACTTTACCCTTCTCTTTCATCTATTTGTACTAAGTAGGATAGCCATGCAACTTAAAACATGTCTCTCTGACATGACCACTATAATTACAATGATCAGTAATGATCTCTTTTGTTCCTTTTAAAGGTCTACTTCATTCTTATAATTCTTGCTTCCCTTTTGATTAAAATTCTTTGTAGCTAGCAAGACATTACTTTCATTAAGGTAGGCAATAGTTCCATTGCCAATATCTGAAAACTTATCACATGAAGATTGTCATTCATCCTTGCAAAACACTCTATTAACCTTGCACTAGAATTCATTTGCTCGATTACTCTGTCTATTCCACATACACATCTGCCACATGAACACCTAGGCATTGGTTGTAAACACTTTACTTCATCCCAAAGCTTTTTCAACTTGTTAAGATATTGATATGTTGAAAGACTCCTTTGATTAATTGAACTAATCTTCCATTTTATGTGAAACAACAGAGGACCATTACTTTCACCATATCTTTGCTCCAATTCAAGCCATAAATCCCTTGTCAGCATACAAAAAAGATTTTATAATCTTTTTGGAAATTAAATTCAAGATCCATGAAATGATGATGCAATTTACTCTCCTCCACTGAGGAAGATTAGGATATCCAGCTCCTGGTTTTTGAAATGTTCCATCCACGAAGCCTAGTTTAACTTTGGCTTCTAACGCGATTCTCATCGATTGACTCCAAGAAAGGTAGTTCCCCCTATTCCAGAGATTAGTTACAAGGATCATACTTGGATGATCTGAGTTGTGAAGAAATAATGGATCGCCATTCCCATATTCCATGATTACGAAGCAGTTACACTTTCACTAGGATCAAAGATTGACAGCAAAAAAGTTGAATTATGAGATATAGCTATAAAAGATCAAGAAGCAAGTTTTACAACCTGTTCTGATACCATGAACAATCTAGAACCTAGATTGATTACTGAAAACAAAAATCAGAGAAAAAATGAATATCAAATGAAGGGAAATTGCTATATGTTTCAATAACAAATCTAAGCTATTATTTATACAAGGACAATAATTTTTTTTTTGCCTAACCACACTTTAACAAAAGCTGACAGAAGATTCTTACTTCTAACAAAAATACAAACAAATTCCTAACTAACTACTCCAGCTCCATAGCTCAACTGCAATCAATTTTTATTATGCAGCTTCACCTCTACTTCAAGCAACTTAGCTAATTCAATTGCTACAGGATAAATAATGAATTTGTACAATAACTAATGTGTCATCCTAACAATCTTACCACAAATTGCATTTTCCAATGCCTTGTTGTATGAGATTTAAAGGAATTTGACATATTCATCACAAAAGACAGGTTTATCTTTGAAAAAAATTTCCTGATATTCCTGCATCTGTTCGCCATAACCTAAAATATAATCATCATCATCATTTTCTATTTCAGAATTTGAACCAACACCAATGTTCCTTGTTTCTTCATCATAAGGCGATTCTTCAGACTCACTAGCTATTTTTCACTTGGAAGATTGTGCATCCTTATAAAAGCTATTCATCAAGCATACTCATATGAGGAACAAAAGTGCATAACTTCTTTGTATTCCTCTCTTTTAGAGGAGACAAATGAGGTATTATCCTTATGTCATTTGTCATGCCTGTGACAGCTAGGGTTCTCTCAACAAGAACATCATGGGACATTAGGACATACCTATATATATATATATATATATATATATATATATATATATATATATAGCTCCATGTATAAATTTTTCTTTTAGAGTTCTAATTTATCCTAGTCACGAATAAAAATTAAGTGTAAATGAAGATTTTGATTAACATTCCTTAAACATTATCTACATCAGAGAGATATTTAAAAGTACAACATAAGGATTTACAAGTATAACAAACTTTTTTTAAAAATGGTAAATTGTTAATTTGTAACAACATAGTTGTTAATTTGATAATAACATATATCCAATGATATGCCCCCTCAAGCTGGCAGTAATGGGGAGACCAACCGAAGCTTGTCCAAGAAATGCTGGAATTGTGGCTTAGTCAATGGTTTTGTCAGAACATTTGCAAGCTGATCAGTAGATGAGATAGACACGATAATGACTTCCTTTTGTAGCACCTGATGATGTATGAAATGATAATCAACCTCAATATGGTGGGTGCATGCTTGAAATATAGGATTGGAGGATAAAAAGATATCCCCAACATTATCACACAAAATATGAGGTGGTTGAGATAAGTTAACTCTTTGTTTTTTTAAGTAAACAAGTGAGCAAATTTCAACACAGACACCAGCAACTGCCTTAAATTCAGATTTCATCGAAAAGCGAGCAACAGTCTGTTGCTTGTAAGAATTCCAAGCAATCAAGTATGGAACAAGATAAATTAGAAAACCACCAGTGGAGAGCCGATCATCAGGATGGCTTGCCCAAGCTGCATCTGAAAAGGTTGTCATGCTATCTATAGAGCAATGCTTGATAAACAAATAGTGACTAGAAGTACCATTAAGATTACGCAACACATGCTTTAGAGCTTTAAAATGAATTTTTCTAGGCTGATGCATAAATTGGCATAGTTTATTGATAGCAAATGATAGGTCAAGGAGAGTAATAGTGACATACTAAAGGCTCCCATATAGTTTGCGGTATGTCATGGCTTCTTCATTAGATAAGAAAGTTCATTGATGCTTAAATAGAGGAGAACCAGTGGCCATAAGTGTTAAAGTAGGTTTTGAATGAACCATACCTACACTATTGATGACATCCGAAACGTATGATACTTCAGATAAAAATAAACCTTCTTTATTGGATGTAACCTGAATACCGAGAAAGTAATGCAAGTGTCCCAAGTCTCGTAACGAAAATTTCGTAGACAATTGAGCAATAAATAAATGAAGCATCCCTATATGATTACATATGAGAATCACATCATCAATGTATACTAATAGAAAACAAGTACAATTATTTTTTCGATAAATAAATAATGAGGAATCAGGTTGTGAACTCACAAGTCCAATTGTGAACAAGTAATTGTTGAGGCACTGAAACTAGGCATATAGAGCTTTTTTCAGACCATAAAGTGATTTTCTCAACTGACAAACATAATCCGAATGTGTTTTATCTATGAGTCCCTGCGGTTGAACCATATACATTGTCTCTTCCAGTTCACCATTTAGGAAAGCATTGCTCACATCTGGCTGACAAAGAGGTCAACCATGTGTTATTGGCTTCACAACTAGACTAAAGCTCTATTAATAATCCAACTCATATTTCTAAGTGTATCCCTTTGACGCTAGACAAGCTTTTAATCTTTCTAGTATACCATCTGTTCCACGCTTGATTTTATAATTCCATCGATTACCAGTTACATTTATATATGAAAGAGGTGGCATGTGTAAAAGAAGATGATTCAGTTTAAGAGTAGATCGAGTTTAGGTGTGGACTAGACTAGGTGAGCTATGGGTTTTTGTTGTAAGGTTGAAGATCGCAATGTCATTGGGGGAGTTCATTTTGATGGAGAAGGTGGTGGAGGAGATTCTGATTGAGAAGCATAGTCATGAAGGTCAACAAATATGGCCCAAAACAATAACCAATATGGGAGTTGAATTAGTTGACAAATAAAAATTACTTGAGAAAAAAACTAAATAATAAATGGTGAAAGGAAAAAGGATATAGTGCACATAAGATTTATAAAGGTTCGAATATTAACAAATCTAATTTCTCTTCCCAATTTCAATTGGGTGTTTCACTAACACTTTAAGTTTTACAATTGAGTTTTTTCTAGCTCACTTCCAACTATGTTGTTTCTTTCTTGGCTAATACCTAATCAGAAAAATCCTTGTGTTTTAATGGCTAATACAACAACCAAATTCTTGTATTTTTGATAGCTAACACAAAAACCCTTACAAGTGTGTCATTTATAACCCAACTCACTCAAACTCATTTTTGAGTAATTGATTACAAGATGAAAATACTCACCAACTAAAATGCTCAGCAATTATGAGCAATTATGGTTTTACAATCACAAATAATGAAAGTTGTTAAATCAAAAATAAATGCACAAAGCTATACAAGATTAAAAGATTGAATGATTGTTTTTCTTGTTTGTAGAAGTCATAAATGTGTTGTATTTATACTTCAAAATCAAATATAACCGTTTGGAGTGTATTTAATGCAAAAATAGTTGTTCAACCACTTTCCTGTCCGCGCCTAACAAGTTTCTCTCTTCAGGTTTACGGGCGTGACTATTTTTCGTAGCTGTGAATGGAAGTGGTGGCTTTAGCCGTGACTCATTCTGTTTGAAAATGAGTGGTCATTCACGGGCGTGACAAAATTTTCACATACTTGACTTGATCAATCTTCACAGTTGGGCCAATGCTTCACTGCCGTGAATGTTTAAATGAATAGTCTTAACACTTACTATTTTCACGGGCATGACTAAAATTTCCATGGGTGCGAAGAGCTATTTTCACAAGGGTGGTGATTTTTCACCATGGGCATGACGCTTTGCTTATATTCAATATTTTGAACTTCAATTCTTGTCTTTCAACTTGTTTCAAGGTTTTAGGAATGCATAACATGTCTAACATACTGAGATCACAAATGTGGTTAAATTCCTTGTTACCTAATTATTTGTTATCATCAAAATGACAGAAATATCCCTCAAAGTTTAACAATCTCCCCCTTTTTGATGGTGACAAATAATTAAGCAATATGTGGTCTAAAGAAATTTCTCTCCCTTAAATGATGCTTAATAAATATGAATCATAAGAAGTATAAGATACAAGAAAAGCTTCAAAAGAGTTTGAGATAAGCAATAAACATAACATTTATACCAAGATAAATATAGTATTCATGTCAAGTATACGAAAGGTATATTTCAAGTATATGATATGTTGATAACACATTTTTTGCTTTATATACAAGGAATATGGCAAGTATATGTAACATATATTTCAAAGTATATTGTCATAGTATAATTGACATATATTGCATTCAACATCAACATATTGCATTGGATTCTTCATCATATGCATATTACATTCAAAATGAACATATTGTATTGCATTCATCATTATAGGCTTTATGCTTACTTATTCTCCCCTTTTGTCACAATCAAAAAGAGATATAAGACAATAGAGAATCAAAAGACATATGTCATTGCATTAACAAAAAGATTTACAAGATATGAGTTGCAAATACAAAAAAGACTTTCCTAGAATTATCTTAGGACACATACAAAAATAAAGCTATGATAACATGATCCTAAGGATCCTAAGAATACTAAGACATAAAAAGTAAAACTAAGGTAATAAGAATCATGGCTTGAAGCTAGACATCTACTCATGAAGACGAGCTACTTCCTCCTTGAAGCTATCAATCCTAGACTTGATAAAGTCCTTGAGGCCTTCTAGTCTTGCATCAATCGACTCCTAAAAGGTTTCCATGATTTCTTGAACCATGTTAAAGTGAGGAATCAGGAGTGCGGCGATCTGCTATACCAAGTCTGGCAGAGGTACCGAGGATGTCTTGCTTGTAGGAAGTGCATCTGGAACAGTTGGAGTTCGAGTCTCAACTCGGGCTCTCTTCCTCTACAGGGGCGCCTTTAAAGTCTCATTTTGAATTCTTCTGGGTCTTTAGGCTCCCATGCCACCTCACCTGCTGGGATGATGAAGCAGTGATACATCTCATCTTGATAATGGACTCTCACTGTTGCTCCTATTTTGACGAATGACTCAATGTTGAGTCGGTCTTTGGGAGAAGCTGGAATGATATTGTATACATGATTGTTGAAGTCCATAAATCCCAGCTCTACCACCAAATGTGTTACATAACCTCCGATACGAATGTCTCCTGAAGCCTTAGAGTTAATAGACTGAAGGTGAGAAGCAAACCACTGGGATAGTGCCACGAGCTCACTCTTACAAGCCATCTCAAATAGAAGCAATTCAGACTTGCAAATTGAGTCGTTGCTATCACCCTGAGCAAAGATGTTGTAGGCTAAAAACTGGTGAATGTAGTGAAACACTAGTGATTTCAAATGTGTGCACTTCATCTTCCTAGCTGCAGTCACTGCCAAAGGTGGACCAGACGTCATGAGGATGAAATCTAGCCTCATTGTTATGGATCAATCGCTTGTGTTGGAGCTTAAAAATTGCTCAGAATTCAATAGTGGTCAGGGTTTTCTCCTGCTTGTAGAGCTGGAAGGAGACTTTTCCAATTGAAGAGACTTGCAAAGTGCTAAGGAATTCCAAAGTCGGCTCCCGAAAGGTGGGTTGATAAATATCAATAAACTCCAGCATGCCACACTTGCATAGCCAAACCGTCATGTCAGAGGTAGGGTCTAGTGTTTTGACACACTCCCAATCGAAGATCCTTGTTGATAAGAGAGGTTGTTTTTTAAGGCGAGCGTATTTTGGATGGCAATGTCGGGGTATGACATTGAGTTAAAACTCTATGTGGAGCTTTGGGGCCGTACTCTTCTTCATTTTTAATTGGCCGGACTTTGAGGCCATTGAAGAGATTGAAGGTTCGATAGAGAAAGGAGACACGAGCTTAGGGTTGAAAGATTTACCAAAAAATTGAATAGAACGTTAAAGAAAGAGTGATTGAGGTGTTTGGTGATTGATTTTGGCAATGATTTATGGTAAAATGGTCTTTAGGAAGTCGGATTTGGCCAGAAAGGGTGAGGAGTCGAGACTGTTGTGAGGTTGAAAAGAGAGAAAGTGAGAGAAAATAGTAAATTTCATATTTTATTTTGATCGATTCACGGACGTGAATGAATGTTCACAGACATGAATGATTGTGTTCACGATTAGGCAAAGTAGTAACTTAAACCGTGAGTCAGGGCATGAACGAGACTATCTTAGAAGAGAGGTATTTTCACGATCGCGATGCTAAACAATCACGGGTATGGATAAAGGCTATCATGGGGTCAAACCATGATCCAAGCCATGAAACATGTCGCGATTGAATCTATTGGTTTTGGCTACTGTTTTCATGGTCGTGAAGATTTATTCATGGGTGTGAATACCTAAAATTTTGTCAAAAAATAAACCTAAGTCTCATTCAAAAGTATGTGATATCTAAATATTTCCTAAATATTTTAAACATAAAAATAAACACTTTATCATATAATATGATCATGCAAATCATCAAATAATAAAAATATTATTCAATGTTCACAATATAAGAATTATCAAAATATCAAAATATCAAAACATATCCATGACATAAGACATAAGAATTATCATTTAAGACAATGTGGTGCCATCAAGCATTCCAAGCTCTCTGATGTACTTGGATTGGTTAATGAAGATGTCATCATTGCTTTGTTTGATTTGAAGACTAAAGAACAACTTGAACTCACCCATCATCCTCATTTCAAACTCCCTAATCATACATTTAGCAAATTCTTGGCAAAACAATTCATTAGCAGATCCGAAAATGATATCATCAACATAAATTTGAACAAGTAATATGTTATGTTTGTGTTTTTTAATAAAAAGAGTTGTGTCTACATGTCTTTGTTCTACATGTCTTTTTAAAAAAATATTTTCTAATAAAAATGCACTTTTTAATAAAAAAAATATGTCTACATGTCTTTTTGAAAAATTATTTTCTAATAAAACTGCACTAAGCCTTTCATACCAAGCTTTTGGAGCTTGTTTCAAACCATATAAGGCCTTAGTGAGCTTAAACACATGATTTCACAATGTATGACTTTCAAAACTGGGAGGTTGCTCAACATAGACTTCTTCTTCTATAAAGCCATTTAAAAAGATACTTTTGACATTCATTTGAAAAAGTTTAAAATTCACGTGGCATACAAAAGCTAAAAGTATTCTAATTGCTTCTAATCTAACGACCGATGCATATATCTCATCATAATCTATGCCTTCCTCTTGATTGTACCCTTTGGCAACTAATCTAGCCTTATTTCTAGTTATAAGACCTTGTTCATCTAATTTATTTCTAAACACCCATTTACAAGCAATGATTAGATTGTCCTTAGGTCTCGGAACTAAGCTCTAAACCTTTTTTTTCTCATATTGGTTGAGCTCCTCTTGTATAACAATTACCCAATTTTTATCATTTAGAGTCTCATCAATATTATTTGGCTCAATTTAAGAGACAAAAGCAAGATTAGGATCTAAAAGTTTAAGCTTACATCTAGTACTTACACCCTTGGTAAGATCACCAATGATTTGTTTCATGGGGTGGTTTCTTATGGATTTCCACTCTTTCAGAAGCTCTTGTGTCCCTTGCTCTTAAGCTTGCGGTAGTAAATTATCTTGTAGTTGCTCCTCTTGATCATCATTATCTTTCATTAAGGTTTTATCATCTTTTCATGATCAAGATCAAGTTTTTTCATTGTTCCTATAATGCCATGAAGTAGATTGGTAAACTATACTTATTGAGCATTGTTCGAGCCATTTCAATTAAAGTACTATTTTTCCTTTCAACCACCCTATTTTATTGAGGTGTTTTAGGAGTTGAAAAATTATGAGAAATACCATATTCTAAATTAAAGTTTTCAAAATTTTCATTTTCAAATTCTTTGCCATAATCACTTCTTATTTTAGAAATAAAATATCATTTTTCATATTGAACTCTTTTGACAAAGTTTTTAAAGGATTCAAAAGCGTCACTCTTTTGAGCTAAGAAAATTATCCATGTGAATCTAGAATAATCATCAATAATAACAAATGCATAGTATTTACCTCATAAACTAGCAATTCTAGTCAGTCCAAAAAGATCTAAATGCAAAAGTTGTAGTGGTTAGAGGTACTTACTATTTTTTTAGACTTGAATGATGTTTTGTATTGTTTTCCTGTTTGACATGGTTCACATTTCTTATCCTTTTCAAATTTGACTTTTGGTAGTCCATTGACTAACTTTCCTTTACTGAAGCTTTGAATTAAGTTCATGCTTGCATGATCAAGCCTTTTATGTCATAGCCAAAACTCATTGCTAATAGTCATAAGACACTTAGATGAGAGGTTAGATATCTTGTGTAAGTCTAGTATGTAAATATTGTCATCTTGATCTCTTTTGAATATTTCTTGGCCATTTAGAGTAGTTACAAGACGTTCATTAGAGGTAAAGATGACTTGGTTTCCTTTATCACACAATTGACTTACATTTAATAATTTGTGTTTTAAACCAGCAATGAGCAAAACATCTTCAATTAAAGTTCCACTATTTAAACCAATAGAGCCAATGTCAATTACCTTACCCTTGACATTGTTTCCAAAAGTTACCTTACCACCATCAATCTTGGGTCATATGCCTTGACCAAGCCTTCTATGCCTTGAGCATCCACTATCCACTAGCCAAATATTTTCCTTTAATGTGGATTTGAGGCATACCTACAAAACCATAATGTAGGTTTAGTTTTTAGGTACTCATATGAACTTGGGTCCTTGGGGGTTAACACTAGAAGGTTCCCAATTAGCATTTCTTATAAAACAATATTTGTTTATATGTCGAAATTTCATGCAATAGTGACATCGTTTAGATTTATACATGTTTTTTCATTTTTCCATGTGTTTAGGCTTTGTTATTTTCTTAAGTGGTATTTGTGCACAATGACATAAATATACATTTGAGATTGGTGCTTTCCTAGGTGCATACTTCTTGTATAAGAAAGCATGGTTGACTTTTTGAGGTTTTCCTTTTGAACCAAGTGACCATTGATTACTTTTCTTTTAAGTAGAGGGTTTTGTGTGTGCATTGCCTTTAGCCCTTGGGGCTATTACATCAATAGTAGATGTTTGTGATGTGCTTAATTTAACAAATATGGTTTTAGGTGAGGATGATGATGATGCTCCATTGAAACCTAGACCATGTCTCACTAAGGGAGGTCTTTGTGATATAATTAAAGTATCTAAACTCTCATTCCCTTTGTGGAATCTAGAAATAGAATTTCTAAGCTCCTCAACTTCGTTTTGCAAAACATTATTTTCTTTTAAAAGAGAATTTGTTAATGGTTTTGAAGAAATTTCATCTAATGATCTTTTTAAAGAGTCATTTAAAATTTTTAGCTCTTCAACTACCTTTTGAAGATTATTAAGATCATTTCTAAGTTTTGAGCTATTCTTTCTATAAAGTTCTACTTTTTTTTATCTTTCTATTTCAAAGTTTAAGACTTCATCTATATCATCATCATCATCACCAATTAAATCACATAAATAATCACAATGTTGGGATGTAGAGCATACCTCATCAACGGAGTCATCCTCAATAGCCATGAAGCATAAGATAGCTACCTTTTCTTCTTCTTCAATGAATAAAGAGGAGTTATCTTCCCAAGTGGCTTTTTGCTCCTTCTCTTTATTTTATTTATTGGGTTTCCTCTTGTACTTCTTGAGCTTGGGACACTCCAATTTGATGTGACATTTCTTCCCATATTAATAACATTTTACTTCCTTCTTGCCTTTGTTGGATGAGAAGTTTCTAAGAGGGAACCTTGAAGCCTTTTTCTTGTAGTTCTTGATTGAGCCAAATATGTTGGAGATCAATCTCTTAATCCTCCTTGAAAGTAAGACTATTTGCTCATCTCCTTCATCAACTAATTTTTCATCGCTAAGAAGATCTTCATCTATAGGCATAGAAGTTGATGTTTTGAGTGCAATTGGCTTTCTCATCCCTTCTTCTCCTTCATTCTCTTTATCTCTTACTAGAGTCATCTCATAAGTGAGAAGTTTGTCAATTAGCACATCAATGGGGATCACTCTTAAGTCTTCATTTACTTCTTCTATGCTCGCAACTCTTGAGCCATAATCCTTCATTGGAAGACTCTTCAAAATCTTATTATTTATGTCTTCCAAGCTATAGTGTTTTCCGGGCTTCCTTATGCCATTGACAATGGCAAGAAGACGATTTTTCATCTCGGTTATGGTATCACTTAGCTTCATTTTGAAGAGCTCATAATTGGTGACAAGAAGTTGAACCTTCTTGGACTTAACTTGTTTGGTGCCTTCATGGTAGTTCTCCAAAGTCTTCCAAATAGAGTAGGCTGTCAGACAATATTGAATCTTACCACACTCTTCAAGAGATAAAGAGCTTATTAGGATAGTCATGACATTCTTGTTCTTACCATTTGCTGTTCTCTGAATTTCTGTCCAATCATCCATTAGAGTGATTTCTTCTTCTCCTTTAGAATTCTTTCTTGTTGGAGGTGTCCATTCTTTTCAAACAGACTCTAAACATCTATTCCTTTACTATCAATATAGATTTCCATCTTGAATTTCTAATTCGCATAGTTAACTCTATCAAATAAGGGCTTGAGACTATGAAATCCTTCGTTGGCCATAGTTTGATATTTACTAGCGCTTTTTAGGCTTGAATGCTAGTCCTTGCTCTGATACCAATTGTTGCCCAAAATAATAACCAATAAGGGAAGTTAAATTGGTTGACAAATAAAAATTACTTGAGAAAAAAAGCTAAATAATAAATGGTGAAAGGAAGAGGGATATAGTGCACACAAGATTTATAGAGGTTCGGATATTAACAAACCCTACTCTTCTTCTCAATCTCGATTGAGTGGTTCACTAACACTTGAAGTGTTACAATGGAATTTTTTTCTAGCTCACTCCCAACTATGGTATTTCTCTCTTGGCTAACACCTAACCCAGAAAAACCCATGTGTTTTAATAGCTAACATAACAACTAAATCCTTGTATTTTTATGGCTCATACAAAAACTCATACAAGTGTTTCACTCACAAGCCAACTCACTCAAACTCACTTTTGAGTAATTGATTACAAGATGAAAATACTCACCAACCAAAATGCTCAGCAATTATGGTTTTACAATTACAAATAATAAAAATTGTTAAATAAAAAATAAATGCAAAAAGCTATACAAGATTAAAAGATTGAATGATTATTTTTTTGCCTATAGAAGTTATAAATGTGTTGTATTTATACTTCCAAATTAAATATAGTTGTTTGGGGTGTATTTAATGCGAAAATAGTTGTTCAACAACTTTTCCGTTCGCGTCTGACAAGCTTATCTCTCCAGGTTTATAGGTGTGACTGAGCCTTCACGGGTATGACTATTTTTTGTAGTAGTGAATGAAAGTGGTGGCTCTGGCTGTGACTCATTCTGTCTGAAAATGAGTGGTCATTCACGGGCATGACTTGATCAATCTTCACGGTTGAGCCAATGCTTCACTATTGTGAACGTTTGAATGAATAGTCTTGGCGCTTACTAGTTTCGCATGCATAATTAATTTCCACGGGTGTGAAGAGCTATTTTCATGGAGGTGGTGATTTTTCACCACAGATGTGACTTTTTGCTTATATGAAATATTTTAAACTTCAATTCTTGTATTTCAATTTGCTTCAAGATTTTAGGAATGCATAAATTGTCTAAAACACTTAGACCACAATTGTTGTTAAATTTCTTATTGTTTAATTATTTGTTATCATCAAAATAACGGAAATATCCTTCAAGATTCAACAACAAATAATTTCAGTCCTCCTGGATTGTGGATTTGGATAGGACGTTGGGGTGTGGATTGACGGGTTGAACTATTGGGTAAGGATAAAGGGTATTGATTTGATGAGGATGCTTTTGATGAGGATAAGGGTGTTTATGGGAATAAAGATAAGGGTGCAAGTGATTTTGGTGATAGAGTTTGTAAGTGAGAAGAACTACTTGGAGGGACCAAGGGACGTGTGTGCTGGTGCATGGGAGATGCAATTTAAAGCTAAGTTGAACTTGACATGTGGATTGGCAGCTTATCTAGATGGGAAGGACTTGAAACTATTTTTAATGGAAATATTTTTTCATAAAAATCAACTTAGCAAGCCACATAAATTTTACATGTTGCCTCGTTTAGACACTTACACCCAAGATGATGAGGAACCGAGGAAAACACATTGTTTTGAGCGAAATGAGATATTATGATTGTTATATGGACATAAAAGTGGATAGACGATACACCAATATTTTAGGAAAGGAATAGTCAGGATCATTTTTTAAAATAACTTGATATGATATGCAATTTTTAAGTGAGGCAAAGGGCATTCAATTAATTAAGAATACAACAGTTTCAAAGACAAATTCTCAATATTTGAAAAGTGCACCACAATGTCTCAATAATGCAAGACCAATAACAATTAGATTACGAATTTTTCTTCAATAGTACCATTCTGCTCATGAGTATGTGGACATGAAATTCGATGAAAGTGTCATTAAAAAATTTATGTAAAGGACGATACTCTCCTCCCAATCAGAATTAAATGATTTGATTTTTTTTATCAAATTGTCTTTCTATCATCGATTGAAAATGTTAAAAATTTTAGGAACCTCAATTTTCCATTTAATAGGAAATAACTAAGCGAATAAAGAGAAATCATCAATGAAAATAACAAAATATTTGAATCCAAAAGAAAAACAATTGTCATCTTAGTAAAATTTTTGAACAAACAACAGTGGCTTAGTAATGTGAGGAACATATAGAACATTACGTAAGGCAATCATTTTGGAAGTAAAGGGAATAATGCCATTACTAGCATTAGAAATTTGCAACCATGTGCCATCTCCAACAATTACAATTTTCTTACCCTTCTACTCATATAAAATGCTGAGAGATGACAAGTCTGGAATAACATGATGGGTAGTACCAGCATCAGATACCAATGAAATTGTTGAATAGCAGAGGAGGTCACGACTGATTGAGTAGGTGACGGTAAGATATCAAGATTTTTCTGTATTCTGTTGTTGGTACCATGGAAACCTTTAAAGGTAAAAGTAGCACTTGAATTATATCGAGGCATAAAATTGGAATCAAACCTTCATCGTCACTAAATAGTTGTGTGATTAGTATAGCCACATATTTGACATGATGAGAAACTTTGATTTGAAAAGGAAAAACCTCTTCTACCTCTATGATTACCTTATCGGCCATGAGTAGCATTATGAGAATTAGAGCGATTGGTGAATGAATTGCTTCAGTGGACGACAATAGCCATAGGTAGTTGAAGCTGTTGAGATTTTAAGAGCAACTCATATGCTACCAATTGACCGTGTAAATAACTGAAAGGGATAGGGTTAGTGTTAACTTTTGAAATTCTGTCACATCTATTAATTCAAAACTTACAGCAAATATATATAGATAAAAATAAACAAATTAATGAAATCATGGTCCTAGTATCAAGGTAAATAAAAACAGAAATAAATCAAATTGTTCCTAAAAATATGAAACAAATAAAATCATTTAAAGAAGAAACTAAATCAACTAATAAAAGCTGAAAATGACAGCTAGAATGCCACTTCAACAGTCCTAAACAATGCATTCAACACTCCTCATTGTTTAGGAGCTGCAAACACCAAGTTTTCCTCTTAACTCTTTAAATTTGTTTGCTGGTAAAGGCTTGGTTAGAATGTCTGCAAGTTGTTCTTCGGAATTGCAATGGACTAGCATAATATCACCTTCTCTTTGCACATCTCTAAGAAAGAATAGCTTGATGTTAAAATGTTTTGTCTTGCCATGAAACACAGGGTTTTTAGAGATAGCTATAGCTGCTTGATTATTAACATAAATGGTTGTACTCCCTTGCTGTTCCAGATTAAGATCAATCATAATCTTCCTTAGCCAAAGTGTTTGATTTGCAGCAGATGTGGCAGCAATGAATTCTGCCTTTGCTGTGGACTGAGCTACTACCTCATGTTTCTTTGAACTCCATGAAAAAACAGCTGAACCAAAAGTAAAGCAATAACCAGAGGTACTTTTCATGTCATCAACTGAGCCTCCCCAATCACTATATGAGAATCCAGTCAGATTGAACTCCTTACTCTTCTTGAACTTAATGCCAAAATTGCAAGTCTCTTTGATATATCTCAGTACTCTTTTTGCTGCTTTGAGATGACTTTCACTTGGACAGTGCATAAACCTAGACAAGATACTTACAGAATTTAGAATATCAGGTCTAGTTGCTGTTAGGTACATAAGACAACCTACTAAGCTCCTAAAATGAGCTGGATCAGCTTCCTCACTCCCATCAGCCTTGCTTAGCTTCTCTTTCACATTCATAGGAGTGTGCATTCCTTTGCAGTCTTCAAGTCTAAACTTTTTGAGAATTTCTTTAGCATATTTTTTCTGACAAATGAAAACTTCACTCTCACTTTGTCTAACTTCCATTCCCAAAAAATAAGACATCAGTCCTAAATCTGTCATTTCAAAACATTCCATAATTTCTTGTGTGAACTGCTGCACCAAACTCATCTCACTCCTAGTAACCAGCAAATCATCAACATACATGGATACAATCAGAATATCAGTTCCAACTTTCTTAACATATAAAGTTGATTCTGATAGGCTTTTATAGAAGTTTAAACCCTTTAAATATTCATCAATCCTGTTGTACCAAGCTCTAGGAGCCTGTTTCAAACCATAAATGGCTTTCTTTAGGAGACAAACTTTATCTTCTTCTCCCTTTTTAACATACCCCTCTGGCTGGTCAACATAAATTTCTTCTTGTAAGTACCCATTTAGGAAAGCAGATTTTACATCAAGCTGAAAGACCTTGCAGTCCATCTGTGCAGCAATAGCAAGAAGAAGTCTGATGATATCCAGCCTAGCCACTGGTGCAAATGTGTCAGAGTAGTCAACTCCAGGTATTTGTGCATACTCTTTTACAACTAGTCTGGCCTTATGCTTGTTTATTGTTCCATCAGCATTTAGTTTAGTTCTAAATACCCATTTAACTCCAATCACTTTTCTGCCTTGAGGTTTATCAACAAGCTGTCATGTCTGATTTTTTTTCTTTCATGAGTAACTCCTCCTTCATTGCTGCTCTCCATATCTGGCTTTCTATAGCTTCTTCACAGCTAGTAGGTTCACACACAGCCATATTGCACCTTTGATACACATCTACCAGTGATCTTGTTCCCCTAACAGGCCCATCATCAATTTGATCAGTTTCACCATCTTCAAGAAACTGGTTTGTTATATTCAAATCAGTTCACTTGAGGTGTTGCCCTTTTTGCATCTTTTGCCTTTGATCATCCCAAATTCATTCCTCTTATTCGGTAAAGTGTATATCTCTACTTACAACAATCTTACCATTTTGAGGTTGGAAGATTTTGTAAGTTTTGGAGGTTGAGTTGTACCCGATGAAAATTCCTGGTAGTGCTCTTTCATCTAATTTGTCTCTTTTAATCTGAGGACCATGACTGAAACAAAGACGACCAAAGATTTTAAGAAAATTCAGAGAGGGTTTATAGCCATACCAAGCTTCAAAAGGTGTCTTGAACCCTACTGCACTTGAAGGAAGCCTATTCTGTAGGAACACTGTTGTATTTGCTACTTCTGCCCAGAATTTTTTAGGCAAATTTTTTTCATGCAACATACATCTAGTCATTTCCAAGATGTATCTGTTTCTCCTCTCACTAACTCCATTTTGCTGTGGAGTATATGGAGCTGTTAGTTGGTGATGAATGCCTGCATCCTCACAGAATCTGTTGAAGGCTTCAGATGTATACTCTTTCCCATTATCAAACCTTAAAATTTGTATTTGTAACCACTTTCATTTTCCATTTGTGCTTTAAACTTTCAGAAGGCTTGATCAACATCTGACTTGTGTTTGAGGAAATATATCCAGCACATTCTGGTGAAATCATCTATAAAAATGACATAATAAAGATTGTCATTCAATGAAGGTGTTCTTTGAGGGCCAGCTAAATCAGTATGCACAAGTTGTAGCTTCTTGGTTGCTCTCCAGACTACCTTTGGAAAAGGTTTCCTTGTCTGCTTTCCCATTTGACAAGCCTTGCATGTTGAAGCTTGACTTTCCATATTTGGCAGTCCATTCACTACTCCATTTGACTTCATTTGAAAGAGTCATTGATAGTTATAGTGACCAAGTCTTTTGTGCCATAGCTCAGTCACATTCTCTTTCACTGAAAAAATAGTTTGCTCCTCCTCTAATGGATTTAGAGCAAAACTTTTTCCACTCATTTGGATTCTGAATAGACTCTTACCACTTGCATTTTGAATCAGACAAGTTCTACCTTCAAATACCACTTTATATCCATTTTCTAACAACTGACTTACACTTAATAAATTTTTATCTATCTCAGGTACATAAAGAACATTTGAAATGAATTTTGTACCTTGGCAAGTTGTGACAACAACTGTACCTCTTCCTTTCACAGCAATATATTTGCCATCTCCTACTCGAACCTTTGATAAGCTTGCCTCTGATAGATCTCTGAATAATTCCTCATTGTAAGTCATGTGGTTGGTGCAACCACTATCAACTAACCACTTTTCACTGAATTCAGCAGTGGAGAAACAATAAGCAACCAATAAATGGTCTTCCTCCTCTTGATCAGCAGCTTTGGCTTCTTCTTCATGCTGCTGGTTCTTTGATTTGCATATAATAGCCACATGTCCTTTTTTATTACACTTGAAGCATTTGGCATCTGGCCTTCTCCAACATTTGAAAGGTGGGTGCCCTTTCTTCCCACAATGCTGGCATGGAGGGTAAGTCCTTTGCTGAGCCTCTTTTTTTCCTTTTGCATCTGCTGGTTCTGCATTTGTGCCACTGCCTTCTCCTTCTTTCTTCTTGTTCTTCCATTTATTCTTTGCAGTACCTTGATGTTTGACAAATAAAGCTCCTTCAACTTTTGTATCTTCCCTCATCAATCTTCTTTGCTCCTGAGCTTGTAGAGAATTTAAAAGTTCTGCCAAAGAGAGCTTTGACAAATCTTTTGTGTTCTCCAAGGTGTGATTGTAGCCTCATATCTTTCAGGAACTGTAACAAGGATTTTTTCAACAATCATTGAGTCAAAAAACTCAGCTCCAAGTAATCTGACTTTGTTGGCTATCCCAAGTAGCTTCTCTGTATAGGCTTTAATAGTCTCAAATTCCTTCATCTTCTGCAATTCAAACTCCCTAATCAGATTCAGAATATGCATACCTTTGATTCTTTCATCTCCTGCATATTTTGATTTGAGGTAGTCCTATATTTCTTTAGCCGTTTTTAGAGACAACTCTTGTAAAAATAGTAGTAGAAACAGCTGCAAACAAAGCTGCTTTGGCTTTTGACTTTCTTGTCTTCTTCTCTTTATAGGACTTCATTTGAGCCACTGTGGGATTTGCAGGAAGTGCAGGAACATCATAATCCTCTTCCACTGCTTCCCAGAGATCTAGGGCTTCCAAGTAAGTCTCCATTCTAACTGCCCATATTTGATAATTGGTTCCATCAAACACTGATGGAGTAAGGGCAGAAAAGCTTGCTTCAGCTTCCATGGATTCAGATAAGATAAAACAAAAGGTTCCTTAAGAAAAAGGGTTCTGATACCAAATGTTAACTTTTGAAATTCTGTCACATCTATTAATTCAAAACTTACAGCAAATATATATAGATAAAAACAAACAAATTACTGAAATCATAATCTTAGTATCAAGGTAAATAAAAACAGAAATAAATCAACTTGTTCCTAAAAATATGGAACAAATAAAATCATTTAAAGAGGAAACTAAATCAACTAATAAAAGCTGAAAATGACAGCTAGAATGCCACTTCAGCAGTCCTAAACAATGCATTCAACAGTTAGACCTTTGCTGTAGTGCACCAATGATTCCATTATATTCTGATCCGAGGTTTCTGAATACAATAGCATTAAATTCGGATGATGAAATTAGTTGTCCTGCTAAGGCCAAAGAATCTGCAATAGGCTTTGCCTGATATAAATACTCTGAAACAGATTTATCATCATTTGATTGTTTATGGAGTTCAATGTACAGTTGCATACGTTGTGCCTGGCTAACAACCCCATATGTTGAGGCTAAGGCTTTCCAAACTTCCCCAGATGAATTCAGACTAATGAGTTGCAGATATATGGATGATAACAGCCATGAAAATAAGAATTGATCTTTGTTGAATCAGGTAATGAAGTTAGGATTAATTTCGGATTGATTTGTTGCTGGGTTAACGATTTCTTTAGGTGGTGAGTTTTCAATGCCGTTGAGTATACCATGAAGATTATAGAAATTTAAAAGTGGAATAAACTGCAGTTTCTAAGGGATGTAGTTTTTAGAGGTCAGTTTGATGGAAAAGGTTTGCTGAATATGTGTAGGTGTTGTGGTAGTAGAAGAAGACGAGAGATGAAAAGGGAGAAATTACATTAGTAACTGCCATGGAGGGAGAAGAACTCGATGAGGAAGAAGAAGAAGAAGGAGAAGTGGTCATTCTGTGGATTGGCTCTGATACCAAGTCAATAATAGAAATTAAGTGTAGCTAAAGATTTTGATTAGCAATCCTTGAACGTGATGTACATCAATAAGATATTTAAATGTACAACATAAGGATTTGCAAGTATAACAAACTTTCTTTAAAAATGGTAAGTCGTTAATCTGTAACAGCATAGCTGTTAATCTGTTAATAGCATATATCCAATGATAACCCTGCACTTCTTCTTTCGTACGTGTTCAACTAGCCATATGCTACATTCTCTGTTTTCATGGACATAAAAAATAAAGAAGTGAATAGGTCCTATCACAAAGTGAACTGCCACCTTCAACATGTCATAGATGATTATTTTTCAATTACTTCATCTCCAAGATGTATATGGTTACATTCTAGGAAATACTTATATATCTAGATCGGGTCCATGAAAATATATATGCATTGATCCTATTACAACTTGTCATGCGTGTAATGTCATGACAAGTTGTAACTCGATTGGTACATAATTTTTTCATGGACCTGTTTTAGAAGAAAACAAAATGGGTACATTATCTCTAATTTCAAACCAGATGCTTAATTAAGGGAGAAAAAGAAAAGAATGTACAAGAAGAGAATACAAACATGTATTAAGCACAAGAAAACTGCATGGCAACTGTTGCAATAGTTGCATTATTTAGTTTACCAAGTGGGCATTGGAGTAAAATTTGATCTAAGGCAGTGCCGATGTTGGTTCAGAGTGATGCTCAGGGTCTGGCCCTCCTGGTGAGACTCTTGAAGTTCCTGCATCCTTAACAACATGCTTTATTTTAGAAAAATCATAGCCTAATTGTTGCAGAAGAGAATTGCTATCAATTCTCTTCTGCATACCTTTGACACCGCGAAAGCTCGTCGCTTCTAAATTAACTACATTCACTGACAATATGAGCATGATCAGCATTGACAATCTTACAATAGTTGAATTGGCCATATGTGCTTGCTAATTACAAGTTTTAGCAATGATTAAGCTTCAGTAATTACTAGGATTAGTAGTGAGTATTACAACTTAATAGCAGCATGAATTTATATATAATGCCAAATGTGTAAAAAATATCTCAAATTTTTTAAAAGATTAAAACAATAATGGCCATGGCGACTATGTGAGGACAAATCCAGCGTTAGGCAATCTTTATCACCTCAAATTACATGAGGGTTTCCACTTCAGATTAAGGTTAGATTAGTATCTTATTATCTATATCATTATTGTTATTACCAACTAGAACTTGTCTGTCTACTCATCAAACCGTTGTTTATATGCAAAGTTTTGGACAGTTGTTAAACATAAATTAAGAACAAGGTTAGATTTATTTGAGAAGATATGGAGCTCTTTAAGCAACAAAAAAAAAAATAAATAAATAAAAGTGCGTCACATCCAATTTTAATTTTGTATTGTTCTTTGGTTTGACACGGTTAATTACTTTATTTAATTTAATTACAATTACAAGTGAATCGCCAGAGACAAAAGGGGTTCTTGATTTTCATATCGCATAATGTCTCTTTCCACATTTTTAGTAATAAAAAACAGCCTCCATTGATTCCTAATTTGGCATTTATAAAATTGAGGTTTGTTTTTATGCCTTTTTGCTTGGGTGATTTAGTGTTATTTTTATATATTTTATATATGTTTTTGGCTAAGAGATATATATTTCTTTAATTAAATTTTCAAAAGTATGATATAGAGGACAGAATATAGGAAAGACAAACTTATAAAGTTGAGAATTAAGTTGCATATGCATATAAAGAGGAAAGGATGAGTGCTCTTATATATATCTGTCATTTTTTTCAGTTAATTACAAACTTTTTGCTAGCAGACAGTCAACGATTATTGCCTTTTTGATTAAGAGATATGATCCTCTTGTCCATGCCAAAAGTCGGATAGTACTGTCGAATTATTATTATTATTAGACTAAATTACTAAAAAAAAATACAAATTTTGATATTTTTAATAATTTTAGCTCCACCTATCTATAATTACAAAAGAGTATACTTGTTTTATGATTTTCCATCAACTAAACCATAAAAATATTCGACTGTTTTTTTGGTATCCATAAGTTCCATGATTTTTTTTGGGTACTTTGGCATTGTGCAAATGGTGATAATCGTTGACTGTCTTCTAGCAAAAAGTTCATGAGTAAGATCATATCTCTCCACCTTCTTTTTGAGCTTCATGGTTGATGGTTCAGTTCATGAATACATAGGAAATTTTTTTTTTCTTCAATAAATATGATATCTTAAACATTCCGTAGATTTTCTGGTTTTTTTCTTAAAGCTCAAGCTCAAGCTCAAGTATCCTCAATTTCTAAATGAGGAAATATATGAGTAAATTTTTTGTTTTGGTTGCTGAGAAAGTGAAAAAAAAAGTGAAGGAAAATGAAGATATATTTTTTGTTTGGTTGCTGAAAATTCGTTAAACATGTATACTTTTTTGTAATATGGATAGATGAAGTTAGAATTTTTGAAAGTATTAAAGTTCATATTTTGTCGGTAATTTGGCCTTGTTGACTTATCATTCCGACTAGCATATTCAACTTTTTTATTTTTTTTCCCAAAAACACCAAAGTCATCGTAGGCACAAGAATTTTTATTTCTCATGAGAAGCTATTTTTGTAAAATAAATCATAAAATGTATACAATCTTTTATAATTATGAATAAGCTGAGCTATAATTGTTAAAAATGTTGTTATTTTTTTGGTAATTTGTCATTATTATTATTATTATTATTATAAGATGCTAAAATGGTTATAATATAACAAGCAGCACATGCACAGTTAGTCGATCTACTGTTGTATAGTAGATCAATAACAACAAATTTAATGCATATTGTAATAGTTTTATATGGTTGCTTATATATATTTGTGGTAGTTAATTTTTGACTTTCAATATTAAATGAAAATTGTGATCCCAACCATTAAAGTAATTTTCAAAGGCATTTCCGGGTTCTTTGTTTTTCGCCTTGTGAATTTCCACCCCATGTGCGTGGAAGTCTAGCCATTTAAGTTATTAGTGTTATGATTCGATCAGTGGAGTAATTAATTTCACAAATTGTGGGTTGTTTTAATAAAACAGATTGAGGTTTTAATTTTCCTTTATGCTTGTTAATTCAACTTTCGGCTCTTTCCAAATTAATGGTCTAAGCCACTATTGTCTGCCGTTATGGGCAAAATCCTAAAATTCGTGTTTTGTCCACAATACCAATAGAGTTATTAAATATTATCCTCCATTATCTATTTATTTCTTGCAAAGATCCCACGGAAGATTGAAACTCGAGACCTCTCAACATTATTGATATCTTTCATTATCTTTTGATACATACTTCGATTTGATATAATTAACTCATCTAATTCTGCGGTACAGTGTCAGAAGATATGAGCTCTTTCCTATTACTTTTCAAATTTGTAAATATTGTTTCTTCATATCCTTTGTATAACACAGATACGGTTATTTACATTTACTTAAATTTGCACGTATCTCTAGTAACAAGGTGAATGATTCAATAAGAAAATCAGATTTTTCAAATATCTCAAATCTATTCTCTAACTTGGTATCAGAGCTACATCCCATCATGAACAACTCTTCTTCATCAACCTCGTCTCCCTCAGCATCCATGACCAGTACCAATCATCTTCCTTTTTTTTTTCCCTCTAATACCCGAACAACACCCACTCAAATTCAACAAACATTCTCCATTAAACTTTCCTCTAAACACTATATCCCTTGGAAACTTCAGTTTACTCTTCTGAATTTTTGCAATCTATATGAAATTCTTATTGGCTTCGAAAAAGCACCACCCAAAGAAATTATAAACCCTTCTATAAATCAACTTAAACTCGATCCAGAACATATTAAAACTAAGCAATCTAACTCTGATTGGGGGGGGAGAGTATAGACCATTACATAAATACTGAGAGGATAATGACATTATTCATTGAATTTCCTGTCCTCACATCCATGAACAAAACGACACCACTAAAAAAAAATCAACCTATTATTGATACAGGACTTGCCTTACTAAGTCATTGTGGTGAATATTGGGATTTTGCCTTTGAAACTCCTTTTTTTTTTTTTAATTATCTAATCAAATTCCCTTTCAAGTTTTATATAAAAAAAAAATCCAGATTATTATTTCCTTAAAACCTTTGGGTGTGCCATTTATCCTTACTCCTTCCTTATAATACCCATAAGTTTTATTTTCAGTTAAAGGATTCTATTTTTTTTGGGCTATTATCCTTACCATCTAGGCTACCGTTGCTTACACAAAGACACTGGCAAAATAATTCTGGCAAAGACACATTCAAGTTGAGAAAAGTTTGCCTTTTAATAATATTTCAGGTCTAGAATTCAAGGATGGCTCGCCTGTCAATGTGGCTTCATATTGTGTATTCCAATGACCTGCTCCCTCATTCAACGGTCCTTCAAGGTACCCTATTTCTTCTCCTTTTATCTGCATCAAATTCAAAAACTTCTTCAACAAATCACGATTCCTAACAAAATGACAAAACACAATTTCCAACACACAATTTGTCCATCTCAACTAAATTTTATCTCACAAAATCCATCATCTCACCATTCAGTTTCACCCCAACTGAATTCCATAACTCAATCTCCAACACCCCAATCGGTCAAATCACCTCCTCTCACTTCCCATTCTCCCATTTCCCCTTGTGTATTACATAAATTCTTTTATAATTAGATTTACTTGAGAGCGAAATAAATGCAGAATAATAAGACATTCAAAATTAATAATAAAATTCAATCAATTATATTTACATCTTCAATTTGCTGTAAATATTTTATTGAAAAAAAATAAATTTATAAAATATTTACAAACACTCACAACTTATAGCCTAATTACATCCTGAAAATTTATTTTTATTTTTCTCTTACTAAAACTTTATTTAAATTTTTCTTTCTCTCTCGCTTGGATAGATACACTTATTGGGGTGTTTTATTTATAGATGCAGAAGTCTTCCTTTTACATATTTTGACAATTAATTCTTAATAAGTTTTCCTTATTTTTTAACAAAAAAATATATAATTCATCCAATTTTCTTAGATTGTTAGCTTCACATCCTTTGTTATTTTTATTTTGTTGTCATTTATTGCACATTTTGGTGCATGTAAGTTTGACTAATAATCTCTCACTTGAAAATTAATTTCAATTTATCTTCACATATCGATCAATGCAACAGTCTTATTACTCTAGTAGACCAACTAAAATTGAAGACAACTTCAGTTTGTTGATAGTTACCACATTTGTTAACATTTGGATATTCTTCAGTACCAATACATTATCTTCTAATAGAGATCTGATGAAACGATAAAACCCAATATGCTTGGCTCTGGAATGAAATATTGAATTCTTCACTAAGTGTATAACACTCTGACTATCAATATGAAAAATATTTTTCTCCTATTTGAATCACAACTCAATTAACAAACATTGAAGTCATATCATTTCTTTACTAATTTCAGTAATTGCTATATACTCAGCTTCTATAGTGGATAAAATGACAATCTTCTGTATCTGCGACATCCAACTAATAGTTGTAATTCCAACAATGAATATATAACCGATGGTACTTTTTGGTGATTTTCGGTGATTGACTTCACCTCTAAAGTCTGCATCTACGTACCATTGTACTTTTAACACTCATTTACTAAAGCACAAATATTTCTCTGTGATGTCTCTAGATATCTCAAAATCTACTGGACTACTTCCCAATGAACTTTTTCTGGATTTTACATAAACCTACTAACTTCCACTGCATGGGCTAGTGTCTGGTCTCGTACAAACCATAATATACGTCAAACTTCTGATAGTTGAGGCATAAAGAACCTTAATCATGAATTCTCTCTCTTCCTCCATTTAAGGGGATTGATCCTTAAATAGGCGAAAGTGGTTAACAAAGGGTGTGCTAACTAGCTTGTCATTGTCCATGTTGAATCTCTACAAAACACAGTTGATGTACTTTGCCTAAGATAACTGCAAGAACTCTATCTGCTTATCTCTTGTGATTTGCATTTCAAGAATTTTTTTACTGGATCCAAGTCTTTTATGTCTAACTCCTTTGACAATTGCTACTTTAACCTTCTGATATCATCCATATCTAAACTTGCTACTAATATATCATCAATATAAAGAGTGAAATGATATATAACTAGACCTATATCTTTTGAAATAGCAATAGTGGTCAATGTTGCATTTCTAAAAACCTTTATTATGCACGAAGCCATCAAACTTTTTATACCACTATCTTAAGACTTATTTCTGGTCATACAAACTCTGTTTAAGTATGAATGTCATGTTCTTCTTCCATTTTTCTAAGAAACCTTCTAGCTGGTGCATGTATATCTTCTCATCTAAGTCTCTATGAAGAAATACAGTCTTCACATTCAACTGTTCAAGATAAAAATCTTTAGTAGCCATAATGCTCAGTACAACATTATAAGCAAGTCAATTATTCATATTGTCTACAATTAACATTTTTTAAAATAGCCTAAATTATTTTTCATATTATATATATATATATATATATATATATATATATATATATATATATATATGAAAAACCCTAATGTATCATCCATTTTGCTCATGATGTTTTTTTTGTCACAAGATTTTGCCTATCTCATTTTCAACCATAGTTTTCTATCTCCTAAAAAGCTTAAACACTTCAGACTTATGCTTTAGAAAGTAAATGCATATGTTTTGAGTGTGATCATCGATAAAAGTCACAAGATTGTATTTTCTACCAATGGATGAGACATTTGTTGATCTCTAAATATTAAAGTGAATAAACTCTAGCCTTTCTTTCTTTAGGGTTCTACCACTTGTGTAAAAACTGACTATTTTCTGCTTTTTAAATATGCAATCTGCACACATATCTATCTTTATTGACTGTAGAATTAGAAGTTTTCCCTTCAAATGCATAATTTTTATCCCATTTTCACTTATATGGCCTAGTCTATAGTTCCACAGATTGAGATTTTTATTGCTAACTGCAACTAGATCGAACAATGTGCTCCTACTGTCATATAAAAAGTATCATTCTTCTTGCCTCGAACAATTGTCATTGCGCCCTTTCAAATCTTCCAATCATTACCATGGAAGATTGTAGTGTAGCCTGTTATCAACTGCCTTACTGAGATTAAGTTTTAGAAAGAAGTTGTAATTTCTAACTTATTTTATAGTGAAAATTTTATATCTTTGTCTGTAGTTTTTATCCTGATTTGTTTGAGAATTTTCCACATAAAAACTGTATGTTCCATTGTCTTTATTTTTATCAAATTATTAGCTACAATCATATTCTATTTAGTCTTAATTTTCCTCAACAAGTGGTATAAAAGCCTAATTTGAGTGTTAATATCTACTTATTGTATATTTTGTAGTTGTCAGTTCCTTTAATTTGACAGAGATATAATTACAAGAGATATATATACCATACCTATTCTGTTCCATCACAAAAAAATTCAGCTCCGTTTAGGATAGAGGCGAATCCAATTGTTATCTCTAAGAGTATATATATATATATATATATATATATATATATATATATATATTGACTTTTAAAAATAATATATATTAATTTAATTAATAACCCACTTTAATGGCTGAAATAATATTTTTTAAAGATTTTTATTTAAATTAATTTTATTACTTACTCCGTTCTACTTTAAATGTCCATTTTAAAATCTTTTTTTAATGAATATTTTTCTATTTTATCCCATTTATTTAACTTACATACTATTTTTTATAACATTTATAAGTGGATACCTATTGAGGTGAATTGCATTGTATTATAAATTTATAAAATAGATAAAATCTAATCTTTTTTTTTTAAAATTTTGTAAACAAGTTAAAATAGGCATTTAATTGCAATGGAGTGGATATCAAATTAAGCTATGAAAAGTGGTATGAATATTCTTATTTTCAGATATTTTTTAATACTCATCTTTTGATTGATTGATGAGAAGAGAAATTTTTAAAAATAAATTTTTTTTTCTCCTCCTTATTTTTAGATTTTTCTCTTTTTTCACCAACAAATTAGAATATGAATATTAAAAAGTATCTAAAAATAGAGTGTTACTAGCATTACTCATTAGACTATAAAAAATTGGTTCTCAACTTTTTGGTCTCGCCCGAATATCCAATCTGATTTGAACAACTTAAGTACTGTTCAATTATTTAAGTTGGTAAGTTTCAACTGACAGTTTAATTACATAACATCAATTGATTATTCGAACATGAATACAAAGTAAATATTTCCAGAGCAATTCCTCTTTAAAATTGAAACACATCCCATAGTTAATTAATTAAACTCCAAGACAAACTGCCCAATGCATAACTCAACTTTTCACATATCTGTGAATATTAATTATTTGATATAATCTTAAAACTAAATACTAACAGATAAACTTATACAATTAATATTAAAAATATATATATATGAAACGAAAATTTAAAAATAAAGAAAAAGAAACGAATAGGAAAGTTAGAAAGCTGAGCATTTAAGTTGGATTCAGGTTATAGAAATCTGCACATATCTTATCGTATCCTTCGCTCTCTTATTAAAGTCTTAATTACTTTGATTTGTTTAACTTTTGGGTTTGATAAATGTATTTGCTCACGTAATGATTGCATATTGATATCTACTCTTTGGTTCTCTAATCTATTATTTATTTGCTTCCCTAATTTTCGTTTTTTTTTTGAATTTTATTTTATCTTGAAAGAACCCTTTAAACTTGTACTAATTCTCTATATATCAACCACGCAATTCTTAATCTAATCAAAATTTTAGTTTTAGGGATGAAATGAAAATATCAAAATGTAAATGATCTACATATTACAAATTAAACTTAAACTTAATTATTTTTTTTATAATGATCAAACTAAAAGTTTAAATTTGAGATATCAAACCTATACCCCTAAGATTATAAAAATATAAACTTAATTTAATATGGGAAAGAGATCCACTAGACAATGAAAATTTATATTTGGCATAAATCATACTCAATCCTCTGCACTTGTTTTTATTTATTTATTTATTTGGTCATTTTGGCCTCTATACGTTTTTTTATTACATAATGCTCTTGAATCTTATTTTTAGTACAAACAGCCCCCTAAAATATCAATATTTAGATTTATTATGTCCTTTGTTATTGACATGATTGGAAAGTGGGCTGTAAATAAATTTAAAAAAAAATGAGGCATGTGAAGGTGATTATTTTCTACTTAAAGGAGTTCTTTTTTATAAAAAAAAAAAAAAATTACGGAAAACCCTAGATTTCCCAAATTCTCCAACATGGTAGTAATATAAACAAACCCTAAAATTATTCTTCCCCATTTTTTAACTGTTAAAATCCTGGATTCATAATCTAAAAATTCAGTGTTCATTAAGTATGCTACTTAGATATAAAAAAATTAATACCTAAATTCACAAAAAATAAAAGTCATAACTCATTCCAAAATCCACTTGTTCATCTATTTCACCAATTAATATGAACATATTCTAAAAATACAAAGAATCTATCTATGCAAATGAAAGTTAAATGATATTGGAAGTGAACTACTTTCAGCGGAAAAGGAGATCGGAAGCCTCACTAGAGATGGTTGGTTCCATTGCGGTTCCATCACTACTGGGATGGTCGGAAATGGCTAGAGCGGTAGTAGGCTTGGGGACGGGATGGGGCGAGAGACTAATCCCCATTCTTGTCTGGCGGTAATGGAGAATCTCCGTTTCCGTCCCCAACGTGGCAGATTTACCCTGTCTTTGTCACCATAAGGATCTCCAATCCCCACAATAATTTTTTTAATTTAAAAAATAATATATAATTAATAATTAAATTAATTATATAATTAATCAATAAAAATATTATTTGACCGATTTATTTATCAACCAAAATAATTTTAAACGCATCAATACTATTAATTATATAATTAGTATGATTTATATATTTATCAACCAATCTGACTAATTGATTATTAAACTAGTTAATCGATCATAATTTAATTTTTTTGAATTGATTAATTAATTTTTCATTAAAATTTTTTTTGAATAATTTAATTTTAACAAAAAAAATATTATAAAATTATTAATATATATATTAAAATTTAAAATAATTATCGGACTGAAAAGTATCATTCTCTTAGTGCACTCCGCCCTAACCCCCTTAACCAGAAAATTTTCTTTATCTCCATTTTCATGGGTAGTTCAATTGGGGAATCTTCACCCCATTCAAGGCAAATTCCTTCAATGAATAGGAATATCCTGCCCTATTGTCAAACCTAACGGTGGCTGGTTTTTAGAAGAAAAGCTCACTCTTTCTCTTTTGCCCAAAAAAAAGAAAAAAAACTGTAAATGCTTTCTTTTTTCTTTCCTTTTATTTCACTAACTTTTTGTTTTGAACGGTATATAGAAAAAGAAAAAATTATTTCTTTCATTTTTTTTTCTTTCCTTTTGTTTTTGGTTTTGCCCAAAATTATTGTTTGCACGTGTTCAACTCTTATTTGTTCCTTTAGCTATATCAGCACGCATGAAACTACGGATATCTGTTTTTTTTTTTACTTGCAAAAATAAAGGGAAAATGTAACTAAGAGACTATTTATAAAAAAAATATAAGAAAAATTTTATTAAAAAAAATGGATATAAAGGACAAAATAACAATTAAAGAAGGGGAGGAAGCTAAGTATGGCTTATGCCTTTATAATTAGATAAATAATTTCAGTTTTGAAGTGAGACTTTTTGTTTAAAAGAAGGGAAGATGAGAATAGCCCCATCCTGCGAGCGCACATGTATATATATATTGACAAGTTAGAGTGGTGGTGCTCTTATCCGTTATCCCATTGTATCCCCAAATCCCATATGATATTTTTTTTAAAAAGGCATAAGAAGAGGGAAAATCCAAGAGAATGGGACAAGGAAAAACCAACAAATATTTGAGGATATAATGGGCTGATCAGTTATAAATTATTGTTTAATCTGTGAAGTAGTTATAAGGTGCCAAAGAGAATTTGACTCCACTATTTTTAGGATATAATGGGCTGCTTTCTCAAAGAAATCATTTTGAAAAGTGATACTCTCATTCATATATATATAGTCAAATTCTCTTTAGCACTCACTATATATACATATATAATGTTGGTGCTCTACGGCTTCAACCTTATATATGTCTTAATGGAGATTCTAAAAATATATAGACCATGCAACAAAATTAAGTGTTTGTAGTAATACTATCCTATGTTGATTGCATTTGGGTATAAGTATCCAATAGGGATACACATTTAAAAGTCTGATTTTTTTTTAAATTTAGAATACGTGAACATGACTAAAAAAATATGCAATTTTTGGACACGAGATTACGTCTATACATATAAAAATTTAAATTTTCACATATAATAATTTAAGTTAAAATATATATCAAATTATAACTTTAAATTGTTAAATAAAATATTATAAAATTGGAAACTTAAAATCTAAAATCTAAATTTACAAACAAATGATTATTTTAATTACATTTAAACTACAAATCAACTTATGTTTATTATATATTTTATATTAATTTTTGTCACTGCCACAAATTTTTAAAAAAATACTCACTTTTAAAATGAAAGATGTGGTGAAAATTTTATATTTATACCAATATCATATCCAAAAAATACTAGTAGTTTTTAAAAAATGAAGTGTTCGAATAACATTAATTTTATCTCTTGTTTGCAATATGTTATTATGGTGCTATAATTTGCTCTTCCGGTGCCCATTATCCTCGCAAAGGTAATGCAAAGTACCTGCAAAGCCTCAAAAATATTAAAGAGCAAACACATTATTCAAAAATCAATCTTAACAATAAGTTATACATGGGCATAACTTATAAAAAAAATAACAAGGATTAAAAAAGGAAGATGATGAAGAATTTGAGCAAAGTATAATCCATTGGCATAACTACTAGATAGCACAGCACAGCAACATACATTTTAGAATTACATATAATTAATCTACATTCCCCAAAAACAGAACAAAAACAGAGGAATTTATCTACAATAGTAGCAAGCTGATAGTGCTAATCTACCTATGAATGTGATAGCTTAATCTGCACTATTGATTTTTGAAATGGTGCTGGGGATCAGGTCCACTAGGGCCGACTCGTTTGGAATCGTTATGGCCTTTGTTCTTGCTTCTTCCATTTCCTAGCTTATAATTGTTAACTTCACTCTCACCCATTGCTCGAATAGACCTTATCAGATTCCTCCTTACGAGAGATGGATCGAGCAGTCGAGCCTCATAATTCGAAACTGCAATCAGTATCACGAATAAGCAAAAGGAGAATCTCAGGGTAATCATTTTGTATATATATATACTTAAATCTTTTCACAGAATGCGATGCTTGTTTTTGCACAGAATCAAACTAGGAAAGGGGATGTATATATAGAGATTGATGATCTTTATTTTTTAGTTATAATATCCAAAGTGGGCCAAAAAGCTACATCCAATTTTTCAATTTCTGTTTTTATTCTGTTGTTATTTGCTGACAACTAAAAACAAATACCGACCAGGGCTTGAAATTGGTGGCATTGTCCGAAAGAATTTTGTCTGCAACTGCAAGAGAGTCCTATACTAATAGTATCCCTTTTATTTCAATTAAAGTCCTTCAATCTGCCAATCAAATTAAATTCAACTTCTCTGCACTAGTCTGCTCTGCAGTTTCGGCTAACACGTACCCTGTTATATGTTAAAAAAGGAGAAGGGCGGCATAGCAATGGAGGAGATAAACTCTAAAAAGTTGTTCACTCTCTTATATAGAGGCATGAACAAGTTTTTGCTTTGCTTCTTCTGAAGTATTTTCTGCTACTCATGTTGATCAAGTATATGGATTTTGTTCTTTATCATGCTGATTAACCATTTTCCCTTAATATTTTGTTCTGTTCATTGTGCTCTCCAGCATTAATTTAAGAATAAACTAATTACAACTGTAGAGCACCATGATTATATATATAGTACCGACCAGCAATTTCATATTCCGATCATTACTATACTCGATTGTAGTACATGAAAGCATATGATATTCAAAGAAACTAAAATGGCTATACTTAATTGCTTTGAAGTATCGACACTCCAACTACATAGTGTGTCGTGTTTTCAATATCGACACTAATCACATATAACGTTCTTAATGCATTTTATAATTTTTTAAAAATTAAGAACACATTTTTTTTTCTTTTAAGTTAAAAATACATTTTATTTTTTAGAAAATTTAAAATATGTATAACACCAATTATTATTAAATATATTTGATTATATATCATTTTTTCTAATTTTACATAAAAATAATAATTTATAATTATCTCTTAAAATTAATTATTTATAAATTTACCATTATATTTTTAATATTTATACGTTTCTTTTAGCGGACCTTTCTTGGTTTTGAATTAATGCAAAAACAATTTTTTGCCCAACCATACTTTTTATAATGGTGTTTTTTAGTATTAATTATCTAGTGTCCACATTTGTGTTACATAATTTAATTGGAATAAGAGGATTTATTCATCATGGTTAGGATGAAAAGGGAAGAACGAAAAAGGAAACCCACATAGGAAATTGATAGAAAAATTAGAATTTTTTTAATAGATGATTCAATCAGTGTAGTATACATTTCATGAATTAAAGGAATATACCCTCAAATCCTTTACTCTCAACAACATATCTAAGTAATCAAAGAAAGTTCGCGAGATGAAACCCAGTAGTAATTTGGTGACTTAACTATCTAAAATATTTGATGCACATTGAATCAACACCTCCTTCAGCTCTCCTTTTTCTAGATTTGACTTTGCAAGCAGAAGATGAGGAAATACGAAGAGGGTATCGTCTTTCTGGAACAGAAGTGGAAGCAAGTGGCGGATTGAAGAGGTGGGTGATGTCCCGAAAAGGCTCCCTAACTCTTCTTAATTTACTGCAGGGAAACGGGGGAATTTTTGTGACAAGTGCAGCTCGTTGCTCTGAAGAGGAAGGAGGGACATTCTCCTTGTCCCTGTTGTCATCTTCACTTAGAATAACAACAGCCATAGCAGAAATCAGAGTGGAAGAGGAAAGGCTGGTGAAATTTGTAGGGGCAAGAATTGGGTTATTTGTAATGGAGAAGAGAGATTTGATTTTCAATTTTGGTTTCTTTATGGAGGGATTAGGCGGAGGATCCCATTTTTCCTTTTGAGCTTTAAAATTTTCAAAATCTGGACGTCGAAAGTTTGCGCGCCTAATAATGTTTTTACGCAACGAATTGGTAGGAGAGGGAGGATGAAATTTTAAGCAGGTTGTTTGAAAAAGATTGGATTTTCAAAAAGTTAATATATTTTCCCTCACAAAAATTCAGTGAACTATGGGTCAGCCTATCTACTTTTCCCACATGGCCAACTGGCGATGTCTGCCCGCATTCCATAATGAGTTACAACCACCGAGCTGCATGTGTATTTTTTTTTTCTCAAAAAAACAAAGTTATTAGAACAATTAGCAACCAACATGCTAAAATCATAATTAAGTGAAATTAATAATTACGTAGAGTATTTCTTTTATGTAGTATTTATATATAGGTGTTTGTTTTCGTAATTTTCCTTTGAAAAATCGAAGTCATAATACTCTTGCAAAAATAATAATAATAATAATAAAAAGACTAATCCAAAACCTAACACGGAAGAGTAAAACGAATTTGCACTATCTTAAAAATAGGTTAATTTTTTTTTTTTATCAATCTCAAATTATAGCTATTCTTTTCAAGATTGTTGATATATTAATTGTCTATCTTGCCCTATCTATTCAACATTGTTAATAATGAATATAAATTGCCTTTTTTTAAAATAAAAAAAGTTTAATGTCCCTACTTAATGTAGATTATATTTAAAAAAACATATAACTTCAACAACATAAACTAAATTTTCTTAATTTGTACGAAAATAAGAATGAGAGTGTCTTTTTAAAACTAAGAGAGAATGAAAATAAAACCTCATAATGAAAACTTAGTAAATGAGGATCCCCCATGGAAGAAAAAGAGCGTGACAACAGACTCGCATATGGCTAAGGGACATGCACATCAATACGTACCATGAGAGCAATCCTTTTTGTTTTTGACTTTTAACTTATTGGCACATTATTAAGGAATATGCGACTCCAAAATGAAAAAATGAAATCATAGTATCATTTTCAAATATACAACCTCACTGAAACTTTGTTGTTGAATGTCCTGGTTTTAGACTTAGTACCTTGCTGCAAAAAAGAACCTAATGATATCTATACTCTGGACTAAATTCAAGCAACTTAATCCTAATCGCAATGCAGGATTATGGAGAACTATAATTGGCGAAATTGGGAGGAACCTTGTTTCTGGGGGTACAACAATTTCATTGCTTCATGATTAATCTCACCAATTGGGAAGTATTATCAAGTTATCGACCATATAGTTCAATCTGGGGCAGAGATTTTAGAGTCTGAATTGCATAATACTATATGAGTAAGACATGTAAAGAATGTCAAATATACGTTTAGCAAATTGCTGCCACAATCCAGTTCAACCACTGACGTTTGAAATTATAACTATGAGACATAGAGCAACAACTCGGAAAAACAGATTCTCAGCATGAAAGAGTAACAGTCTCCTGTCCCTGAAAATTGCATGGTGCATCAAGTTATCAAAATTAGAGAAGGAAAAAAAAAAAGTTATGCATGCACATAGAAGACAGGAAGAAACAGAAAGACGTACCTTCTATTGTTCCTACCATTTCCATCAGAAGCTAATTAGAAATCAGCTGGCAGCAAAATTCTGGACCTTTCCAATGTTTTCAATTGATAAGGAATCTATCAATTCAATATTAAACTAAAATAGAAAGTGAGATATAAAAATTAAAAAAAAAATAACAATAAAAGAAAATGAAAGGATATCTTTGCATCAAACATAGGATGGTTAAGCATCAGTAAAGTGTTATTATTTACAATAGCTCGAACAAGTATTTCTTTGGCTTCCTCATGTTTTTTCTTTAGCATGTTGCAAATCTGCAGCAAAATCATGAAATCAAGTCGGTAAATATATTACAGCCACACCTAAGAGGAAAACAGAGAGATCACAACCTCGAAAGAACTTGAAACTGATAAAAGAAAATGTTCAGGAAACTGGAAATCCGAAGCAAATTGTTTTCCTCCTTCAACTGTGTGGTCAGTCAACACAGCTACTGAATAACAAAGATTTCCTTACTAAAAACTGGCGGACTGGAGTGCTGAACAAGGCTGTCCAGGCAAGGAACTATCAAGGATCAATTGCCATGAATTGACAGTCAGAGAGTCGAGGTTGAACTTAAACTGAAGAATATAAAGTTAAACTGCTATTTCAGCAGGCCTAAAAACCATACAATTGGTTGTCTTCTACAGAAGGCCGCATTATCATTTTCAAATTAGCAGCCTTGAGATAAGAATTTATCATACTATACAGTTCTTTCAAATGGACAGACAGATACGAGAAGAAACACACTGAGTGAGAGTTAAAAGAAAGGCATAGGACTTCCAACAAATTCACATGATTCTGAGACTCCAAAATCAAGTAACAAATAAGCAGGTGGCTCCAATTTTGAGCTTCACTACCCCTACTTGTAAGGGCCACGCTCATATGCACGAGGCCTATTTTATGAAAAGATTGACGCAATGCAGTAATGCCCCAGCAGGTTTTATTATTGTTTTGTCAACTTGCTTTAAGGTTTCCTAAAAATATCTAATTCACAGGACAAATTTTTGATTTCATTATACCAAAGGTAGAAATATAATAAAGAAATGCATATATGAATAACTAGATACCAAATAATGCGAATCCATGGTTCACTTAAATCCTCAAGTTCTTTGCAAATGCTTAAGCTTTTTCAACATTCCATCTGATAAGCTTCCCATATTTTTTAAGTACAGTAGGCGACACAAGCAAGGGATTATTTCCTCCGATTAGCTCAGGTGGTTAGTTAGTGGTAGTCCATGTCTCTATCTGGAGTCATTAAATCCTTTTTTCCTTATTTCTATTGCGTCTTTTGCGGGTTGCTAGGAATATAAATAGGTATGCCTAACAATTGGTTTAATGTTTCCATATAATATGATTATACAAAATACGAATACAATATAATTAATTAATTATATTAAAAATTTGAAATACGGATACAATACGGTTAAAATTTTTCTTGACACGACACAGTTGAAATCCTTCTTAACACGACACAGTTAAAATTTTTCTTGACACGACACAGTTGAAATCCTTCTTAACACGACACAGTTAACTTAACGTGTACAGATTATACGATACGATACGATTATACACGATTTACTTAACGTATCTAAATATGTGCATTTAACACGATTATACACAATTTACTAAACATATTTAAATTATACAATTGATATGATACGACACTATTATACATGAATAAATACAAATATTAAATTAAAAATTCAATAATATTTACTAAAAAAAATTTCAAACAAACATAATATCAAAAATTATTACAATATATAGCTCATTAAAAAAACTAAAAATTAAAAATTAGAGTTTTCATAATTCATTAAAAAAAATAATCTCCAATCCATTTTTTTGTCATTTTTCATATACCTCTATATAAATAATATGTCAATAAATAAATATGTATTATATATATTTATAATATTATAATATATATTTAAATTTTTTATATAATTTGAATTTTGAATTACACTAAAATAATTAAATATATCTTTATAATTAATAAAATAATATTTTTAATTGTATCAAATCCTATTTTAATAAATTAAATAAAAAAAATCTATTTATAATAGAGTTTTTATATAATAATTGTGTTAGAGATACTTACTATCCATATCCATTTAATTCAAATTATATACTGTAAAATCTGTATTGTTCGGCGTCTTATCAAAATTTCAGTCCTAAAATAGGAGAATAATCCAAGAGTGGGTTTGGCATGGAAAATCTTGTGTAAAAGTTTCGGCTGACCTTGCTGAGTCTCGAATTTCAGCAGCTGTAATCCTCCAATTTGAATGAAATCTTGAATCAGAATTCTTTGGTTCTTATCGAAGTAGTATCAGAGTCGAACGAACTCTGGTGAGGTAACGGAGACCACCCGCTTCGTCAAGTACCACTGAAGCACTAGACGATTCGATTGAGAAAGAAGATATTGACCTCAAATAGAGTGTGGCCGCTCTTTCCCAGAACGTCGCTCAACTGTTATCGGAATGGGGTGAGTTCAAAAGGAACAGCACCGCTGGATTGAAGTCCTCTGCTACCTGAGAAGAAGCAGAAAGTCAGGGGAGCGCGGGAGGTGGTCCGACGTGTTCGCATGTGTCTGTTCTGAGTCCGGGAAACCAATGGGAGATGATAGCTCGAAGGGTGGAGATGCCGCTCTTCAATGGTGACAACCCAGATGGATGGATATTTCGGATGAAGAGATTCTTTTCGGTACAACTCACCACAGAAACTGAGAAATTAGAGCTAGCCCTCGTGAGTATGGAGAGCGATGCATTATCCTGGGTCCAATGGTTGGAATCTCGTCAACTGCTGACCAGTTGGGAGGAGCTCAAGGTGAGAACACTTCAGCGTTTTCGCAATATTCAGGAAGGGTCAACTCATGAGCGGTTGCTAGCTCTCCGGCAAGAGGGAACAGTAGCAGAATACTGGCGGCAATTTGAGGTATTATCAGCTCCGATTCGCTATCTGTCGGATACTATCTTGGAAGGCGTATTCATAAATGGGTTAAAATCCAGTATACGGACTGAAGTTAGGTTGTTAAGGCCGGTTGGGTTGTTGAGAATTATGGAAGCTGCTCAAATGGTAGAAGATAGGGATTTAGTCAGAGCTCAAGGGCAGGTCATCCAGGAAACTACTACCTAAACCTCATCTTCACTTACGATTCCAGTGGTTTCACCAGTCACTAAGATATTCACTCCAATTGGCACACAACCAGCAACCAAACCAGAGACTCAACCTTATCGAAAGATGACAAGTGCGGAGATACAAGAAAATAAGGCTAAAGGATTATGTTTCAGATGCAACGAAAAATATTCCATTGGGCATCGATGTAAGTTATAAGGAGTTGCATATCTTGGTGGTGCACGATGAGGAATTAGAGGAAGAAAGAACCGCCGAAGAGGAAGGGATCAGTTCTGAACCTCAAGACGAAAAACAAGGAATTAATTGTCTTTAAATTCAATAGTTGGGTTGACAGCGAAAAGTACCATGCGATTAAAAGGGGAAATAGCCGGTCAGGAGGTGATTGTATTGGTGGATTGTAGGGACGCTAACAACTTCATCTCAGACAAATTGGTTAAACAGCTTGAGCTACCGGTGGAGGAAACACAAGGATTTGGGGTATCTATAGGAAATGGACAGGTTATCTCAGGTAGAGGAAAATGGAAGGGGTTAGTGTTGGGAATTCAAGATGTACAGATAGTGGATGATTTTTTATTGTTTGAGTTGGACAGTTCAGATGTGGTGTTGGGATAGTAGAGGTTGGAATCGTTGGGAGGGACCAGAATAAATTGGAAGCTGCATACCTGACAATTCAAGGTCAGGATTCAGCGGGTGAGTTTAAGGGGAGATCCTAGCTTAATGAAATCTCAGATTTCTATAAATTCCAAAGATTAAGACTATTTCCAAAACGACAAATGGAATGATGGCAGAGCTAGCGAGGCTTAGGGAGACCTTGCTGAGTCTCGAATTTCAGCAGCTGTAATCCTCCAATTTGAATGAAATCTTGAATCAGAATTTTCTGGTTCTTATCACCATCATTCTCCATAGTCAAAGAAATTCTGTGTTCTTTTGTATTAGGTATTTCAAGCCCCGAGTTTGGATAAACAAAATAGTCTTGGTGTCACTCTCTGGTTGATTATCAAGATTGCAACACTAGCAAAAGAAATATTACGAGAAGTGAAGTAAGCCATTAACTAATCAGGCTACATTATTCCATATAAATCCCAGTGTCAATCCATTAACTAATACCTGTACTTCAACTGGGCTTTCCAAAGGTTCCTTCAAGTTTCTGAAGTAACTGGAAGAAGTAAGTATTACCCCAGAAACGACAAGTAGTTTTGGGTTGCAACAGAAACAAATGTATGATAATACCTGCTTTCAGTTGGTGATTGAGAGAGACGTTTTTGTGGATGCAAGTGCACTTGATTGGAAAATGAAGCCTGAAAAGTAGCATCTTAAAAGATCTCTGACACACTACAATGCTTAAAAGTTATTGAACAGAGAATTTCTTGTTGCTCCAAGGCCAAAAAATGGTCATACATAATTTATACTGGAGACTCTTTGCTAGTTCTGAATAAGAAAGCCGTATTCGATTAAAGTGAAAGAAACCTCAGATATTTTTCGCTTCCAAGAAGTGGTCTGTAGAGTTTTTCTCTCAGCATTGACAATAGGATGGACACTATTGGATTCTGTACTTCTGCATCTTTCTTCAAATCTCTCAAGGAATTTATTTCCCTTTTAAATGCAGCATTTGATTGATCTTTGCTTACTTCGGTAGTCCTATGTTAAGAGACATTTCATCATCGAAAAAATATAGCACAAGAGTTTTGAAAGAAAATCATAATCATCGAGAAACATGAAGCTTCATATTCTCCTCACACCTAGAAATCTTCAAGCTAGATAGATCAGGCGTTCTCTTCCCAGTTTTAAGTCCTTGAATAGATGCCATCGTCAGGTTCCAAGTTGGTCCCATGCTTGAAACCACAGCTGTGGAATTGACACTTATCTGGGTATCAGATTTGGTTGCCTTATCAGTTGAGCTGGCAGGATTGACACTGCCACTTCCACTGCAAAATATTTCAACAAGTTCCCTAAGCATACACCGATACAATGTTTTTCTGCTAGTCACATGATAGAAAATGTGGTTACCAGAATATACAGTAAGTTTAAGTCAAATACGGGAAATGAACCAGGTAAGGTAACAACAAAAAATGACATCAATTTAATAACTAAAACATGGAAAAGCCATAACAGCCATGATCGTGAACACAGTCGTGTGTAACAGAAATTGGTCTGTAATGAACACACTGCCTCGGCATAAATTTTTTTTGTAAAAATTGCAAAACTCATAGAATTTATGAAGTAAAATTATGAAATATAATTATCTAATTAGCAAAAATTCAAAAGAAAAATACATTTAGGTCAAAAGTTTAAATCATTATTAGACAATAAGTACTATAGCTAGTACAAAACATAATAGATATTTGGAATATTATATCTAACATACTACTACCATCAAAATGAGTAACTAGTAGGGTTTTGATAATCTTCTTGTTGGTTTTGAGCTTGAGACCTTTAATTTTCTTGTATCCCATAATGATATTATGGTGGGGGATGACTAATATGTAGACCTACCTTTTTAAGCTTATTACTTTTAATATTTAGATAAAATGACAACAAATTTTTAGCTAAAACAAAGGTGATTGCTTTAAACCAGTTGGACAAAAAATAATAATAAAAACCTAACCTAACCTCTTTTATTTCTTCAACTTTTTTCTTGATTTCAGTCCTTTGATTTCTCCATTACATAATTTTTTGGCATTTTCTTTTTACAAACTCAAGCTATTTCTCTTCTTTTGGAACACTAGACACTTTCACGTTTATTTTTTTGTTTTGAAAAGCTAAAGAATTGCAATAATTGGTTGGACACACAAAGTTGGGGAAATAATACATATAATGGCTGTTATGAACAGGGTAACAGCAAGATAATGGCTGTTACCTGTTACATAACAACATCACAGTCGCTTTCTCAGCAAAAAAAATGTCTTTGCATAACAGGTGTAACAGTCACAAAAGGATAATTTTCCTTTAAATAATGTAACGGCCGTTATTTAATATCATGATCTACAAAAACACATCTTAATGATATCATACGAGAGAATGAATTTATGGCCTGAACATGGCAGGCATACTTTGAGAATATCGAAAAGGATTTCACATGTCATCACTACCAAAGAGAGTTAAACAAGTGTAAAACAAGAAATGCATTTTTGAAACAGTAAATTTTCAAATACAAGTATTGAAAACGAGCTAAAGAAGCCTCATGTTCAATTAGAAGTCAATTAGAGAGTTATGAATATTGAAATATATGAAGGGTGTGCTCCTTGGTTGTGGTTAAATGCATACAAATGATACATAGTAAAACAGTTCTTTCTAATACAAGAAAGAACAATAATAGGCCGAGAATACACAAAACTGTCCGATCCTATTTCCTCCTAACCACTTGGTTGCGACTTTTACAAGTAACAAGGAGAATGATAAAAACTTCATGTACTACTTTCTTTCAGGAGATATTAGCATTGAGAATCAACTTGGCAAAACCTAATATACAGTGTCAAATTCATAAATAACTGAACAGGCAAGGTTTTTGATAATTTTTAAATTTCTACAAGTAACCCAATACTGTTTCTCAAGTAATTAGATTCTGCACCAACATCCAAGTGAAGTACTATTAAGTCACTGTTCAGTTTTTGTTGCATAGTTATTGAATTCTACACCAAACATCAAAGTGAAGGCTTATTAAGTCACTGTTCAGTTTTGGATGCATAGTTAATATTCTTACCTAAATTATCAGAAGGGTGTCCAAATTTTAGGGAAGATCCCAACTCAAATGACACCAAAAATCAATGAGCACTTCTGGGTATATTGACAGCATAAGTCAAAATGATGCTGTAATTACTTGTTCTGTTTCTCTGCTAATGTTTCCACGTAAACTAAAACACACCTGGTCAAAGAATTAAGATTAACTAGTTGTCAGACATAAAAAGGATCCCTTACTCAAAATTAGTTATATCTTTAATATTCATTCCAATTCCTAGAACAATGGAATCCCCTTTTGTCATTTCCTTATCAGGATGCCTTGAAATGATAATCAGGTTGCAGTAATTTTGTATGCCATCACCATTATCCCTGTTGAAGATTGTAAGAGATGTGATCATTTAACAATTCCTCAAGAAACTTGCTGCTTGCAATAAATTTAAGTAATTTACTCGTGCTCGAACCAGAAATTCTAGCAAATTCAAAGAATAAAATTATTTATGGTAATAATCACAATTCTACTAAACAACTATTTCCTGGTATTAGACAGATTTTTAGCAATCTTTTAACTTTCAAGGAAATCGGATTCTCCTTTAGTCAATTCCAGAGAAAGTGACTTTAAATCACCAACTGATTTTCTCTGGGTTTCTACATCATTAACACTGATGCCTGCCCTGTTGAGCAGACAATTAAAGAGCTTATCATTAATGGAAATTGCACTTCTTATAGATAGCATGTGTCACCTTACACAGATGAGAAAACCTGGGCACCAGCGGATGATGGCTTAGTTGAGGTTCAGTTTCTTAGGATCTCAGCAAAAACTTTGAACTGACAACTTCTGGCTCTTTTTTCTTTATTGGTATTACATTATCCAAAACAGGTTCACTGCATGAAGCAATTAAAATTAAAAGAAAAAGAAAGGACAAAAAGAAATATCCAAAATCACCTGTCATGCCATGCACAAGAGCTTACATGAACAGAGTTCAACAAAAACTTATTGACAACATTGTGCTCTTCATTTAATTAAAAAGTACATGCATCAAATTATCTTAGAACAGGATCTTGCAAATTGACTTCAATTCAGAAAATGCTCTAGATAAATTGAAATTCAAAATTCCCCTACACCTATCATAATTAATATAACTAAATCCATTTTACCAAAATTGGAAAAGAAAATTGTTGTCATTTTCTTATCCCATAACATTTAAATCAATTACAATAAATAAAAGGATTGGAAACTACCAAATTAGTTTTCGCATTGTCTAACCTTCTCAAAGGGACCAAAAGTTTTGAAGTTGACTTCTGAATATCCTTATTGGCCTTGAAATCATGTGCTCTTTTCTGCGATAGAGTTTTAGTGGATGTAGCTTCAACATCTAAATCATTTGGCAGTGGCCCAATCCCTATCATATCTCCAGTCGGGGTTTCACTATCTGCCTTTTCTACTTCAACCCTGTTGCTCACTGATTCATTAGCATGCAGTGGATCTGAAATCTTCAGTTGTGAGTCATCATGATTAGACACATCAACAGCTATTTGTCTGTCAGTAACATTTCGCTCTCCACCAAATTCTGTGTTTACTTTTGATGCTGGGGAACCAGCTTGAATATCTGATTCACTGGCTTGAAGATCATTCCCATAAACAGATTGGACAATAAAAGATGTGTGGCTTCTTGAGCATATGATTCTGCAGACTTTGCCTTCTCCAAGAAGTGAATCTGCTGATCTGCTTCTTCTCTACTAACAGAGAGAGTTTTCTGTGCTGGAGTTTGTGCTGCATGAGATGTAACCAGATCACTAATGTTTTCAGATCTCAAAGGAGATTTATTGTTTGAAGAATCACCGGTCCCTGCACCATATACAGTAGTCTCAACAATTGAAATAGATGCATTATCTGATGCTGGAGGCTTGTCAGTTTGGCAATCATCAAATGCCTCATTATCACCAGATACATTGACTTTTGAGCCCTGAAGTTCACTCCTGTTAGCACCAGCATCTTTGCTGTCTAAGTTCATAGAAATTTTCTGTCCTTCAGTTAAGGTTGAATCGAAGTTGAAACTATCCAACCTACTATGTAAGTCAAAGAAAATTTAGAAGTCATTATGAATCTGGGAGAGATGTTAGACAGATCCTATATAATCCATTGCCCCAAAGATATTGTACACTTACTCATTAAAATCAAAAGAAAAGGTGAAGCGGTCACTTTTTCTTAGAAGACTTGTGCCAGAGATTCTCCTTTAGATCTTCCCTTGGGTTCTGTAGTCTTATTGGATGGGGATAAGAGATCAAGATAAGGTATGTACACTTTAAAGGACGTTAACTCGTCAAAATCACCATCTAGATTAAAATCCATATCCCTGAAAGAGGATATTACATTGATATCTTAGTAACTGCATCCTCATGTACATGACAGCTGTACGACTAGTAAATTAGCGTACATAGGCCCAAGCTTGAAAAGCAATCATTAGAAACAAAACATGAAACTAAGAATAGATATCTACCATAGTGGTACTCAACTTACAATGAATGTGTTCAAAAACAAAAATGAGAGGAGAGGTACTCAGAACCACTGAAGTAGGAGTCAATAAGCAATAGTTTTACAGTGATATATCATATTCTACAAGTACAGGATGCTAAGAGTCTATGGTTTTCATAACACTTACAGTTTATCAAAGTTGAATGTTTTCTTTGTGCCAGTTGAAACTGTATCAAAATTAAAATCCAATGCGTCATCTCCTGCCACTGAAAGTGATTTCCACGAACCAAGGAAATCTTTTCCAATATCCACATCTGCTTTCAAGGTGATTTAAGATTTCAGTGCATAGGTCATAAATGACAAAAATATAACTAACTAAGAAATGCAGCTTAATTGCATGATCCAGAAGCTACCAGCTCAGGCAAGGATACCGGTAGCCCTATGCAGAGGAATCATAAAAGTTCCAAACCTTTGCATAAGAGAGTTTCAAGTCACGCCTTCCACAGTAGAATTTTAAAGGAAAATAATACTAACAAATGTATGTGCGTTTGTCGTTGATGCAAACTCACTCTAATGATTCTAAGTCATTCTTAATTTCAGATATTTCTTTCCACACTTTTCTCACAATTTATCAACATTCAAGCACAATAGCACCCTTGCGCTTTCTAGAAAGTTCAAGAGTGCTATTGTGCTTAAATATCAACAAAATACTTCCAAAATAGGCAATTGATAGCAATTAAGATAGGTAAGCTGTCTATTTTGTTCATTCCTCGCTGTTATTTTCTCTGCATGGTGCGATCAAAAAGCCACTAGTAATGATTTCCTTGAGTGCATGGTGTGGATCAATAGCAAAACAGAAAATAACTATCGATGATTTCTTCTCTTTGTGATCAGCAGCTGAGGAAGTTCACTTCCGTGATTCTGCCATCTGCGTAGTAGGCGTCTCTTGTGGTTAGCACTGCAAAAAACAAGTGAACTCTGAGATTCGGATTCAATTAGAATTTGAATTTGGCAAAAGTTTATATGTCTGTCTAAAACTATCTGACGAAAAATCGGAGTAAAAGCCAAATATGTGAAAAGTATCTCAAATAATCATTATAACGGAAATGAAATGCATCAGGAAATGTTTCAACTGGATATTATCCCTTAGATAACTAATTAGCCATCTAGAGAAGAAGCATTGAGTACAGATAAATAAACCACGATGACTTTCCTTGTAGCGATTTTCGTTGTCTCAATTAACATTCAAATTTCAGTTAATAAGAAAAACTCAGATTGGAAGACAACTTTGCAGATGTTAGAGCTAAACAGAAGTCTCCTCATTCTATTAACTATCAGGTAGACCGGGTTCTATATATCGGCGGATAAGTAACATATCAGCCGCTTAGCCACGGATTTTAGAGGTGATGACACGATATTTCACCGTTTCGGCTTTGTGAATCGTTATTGCCATTCACCAACATACCGTCGCTGTATCGGCTGTAACGGCACAGTATTACAGACCCTTTCCTTTGGTGTTTAACAGCCAATTCCTTCCTTAGAGAAAAGAGGAGGGAGAGAGGAATGAAGACGCACCTGGACCACAGCTATGGGATTCTGATCTCGATTTCTCTGAGGAGGAGGAGGAGGAACCGCTATAATAAATCTGTAATAAATTTATAATAAATCTGTAAGTGATTAATATTTAAGCGGTTAATATGCTAGTTTTAACGATAAGATAAGAGATGTATAATGCAAATATGCCTAGATATAACATCCCCACTTTTCTCCCTGATTTTTTTTTCTCTTGAAAGCGATGCACGTATGTACAGTCTAGGTCAAAATTTAGCTAGTTAGGTGAAATCCCATTTAATAAAGAAATCATCTTTTGGGACAGTAATTATTTAGTATTAAAATCCATTGATTGGTGTGGTGCATCACAGCCTCCACCTTCCCGGTTGCCACCTTTGACTCCACAAGGAGGTGCTGCTCTATATCTCTCTCGCAAAAGCCCAAAAGTCAGTCTCCTCCTCTGTAGCTCACATTATATCCTTGGGTTGGTGGGCAACAACAACTCCAAACTAGTCCCCTTATTCCCTATTCAATATTCATTACTTCTTGTATATACACATACCACACAGATTGCAGATCAATTATCTTTCAATTCATAATTGATGAACAAGAAATTAAATCCATCAATCAAAATGCAGGTTAACATCAAAGAAACTATTCTAATCCGCCCTTCGCCTCCTCCCTTCGTTCAAGACCATGTTCTCCCTGTCTCCCCCCTCGACACCGACCGCAACATGAACGTCACCTTCCGTTACCTTCGCGTTTATGTTAACAGCTCCGCCGCCGCCAACGATAAACACCCCTTCAGTGTCATAGCCGCCGCCCTTTCCTCTGCTCTTGCCCCCTACTACCCACTTACCGGAACCGTCCGCCGTCGACACGCAGACAACCGCCTCGAGGTGTTCTGCTCCGGGGACCAAGGAGTGCCTCTTATCAATGCAACTGTCAACTGCACTCTTGAATCCCTCAACTACCTTGATGAACCCGACTACGATTTCGTGGAGCGATTGGTGCCCGACCCGAACCAGGACGACGGGCTGATCAATCCGTGTATCCTCCAGGTCACGGTGTTTGAATGTGGAGGGTATACTTTAGGAGCGGCAATTCACCATGCGCTGTGTGATGGGCTAGGCGCCACCCAGTTTTTCAATGTTATGGCGGAATTGGCTCGCGGGGCTGACCGGATTTCGGTTGAACCGGTTTGGGACAGGACGAGTTTGTTGAGGCCGAGAGACCCACCCAGGTTTGAGGGAGCGGTTGAGGAGTTTCTGAGGTTGGAGAAAGGGTCTGAACCGTACGGTCAGACCTCAGGTAAGCTTGTTAGGGAATGTTTTAATGTGAAGGATGAGTGGCTGGATCGGTTCAAGAATTTCCTGCTTGGAAAGAGTGGCTCTAATTTCACCACGTTTGAGGCTTTGGGTGCCTTCTTATGGAGAGCCAAGTAAGTCAATTTGATATTTATATGCATCTATAATTTTTACTGATCTACTAATATCCTACTTCTACTGTGAAAAAATTAATTATGGAAAAAAATAAAATTTTATTCAATTTTGTAGAGATGAAATATTAAACCCATTTTATAGAGTTTGAATATTAAATTCAATCTCTTTCACTTTTATTCATGATTATTTCAAGGAAACTATTTTCAAGTTTGATAATTATGACTAAAGAACTAATTTGATTAGAATAGATAAATTATTAAAATGATATTTTCATTAAAAAAAAAATTGAATTATACTAGTTTTCGGACAATATTTGCTGATAAAATTCTGAAATTCCATCAAATTCAGGTGCCAATGATCAATTTGAAACTTAAATCTGCAGCAAAAGCACACAAAATCTTTATGCACTTTATTTATCATTGTGGAAAATTTTATATTGAGAAATATATATTTAACACCATTTGGCCATAAATTTATTTTTATTAAAATTTTGAAAAAGGTACTTAATGACTTGATAATTAGTAATTTAAGAATTTAATAGAATTTAATAGAATTTAAAATAAAGTAAGTTGAAGGGCCTATAGTAAAAAACCTAGAGAGTTCAAGGGCTCCAAAATGCATTTTGCCAATAATTATTTAGACATCCACATACATAATTTTGGTTTAATGTAAATTTTGTAGTTATTAGTGAGATGGGAAACAAAACAAATTATAATGTAGAAGGATAGTGATGGGATTTGATTTGAACATTATAGTGCCTCAATTATTTGTAATTCATGATTGATATAATAGGGTGAAAGCCGCAGGAGTTGGTGGTGGTGATATAGTGAAGTTTACATATGCAATGAATATAAGGAGAATTGTGAAGCCAGCATTGCCTGCTGGGTACTGGGGCAATGGCTGTGTGCCAATGTATGCACAGCTTGTAGCCAAGGAGCTAGTAGAGCAACCCATTTGGAAAACAGCAGAATTGATTAAGAAGAGCAAGATTAATGCTAACGACGAATACATTCGTTCGTTTATCGATTACCAAGCAGTACATTTTGGCGATGGAATCACAGCAGGGAACAGAGTGAGTGGATTCACAGATTGGAGACATTTAGGGCATTCAACTGTGGATTTTGGATGGGGAGGTCCTGTAACTGTGTTGCCTCTTTCAACAAAACTACTTGGAAGTAATGAACCTTGCTTTTTCTTGCCTTACTCATCAGCAAATGCAGGCAAGAAAGATGGGTTCAAGGTGCTTGTCACCTTGCAGGAAACTGCTCTCCCTGCTTTCAAGAAAGAGATGGACAAATTTAGCCGCCTAGAATTTGATCTGTGTTGATTTTTTTACTTTTTACATTCCAATTCTTCTTCTCTTCTTGTTTTTGCTTTCTTTGGATTTTTTATTTTTGTTTCTAACTATGTAATAATCAAAATTTGAGCTGAATAGACCTATTAATAAAATAAAACGCTATTTTTTAAAATTTAAAATTATTATATATTCAGAATTTGAATTTAAAATATTTTGTTAAATAAGTGGGATATTTATGGGAGTTGCTTTCTTTGCAATTAATGCTCAAACATTTTGTATTATTTGACTATGGTTGTGACAACATTAAGAGAATAAGAGATTCAACCAATGGCTCAATGCATATATTATTACTAATTATACCCTAATTTCTCAATTCCTGAAATGGCTGTAAAAATGTCAAATAAATTTACCTTTTTTTAGTTAAATAGCTCTAAATCTACAGTTTACATTAGAAACATAAATATTTTAAAATGATTTTTTTTCTTTTTACATTATTTTAATAATTAAATAAAAAATAAGTGTGATGCTATGTATATTATCTTTGGAGTGAGTCATTATTGCGATTTTTAATCAATGGCATAATACCTAGTGGTTACTCCCTGCTCCTTTTTTAAAATTTTTATTTTATAGTTTGAATTTTCTTTGCCCTTTTGTTTTTAAAAACCCAAAAGCGTTAAAAGCAGAGGTCTCCAGCCGAGCATAGTAGATACAACGGAAAATCTATCATCTTATCCTCAACCTTGGAGACCAATAGAAAACTAAACTTGAAGGCAACAAACATAATCGCTGTGACCAAATAATCTTCTCAAGAAAAAGTCGAACATGGCATCGATTCTGGGAACTTCTTCCACTGCAGTTTTGGGGTCTAGGCCCTTCTCTTCTTCCACACCCAAGCCTTCCCTTCCTTCTATCTCCTTAAGCTCAGGTACATTTCTCAACTCAATAAGCTAAAACCCACATTTCTTTTCCTTTTCACAACCAAAGTTTCGTTTTCAATTATAAGATTTGAGATAGACCTAATACTTATTTTGTTGTTTACTCTGCGTTTATATTCTACATTCTGTCTGATTATGTGATTGGTGGATTTTGGAGTTCTTCAGTGGAGCGTTTGTGATGATAATGTATTTCGGTTAATTCGCAGGGCTTAGTTATGGGAGGAAGTATTATGGAGGAATTGGGATTCAGGGCAAGAAAGGGAGGTCTGTGTTCCTTGTTACTAATGTTGCTACTGATGTTAGCTCCGTTGAGCAGGTATACTAGTTCTATTTGCTATAATTTTATCAAATTTTTATTTTTATTTTCAATTACTGTATTGTTTTTTTAATTGCTCTAGCATTTGAAGTTGCCAAGGAGTAGCATTCCTTTTGCTTGTTGAAAGCTTAATTTTACTAGGAATGATATATGGCCATGAAATAATGCGTCAATTAATAAGACTTGGAAGAGTATGTGCAACTGTGTATAGCAAGAGTAGTTCTCATTTCTCAAATTAGGGAATTGACATTTTTAAGTTAAATTCATAGGCCCAGCAAGCTGCTACTAAGGAAAGCCAGAGGCCAGTCTTTCCATTTGCTGCTATAGTAGGACAGGATGAGATGAAATTATGCCTTCTGCTGAATGTGATTGATCCCAAGATTGGAGGTGTTATGATTATGGGTGATAGAGGGACGGGGAAGTCTACTGCTGTTAGGTCCTTGGTTGATTTACTTCCTGAAATTAAGGTAGTTTTGGGTGATCCGTACAACTCTGACCCAGAAGATCCTGAATCCATGGGTATAGAAGTCAGAGAGAGCATCATGAAAGGGGATAAGCTTCTAGTTGGGCAGACTAAAATTAATATGGTTGATTTGCCACTCGGAGCTACGGAAGATAGGGTTTGCGGGACAATTGACATTGAAAAAGCTCTCACAGAGGGGGTCAAGGCATTTGAGCCTGGCCTTCTTGCTAAGGCTAATAGAGGGATTCTTTATGTAGATGAAGTTAATCTTTTGGATGACCATTTGGTGGATGTTCTTTTAGATTCGGCTGCATCAGGATGGAACACAGTGGAACGAGAGGGTATTTCGATTTCACATCCTGCCCGTTTTATTTTGATAGGCTCTGGCAATCCTGAAGAGGGGGAGCTCAGGCCACAGCTACTTGATAGATTTGGAATGCATGCACAAGTGGGAACTGTAAAAGATGCAGAGCTCAGGGTGAAGATAGTCGAAGAAAGGGCTCGGTTTGACAAAAACCCAAAAGAATTTCGTGGTTCTTACCAGTCAGAGCAAGAGAAACTCCAGCAACAAATTTCCTCTGCCAGGACTTCTCTTTCTTCTGTGCAGATAGATCATGATCTCAAAGTGAAAATATCCAAGGTTTGTGCAGAGTTGAATGTTGATGGATTGAGAGGAGACATTGTCACTAACAGAGCTGCAAAAGCTCTTGCAGCTCTGAAGGGTAGAGATAAAGTCACTGCAGAGGATATTGCTACTGTCATTCCCAACTGTTTAAGACACCGGCTTAGGAAAGATCCACTAGAGTCAATTGACTCAGGTTTACTTGTCATTGAGAAATTCTATGAAATTTTTAGCTGAGGATTTCTCTTTCTGTAGCTTTTGTTGACTCATAATTGTCTTTTTGCTCTTCTTCTCATTTTGCCTTTCTCTGGTTTTATTAAATATTATGGAAATATGGACGTTGTTCCTGCTCTTGTTGTACTAATTGAATAGAATGAATGCTATTCAGTGTTGAAAGTTCACTTTCTTAAAAGATGCTATTAGAGCTATTCGCATCATTTTTCTCCTTTCTGGAGGGAAGTTCAGCAGCAACAAGATGGAGTGCTACTTTGTTTTTATACATCCGGCATTCATGCTGTAGATTGGAGAACTACTTGTTGTAGCAGATTGGAGTGCTTTGGTGTCACTTGTACGAGGTGTAAGATCACAATTTATAAAACATAATAATCATATTGTATGAATCATGTTGAGCGTTAAAACTTATTGCACAAGGAGGAATTTCTCATGAAACAAATTGAGTAGTGGTAAGAAAAGCTACAGCTTGGGTATATTCTTTGGAGAAGTTCCAATCCAAAATGGGGGCCTCCGCTCCAAGAATTGAAGTGGTCTTTGGTAGACAAGTGATGCAACCCTAATTATGATTGCAAGCTGTTAAAACCCAAATCCCATACCTTCTGTTCCCTGATTGAAAGTCAAACAAATGGAGAAGATACTCGTATCCCATCCGTTGTTTCTCCTCTACTCTGCGGTTCTCATCCTGCATTTCACCATCCGAAACTCTGAGCCAATAAGGAAAGCCTTTCACTTTTAGTTTGAAATTTAATTAACAGCTAGGAGTAGAACCTTGAGAAACATTTCAAGGGGAACATCATTCTACTTCGTTGGCATTTGGAATTGGATCAAAAGCTTTCTTGTCAAATAGTATTCCGACCACAGGAACTACTATCACACCCCGCTGCACGTAGAATCCAGATAATAGTTTTAAAACTATATTACAAACATATGAAGAGAAGTAGTGAGCATTCAGCCTACTAAAACCGTATGCAGTATTTACAGCTTCAAGCAATGAAGGGTAGCAAGAGGTGATCACAAAGGCACTGAACTCAATTTTGTCTTGGTGACAGATCGTGACAGAGTGAGCTAATGACTAAAAGCTCGACACATAAAGAGTAATGATCACGAATAGAAACCTTGGTTTTAATACAAAAAAGAACAATCATCGAAAAATTCCAGAACAACGGCTTTCTCAGATTTTCCCATTCTTGACAGTTCTGAAATCATATAGCACATTCAACTTGAATCAACTCTTAAAACTGCTATTTATGCATTGCAATATAGTGACAAAAAAAGGAAAAAGGAAAAGAAAAGTTGTTTCCGGAGAATGTATGTTCGAACAAACTTGACATATTCATCTTATGTCAAAGCACAAACAAATAAGAAATTGAATTTGCAAACGTACAAATGCTTCAAGAACAGTAACATTATCAACCCGAGAAAGGGTCTAATCCAATCTCTTGACAAATAAATTTTATCAATTTCATAAAATTTATCTTTGCAAAATAAAGATTAAATTTATTTCTAGTAATTTACTTTTCCAAATGAGCTTAAATTATACCATATGCTAAGATTGTAGTCGGCTTGAATATTTATGAATACTTCCTAATTGATGGCTATGAGAATCAAAACATAATACAAATGCAAATGATCAAATTAGTTCTTCAACTTGAAAAGCTTGCATTTTCATTTTTAGAATTAATCGATAGATAAGCAAGGTACACATATAGCAAATGGCCCCATTATTTATTCAATTATTTCTTCTGTCGATACTGGATATATAATATTCTTATATTCGAATTTAATTCAGTTTTGTTAAAAGAAATTAATTGAAATAATTTCGTAACACAATTCATGTGCTTGAAATAAATTTGCAGTTAATAGAACTAATTTGAATTCATTGATTAATTTAAAACAATTGAAAAGTGATATAAATATCCACACTTTACCACTTTTGACATAACCTTTTTCTTTACAAAATGCCTTTTCTTTTAACCGTGCGTGTGTTGAAAAAACCAAATTAATTGAATTTTGATATTTTCTTCTGGCTGATGAAACACTGTATAAGAAATGTAGAATTATTTTCCCCCTTCTAGCTAAGGAGGCTCATTCACAACAGAACAGCAAAGATTGGATTTGCAGAACTTTCCATCATGCTTAAGAGTCAACTTGTATTTTACATCTGTAGAATCAAAACCACTCTTCAAACTCAAACATGACAAGTTTTCAACAACATCTTGTGTCTATTTACATTATAAATACAAATGATTTTTCAAAAAATATATAAATGTGGTAATCTCTTGAGGGGGAAAATGCAAACAGAATAGAATGCAGCACAGAATGACCAGCCCAGTCCCAAAACCAAGCCTGTCCTTTTTTTCAGTAATGATTGCTAAATCATATACAAAATCAGAAATATTACTTGCCCATGAGAAAACAACAGACAGAAAAATCAGGCTTTTTAATTTATGTACGAGCTAGGACTGAGATACTAGCTGTTCACTGTTTGAGTTTACTTCTTCTGTTCTAATGGTGCCTTCAAGTGTAGCTCCTTTTTTAGCAGGTGGATATGATAATCTACGGGCATTTATAGTTCCCTTCCCATTGGACAAAGGCGGTTTAGATGAATTTGGGGTTTTAGCAGTTGGTGAGTTGTTCGTGCTTTTTCCGCTTTTTTTTGCCTGCTTTTTCTGAACCTTTTTTGGACTAATGGAGTGAGCAGGGACTTGGCTTTCCCAAGGACAAGGAGCAATCCAGCGTTCCATCCAGCTCCAACCCCAATTCGTTTTGCTAAGTTCACAATTTATCAACCCAAGATACTGGCTGGAGTTGGCTCTCCACTGTAATTCAACCAAGTTCATCATTTTTTTTCTATTTATGTTAGCCAAGGTCATAAAATTAATATTTAGATAGTCATTTGATAGGGCACAACAGCACAAAAATAAGGACTAAGAGAGAGAGAGAATGACCTGATGAGAAAAGGCGTATGCCATAGCTCGCTCTCGCTTCACAGCTGCATCTTCCCTCTGATGTATTCTTGCAAGAGTTTCTTCCATTGTTTCGGAGCCACCAGACCATTCTACCTGTCAAGTACTTAAAAGAATTAATCATTGAGTGAGAGAGGGCTGATTAGCAAGAAAAAGAAAAAGGTTATTCCCATTATTGGAATAACATGTAGGCACATAGCAAATGGGGATTCTCATCTTTACATTTCTAATATAATTGGAATAAGAACACCTCTTGTTGTTCTTCTCTCTTCTTTTTATTCTTCTTACTTTCTCAAATCAGCAAAACATACATACTCTCTGTATTAAAAGTAATAGCACGCAAGGATAACAATTATACAACTGCAGTGCAGAAAGAGGCAGCTCTAGAAGAATCGAAAGTTTGTTTGACATAGTTTTAGAGCCAGCAGATGAGATACCAAGATTCCCTTACAGGAAACAAGTACTGCTGACTTCATATCTATTTAGGATTCTCGCGCTCTATATCATCACAATAAAAGTACTCCATTTGGTGAGTTGTTTCAACAATAAAATTGAATCTAACCTCTATATCATGAAGCTTTGCCTCAAGTTTTAGTTGATTCTTTAATTTCTTCTGTCTTAACCGGCCTTCTATTACCATACATTGTCGGCAAGCTCGAATTTGGGCTTGTATTTTGCTCTAAGAGTGGAGATGGTTCAATGTACTTTTAGCTTGCTTTTTAACAGAATAATTCTGGGTCAAGTCCTGTAATCTTGCAGCTCCTTTCATACGACGTAATATCTTTCTAGCCTACGTCAAGAGAAGACAATTTAGCCAATATCATATATAGGAGTTCTCGAATTTGTATAACTCTGCAAACATATGCACAGATGAATGAAAAATGATACAAAAAAATGTAATATCTAGTATATTATTTAGAGATATAAATAGAGTCGGAAACAACCAAGATGGTGGTTCATGACAGCCATTACTGCAAATAAATACCTTCAATATCCTCCACTAGAAAGGATAACTACTCGTAAGGGAATTTAATCAGGTAAACATCTAGATCCTGTTCAATAAACCACAAGGTTCACTTATCCACTTTGTCCACAGTGGCTAATTGCAGAACCTAATAATTTTGGATATGGTTCTGATAAGGAAAGCTGCACTGAGGCTGCTAGCCAAATATATAATGCTGATCAGTAAAGTTCTTTAACTAAAAGGTAATCAAGTAATACCAAGCAGCAATCGTGTCCTCTATTATTTAACATGCTTACTAGTTCACCAATAAGAAATTAAGATCCCAACAGGTTCATTAGAATGATTGGTTTTATTTCACTGGACATCAGTTGCTGGTTTAGTCAAAGCTATTTCAAAAACGATATTTAGACCCACCAATGTATGATAATTTAGTTCACTTAAATGTTTGAAGTTTACCAAAAATTGTGCAGTTTATGTATATCTGTAAAAACAGTAGAATTAGACAAATCTATATTTAACACGAGACAGCAAAGTTTCACCTCTCATGCCTTTTGTAGATTATAATTCAATCTTAGGTGCACCCTTCTTTGTCATGAGGTAATCCAAATTTTAGAATTTTTTCTTTACATGAATGCATGTTTTTGCATAAGGAGGTTCAACATCAAATCTGTTTGGTAGATGCAAATTGAAGTATCAAGTTATGGAGTTTGACGCAGATAATAACAAATTAACTAATTAACATGCCTAATTATATTACTTCCAATAAAGTGAAAATTTGTAGTGGCATGAAAATAGCTCTAGCATGTAACTAGACATACCACATAGGCCCTAAATGCAGTTTGAATCTGAGTGGCAGCCAAGTGTTCAACTGGCATGTCAAGAACTTTTGGATTGCCATTGGTAGAACTAGCAGACTCTTTGTGTGATCGGTTCTTCCATTTGAAGCCATTTGATTTTGCAGGAGCTGAAGACCCCTGTCTCAAATTGAAGGAATAGATGAGATTATGTTTAGATACAAATTTCATTGCCATTAGCCTAGAAACAGACAACAGCAGTAAATACAACTACCTTCAAGGAGATCACGATTTGAGAATAAGCAGTTATTCCAAAATTAAAAAAATTTTATGGCCATTACAGAAGCCTTTACAAAGAAAACTTACATGGATTCATTATGAAAACGAAATAAAAACAAAAATTTGCAGCTAATTAAACAAGATAAAATCTTTTGATGATTCAATACCTTCACTTGCTTTGAACTGTCTTCCTTCACCTTCTTTGAGCTAATTATTGTCTTAAACCAATCACCAGAGCCCATTTCAGTTGTCAGGTGCTTTTACTCAACTCAACATAAACCTGCCAGAATTTTTAAATTAAATACAAGACACACCAGCATTCTGCACATATTCTAAAAATTACATCTTTTACAAATAGACATACCCATAAACTAAAATATTCAATAATTTTCTCTCATTTTCTCAACAACCAAGCGGATGGTCAATGATGAAATTTCTCCATCACATTCTCCTACACACAATCATAGTTCCGCCTTTCTGTCTCAATCTGATAATATGAACCTCAAAATGATCCCTTCTCAAAGAAAATAGTACAGTAGATATCAAAAAAGTGAATTACAATACCCAGAACACAAAATTTCAGTTCCTAATTCATTAACTAGATTAATTCAAGCAACTTAACTAACCGTTATTGCATCCAGATCTCCCCCATCTCTCTCACTCAAATCGCAGTGGTCAAACATAAGACGAGGAAAACTAACACAAACAGTTTTTGACCCAAAATAAAATCACAAAGGAAAGTAAAGAAATGAAAACCAGGATATAAGTGAGACATACCGGAAGAAGAGTAGCAGAGGCTTTTGACAGTCAAGATCTTGAAGAAACAAAAAGTGAAGGAGAAGAAAAACCCCAAGAAAACCAATAAAGAAAAGAATAGAAGGTGGGTGTGGAAACGTGGATTGCCATGGCCCATTACCAGCTTTTTCTCCCGCAGAATGCACTGGGGTGCAAATGGCCCTTCAATCAAGGGATCAACAACTAATAAATAAGGGATCAGTTCAAAGAAAAAAATAAACTAATAATTAATGGGGATTGAGATATTTCCGTGAAGCTCAGTGTTACTGACTTATTGTGTTAGCTTGAGTGTGTTTTTTTTTTTTGGTAATAAAACTTCAAACAATAGGATTGCTTGACAGTGACATTAGAATAAACAAACAATAATTATTTCACTTTCTCACTTTAAAATTTTTTTAAAAAAATGTTTTATCTGATCATATGCGAAATCAGACTGCATAACAAAAAAACAAAGAAAATGATTATTTCTCATTCACAACAAATCAAGAATATTGCTACATTATTACAATAATTCTTTCAAGTTTCATGATTTGAAAGGATATATCATTATTTATTTATTTATTGTTATAAAAAAGGCAGAAGACTAACTACTGTTAGTTGAGAGAATATTCATCCATCTTTTGCAACATATTGGAAAATTATTCATGAGATTTTTAATAATTTTAAGATTTCGATGATTTTGATGTTATTTTATTTTACTGGAATTATTGCTTGTAGTTTGGAATGAAACAAAGCGATACTAATAAAATAATATGAAATTATTCATACAATTATTGCTTTGGTTTTGGTCTTTTTGCAAGCCAGTGTTTTATCTTCATCATTCAGGTTGGCTGCTGGGACCTTCGCAGTTCGCAGGATTGCTAAATACTGTTTTGAATTTTATTACAAGCTCGATACTAGAGAAGAGATTGTTAGTTTTAATCGATCAGAAATAATTAATTTAATTTTTTTGACATATTTTATTATTTTAAACTTTAATAGTTCACTTTTGTAATTATTTAAATATATATTAGGTTACTTTTGTATTTTATTATTTTATTTAGATTTTTGTAGTTTACTTTTATCATTTTTAATAATATATTAGATTTTTTTTGTATTTAATTTTTCTTTTTATCAAATTGGGATGCTCCGTTCCAAACTGAATTTGAGTTTTGGCTAACTTTATGTCACCTGAATTTCTCATGCTTTTAAGATATCATACGTTCATCTAATTAAAATATTTAAAGTATCTTTTTATAGTATTTTGAATATTCTTCTTTTTATAATTTAACTTTTAAAATAAGTTAAATTCAAAATTTACTTATTTAACGTGATATCAGAGTCAAATTATATTCTGATATTGGATCATCTGCATATATTTACTTTTGCAAACTTTACTTTTCAAATTTTCCGTAAATATTCGGTCCTAAACATAAAGAATATGTATTAAGATATCTCACATCAATTAATTAAAAGATTCAAATATATCTTATAGTGATTTAGACATCAATCCTCCCTTAATTAGCTTAGGAATTAATTAGATCCAAAATTTATTTATTCAATACTAACATTGTGTATGACATAATCAGTAGATTTGGGTTAATACCATAATCGAATATTCAAAATTTAAGGAGAAAAACACCTGTTATAAGTTGAACAAAACCCGACTATAAGAAAAATCAAACAAAATTTCAAATATTTAGTTGTATCGTCAGATTGTTCGGTAAAAGAATCAAATAATACATATATATATATATATATATATATATATATATATATATATATATATAATTGAATTGAACTGAATTTATATTTTTTTAAAAATCCTTTTTTACTTGAATTAAATCCCCAAAATAATCCAAAATTTCATTTCAATTTTTTTTTTGTCTTTTTTATCAAACAATTTTCAATTCAGTTCATTCCTTAAAAATCCTTTAAAGTATTTTCTAAAAGTATTGGTTTTTAATATTTTAACTCTTCATTTAACCTTTTTTATTATTTTTCTCTTATATAATTTATAAATTTATTTTGGACTCTAATTCATTAGAAGATAAAACTGTTTTTTTTTTTACTTTTTTCAACTAGAAAAATTAATAGTCTTCAAATATTAGCGTTGTATGGCATGATATTTCTTTTTTAGCCTTCATTTTTTATTTAGCACAAAATATTTTATAGTGATGGTAAGAACTTAATTATAATTGTCCTATCAATTTCATAAATATTATCTATTTTATTTCTAATTTAAACTTGAATGAAATAATTTTAAACCATATTTTTTTTACAAATGTTTAATTTAATAAAATTTTAATATGTTTTTTTTCTTTTGTAATTTAAATCTTATAAAATTTAATTCCAAACCTTATTTTTAAAATATTTAATTCAACAAATTAAACATTAAAACCTAAATTGTGAGCTAAACCATTTATAAACCTGAATCAAAATTGAAATAGGTAATTTATGAACCAAAATTTAAACGGGTTGGTTCAAATTTAAAATTTTATTGAATTTGAATAAGTGATTCCTGAATGAATATATATATATATATATCGCTTAAATTATTACTTTTTTCAAGTAGAGAAAGTGATTTTTAACATTTGATTATTTCAAGATTTAAATTCTATAAATCACTACTGCAAAGTCTGATGTTTTAATAAGAATTTATGAATAAAAAAATATAATCACTACACTTTTTTTGTTGTTGTTAAATTAAAGCATAAATGGAATAACGCCAATTGCAAATAAGAAAAGTAAACTTTCTTTTAACATAAAATTAAAATTTGACATGAATATAAATACCAATGCAGCTCACAAAGTTCAAAGTGCTAATTCAGAATTGAAATTGCCTAGCTTAGGAGAGTAATTACTTCCCACTAAACAATAAATTTTCCGTAAATTTGGATCACAAATTAGTGAGATATACAGCATAACAATTTCAGGCAATGAACCCTTGAAGGGATTGTTTCTTTATTACAATTAAGGTGATAACAATGCATAAACTATAATTTTTATTTTATAAATATAATTGTATTTTGTCTAATAATATGTTTATTTTTTTAATATTCCATTATTTTGTTTAACCTTAACTAATGAAAATGCGTAAAGTGGTGGTCCCAGTTCATTAATATGTTTGGCAATGGGGCGGGATGGGATTGGCGGACTGAGCGCCAGCCCCATCCCTGTCTGCGCAAGAATCTCTATTCCCTACAATTATTTTTTTAATTTAAAAAATAATATATAATAAATAATTAAATTAATTATATAATCAATTAGTAAAAAATTAGATGTGGTAGATGTCAACACGATTAAATCTAATTTAACATGATTGATTATATAATTAATCTAACTAATTTAATTATTAATCAATTTAATTTATTTATTTATCAACTAATCAAATTATTTTATAATTAACTAGTTAAAAAAATTATCAACTAATTTAACCGATTTATTATTAAACTAGTTAACCAGTTATGATTTAATTTTATTGAACTGATTAATTAATTTTACATAAAAAATTTTTTAATCATTTAATTTTAACAAAAATATATTATAAAATTATTCATATATATTATAAAATATTTTAATATTTAAAATAATTATTGGGCGGAGAGTATCATTCACATCTCCACCCCGCTCCGCTCAAAGAGAGAAAAAATTTCTTATCTCTGTCCCCATGAGGAGCTGAATGGGGGACTTCCTGCCCCATTTGAAGCAAATCTCCACAGAAAATAAAAATTTTCTGGCCCGGCCCATTATTGAGCCTATTCATTAGTGCAGGATGCTCGAATCAGCGACCTTGGGCTCATAAGACCAATGCTCGAACCAACTGAGCTGCGGGTGAGAAAATCTAGATTTTTCGATGTCATACGCCAGGAAAAATTAATGAAAGGATTTCTCCGTGGAGAAAAAATTGTTCATTGTTGATGTTGATTAATAAAGGAATTGACCTGGTGATATGACATCAAAACTCATTTCTCTAGTAATCGATTACCTGAAAGTTGCGGCATTTTTAATTTTTAAGTCTATTTAGTTTTTATACCAAAATCATTGACCATAATTAATAACCTATGTCTTACAATTCCACACGTAATTACCACCTAATCCCTTAATAATCTCTTTTATTTATTGCCTCCACTATGTAATAATAATAATAATAATAATAATAATAATAATATGCCGCCATACCATTAGAGATTACAATAATAAATACTAATACAATATATCTAATATAAAATTTACAGATTTTGATTGAGATTTATAGTATTCGTGTTAATCTGATAAAAATATAAAAATTATCGTATTATGTTTCGAGTTGATTTATTAATATGAAAAAAATATATTTAATATATTAATAATTTATATTATATTAAATAAACATATTTAATTTATTACATTTATAACTTATATACATATCAATTATATTGTATTATATTAATTCAATTTAATTTTATAAATTAATCGTGTTAAAACATATCGTATTTTGTTAACTCGTCTATTTAAGTGGATCACGTTAATATTTAAATTTTAATATTTAAATTTTAAACACAATTAATTTATTATATTATTATATTATGTGCATATCAAAACACGACAACAGGAATTGCAACCCCAACATACCATGCTCATGCTGACGACTAATTAATGATTTGGATTTAGGAAATTATATGAAGTAATTCAATGAAAATATTTGAAATTTGATGTTCCCAAAGATTTTCTTTTTGAGAATTCGAATTCAATTTTTAACGTTTGAATCTCATAAAAATTGGTTAAATTAGCTCCTCAAAAAAATTAAAGAAATAAAAAAATTATTTACATATATTTATATTTGTCTTTGTAAGTACCTGAGATAATAAGTTATTCCCTTTTTTTTTAAATAACTTTAGAATTGCTTTCAAATATATAAAATAAAAAATACTTTTTTTTTATATGGGTGGTGTTTTATTAATTTAATTATAAATAATATATACGAATTTGAAGAAATGTAATTTCCAAGAAATATTCCATCGTTTTAAAGTCAAACTTGAGAAAGAAGTAGGTACAAGAATTTCCTACTACGCAAAATTTTCAAATCTCTCAATTTCAACAATTCACATTAGAAAAATAACTCAAAAATAAACAACTATTAAACCACTAACACATAAATTTACTTGTATAGAAATTGAGCAAACACACACCACCTTAACATTTTAATCATTTAACGAAAACCAATTAACACCCATGGGTTCCAAAGATGACGACGATAAAGAATATGGTGTCAGCCGGAAGATCATGATCTCTGCCATCTTCTCTTTAGTGACGGTGGCGGTTCTCGTACTGCTTCTCCATCTCTACTACAGATATCTCTTACGACGCCGTGAAAGGAGACACCGCGCCGCCCTTCATCGCCTCAGCAGGCAAATTGTACCAGACGTGGCTGGCTTATATTCCGGTGGGGAAGCACCCAGGGTAGGGCTTGAACCTTCGGTCATAGCCTCACTTCCGGCCAGCAAGTATAAGCTTGAAGGTGGTGAAGCGGTAGAGTGCTCGGTTTGCTTGGGCATCATAGCGGAGGAGGCCATGGTTAGAGTGTTACCTAACTGTAAGCACATGTTTCACAAAGATTGTGTTGATGTTTGGTTTGGGTCGCACACTACTTGCCCTCTGTGTCGCACCGTGGCTGAGCCAATGGTCAAGCCACAGGAGAAAGTGGTTCAACCCTCGGCTCCACCGCTCGACGTAACTCCTGACCAGGGTGGCGGATCAGGCTCGCGATTTGGGTCTTTTAGGTGGATGGTTAGTAGGGAGAGATCGTCAAGGGTTGGAAGCTGCGGAGAAATTGGTGCTCAAGATTTGGGGAGACAGTGAATATTAATTAATTAATTATGAGGTTTCTTCTGTAAATAACTTTTGCTATATATATTTGGCATCACAATTACATTATTTGGGGATTCAAATTTTTCAATTTCTTTTTTCTGTAGGGATTTTGATTATGTTGGAGTTCATTATGATTTTGTTGAAGTAATTAAAGTAATTAAGTGATTGGGTATTGTTATATTAATTGTTTTGTTGAATTAAATTTAATCAATCACACGTTAACAAACTTAATGTTTTTATTTACATTAGTTAATATAAATATAAAAATTAATGAATTTACATATCAATATGCAATTGGATTAGTTTAGAAGACTATTTAGTTAAGAATTTCTCAAATTTTAGTTTTGGCTTTTGATTTGTTTGGAGTTGGCTGCAGATGCAGATGCTGCTGGTGTTGGTGTTGGTTTTCTGAGATAATATTGGTATCTTCTGCTATTTCACTATTGACATTATTTGACTAGACCAAAACAAATAGAGTTCCATGTAATTGCAAATTAAAAATTAGATGAATTTCCGAATTTATTTTAAAATTGAATTTATGGTTCAATTCTCCTATATATTGTTTTTAATCGATGGGTACTTTAGTCAAGTTTCTAATAAATCAGGTGAAAGATTGAGATATTTATAATGAAAATTTTAAATAAAATTATATCACAAGCACTTTATATTAATTATGATCTGTCTTGAACTAAATTTAGTAATTTTTCAGAATTAAATTATTAAATAGATTGGAAATGAAGAACTATAAATTAATGCAAGTATAAAAAAAAATTAATAAAATTCGGCGGCAATGATTAATAAGGCCCACATTGAGCAAATTGCAAACAAAGATAAGTAGGGGATTGTTATACAGCGGACCTATCTACCATAAAAATATTTAATTTATAATTTTGTAACTCTAAAATACTTTTATTAATTTCTAATATTTTCATATCAGTATTAAAATTATACGTGAAAATAATATGTTAGATACCATACTGCCATGTGTTTTAAAATTAAAGTACTGTAAATGTAATTTATGTAACTTCTTACTTTTTCAACAATTAAATACATTTTCTTTCAAAAAAATTTCACTTTCTCACCACTCAAACGATTTTTTTAAAAAAATTCATAAAAAAATTTCTGAATTTTTTTATTTCATGTATTTTTTCAAAAAAAATCAATAAAAAATTAAATGCATTTTTTTAAAAAATTGAATTTTTGTATTTTTTTTTTCATTATATTTAGGAGAGGAATACATGAAAAAGTGAAAAAAAATTCAAAATTAAATATATTTCAAATGTTTGATTTTTTTCATAACTCTTCTGGGGAAAAAAATAAATGAAATAAAAAAAATTTGAAAAAAGAATTCAAATTAAATTCATTCCGTATGTTTTATTTCTCTCCTAATTCTTATGGAAAAAATATATGAAATCAATTTTTTTTTAAAATATGTATTTATTTTTTTTGAAAAAATATATGATTTTTTTTACAATAGTTTGCTAGGTGAGAAATTGAAAGAATTTTTTTTTTCAAAATAAAATATATTTCGTGTGTTTGATTTCTCTTCTAACTCTTATGGGGAAAAAATCAAAATTATCGGACCTGAATCGACCAACGAACAAAAAAAATTAGAGAGTTAAGGGTTTAAAGTTCAATCGGGATTGAAGCAGGATGGAATCAGTTTATATGAAATTTTCTAAAAATATAACATATAATATATTTATATATAATAAAATGTGAAAAATACTTATACTAAATAAGTTTCATATACTAATAATGTTCAAAAACTTTCTCAAATAGAATAATATGTATATATTTAATTTTTCATAAATAATGGAATATAAATAATTTTTAAAAATCAAAATTGACAATAGTTTTTTAAGAATTACATTACAATAATAATTTTTTTATATAAATAATTTATATAAAATTCCTTATTAATATATATCAATAAAAAAATATGTGAATAATTTTGTAAATAATTAAATTTAATATTTAATTATTATTTAGTAAGAATACCATTACTTATATTTTTTTGTTTCTTAATTAAAATAATTTTTATATAAATAAAAATAATTATGTAAAATTTTTAATAATATATATTAATAATAGAAATATAAAGAACCAATTAAATTTTAAAATAATACATATCTTTAAAATAATATATTTCTTGAATGAGATAAATAATAGTTAGTAATTTTATCATATATAAAATTGTGAGATATAAAATAAATGGAATTAGTTGGTGCACTGGTAAGTGCCCTTTTTCTTAACCTAAAGGATGCGAGGTCAACTCTCCACAACAATATTTCCACGCATCAATTAACATTTTTCTGACTGCAATAACCAGTGGGCTGACCAGGTTTAATAACAATTAAAAAAATATATGAAATCTAAATTTTTTTAAAAAAAAATGTATTTCATTTTTTTGAAAAAAATACATGATTTTTTTTATTAATCATTTGATTGGTGAAAAAGTAAAAGAATTTTAAAGGAAAATATATTTAATTGCTGAAAATGTGAGAAATAATACAAATTACATTGACGGTACTCTACATAATAATATGATACTTGATATATTATTATCACGTGTAATTTTTGTGTTGATATGGAAATGTTACATGTAATTTTATTGATAATATGAAAATATCACGTCAGTATTCCGTTAAGTAAATTGTCTGGAATGAACGAAAACATTTTAGAATTACAAATTAAATATTAATTATTTTTTCTTTATAAATTAAAGTTCAGGTACCATTACGTTACACGCAACATAGTTAGAGTATTGTCGATATAATTTACCCTAATTTAGAGTATCATGCTTCTAACATTACAATTTCATCATTTATAAAGTTGCAGATTCATTATTTATAATTTATAAGTTTATCGTTTACAATTTTCAGATTTATCTATTTGAAATTATAGGTTAATCATTTATAACTTATAAATTAATCATTTATAACTTGTTATTTCATCACTTACAGGTTCATCATTTACAACATGCAGGTTTATCTTTTTAAAACTATATATTTATTATTTAGAACTTACAAGTTTATTATTTAGATTTTACAGGTTCTTCATTTACAAGTTCATTATTTATAATTTGTATGTTTATCGTTTTGAACTTGCAGGTTTATCGTATAAAAACTACAACTTCATTATTTAAATCCAACAGGTTTTTTATTTATAAATTTATCGTTTACATCTTGTAGGTTCATCATTTATAAGTTTATCATTTAAAACTTGCAAGTTTATCGTTTACAACTTATAAATTCATTGACTTATAAATTAATTATCTAAAATTTATAAATTCATCACTTACATATTTATTGTTTATACTAAAATCCATTGTCATCAACCTCCATCAACTTGATTTTGTCTCTTTATATTTCTCATTTTTAGTTCAAATATTTTCATTTTCTACCATTTTATTTCACAAATATATCAAAACTGATATTCTTCATCTCAAACAACAATAATAACTAAAATAATAAAAATTAAATTAAATATGCAAATTAAAAGTTTTATTTCTCTAAAACAAATCTAAAATAGATAGAGAAAAAAACAAGAAGAAAAAGAAGAAAAAGAAAAGAACAACAATGAAAGAAATACGCATTGAACATTAAAAATATGTTATACATATGAATTATTAAATAATATGATGTTATTTTAAAATCAGTAAACATCAGTCCATGATATAATTTGTGGTAAGTACAACGGTGTAGCTAGGTAATGGACTCAATTTGGATTTATTATCTTAATAATATTAGAAAATAAAGAATTTACAAACTAATATGAAAATTGGAATTACTAATAGGATTAATTGCTGTTTGTGGTAGTGATCGTGTTAATTAGGTTTACGCCATGAAAAGACTATGGAAAAAAAAAATCTCATGTGTGGACCGTGCAAATCTCTATCTCTATTTTGCTTTAAATGTCTATTTTGAATTTTTTTGGGAAAAAGTATACAATTTTTTAACATTTCAACTCTTTTATACACACATATATATATATATATATATATATATATATATATATATATATATATCAATTGTATACTTGATGTTTGAATTTTTTTAATTAGATTCTTCGGTCCATTTTTTCCATTTAAAATCTAATGATCAATGATTCAAAAACTTTTGGATGAATTTTTCCTAGGCAATCAATCCGGAAATTTTAGTCATTTAAAAAATTTAATCTTTAACTCAAATTAGGTAAGATATAAATTAAAGAAAAAAATTATTAATTTTTCTAATTGATTGAAATTTATTATATCTATTTGTTAGTAAATTAATTTAAAAACGAATATAATAATTTTAGTAATATGATAATTTAATATAATAATTTTTAGTAATTTAGAAAATTACTAAAATTAGTATAATAATTTTATTAATTAATTTGAAAAAATTAATATAAAAATTTTAGTAATTTAAAAATTAATGAATTTTAATAAATCTAGTAATTCAAAGAAAATCAATGTATGGAAAAATTATATAATAATTCTACAATAAAAAATGACATGCATTTAAGGAGTTAAAAGAGAAATTTATTATTTTTTTAAATTATTAAAATTATTATCGACGGATTATTTGGGAAAAATCTGCAGCAGTATTATTTGATTATTATTAATACTTATTTATTATCCTTTATCTTAATTTTTATATAGTGCTGTCTATTTTAGTTAAATAAATTTGATTATTATTAATACTTTATATATTATTTGAAATTATTAGGTTAATTTGGAAGGCTATTGTAATTATATATATATATATATATATATATATATATATATATATATATATATATATATATATATATATATATATATATATATATATATATATATATATCAAAATTAAGGGATTGATGACATTAATTAACCAAATTTATCATTTAGCCTAAGAGATCAGAGATTTAAATTCGTAAACTATTTTTGCTTATGAAAATAAATCACAAAGACATCCAGATATGTCTTAGAGAGGGATAATTCAAGAGATTTTAAAGCCGCGAATAGGACCGAAACTGGTAAGAAATTGATAAATAATTAGCTAATAATTAATGCATTCAATCTATTTCTATTCGAATTTGACATTAAGATATGACATTGCATGTGTTAACCAACAAAATTTATTTAAATAATCAGTTAATAATGTAATACTGATAATAAACATGTCAAAATTTATTCACCCTTATGTTGAAAATCCTCTATTTTATTCTCAATCAAATGCAGTACTATTGCTTTGCTTATAATTATGTGCAATCAAATATAAATAAATGAAGCTAATTAATATACAAATTTGTCCAACACAATGCCCTCCATCTATACAGAATTAAATACCTAATCAGCGGAAAATTATTGTTGCATCAATTTTTAGCCAATTTAATTCTAATTTTAGTAACGATTGAAAGTAATAGAAATATATTGCTTTTACTCATGAATTGTGACTCAGTTGACAACACATGCTGAATTTGCTGGAAATAGTTTCAAGTTCGAACACTACTAAACACATTTTTGGAGAGAGTTGAGGTGAAAAACCTCAAGATTAATTAGTCTATAACTGTCAAACAAATAAGTATACATGTGGTTTAAAAAAAAAAATTCACAGAAATTTCCAAGAAAGAAGCTGAAAATGCCGTGAAGTTCTACATTTGTTGTACAACATTGATTATATATATATATATATATAAAACCTGAATTTTTCTGAATTACAAACAAGTTAATTTACATATTTTATTAGAATAAGAATTGTTTTTTTCAAAAAATTTGGCTATTGATTTTGAACTTGTAGAAGAAATTTGATAATGACGTGCATGCATGCAGTGAATGAATTAAGCTCTTCCATTTTTAGACTTCTTATGCCCTTAAATGTTTTAACCTACTAACTTACTCTAATTACTCCATTACTGAATCAAAATCCCATAAATCTTTTACAAAAATGTAATGCAAAGATTTGCTCATGATAGTCAACAACATATATTTCAAATTTATTTGAAATCTTCAGCTCATTTCCAGATCAAGAAACTCGTAATTTATATTTTATAATGAGCTACGTGTTAATTAAATCCTGTACAGCAGATGATTAGTGAGATATTTCATATTAAGAAACTCGTAATTTATAGATTGTTTACCTTAATAATGAACTGTACAGCAGATTATTAAGGGTTTGACAGCCTGGAGATTGCTTTATCTGATGACTATGCCAATTTTCACATGCTTCCATTAATTTAGTAATGGGCATATTAAGTTGCTGATACTTGTCAGTTTTCAATATAAGAACCCAATATTTATGGTATTTACTAAATGAGTATTGTTGTGTATAATACCAGTTTTTCTTTCAATTACATTATTCAAATCTTGTTTTTTAAATATTTTGTTCAAATTTTATAGTATTTTAATGTGAATAGCTTGACTTGAATTTACATGGAAATAACATCCATTTTAAGTATTGTTTAAATTGTCATTAAATTTATTAGATTTTTTTTTCATGTTAGGTAGATCTATTAAGGGGTAAACTGATCTATGTCAAGTTTTAAAAGTGTTTCATATACAGAATTCGAACTCGAGACCTATGGATAAGAAAGAAAATACACTTATTATCACATCTCACCCCCTTGAGGGTTAAAGATAAAATATTTTTATGATCAAATATATGTCTCTATATATATATAATGTTTTAAAAAAAAGAAAATATGTCTCTATATATATATATATATGATGTTTAAAAAAAATGAAAAATACATAAAGCACATCATATTTCTTTTTTTTTTTTTGGGTTATATACTTATATATCAAAACACAGCATGTCAGCATCATTATACCTTATACCATGCATAAAGAATAAATTATTGGTATATTTTAATTTCTTTATAAATATATGTCACTATAACTTAAATTACTAATTATTTTATGAGCATCTCTTCAATGATTAAGATGGTATAGACGTTCATATTTAATATGATTATATAGATTTTCTTCTGGTACAAATATGATTCTATAGATTTGAAAAAAAATATCATCTTTACCCAACACAGTCTTATGAATCGTTTTTATATATATAAAATATAGAATACCAATTAATTAACACTCAAAAATCAAAATTAAAATAAGGAAGGTTCAGTCAAAATCTTTCCTTAATTAGTAGAGAAAAACAAAATTATGTCAATGATTTGATTGGTATTATTACTTGTGAAAATTGAAAGAGGTATCGTATTCGAGCCTCATCGCTATTATCTACCGATATTGGTTAGAGTTTTAACACTTTTATGGTAAGTGTAAAAAGATGACTACTTCTATGGATCTACGGTTCATTACTGGACCTCCTAATAGGAAAAAAAAAAACTCTTTTATCTTCAATAAAAAAAAATCAGAACTATTTGAATTTCCATGTAAAGAGGTGGACTTTGCTGCAGATTTGTAATTGAAAAGTACAAAAACTAGTTATAAATGAGGCAAAACAAATTTCAGAAATCTTGAGACACGATAACATATAATGTATTAGAAGTGTCACGTGATCTTACAAGTTCATTGCAGGTTGTAATTAGAACTATCAATTTTGATCCCATTAGAATACTTATGAAAAAATGTAATTCGAAATATAATAAAATTTAAATGAATTAATATGAAATTAATTCGAAAAAATATTTAAATTTAATATTCAAAAAATAAATCGATCTGATGGTCCGCATAATTAACCGACTCAAAATTTGAAAATGATCCGAATCTAACTTCTCCCAACCCGATTTCAAATCTAGTTGTAATTGTATATAGCAAAGTTGATATCTTATTAAGGTTTCATAGTAAATTAAAGAGAGAAAGAGAAATAGAAAGTAATTAAGAAACTTGAGCGCAAAATCCGAGAAAGGCGAAGATTCTGATGAATGCTTGGATTTCCGTGCTTTGAAAACATCCTCCTTTAATGATTTTTCTTCTCAGACAAACAAAAATTTCTCTCTGAATGAGATCTTTTTCAGCTGAAAACATGGTGGTTCCACTTGATGATTAACGCATAGGTAGCCGCTTTCAGCTCCACATCCTTTGAGATTTACTTACCTTATATCTCGCTTTTTTGAATTGATTATTTGTTACCTGTTTTAGATTTGTGGATCTTGAAATATGCGGGTTCTTGTTAAACCTTCTCTCAAATCAATTCTCTTTACTGGGTATTTTTTTTTATAAACAAGTTTTGCTTCATTTGCCTATTTAAATTTTGATTTATGGGCTTTTTAATGGTTGTCACAGGCAAAAATTGAGACTGATTAAAAAGCAAGACAAAAATACAAACCTTTTTTTAAGCTTATCCAGAATGTGCAGCAACACCAGCCTTAGCAGCGGTGGCGGGAGTAGTGGTGGCAGTGGTGGAGGCGGCGGAGACAATGATGGTATATATTCAAAGAAGCACAAGAGACAAAGAGTAGTAAAGAGAGGGCCAGGAGTGGCAGAGCTAGAGAAGATCTTGAGAGAACAAGAAAAGAGAAATGATTTAGATACAGTGAAGAATGAAGGGTTGTGTTTAGTTTCACCAATTTCTGCTTCTAATTATCAGCCACAATCAGTGTCTTTGCCTACAACAGTCTCATTTGCTTCAAATCCTAAGCATTTTAATCCACCATCACCACCAAAAATTTATGCTAATTCTAATCTTATCACTAACCCATCATTACTAGGTGGCAATATTAACAATGGTGGAAGGAGTGGGTCTCATGCTTTGTTGCCAACAATGTGGAATTCTTGCGAGACAAATCTTGATAGTGAAACATTTCGATTTCCTATTGTTTTATCCAATGCATCCAGTAATGATTTGATTTCCTCACCACCTCCAGCGGTAATTCAGCATGTAATTGTGTTTGTAATTTAATTTAGCATGCTAATTATGATCATATTAAGCTGGTTTCTGATGTGTGTATAAAATTGCAGAAATATCTATTTCCACATATTCCTGCTGTGTCATCATCTTCAACAGCTCCACCTGTAGGACCTTATCATTGTAGAGAGCCCCCTTCAAACCAAACAATGCCGTATCATCACTCTACTTTATGGCCAGAGGAAGATAAGGCATGCTAATTCTAATTTAATTCCATATTATTAATTTTAACTTTGCAATTTTTTTTTATGTATATTACTCAAATTAATTAATGTCCAAAATTTGATAGTACTCTCAGCTAAATTTACAGAAAGTCAAAGATATTGGGGAATTCTAATTTGGACAGAATTTCATTATCATAAATTTAATCAATCCTTTTTGTTAATATTTTCATTTTTGATTTGTAATTAATTTAATTTCCTCATAATCTCTGATTGGTAATTAAACATGTCATTTTTAATGTGAATTTGTTTTTTGTAGAGGATTGGTGAAAAAAGAGCAAGGCCATTTTCCTTGGAGATTCCTCCTGTTCCTCAATTTCGCTACCAAATTCCTACATTTTCAGCTGAAATGAGAAGATTCGACTCATCATTTTCATTTGGTAATCGTAGCATAATCAATCTTGAACCAAGTGACACTATCTCCAGGTTAATTTGCGTATCTAACTTAATTCCATGCATGAAACCATTTTATTAATATTATATAATATCAATTACTATCTAATTATACTAACTAAACTCATCTCTTAATTCTTTTTCAGAGAAATGAGACCAGCAACTTCTTTGGAACCCAACATCAAAAAATGCAACATAGATAATGTTGGTGCATCATACAACAATTTGCTCCTATTTCCCTCCCCAACAACTCTTCCATCGGTTCATACCCCGAAAACAGAAATACATCAATTGAATGCTTTCTCTCTTCAAGTAATGATACAGTAATTAAGTTTCTAAAAAAATAATGAAGTTTTCTGTTTGACATATATATGAATGTAATTGAATTATTTTTTCATGTTTGAAGGAAAGCAATGGGGAGTCAGAGTCAGAGCATAGGCCAACAAAAGGTGGATCCAATCAAAAGAAACAATTCTATAGCTTCTTACTTCCAAGGGAGGAATTGGGGATGGAGGAAAGCTTAAACAACGAGAGATCAGTTGAAACAAGAGGAGATGGAATTGATCTTAACCTCAGACTCTAAGTGGGAAAATTCCAAAAGAAAAAAAATATATATATACATAACAAATATGGCATTTTTAATTACTATTTCTGGCGGATTGAGATGTATTTCCTTACACAAATGTGCAAATTTTAGTTTATATGTAAAGAGTTATTGTCTTAATTTGTTAATTGTGTGGCTGAGGTTTGATTGTGAATTTCTAAGAATTACTGTAAAATTATCCATATTATGTTATTAGTTCACTGGGCCTTTTTGCTTTAATGAAAAATGACAAAATTGAAAGATTAATTCATTCGAAAAATCATATATATATATATATATATATATTAAAAACATACAACATTATGCCATTACAAAGATATATAGGATTATAATAAACACATATTACACATAAGGATTTTTTCTTTCTTTCTTTCTTTGTTTTTTTTTTAAAATTTTTATTCAAGCAACTCTAGGTAACGAATTTCATAGAATAGCACCGGAAGAGAGGAAACAGAGAAAAAAACTAGCATGCAATTCCAAAGAGGGTTGTAAGAAAATAATAATAATAATAACTTTCGTTACAAAGTATTTTTGTAGCTTTATAATTTTATTTTTATTATCCAAGTATTGGATTTTTAGAGCAGGTTTGAATAGTGGCAGTTGCTTGTTTACTGCTCCAATATCCATCCGTCCCAAAATATAGGCTTACTTTTAATTTCACATATATTAAAATATTAAATTTGATTGATACAGTTGAAATTATAAATTTTAATTATGTTTTCTCACTGTACATCCCTACATTAATTAGAGGTATGATAATTAAAAAAAATTAAAAATTCATATATATTAAATTAAATAGAGGAGCATTAAGAAATTAAGATCTATTGGTAGAGTTGATAATTTTGAACATGACACGACATGATACGAATATATCTAATTTATTTATAACACGATTATATAAATTTAAAAATAAGTAAAATATATAATAATTAAATAATTAAATTATATATTAATATTCTTAAATATATGTATAAATTTATATATGAATAAATTTATAATATATTGCATTATAATTAATTATATTTGATAAAAATTAACAAATCATATATTATAGTAATCTTATATATAATTAAATGCTTAAATTTTATTTTTCACACATACATATATGTTTACATATATTTATATATATCATATATCATATCAAATTATTAATACATTAAAAAAATTAATATATACTTGTAAAATATTAACTTTAGTTGTTTATATATGTGTATGTATATATATTTATAAATGTATTACACAATTACACGATACGAAGCAATATGTTTAAATCTATATGAATAATTAACGACACGACATGATTACACATGTAAAATACAAATTATCAGCTATATCTATTGAGACTTGTAGAGCCGATAAATCTCTAAACATCATTTATTTAAAATTTCAGACATATTGGTTTAGACTTTAATTGGGGAGTGGTCAACTACAAGAAACGGACCAGTTTCGTACATTCAGACTAAAGTGAGTTGTTATATCATAGACCCGATTGAATGTTGCATTATGGATCTCATTTCTTTACACTGTGTTTTTCCGGAAATAAATTTTGGTAAATTAATGAATATAAAACAAGTTTATCAGTTATAACTTACATGTTCATCGTTTTTGAATTTATAAGTTCATCAATTATAACTTATAGGTTCAACGTTTTGAACTTATATATTCATCATTTTGGACTTACAGATTCATTAATTTAAAGTTCATTATTCAGAAATTACAAGTTCATCGTTTATAAACTACATGTTCATTTTTTTTGAACTTACAGATACATCGTTTATAAGCTACAGGTTCATCATTTACAATTTTCTGCTTCTTCACTTGCATATTAATCATTTACAACTTACAGGTTCAGCGTTTTAAACTTTCAGATTCATCCCTTTGAAACTACAAGTTCATCATTTAGATTTTACAGGTTTAACATTTACAGATTCATCGTTTACTTTTTGCAAATTTATCTTTATGAACTTGTAAGTTCATGCTTTTGAAACTAGATTTTTATTATTTTTAAACTTACAAGTTCATTTTTTTTTAAACTATACGTTCATTATTTAGATTTTGCAGGTTCAACATTTATAGGTTTATCGTTTACAATTTGCAAATTTATCGTTTTGAACTTACAGGTTCATCATTTTGAACTACAAGTTTATCGTTTTTAAATTTATAGGTATCACTTTCAGGTTCATCCTTTTTGAAGTTATAGGTTCATCGTTTAGATTTTACAGATTCAATATTTATAACTTAACGGTTGATTATATTGAAATTACAGGTTCATCAATTTGAAACTACAAGTTTATCATTTTTAAACTTACATGTATCACTTACATATTTATCATTAATAGCTTATAGATTCATCACTTATATGTTCATTATTTTTACCAAATCTATTGTCTTCAATCTCTAGCAACTCAATTTTATCCCTTTATATTATTTATTTTTAATTCAAATATCTTCACTTTCAATCATTTTCTTTCACAAAAAATTAAAATTAAATATTTTCATCTCAAACAATAGTAAGAATCATTTCATATTCAAAAATACTAAAAATAAAATCAAATTAAAAAATTATCTCTCATCTAAAAATAAACTTAAAATATACACAATTTTTTCTATCTATGTGAAGAAGAATAAGAGAAAAATAAAATAAAAATACGCTGAAGAATATGAATAATATGATAAATATATAGTTAAAAACGATATCGTACTAATTAATAAAACACGAAGTATCATACATCCGGATCTATTATATAATTTGCAGACTAATATAGGGCTAAGGATAAGGACTTATTTGAAAATACCTTTTTTTGAATTTCAAAAAGACATTTTTTTGCCTTAAATTATATTTCTATTTTTATTTTTAAATATAGTAAATATATATGTAAATTTTCTATTATGCTCTTTTTAAATGTGATTTGTTATTAATAAATATATATTATTATTTCTTAATTTTCTAATAATGTCTTTAAATAATTTACTGATGTACTAGGAAAAATGAATATGTTTAACTATATTAATTAACTATTTAGTAGTTATTACATTGCCAGAGAGAAAATTTAAACAATAAATTTTATATTTAATATTTTTGTTGCCCAAATAATGAATCAAGAAGGGGGATTGAATTAATTATAAAAAAAATATTTTTAACTTTAAATGCGGAATAAAATTAAATAGAGTATAAATAAAAAGATATCACACACGAGATTTATAGAAGTTCAGGTATTAACAAATCCTACTCATTTTTCCAATTTTAATTGAGAGTTTTACTAACACACTAAGTGTTACAATAAAGTTTTACAAGCTCAATCCCAACTATGGTGTTTCTCTCAATGGTTAACACCTAACCTAGAAATTCTCTTGTGTTTTATGACTCACACAATAAACCAACTCTTTGTATTTTATGGTTCACACAATAAACCTTTGCGAGTGTTTCAAACTTAATCCAATATACTCAAATTCACTTGAGTAATAGATTACAATGAAAACACTTACCAACTTATAATACTCAGAAATTATGAAAAAATATATTTTTACAAAGAATAAAAGTTTTGTTAAAAATAATTAATGCACAATGACTATAACAAGATTTAAGATTCAAAGTAATTGTTGTTCTTCTTATTAGGATTCATAAATGACTTGTATTTATACTTGCTCAGCGAATTATAGCCGTTGAAGTGCATTTAATGCGAAAATAGCTATTGAACCAACTCTTAACTTTGCGCTTGACATGTTTCTTTATCATCATTTACGGGCATGACTATATGTGTCACGATCGTGAATGTTCTTTCAAATCGTGGTTCAAGTGGTAACTTTGACCATAGAGCTTTTTGGAAGAACTTGACGTGTTTGATCATGACCTTGACTTTATACTTTCATGGGCATGAACATTCTTCTAAACTGTGGTTTAAGTGGTGACTTTGGCCGTGAAACTCTCTGGAAGAACTTGACATGTTGTTTCACGGGTATGACTGATTTGATCATTCACAGTTGGTATGATCACTCATGACCGTTAACTTTGAATATTGGAGAGTTGACGTTAAGCTATATCATGGGTGTGACATAATTAGTCAAGGGTATGAACATGTTATTTCTTCTTATTTTGACTTTCAAATGTTGTCTTTCATTCTTGCATCATATTTTATTCAAGATATATCATGTTCAACATATTTAGAACACAAGTATTGTTAAATACATTATTAATATTTTATTTATTAGTATCAAAATGACAAAAATACCCCTCAAGGTTCAACAATTTTATTAAAAATTCACAATTTAATAAAATTTATAAGGTATATTGCTTAAAAATATTTTATTAACTATTTTATTTTAAAATTATAAAAAATTAAAACCTATACAAATATTTTCATAGTATGAAATGGGTTAATAATGCTATCCACATTATACTATTAGAATTTCAGTTTTTGATTTTATTGAAAAGATGAAGCTTCCAAATTGATAAAATTTATTTTTAGGATTTTTGTTTCAAATATTTTAAAATTTAAATAGTTGGAAAATTTTCTTTTTACTGTTTCAATTTAGAATTGTTGTTGAATTATATTGCCTTAGTTTATATCCTATTATTGAACTAATAATTTTATTTGCAATAAACTTTTTGATATATGTTGAAGATAATAATATGCAATTTTTTTTATTAGAACTTAACTACTAATTTAATTTTTAAAAATTCTAAAAAATCTTAAAATTATTTAAAAAATAGGGAAATATTTACTTTTTTTTTTTATAAAAAGCATCACATCAATATTTTTTTTAACTCTAATTTATATTCATAATATAATATTTACACTTAATAAATAAAATTAATAATTTTTTTAAATAATTATTTTACATTGAGAGTGAGATGTTTTATAAAAAGAAATAAATATAAATATCATAATTAGTTTTTTACAATATATTTCAATTTATGATAGCTATAAGTATTGTTAATACAATAAATTTTATAATTTCATATATCTACTAAAATTTTTTAAGTCACACACACATATATATATATATACACACACTTATATTTTTTCTTTAATATAGTGGTGAACTCTCAACAATACGCATTTTTTTACTACAAAAATACAATATAAAGATCTTTATTTTAGTTTATTCTAAGCTTTTACAAATTATTAAATGAAAGTATTATTATATTAATTATTGTCTAATGTTTATAAAAAAATATCTATTAATATTAAACTTCTATCTATATGTAAACTAAGAAAAAAAAAAGATCAATTATAACTAACTAATTTTATAGAAAATTCCTCAATATAGAATTTTTTTTTCAAGTTTAATTAATGTATATGTTTCGATTACAAATTCTAATGGTCAGTATTCGTGTTATAAAATTCTATCTGCAATTAGAACTTTATATTTAAACATTTTATTAAATTCGATTAAAAATTTACATAGTACGCAATCTAAATTAATTTTTTTGAACTGAAATAATATTAAATTTCTATCCATTAGTCCATATATGAAATTTGGATATTTAATTAATTTAAAAGATAAATATATTATTATAACAAAATTTAAAAGTCAGTAAAAAAAAAAGATAAATTGAAAAGATTTACATCAACATTAAAGACAAATAAACATCCAAAAATCAAAACATTGTATGCATCCAAGTTTGGAATTTAATCCATAAAATCTGAAGAGGAATTAGATTTGCTACAACTTGATAAAATTGCCCTAGAGCAATTCAACCAACAAAATTCTTCATGTTGTCAGTCCTTTCCTAAGTTAAAATCTCCTTCCTCGAAAATAAATATCCATCACTTCCAAAAATCAAAACATTGTATGCATCCAAGTTTGGAATTTAATCCATAAAATCTGAAGAGGAATTAGATTTGTTACAACTTGATAAAATTGCCCTAGAGCAATTCAACCAACAAAATTCTTCATGTTGTCAGTCCTTTCCTAAGTTAAAATCTCCTTCCTCGAAAATAAATATCCATCACTTATATAGGTTTTAACAATAATTGACATTAACCTTTATATTCCTACAGTACAACTTTTTAAATAATATTTTATCCAGCTCTTTAATAGGTTAAATTTTTAACTGTTGGTTTGTTCATGGATTGCTTAAGTTACAGGATTAGTGTTAATCCTAGATTTAGTTAAGTCATAATATTAATTAAGTTAACCATAGTTTGGTAGAAATATTTTATACCATGTATTAACTAATCTAAATTTGTAATCCCATATTTAGTATAACTGTTTAAATAATGGGATAAACTATTGAAATAATTAAATTACTTAAATATCCTTTGCCCTATATATAAAAATTATTGAGTTCTTATTTTACTCTTTATTATTCTCAATATTCTCTACATTGATTTTGAGTTTGAGTGAGAATCACCATTTTTGCAGTAATTTTTTTTACATATATATATTTTTTGTAATTTTATATTATTGATTAATGTTAATTTTTAATTTAATTTTGGGTATTTTTCTATGTGTGTTTTCCCATGTGCGTTTGAAACAATTTAATATATTACAATTGTAAAAGATAACATTTAACAATAATATGTGTAATATACTACTAAATATTGGTGAAAATGGATTAAAGGAACCTGTCATATAATCACCATATAACGATAACAGCCATTGACAAATGATTGATTTTATTCTATTTAAAGCTTTTGTATCCCAGAAGTATATAGTCTAACATGAAGATGGAAGCAAATTCATCTAACTCTCATATATTTAGTACTTAGAAGAGACCAATAAGTTTTTAGCTTTTAGCAATATATATATATAAGTTAATAATATATCAAAGGCGAAAGAGAACATAACATTACCAGCAGTATTATCTACCAATATATCAATGTGCGAGAGGGGAAAGATTTTGGCAACAAGAGTAGTTTAGAATTTATAATTTTATATATGTAGGGATTAATTATATATATATATATATATATATATGTTAATTATAGATCAAAGGCGAAAACTCATCCATAAAAGAGAATATAGCATCACCAGCAGTATTATCTACCAATATATCAATGTGCGAGAGGGGAAAGATTTTGGCAACAAAGGTAGTTTAGAATTTATAATTTTATATATGTAGGGATTAATAATCCCATTAGATATATATTAGTAAAGACATGGGGGAGGTAGATTTTAATTAAAATTCATTATATGGGTTAAGTCTATCAGTGAGATAACTAAATTAAGAGTCTAATTGCTCAAGATTCTTGGTCATGGCTTGACCATAAAGTTATCAATTCTAATTTTCTTTAAGATAATATTAGTATACATTGTCATTATCAAAGACACAAACTCCTACAATTATACTTACACAAAAACCACAACTAAAACACACCTAGCAGAGCAGTAGTACCATGAAGTTGCTCAAATTTTGGATTTCCAATATCAACACAAACAACGTCATAAATGCATCATTAATAATTAACTCAGTATAAATCTATGAAATATATTTCCTTAATGAATCTAACACACTTGATTAGACTTTCTATTAAATCCCAGTATTGGAACTTTTAACAATTATTTTTAAGTTTTTTTCCTCGTTCTTCATATTAAGTAGATTAAACTTTTAAATCATGATTAGTTTAAAAAATAAATACTTGAATTTCATAAATTTTGAGAAGGACAACTATTTGAGTGCTATTAATGCAACAAAGATTTAAAAACTGCGAATTTTGTAACTTCCACAAAATCTGAGGCCACTACAAATGAATTATAGTATGATTCTCATATACAATCACCATTAAGAAGGGAAAAAAACGAAGTGTATCCAAGAAAATTCTTGGTCTATGTTTGAGTGTACACAAATGTGGCTTTATTGTATGGTAGGAGGTGGCAATTGTGAATATGTTAAAGCTAAGATGCAATCAATAAATGAACCATTACTTCAATAAAGTGCCTAGCAAAACAATTGTACCCTTTCGTGGTTGAAAACTTCATATCATTCGAACCATGATAAAACAAAGGTCTTAATCACAGAAATACCCTATGAACATGCATTGAAACCTGAATTCTGCCAATTATGAATTGATCAAAGTTAACCACATGTGACTGAAACAATTTTCTTCCTCATTTTCTTTTCATTTTACCTTCACTCACACAATAAAAGGACGAAGCAATAGTAATGAATTTACATAAATATAAAGTCTTTTAGCAAATTACAGAGATTGTCCCACTTCACGCTGAATAGGAGTATTGTTGGTTAATTGCACATTTATCATAAATATACCATGGAAAGAAGCCAAATCAATTGCAAATATGTTGTAGAAGTTTTAAAGACACTTGAATATAAATAACTTTTGAACTAATTACAGCGAAATTATCTTGGCAAAAGCCAAAGTTTTGTCCAAATCTTGAAAAGAGGAAATTAAGCAGCAAAATTATCATTAAGAGTAGAGAATTAGTTCATGCAGGAAACTTTTGAACAATACAGTCAATCATAGTTAATTAACTCTTACATCCTTGTCCATGAAACAAATCTAAGTACCAAAATGACAATGCAAAATAGGTCACTAAAAACTACAGCCAAACATCATACTACCAGGTAAATAAAATTTCAAAGTTTCAGGTCCTCACTATTTGCACCACAAAGACATAGCCATTTGATCTGTTTAAAATTTATTGACTTCACCTCTATGTCTCAGCAACTTACAATATTTTGTACCCAAGTTCTCTTAGAGAGTGTTTGGAATTGATGTTGTCCAAAAAACAGATTTAAAATTTTTTTGATTTAATTAATTGATTTTTTAAATTTTTTATAAACTGTTTTTTTCAACCTACTTACGGGAAAAATATTTATTTACCTAATTCTTTTTAAAAGCAATTTTCAAAACTAAAAAAACTTAAAAATAAAATTTTTTTCTCCAAAAACGCTTTTAGCAAACTCAATGCCAAAACGAACCCTTATCAGCCAAATACCTTCACTAAAGTCAAATTCGGCGGATCCTTTTTCATTTTGAAGCATTAAGAAAAATAAAGGTTACTACATCTTCTTTCACTTTATATGCAACCCAATAATTATAAAGCCAACTGGGTTAAAAAAGCACCTAATTCCTAAAAATTCACTAAATATTTCACATCTTTGCAATCTCAATTCAACACAACAAAAAAAATCAACCTTTTACCAATCAAAACTATCAATCTCCTTCTACATTTCCTGCTCAATTTCTCAGCAGCAAACAATATCTATAAATTAAAAATATAAAAAAAGAAAAAAGAAAAACACCCTACCTGGTAATGCAATTGAGGTCTCTGGAATATACATTCTTGATTTTCTATCTCTCCTTTTTCCTGGTTTAGAGAGAGATAAAAACAAAAAACTAGTAAATACAAATCTGTTACTTTTCTCCCTTTCCATTTTCTTGGTTTAGAAAGAGAAAAAAAGAAGCTATAAAATATAAATTTGATACTAGAGAAAGAGAGGAAAAAAAACACAGATGCAAAAAACTCTCAAATCTCAATCCAAATTGGTAGACAATAGAGGAAAATCAACCATTAGTTTCTAACTTCACAAAATTTTTTATCAATCAGCTTCATAATAAGGAGAAATTACGCGTGGTAATGATTCAAAATGATGGGAAGAAGGAGATAGTGTTGAACCCTTAATCATATTTCAAATTTACGAAGGAATTGAGAATGAGAAAAAACACTGTACAAACTTATCTTTGTTGCTGTTGGTGTCGTCAGAGGTGATGGCGCCTGATGAGAGTGATGGAATTGAGAGGCAACAACGAATAGACATAGAGAAGGGGGCAAACAAAGGTGATGATATTGAGAGGCATCAGATAAGAGACGAAGGGAAAAGGGAGTAGGCACAATATAGATTTATGAGTAGAAATGATGTCGTAGGTTTTGGCTATGGATTATTGAGAAGGCATTTTAGGGAGTTCGCTGTCCATATTATGGTAATGAACAGTGAATCACAACCCACGTATTTATAGATTTTTTAATCAATGTGAAATAGAAATAAGTCCTTATTTATTTATTTATTGAGACAGAGATCATGAGCTGAAAAGTAGAGATAATAAAGATGAATTTCCAATCAACTAATCGATATTATTAGAGGATTTAACATAGTTATAGAGGGAGTGCATTAGTTCCAAGTTCTATTTCCAGCCCAAAGGGTAACGAATTACATAAAAAAGCACAAGAGACAATGGGTAGAAAGAGAAGGCCAAGATACAATTCCAAAATGGGTATGTGGTATGCCAACAAGCAATTAGACCTATTATAGCACTAACCACCCATATAATTAAGACTTCAGCTGAATATTCCCAAGTGAAGCCTCTTGCCCAAATGAGTCCTACAATGGTTAATAGCCCCAAAGTGTTGTTCATAAATACTGCTGTGTAGATCTGCAAATTAACATATTAAATTTTATTGTAAATTTCTGGTTAAAAAAAATTAATTGTAAATTAATTTTAATAAATTTGTGTGGTTTATAATTAATTAATTAATTTAAAGAAAGGAGAACAAACCTCCGAAAACATATTTGAAGCTGCACCTTCTTTCTTTCGACTTGCAGGATAGATGTTTGCCATGGCAGTTTTAAAGTTCACGGCAAACGGAAGTAGAACAAATGAAACGAAGAAGGGAGGTATGCCCATGCTTTCTGATAATAGCTGAGTATTATATATCAAAGGCAATCCAAGTGACGATACAATTGCAACTCCAACAGCCACTCCAAGTAATGCTTTCATCAGAGCTCGTAATGACATTTTCTCTATGCTTCTTTTCTCTTTCTGCAGAAGATGGGTAAGTACCATTACATCTGCTCCTACTAATATAGCTTATTGCAACAATTTGAGAATTTTAACAGTTATAATTTGAAATTGTTGCTAATTTGATTGCTCTATAGTTAATATGCCAACAATTTTACGTCTGCTGCTAATAATCTGCTACAGAAACCCTAAATTATGTAATAGAACTACCCAAAAAGTATGTCTAAATGCTTACCTCAATGCATTCAGCAATTACTTTAGAATCATTATCATCAGATAGTCTTTTTTTGAATCCTTCAAGAAATTCAGTCTCATGGAGTTCATCATCTTCATTTGTGTCAAAAGCACGCATGATGTTGTCCACCACTTCATCATGATCCAATTTTGCAGTTTTAAATTTGGTCATAATCATTCTCTTTAGTTCTTCAACTGTCATTTTTCTATCTCCATCTGTGTCAAACTCTTCAAAGAGACTGCACAAATGGACAAGTTTTTTAACAGAGTTTTTCTCTTAAGTTTATATATAGGACAATTAGTACAAACATGCATGCGTAATAATAATAATAATAATAATAATAATAATAATAAAGAGAAATAACCTTCGTATCTTAGCTTCATCAGGTTTGCCGTCAGTGAGAAGGCATGCTAGCTGTTGGTTCCTGGCAGTCTTTAATATTTCAGACAGTTTCTTCTCAATTTCTACTGATCCCTTCCCTCTTTTATGAATCCATGGTTGAATCATCTGAATAGATTTGTTCATTTACAACAAAATTGCATTATAAACTGATTGAGAATGATTTTGTGAAAATTGTATGCCTAGAACAGTTTATGAATACATTTATGGATGAAACTTATTGCTATGTCAACAAAATAACTTTGTAAATTACTCTAACCTCTCATTTGTTTGGTTTAATACACTAGTTCGTCTATTCTTTTTTTGAAATATTTTATAAAGTCCCTCAAGTTTTGGTTTATTTTTTCTGCTACAGATGAATAAAATGTCAAATTTGTCATTCTTTTACTATCTTAAAAAAACAAAAAAAATATCAAATTTTTTTTAATGTCATTATCTTGATACCAAAATGTCAAATTTGTCTCTATTTTTTAATGTATTTTTTAAGTTTACAAAATGTCAAAAAATAAATAAAGATATTTTTAGTATTTATAAAGTAAATTTTGATTATTTTAACAAAATTCTAGTTGACAACGGGATATTATGTTCAAAAGTAATAGAGAATCTTTTTAGTTAACGAAATTAAAGCAGAGAAATTTTATAATGTATTTTTAAAAATAGACGAGCGAATTAGTGTATTCAACAAAAATTCAGAAGAGTCGGAGTAATTTACCCAAATAACTTTTATTATTAGTTTCACAATAATCAAATAAAATTCAGTTTTTTTTTATTATTTTTTACAGGACAATGTATCATTAGTTCTGTTGGTACATGAATATCTAGAAAATTAAAAATATTAGTAGAATGTGACCATGGAAAGGGGGTTTTTGGCTCAAGAACTTTGGTCTCTATCCGGAAAAAATGGGATCACTTATTATGGAGTTGCTGAGAATGATTCTAATATACTTCATGGCCTATTAGAAGTAGAAGACTATCATATTTAGGGCGGAGAGTTAATAATTATGGATTCAGCATTGAATCAAAATGGTTTAAATTTATTTGAAATTAGCTTTTAGCTCCTCCACGATTATAAGTTGTTACTCAATTTTTAATTTGAGTTTTTCTACTTCTTAGAATTTTAGATTTACCCACAAAGTTTACTATTATATATCTGTTAGTTTTTTTTATGATTTCGATACTATATTAAAATTACACAAACTTAAAAGAGTTAGATTTAATAATTATAATTTTACTATTAATTCAAAATAATTTAAGTCTATCTCAAATTAGCTCAACAACAATTATAAACTCTTATTTTATCACTTCAATTTCCAATATATAATTCTTCCCAACAAGTTATACATACATACATATATATATATATATATATATATATATATATATATATATATATATATATATATATATATATATATATAATGAATGAAAATTTTCGATATATATTACTTAAAAAATAAAAAAGGTAAGGAGTGGGGTTGCTTACATCATGTAACCATGGTAAATATTGTTTTGAGCAAGCATGCTTGTCGACCACAATCTGCTTGGCATTATTGATAAATCTTTGACATCCATCCAGAAACTCATCCTGAGTAATTTTTTCATTTTCGTCTCGGTCGAAGTGTTTCATCAATTTGTTTCTTACAAATTCTTGATCTAATCCCAGATTTTCAGATTTCATGTTTTCTAAAAATGCTCTCAGTTCACTTGGTGATATATGTTCATCCTTATCTTTATCGATTGTAATAAACGACCTGTTAATGAATTTGCAAACAAAATCATGAATTAAGAAAGCAATTAACTTAATCCTTAAATTGATTAAGAATATATGCAGCAAATTAATTAATTAAGACCTTCTAATGCTAGACGCATCAGCTTTTCCTTCGTCATTAACAAGCCTTATTGCAGCAAACTTTTGCAAATGACCCAAAAATCCAGCCAGCAGTAGCTGATCCTTGGAATATTCTAAACTTCTCTGTTGGATCCAATGATGACGAGACTGTATACACGTATATATGAGATAATATATGATTAATTAAGTCATTAAATTAATCATAAATATTAATTATGCATTCAATACAGCAGAAATTAATTCGAAGAACTACCTGAAGGACGAAGAATGAGACTAATGCTATACAGCATATTGTGATAGTTACTATATGACTCCATGGTTGGCACTTAAAGATACTAGCTAATTCCACTATAATAAATGGAATCAGTGACAGAAGCATTATCCCTGCCGTGTAACTTGTTTTCTTATCAGTTTTCACCCCATATTCTGTTACCATATAGCATGAAAAATGTTAACTGAAAAAATTAATAATCAACGGCACTAATTAAAATTGTAGGAAACAGCCAATAAGCTGTAGCTTATTGGTCTTAGTCTTGTTACCAGCAGGGTCACATACAGGATTTTCAGAGCATTCAACAATTTAAAGCAGTATTTCAAGAATTTATAAGAAATTTTTGAAATAATATTTCAAATTTCCACAATGTATTGTAAAAATTTGTAACAAATTAATAAAATGAACCAAAATCTAAATTGTAGGTAAACTGGGGCAAAACTTAAAATTATAGGCATCTCCTGTGAAATTTTGTGGAGGCAATGAGACAAGTGCCCCTCTTGCCACCATTGTGTTTCATATGACTGTGAGGTTTTAGTTCGAATCAATAGATAGACCCCTTGTAACCAAAAAAAAAAAAGAGAGGGAGGTAGGGAACGAAAAGATTAACCTTTTAAATTTGATAATTTTATTTTTCGTTGAACAAGCAAACACTTAGTAGGATATGAGGATTCTGATGACTGAGGAAGTGCTTCTTTAGGTATTTTAGTTCTACCAAGAACAACGCAAATCCCCCACTGTAATGTCAAGTAAAAAACAGTAGATCCAGCAAGTGTACCAACTCCATTCTCAATTGTAACCTTAGCAGCTTTTTTACTCTTAGCAAGTCCAGAAGCTGTAAACAAGCAAACCATCAAATAAGAATTGATTATGTAAGATCAGAAGCAAGAAGGCCATATATTAATACTAACTAGAGTTAAAAGGGTACGTACCAAGAACTATGACAATATTGGGCAGAACTTGAAGGATGCGGAATACAGTGGCGCCATAGATACCCACGCCAAAGAGACTGAAAAGCTGCTGTCTACCCTTTGTTAGAATTTTGTCACCAACAAGCAGCAAGTATTCAAGAATCACAATTTGGAAGATGTAGCCTGGAATGTGGGTTGCGCATGGGAGGAAGCTATAGTAGTGAATACATGTATTTTTTGTGGAATTTTGGGGACTTAGAAACGAAGAGTTTATTTCAAGGTGATTAACTCCATCAGCTGACATTAGCTGCTGATTAGAGCTAAATCTAATCCTGCTGCTGTGCACTTTTACTACTAAAAGCAGGATAACAATAGTTAAAAATTTTAGGCGTGCCATTGATGAATTTAGTGAAAAGCAAATGGCTAAGATTATTTTGGTTTCATGTGGGTCGACGCCAGGCAAAATATATACGGCAACAAATCATGATTGCGGACTTGAAAGCACCAAGTCAAGTCAAGGTGTTTGTTATGAAATTCATTATAGTTATTAGGCTTTTGCTACAATACACCTAGTGTATTGATAAACCTGAATTTTTACCTATAATGCTTCCTAGGTAAATACTAGATAATATAGTGGAAGACACCTAACTCATTAAATTTGAAATGATGATTTAAATTAGATTTGGATTAGGACTATAATTATCCTGAAAATTTCCATTTGGTGTTTTTAGTTAAACACAAGTGCTATTATAAATGGTCTTTTTCATCTCAATGGCATAGAAGACTCACTTTTATTTTCACACAAATTGTTAGAAATTAATTAATTTGATTAAGATTATATACTTTTTTTCATCATACATTTATATTAGGATCAAAATTGAAAACACAATAAATATGACTCGTAAGCATTATAAAAAATTAACAAATTAATTATATTCTTTAATAAAAATAAAAATGCATTATAATTTTGAAATATAAGAAAAAAAAGAAAGCAAATCTATTTTTTTAGAACGAAAGGAATAAATAAATTTTAATAAAGTGTGATATTAGAATGAGAGTATTATAGTGACTTAAACTGAATTGCAAATGATTAAATTAAAAAAATTTTGAACTCCAATTTAATTAAATAAAATAAAGTTCAATTTAAGCTTAATTTAATTAATTTAAGTTCATTTAATCAGATGAATTTCAATTTAATCAATTGAATACCAATTGAACTTAATTTTGTTAAATTGTAGTTCTATTGATTAATATAAGTTATGATTAATTAAACTAAACTTAAATTGAAGTTCAAAAGTTCAATTTCTTAAATTGAAATTGATTAATTGAACTTAATTGAATTAAATTAGAATTTAATTGATTAAATTGAAATTCACTTGATTAATTGAATTTCAATTGATTAATTAAAAATAAATTATTTAAACTTGATTGGGTTAAATTATGGTTCAATTGATTAAACTAAGGCTTATTTAATTAATTTAACTTAAATTGATTAAATTCGAGTTCAATTAATTAATTAAATTTAAATATAAATATAATTAAATTGGGAATCAACTTATTAAATTAAATTTAGATTGATTAATTGAACTTCAATTTAATAAATTGATTAATAATAAATTGAATCTCAATCAAATCAATTTATAATTTTTAAATTCAAATAATCAATTTCAATTTAATTAAATGAAGTTAAATTTAAGTTAAAAAATTATATCAATTGAATTTTAATTTAAATTCAGTCACATCAATGTAAATATAATTAATTAGTGAAACTTTAATTTAATCAATTGAAATTTTATTTAAACTCGATTGATTCATATTTAAGTTCAATATTCAACTAAATCATAAATTAATTCAATTAATCAATATTGATTTGATTAATTAAAGTTTAATTAATTAATTGAATTTCAATTTAATTCAATTATATTCAAATAATCAATTATTATTCAATTAATTGAAGCTCATTTAAGTTCAATTTAATATATTGAATCTCAATTAATTAATTCCATTTTTAAGTTCAATAAATCAATTAACCCTAATTTTATAAATTTCAATTTTATTTATCAATTAAGTTTTAATTTAATTAATTAAATTTTGATTTAATTAAATTAAGTTTAATTAATCAATTTCTATTTAGTCAATTCAAATTTATAAACATGTTACTCGATTATACGATACAAAATAATATATTTAAATCTATATGAATAATTAACAATGCGACACGTAATTCATACGGCATCAAGTTCTCCAAGGAGAGAAGATGGCTTAAGGCAGTTAACTCGGAAGCAAAGTCTACCTTTGGAGTTGCACATGACATCGAGGTGAGTTTGGGAGAATGGCATGGCTTTGTAGTCAGCCTAACCGATCGTCAACTCCATCTCTTGAGACTTGTAGAGCCGATGAATCCCTAAACATCATTTATTTAAAATTTCAGACATATTGGTTTATACTTTAATTGGGGAGTGGTCCAACTAAAAGAAACGGACCAGCTTCGTACAATGAGGCCCATTCAGACTAATGTGTGTTGTTATATCATGGGCCCAATTGAAAGGTTACATTATGGATTTCATTCATTTACAAAAGTATGTGTTTTTCGGAAATAAATTTTTGTAAACTAATAAATATAAAATAAGTTTATCAGTTATAATTTATATGTTCATCATTTTTAAATTTATAAGTTCATCAATTATAATTTATAGGTTTATCATTTTGAATTTATATATTCATCATTTTGGACTTACAGATTCATTATTTTAAAGTTCATTATTCATAAGTTACAGGTTCATCGTTTATAAACGACATATTCGTTATTTTGAACTTAAAGATTTATCATTTAGAAGCTACAGATTCATCGTTTGCAACTTGCTGCTTCTTCACTTACATATTCATCATGTACAACTTAATGGTGCATAGTTTTGAACTTGAAGATTCATTCTTTTGAAACTACAAGTTTATCATTTAGATTTTGCTGATTTAACATTTACATATTTATCGTTTACTTCTTACAAATTTATCTTTTTGAACTTGCACATTCATCCTTTTGAAACTACAGATTCATCATTTTTAAACTTACAAGTATCACTTGCAAATTCAATATTTTTTAAAACTACATTTTCATCGTTTGGATTTTGCAGGTTCAACATTTATAAGTTCATCGTTTACAACTTGCAAATTTATTGTTTTGAACTTACAAGTTCATCATTTTGAACTATATATTCATCGTTTTTAAACTTATAGGTTTATCATTTAGATTTTACAGATTCGATATTTACAACTTGAAGATTTATTATTTTGAACTGACAGGTTCATCAATTTAAAACTACAGGTTTATCATTTTTAAAATTACATGTATCACTTATATATTTATCATTAATAGCTTATAGATTCATCACTTATAGGTTCATTATTTTTACCAAACTTATTGTCTTCAACCTCAAGCAACTCAATTTTATCTTTCTATATTATTTATTTTTAGTTCAAATATCTTCATTTTTAATCATTTTCTTTAACAAAAAATTAAAATTAAATATTTTCATCTCACACAATAATAAGAATAATTCCATATTCAAAAATACTAAAAATAAAATCAAATTAAAAATTATCTCTGTCTAAAAATAAACTTAAAATATAGACAATTTTTTTCTATCTCTGTGAAGAAGAACAAGAACAAGAAAAATAAGAAGAAAAAAAAAATACGCTGAAGAATATGAAAAATATGATGAATATATAGTTAAAAAACGATGTTGTACTAATTAATAATACACTAAATATTATACATCCGGATCTATTATATAATTTACGGATTAATATGGAGCTAAGGATGAGGACTTATTTGAAAATACCTTTTCTTTTAAATCTCAAAAAGACATTCTTTTTTTTTTGTCTTAAATTATATTTCTATTTTTATTTTTAAATATAGTAAATATATATGTAAAATTTCTATTATGCTCTTTTTAAATGTGATTTGCTATTAATAAATATATATTATTATTTCTTAATTTTTTAATAATGTCCTTAATTAATTGACTGATATACTAGGAAAAATGAATATGTTTAACTATATTAATTAACTATTTAGTAGCTATTACATTGCGTCCAGAGAGAACATTTAAACAATAAATTTTATATTTAATATTTTATTAAAAATTCACAATTTAATAAAATTTATAACGTATATTGCTGAAAAATATTTTATTAACTATTTTATTTTAAAATAATAAAAAATTAAAACCTATACAAATATTTTCGTAGTATGAAATGGGTTAATAATGCTATCCACATTATACTATTAGAATTTCAGTTTTTGATTTTATTGAAAAGATGAAGCTTCCAAATTGATAAAATTTATTTTTAGGATTTTTGTTTCAAATATTTTAAAATTTCAATAGTTGGAAAATTTTCTTTTTTTGTTTCAATTTAGAATTGTTGTTGAATTATATTGCCTTAGTTTATATCCTATTATTTATGAACTAATAATTTTATTTGCAATAAACTACTTGATATAAGTTGAAGATAATAATATGCAATTTTTTTATTAGAATTTAACTACTGATTTAAGTTTTAAAAATTCTACAAAATCTTAAAATTATTTAAAAACTAGGGAAAATATTTACTTTTTTTTATAAAAAGCATCACATCAATATTTTTTTTAACTCTACTTTATATTCATAATATAATATTTACACTTAATAAATATGGAACCCTGTTCTCAAGCTTTGTGCGTAGATCAATAAAATTAATAATTTTTTTAAATAATTATTTTACATTGAGAGTGAGATGTTTTATAAAAAGAAATAAATATAAATATTATAATTAATTTTTTACAATATATTTCAATTTATGATAGCTATAAGTATTGTTAATACAATAAATTTTAACAAATCTCTATACGGTCTTAACAGAGGTGTCGAGGTGTTGGTACAAGAAATTTGATTCTGTCATCATGAGTCTTAGATACAACAAACTTAATATAAACCCTTATGCATATTTCAAGAGGTTTGGTGGAAATGATTTTATCATTTTATTACTGTATTTAGAAGATATATTGGTAGTAGGACCTAACAAAGATCGTATTGTAGAATTGAATGCATAGTTGTCTAGGAAGTTTGAAATAAATGACATGGGACCAACAAACAAGATTTAGGGATGCAAATTCACTGAGACATAAGTAATAGATGTATTTTTCTTTTTCAAAAGAATTATTTAAAAAAGATTTTACGACACTTCAATATGCAAGATTGTAAGCCAATTTCTATCGCACTTCCTGTTAATTTCAAGTTATCCTCCAGAATGAGTTCTAGCACAAAAGTAGAGAGGATAGAGATGTATTAAGTATCGTATGCATAAGTAGTGGAAAGTTTAATGTTCGCTATGATTTATACAATATTAGACATTGTATAAACAATGAGAGTGGTTAGTCGTTACATGACGAATTCTAGTAAAAAATATTAAAATGTAGTGAAAAAAAGTCCTAAAATACATTAAGGGGTCTACAAATATTGCATTATGTTATGGGGATCAGACTTTGTTGTTAGAGAATATGTTGATTGAGATTATGCAGGTGATATTAACAAAAACAAATCCACAATTGGATATATGTTTATACTTGCTAATGGAGCTGTAAGTTTGATTTTAAAACTGTAGTCAGTTGTGACTACGTTAATAACAAAAGCAGAATATGTAGCAGCTACACAAGCTAGTAAATAAGCAATTTAGTTGAAAATGATATTGCAAGAACTCAGACATTAACAAAATAAAATTTATCTTTTTTATGACAGTCAAAGTGTTTTGCTTTTTGTAAATAATCTAGTCTTTCATTCAATGATAAAATACATTCAAGTGCAATGTCACTTTATTCGTGAAAAAGTAGAGGAATGGACAATGAATATGCAGAAAATTTATACACAATACAACATAGCAAATTTTTTTTACTAAAACAGTCAATGCTAACAAATTTATTTAGTGTAGATCATCTAGCAGTTTAGTAGAGACATGAACATGAAATGACAAGGAAAAAAATAGTATGAAGATATGATTGATGCAATCAAATTTTTAAGTGGAGATTTGTTGAAAATGTAAATAAAAAAGTCAAAATTGTATTGCCCACCATTACCTTCCTCTCACAAAACCTACACCAATATTTTACCAACCTTTAAAAAATTTTACCACAACACCAAACTTCTACCAATTTTTGAATTTGATTTAAATGTTATGCTTATAAAAGTTATAAATTGTCAAGGGTTTATAATATAGCAAGTGAGAGCAAAGTGAGAGAAAAATATTAGAGAATTTTTGTTCTTCCTTTAATTTTTATGAGTGTATTTATTTTCTCTTTAATTATTAGAAAGAATGTGTAATTTTCTATTTATTTTATAGTGAAATTCTTTTATTTTTGTTCGTAATTTTTACCTTAATTTATTTGAAAGTTTTATGTATAAAATTTGTGTTCTATTTTTTTTTAATTTTTTTTAAATTATTAGCTACAATTATTCTTTGTTCGATTATAATTTTTCTCAACAAGATGCAAAAATCTCTTGGCGCATAAAGCAATTTTTATTTTTAGTATAAGAGTTTGGTAGGAATTTGATGATCAAATCATTCATGAAAAAGGAAGAATGAAGCTGGATGCATATTTTGACCCTAAAGATATTAAAAGGGTTAAAAAAGTAGATTTAAAATTATGTTTAATTAATTAATTAATTAATTTAATTTTTTGTAAACTTATTTTTCAAATTTTTTCTATTTGCCTACTCTTCTGAAAATGAGTTTAAAAAAACATTTTTTTTTTTCCAACGAAATATCTAACAACAAACAAGCCGTATAACTCATTAATTGTTGAGGGAACTGTGATACTAAGGGGTCCCATCCCAGCTCAGTATTAATGCTTTTCCTTTTCACTTTAAACAGACGTTGAAATAAAATCCTTATGTGATATATAGAAAAAGTTGGCTGAATATCCCGTAGAAAAAGTATTATCCAGGGATCTTTTCTATTAAATTGTCTCATTTTTTTTGTTTTTAATTATTCAGTATCAAATAATTTAGAGAGTGCAAACTCATATAAATTCGTGCAGAATAGATTTATTATAAGAATAAAATATTTTTTTAAATTTTTAGAGATATTTGATATCCAGACTCAAATTTCAGATCTCTAAATTGTCTCATTTTAAAATATTTAGAAATGACATAATGTTATTATTTTAATTAAAAAAATCTATATATCATGCGTTAAAATGCATATTTTATGATTTTATTTCACTAATGATATCAAGAAAACAGCAACTAAATGATAAGGGCGAAAAATCTTTCCATTTTTCTTTTCCCAAATACATCTATCAGTGCGTAAGCTGAGTGCTGTGAGTTACTCAATATCTAACAATAAAGAGTTACTCTTTTTGACTTCACAGCATAAGCTAGTAAATTAATTAATTGCGGCAAATAGATATTATTTTATCTTAATTTCCGTCATATTTGGTACATAGATATTAGAAAGTTATTTCTACAAATGTATAAACTCATGGCGTAAAATGATTTATTTATCTATTAATAAAAATTTTAGGATTTAAATTTTTTTCTAGGCGGATAAAATTAATTGATTAATTAATTTTATGCTGCGAAAGAAAAATAATCAATAAATTTTATCTACTTAAACATAAAAAAATTAAATTCTGAAAGTTTTACCAAAAAATAGTACATTATTTTACACTACTTTCTACTTATAGCTTTTCCTAATTAGAAAATATCAACAAAGAGAATACCGACAAAGAAAAAGTTGTTAGATCCTAATAATTAATCAATATAACGAAATTGCATTAAATTGACTATCCTTAAAGGTTTTTCCATTGAAAAAGATTTGTTAGATCGCAATAATTAATAAACAATGAAGGTTAACAATACTCTCTATCAATATTTTTTTTTATTGATTTACTATATTCACTTTTTTTAATAAAAAAATAATTTAATATACTTTTTAGGTAAAATTAAATATATAGATTTTTTTTTCTCTTTTAATGATGATTAAAACATTAAGATCTTATTTGGGTTGGGAAATTTTAAAATATGTAGATTTCATAAAATTTATAAATTTTAAATTAATGAATTATAAGAATTTTATCGTTTGGTTTGAATATAAAATTGATGAATTGATGAAGTAATTTTTCATATATTCATATTTGGTTCAATAACTATAATCTATGATTTAACAATTAATTTTCAATTTTATCCTTTACTAATATTGATATTTTATTATTAATTTAGCATTTTCGAATCTTTTTATCATATTTATATTTAATTGTAAAATAATATATTTTAGAGTAAATTTTCTAAAAAATACAATTTATGAAATTATCATTGCTATTAAATTTGAAATAATTACAATTGTTTTGCTCAAAATTCTATATAAACTCATTATCTATACTATGTTTATAAATAAATTAATCTATTATTTTTTTTGCATGAACTCTTTAATATTTTTTTAATTGATATTCAAACCAATATAAATAAAATAAGTGAAAATAAAATGATCATAAATTAACAAATAATTTTTGTTGTATTTTTAGGCTTAAAAATAGTTTTGGAATATTATTAATTTATTAGGATAACTTTTGAATAAAAAAATCTAACAACAATCATTTATGAATAATAAATGGTAGATTTTTGACTTTTCCACTTACGAGATAGAAAATCAAATCTTTAGAAAATGAGAGATTTTCCAAAATCTATATATATTTTTTATGTTTTTTAAGAAGTAAAACAATACATTTAATATAAATTTATGAATTGTTCTAATTTTCTCATTCAAAATTTTTCAATCCAAATATAGTCTAAAACCTATATTTTGATTTATCATTTTCTCCTTTATTTTTTTATATCTCACGTCACTTTTCATTCTTTCTTCAGCACTTACGTAACAAATTGGAGGGAAAGCTATGTTTGTTGATACCTCCTAACCTGCAAACTTGGCATAATTTTTGTAATATGAATATGCCTTGAGAGGTGAATTGAATTCCATACCAACATAAGGGTCTACCATATTGTAGTGTTCACATTGGCTTGTTCTATCATTTTCATTACCAAATTGCAAATTTTTAGTACCATCTTATTTATTTGTCATGTCAGCACAAAAACCAAATTGTGGACTTTCATTTAAATCAAACTCCATAGGTACCTATTAAAAAAATTAGTACAAAATATAAGTAAACATCACCGTAATACTGAAAGAAGATTTGATTCAATAATATATTACGAATTCTTCCTGATTCAAAGAAGAAGGGACACTTACCTGAGAGCTTAATTCTTCCTGTTGGAAGAATTTTCTTTGCTCTTAACTTTACCTCCAATTTATGTTTCTTTTAATACTTTCCCTCCTTAATTTAGAAGGACAAATATAGTTTTTCCTCCAAATTTTAATTAAGTGCATAAAATAAAGAATGAAGAAAGTGGATTTGGGTTGACTTCCGCGACAGAAAAATATTCATCATAAAAGTACTATATACGAGTAGCTGAAAGATATTATCAAATTGATTTTGGTGATATTAATTTGGGCATGAATATCATAAAATGAACATGATATGAAAGCTATTGGTATAATTCTATTGCTGCAAGAACATTACCAGAAATTTTCTGAAAATTTTTAGGATGGTTCAAACTCATAACAGTCTGACAACAATCTTTATTTCATCTTCTCTAAAAAAACTGTAGCTTCACTTAATTATTCTGGAACAGAATTAATAAATTGTTATTTCAAATTAACATCACCAAAGTCAATTTGATAATATCTTTCAGCTACTCGTATGCAGTGCTTATCTCTAATGATCACTACTGATGCTGCAACATAGATAATAAATATACTAGCTAGCACAACATTTCTTAGGCACTTCAACAGTTTGCCTTTTGGTTATCTATTTTGGTGCATCAATAAACTCATCAAGTTGAGTTGCTTGGAGAATGGTTTGGATAGAAAATCAGGAATGAGGTTCCACATTTACAATTATTGAGATGAGATGACTGATTTTCTAAGTTCGGTTTCAATGTTGAGCATTTAAAAGGAAACGAAATAAAGGTTGTTGTCAAACTGTTATAGATTTGAACCATTCCCAAGTACTCATCACTAATATCTATCTGGATTATTATTTTTTATGTTGTCGGAATATGCAATGGTGGAAAATGAGATGAGAGAATGATAAATTAAAAAATAAATTTTAATATTTTAGTCATTATTAAAAGAAAGAAAAAATTATTATATTTAATTTTATCTAAAGAATAAATTAAAGATTTTTTTTATTAAAAATAGTGAATATAGTGGATCAATTAAAAAAGAGAATGTTAGTGGATAGTATTGCTAGAATTATTCATTAATCAATATAATGAAAATTCATTAAATTGACTGTCAAAAGGACGATTGTAAAAAAAGTTAGATCCTAATAATTAATCAATATAATGAAAATTCATTAAATTGACTGTCAAAAGGACTTACCCTCTTAAAGGTTTTTCCATTGTAAAAAAGTTGTTAGATCCTAATAGTTAATCGATATGATGAAAATTCATTAAATTGACTGTCAAAAGGACTTACCCTCTTAAAGGTTTTTCCATTGAAAACTCCATCTACCTAATTCTTTCCTTGTAGACTAATGACTTTCATAGAGCACATTATTCTAGTGCATGCAATAGTTTCCATGGGCAAAAATCAGAGCAAAGCATGAAGTGCAGTAAGCATAGAGGCGCATCGATCCGATCGATCATGAGATGTGGGAAAACATAGATACGTAAGGACACATTAATTTTCTTAAAATCATTAGTCAGCAACTTAAGCAGGACTTATTTACCATTACTCCCATCTCAATCCACACAAGTCCAATCGGATCCCTTTACAAAATTTTATTGTAATAGCCGAATTCAAAATAAAAAAACACTCACACATCAACCTTTATATGACCTGAAAAGGGTGTTTCATACTTTTTTTAGACAAATAAAAAATAAATTAATAATAAAACTAGCAGGGGTAGTTTGGACAATTCAATTATTATTATTTTTTGGTCGCAGGAATTGACACATGAGGTAAAATTTTTCCAAGTCAAGTCAAGCATCATCACATTATTGAGGCGGCCAAACTCCATCAATAATTGTAGTTAAAGAATCTGAAAAAACAAAAATTGTAATTAAAGAAAATTTAACACCAATGAGTGACCACCAATACCTTTTCATATATCTAAAAAAATTTCATTTTATTTATTGAGAAATATTACTATTTGTTGATTTTTATTTTATATATATTGTTATCGACAAATATAAGTTATTAATTTTAATTTTTCAATAATATTTCTAAATAATGTTAGAGTATATTAAGCAAAATATACGATATTTCAATTAATTTTTTTTAACCTATGTGAAAAAAATAACCATATTTTTGTAACGAGGTATTTTTTTTATGATGTTTATGAAATGAAAAATAACTTCTTATGTAATAGTGTATTATTGGTTAGTTCCATAAATAAATATATAAGTTTAATTTAAACAGAAGATTTATTTATTTATTTTGTAGACTTCTCATTTGCTTTAGTGGTTCTCGATGTTTATTACAAATAGACCAGTTTGTGTTCGTGAGTTATGGTGGGGTGCTTTGATCGGGATGTTCTGGGACTAGTCAATGACAGGAAAAAAAACAAATTCGATCCACTCGTCTGATCCATCGCTAATTCGCTGATCCACTAGTTTAATAATGGTATGATTTAACAATTATTATATAATAAAATTTTAAATATTAAGCAGATGGCTTCACAATGCATATTTAGGGTTGTGCATATTAGTTCAATCCAAATCGAACACAAACAATGAAGTTAACTCTGACACAATTTCAATCCCAATTAAATTTCAGTTCGAATAACTTAAAAAATTGGTTTTCAAGTCAAATAATAATGAACATATTCATTCGAATTAATATGAAATGTGACACTAATTCCCATAAACATTCGATCTGAATTGAATAACCTGAATAAGTTCCATTTGATCAGTTCCAGTTCAGTGCAGTTTTTACACACCTCCTAACTATTATTATTCCTAATTTAACTTGTTATTTTATGAAGAATTTTATGTCTGTCCCTAATAATAATAATGTAACCTCAAATTAATGATCCTAAAAAGAAGCACAAAATAATATATATATATATATATATATTCCTTTAAGGTGGAATGAAGTTATGGACAATGGAATAGAAAGATCCGAAATATAAGCATGATCCATATTTGGGATCATTTTTTTTTGGGGGAACTAAACTATTTAAAGGGATATCAAAACATATACTTGAAACCAAATTAACAATTAAGAATAAATAAATAAAACGAATAAAAATATGGAGGGAATTGGTAGAATCTCAGTATTCGTACTTGTGGTACTTATGATTTGTTTGGCATTTTACGCTGAATCCATTGTTGGTGATGATACTTATCAAGGTAGACGATTGTTGTCCCAACCCAACCCACTAATTCCATGGATTGCTGCAAAACTCATCAAGGGAAAGTATTAAGCTACATCTTCTCCACTACCAACATGGATTTAAAATCCCTTCAATTTTAATATGCTATCATGAAGTCCTGTCCTCCTATTGGATCCAATTCCTTCAATTTTTCTTTTTAATCTTGTTATTATGTATGTTATCGCTATTTGTTCCCTTATTATCACTACTGAGTGTGCAAATATATATAGTTCAATATAATATTTAACTTCATAAGGGCTACTATTTTCTTTTTCCTTTTTCACGAAATGCAATTTTTGGATTAATACTGCTACAATAGAGTTTAGACAACATATGCATAGTGAGATATGCACATAATAATATTGAAGACCCTGATATGAATGAGATAGTTTCAGAGGACATTGATGACTTATTGATTAGTGGTAACGAGATGGACGAGGATCAAGCAATATCCTTTGTAGACAAGAAATTCTCCTCCTGTGCTTAGTTTATAAGAGTCTTTTGAAACTCATATTGCCAAACCATGGAATAAGACAGTGGAAGTGCGTTTGTTGTGATGGGACATCAACTATGAGAAACTGAATGAAAATATAGGTTTGTTATGGAAGCCTGCTGGTGGTTACAAGGTAATTGATCTTGAACGTAACTTCTTTTTGGTGCAATTTGATCACGAAGATAATTATAATCATGCCCTACTTGATGGTCCATGGATGGTAGTGGAGAGGTATCTCACTGTGCACCATTGGCATCCCGAATCTTCAATAGAATCTGATCGAATTAGCAAAGTGGTACCTTGGGTCCATTTTTTGGGGTTACCAATACATTTATATCACAAAAAGATCTTAAGCTATAGGTAACAAATTGGAACAGTTAGTGAAGGTGGATTATAACACTTTAAATTCTGATAGGGGTAGGTTTGATTGAATAGCTGTGGAGCTTGACATTACAAAGCTTCTTAAAGCCTTTTTTCGAGTTTTGAGGCCGGATGTTTCCAATTAAATATGAAGGGCTTCGTCAAATTTGCTTTCAGTGTGGTCTTGTAGGTCGTACATACAAGGTTCGTGAGAATGAAACTCCATCCAGGGACCCTGAGGTGTTTCATGAGCCACAACTTGACCATGAAGTTCATGAAAGGGAACAGGAGAACCGTGATCCAAATGTCGTTATTTTTTATATGCCTCCTACACAATAGGTATTTAACAAAACTTATGAGTCATCTCTAAATGATAATCAGGTTAAGAATGATTTTTTTGTCACATAAGAGTAAATTGTAGAAAGAATCATGCAGAAATTTTTTTTGCCGATATTCACTCTTTTTTCTCTCAACAAGAAGAAAGAGAACAAGTCTAATATTCCAGCCCCAGTTTTCAGGGATTCCATTTCGATCCAAACTCTCCAGCCCACATCTTTCTTTATATACCTTTATTAGTTCGCCCTTTTTTTTAGCATAAAGTTCACATGACCTTTCGTGAAGTTCAATTCCAGTACAAAGCAAAGGAGGTTGATTAGCCAAAAAAAAAACTCTACAGAAGTAAGCCCCCACCAATACCTTTTTTAAACGAAACTTTTTATACCAAAAAAGCCTATTTCTACTTTTTAGATTGGCGTCAAGTGCCAAATAACGTTTTATAGAAACCAAAAAAGGCGTAATGATAAGTCCACTCGTGCCGCTCTACTCCTATTTCAACTACTTCTATTTGGGATAGATTGGTTAGTAGGGGAGGAAAACTGGTGATCAGTAAATTTAGTGGAGGTACGCGTCCTGATATGAAAGTAAAAATGAAAAAATGAAACATAGTTTGAATTCTACTTCACGCACAAAATTTTCAAATAAGTTGGAGAAAGATTCGTGTCATGGTGAGAGTTCATCTTTTGGAGAAATTACTAATGTGGCAATGATCGTTTCGGATAAGAGTGGGAATGGGTCAAATATGGCTTAGTCTGTACTTTTTACGTGTTCTTTTCCTTTTAATTCCTGTTTTATGGCTGACAAGATTATGGTTTGGAATTGTCAAGGGGCTGTTTCTAGGAATACGTTGGGTTATATTAGAGATGTTAAACAATATCACTTGTCTTGTATTGTTCTTCTTGAAACCAGGATAAGTGGTGCTAATGTTGATCAAGTTATCAAAATATTGGGGTTTAATCACTCTTTTAGAATAGAAGCTGATGGGTTCGCTGGAGGTATATGGATTTTAAGGAAGGATGATATTTCTATTGAAATTTTATCTTTTAACTACTAAATTATAAATATGAGGATTGGTCTTCCAAGTATACATAGTTTCTTGTTCTCGGCTATCTGTGTTCATCTTTCTTCTATCCACAGAAAGAGGTTTTGGCAATGTATTTCACAGTTTGTCGATTCCATATATGGTCCTAAGTTGGTTAAAGGTGATTTTAATTATTTTCTTTTCTCTAATAAAAAAATTGGCAGTTCTGAAAGGGGTAGTTGTCCTTGTCACCTGTTTCAGAAATGTATGGATGATTGTCAGCTGTTTAACTTGGGTTTTCAGGGACCGAAGATGATTTGGCAGAGGGGAATGGTGAGGGAGGATTGGCACTTGCTTTTTCCTGATACTGTAATTCATCATTTGTCTCGTGAAGCTTCAGATCATCGGCCTATTCGTCTGGCTCTTAATTCTAATGTAGCTCATCAAAGCCCTATTCCCTTCTGATTTTTAGCTCTTTGACTGTTTCATAATGATTTTAGCTCCTTTGTTCAAAAGGCCTGGGGTAATTCGGGAGACATTGTGGAGGATAAGAAAAATTTTGCTTGCAAGGCCACGATTTGGAATAAAGAAGTGTTTGGGAATATTTTTAATAGAAAGAGGAGAATTTTGGCGCGGCTACAAAGGGTGGAAAATTCACTGGGGTCCAAGAATTCAGAGTTCTTAAGCCTGCTTGAAGGAGACTTTAGGATGGAATACGAGTCTATTCTTCATCAAGAAGAGCTGTATTGGAAATAAAAATCAAAATTTGAATGGATTACAGCTGGAGACCTTAACATAGCCTATTTTCACGCCAAGCATAAAATTAATAAGAGGAGATACAAAATAGATCAGTTCCAGCTTTTAAATGGCCCTTAGTGTTCTGATAGTACCGTCCTCCAACAACATGCTATTGATTTTTTCAATACTCTGTACAGTGAGGAGTCAGTTTATGCACTGTCTTAGCCCATTAGATGCATGTTTCCACCCATGTCTTCTGATAATGTGAATGAGTTGTTGAGGCTGGTTTCTGAGGAAGAGGTGAAGTTTTCTTTGTTTGCAATGAAACTCTTCAAAGCGCCTTGGTATGACTGCTTATGTTCGACCTTTTTCCAGTCGAGCTGGGGCTTTGTTAAAAGATCCCTTATTGATTTTGCCCAAGGTTGTTCGAATGGGGATGAGATTAGTAGTGAGGACTGCAAAGCTATTATAACCTTTATCCCGAAGAAGACCCATCCGTCTAGTATAACGGATCTGTGTCCTATTAGTCTTCTCCCTGTTGTCTACAAAATTCTTATAAAAGTTATAATCAACCGTCTTAAACCTAGTTTGAGTTTATTAAACTAATTTCAACACCAACTATTTGCGAAAGGATACTCTCTAAAACAGATGCAACTATCCATCTCAAAGCTATCTGATCTTAACAAACTCAATCTTGTAATATAGATTCAATTGATTGTCTATTAATTAATATTTGATAAGAGTAGTTTGAGAGCCATCAATATGATGCTCAAGTTCACAGCCATAATGCATAAGTGAAAGTTGTATTTTCCATAAAAGGAAATTTATTGAAATTAGTTTAATAGGTAATTCTGATGGGTGAAATTGAGTGGTGGGATTGCCCTAAAGGCACAATAGGAGAGGTGATGAAAGCAACTTAGATACTGTCCATTATGGGAAATCTGTTAAAAAACAAAGAAACAATAAAGGCATCAATAGATATGTTTTGATTATAATGAATCACTCTCCCTAAAGTAATTTGCCCCTACTATGTGTTGGATAATAAACTTGATCCATTATGGAAGCCCAAATTCAAATCCAATCAAATTGGAGTCCAGTCCATAATAAAGGTCAAAAACTACAAGTCATCTACCTAGAATATTTTAAGGTGTAGTAATTATGCATGTAAATTATTTGGTAACTTAAAATATTATTAGAATGATGAAGAAAAATGAGGTGTATGATTATTATAATTTTTGATTAGTTTATTTGTGTAGTGTAAAATTGTTTTTAAGTAGTATAAATACTTCTCCCAATTTTAGCTTAGACATCAAGAAAAAAATTAAATGCTTATAAGTGTGTAACACCCCAGATTTTATTAATTTTGCTCGATTAAGATTTTTTTTAATTATTTTGGTGACTTAATAATTTTATTTGAGTAAAATTTTATTAAAAATTTGAGACTTGTAAAAAAGTACAAAATTGCCCCTGAGTATATATATATATATATATATATATATATATATATATATATATATATATATATATATATATATATATATATGGACATTTCAAAGATTTAAGTAAAAAAAAAATTTCATTCTCTCTCATTTTCCCTACATCATTTTCATCTCCGTTCATCAATCAAACGACATCTGATTTTTGGTAAATTCGAACCAGAAGTAGTTCTCCATATTCTTATCACTCTGGCAACGTCTAATTTTCCAAAAACTAGCTGGATTTTTGAGATCGGAGCAGCAAAAATCGAATTCCGGGCTGCCCTCCCATTTCGTGTATTTTCCGACTTTTTTTTTTCTGAAATCTGACACCGGAAATGGACTCAGGATGTCGAAAAATCTTGGTATGTGTAATTTGAGCTCCGGGAACCGCGTTTTAGGGGCTAATCGGAGTCGGAATTACTCACCGGAGCCGTGCAAATTTTTGTAGATCTATACGTTTTCAGCTACTTCCAAGCCATAAAACTTATATATTTGGACTCCTCACACCTCAAGCTTTCTTTTGGTACCAGCCGATCGTCGATCCGCCGCCGTTAAAAATTTTCCGGTGACTGGAGTCTGGCAACCACTAATCGGATATTTTGGACAGAATCTTCGGCTCGTTAAACCGAGTCATCTGGTATAAACCGCACGTCCTAGTTATTTTTAGATAGTGAGATATGAATTTATTTGTGAAGTTTAAGTATATTTTTATTATTAAAGTGATTAATTAATTTAGTTGAATTGCATAATTATTTGAGTTTATTGAAGATTATTTGGGGAATAATTGAATTTTATATTATTAAATGGAGGTGATTATTAGTTAAGTTAGAATATTAATATATTAGGTAATTAAATTAATAATCGATGATTATTAATTATGGAGTTAATTGGAGTGTTTAGAAGTAAAAGATAACTTCTGGAGTAGAATGAATATTTAATAGAATTTTTAGAGAATTTTTGGATTATTAGCCTAATTATGAAAAAAATTTATTGGGAGTTATTAAATATTATTTTTGTGAAATTGATGATGGAAAATGAAAGAAAATGAGTTAAAGTGATGATATGAATTTATTTGGAATTTTTAGAGTATTTATTGAATTAATGAGAATTTTTGAATTGGAAATAGACCTTATAAGAATAAAGGGAAATAAATTGAGAAAAATAGTTTTGGAGGAAAGATAAATAAAATAAAATATTATTAAGAAAAATAATATTTGAAATTTTTGGTCGCACGGAAAAGCATGTTGATGACCAAAACTGTGATCTATGCATTAAACACGCATAATGAGGAGAATTTTAAATATAGAATTTCGATATACGTGAGACCATAAATTAGCGAAAAATTTAAATTCTACTAGATTTTATGTCGTAAGAGGTTCAATAGCTAATTGAAAATTTTCTATCTCTAGGCGCGACGTCGGACCAGACGTCAACCCGAGATAAATGGAAAGAGCGGACCGATACCGGCAGAGCGTAAAAAGGTTAGTGCAATTGTCCTTATAAAATTAGTCATATATATATATATATATAAGTAAGTAATTAAAGAAAAGTATGAAGTAATAAGGAAATTATCATATTCAAATAATTTATAATATTACATAAAATATATTACATATTTTATGTGAAAAATTGGAGTTTTTGCAATTATTGAGTTTGAAATATTTTATCTGTATTTCAAAAAAAATTTAAAAGTTCGATATACTTTATGATGATATTTATTTTGACATGAAAATAATATTTATCGATTTTATGGAAAATGATTAAGAAAATAACAGTAAATTATTTTTGCGGAAATTATTATTCTGCTTTGAAATGCAAAGATGAATTGAATTATGAATTTGAGAAATTTTGTCCATATATTAGTCTAGACGTGAGTTAGAGTATTGTTGGCATACCAATAGGATAAAAATGATAGTCCTGTGTATTTTTGTGGACCTATGAAATATTGTGATCATGTGCATTTCTGTGGATCACCTGATACATTTTTCAGTCATGTGCATTTCTGTGGACTGAATCATATTACATTTAGATCATGTGCATTTCTGTGAACTGAATCATATTACATTTAGATCATGTGCATTTCTGTGGATCCTAAATTAAGATGTAATATGATACCCATTTGATTCCCTAGAAGCAAGTCTAGAATGTCATAATATGTGGGTATATGAAAAAACTATTATATTTATTTATAAAAAGGAAATTCAAAATTTGAATTGATTATATTTTAAGAGCATATTTTATTTTAATGACTATTATTATAAGAATTTTTGCACCACTGAGTTATATACTCAGTGCGGGAGTTTATTTTCTCTCGCGTAGGTTACAAAAGTAGCAGACAACGTTTGGACTTGTAGATAAGGGACGCTGACGAGTGACCCACAAAATGGAGCACAGCAGTAGCAGTGGTAGCCACCCAGAGCGGGTTGGTCTTTTATAATATTTTGATATGCATATATACAAGTTTTTAAACTTCATTACAGTATGTATATAAATAAAATAGAAATGTGTGTATGTATAATATTTTAGTATATATTTTAAAATTCTTATATTAAATATGTTTAAAATTAAAAAAGTATTTTTGAAGAGTTTTATTTTCTGTAGCACCTCTTATCCGTCCGGTATACAAATGGGTGTACAGAATGGTAAGAGGTGTTACAAAGTGAGTGAAGAAGCAAAGTTTTATAAGAGTGAGTTGTAGAATCTTACTTGTTGAGTGAGAATGCTTTTTTAATATTTGTTTGAGTTTGAATAAAAGTTGTTTGTGCGAGTATTTTATTTCCAACACTATGTTGCTGATTGGATTTGATAGTAACTCCCTCCAATAATTTCAAAACAACACTTGAGTTGATTGACAGTAAAATCAATTAAACTCACCTAAGAATATGAAGAGAATACAAGCTCGGTTATTTTTTGTAGAAGAAGAGAAATAGAACAATAACATGAAAGAATATTATTCATAATTGAATTCTATCATCAAACACTAATTTATAGTGTTTAAATAGTTGTTAAAACGAGTCACAATCTTTAAAATTTAAGAAAAATGGTTAATGAACGTTAAATAACTATCCAATAGCAGTTCTAGTACTTTTGCAAACACGTTTTGAATATTGTAACTATGATATTCATAAAATTAGGTATTAGGGACTATCAAAAGTACTTTTGCAACAACGCTTTTTATATCGGGACAGTGTTGAGAAACAATATAGTTCGTGACAATAATCACGACTGCACTGCACGTCGTGACTATTGACCTTTGAAACAGAGAGGCTCACGATAATCATCGCGACCGCAATATTATTGGTGAACATCTTTTGGTGACTACACTTTGTAGTATATCAAAATGCCTTTAGAAATGGTATGGTTTGCAGTCACTAAAAACATTCCACGATTGCTTTTTTCAATAGTGATTGCAAGATTCAAAAATTAATTATTATTTAATAATATTAATTATTTTTCCAGATATCGCTCAAATGTCCTAAGTATCCAAGTGTCTATCTTTGACCATTTAAATTATTATCAAATTTGGAGATTTTTCTCCAAAATTTTTACCATTAATGCAAATTAGATTGATGTGGCACTCCTTATAAACCCTTATATAGTCGTTTATTCTTTTCCATGTGGAACAATTTTCACTAACTTATCACTAACTATTTCAATAAAATATAGAATTGGCGGCACGATGCCAAGTTGATAATTGACATAACTTTCATTGCTGTAAAACATGTGAATTTATACAAGTGATTGCTATGTAGAGTAGAATACAAATACATGTTAAGGAGGAAAATACACATAAAAAATATTTCTGTTTACATATGAGTATATATTCAATTGCTTCTCACCATGTACTTTGTAATTTTCTTTTTTAATTAGGATAGTAAGCGAAAAACAAGTAAAAACAAATTTTAACAAATGATATGAAAGAATTAATTATTAAGAACAACATATGTGAATGATGATAATTTTATTTTACTTGCATTGTATTATATATAATAGGATATATATGGTGGACAGAAAATAAGCACACAATGGAATGTGTGAGAGTGAGATAATACAAAGCTAATGGCATATATAGTGAAGATCATGATGTGATTGTGAATTATGGATGAGATAGTGGTCTCCCTTTTTGCATGTGCTCTCTTTCTCTCACCCCAAAATGTGAATTATGGATGAGATAGTGATCATCCTTTTTGCAAGTGCTCGCTCAATCAATCACTCACTCATGATTCTAATATCCTAGCTTGTTGGAACCATATCGTATTTAGGGTGACCATCCTTTGAGGATACCCCCTATCTTTTTTTTTTCTCTTTGGTACATGACTCAGTTTTTGTCTTTCTTCCTTCCAATGCTCGAAATGCTTTGATCAAATCCTATCTCCTTGTGGACCTTAATTTATCTCTATATATGGACCTTATTAACCAGCCTCCTTTTCTTGGCAACAACTGGATCCCAGGTTGCATGTTTCTCAGGCCTTCTCAATGGCCTTATATTTTTCTTATATCATATTTTATACTTCACGTTTATTAACTCTAAATCTCCATGTTTGATGATTACTTTAAAATGCCTCTATATGCTCTATTTTTATGCTCATGCTTTATGTTTATGTTAATAAATCATTGCTTAAGTTTATATTAATGGCTCTTTTCTCCAAAATCTCCTAACACTCCTTGCCCCTTTGCATGCATGAAAATCTTTTTCTTCATTCCTTAGCATATGGCCTGTTTAATCTTGCCTCATGAGTTTGCAAATATCCTATACCAAATTCAAAACTTCACCTTTGAAAATAGAAATTGCTATTTGAGAAATATTCCCCTTAGTTGCCATGACCTTTAAGCCCAATTATGAAATATTAAGAATCAATGTCAAAATAATTTAGGTACACCTACCATTAATTTGTTGAAAAATTAAGTTTATTGTGTTAAAAAATTAAACAAATATTAGGTACACCAATCTCCACCTAATTTGTTGAAAAATTAAGTCCATATTAGGTATACCTACCATATGGTGAAGATTTGAACAAATGTATGGTGTGGATTAAACTTTGAGCTTATAAATAGGCACACTTCCAAGGTTTAAACCATCCAAGAGTGAAGACTACAAGTCTTTGAGTATTTGTGAGAGTTGAGAGCTTTCTTTGTAATATTTCTAGCTTAGTGAAGTTTTTGTTGTGTCTCCAAATTTTGAGTGAATTGCTTCTTTGAGATATTTAATTTAGAGTTATGTATTCTAAATTTTTTCTCAACGATTGGTATCAGAGCCTAACTTGAGTGTTAATATTTACTTATCATATGCTCTGTGGTTGCCACTAATAAGTGGATCATCCACATCAGAAAATAAGTTAAATTATTATTCACTCTTAAAAATTGGTATCGGAGAGGGACGATCAGATATTGTTCTTAGTAGAGCTATCTTGAGTCGTGAGAAGTTTGACACACTGAAAGTTTGTTGATCAAGCTTGTTCGGTATAGTCAAAATCATATCAATACGATGTGTGACTTTCAAGTAGTCGGAGGAATCAAGAAGTTCAACAACAAAAACTACAACACATGGGCAACATGTATGGAGTCTTACCTACAAGGTCAAGACCTTTGGGAGACTATTGGTGGTAGTGAAGTTATACAACCAACGACAGAAGATGCCTTATGAAAGTGGAAGATTAAAGCAGACAAAACGATGTTTACTTTAAAAACCACAATTGAAGAAGAAATGTTGGAGCACATTCGAGATGCCAAAACACCAAAGGAAGCATGGACACTTTTGTTTCACTCTTCTCAAAGAAGAATGATACAAGACTGCAACTTCTTGAGAACGATTTGCTATCAATGGTGCAACGTGACATGACGATTGCCCAATATTTTCACAAGGTGAAAGCAATATGCCGTGAAATTTCAGAGCTAGATCCAACAACTCCTATTGGAGAAACCAGAATAAAAAGAATAATTATCCCTAGTTTGAGACCTGAATACCACGGGTTTGTTGCCGCTATACATGGGTGGCCGACACAACCATCACTTATTGAGTTTGAAAATTTGATTGCAAGTCAGGAAGCTATGACTAAGCAAATGGGAGGAGTCTCGCTGAAGGGTGAGGAGGAAGCACTCTTTACCAGCAAAAGCAAAGACACTTTCAAGCGGTACGTTGGCACTGGATTTAAAAAGAATAATGACAAGATAGGCTCTCGTCCAGGGGGAGCTTCAAAGAATCGCGGTAATAGTAGAAAATTCGATGGAAAGTGTTACAACTGCGGAAAGATGGGTCACATGGTGAAAGATTGTTGGACCAAGAAAAAATCTATTGAAAGTAACACTGCTACTTCGAGTTCTAAGGAGAATAACGAAGATGGTTGGGATGCCGAAGCATTATTCACTATGGAGGAAGAATAATTAGCTCTCACAGTAATAACATCAGAACATATTGACTACAAAAATGACTAGATCATAGATTCCGGTTACTCAAATCATATGACGGGTGACAAACAAAAATTGCAAAACTTGTCTGAGTATAAAGGAGCTTGTGTGGTAGTGACAGCCGACAACTCAAAGTTACCGATAGCTCATATCGGTAAGACGATAGTTACACCTCGATATAATTCTAACCAGGTGCCACTTCAAGATGTTTACCATGTCCTGGAAATAAAGAAAAATTTATTGTCTGCGGCTCAATTGACATCATCAGGCCATTATGTTTTGTTCGGTCCTCAAGATGTGAAGGTGTATCATGACCTAAAAATCTCAGAAACACCAACAATGGAGGGGCGGCGATTAGAGTTTATCAACGTGATGTTAGCAGAATCTGCATATGTAGATAGGACGAGGAGAAATGAGACGTCAGATCTATGGAATATGCGGTTAGGTCATGTTAGCTATTCCAAGCTAAGTGTGATGATGAAGAAGTTGATGCTTTAGGGACTTCCTCAACTTGACGTGCGAACAGACACAGTTTGTGCGATATGTCAATATGGTAAAGCACACCAACTACCATATGAGGAATCAAAGTTTAGAGCAAAAATATCGTTAGAGTTAGTTCACTCTGATGTATTCGGACCAATTAAGCAACCGTCAATTGGTGGTATGCGATACATGGTGACATTCATTGATGACTTCTCAAGGCATGTGTGGGTTTTTTTATGAAAAAAAAATCTGACACATTCTCAAAATTTAAAGAGTTCAGAAGGTCAGTAGAAGGAGAAGTGGGAAAGAAGATCTGTTGCTTACGCACAGACATTGGGGGAGAATATAGCTCAAGTGAGTTCTCTCGATACCTAAGGCAAAGTGGAATACGTCATCAATACACTTGTGCCAACACACTGCAACAAAAATGGTGTAGCTGATAGAAAGAACCGGCATCTTACAGAAGTCTGTCGAAGTATGCTACATGCAAATAATGTACCGGGAAGGTTTTGGGTTGAAGCAATGAGGACTGCAGCATTTGTGATTAACAGACTTCCTCAACCAAGGATAGAATTTGTTTCTCCCTTTGAGAAACTAGGGAACATGAAACCTACAGCTACTTTCGAGTATTTGGCTGTATATGTTATGTATTTGTTCCTAATCACCTACGAATCAAATGTGACAAGAAAGTTGTTAGATGTATCTTTGTGGGATACGACATCCAAAAAAAGGGGTGGAAATGTTGTGATCCAACGAGTGGAAGATGCTATACTTCACGAGATGTAGTGTTCGATGAAGCCTCTTCCTGGTGGTCTTTAGAGAAGGAGGTGTTGCCGGACTTTAGAGAATTTGGAGACAAACTACAACAAAAGGTGGAGGAGCATATTGTTCAACTTCAACCAAGTTCGAATGAATCAGGAGATCAAAATAGCGATGATGTCGAACAAAGAAAGACTCAGAGTCCTTGGCAAACTGGTGTGTATCAACAACCAAATGATGAAGGTGAGCCCAATGAAACTGAAGAATCAACTCTGTAATCTCAACTCCGAAAGTCAACAAGAACATGAAGGCCAAATCCCAAATACGCCAATGTAGCCATAGCCCAGAAGACACTATAATAGAACCTGAGACATTTGAAGAAGCATTGCAAAGTTCTCAATGGATGACCGCTATGAAAGAATATATTAATGCACTTGAGCAAAATCAAAATGTTTCGTCGACAGCTCGACATAGTACAGAGAATGAGAGTTGACATTGAGGGGGAGTGTTAAGAATCAATGTCAAAATAATTTAGGTACACCTACCATTAATTTGTTGAAAAATTAAGTTTATTGTGTTGAAAAATTAAACAAATATTAGGTACACCAATCTCCACCTAATTTGTTGAAACATTAAGTCCATATTAGGTATACCTACCATACCAAATATTTGAACAAATATATGGTGAAAATTTGAACAAATGTATGGTGTAGCTTATAAATAGGCACACTTCCAAGGTTTAAACCATCCAAGAGTGAAGATTACAAGTCTTGAGTATTTGTGAGAGCTTTCTTTGTAATATTTCTAGCTTAGTGAAGTTTTTGTTGTGTCTCCAAATTTTGAGTGAATTTCTTCTTTGAGATATTTAATTTAGAGTTGTGTATTCTAAATGTTTTCTCATCATATTTTCTCCAAAATCTCCCAACACTCCTTGCCCCTTTGCATGCATGAAAATCTTTTTCTTCATTCCTTAGCATATGGCCTATTTAATCTTGCCTTATGAGTTTGCAAAGATCCTATACCAAATTCAAAACTTCCCCTTTGAAAATAGAAATTGCTATTTGAGAAATATTCCCCTTAGTTGCCATGACCTTTAAGCCCAATTATGAAAGAACTTTGCTCTGGTAGAAAATTTGTTACAAAGCAGAGGAATCAAAAGAAAAACAAATTACAGCTCAATAATGAAAAATACAGCTGAAGAGAATACTGCTGTAATTTTCATTCAATAATCAAAATACAAATCTAACAACTTTGACTTCAAAAAAAAAAAGATGCACACTACTCCACTCAAACACAACTAACTATAATCAGTTCCTAAAAACATTAAATTAACATGTGCCAACTTAGAATAAAATCTTCAACAGCTATCCCCATCCAAGAATAGTGGTAAGAACATAAATAAAAGCCAAAGATATACGATATAGGGCATAGGCTATGATACTTGTCCAAAATGGTAATGTGGAGGAAAATGTGACAGACAGACCCATTGCACTGCATATTATTAGAACTGTCAAAATTTCTGCTGACACATCCCATGATAAATCTTTTATGCAAACTAGTGCCAAGAATATCACTAATCCCATCACATTGTTCATGAATACTCCCCCATAAAGCTGCAAATCCACCCAATAAATTATTTTCAATTTTCAATTGCCAGATATATAATTAATTGATAATCAAATTCAAAAATTCAATCATCTAATATATAAATAAATCAAAAGAAATTTAAACCTCTGAAAGTGTTAAAGAGGCTACCTTTTCTGTCTTCTCCCTAGCAGAAGTTATTGCTCTATATGCCATTTTGAAACCCAAAGCTAAAGGTACCACAAAATATGATACCAAGAATGAGGGGATATTTATTTCCATCGCGAAATCTTGGATGCTCGTCATTAAAGGTGTTGCTAGCACAAAAGTAGCAGTTGTGCCACAAATGATGAGAGCTGCAGACTTAATGTAATTCCACCATGCATTTTTAGAAGAAGTATCCTTGTTTGCCATGCCTGTTGTCAGCAGACTCTGCTGTTCATCGCTAGTTCCCTGCCTCATTAATTGCAACATATCCTCAGTTGTTGTTAATTAGTTCTGTTTCACAAGCACAAGAATTCAGGTGTTTACCTTTGAATTGCTACTAACGACAGACGATTTCTTCTTGGTCTGACAAGCTTGATTATTCGCAGATGTATTAGCATCGGTAAGCAATTTTGATAGCGAGTCGTTGAACTCATTCTCGGTAATAACAGAATCAACAGACTTATCTAATTCTGTCATTAGTTTTGACACATAATCATCAGCATTCAATGTTAAGAATCAATGTCAAAATAATCTAGGTACACCTACCATTAATTTTTTGAAAAATTAAGTTTATTGTGTTGAAAAATTAAACAAATATTAGGTACACCAATCTCCACCTAATTTGTTGAAAAATTAAGTCCATATTAGGTATACCTACCATACCAAATATTTGAACAAATGTATGGTGAAGATTTGAACAAATGTATGGTGTGGATTAAACTTTGAGCCTATAAATAGATACACTTCCAAGGTTTAAACCATCCAAGAGTGAAAACTACAAGTCTTGAATATTTGTGAGAGTTGAGAGCTTTCTTTGTAATATTTCTAGCTTAGTGAAGTTTTTGTTGTGTATCCAATTTTTGAGTAAATTTCTTCTTTGAGATATTTAATTTAGAGTTGTGTATTCTAAATTTTTTCTCAACAATTGGTATCAGAGTCTTACTTGAGTGTTAATATTTACTTATCGTATGCTCTGTGGTTTTCACTAATAAGTGAATCATCCACATCAGAAAATAAGTTAAATTATTATTCACTCTTAAAGATTGGTATCAGAGAGGGACGATCATATATCATTCTTAGTAGAGCTATCTTGAGTCGTGAGAAGTTTGACACACTGAAAGTTTGTTGATCAAGCTTGTTCGATATAGTAAAAATTATATCGATACGATAGGTGACCTTCAAGTTGTCTGAGGAATCAAGAAGTTCAACAAAAAAAACTACAACACATGGGCAACATGTATGGAGTCTTACCTACAAGGTCAAGACCTTTGGGAGACCGTTGGTGGTAGTGAAGTTATACAACCAACGGCAGAAGATGCCTTGCGAAAGTGGAAAATTAAAGCAGGTAAAACGATGTTTGCTTTAAAAACCACAATTGAAGAAGAAATGTTGGAGCACATTCGAGATGCCAAAACACCAAAGGAAGCATGTGACACTTTTGTTTCACTCTTCTCAAAGAAGAATGATACAAGACTGCAACTTTTTGAGAACGATCTACTATCAATGGTGCAACGTGACATGACGATTGCCCAATATTTTCACAAGGTGAAAGCGATATGCCGCAAAATTTCAGAGTTAGATCCAACAACTCCTATTGGAGAAACCAGGATAAAAAGAATAATTATCCATTGTTTGAGACCCGAATACCGCGAGTTCATTGTCGTTGTACAGGGGTGGCCGACACAACCATCACTTGTTGAGTTGGAAAATTTTCTTGCAAGTCAGGAAGCTATGACTAAGCAAATAGGAGGAGTCTCGCTGAAGGGTGAGGAGGAAGCACTCTTTACCAGCAAAAGCAAAGACACTTTCAAGCGGTATGTTGGAAGTGGATCTAAAAAGAATAATGACAATAGAGGCTCTTATCCAGGGAGAGCTTCAAAGAATCGCGATAATAGCAGAAAGTTCGATGGAAAATGTTACAATTGCGAGAAGATGGGTCACATGACGAAAAATTGTTGGACCAAGAAAAAATCTATTGAAAGCAACACTGCTACTTCCAGTTCTAAGGAGAATAGCGAAGATGGTTGGGATGCCGAAGCATTATTCGCTATGGAGGAAGAAGAATTAGCTCTCACGGTAACAACATCATAACATATTGACTAAAAAAATGACTGGATCATAGATTCTGGTTGCTCAAATCATATGACGGATGACAAAAAAATTGCAAAACTTGTCTGAGTATAAAGGAGGTCGTGTGGTAGTGACAGCCGACAACTCAAAGTTACCGATAGCTTATATCGGTAAGACGATAGTTACACCTCGATATAATTGTAACTAGATGCCACTTCAAGATGTTTACCATGTCTCGGGAATGAAAAAAATTTGTTGTCTGTGGCTCAATTGACATCATCGGGCCATTAGGTCTTGTTCGGTCCTCAAGATGTGAAGGTGTATTATGACCTAAAAATCTCAGAAACACCAACAATGGAGGAGCGACGATTGGAGTTTGTCTATGTGATGTCAGCAGAATCTGCATATGTAGATAGGACGAGAAAAAATGAGACATCAGATCTATGGCACATGCGGTTAGGTCATGTTAGCTATTCCAAGCTAAGTGTGATGATGAAGAAGTCGATGCTTAAGGGGTTTCCTTAACTTGACGTGCGAACAGACACAGTTTGTGTGGGATGTCAATATGGTAATGCACACCAACTGCCATACGAGGAATCGAAATTTAGAGCAAAAGAATCATTAGAGTTAGTTCACTCTGATGTATTTGGACCAATTAAACAAATGTCAATTGGTGGTATGCAATACATGGTGACATTCATTGATGACTTCTCAAGGCATGTGTGGGTTTTCTTTATGAAAGAAAAATCTGACACATTCTCAAAATTTAAAGAGTTCAGAGAGTCAGTCGAAGGAGAAGTGGGAAAGAATATCCGTTGCTTACGCACAGACAATGGGGGAAAATATAGCTCAAGTGAGTTCTCTCAATACCTAAGGCAAAGTGGAATACGTTATCAATACACTTGTGCCAACACACCACAACAAAATGATGTAGCTAAGAGAAAGAACCGACATTTTGTAGAAGTCTGTCGAAGTATGCTACATGCAAAGAATGTACCGGGAAGGTTTTGGGCTGAAACAATGAGGACTGCAGCCTTTGTGATAAACAGACTTCCTCAACCAAGGTTAGAATTTGTTTCTCCCTTTGAGAAACTTTGGAACATGAATCCTACAGTTAGCTACTTTCGAGTATTTGGCTGTGTATGTTATGTATTTGTTCCTAATCATATACGGAGCAAGTGTGACAAGAAAGCTATTAGATGTATCTTTGTGGGATACGACAACCAAAGAAAGGGGTGGAAATGTTGTGATCCAACCAGTGGAAGATGCTATACTTCACAAGATGTGGTGTTCGATGAAGCCTCTTCCTGGTGGTCTTCAGAGAAGGAGGTGTTGCCAAACTCTAGAGAATTTGGAGACAAACTACAACAAAAGATGGAGGAACATATTGTTCAACTTCAACCAAGTTCGAATGAATCAGGAGATCAAAATAGCGATGATGTCGAACAAAGAGTGACTCAGAGTCCTTGGCAAACTGGCGTGTATCAAAAACCAAATGATGAAGGTGAGCCCAATGGAACTGAAGAATCAACTCTACAATCTCAACTCTGAAGGTCAACAAAAACACGAAGGCCAAATTCCAAATACGCCAATGCAGTCATAGTCGCAAAAGACACTATAATAGAACCTGAGGCGTTTGAAGAAGCATCGCAGAGTTCTGAATGGATAACAGCTATGAAAGAAGAGATTGATGCACTTGAGCAAAATCAAACTTAGGATCTGGTGTCAAAGCCAAAAGATGTGAAACTCATTTCCTGTAAGTGGGTTTACAAGATAAAGCGTCGTCTTGATGGGTCAATCGAGAGGTACAAGGCACGATTGGTAGCTCGTGGTTTCTCTCAACAGTATGGACTAGATTATAATGAAAAATTTAGTCCAGTGGCGAAACTTACAACAGTATGGGTTCTACTTGCACTTGCAACCAACAAAGATTGGAATTTATGGTAGATGGATGTGAAAAATGCATTTCTTCATGGAGAGTTGGATCGGAAAATCTACATGATCCAATCAATGGTTTTTCAGAGCTAATATCATCATGAATATGTGTGTAAGCTTCGTAAAGCACTCTATGGATTGAAACAAGCACCCAGAGCGTGGTATGGTAAAATTGCTGAATTTCTAACACAAAGTGGTTATCAGTAACACCCACGGATTCCAGCCTGTTTGTCAAAGCTAATGAAGGAAAGCTAGCTATTGTACTAGTATATGTGGATGACTTAATCATAACCGGTGATAATGAGCCATAAATTCTTCAGAAGAAAGAAAATTTATCAGTTCGTTTCCAGATGAAAGAACTTGGACAACTCAAGCACTTCCTTAGTTTAGAGGTTGATCACACACAAAAAGGAATATTTATTTGTCAACAGAAATATTCTAAAAACTTGTTGAAGAGGTTTGAAATGCTCAAATGCAAGTCAATTTCGACACCGATGGAACTAAATTCTAAAATGTGTGCACATGAAGGAAAAGATTTGGAAGATGCGATGATGTATCGACAATTGGTAGGGAGTCTGATTTACTTAACTTTGACTCGTCCTGACATTTCGTATGCAGTTGGCGTGATGAGTCGGTACATGCAAAATCCAAAGAAGTCTCATTTATAAGCAGTTCGACGAATACTGAGATATGTAAATAGTACAAATGACTATGGTCTTTTGTACAAGAAAGGTGAAGACTACAACTTAATTGGTTATTGCGATGCTGGCTATGCAGGAGATCATGACACAAGGAGATCAACAACTGGGTACGTGTTTAAGCTTGGTTCTGGAACAATTTCGTGGTGTAGCAAGAGACAACCAACCGTATCATTATCAACGACTGAAGCTGAGTATCGAGCAGTGGCAATGGCAGCTCAAGAGAGTACATGGTTGATACAACTAATGAATAATCTACATTAACAAGTAGATTATGCAGTTTCATTGTACTATGACAATCAATCAGCAATTCGTTTGGCAGAGAATCCAGTTTTTCATACAAGAACTAAGCATGTTGAAGTGCACTATCATTTTATCGGAGAAAAAGTTCTGCAATAAGAGATTGAGACGAAACAGATCAAGACGGATGATCAAGTTGCGGACTTACTCACAAAAGGTCTAGGTACAGGCAAACTCAAAATGTTTCGTCGACAACTCGACATAGTACAGAGAATGGGAGTTGACATTGAGGGGGAGTGTTAAGAATCAATGTCAAAATAATTTAGGTACGCCTACTATTAATTTGTTGAAAAATTAAGTTTATTGTGTTGAAAAATTAAACATATATTAGGTACACCAATCTCTACCTAATTTGTTGAAAAATTAAGTTCATATTAGGTATACCTACCATACCAAATATTTGAACAAATGTATGGTGAAGATTTGAACAAATGTATGGTGTTGATTAAACTTTGAGCTTATAAATAAACATACTTCCAAGGTTTAAACCATCCAAGAGTTAAGACTACAAGTCCTGAATATTTGTGAGAGTTGAGAGCTTTTTTTGTAATATTTCTAGGTTAGTGAAGTTTTTGTTGTGTCTGCAATTTTTAAGTAAATTTCTTCTTTGAGATATTTAATTTAGAGTTTCTAAATTTTTTCTCAACATTCAATCCATACTCTTCTATTTACATTCCAAGTACTAATGCCCGAAGTTCTGTAGCCGTTATTTGTTTGTTGTTATTCAGGTCAATCTTGCCAAATAGCCTACAAACATTTTCAGATATGAGCAATTATAGTAGGAATTTAGATATGCAATGAAACCTGAATAGATAAACTGAAAATCCTGATTTCTGGCTTGTTGCAGCTTGATTAGGCTTCCCGTTAGGCATGCGGAGAGCTTGTAGCAGGTTCCGGTGTACATATTTACGCATCAAATATTCCAGCCTTCTTTCTTTTATCCATGGTGTTAATGCCTGTGCCAAACATAGTCAACAGGGTCATATTGAACATTCTTTCCTAAAACAGGTCCATTTATTTATACACAGGCCAATTTAGTCAATAATATAACTTGTTTGATAAAAACTTTTTTAAATAAAAAAACTAATTTTTAACTAATTGAAAAGTATTTATCTTGCCTATACAAGGTGTGAAAAAATTCATAAACTAATTCAATCAAAACTTGCCATGTAATTGAAATAATTAATAATTACATTGAATACATACCCCGGATGTGATTGAGTTAGTTTATAAATTTTTTTTATTTCTAATAAAAAAAACTATATTTTTTATTATATATATTAATGAGTTATTAAATAATGAATCTTGTTTGTACTTAATTTATGGTAGACGGAACCAATGAAATGATGTCATGTAAATTATTTTTTTTTCTGCTTACATGTCATCGACTCTTTGTTTTGAATTATATAAACCCAGTTTGGATAAGTAATTCTTAGTATTACCTGATAAGTCATGTAACCAATGAGATAAAATACTGTTATATTGAAGGAAATCACGATTACTACTTTTTGAGCTGAAGATGAAGTCAGAATTTTTGCCAGTTGAAGCAATAGAAATGGGATCATTGACAACAGCATGATTTCTGCTGTATACTTAGTCTGAATATCAGTCCTTACACCATAACCTGCAAAGTTGCCCATACTTTTTTGTAATTAACATCTCAAAATGTTTGTATTAATTATAAAGAAATTATAAAAAAAGATGAAATAATTAAGAATTGACCAGTTAAACTGAATTTCTTTTGGTTTTGTGTATTTGATGAAGTTGAAGATTCTGAAAGATCATAGCTGCCAAAAGCAACAACAGAGGCCCAAGTTAGAGTAAGATTCATGATTACTGAGCCTGCAAGTACGCTCATTCCCATTTCTGCCATTCTTTCCACTGTATCTGCTGTTCCTGAGAATCCTGACACTGAGGACAAAACCACTCTATCAATTTTGAGTCGCAGATTTTATTCTTTATGCTGAAAATTTGGTTTGCTGAAACATCACTATGTCAATAGGTTTCTTAAGAAATTGATGGTATATTAATCAATAAGTGAATTGAAGAGACTGTAAATACTCCAATTCCAATTCCAACAGATAACCTTATCTGATTGACAGTGTCCATAAGCAATTGCAGAAAGTTCTGAATTAGTATAACGTTCTAAGGAGTTTCAGATATGGCAAAATTTTGACATATGTCAGAAAAAATGAAAATTTATGGGACCCATATCATATGAATTCACATATATAATTCCTATCAATTAATCCGCCTTTTCTCTCTTATATATCTTTCTCTGCCCCTTAATAGTTAAAGTTTTTATCAATTCCTATTTTTTTTCAAAAAAAAGAGTAAATTAATTAAGAATATATATATATATATATATATATATATATATTTTAAAAAAACATAAAAGGGAATTTATGCACCTTAAATATCATTAATCTATTAGATAGAATATTGATAGTTGCATTAACACATAAAACCGAAGACCACTGACTGTTGACAAAAAGAAATTGAAGAACAGATGGTTGCAGATTCAGTGGTCATTAGTTTTATACTTTTTGAGCTCCTAGCTTTTATTTCAGTTGACTTTGTTAATAATAAGGTTTGGAATTCGAATAAAATCAGTAATAATTCCAAATGTTGTGAATATCTGCATATACTATTATCATCTATGAAAAATATATATGCTATTCTTTTTTTTTTAAAGAATGAAACCAAAATTCATTATACCGAGATAAATATCTCTAACCAGAATGATTATTGTACCATATTTCGTACGTAAAATTTATCGCATAGATGTAACAATATTATTAATCATGAACTGCACATGCACTCATCAAATTTTACGAGCACTAATTAAGTTTGCAATCTTCTCCAAATTAGTTTAACACGAGTAATTAAAGTATATAATATAGCAAGAGAGAAAGTTAACTTACCAAGAACAACTATTACTTGAGGAAAAATGCCAAGCATTTGAAATATATTAGCACTGAATATATTCTCATTTCCAGAAGTTTCCAGAAAAAGTTCAGAGCCTTCTGCAATATAAATGGCAGAAAGGGAGAGCAGAATCTCATATACGACTATGAGGATGAGCTCTCCCCAAACATCAGTGGTGCAAGGCAAGAAGAAATAGGCTGGCTCACAGGTCACAGTTGTTGCCCTAATATGATCATTAAGCTGTAGGATTTGGGATTGGTTATTTTGATGATCATGTGGCAATAAACCATCAGATAATGAATTGGAGTAATCATCTTTGATGCTGCGGCTATTGGCGTAATGGATTGCAGCGGCGACTACAACAACAAAAAACGCTGCTTTCACCATTGCCATGGACCAGAAATTTTGTTGAACATATGTGAGTTCTACACTTTAAAAAGACTCATAAAAATGCATTCAAGAAAGAGAAAAAAAAATGCAGTTTTTTTGGCCTTATGTTCTCTGCATTTTTTCTTTCATTTTAGTCCTTGAGACTTTGATTTTCAAATTCAGCACTCCTAACTCTTCTTTTCACCCACAATAATTCCTATTCATTTTTTTCCATTTTGATATGTTATATATATATATATATATATATATATATATATATATATATAGTTAATATGGTTAAGAATATGTATTTTGCTTAATATAACCCCATATTACTTGGGGATATTATTGAAAAATTAAGATAATAACTCATAATTGTTGATAATAAGGCACATTAAATAAGAATATAATAATTAATTAACATAAAACTATATATATTTTTAAAAAAGAAAAGTTGACTATCTTTTTGAGACAACTAAAATTGGAAAGTAAGCCTATTCAAAATGGGACAGAGGGAGTATTTATTTAACAGAATTCTATATTATAAATTATTAAAAAAAAAAAACTTATGTTACAATCATAAAAATAATAAAATGAAATACAATTGAAAAAAAAAATTGTAATTATTGTATAAGAGATGAATTTTATGCATTGTTAAGATTAAAAAAGTCCATTAATTTGTCCCAAAGAATAATAGACTAAGAAGACCGACCTTTGATTTTATTATCTAGATTCATGAAGATATCTTTTTCTAAATTTGAATGCATAAAATAGAAATTATATGTGGATGGAAGTAATAAATTGATTTTTTTAGGAATAAAATAATAAGTTGATAGTTAAACGGATAAACTTTTTATAAACTAAATTAAGAAAAAATTAAATAATTCTCTTATTCCAAAAAAAATATAAAGGGTATTTGGAATTACAGTTATATTTATAAAAAAACAGATTTAGAATTTTTTTGATTTAATTGATTATTTTTTAATTTTTTTATAAACAGTTTTTTTTTCAAATTTAATTTTAGAAAAAAAATATTTATTTACATATTTGTTTAAAAATGAGTTTCCAAAACTTAAAATACATTTTTTTTCAAACCATACGAAAGATGACCGAAACATCCTTGGATTTTGACCCCTTGTTTTGGAAGAATAAGCAAAACAATGGAATGTGCGAGAATGAGACAATACAAAGCTAATGGTATACGGTGAAGATCATGATGTAATTGTGAACCATGGATGAGATAGTGGTCACCCTTTTTACAAGCACTCTGTCACGGGGTCATTACTCTCTTCCCAAAAGATCGATCTGGTGGGGTATGCAGCGCCACCCGCTTATAGCCAGGACTCGTCCCCTTCACCTATCTGATGTGGAATTGAAGTCTGTGACATTCTCTCCCACCCAACCCTGTGACGCCCTCGTCACAGTGGGCCCCTCTGCCTGCCCCAAACCCAGGGTGCTTAGCAAGAAATCGGAGTCGGATCTGGGTCGGCTCTGATACCATTTGTCACGGGGCCATTACTCTCTCCCTAAAAGATTGATCTGGTGGAGTGTGCAGTGCCACCCGCTTATAGCCAGGACTCGTCCCCTTCACCTATCCGATGTGGGATTGAAGTCTGTGACAACTCGCTCACTAAGTCACTCACTGATGATTCTAATATCCTAGCTTGTTGGAATCATACCATCTTTACGATGATCGTCCTTTGAGGATACCCCCCTATCCTTTTTTTTTCCTTTTATCTTTTGTATGGCTCAGTTTTTGTCCTCTCTTCCCTCCATTATCATGAAACTTGGTTAATATTGTATGAATTTTCTTTTTTCATATATATGAAATAAAAAAAAATATGCATTTTTTTGAAATTGGATTTGATAAACTAATTAATATAAAATAAGTTTATCAATTATAAATTACAAATTTGTCATTTTGAATTTACATGTTCATCATTTTTAATTTAGAGGTTTATTGTTTAAAAAGTTACAGGTTCATTATTTATAATTTACAAATTTATAGTTTACAATTTATTGTTCCATCACTTATAGGTTTATCGTTTACAACTTGCAAGATTTATTATTTTGAACTTGCATATTCATTATTAAAAACTACAAATTTATCATTTAGAACTAATATATTCATCATTAAAATTTTGCAGTTCATTATTTATATGTTCACCATATTGAACTTGCTGATTTATAGTATAAAAGTTATATGTTCATTATTTAAAACTTACAAGTGCATCACTTGCAGGTTAATTATTTATAACTTGCAAATTCATCATTTACAAATTTATTATTTCTACCAAAATTTATCATCTTCAACTCGAGCAACTTGATTTTCTTTTTCTATATTTCTCATTTTTAGTTTAAATATTTTCATTTTCAATCATTATATTCCACAAATTATATCAAAACTAATGTTTTCATTCCAAACAACAACAACAACAATAATAATAATAATAATAATAATAATAATAATAATAATAATAATAATAATAATAATAATAATAATAATATTAAAAAATACTAAAAATAAAATTAAATATGTAAATTAAAAAAATAGATAAATAATTTTTTAAAAAAATTAAAAAAGACAAATTTTTAAAAAAATAGAGAAAGAAGAAGAAGAATAAGAGAATAACGATGAAAAAAATACACATTGCACAATAAAAACATGTTATACGTATGAATCATTAAATAATATATTTTCGTTTAGAAATCGAGACCACGATATAAAGTGAACATAAGTGCAAGTTATAACTTATCATTAAATCTCCAAATTCATTGTTCAAACATCTCTTTCGGGTTATTATATCATGGACCTGAGTCTATGTTATAATATATATCTCCTTCTTTCACAAAAACGTGCATTTTTTCGGAAATAAATTTTGGTAAACTAATGAATATGGAACAGATTTATCATTTATAACTTACAGGTTCATTATTTTTAAACCTATAAATTCATCAGTTATAACTTACAAATTTATCGTTTTGAACTTATAAGTTTATTATTTTGAATTTATAGGTTTATCATTTTGGATTTACAGATTCATTGTTTTAAGTTCATTGTTCAGAACTTATAATTTCATCATTTATAAACTACATATTTATAATTTTGAACTTACAGGTTCATCATGCAAAAGATACAGATTTATCATTTAGAATTTAAAGGTTTATTGTTTATAAATTACTGTTTCATCACTTATAAATTCATTGTTTATAACTTGTCGGTTCATTTTTTTTAAAACTACCAGTTCATCATTTAGATTTTGCAGGTTTATCATTTACTTCTTGCAAGTTCATTATTTTTAGACTTACATGTATTACTTGTATATTCATCATTTACAACTTACAGATTTATTATTTTAAACTTGCAGATTCTTATTTTTAAAACTACATATTCATTACAAATATCATTTACAGATTTATCATTTATAACTTATAGGTTTATCACTTATAGATTTATTATTTTTACCAAGTCTATTGTCTTTAATTTCCAGCAGCTCGATTTTTTTTTTCTATATTAATCATTTTTAATTCAAATATTTTCACTTTCAACCATTTTCTTTTAGAAAAAATTAAAATTAAATATTTTTATCCCAAATAATAATAACAATCATTACAATATTCAAAAATACTAAAAATAAAATTAAATATGTAAATGAGAAAATTCTTTTTGTCTAAAAACAAACTTAAAACATATAAATTTTTTTCTTTTATCTCTATGAATAAGAAAGAAAAAAAATATGCTGAACAAGAAGAAGAAGAAGAATACGATAAATATAAAATTAGAAAACAATATTTCAGGCCTTCTCAAGTGTCTTATATTTGTCTTAGGTCATATACTATATTTTACGTTTATTAACTCTAAATCTCCTTGTTTGATGATTACTTTAAAATGCCTCTATATGCTCTATTTTTATGTTATGCTTCATGTTTATGTTAATAAAACTTTGCTTAAAGTTTATATTAATGGCTCTCCTCTCCAAAATCTCCCAACACTCCCAACCCCCTTTACATGAAAAGCTTTTTTTCATTCTTTTAGCATCTGGCCTGTTAAATCTTGCCTCATGAGTTTGCAAAGATCCTATGCCAAATTCAAGACTTCACCTTTGAAAATAGAAATTGCTATTTGAGAAATATTGCCGTTAGTTGCCATTAGCTTTACTCCCAATTATGAAAGAACTATGCTCTAGTAGCAAATTTGTTACAAAGCAGAGGAAAAAAAAAATTACTGCTCAAATATGAAAAATACAAGTGAACGGAATACTACAGCAATTTTTATTCAATAATCAAAATACAATCTATCAGCTTTAACTTAAAAAAAAAAAAAAAAAAAAAAAAAGCAAGACGAATACAACTAATTAGAATAAAATCTTCAACAGCTATCCCCATCCAAGAATAGTGGTAAGAACATAAATAAATGCCAAAGATATGGGATATAGGGCATAGGCTATGATACTTGTCCAAAATGGTAATGTGGAGGAAAATGTGACAGACAGACCCATTGCACTGCATATTATTAGAACTGTCAAAATTTCTGCTGACACATCCCATGATAAATCTTTTATGCAAACTAGTGCCAAGAATATCACCAATCCCATCACATTGTTCATGAATACTCCCCCATAAAGCTGCACATCCATCCAATAAACTATTTTCAATTTTCAATTGCCAGATATATAATTAATTGATAATCAAATTCAAAAATTCAATCATCTAATATATAAATAAATCAAAAAAAATTTGAACCTCTGAAAGTGTTAAAGAGGCTGCCTTTTCTGTCTTCTCCCTAGCAGAAGTTATTGCTCTATATGCCATTTTGAAGCCCAAAGCTAAAGGTACTACAAAATATGATACCAAGAATGAGGGGATATTTATGTCCGTCGCGAAATCTTGGATGCTCGTCATTAAAGGTGTTGCTAGCACAAAAGTAGCAGCTGTGCCACAAATGATGAGAGCTGCAGACTTAATGTAATTCCACCATGCATTTTTAGAAGAAGTATCCTTGCTTGCCTTGCCTGTTGTCAGCAGACTCTGCTGCTCATCGCTAGTTCCCTGCCCCATTCATTGCAACATATCCTCAGTTGTTAATTAGTTCTGTTTCACAAGCACAAGAATTCAGGTGTTTACCTTTGAATTGCTACTAACGACAGACGACTTCTTCTTGGTCTGACGAGCTTGATTATTCGCGGATGTATTAGCCTCGGTAAGCAATTTTGATAGCGAGTCGTTGAACTCATTCTCGGTAATAACAGAATCAGCAGACTTATCTAATTCTGTCATTAGTTTTGACACATAATCATCAGCATTCAATCCATACTCTTCTATTCGCATTCCAAGTACTAATGCCCGAAGTTCTGTAGCCGTTATTTGTTTGTTGTTATTCAGGTCAATCTTGCCAAATAGCCTACAAACATTTTCCGATATGAGCAATTATAGTAGGAATTTAGATATGCAATGAAACCTGAATAGATAAACTGAAAATCCTGATTACTGGCTTATTGCAGCCTGATTAGGCTTCCCGTTAGGCATGCGGAGAGCTTGTAGCAGGTTCCGGTGTACATATTTACGCATCAAATATTCCAGCCTTCTTTCTTTTATCCATGGTGTTAATGCCTGTACCAAACATAGTCAACAGGGTCATATTGAAAATTCTTTCCTGAAACAGGTCCATTTATTTATACACAGGCCAATTTAGTCAATAATATAACTTGTCTGATAAAAATAATAATAATAAAAAACTGATTTTTAACTGATTGAAAAGCATTTATCTTGCCTATAGCAGGTGTGTGAAAAAATTCATAAACTAACTCAATCAAAACTTGCTATGTGATTGAAACAGTAATTACATTGAATACATACCCCGGATGTGATTGAATTAGTTTATGATCTTTTTCATTTCTGATGAAAAAACTACGTTTTTTTATTATATTTAGTATTAAGTTATTAAATAAATAAACAAAATTCTTGTTTGTACTTGATATATGATAGGCTGAACCAATGAAATAATGTCATGTAAATTTTATTTTATTTTTTTCGCATACATGTCATCGTCTCTTCGGTTTGAATTATATAAACCCAGTCTGGATAAGTATCTCTTAGTATTACCTGATAAGTCATGTAACCAATGAGGTAAAGTACTGTTATAATGAGGGAAATCAGGATTACGACTTTTTGAGCTGAAGATGAAGTCAGAATTTTTGCCAGTTGAAGCAATAGAAATGGGATCATTGACAACAGCATGATTTCTGCTGTATACTTAGTTTGAATATCAGTCCTTACGCCATAACCTGCAAAGTTGCCCATACTTTTTTGTAATTAACATCTCAAAATGTTTGTATTAATTATAAAGAAATTATAAACAAAATATGAAATAATTAAGAATTGACCAGTTAAACTGAATTTCTTTTGGTTTTGTGTATTTGATGAAGTTGAAGATTCTGAAAGATCATAGCTGCCAAAAGCGACAACAGAAGCCCAAGTTAGAGTAAGATTCATGATTACTGAGCCTGCGAGTATGCCCATTCCCATTTCGGCCATTGTTTCCACTGTATCTGCTGTTCCTGAGAATCCTGACACTGAAGACAAAACCACTCTATCAATTTTAAGTCGCAAATTTTATTCTTTATGCTGAAAATTTGTTTTGCTCAAACATCACTATGTCAATATATAGATTTTTAAGAAACTGATGCTATATAATTAATCAATAAGTGGATTGAAGAGACTGTAAATACTCCAATTCCAATTCCAACAGATAACCTTATCTGATTCACAGTGTCCATAAGCAATTGCAGAAAGTTCTGAATTAGTATAACGTTCTAATGAGTTTCAGATATGGCAAAATTTTGACATATGTCAGAAAAAAGGAAAATTAATGGGACCCATAGGAATTCACATATATAATTCCTATCAATTAATCCCCCTTTTCTCTCTTCTCTTTTTCTGCCCCTTAATATTTGAAGTTTTTATCAATTCCTACTTTTTTAAAAAAAAAATGAGTAAAATTAATTAAGAATATATTTTTTTTAAAAAAACTTAAAAGGGCATTTATGCACCTTAATTATCGTTTATCTATTGGATAGAATATTGATAGTGGAATTAACATATAAAACCGAAGACCAATGACTATTGACAGAAAGAACTTGAAGAACAGCTGGTTGCAGATTTAGTGTTCATTGACCATTAGGTTTAAACTTTTTGAGATCCTAGTTTTTATTTCAGATGACTTTGTTAATAATAAGGTTTGGAATTCGAATAAAATAACTAATAATACCTAATCTTGTCAATATTTGCATATACTATTATCATCTATGAAAAATATATATGGCATTATTTGTTTTAAAGAATGAAACCAAAAGTAATTATATCAAGATAAATATATCTAACCTAATAGAATTTTTTTAGTGAATAGTTCTGAATGATTAATGTACCATATTTCATTTCACATATATATAGATCGATATCAAATTACTTTCATATTCATCAATTGATGCAAGGAATGAATGGCAACAGGAAGAACGTAGAATGAAAAGACTAATTAAAGTTCATAAAATAAACCCTCGAGATGAGATAAGATAAGATGATATATGTCAATTTCCTTCAGCTAGAAGTTTCGTATTTGAATTTTAGATATGAAGCACATTTAAAAGTAGAGAGAGAACATTTTACTTCATTAATGAGTCTACCCCATTCGAATCCATAACACTATATAGTTGAAACAAAAAAAAAAGAGTGCATAAAATAAATTTATAGAACTCGTGAAGATATTATTTTATCAGAAATTTTAAATTGTCAGTTCAATAAACTCATTAATCTCTCTGCTTTAAATTTCCTAATATGATATCAAAGCATGATTTAATATATTTTTCTTAGCTTACTTTTTTGTCACACATACATATATAATGACAAAAAGATAATTTATATTTTTAAAGGAGAAAAAGTGAGAAAGAAGGTGATATCTATAGAACATGAACAGCACATGCACTCATCAGATTTTGATGAAAATATTAATCATGATGGAATCGAAAGAATTTTACGAGCAGTAATTAAGTTTGCAATCTTCTCCAATTAGTTTCACACAAGTAATTAAAGTATATAATATAGCAAGAGAGGCAAGTAATTGAAGTATATAATATAGCAAGAGAGGAAGTTAAGTTACCAAGAACAACTATTACTTGAGGAAACATGCCAAGCATTTGAAATATATTAGCACTAAATATATTCTCAGTTCCAGAAGTTTCCAGAAAAAGTTCAGAGCCTTCTGCAATATATTTGGCAGAAAGGGAGAGCAGAATCTCATATACGACTATAAGGAAGAGCTCTCCCCAAACGTCAGTGGTGCAAGGCAAGAAGAAATAGGCTGGCTCACAGGTCACAGTTGTTGCCCTAATATGATCACTAGGCTGTAGGATTAGGGATTGGTTATTTTGATGATCATATGGCAATAAACCATCAGATAATGAATTGGAGTAATCATCTTTGATGCTGCGGCTATTGACGTAATGGATTGCAGCGGCAACTGCAACAACAAAACACGCTGCTTTCACCATTGCCATGGGCCAGAGATTTTGTTGAACATATGTGAGTTCTACCCTTTAAAAAGACTCATAAAAATGCATTCAAGAAAGAGAAAAAAATTCAGTTTTTTTTGGCCGTACGTACTCTGCATTTTTTTTTCATTTCAGTTCTCGAGACTTTGATTTTCAAATTCAGCACTCCCAGCTCTTCTTTCACCCACAATAATTCCTATTCCCTTTGTCCCATTTTGATAGGTTTGTTTGCATTTTTATATAAATTAATATGATTCAGAATATGTATTTTGCCTAATATAACCCTATATTACTTGGGGGTATTATTGAAAAATTAAGAAAATAACTCATATATAATTGCAAAAATAATAAGATGAAATATAATTGGAAAAAGAAAATTGTAGAGATTATATAAGATTAAAAAGTCCATTAATTTGTCCCAGAAATTGATAGACTAAGAAGATCGATCTTTGATTTTATTATCTAGACTCATCAATATATTTTTAAAATTGAATTTATAAAATAGAAATTATATGTGGATGAAAATAAAAAATTGATAGCTAAACGGATAAAATAAACTTTTTATAAACTAAATTGAGAAAAAAAATCAAATAATTCTCTTATTTCAAAAAAAAACGTGAAATTTTTTTAATTTAATTAATTAATTTTTTTAATTTTTTTATAAATTATTTTTCACAACTTAGATTGTAGAAAAAAATATTAATTTATATGTTTACTTTTAAAATTCGATTTCAAAACTTAAAAATTATTTGTTTTTTCAAAAAAAAAAAAGTCTTATTTTCAAACAATTCGAAACATGACCGAAGCATCCTTGGATTTTGACCCCTTGTTTTGGAAGAATTAATCTACACGCATACCATTGGACAACTTGGTTTAGTTTATATGCTAATGTAAGAAAGGTGGTGAATATTATAAGCAATCTAATTGTCAACGGATCCTCACCCTTTTTTATTTTTTTATTTTTGTGGAATAAGAGTCTGTATTGTTAATTCAATTCAATTTTTTTTTTTTATCAAAAGGGAAATGGATCATCTCATTTTTTAAAAAAAAAAAATTCATTCAAGTTTTGAACTGCTTTAACATTTCCAACTATAGATTAAAAAAATATATTGATATATGGATAAGGACACTAGGTTTCAAAGTAATCAAATTATTTAGTAATTTTATATATATTAATTCAACCAATCCAAGACTATAAATTAAAGATAATAGAGTTCCCAAGTCAAATTAAAACCAACTAAACTAACATTCTTGTGGTTGTCTAGTAGATGGATGTGAACTGGCCATGAATAATTTGAATTGAGTTTTGAGAAGTTAATTTATTTGCATTAGGTAAACGAATTTATATAAAAACAATTCTTTGTATATCTTGGATTTCAATAAATTACTTACCCCATCATATTAATTAAAATTTAGTTAGCCGGTTTTGAGTAAAAAACTGTGTAAGCACATAAGATTTTCAATGGTGAATTATAAATACTAAAATTGATCTGAAATAGAACTTTGAACTACACAAAACAAGTGGAGCTAGGCTGAGTTTTGACTATTAATGTTAAAATTGTCAAATTTTCAATTCAATCTAGGTTAATTTATTTAACCTTTATAAAAATCTGATCTCAGCTCATTTAAACCCGATCGAAATTAAGATTTTCTAACTTAATCCGATCAAAGAACTGGTAATTATAAAGGATTATGGAATAAGATCAAATGTAACCGAAACAAAGTTAGACCAATTATGAGATTAAATTTTTTTAAAATCACATTTTGACAAGTTTTAAATAACAACAATACAGATAACTTCCTTGAGTTTTTAACAAATTACAATCAGAAATAAATTTTTAAAAAATTAATCCCTCAAATTACAATCAAAAATAAATTTTTAAAAAATTAATCCATCTACCTTTGAAATAATTTCATTTATTTGATATTATATGAATTTTAAATATTACAATGCAATGATTTTTATACGAATTATTTACGTTTTCATATACAATCTAATGATTTTTTATAAAGGTTTAGAGTTTCTGTTCGTTACTAACGACTGTAATTATAAAGCAATCAATGTATTCAAACTCTAATATTTTTAATTGTTATATCAATCAACATTTTTATCAAAAGACATGAGATGCATTACTAGTCTTTTAAAATTTTATTTTTCCTTATTAAAAATTAAAACCTTAGGGGAATTATTTGTAACTTGTTATTTAAATAATAATAGCTTATAAATTTATATTTAACAAATTTGTTTCACATTTAAATACATTTAAAATATCAAAGAATTTCGCATAATTAAATAATTCTAGATTTGTAATAATAAGTTTTTCAAATTAATAGAATTTTTCAAAAAAAATTTACGCACTTGAAAGAATTCTGCATTTGTAAATTGTAATACAAAATTTTGCATATTAAAATTCTTCAAAGAATTTTGCATTGATAAAGATGCAAGATATACAGATATTTCTAGTAATAAATTAATAAAATATAGAAACTTATTTTTGTAAATATAAATCAGCAAATTATAATGGTTTCAGTGTAAAGATCATCAAACATAATAAAAATCTGTGCTCAATAAATATAAATATAACAAAATCTACATGTACCCAAGAAAGTAAATAAAAAATAAAAAAGAAGTATAAATAACAGTTTAAAATTGATTAAAAAAATGTTTTGAATAATAGAAAAAATTAGTTGTCAACCAGATTTGTTGGACCAGATCACGCTTATACAAACAAGTCGATCTGACTTTATGCATGAATCGGACTGAAACGCTGGCGGATCCTGCTGTCCGATTTTTAATTAAACGAGTTCAACCAGCCAGTCTGATTTAATTTTCATAACTAACTTATCTTTTGCAAAGGCACAATTACGTTTTTTTCCCACATTAATAGTGATGTTAATATAGTAAACCTTGCTGATATGCCACTCTTGCATAGGCTGTATCTTAAAGGGCTTGTAGAAAATGCAGACAAACTCTCTACGACAAAGCTAAGAACCAAGTACAAAACCAGAATTCCACAAGAACATCCGTACTTCTACCTTGCGGGAAAATCAAGTAGACAATGACAAATTGTTATTATAGTGAAATAAAATAATATAAAGGTTCAGAATATCAACTGATATTTTACAGACTTCAAAACATGATCAGATCCATGCTGAATTGTGTTTTCAAATCCATTTAATAGACAACTGAGAAGGATGTCAGCGACCAATATGAACTGGCCGGCGTTTCTGGAAAAAGTGTGGAGCTGCCTCTGTTAGCCAAGAAGGATCAATAGATATCACATTGTCGGTCAGTGCAGACAAGGGACGCGGATATAACTCCATTTTGGATTTACTCTGGAAGAAGCAAAAGTTTTGAGATTAATTAGAAACAGACCCATTATAAAGTGAAGGAGCATTATACCATTGTGGTCAGACAGCAATGGTATGTATGTATATATGTTATGTACGTGTGTCTGCAGGGGCGTATGTGTGTCTATATACAAACGCAAGAGTAAAACCAGACACACTCGAGGAAAATAGAAATAGAAGCAAATAGATAATGAATAAGGACCCAAATAACCACACGTCAAATTATTAGTATTGACTGCCATTGCATGACACCCCAGAACATAACGGAAAATCCGAGCATAAGTGCATAACATATTGACAACATAAATTCACATACAAGTACTAGCTATAGCACATATATTCAAGGCCTGCAGGTCTTCTTCTCACTTTAACCAACCATATAGGTTTCCATCTCAAGTAAATGCCAACTAAAGCATATACAAGGCATATTTATAGAACACAATACCCCGAATTCATCATATAACATAACATCTCTTCAATTTAAAGAGAAGTTTCATGATCATAAACATATGATACAAACCCATGTAAGTTCTGAAAATATTTGAAACTCCTATTTGAATATCCAACACTCAAGCTCCAGTTACTGACCTGAATAACACAGATGATGGATGAATATATACTTCTTGAGAACCTCTAACAGTCTTGTACATCCCATTATGACTAAATGCCTTTCAATAGGATAAACATCATATATTAATCAGAGAAAAATAGATTTCAACTGGTAAAAGTATTCTTTTGGAAGGGACAAAGACGAATAATATTCTTATTTATACTTCTAGAAGAAATGGTCAACAGTGAACTCACTTCTAACCAACATGCATTAGAAAAAAAATTGGGCAGCAACAGCCTTTCTTACAACCTGCAACATATGTAGAGGGCAAAAGAGGAGTTATACAAGTAGCATAGTGATCACTTCATGCTCTTTTAACTTGTCTACTGTGAAACAAGCAAATATGGACTCTAGAAGCTTCAGATGAACTCAGCAAGTAGAAAGCTACTCGTATTCAAGAATCATATAAATTTTCCAAGTACAAAAGGGTGAAGGCTCAATTGCATACATATTGTTGAGGAAAGCAATACCATTCAAGTTAACCACCCTCCACCAACCCATAATTAAATTTGTAGTATTGCAGATAGCCAAACACTTACTAGCATGTCTATTTCACATGATTTTAAGACTATGCCTATCCTCAGTGCTATTCTTGTGAGTTGTTCTCTTATTTCAAGAACCTTTTTCTGCCAAAAAGTCAAATCGGTACAAATGTATTATATGTATGGAAAGCACCAGTTACAAGACCTTAAAGAAATAAGCCTCTGAAAACGTTATTGTCTTAAAGGCACTAGCACGTGATTATAAATAGTGGCAGAGTGGCTTAAGTTCAGAAAACTTCACTGTTCACAATTCGTATCCGAATAGTTCGTGTTGAGATTTGTTGGACAATGATATTAATTATATTTAAAGTGATTAAGGAATAAAATGAAATAGAAAAAGAGATTCAAAGACATAAGTGTACATGATTATATTTGTAAGATTTACATGTTATAGTTATGTAATATGCTTAATGGATTTATTAATTCCATAAGGTATTGTATTTCACATGATACTATGAATTTATTATCATGCCATAATATTTTTATATGATGTCATAAACATGTATAATGTTTGAATTGCATGTTGAATTTATATGTCTATATGTACCACTAAGTTTTTAGTAACTTAGCATGCGGATGTTTTACTCACACAGATCGGAGCCCAGTAAATAAAAATTGAAGTTGATCAAGAAAATCTAGTCTAACATAATTTCTACGAGAGTCGGTAATATCACATGTCACACTTCTGTATTTTTCTACATATTATAGTGAGAGAATTGTTACTTATATACATATGTGTAAATGAAAAAATTATATAATTTATATCAAAAACATGTATTTTTGTAAATCTCTTGACAAAGGTTAGTCATATTTTTATAAAATTGTAATTTTAAATGTTAATTTACACATTATCTTTACTTTATATTTTATACAAGTTATCCTAGTCATAATGCAAATAAAAGTTTTAAATTTTCATAAATTTTCTGTATATATAATGTGTAACACTCGTTCATTTAGCTAGACTAATCATGGTTAAGTGAGAGAAAACTACATAAGTAATGACAAAAAAGTCAACAAAAGAGGCTTTAGGCAATGAATTTTCAAAAAAAGATTTCGGTATTGTTTTTTATTATTTTAATTAATTATAAATGGATTCCATATTAGAGGGATCCATTCACTAAAAACTTTAAATTTTGCCACACCAAACCCAACAAATCTCCCCTTCTCGACAACATGGAGGTTTTATCATTTCAACAGCTGAACGACAAAACTTAAAGTACGATCTTGATAGAATTTTCATTAACATGTCTGATATATTTTTCTCTGTATGAATATTCTAAAACTGTAATAGTTTTTTCTCCACTATATTTCTGATCCAAATATATCTTTTGATCTTGAGTTAAAGGAGACATTCTTTTCAAGATAGTTAGTCCTCTAGCTATCACAGAACAATTGATATATGTTTTGATGTAACCCAAGTTATTTCAAAAACTTTTTCATCCATAACAACTTTTTAGATATTTTTGTTGCTGCAATAAATTCTGCTTTTGTAGTTGACAGTGCAACACACTTCTGTATTAATTACTAAACCCCAATTGCAGGCATCACAACTTATGCCTATAAAAGGAGGCAGTTTTGGTTAACATAATGCTGCAATCTCTTTACTCAATTGAAAGATTTAATTTGAGAAAGATAGTCTTGAGTAAGTATTAGATTTTTGAATTTTTTTTAAAAATTGGAGAGTGACAAATATAGTAAGAAAAATATTTTTGAAATTTTTTTGGAAAATATTTGTGCTATCACTATTTTTATATTTATTTCAAATTATTGTATAACCTATGACATCTATCTAGAGAAAACTCTTACTTTGCACTCATTAAATTTTATTAGTAAAAAAATAATTTGAAATTTGTTCTATGAATATAACTAAATAAAAAAGTGAACCACATTAAAATATTTATATTATTTTTTATTAATTATTTTATTCTGTATTTGTTTATATTATTTTATCTGTTATCCATTCGCATTTGTGAATTTGTCTAAACAGCAAAACTCTGCCAACTTCTACATAATTCAGTACAAATCATCTCCCTTCAAATCCTTTACCAATTAGACATGAGGATGGGCCTAGAAAGCCAACCCACATGGTTGCAAGACTTTCTCACTCCTTCAATTCTTAACTGTACCACATCACTTTTCCATCCGTCAAGTCGACAACTCTCCCCTACTATTCAATGTATTACCTCGTAGCAATTCTCTAGTACATATTGTGTTGTAAAAAAATAGTTTTCTTAACAACTCATATGGACTTTTTATACAATTTATCAACAATACATGAGCCAAAATGCTATTTTCAAGCAAATAATGATCTTAAATGGATTCAAGCTATGAATTGATTAATTCAGATTAAACTCAACTTGAATTGATTAGTTAAAATTGATTAATTCAACTTAAAGTCTTAAAATGATTAAATTGTAGTTCAAATCTATTGAAGTTTAATTTAATCATTTTAAGATTAATTAATAAATTAAACTATAATTTAATCAATTTAAATTCAATTAATCAATTTTATTTTAGTCAATCAAATTTCAATTTAATTAATTGAATCCAATTTAAGTTCAATTAATCCACTGAACCTCATTGTAGTTCAATTTAAACAATTTTAGTTCAATTAATTTATTGAGCTCTAATTTTCTTAATTAGTTAAATTTCAATTTAATCCAATTCAATTCAATTAGTCAATTAAATCCATTGATTGAATCTCAATATATTCAATTAAACTTTAATTTAAACTCAATTTAATTAATTTAAGTTCGATAAATAAATAAAAAATGGTTTATTTTACTTTTTGAAAACAAATTGAGCCAAATTATTTAAAATTAACTAGATCCAATTTAGTAGAAAAAGATCAAGCCCATTAAATCCAAAAAAAGATATAAACCCAACCCAAAAATAACGAGTTGTTATACTCTGGATCCATGTCCATCTTGCATTATAGACTCGGGATTCTTTATACGTGCGAAATAAAAAAAAAAACATGTTATTTTTTTTCAAATGGTAAGAAGAGTTGTCTATGATAAATATAGATTTATCAACTTAACAATTTTGAAAACAAAAACCAATTGATAATATTAATTAATCATTTATGTGACAATTTTTATTGTATTAATAACAAAAATGGCATGCCTGAGGTAAGGCTAATTGAATATCAAAATAAAAAGAATATTATATCAATAATAATTAATAATATTAATTCATTAATCAATATATATGATAATGAAAAATGTAAGTAAAGTATTTTCCAAAAATCAACAAATCAAAATTGGTGTTTCAAATTAATTATAATACTATATATATATATATATATATATATATATATATATATATTGAATTTATAAATTTATAAATGATGAATCTGTAAGTTATATATGATGCACCTGTAAATTAATGATGATGAACATATAATTTATATATGATGAATCTATAATTCATATTTGATGAACATATAAGTTAACAATGATGAACCTATAAAGTTATATTTGATGAACCTGTAAATTAAAGATAAATCTCTAAGTTATAGATGATGAACATGCAAGTTATAAATGATGAATATGAAAGTTAAATATGATGAATCTATCAGTTAAAGATGATGAACTTGTAAGTTAAAAATGATAAACCTGTAAATTATAATTGATTAATCTGTAAATTATAACTAATAAACCTATAAGTTATAATTGATAAACTTGTAAATTAAATATAAATTTATAATTTATAACTGACGACCTTATAAATTAAAGACGTTAAATTTGTAAATTATAACTGATAAATATGTAAGTTATAACTGATGAACTTAATTATACATGATGAGACTCATTATATTTGAAACATGCGTGTAAAACATTAATATCCTAGTGAGAATGTTGCTATATTAATAGATGACACATGATAGACTATAGACACAAATTCATAATATAATTTGCAAAAAATAACCTAAAAACAATCTAGTTAAATCCAATTTAAAATTGAAATTGACTAAAACTTGTTGACCCAAATTTGAACCTGCTTGATCCGACCTTATTGTCTGGTCTAACTGAATGAACATATACATTATCTAAATCTTTTTATTTTGTTTAAAAATAAGAAGTCTATTTGAAGGAAACATATGAAATAACAATTGCATTTTAATTTTCAATTAAGATTGTCTCTTTAGCATATTCCCATCAGATTTTTCATCTATATCTAGATAAAAATCTAACAGAGTGGTACCATCTCCCTTTACCTTGTTGGATTTGGCATATTTGTTAACTCTTAGAGGTTATGGGTTCGAGATAAGCACCAAAATCTTTACTTTTTGTAATATTACCTAAATGGATTTTGAATAAGTGAATTATAATAATTTGTGGATTTATATTAAATTCATTGTTTAGTTATTTAAAGAAGGTCATAATTTATAGATTTTGAAAATCACTCACCCACTAAAATTCTTCATTGTTTAAGTACTAGATTTCCCACCTCCTAGGTGGGAAAATTTCAAATCCACGATTTTTATCTATGAGGGATTGTTGCCAATTTTATTTATTTATTTCAAGATTATCATTAATAAATTTAATAGTATTTCAAAATTATTCTTAAACCTAAAAATAGAGTTAAACTATTTGCCAAATTTTGTTTTAATTTTATTTTCACTTATTTTATCTATATTGATTTGAATATAAAATAAAAAAAATATTAATGAGTTCATTCGAAAAAAATATTAAAGTATTAATTTATTCATAAACATAGTACAAATAATAAGTTTATATATAATTTTGAGCAAAAACAATTGTAACATATTTCAAATTTGATAGTAATGATAATTTCATCAATGACATTTTTTTAGAAAATTTACTATAAAATTATATTATTTTACAATTCAATATAAACATAATTAAAAAGACTATAAAATACTTAATTAATGATCAATTACCAATATTTAGTAAGTTAAAATTGAAAATTAATTGTTAAATCTATGAATTTAGGTAATTGAACTATTGGAAGGGAAATTTCATTATAAATCCAAGAATTTTATATTCAAACCAAACAATATAATTTCCATAACCTATAACCTATATATTTCACAATCAATAGATTTAAAATCTATAAATTTTATGAAATTTATGGATTTTAAAACCTTCAATCTAAATGAAGCTTTATTTCTTTAAAGAGATTCCAAAGAAGAGGAAATTCATCCAAAAGTTTAAAACCCGTAAGGAAAAATATCCTAGTCATTTAGAAAAATTGAAAATTGGCTTTTATAAATAAAAATCTTCAAATATCACATACATTAAAGGAAAATATTAATTTTGCGATATTAATTTTCATCAGATTTGTTAAATTTCAGCTGTACACATCGGAAAAGAAATCTCTTTGAATTAGTATTTATAGGGTTGTCTATGTTCATAGTGACAATACTCAAGTAGTCATAGGAGTCTTTGAACTCAAATCATTTGAATATCAAACAGAAAAATGAAGAGTGTTCAAATGATTTTCATCCTTTTGCTCGTTGTTTTCACAATCAATGGTAAGTAAAAATCATATATTTCGTTAATTTATTATTTTTTTCAATTCACATCTTAGGGTCAATTTTACATTATTGTTTGATCTGTTGATCTGAAAAGAACCAATATGATGTATTATTTAAATTATTAATTATTAATTATATATAAAACCCAACAGTATTTATACGTACATGCTAGTTCTCATTAGCTTGTCATTTTCTTATTCGTAATAATCTCTAACTGTTTAACTACTCATCAGATTGTTATATGTATTGCTAACATTGTATAAATAGAAATAAAAATTTAATTTGTTGGAATGTATAGCACTACTCTAATAAAGAAAAATTGTAAAATAATCAAATAATAATCTCACACTGATTTTGAAATAAATATACAAAGAGAGTTTTCGAATGATTATGGATAATCATCATAAAATTTAACATATCAAATAACATTAAATCGAAATACTAATTAATTCACTAATCTACAATTTGATGGTTGCAGAAACCGAAGCAGCGCCTACGAAAGTTTGTGTGAGGCCCGAACCAATCGCTACTTGCACCGCAGATGCATGCAATGCTTTATGCAAAAACAAGTATAATGGAAGTGGGTATTGCGTTCTTCAAGGATTCTGCTCTTGTTTCTTTCCCTGTTAACTCTATTTATAAACAAATCTACTTGGTTTTAGATTTGATAATCAATATTATCAAACTATGCTAATAAAAATTTAAATAAGCTATGAATAAACTTTAGTTATGTGATAACTGTTTTTGTAATAAGATCTGTAAGGTTACAAGTTTGAATATTCAATCGTAATATTTACATCCAAAAATAAATAAATAAGCTGGAAAAGCAATTTTTTTTTTAATTTATTCAAGTTTTTTAGCTACTGCTATTGCTTAATTAGGAACAAAATTCAGATCTAATAGGAACATGATTTATTAAACGCAAAGAAGAATACTTTATTTGAAGAAAGCAGAAATATATAGCTTTAGAATTTATTTATTTATTTTAAAATTATTAAAAATGTCGACAAATTTACATTTTTATTATGTGGGCAAGGAACCGTTTACATTAAATAGGAGTGACATTTTCCTTATATTTTCTGATTTCTCCCCAATTTCATCTAATGACGAGGAAATATCATCACTATTCACTATCTATTTATTCACCAAACAAATGGGATTGCTACAGTGCACATTTCCACACTGATCAGTCACCAAGTGAAATTATTAAAGAAATTTATGAAATTTTTTCGTCACCAATTTTCCTACCTAATTACATTTGACTTTTATTTTTGTAGCATTCAATTAAAACTTTCTTATTTTTTTTTAAGTAATTCAAACATTGGCTTCCACAATTTCTCTTAGTTCAATCGTTCTATATATATTAGATTTCCATCTATATCGATTTGAAAATCTAACTTATAGAATCCGTATGTGTTTCACAATTCTCTCACTTTTTTTTCTTTTCTAATGGAGATAAAATAGAGATGACTAATTATATAAATTTTATAATATATCAAATCTCCCGAGATAAATAGTAAATTTTCCATTTTTTAATGTAATTAATTAAGTTGATAATAAGAATATAGAGCCGAACCTCATAATTTTCATCTGAGTAACTTTCCATGTCTATTATTATCATTTTCATCTTGACAATATCTACATCAAATGCTCTATTGTACCATACAATAAGCTAAAATAACAACTTGAATCTGACATTGCCCGTTGAAAGAAAATACCCTAACTAATACAAATTCCTTTTTTTTTAACACTGAATTTATTATATTTTTCATTTAAGATTTATGACTTCATTATGAATAATAAGTCTTAGGCACAACTATAATAAGGGAAAAAGTCACTTTTGCTCTTAAAATTTTTTAACATTCTCAATTTTTTCATTAAATATTTTAAGGAGCAATTTTACATTTAAATTTTCAAAATTAGATTAATTTTCCTTTTTTGGTGATGGTGTTTGTTGACCATTAGTTGGTCAAATAAGTTAACTTAGGCAAGGTTGGTTGGTGGTTTGTTGGTTTAATTAATAAATGAGAATTAGGAATAAAAATATATAAAAAGATTCTTCATGCATGCGGTATTTGCAGCAAATTATTCTTAATCTCCTAATCAAAGCAGTGAAGCAATAGCCACTTGAGATCCTAATCATATATAGTATATTCGCCAAGGATTATATGCCCACTTTGATAGTCAGAGTCAATGAGAAGTATCAATTAACGTATTTTATATTTAATAAAAAAATGAATTAATACAGAGACTTAAATTTAGTTTTTCCCCTGTATTTCTTAATTAAAGTAGTCTCTCCAGGAAGTTTCTCTACATTCCTACAAATTGATCTCCCTTTCTTTAGAATAAAAATTTGATGTATTATAATAATTATTTTACTCGAAGAAAGAAAAATCTTGAATATTCTATCAAGTCAAGGCTATTCATATCAAGAAGTTCATTAAACAGTACTGTTTTATGAAATTAAACTTAATTAATGTTTATGGAAGAAATTAATTACATTTAAAATGGTCTATTAAAGGGTGAGATGGGTGGAGATAAAATGTTAAAGGTCCACTTTGTAATAACTAGAAATCTTAAATTTAAGCCCTGAATATGAATTACATTTAAAATCTAAAAGGTAGTGTTTTACTCGTTAATAAATTTATCTGTTGCAAATCCAGTCTAAATAGCTAAAACCGAAAAAAAAAACATTTAATAACTTAATACTTACAACCCATATAATTGACTGTTAACTTGGAGAAGTATTGTATTTTAGGACGTTATCAAACACTTGGATAATGCCTAAAAAGATATTAATAAAGCCAATAAAAATGTTTTTCCCAATTCAACCATCCATGCAGGAAACTTGCGGTTTTTTTTCTTGATTTTCATTATTTTTTTTATTACTATTACAGGAAATATAACTCGAATTAAACTCTAATTTTCAGACTAATACCACTAAATTATAATTTATATATTATAAATATCAGAAAATATTTTTTTCTGATAAATATTATATTGTTCAAAATTTTGAAAATTAAAAGAATATATATTCTTTTCTCACTTCTATTTTTTTTTTCTTTTGCCGTATAAACTAATTTATGAAAATGCATATTTGCTTAAGGTCCAAGGTCACGGCACAACACAGCAAGAGGACTATAGCATTGACTTCGCCGCCCACCCGACCAATTCTATACAATTAAAATTAAATGGCGCGTTGTTTTTCCCTGTCAATTCTTATGAATATTTATATTCATATCAAGAAATTAATTTTCCACATTTGCTTAACGTATGAATATTTATATTTATGTATACCCATTCTCAAAATCGTTAAAGCTCATATAGCTTTCATACCAAATTAAATTATTCACCATGTGCACTAAGGTAAAAGCTCATCACCATCATCAACTGTCTTTCCCTGTCAATTCTTGCAACTTAGTTCCAAAACTTTGGCTTCTCCTCGCTGCATTTGTCTCCTTTTTCCTCTTCTTCCTCCCCTGTGGAGCCAAAGCCATCGTTGATAACAAACAAGAAGTTACAAAGATTGGAGCAATCATTGATATCAATTCAAGAACAGGAAAAGAAGTGAAAAACTGCCTTGGAATTAGCAGTTCAGAACTTCAATAATGAGTCAAAAAATCACATGCTATCTCTTCACTTCCAAGACCATCACAGAAACCCCCTCCAAGCTGCCCAAGCTGGTATTGGGTGGCTTGTTTTTATGCTAAACTGAAAATTTGACTCATATACTTTTTCACTTTTCGCGATTGAGCCTTTCTACTCTTATTGAGTAACATTGAGCCTTCGTATTGTTATTTCATTATCGATTGAACCCAATTCTGAAAAGATTTTACTGAAAATCAGACTAATGTTGTAGTTGGTTATGGGAGAATGCTTCGAAAGCTCTACCATAGGAGAACAAAAATCGGTTGCACAGTCTTTATGACAAAAAGAAAATAATTTTTTCTGGGGTTTTTCCTTTTTTTTTTATAATATAAATTAGACAAAGCAAAAATAATTTTGCAATACCAAACTAACGGCATTAGTATGATTTTCAAAAAATAATCGGTGTTTAATAGATAGTGAAATAATAGCATAAGAGCTTAATGTTATCCCTTAAAATTATAGGACCTCAATCGCAAAAAGTTTATATGCACATGAGCTAAATTTTAATTGATTTATTTATTTTTTCTCCTTACAGCTGAAAGATTGATTGAAGAGATGAAAGTGAAAGCAATCCTCCGCATGGAGAGATGGGAGGAGGCAGCTTTAGTTGCTGATACTGGAAGTCAAGCTCAAGTTCCAATTCTTTCGTTCTCTGCACCAGCCATAACACCACCATTGGCATCATCACGCTGGCCTTTCTTGATACGAATGGTTCACAATGATTCTGCACAAATGAGATGCATTGCAGAACTTAATCGCTCCTATAATTGGAGAAGGGTTATGACAGTTTATGAAGATTATACCTATGGTGGTGATTCTCGAGAGTTAGCACTTCTATCTCAAGCTCTTCAGGAGGTCGGTTCAGAGATCGAGCACTGCCTATTTCTTCCACCATTTTCTTCACTATCTGATCCCAAAGAAGTTGTAGAACAAGAACTAGCCAAGCAACAAGAAGTACGATCTCGGGTTTTTATAGTTCTTCACACATCATTGCCTTTGGTTATCCACTTGTTTAGATCAGCTAAAGAGATGGGATTGGTGGGCAAAAACACAGTATGGATACTAACAGATTCTGTTACAAGATTCCTCGATTCGATTAATACTTCTGTTATTTACCCCATGGAAGTTGATTTAGGAATCAAAGTTTACCATTCGATAGTAGAAGTGCTTACAGAAGTTTCTATTCCCAGTTCCGGCGAAATTTTTTGTCTAGAGTATCCCGAAGAAAATCATTTGGAGCCTGAATTTATGCTCTACTAGCATACGATAGCATTTCAACCATTACTTATGCCATGGAGAGAATGTATTCTAGCAATACAAGCGGTCCAAAAATGTTCTTGAACAATACATTATCAAGTAGCTTCATAGGTTTAAGTGGGAAGATACATTTCAAAGAGGGGGAGTTATTGCATAGTCTTAAACTCAGAATTGTGAATGTGATTGGGAAGAAATACAAAGAAATCGATTTCTGGCTGCACTATTTTGGATTCCTGAAGAGCACAGAAGATGAGAATGAAAATAGCAGTGGAGCTATGAGACTTGAAGGTCCAGTGAATTGGCCCGGGGACCTGAATCAAGTTCCGAAAGGTTAGGCAATACCTTCTAATTCAAATCCAATGACCATTGGTGTTCCAGGGAGAACATCATTTGAGCGATTTGTGAAAGTAGTGAATGTAACTGAAAATAGATATGATGGTTTTTGCATAGAACTTTTTCATAAGGTGTTAGAGATTTTGGATTACAATCTACCTTAAAAATTGGAAACCTACAATGGCACCTATGATGATCTGGTGAATCATATATATAACAAGGTAATTAAGTACTTAATTACTTTAATTTTTTGATATTATATTTCAATAAGGTGTATCTGATACAAATTTTATGCTTGTCTTTTCCACAAAATCAACTCCTAAGACTTATGAGGCTATGGTCGGGGATATAACAATACTGGCTAAAAGATCAGACAGAGTGGAATTCACACATCCATATGCAGAATCAGGACTGTAAATGATAGTCCCTGTTAAGTCTGAAGAGTCAGTGTGGATGTTTATGAAGCCTTTCACCTAGCAAATGTGGGTGGTTACTGGTGCCATCTTGATCTACACAATGTTCATTGTTTGGTTCTTAGAGCATTGTTGAGAAAAAATATTCCACATCAACAGGGAAAACAAAAATGGAGCAATTTATAACTAAATGAGACAAATAAACAAAAATTGCACAAGCCATTTTAGAAACAAGCCCTTCAATTTCAAGTCCATTTTGCATATTTGCCTTCACTCCTCCTATTCAATTTGGACTAGGCCCGTCATGCTCCAACAAGTGCTATCAGAGTCAAATGCCAAACCATTAATGGAGATCAAATAAATTTAAGAGTACAAGTCCAAACAGAAAAAAATTGAGATATGGAGCCTCTAAAACTCTAATGGACTTGCAGGCTCTGGGATTTGAAGAATACAATCATAAGCAAATCAAATATAAAGACTTGAGGCCTCTAAGACTTTGATGAATACAAGCCCAAATAGCAAATCACAACTTAATTAATCCAATTGAACTTGAGGGAAAGTGTTGAAGAAAACTATTCCACATCGATGGGAAAAACAAAAATAGAGCAATATATAACCAAGTGACACAAATAACCAAAAAGGGTCCGTCACTTGTTGGAGCATGACGGGTCTAGTCCAAATTGAATTGGAGGAGTGAAGACGAAATTGTGAAATGGATTTAAAATTGGAGAGCTTATTTCCAAAATGGCTTGGGCCATTTTTGGTTATTTGCCTCATTTGGTTATAAATTGCTCCATTTTTGTTTTTCCAACCAATGTGGGATAGTTTTCTTCAATACTCCCCCTCAAATCCAACTGAATTAATTCAATTGTGACTTGTTATCTGGACTTGTATTCATCCGAGTCTCAGAGTCTACAAGTCTCCATCTTTCATTTGCTTTGACTTGTACTCTTTGAATCTCAAAGGCCACAGATTAATTAGAGTCTCAGAAGTTCCATATCTCAATTTTGCTTTGTCAAGGCTTGTAATCTTAAATTCATTTAATCTCTATGAGCCATTTGGAAATTGGTTATGATACCACTTGTTGGAGTATGACGGTCCCAATTCAAATTGAATTGGAGGAGTGAAAGTGAAATTGTGAAATGAGCTTGAAATTGGAGGGCTTATTTCCAAAATGGTTTGGGGTTATTTGCCTCACTTGGATATAAATTGCTCCATTTTCTTTTCCACCGATGTGGGATAGTTTTCTTCAACAATCATCAAACCAATCCTGAATTTAAAGGTCCATGGAAGAATCAGATGGGCACTGTTGTCTTGTTCACTTTCTCTTCCCTTTTCTTCACTCACAGTAAGTACTGAAAATGATTTCTTTTATAAAAAATGGCATTTTAATTCTGATTCAAAATTTAATACAAGACACCATTTCCAAATGCAGGGGAGAAAATTTACAATAATCTAACTACATTGGTGGTTGTAGTGTGGCTCTTTGTTGTGTTGATCTTGAATTCAAGCTATACAGCAAATCTAACTTCGATGCTAACAGTTCAAAGGTTGCAGCCAAATGTTACTGATATTGATTGGTTGAAATGAAACAACTTGTCGGTCGGATGTGATGGAGATTCATTTGTGAGAAATTATCTTAAGAATGTGCTGAAATTCAAAACAAAAAATATAAAAATGTTACAAGTGAATACAGTTATCCTAAAGAATTTCAGGACAGAAAAATATATGCGGCTTTTCTTGAACTTCCCTATCAGAAAGTTTTCACCAGTCATTACTGCAAGCAATATAGTGCAACTCCACCAACCTATAGATTTGGAGGATTAAGCTTTGTAAGTGGTTTTCAATTTTCACATCAATTTCCTTTGTATGTCCCTACAGAAAAATGCCTAATATATATAACTAACCATTCTGCAGGTTTTTCAGAAAGGATATCCAATAGTAGCCGATCTTTCAAAAGCCATATTGGAGTTATCAGAGGATGGAAAGCTTAAAGATTTGGAAGAAAAATGGTTTGTTCCATCGTCAGAATGTGAAAACAATGCGCTAGAGCACAAAACTGAAAGCTTGATTCTAAAAAGTTTTTGGGTCTTTACATTATATACGGTGTGACTTTTACAATATGTTTTATGCTATGTGTAATTCGGTTGTTAAAGAAGTTTTGGCATTGCCAAAGAGAAGAAGAAGAAAAAGAAAGATGTGCAATTCTAAGAGATAAGAGTGTGTAGAAGAGGACAATTACTCTGGCAAGGTATATCTATCTTGGAGAGCTTGCATTTGCAGGAACATCATCACCTTCACTATCACCTGATGTCTATGAATGGAACTCTCCAACGTGGGAATCTGCAACTCATGAGAGAATTTCTTCTTTTTCTCCAACTGAAATAGAAATTGTGAATATTTTGGATATTCTTAAATCTGAGGCTAGAAAAGCAGAGAGGTGCATAAACTTCACCCAGATATTCTTAAAGAGGTAAGTATTCTAGCTAATGGCAGTGTTCCTCAAAAGCAGAGACGTGCAGAAACTTCACTGTCACTAGTACTTCAAGTTAGCTGTAATACTCGAGCTCATAACTGCAACTTAACTAATCAAGCCAGTAGTAGTACAACTGACAAAGTGTATCGAGCCTATCACTCAAAGAGCTGGAATTAAGATTGCTAAGAAAAAGAGTTGAATGTATCTAACTTATATTAGGAGTACTTGTAGTATATTAGATCTTTTCCTATTTTTTAGGAAGTTTGTTAATGATAGTTACTTAGCTACACTATAAATAGTTTTGTTGTATCAACGTTATTTTTAAGCAATGAGAATAAAAAAAATTCCTTTCACAAATTCTTCTTTTCAATCAATCTTCATATGGTATCAGAGCTCTCTTTCAGAGAGAACACTTCCTTTGATTGTTAATTTTTCAATTGGAAGTTATGTTTTTGATAGTTGATCAACAAATCATGAGTAGGTCAGAAGAATCCCCATTGAGCCCTTATTTCTTGCATCCCAGTGAGAATCCTTCCTTGATCTTGATTACACCAGTCCTTATTGGTTCGAATTATCACTCATGGGCAAGAGCCATGAAAATGGCACTTCTTTCCAAGAACAAGCTACAATTTGTGAATGGGAATATTCCAATACTAGAGGAATCAGAATCTTCTTTCTCAACATGGCAGAGATGCAACATGATGGTTCTTTCTTGGATCATACACTCGCTTTCACCATCAATTTCACAATGCATTGTTTGGCTTGATAATGCTGTCGATGTGTGGAATGATCTTAGAGACAGGTTTCAAGCTAGTGATTGTTTTAGAATGGCATATTTGCAGTAAGAAATCTTTAATCTTCATCAAGGGCAAAAGAATGACACAGATTACTTCACCCAAATGAAAATTTTATGGGATGAATTCCTTAATCTCAGGCCATTACCATCTTGTACTTATAGCCCTTCTTGTAATTGTGGAGCAATTCCCACTTTCAAGAAATATTATGAAGCTGATCATGTTATAAGATTCTTAAAGGGTTTAAATGAGAGTTTCTCAACTGTCCGGTCACAGATTATGCTTATGGAGCCTCTACCTAGTATCACAAAAGTTTTTACATTAGTAGTGCAGCATGAAAGACAAATGCAACATTCAGAGGAATCCTTAAATGTTGCTAATCATATGGCATGTTATAACAAAACAATGCCAAATGGTAAAGAAAACAAGCTTCTTGGAGGTAATCAAGGCCAAAATGCTTATAATCAGAAGAAAGCTTATAATTTCAATACAAAAAGACCCCAGTGTAGCCATTGCAGTAGACTTGGGCATACCGTTCACAAATGCTATCAGAAAACATGGGTATCCAATTGGCTATAAACCAAGATCTCAAATTGGCTATGCTAATCAAGTTGAATTTGATCAAACTAATGAATGTTTATAAAATAGACCTCCAACTTTGAATCAAGAAATGCCAGATTCAAGTCTGACGCATGAGCAATATCAGAAGCTCTTCTCTATCTTTCAGTTTATATCCAGAATGAATTCACAAAGAACTAGTGAAGGGACTTCAAACACAGGACAAAGTTCCATTGCTGCAACTTCAGTAGTACAACATTCTGGAAATTTGCTACCACACTTCAATGCTGATATTTCTCAGCAAAATTCTGGTATGGCATTTTCTATCCTTTCATCTCCCAAAAGCAGCAGACTATGGATTCTTAACACAAGAGCCACTGATCATATAGTGTGCTCCTTGTCTAGTTTTTCTTCTTTTTCACCCATTACCAATTATAGTGACAGATTACCTAACAATATGCAAATTCAGGTCTCCAATATAGGAACTGTTCACCTAAATCAAAGCATAGTACTACATAATGTCCTTCACATTCCACAGTTTGCATTCAATCTTATTTCAGCTTCAAAGTTAACCGTTGGCCCTTGTTGTTCACTCATTTTTACCAACAATTCTTGTGTCATTCAGGATGTGCAAACTGGGAAGAAGATTGGCTCAGCTAGACAAGTCCAAGGACTATATCAATTCTATTTTACCAATCCTACCAACATTGATATCCAAGTCAATTCATGTTCATTAGATAATAGGGATGAAGTATTGTGGCATAATAGGCTAGGGCATGTTTTTAATAAGAGAATATCTCAATTGGCAGCAAAATGTAATATTTCAGCAGTTCCTTTCTCTAGTGTATGTGATATTTGCCATTTTGCTAAACAAAAGAGATTGTCTTTTCATGACAGTATTAATAGATCTAATAAATCTTTTGACTTAATACATGTTGATATTTGGGGTCCACATCATGAATCCATGTATGGACATAAATATTTTCTTACTGCAGTGGATGATTACAGTAGGTTCATATGGATTTTCTTGTTGAAAACAAAATCTGAGGCTAGAAAACAATTACAAAATTTTATTTCTTATGTTACTACCCAGTTTCAAAAGAAAATAAAAGTAGTAAGGAGTGACAATGGACAGGAGTTTCTAATGCCATAATATTATCATGCTTGTGGCATCATACATCAGACTAGTTGTATAGAAACACCCCAGCAAAATGGAGTGGTTGAGAAGAAGCATTAGGACATTTTGAACATAATGAGAGCTTTAAAGTTTCAAAGTAATAGTCCAAATTGTTTTTGGGACCTAGCAGCAATGCAGTACACTTAATGAACATATTACCTAGTTCTGCTATAAACAATCAAATTCCATAGGAGCTCTTATACAATCAGTCACTTGATCTTTCTCACTTAAAAGTCTTTGGGTGTTTAGCTTTTTCTAGTACTTGGTCAATCACAGGACTAAACTAGAACCAAGAGCCTCCAAATGTGTGTTCATAGGATATAAGGCAGGAACAAAAGGATATCGATTGTATGAATTGACCACAGGAAGGATCCTAGTATCTAGAAACGTAACCTTTTCTGAACATGAATTTCCCTTTTTAAAAATATATCAAACCTAATTGATATCTTCTCCTGCAACTTCTTCTATTTCAACCTTGGTATTACCTACACCACAGCCAGACACAAATGTTGATTTTTCAGAATTCATTACATATACTATCTCCCTTCCCATACCAACCCTGTTGATCATATACCGACCAATTCATCCTTACCACAAAGAAAATCCACTTGAACAAGAACTCAACCACCTTACTTGAAAGATTATCATTGTGACATCCTTGGTACTCAGTCACAGGCCAATCAAACTTCCTTGTCTATAGATTCTGATTCAGGTATTATTCATCCACTTTCTTCAGTTCTATCATATTACAATCTATCTCCTTCATATAAGTCTTTTGCAGCCTCAATGATAGTTCCACTTGAGCCAAAAACCTATAACCAAGCAGTACAATTTCTAGAATTGAGGACTACAATGTAGGCAGAATTGGATGCTTTACAGTCCAATAATACATGGCAACTCACTACTTTGCCGCCTACAAAACAAGCAATTGGTTGCAAATGGATATTCAAAACTAAGTTTCATGCAAATGGAACAATTGAAAGACACAAGGCGAGGCTGGTTGCACAGGGGTTCGCTCAAAAACCTGGAATTGACTATTTAGATACATTTTCTCCTGTTGCAAAGATGGCCACTATTAAGGTCTTTTTAGCTGTTGCTGCAATTCAAGGTTGGCATTTACAGCAGCTAGATATAAACAATGCCTTTCTCCATGGAGACCTCACTGAAGAATTCTACATGCACTTGCCACCTGGTTTTTCATGCTCCAATTCATCTTTAGTTTGCAAACTAACTAAATCTTTGTATGGTTTTAAACAGGCAAGTAGACAATGGCATTCTAAATTGACTGAAGCATTACATATCCAAGGATTTCAACATGTTGTGGCAGATTGTTCATTATTGACAAAAGCAGAGGGGTCAAACTTTATAACCTTATGTGTATATGTCAATGATGTCATTTTGTCTAGTAATGACAAGACACAGATTGAGCACATCAAGACTTATCTTCATGATCAATTTAAGATAAAAGATCTTGGTAATCTAAAGTATTTCCTTGGGTTAGAAGTAGCTCGGACTTCAACTGGAATTCATCTTTATCAAAGAAAGTATGCTCTAGAGCTCCTTGCAGATACTGGTTTTTTGGAAAGTAAACCAGTAACTACCCCCATTGTTCCTTTCACAAAATAGCAGCAAGAAGATTCCACTCTAACAAATATTTCAAGTTACAGACAGTTAATTGGCAAACTTTTATATCTAGCCAATACCAGGCCAGACATTTCATTTGCTGTTCAATATCTTTCTCAGTTTCTAGATTGTCCTACTAATTTTCATTTGAAAGTAGCACATAGGGTATTCGATATATTAAATCCTATCCTAGTCAAGGCTTATTTTTCTCGTCTGCTAGTAGTATGCACATCAAAGCCTATTCAGATTCAGATTGGGCAACATGCCCTATCACCAGAAAGTCTATAATAAGATACTGTGTTTTCATTAGTGATTCACTTGTCAATTGGAAATCTAAGAAACAATCCACTATTTCTAGATCATCATCCGAAGTAGAATACCAAGCCATGGCTGTTGTCACTTGTGATGTTCAATGGCTAGTATATTTGTTGCAAGATATCATTCTACCTCCACAACAGCCAACTCTCTTATTTTGTGACAATGAATCAGCCTTGCACATAGCTAAAAATTCAATCTTCCATGAAAGAACAAAGCATATAAAATTGGACTGTCATGTTGTCCAAGAGAAATTGAAGACTGGTCTCATTCACTTGATGTCCATTGCTTCTGCTAACCAAGTAGCAGATTTCTTTACCAAACCACATCGTGCTCCGCAGTTTAACTTTTTAAAGTCCAAGCTAGGAGTTCATGACATATTCACTCCTAGCTTGAGAGTGGGGTAAAGTGGCAAGTATTCCAGCTAGTGGCAGTGTTCCTCAAAAGCAGAGAGGTGCATAAACTTCACTATCACTAGTACTTTAAGCTAGCAGTAATACTCGAGCTCATAACTACAGCAGCTTAACTAATCAAGCCAGTAGTAGTATAACTGACAAAGAGTATCGAGCCTATCACTCAAAAAGTTGGAATTAAGATTCCTAAGAAAAAGAGTTGAATGTATCTAACTTATTTTAAGAGTACTTGTAGTATATTAGATCTTTTCCTATTTTTCAGGAAGTTTGTTAATGATAGTTACTTAGCTACACTATAAATAGTTTTGTTATATCAGCGTTCTTTTCAAGCAATGAGAATAAAAAAAAATCCTTTCACAAATTCTTCTTTTCAATCAATCTTCATAATTCTTCTTGAGAATCTTAAGGCTTATTTAGGTCACCAGCTTGATCGAGCATTGTAGATATTCCATATTCTCACATCTCAAGAGTCATGAGAGATAGGGCTCATTCTAGCTTTAAGATAAGATTATTTCCATTTTTTGTTAAATGTATAAATTACGGCTACTAATTAGAGTATATATATTTAATGAAAAAATTAACATATTTTAAGAATTTTGTGGGTTGAATATGTTAGTTCTTTCCTATGATTTTCTTGAGACTGTTTTTTTTTGTATCAATTTATTAGGACAAGCTTCTTGAAGTCAATTTTAAGAATCTGTATATAAAATTGTTCAAAAGAAAAAAAACAAGGAATCATTGTATAAAGTTAATTTTGGGTAATATAAAAAATATAGTTTTTATTTTTCCTCATGAATTTATCTTTTTTTATTTTTTTGTGAGCTATTATTTATAATAATTTCCCTCATATCACAAAAGATCCGATTTAGATCTTGACTTTGTAAGATGTTGACAAAAATAGTTGTTTTATTCCAAATACCTATCAAGTAAATCCAACAGCTTTCATTTCAATCAGTAGCCTCTCCCACAAAGATTTTTTTTTCTTTTTAGTTGATTGAATCATTTACAGAACATTTAAAGCATTGGATTTTCATTGTTACCACTTTCCTCTAATTGTTCAATAATTGGAATTTTGATCTTCCTGGCCAGTAAAATTATCTCTTTCTATAACAATGAAGAACGAGATTATATTAAGATGTGTAACCAAATTTCAATACCCTTTCATACAGGAACTTTCTACTTTCTATGGCCTGACTTGAGTCTGAACATGGTGGGTAAATTTCATCAATGCACAATAATATTTCTAAACTTCAATTTGTAATGCAAATATAACACAAAATTTTAATGGCATAACCGAAAAATCACTTTTACCTTTTATAAACAATTTATCTCATTACCTAAGACACATAAGCCATTTTGACCTTTTTTTTCCTTTCCTTTCTCCATCTCAATTATTTGAAGAAGTAGCCATTTATATCTTTGAACATTTCTGATTTTCTCTTCAAATAAATGGAGGAAAGAAATCTCAACTTTTCTCACCAAGCCCGAACTTGTAGGGTATAGTGGGTAAAATAACATAAATAAATATAAAATAAAATAATCAGTAAAAATAACATCAGCAATTTAACGTGGTTTACCCTTTAATTTGGGTTATATCCACAAACAACACTCCAAATATTTTTTTTCACTAATAAAAATTAATGGGTACAAAGAGAGAGTCTTCCCTAGATACATGCTAGAGGTAATACAACAAATTTGAGATAAAATCTAAAAATAATGGTACACGAGTGTTTTCCAAAAACACCCCAAAAGTATTTTCCTCGCTATTTTTTTCATTTCCCAATTTTTGAAAAAAATTCCAAAAGCCTACTCTCACACAGGAAAAACTTCTCTCTAAATTTTTTCTCTCCCTCACTTTCTTAAATGAATTCTTAGTGCACGAAATGAGAAACACTTCTACCTATTTATAACCAAATTGAGGTATAAAAAAAGTCAAAAATGTTAGTTGGGCATAGCAAACTTCAAGTTTGCTTTTGGTGCTGATATTGTTGACTTTCATATTTCTTTTTTTTTTAATTTAAACAGTGGTGGGACCCACACTAAAGTTCTTCAGCAATTGTGGCACCAAAAAAACTCCCCCTCTCGACTATGTTGAGGCTCCAACATCCCAGCAGCTAATCGACAGATTTCAAAATATGATCTTAATAGAATCTTCGTTAACATGTCTGATCCATTTTCTTATGTATGAATCTTTTCAAGCTGTAGTAACTTCTTTTCCATCACATCCCTGGTCCAATGATATCTCGCATCAATATGTTTTAATCTCGAGTGAAATGAGGCGTTCTTTCCAAGATGGATAACGCTCTGGCTATCACAGAACAACTGATATCTGTCTTATTGCAACCCAAGTTCTTTCAAGAACTTCTTCATCCATAGCAACTCTTTATATGCTTATATTGTTGCAATAAACTCTAATTCAGTAGTAGACAGTGCAAACACACTTATGTAATTTTGACTGTCACGACACAGTTTCCCTTGCAAAAGTGATTAGATATCATGATGTAAACTTTCACGAGTCAACATTGTCAGTCATATCTGCATCTGTGCATCCAACCAACACAGTTTCAATATCTTCAAAACATAAGCATATTTTGGAAGTACCCCGGAGATACCTGAAAATCTATTTTACTGCAGACCAATGTTCCTTTCCATGATTTGAAAAGAATCTGCTCACTACTCCAATTGCATGAGTGATATCTGGTCGTGTGCACACCATGACATACATCAGACTTTCAACTACGGAAACACAAGAGATCCTGTCCATCTCATCCTTATCTTCATCTGTAGAAGGACTCTGTTTGGAACTCAACTTAAAATAATTAGCAAGAGGATAACTAACTGTTTTAGCTTGATCCATTTTAAATCTCTGAATTACTTTCTCAATGTACTTCTCATGTGACAACCATATTTTCTTGACACTTTTATCTATAATAATTTTCATACCAATAATGTGCTTTGCTGATCCCAAGTCTTTTATGGAAAAAGACTTGCTCAACTATTTTTTCAAGTTGTTAATTCTAGAAATATTATGGTCAATAATTAACATGTCATCCACATAGAGTAAAAGAACGATAAAATCTTCATAAGAAAATTTTTGTACAAAAACACAATGGTCTGAAGTAGTCTTCTCATAGCCTTGCTCCCTCATAATAGACTCAAACTTCTTGCACCATTGTCTTGGTGTCTGCTTCAAGCTGTCGAGACTTTTCTTCAATTTGCAAATATATTCCTTTTTTTCCTTATGTTCAAAACCCTCTGGTTGCTCCATGTATATCTCCTCTTCCAAATCACTATCTAGGAAGGTAGTTTTGACATTCATTTGGTCAACCTCCAAATTAAGACTTGTTGCTAACCCCAGCACTGTACGGATATATGTCATTTTGACAACTGGTAAGCAAATTTCATCAAAGTCAATTCCTTTTCTTTGAATGAACCCCTTAAAAACTAGTATGACTTTGAATCTTGGATGGGTAATATTCTCTTCATGCTTGATTCTAAACACCCATTTATTCTTCAAAGCTCTCTTGCCTTTTGGCAGCTTCACTAGTTCAAAAGTTTTATTCTCATGCAAGGATTTCATTTCATCTTACATGGTTTCTACCCATTTCAGCTTATGTTCATTAGCCATAGCTTCTTCAAAACTTTCTGATTCTCCCCCATCAATGAGTAACATATACTCATTTTCTAGATACCTTGAAGAAGGTTGTCTCACTCTATTGCTCCTTCTCACATAAACTGGAGAGTACACAGGTAATGGTTGATGATGAACAGTATCATCTTCAGCATCATCTTCAATATTATCGATGTGAGTATTATTTTCTTCAGGTAGATCAATATGATATTCATCCCCAACTTGTATTGGCACTGGTGTTGGAGGAATCAATTTTAAATCTGTTGAGTCACCATCAGAATCAAGAACATCATTTTTTGTCCTGACAATATCTTCAATAGTCTTATTCTCAACAAAAACAAACATCATGGCTTCTGACAAGTTTTTCATGCATTAGATCATAAAATTTGTAGCCAAATCGATCTTTTCCATATCCAATAAAAATACATTGTTGTGTTTTGACATCGAGATTGGACCTTTCATCTTTTGGATTATGCACAAAAGCTTCGCAACCAATTACCCGCAAATGATCACTGGAAACATCATTTTCTAACTATGCTTTCTCTAATACATCTAGTTTTAGAGGGATACATGGTGAAAGATTTAACACGTACACAGCCATAAGTAAAACTTCACCCCAAAAAAATTTAGGTAACTTTACATGTGAGAGCAAACATCTGACTCTCTCCATCAAAGTTATGTTCATCCTCTTAGCTAAGTCATTCAATTGTAGTATTTTTGGAGGCATTGTCTGATGTTGAAAACTGTGTTCTTTGCAATAAGCATCAAATGGTCTAGTATATTCTTCACCATTGTCTATCTGAATTCATTTCAATTTCTTCCCAATCTATCTCTCAACTGAGGCATAAAATTATTTAAAGACATTTAACACCTGATCTTTTTTCTTTAAAGTATACACTCATGTCTTCCTCAAATGGTTCTCAATGAAAGTTACAAAATACTGAGCACCACCCAGTGACTTTGGCATTGACCCACATAAATCTGAATGACCAAATCTAACACATTCGTCATTCTGGAAGGAATGGAACTTTTGAAAGCAACTATGTTTTTCTTTCCTACTAAACAATCAACACATTTCTCCAAATGCACTTCATCCATATTGAGCAACATCTTCCTTTTGACAAGGGTAGTCATCCTTTTCTCACTGATATTGCTGAGTCATCTATGTCATAATTCAATAGTACTGCCCTTTTCCACAGCACTCACAATATCGTTGTAGAGCTTCGCATGCATCACATACAAGATAACATGCTTTGTGTCTCTAGCCACCACCAGGGAACCTTTGGTAAGCTTCCACTAATTATTAGAGAACGAACTTCAGAAACCTGCATCATTGAGTCTTCATGCAGAGATCAAATTCAGGGGAATATTTGGAATATGTCTGACATCTCTCAAGACTAATTTGGTATCATTCTCAGACTCCAGACAAGCATGTCCTCTGCCAATGACTTTTGACAGATTATCATTTTCCATCTTCACAATACCAAAATCTCCTGCTATGTATGATGAGAAGAATTCCTTCCGAGACGTGGCATGAATGGTAGTGCCACTATCAATTACCCAGCTAGTCTCGTGTGATGTAAAATTGATAGTATTGTCATAAACGACATTAAATTTATTTATGGTATTTGTTACGTCATCATCATAGTTGTCATCTTGTTTCACTTTCTTGTCTTTCTGCTCCTTGAACTTTCGACAGTATTTATTAATATGACCATTCTTTTTGCAGTAATGACATTCAATATTGTCTTATTTATTTGACTTGCCTCTGCTCTTTCCTCTAGACATCTGTTGTCTATACTAGCTACTTCCTCTAGAATCTGTAACCAGAACATCTGCTTGTGATGAAGAAGATGAGTTCTGAGATCTTATTTTCATTTCTTCATTTATAATACTACTTTTTACAGACTCCATATTAACTACATCATTAGGTACAGTGTTGGTGATTGAAATCTTTAAAGTCTTTCATGACTTTGGCAGAGAGCCCAATACTAGCAGAGTGAAAATTTCGTCATCCAGCTTTATGCTCATCCTGGATAACTGGTCCATGATCTCTTGCATCTCATTCACATGACTTGATATGGAAGTCCTTTCTTTGTATTTTGACGGTGCCAATTTTGTCAAATAAAATAATTTATTATTATCAATCTTTAACGCGTAAAGCTGTTCAAGCTTATTCCATAGCGTCCGGGCATTAGTCTCATTGCAGATGTGGTTGTATACATTGTCTTCGATAAACTGTCAAATGTAACTGCACACTTGTTCGTACTCAAACTCCCACTCTTTATCTGTCTTGGCTTCAGATTTAGTTGTAGTAAACACCGGCATTCATTATAAATAGGAGATACTTCATTTTGCTTCTCCATATGTGGTAATTTGTGCTATTTAAGCTGATTATTTTGGTACTCTGTCTCTATTTAAAAAAAATAAGACTCCTTCAGCTAACAGTAAACTAATAAAAAATTTTCTGATGTGGAAGATCAGCCAATACTGCAACCACAGAGCATACTAAGAATTTTATAGGACTAACAGCCTAACTCAAATACCACTTGTAGGGCACAGTGGGTAAAATAACAGAAATAAATGTGAAATAAAATAATCAACAAAAATAACACCAACAATTTAACGTAATTCACCCTTTAATTTGGATTACGTCCATGAACAACACTTCAAATATTTTTCTTCCACTAATAAAAATTAATGGGTACAAAGAGAGAGTCTTTCTTAAATACAAGCTAGAGGTAATATAACAAATTTGAAATAAATCTAAAAATAGTAGCACACAAATATTTTTTAAAAACACTCCAAAAGTATTTTTCTCATTGTTTTTGTCACTTCAAAATTTTTGGAAAATTTTCCAAAAGTCTATTCGCATATAGGAAAATTTTCTCTTTGAATTTTTTTCTCACTCCTTTTCTCAAATGAATTCTCAGTACATAAAATGAAAAACACTTCTGCCTATTTATAGGCAAATTGAGATATAAAAAAGTAAAAAATATTGGTTGGACAAAGCAAACTTCAAGTTTGCTTTCAGTGCTAATATTTTTGACTTACAGATTTATTTTTTTAATTTAAATAGTGGTGGCCACACATTGGAGGAATTCACACTAAAATTCTTCAGCAATTGCGGCAACAACATAACTAAACAAAACAAGGGTAGGAAAAAAAAGTGTCATTCATATCTTTTCCTTCATTTTATGAGGAAACAAGTAAAACCCAAAATCAAACCACCAAAGTAGAAGATTGAAGAGAATGCAGGGAAATATTAGTAACATACCTTCAAATATACCAAGCCCTAATCTCTCATTTCTGCTACAAGTAAATAAAAAATGAAATCATAACCTAAAAATCAAACAAGATCATGAAAATAACATATGGGCTTCAAATGTGTCCATATTTTTTGCTTGCGTTGCAGAAATTGGTTTTAACCAGCATGCATAACTTGCGTCGCAGCAGAGAAGCTGAGGGATTTAGCGCTACTAAGAAAGAAGCGCAAAGGGAATGCCGGCTGGCGACGGATAACAAGGGCTCTTACATGGGTTGTGAGCTGAGTGGATCTACCATTACCGTGGAGCTAAATAACTAAGCAGAGGTGATGTTTGGTGCAGTGGCGGAGCCACATTGAATTAAGAACTAGAATGTACTGCCTTTCATTGAATGCTTATATGATGCATCTATCAAATAATGTGTACTTAAAAGGCATCCAGAATATGACCATAGACACATCAAGGCATCCAGAATATAACCATAGACACATCAGGACCCTAAAGAAACGAAATCCAGTGCATTGCCTCCTCAAAAATAGATAAAATGAACTTGTTCAGATAGTTTAGAAACGTGCTGCTTGTTGCACCTCGTTGTGTCAAGAACGAGTGGTTAAGCTAAAAATTCAAAGAAATATTGTACCATGTGCAAAATCTTTTTGCCAAAATCACAGTCCATACTTGGAAAAAAGGAAGCGCCATATAGAGGCATGATATCAACCTGTCAATATGGTCAGCATCTGAAACCTGCATTTTGATAATCAATAAAATCGTATACAAGGGAATTAGTAGCCAAAAGTGACTATGTGGACTAGATTGCATTTTGAATAGAAAAGATACAGATATTATTGGAGACCGTAAACAATTGACAATACTGTTTCAAAAAATTATTGTTGCAGATAAAGTCATGAGAAATATAATGATCCATAACAAAATAAAACATAGAACCATAATACATGTTCATGCAAAATGAATATTGTGAACTTGCACAACCAAACCTTCCTTACTTTTCCAAGATGAATTTCGAATTTGCATGCAAATTATTCAGTTTAGCATCTTAGGTGTTTCCTCGAATGGCAGTTTCTGACCCAACCCTTTAGCCAGGGTCCTTGTAGCTATTTACACACAAACAAGTTACTTCTCCTAGCTCAAAATAGAAAAAGATGCATCTATAAGCTAGACATCTGATTCTCCCTAAAGAACTAACTCTATTAGATACATGTCTAGTTCAAGATAATCAACCTTCCTTACTTTTCCAAGATGAATTTCGAATTTGCATGCAAATTATTCAGTTTAGCATCTTAGGTGTTTCCTCGAATGGCAGTTTCTGACCCAACCCTTTAGCCAGGGTCCTTGTAGCAATTTACACACAAACAAGTTACTTCTCCTAGCTCAAAATAGAAAAAGATGCATCTATAAGCTAGACATCTGATTCTCCCTAAAGAACTAACTCTATTAGATACATGTCTAGTTCAAGATAATCAACCTTCCTTACTTTTCCAAGATGAATTTCGAATTTGCATGCAAATTATTCAGTTTAGCATCTTAGGTGTTTCCTCAAATGGCAGTTTCTGACCCAACCTTTTAGCCAGGGTCCTTATAGCAATTTACACACAAACAAGTTACTTCTCCTAGCTCAAAATAGAAAAAGATGCATCTATAAGCTAGACATCTGATTCTCCCTAAAGAACTAACTCTATTAGATACATGTCTAGTTCAAGATAATCATATATAGGTTAAAAAGGTTTTCTTAGCTTACCAAACCTATCAATAACTCCACTAATACAGAAGCAAAATGGTAACACGCCTTTTCACCAGGCTGCTTAAAAGCACCACAGTACTTAATGGGAAGCAACTTATCCAGCTAAATGTCCAAATTATCTTTTTAGTCCGAGTTAGACTCGGCGCTTTTTTGATGCGCTCGCTCGCGAGTCGAAACGAACTTTTGTGGAAGGTGCAATAACCTTTTATTATTGCATCCTGAAACCCAAGTTGTTAACTGCAGCCAACAATCCACCTACCATAATGAAATTTTCAAACAAATATGATGAATTTTCAATTTAAAATTAATAAATAAACCGAATTAATAATTTTCATTTTAGAATTAATGGATGAACCGAAATAATTATTTTTATTTTTGGATTAATGAATAAATTGAGATAATGATTTGATTGATTTGATAAATGCATCAAGAACAATTCAAAATAATTTTAATTTAATCAATCAAAGTTAAATTTAATAAATTGAATCTCAATTTAATTAATTGAATTCAATTTAAGTTTAATTTTAGCTCAATTCAATCAAATTAATTTTAATTAATCAATTGAGTCATAATTTAATCAGTTGAATATGAATTTAATCCAATTCAATTTAATTAATCAATTGAATCTCAATGTATTTAATTAAACTTTTATTTAAACTCAATTTAATCGATTTGAGTTCGTTAAATAACTCAAAAATGATTTGATTTTGTTTATTGGAAACAAATTTAACCCAATTACTTAAAAATAACCAAATCCAATTTAATAGAAAAAGATCTGGCCCGATTAAATCTGAAAAATGATATGAAACCAAGCCTCCGATTGTTAAGTTTAGATCCAACCTAACTCAAAAAGAAACCACTTAAATCCAATTCAAAACTAAAATTGACCCGAAAATGCTGACCCAAATCCGAACCCGCTTAATCAGACCTGAATGCCAGAATATTTTTATTTTGTGTAAAAATAAAATTAAGTCTATTTTTACCAAACATATAAAATAACAATTGTATTTTAATTCTTTTAATTAATGTGGTCAAATCGGATTTTTCATCTATATCTAGATAAAAATCTAACAAAGTGGTATTGGCTCCCTTTAGCTTGATGGATTTGGCAAATATGTTAACTCTAAAGGTTATGAGCACCTAAATCTTTAAGACACCTTTTGTAATATTACCTAATAAACAGTGGAGATTTATTTCTTTAAAGAGATTCTAAAGAAAAGGAAATTCATCCAAAAGTTTAAAACCCGTAAGGAAAAATATCCTAGTAATTTAGAAAAATTGAAAATTGGCTTTTATAAATAAAAATCTTGAAATATCACATACATTAAAGGAAAATATTATTTTCGCGATATTAATTTTCATCAGAATTGTTAAATTTCAGCTGTACACATCGGAAAAGAAATCTAATTGAATTAGTATTTATAGGGTGGCCTATGTTCCTAGTGACAATATTCAAGCAGTCATAGTTGTCTTTGAACTCAAATCATTTGAATATCAAACAGAATAATGAAGAGTGTTCAAATGATTTTGATCCTTTTGCTCGTTGTTTTCACAATCAATGGTAAGGATAAGTCAAATATTTCATTAATTTATTATTTATTCAATTCACATCTTAGGGTCAATTTTACGATCTGTTGATTTGAAAAGCACCAGTATGATACATTATTCAAATTATTAATCTTTTAATTATATATATATATATATATATATATATATATATCAAATAATATATATGTATAATGATGAGAATATTAAAAAAATTTCAATATTGACAAAAAGAATGATTTATATTATATACACATAATCAAAGTTTAATTATCACAAATTAATTAAGGATTTATTAAAGATATATTCTACAATTTGATGACTAGCAGGAAACAATATGATATATTATTTAAAGTATTAATCTCTTAATTACAAATATATATATATATATATATATATTTAACCCGACGGCATTTATATCAACTAGTTGAGACAAAATACCGATATGAAGAAAAATAAGTGAACAAGAAAATAATTAAGAATATAGATAAAAGAGAATATAAGGATTTAATATTATTCAATAATTTGTCTACATCCATCATAGGGGAACAGCAAAAAAAAAATTTACTATGTAAAAATAGAATATTACAAAAGTGTCCAACAAATATCTCAACAAAAAAATTATCCAAAAATATTTTCACCCAAACTTCTCTCAATAATGAATATTTCTCTCACTGTAAAAATATAAGAGAAAATAAAGAAGAGAATTTATATTGTTTTGAATGAGAAAATTCATGCATATTTATAGCAAAAACAATTACTAAATTTGTGTTCATTAAGCCACTACCAAATTTATAATTATCAAATCACAACTAAATTTGTAGTCATTAGATCACTATATGACTCATTTAATTTTTATATATTTGTCTATAATTTAAGCCACAAAAATATTCACAATAATACTTATAAAAAAAAAAAGCTTGAAAAGCAATTTTTCTTTTCTTTTTTTTTTTTTAATTTATGCGAATTTTATTAGCTATTATTATTGCTTAAAAACAGAATTCAGATCTAATAGGAACATGATTTATTAAACGCAAAGAATACTTGGTCTGAAGAAAGCAGATATATATAGCTTTCGATCTGATTGTAACAAAGGAGATGATTTGAAAATTTCAAAGTTAAGAGAATTGAAAAAAGAAAAAGAAGAGCAAGAACTATATGTATTGTAGTGATTGCAATAGGAAGTTTAAAATTAAAATCGCATAGTACCAAACTAATTAATTTTAGCTTATAAGTGGTACAATTCCATTATTATATATATGGTTCTTAGGTTTCAAAGTTCAAACTTCTAATTGGATCTCTCGTACCAAAATAACCATATAAAATCAAGAAGATCTAACTAAAAAAATAAATAAATAAGAAATAAGTGATTTTATCTCTCTCATATGCAATATAAAAACTTATTAATTTTAAAAATATTAAAAATTTATACAAATTTACAAGAAAAATTATATTTTTATTATGCGGCAAGAAATCTTTTATTTTAGCAAGGGATTTAATCCTGCTAAATTTAGTGAAAGAAAAAAATACATTCGTAAGAATTGTAGAATATCTCGTGTTCGAACCTCCTTACCACCATCAACTAATATTAGTAAGAGTTTAACACCTTATAGTGAGTGCAAAAAGAATGACACTGTGTAACCCACAGCTTACCTCTTAATGACAAAAAAAATAAATTCATTGAATTTAATTAAATAGGAGCGACATTTTCCTTCATATACATATATATTTTTTCTGATGAAACATTTTCTCCCCAATTTCATCCAAAATTTAATGAGGTCCAAATATCATCTCTATTCACCATCTAATTATTCACAAAACAAATGGGATTGCTACAGTCCACATTTCCACACTGATCAGTCACCAAGTCAAATCAGTAAAGAAATTTATGAAATTTTCTCGTCACTAATTTTCCTACCTAATATCATTGAATTTTTTTGTAGCATTCAATTAAAACTTTCTTATTTTTTCTTGTAAGTAATTCAAACTCTGGTTTCCACAATTTCTCTTAGTTGAATCCCTCCATATATATTAGATTTCCATCTATATCTATATGAAAATCTAACTTTAACATAGCAATTGAATTCATAAGTGTTTCACAATTTCTCTCACTTTCTATCCTTCTCCTCTCTCTTTCCTCCTTTTCTAATCTCTCTCTGCCCCCTTTTCCTTTGTTTTCATTTGCAATAAATCATAAAAATTGTGGATCCCATTGGCATAAGCATACCCATATTAGAAAGTGTGAAAATATAAGTTAAGGAAAAAGAAGTTGCAGACTGATAGTGCAAGTGTGTATAATAATAATAATAAGACTTTAATTGAAAAAACATATTAATTACATTAAGAAATGCATACATATAACTGAAAAAAAAAAATTCAGCCCGTAAAAAGATTTGAGGTGCCAATAGACAAAAGGCTAAAAAAGGAAGATTGTCTGTTGTGGAAATTCAAAGTGAATAATTGTATCAAAAATTAAGATAAAAAATGGTCAAATAGTTGGAGAAGTTACAAATGGTCTTCCTTAAAAACCAATTTCCTTAGACTCTTAGAGTATTTGTGACATAATTTTTCTCAGATAATTTAAAGCACAATATATAAAAAGTAAATGACCCGACAATAGCTATTAAATAGACAATAAAGAGAACACCAGAATTTAACGAGGTTCGGCCAATTATGTTTACGTCCTCGGATACTACTAAAATAATATTCAACTATTTCAAAGAAATATTACAAAGTGAAATATTAAAAAAAATACAACCAATCTTAGAAGTAGAGAGATTGGTGTTTGAGATGAATTGTTAAAAGGGGATGAAGCCTTTTTTTATAAGCTAATATTTTTCTTCCTACCTCTCCCACTTTCGATGTGGGATTGAGAAATTGCCAAAAACAACATTGTCTTCTTATTCAGTATATTAATTTTCATTAGATTTGTTAAATTTCAGAAAAGAAATTTAATTGAATTTGTGTTGAAAGGTTTGGTTATGATTCTATTGACAATCACATAGTCATATCAGTCTTTTGAAATCAAATAATTTGAAATTTGAATTGGGAAAAGAAAAGAATGAAGAGTCTTCAAATGCTTGTTATCCTTCTACTCGTTGTCCTCAACATCAATGGTAAGGATAAAGCCAAATATATTATCACTGATTTTTTCTTTTATTAAATTCTCATCTTAGGGTTAATTTTACATTATTATTTGATCTGCTGTTGAGAAACCCACCACTTTGAATTTTTTGTTTAAAAATCATAAATGAATTTAAATTAAAAATATTAATTTTTTTTATTTACAAAGAAAATGCTATACCCAACAAAATCTGATAACACATACCTCAAATTTTTTTCTTTTTCTATACATTTTCTTAATACTGGATTAACAACCTCTATATTACATTTCCTAACACTCACTTGACATGTCATTTTCTTATTCGTAAAATTATTGCATGGTATATCAATAAAAATTAAATTAAAATTTTTAAGCTTTATGTGTCTAAATTTTTTAAGCGCACGTCAACTTATTCATTCGACTAGTTCTAACTGTCGTTACAAAAATTGCAAATTTGATCTATTATGAAAGTTTAGGTGTGTATATATATATATATAAATGGAAAATTAAATTACCGCAATATATAGACAAAAATATACAATTATTCCATTAAAAAAATAAAAAATTAGAAAATTAAAAGGCATGGCTGGAGAGCTCAGACCCACAAGTTAAAATTTGTCCTCTAATGTCTCATAATGATTTTGTCAAATATTCAAGAAATTAGAAAAAAAAAAAATGAAATACCTCAAGTTCAGAATATTTTCTTCAAAATGTTACAGAATTTCTTCACTTGGAGTTTCTACAAGCCACTGATTGCATGCAGAAATATCTTTTTAACGTCTTTGGATTTTGACATATAATTAATGTGTGGAATTTGGCAGCTAGCCTCACCACTAGCAAGGATCTTTCCACGAATAATACCTAAATGACAAGGCAATTATTAATCAACTTTGTTTTCTTTCAAGAGAAGATTTTTATTTTTATTTAATATAATTGAATTTTCAAATTATTATTTTGAAATTGGATTCCTGAACATTTATATTTATAAAATTGAGTACACATACTGTTAATTATATGATACGGTTATATAAATGCCTTTAATTTTTTTTTAACATTTCATTTTTACTCAGTAAATTCAAAATAAAAATTATATCAACATTTTTTTGACATTTTATCCTTGCCCATAAAGTCATTTCTCTCTTTGGGTTTCACTTTGCCAATCTAACCCATATACATGCACTACCTTTATCTCTCCTATTCCTCAAGAATTCATTCATAATACACCAATATGCATAGGTTTCAATTATAAATGTGCAAGTTTCATTTGGAGACAAAGAAATTTACCTGTAAAATCCGAGCAGTGGCTTGTCACTCCACCTAAAAGAAAACTGTAACTTTCCGATTCATATTAAATGTTCGTTTTGATTTTTTTCGATCCACTTCAAATGTTCAGTTTAAAAAATAAAAGAGTATTTAATACATATTTTTCGATTATTTATTGAAATTAAATACTCTTAATTTCTTTTTATAATCTTAAGAAAGACTAAAAGTATACTAAGGTATATTATAATAAAAAATTTAATAAAAATGATAGTAGTTAATTATTTTCTTATAAATCTATGTGAAAAAATCAAAATGGATAATTGAAGGGAAACGGGAGAGATTGGGCTGTTGGCTAAGCTACAATGGAGGTGTGGTGAATGATTCAATTCAAGAGAGAAGTATCCATTAGCGTATTTTATATTTAATTAAAAAAAAAGAATTAATTCAGAGACTTCAATTTTGTTTTTTTCCTGTATTCCTTAATTAAAGTCGTCTCTCCTGCAAGTTTCTCTGCATTCTTAATTGAAGTTGATCTCCCTTTTCTTTAGAATGAAAATTTGATGTATTATAATAATTATTTGACTTGTAGAAAGATAAATCTGGAATATTCTATCAAGTCAAGGCTATTCACATCAAGAACAATGTTTTATGAAATTAACCTTAATTAATGTTTATGGAAGAAATTAATTAAAAACCTTTTTCTATATATAAACGCAAAGGATAACAAAGAAAGAGCAGTAATTTTTATTTTTTTAGTTCATCAAGAGATCTAATGAGTTATGAGCTACACAATAATGGTAATCTTGCACTCACTATGTAAATGTTAAATTTCCACCAACGTTAGTGAATAAAGACGAAAAGAATCGAATACAATACATTCACCAATTCTCACAAATAATAATATTAATCATATAATCTACCATCAAATACTTGGATAATGCCCAAAAGAGATTATTAAAGCCAATAAAAATGTAGTTCCCAATTCAACCATCCATACAGGAAATTTGCGGTTTTTTTCTTGATTTTCATTATATTCTTTATTATTATTATTATTATTACAAGGAATTTAATTCGAATTTAAACTATGATTATTAGACTAATAACACTAAATTAAAATTTATATATAATGAGTGTCAGAAAATATTTTTTTTCCTGAGAAATATTATATTGTTCAAAAATTTGAAAATGAAAAGAATATATACTCTTTTCTCCCTTCTAAATTTTTTTATATTTGTCATATAAACTAATTTATGAAAATGCATATTTGCTTAAGGTCCAAGGTCACGGCACGGCACAGCACAGCAAGAGTACTATGGAATTGACTTTGTCGCCCACACGACCAGTTCTACAGTTGAAAATTAAATGACGCGTTGTTTCCAGGAATGGGCATACTTAATTTTTCACATTTGCTCAACTTATGAATATTTATATTTATGTATACCCATTCTCAAAATCGTTAAAGCTCATATAGCTTTCATACTAAATTAAATTATTCACCATGTGCACTAAGGTAAAAGCTCATCATCGTCACCATCATCATCAACTGCCTTTCCCTGTCAATTCTCGCGACTTAGTTCCAGAACTTTGGCTTCTCCTCACTGCATCTGTCTCCTTTTTCCTCTTCTTCCTCCCCTGTGGAGCCAACGCCATCGTTGATAACAAACAAGAAGTTACAAAGATTGGAGCAATCATTGATATCAATTCAAGAACTGGGAAAGAAGTGAAAACTGCCTTGGAATTAGCAGTTCAGAACTTCAACAATGAGTCAAAAAATCACAAGCTATCTCTTCACTTCCAAGACCACCACAGAAACCCCCTCCAAGCTGCCCAAGCTGGTATTGGATGGCTTGTTCTTATGCTATCCTATACTTTTTCACTTTTCGCGATTGAGCCTTTCTACTCTTATTGAGTAACATTGAGCCTTTATATTGTTATTTCATTATTTATTGAACCATGTTCTGGAAATATTTTATTGAAAATCAGATTAGTGCTGTAGTTGGTTGCGGGAGAATGCTTCGAAGGCTCTATCAGAGAAGAGCAATAATCGGTTGCAGGGTCTTTATGACAAAAAGAAAATGATTTTTTCTGGGTTTTTTCTTCCTGTTTTTAGAAAAAGAAAAAATAATTTTGCAATAGCAAACTAACGGCATTCGTATGATTTTCAAAAAAAATAATCGGTTTTTAACAGATAGTGAAATAATAGCATAAGAGCTTAATGTTATCACATAAAAGCATAGGAGCTCAATCGCTAAAAGTTAATGCGTACATGAGCTAAATTTTAATTGAAGTTTTTTTCTCCTTACAGCTCAAAGACTGATTGAAGAGAAGAAAGTGAAAGCAATCCTCGGCATGGAGAGGTGGGAGGAGGCAGCTTTAGTTGCTGATATTGGAAGCCAAGCTCAAGTTCCAATTCTTTCGTTCTCTGCACCAGCCATAACACCACCATTAGCATCATCACGCTGGCCTTTCTTGATACGAATGGTTCGCAATGATTCTGCACAAATGAGATGCATTGCAGAACTTAATCGCGCCTATAATTGGAGAAGGGTTGTGACAGTTCACGAAGATTATGCCTATGGTGGTGATTCTGGAGAGTTAGCACTTCTATCTCAAGCTCTTCAGGAGGTCGGTTCAGAGATCGAGCACCGCCTAGTTCTTCCACCATTTTCTTCACTATCTGATCCCAAAGAAGCTGTAGAACAAGAACTAGCAAAGCTACAAGAGGTACGATCTCGGGTTTTTATAGTTCTTCACACATCATTGCCATTGGTTATCCACTTGTTTAGATCGGCTAAGGATATGGGATTGGTGGGCAAAAACACAGTATGGATATTAACAGATTCTGTTACAAGTTTCCTCGATTCGATTAATACTTCTGTTATTTACTCCATGGAAGGTGCTTTAGGAATCAAGGCCTTCCATTCCGATAGTAGCAGTGCTTACAAAACTTTCTATTCCCAGTTCCGGCGAAATTTTTGGTCCGAGTATCCTGAAGAAGATAACTTGGAGCCTGGATTTTATGCTCTACTAGCGTATGATAGCATTTCAACCATTACTAATGCCATTAAGAGTATGTATTCTAGCAATACAAGCAGTCCAAAATTGTTCTTGAACAATATATTATCAAGTAACTTCAGCGGTTTAAGTGGGAAGATACATTTCAAAGAAGGGGAGTTACTGCATGGTCTTAAACTCAGAATTGTGAATGTGATTGGGAAGAAATACAAAGAAATCGATTTCTGGCAGCCCGGTTTTGGATTCTTGAAGAGCACAGAATATGAGAATGAAAATGGCAGTGGAGCTATGAGACTTGAAGGTCCAGTGAACTGGCCCGGGGACCTGAATCAAGTTCCGAAAGGTTGGGCAATGCCTTCTAATTCAAATCCAATGATCATTGGTGTTCCGGGGAGAACATCATTCGAGCGATTTGTGAAAGTAGTGAATGCAACTGAAAATAGATATGATGGTTTTTCCATAGAACTTTTTCATAAGGTGTTAGAGATTTTGGATTACAATCTATCTTATATATTGAAACCTTACAACGGCACCTATGAAGATCTGGTGAATCATGTATATAACAAGGTAATTAAGTACTTAATTGCTTTAATTTTTTGATATTGTATTTCAGTAAGGTGTATCTGATAAAGATTTTATCCTTGTCTTTTCAACAAAATCAACTCCCAAGACTTATGATGCTATAGTGGGGGATATAACAATACTGGCTGAAAGATCAGACAGAGTGGAATTCACACAGCCATATGCAGAATCAGGACTGTCAATGATAGTCCCTGTTAAGTCTGAAGAGTCGGCGTGGATGTTTATGAAGCCTTTCACCTGGCAAATGTGGGTGGTTACTGGTTGCATCTTGATCTACACAATGTTCATTGTTTGGTTCTTGGAGCATCAAACCAATCCTGCTTTCAAAGGTCAATGGAAGGATCAGATGGGCACTGCTGTCATGTTCACTTTCTCTTCTCTTTTCTTTGCTCACAGTAAGTACTCAAAATGATTTCTTTTCTAGAAAATGACATTTTAATTCTGATTCAGAATTTAATACGAGACACCATTTCCAAATGCAGGGGAGAAAATTTACAGTAATCTAACTAGATTGGTGGTTGTAGTGTGGCTCTTTGTTGTGTTGATCTTGAATTCAAGCTATACTGCAAATCTAACTTCGATGCTAACAGTTCAAAGGCTGCAGCCAAATGTTACTGATATTGATTGGTTGAAACGAAACAACTTGCCGGTCGGTTGTGATGGAGATTCATTTGTGAGAAATTATCTTGAGAATGTGCTGAAATTCAAAACAGAGAATATAAAAAATGTTACAAGTGAATACAGTTATCCTAAAGAATTTCAGGACAGAAAAATATATGCGGCTTTTCTTGAACTTCCCTATCAGAAAGTTTTCACCAGTCATTACTGCGAACAATATATTGCAACTCCACCAACCTATAGATTTGGAGGATTAGGCTTTGTAAGTGATTTTCAATTTTCACGTCAATTTGCTTTGTATGTCCCTACAGAAAAATGACTAATACATATACAACTGACCATTCTGCAGGTTTTTCAAAAAGGATCTCCAATAGCAGCCGATTTTTCGAAAGCCATATTGGAGTTATCAGAGGATGGAAAGCTTAAAGATTTGGAAGAAAAATGGTTTGTTCCATCGTCAGAATGTAAAAACAATGCGCCAGAGGACAGAACTGAAAGCTTGAGCCTGAAAAGTTTTTGGGGTCTTTACATTATATCTGGTGTCACTTCTACAATATGTTTTCTGCTATGTCTAATTCGGTTGTTAAAGAAGTTTTGGCATTGCCAAAGAGAAGAAGAAGAAAAAGAAGGATGTTCAATTCCAAGAGATAAGAGTGTGTGGAAGAGGACAATTACTCTGGCAAGGTATATCTATCTTGGAGAGCTTGCAATTGCAGGAACATCATCACCATCACCATCACCTGATGTCCATGAATGGAACTCTCCAACGTGGGAATCTGCAACTCATGAGAGCATTTCCTCTTTTTCTCCAGCTGAAGTAGAAATTGTGAATATTCCGGATATTCTTCCTGAGAATCTTCAGGCTTATTCAGGTCACCAGCTTGATCAAACATTGTAGATATTCCAGATTCTCACATCTCATGAATCATGAGAGATGATAACTTGGGCAGATAGTATATTCAGGATTCATTCTGGTTGTAAGATAAGATTAATTCCATTTGTTGTTAGATGTATAAATTACAGTGTTAATTTAGAGTATATATTTAACGAAGCAATTAACATATTTTAAGAATTTGGTGGGTTGAATATGTTAGATTTTTCACATGATTTTTTAGACTGTTGCTTTTTGGTATCAGTTTCTTAAGATAGGCTTGTTGAAGTCAATCTTAACAATATGTATGAAAAAATTGTTTAAGAAAAAAAAAAGAATAATTGTATAAAGTTTGTTTTGGGTTATACAAAAAGAATAGTTTTTATTTTTCTTCCCGAATTTATCTTTTTAATTTTTTGTGGGCCACTATTTATAATAATTTCACTCATATCAAAGGAGATCAAATTCAGGACTTGACTTTTGAGATATTGACAAAAATAGTTGTTTTGTTCGAAATACCTATCAAGTAAATCTAACAACTTTCGTTTCGATCGGCAGCCTCTACCACAAAGATTTAAAAAAAAAATTCTGAGCTGATTGAATCATTTACAGAACATTTAAAGCATTGGATTTTCATCGTTACCACCTTCCTCTAATTGTTCAATAGCTGTAATTTTGATCTTCCTCGCCAGCAAAACTATTTCTCTTTGAATGGGATTATATTCAGATGTGTAACCAAAATTTTTTACCAACAATACCCCAGCCTTCCATAGTCTGAACATGGCGGGTAAATTTGTGGGAATGCATAATAATATCTCTGAACTTCAATTTGTTATACAAATATACCAAAATTTTAATGGCTTAACAGAAAATTCACTTTTACCTTTTATATCCAGTTTATCCAGTTACCTAAGACCACATCAGCCTTTTTTATTTTTTTTCCCTCCTCTCTCCATCTTCCGCCAAACACCGCAACCATAAATATATTTGAACATTTAGAGCCTCTCATTCTTTCATTGATAATTTAAAGAAACTAAACATTGATTGGTTTCAATTAGCAAACTAAACCTGTAAACATAAAAAAAAAAAAAAAAAAAAAAAAAAAAAAAAAAACATTGATTGATTTCCAAAAACATGTTTGGAAAAAATAATTTATAAAAAAATTAAAAAAATCTATCAATTAAATAAAAAAATAAACATGTTTTTTAATCGTCCAACAATTCTATACACCCCCAGAAAACATTAAAAAAACACTTTTTTGTGCTGTTAATTAGAGGAAACAAATTCATTGATTTTTTTCTTCCAAAAAAATGGAGGAAAGAAATCTGAACTTTTCTCGCCAAGCCCGGACTGAACCAAAATAAGGATAGGGAAAAAAAAGTGCCCTTCATATCTTTTCCTTCATTTTCTCAGGAAAGAAATCAAACCATCAAAATAGAAGGTTGAAAAGAATGCAAGGAAATATTAGTAACATACCTTCAAATATACCAAGCCCTAATCTCTCATTTCTGCTACAAATAAATAAATAAAATGAAATCATATCCTAAAAATCAAACAAGATCAAGAACATAGCATATGGATTTCACATGTATCCACATTTTTTCCTCGCGTTGCAGAAATTGGTTTTACCCAGCATATATAACTTGCGTCGCAGCAGAGCAGGTACTGGATATAGTGCTGCTGAGTGAGAAGCGTGACGGATAACAAGGTCTCTTCCGTGGGTAGTCGGCTGAGTGGATCTACCATTACCGTGGATGTGAATAACTAAGCAGAGGTGATGTTTGATGAAGGATGGAGATAGGAGAGAGGAGAGAGAAGGGAGGAGGAAGCAGGAGACAGGAGACAAAAAAGAAATATTGATGTGTCAAAGGTAACCGGATAAACTGGCTATCAAAGGTAAAAAGGATTTTTCTGTTATGCAATTACATTTGTATTACAAATTTAACCAAAAAAAAGTCTAGGAATGTTATGGTGTATCGGTAATAATTGGAAGAGACAACGACTAAAATTTATCCGAACATGGTCGTAGATATAAAATCAAATGTAAATTTTCCACATTAAATCAGACCTCAATAACCATTGTCGTCTCTCAATCTAACTTGAAAATACTACAAAAAGAGAGAAATTACACAGTAATCCTGCTAATAACATGCAAAGATGATACCTTAGCTAGTCAGTAACACTGCTTGACTAGCCGATAAATTGGTTGAAGTTGGGAATACAAAGCCCCAATTCCTAGCCAACCTACACGGACAAGCTTAAGAGTTTTTGGTGTTAGTCCACAATAAAATCCGAAGTGTCAGTTCCCTCTACGTATGAAATCTCAAGAGCAACAGAAGAATTTTTTTTTACTACATAATTAACTCCATTCAATCTCAGGTATCGATCTGCTCTTCCAGATTCTGGTTATCTTTGTGCCAACACATCAAATTTACAGATAGCCTCGTCCTCTTCCTCTTCCACGTCCACCCCACCCTCTCCCTCTGCCCCTGCCCCTTGCAGCACCTCTACCTCCATGTGATATACCTTCCCATGCTCTGTTGACTAGTTGATTTTGTAAGCCACCAGCCCCACGGCCCTTTTTCGCATTGTTACCAGACCCATTAGCAGCAGTTGCAGGTCGTTTCCCTCTGCACAAAATACAGATAAAATAAGAATCAATCTGTTTCATTTCCCAAAAAATAATAATAATAATGCATATTGTATATCCAGTAGTTGGCATAGGTCTTTGTTGATTCCCTCATCTTAATGCTAATAAAATGAACACAGACCAATTGATATTAAACATGGTTGGGAAGTTGATAATGAAACTGTACAAATAAATTTATTTCCAAAAGTAAAAATACAAAAAAAAAATTATAAAAATGAATAAGCATGGACATGCATCATAAAAGTTGAGGGGGGAATCTTGTACCCAGTAGATGTAGTGGTGGAAGCCACAGAAGGTTTTACTGCTTCTTTCCAAGAGAGATTGACACTCTTTTCTCCAATAAATGAAGGTATCTTCGAATGCAGTGTCTGAAAATTGTTAAAGTGACGAGTACTAGTTATGGTGGTTCAGGAGTGCATATCAATGAAATTTTTAGTCTCAAAAATTTTTTGCTTACCTTTGTCATTGACAAAATATTATTGCAAGTTCGCAAGCCAGTGGTTGTATTCTGTTTCTGAGTTTTCTGCAAAATTTAATGAGAAACATCCCAGTAAGATACATTTTATAAGCAGCAATTCCATTTCCCAAAAATTAACTCACTACGCTATCCTTTGCTTCATCAGTTTTTGCCGCTGCCATTGCTTTATTATGCTCAGCCATTCCCTGGGTTAATTTTTTCATGGTAGCCCTAGTTAGCTCTTCTACATTACTCAGCCTGCATCATCCATATAACAAATCAAAAGCATAATACAAAATGCAAGTTAGAATGGCATAAAAAATAGAATCACTGATTGAGCAATGGACCTGTTGGACTACTATTTGCAATTAATATAAAGCAGTCAAGAAGCCAGTTTTCCCAAGAAATCTAACCTACTGACTAATATGAACAGAAAAAAGCTAAAACCTGGTGTACTTTTTCAAAGAGCACTGCAGCTACCTCCATCCTAGGAACAGCACAATAGCTAGAAGTACAGAAACCTTCATCACATAGACAACCTCAATGACATACTAAGTAACAAAAAGCATCATATTGTCAAGGATTGAATAGTAGAGACAAATAAGGATTGCTTCAGCACAAGTTTATTATTCGGATTTCAATGAAGAAAAAGAAATCATCAATCGAGACATCATTCGCACTGCATGAATTAAAACTGACACATAGTACATTAGTTTGAGAATGCTGAGTGCATGTTGAAGTGGCAACTAATTCTTGATCTAATGACAATTATCACGCCCAATACACAAATAGATTCAGACCACCACCACTGACAGGATCCCCATACAAATCCAATAATCATCAAGTCCAAACTGAAATACTAAAAGTCCTAGTTTATTGGACTCAGTCAATCCATAAATTTCCTTTCATTAGAAAGATCATGTCTTGATGGTCATGCTCAGAACGAAGGGTCCTTTGTCCTATATTAAACATTGCATTTAAAAATGTCCTTAATATCATGCAAGGCAAAGACCAAGTGAATTAACTTTATTATACGAAGAGTGCATCTATTTTTTGACATTTATATACTATTTCTACTCTAAGGCAATTAAGTGTTGCATAACTCAACAATCAAATAAAATTCCCTTGTGCTTCCACTGACTTCTAGAATTTGACATCATCGTTCCATATGGTAGCCACCCAGAATCTAAAGAAATCAGATAATGATCCTATCCCAAGTTATAACTTATAAGTTCTGGAGATTTATAAATTTGATGCCCCCTTAAAGTCAACAGCTAATCAAGACTAGACAAAGACCAATGATCCCACGAACTTGATCTAATGATACCACAAAGCAAATGGGCTTCACAAATCTCAATTCTCATCCTGTACCCACAAATGATGAGACTAATATGACAAAGCTATGCCACTAATTGTTCAGCAAATAAAAAGGCAAACCTTATGATACTCCCTATCTGCTTTTATGATCCCAGTATGTATGCATAAATAGGAGAATGACCTGTTTGACAAACCCAAGAATCTTTAAAATTTAATAATATGAAACAACTAGCCACTGTGGGAAAACCAGGATCAATTAATTTTATGGCACTATTACAAAGGTGATCATCACATATTTCAATATTTTTTTTTCTCCAAAAATCAATTTATTTATAGAGACAAACACTTTTTGATATCTGAGTCAACTAACAAAGGAGGCAACTTCAAAAAAAAAACATCAAATTAGATATATTTGCACCCAGATTTAAAATTTAAAAAAAAAAAAAAAAAAAAAAAAACTAGAACAATATTATGTTCTACATGAGCAAAGAAGAATAAGAAGCATTCAAAAATGTTTAAGAAAATACTTGAGAGACAAATTATCACCTCTCTGTGAAATCCTTGTACAACTCAGAGAAGTCTTCTCCAAGCCTATCTGATGGCTGGCCAGTCACTATCTTGTAACCGCATAGACTATTGGTGGCATTGGGAGCCTTCACAATAAAAGACATCAAATAAACATCACAGTGCAGACAATTATAGAATAGATGAAGTATCAATTTTCCCCAAAATCTAGTTAATATGAGATTTAACTTTTGTGTCCAATTTACCATTCATCCTTAAAACACTTTTGTTTTTTTTATTGATTTTAAAACTCAACGCACAATTAACTGTAATAAAGTAATAAACATTCATGGTAGGTGAGGTTTTTGAGGAGGAAAAAAAGATGGAATAAAAGTGTTTTTGAGGAAGAAATGTGGAAAATTAATGCGAATGTTAAAATTCGTACCAACTAGACCCAAAAGTTGATTTTGATTTTGCAAAATAGTTTTAGGCAAATTAACCCTTCACCCATTACAAAATTATAAACACACAGGTCATCAAGAGAACTACCTTATGAGCTAAATGGTGAAATGAGTATAACAAGCACTCAACATAAGTAAAGTTCATCTCTTCTCCAGTCTTCTTTCGAGGCATGTAATTCTGCAAAAAAAAGAACAAGTTTCGCAATGAGGCACAGTTTTTGATACAAACCAAGAAGTTGCAAAAATGTCTGTTATTTGAGGAAGACATCATCAATGCAACATAATAAATAAAAGAAGCAAAAAGAAAACAGGAAAATCTGCCCCTGTAAATAGAATTGAAACTCTGGGGGAATGACAACATTAAGAGCATGTAGAAAGCAACATCCTGTGCAACCATCCTACATAAATCTACTTAATTCATCATGACAACATGTGTACCTTTAACAGCTGAACAACAGAAGGAAGAATCTGGCGTGAATCCTGAGGTAGAGTGTAAGGTGAAATTTCTGCAAGTGCTTTGAGCAAATCAAGCTTTCGCTCCTCAGGAAGCTGACAGGGAAAAACATCATTAGAATATACTGATTTTCATAGTATGTTTATATGATACATCTATCAAAGAACGTGTACTGAAAAGGCATCCAGAATATAACGATACACAAATCCACAGAGACATCAAGACCGTAAAAAACGAAACCCAATGCATTACCTCCTCAAAAACAGGTAAAATGAACTTGTTCAGATAGTTTAGAAACCTGCTGCTTGATACACCTCGCTGTGACAAGAATGAGTGGTCAAGCTAAAAATTCAGAGAAATACTGTACATGTGCAAAATTTTTTGCCAAAATCACAATCCATACCACGAAAAAAGGAAGCGCCATATAGAGGCATGATATCAACCTGTCAATATGGTCAGCATCTGAAACCTGCATTTTGATAATCAATAAAATCATATACAAGGGAATCAGCAGCTGAAAGTGACTGTGGCAACTAGACTGCATTTTAATAGAAAAGAAACAGATATTGTTCGAGACCAAACACAATTGACAATACTGTTTTACAAAATGATTGCTGCAGATAAAGTCATGAGAAATATAAAGATCCATAACAAAATAAAACATAGAACCACAATACATGTTCATGCAAAATGAATATTGTAAACTTGCACAACCAAACCTTTCATACTTTCTGAAGATGAATTTCAATTTTGCATGCAAAATATTCAGTTTAGCATCTTAGGTGTCTTCTGAAATGGCAATTTCTGACCAACCACTTAGCCAAGGTCCTTATAGCAATTTACAAACAAACAAGTAACTTCTCCAAGCTCAAAATAGAAAAGCTGTATAAGCTAGACATCTGACTCTCCCTAAAGAACTCTGTTAGATACATGTCCAGTTCAAGATAATCATATAAGTGCTAAAAAGGTTTTCTTAGCTTACCAAACTTATCAACTCCACCAATACAGAAGCAAAATGGTAACATGTCTTTCACCAGGCTGCCTAAAAGCTGCACAGTGCATAATGGGAAGCAACTTATCCAGCTAAACCCATCTGTTCTAATGGAATTAGCAAAATATGACTCCAAATTTTTGTTGCAAAGAAAAACAGAACCAAATATGAATATTCAGAAGAAGACAAATTGCTTTAAAACACATCTGAAATTCAAACTCATCAAAATACAGCCGTTTTCAAACAAAAAAAAAATCACTATTTTCTTGTAGATAAAAACACTGCACAGTTCAGTAGACAGAAAGATAAAATTTCTAAATCACCCAAAACTTAATGCAGCAAAACAAGCACTCACATTGAATTGTGCATCTAAATCAGCCTGTCCTTCAATAATTCCAATAAGTTCTTTCATGCGCTCTGGAGGAGCTTTATCTCCAAATATGCTCAAACTTCTAAGGAAGTCCATAAACATTCTGAACTCTGCTCCAGTTACATCTTCCAAGCCCTACAAAGGATGAAATCAAATGATTGATCAATCTCCTGGTGATAGAGTGACAGAAATGAATTCCATGCACAACAAATAGTGAGAAGTAAATAGAATGAATCTACCTTTTTAATCAAATCAGTTATATGACGTTCCATTTCCTCTTGAGGTCTCAAGAGTTCAGCCTTAAGTGGGAAAACCTGTTGTTGCCATTGTTAATCCTGAATTATCATTTAAAAAAGGACCGAAGACAATGACAAATTATCTGAGATCATGTTCTAACCTTATCTCTTATGAAACCAAGAACTTTCTCACGAAGGTCTTCTCCACTTTGTTCATCAGTACTCACAATGTACTTAAATAAGGCAGTTAAAGAGGCTGCACAAGATGATAAAATAACCTTGAGATAGTAAACGATATGCACCTGATTATGGAGGTAAAAAAATGCAGAAATTCCTTTCAAATGCACTAAAAGTAAAAATTGCAGCGTAAGTGATGCACCAATTAACATGACGGAGTGATTTTTTTTTCAGCTCATACTCTAATTAGTTTGAGATCAAGGCTTATTTAAGTTGCTATCACATTTATCATTTCTTTGAGCAGTTAAAAATCAGATTGTCAGAAAAACAGCAATGGCAACTGTCTTAGGTTTGAACAAGGCAATTCACCCCTGACCTGACCTGGTCCACAGATTTATGTAAAGGTTTAAAACATTACAATCCAATTTGTTGGCTATCCAAGACAATAACTACATTAGGAGGTAAACCATGGAACTTAAATTTGCAGGTATAGGAGGAGCACGTAAAATCACAAAGCATACTATGCGTATGCTGCTCAAAAACAGCAGCAGCAAATGTCAATAAAGGTTTACGTCCTAATGGCAGTCAAAGTGCAGTAAAAAAAATCACTAGATTTTTTCCTCAAACAATGGTTCAAAATTTTTACATGGAACCATCCCAAGGCCAGTATAAAGTATGCCTCATACTGTAAGGTCCAAATTTATAATAAATAGTAGTTTGTTCTATCATTGTATGATCTAAGGCCTTATCTTATGTTTCCCTGCAGTCCAGTATTAAGATTAAAATTCAATAATTAGTTAGGGTTTGATCATAATGCCCCTGGCCATCCCACAAGAAACTCATGAATCATGATATTATATACACAAAATTCCAAATAGTCTGAATGATCTCACAGCTCACCAAACTGAAGGAGCTTCAAACAAGACTTCAAAACTAATACCAGTATTAACCATAAGTGAAATAACAATCATCTATGTTAATTTTTTGCATGCATTGTCATAATGGCCATCTATTTTAGTTTAGCAACACTATTTACATTATACACAGAGATTAACCACTAACCCAGGTAATGCAATTGTTTGGACAGAAACAGTAAATATGACTTTATGTTATGTTCACAGCTGAATACTATGCATCTACATAGTATTCAGCTGTGTATGGCCATCTATTTTAGTTTAGCAACAATGTTTACATTACACAAGGAGATTAACCACTAACCCAGGTAATGCAATTGTTTGGGCAGAAACAGTAAATATGACTTTATGTTATGTTCACAGCTGAATACTATGCATCAACATAATTTTGCCAACTAAGTGACTTTGCAATCACCTTTCACATCTTGCCTCATCAAGGACATAAGGGCTTTATGTACCGCATCCCGCTCTACAATTTCCTCTACAATCATCAAAAGAATTAAGAGATTAAATCCCTAATAAAGAAGCAAAAATGCTCAAAGATCAAACTAAATCCAAATTACCAGCTGAAAGAAGTTGCACGAGAATGTCCACAATTTTAGAGAGATACTCTGGCGTATCCTTGCAGAATAAGGGCAGCCCTCTAATTGCTTGCACCCGGATCTGCATTAACAATGTATACTTGAGCAAGTCTAGTGCCAAAAGGAACAAGAAAAAAATGGCGACAAAAGAAGGATATTCTAGTCTAGTTTACTTAGCAAAAATGTAATAAGAAATTCCAGTCAGTCATTTACCTGACATCAAATACACAGAAAATAATCACTTGCCAATAAGTATAAACGCTAAGACTACAGATGACTATTATTACCATAAAATTAAATGAACCAAACGTCAGTGAACAAGGACATATTGGCCTTGGCTGAGCTACCATATTTAGCTACACTCTATAAAAACATCAATTAATACACAAATATACAAATGTGCGAATATATACAGACCCCAAGTTCCTCTTCCTCGATCAAGTCAAGATGTGCATCGACTGCCTGGCTAGAGAGGTCAGGGAAGAACTTGAAGAACCTAGGAATGAGCTGAGCCGCTAATTGCTTTGCCTTAATGTTCGTCTTTGCCGCATCGATAATCCCCTGATAATCCTCCACATTCTGCAAAATATACAAACAAAAAAAAAAACTTAACAAAAAAAAACTCCAAAAATAAAAAAAAAATTAATAAAAGAAATTAAGAAACAAAAAAATAAGGGGAACCTGAGACTTATCCTTAGACTCATTGAGTCTCTCACCGAACTCGTAAAGCCTGTCGATATGCTTGGCGTCGTCGGCAGATTCACTCATTTGAAAATAGTAATAATAATTATAATAACAACAATTATTACTATTTCTCTGCGGAGCAGTGAAATTGAAGAAATTATTTAAACAGCATTTGGAAAAGTATCTTACATAATTTGATTAAAGGCAAGAAAATAAGAGATTCATAGCTTGAGATTAAAGAATAGAGAGTACAAGGGTTCTCTCACTAGTTGAGTGATTAATGAAGAAGAAGAAGAAGAAGAAAAAGAGAGCAGAGTGATAAACAGTAAAGGAGACAGAACCTTTTGAAAGGGGAAACTCAGACCTAAACAGAGCTCTAACAAGGGTTTGGTACTTTGGTTTAAGCTAAGAAGGGAAGAGCCAGTCGACTACGTTCTTGTCCGCATTCAGAAGTTTTATCTTTATGGACTTAAACGACGACGTCTCTCTATTTTATTCTTTCGTCTCTGTTCTTGGGTGGGACACTTCTTTTATTATTATTTTAAGATTTTTAACTTCAAAGATAAATTGAAATTGGCAAATATAAATTAAAAAAAAAAAAAACCTCTTAAATTTCAGTTTACCCTTTTTTTAAAGGAAGAAATTTCAGTTTACTTCTCTCTCAAATTTTAATAATATAATTTGAATTCATGATATTTTACTAACCTATTCGATCTCCACATATTAATAGAATAACAATTTTTTTTTTTTTGCGAATTTTAAATTTCATATTCTCTTCGTTCTAAGGAAAATAGTCTTAAAAAGATAATCCATTTCTATTATTGACAGTATTAGGAGATTTATGGATCATTTCTCTTCTATCATTATAAGTTATGTTCATAGAAAGGCTAACTTAGGGGTGGACTACTTTGTCACATCTTGCTTATAGTTATACCCCAGTTACCACACTCTTCTTTCTTCTCCTCCTGGGATTTTGGAGTGGATTTCGTGTTACCTTCGTTAGGTAGTTTCTTGTTGTTCTTGTGGGTTCGCCCACCTTTCGCCACAAAAATAAATAAATAAATAAATAAAAATTGTCCATTCTCTTTTTTAAAATATGTCCTATTTAATGTTATGAACAAACATATTAGTTTTTAAATAATGTCTAACAATGTAGGGATGTATTTGACTAAATGTAATACTATATCAACTAAACCCATGTGAAAATAGAAAATCAACCTATTTTTTCATAGACTATAGGGTTTATTATCAGAAAAATATGAAAAAATAAAATAAAATTTCATGAAATGATGCATTATTAGAAATATTACAATCTATAATGCTAATTTTATTTGCATGGAAATAAAAGGATGCATGACAAAGGCAATGTCTATGTCAATGCATGGCACTCCACCTTAAGGGAGACTTTTCTTACTGCCTTAATTAGGCCTAACTTTTATCTTGTTCCAATTTTTAGTACTGATAACTTTCATTATAGGAGTGAACCTCCATTTCAAATATCAACCTCTACAAAATGCTTCCAATGGTTAAAAAGGGGGGAAATAAAAGAAAGCTTCAAGTTAATTTTAATCTAGAATCCAAATTTATTTAAAGCTCCACTACATTATCCCCCCACCAAATGTATTACTCTCATTTTTTTCTCTTTGCCATTGTATTCAGCAACCACCAGAACCGATCTTTTCTAGGATATTCTAAATAAAAACAAAAGGCACTACATTTGCTTTCAATTCCTTCATCCCAGGGAGTTATTTGCAGAAGCAACTAAATGGATCACAGCAAAAAAAAAGGGCTCCATCGGTTCTTTCCTTATTCCATGAAACTTGTTACAAGCCAAAATCCTTAAGAGTCTCAATTCACAGAGATCATAGAATAGGCATATCCAGTGCTCGCAGAACATCCTTGAATTCAAAATCACGTGTTTCTTTGTTGAACCGTTCAACCAGCTTGTACCTTGCATCATTCAAATAAAAAGATTGAGCAGCCTCTAAAAGCCACTTTGCCTCTTCATCACTAAGTTTGCTGGTAAAAACAACATCTCCACGGATAAGGACTAGATCTTTGCTTTCTGCAAATTCAGTGTAAAAAGAGACAGTGAAGTAGGGCGCTGCCTGGGTTCCTCTTGCTTTGTAATCTTCAAGACCAGTGAAAAGCATGTGTGGCATCTGTACTGCAAGAAAGGTTTACATTGAAAGGTAAGCAAATAACACAAGACGACAAACTGCAATCCATATTTTCAATCTCCTTTACTAGCAACAAGCTGAAGAATTAAATGGGTTTGAAACTAGAATATTGAACATCCTAGAGTCTGCCAGATAGGCTTGACATATCCTGCTAAATGCTAATGTTATCCTAGACAGTTTTAGAAGGAAGTCACAAACTACGTTGATCAAAACACTGAGTTTTCCTGGCATAAGATCATACATAACTACATAAACATGATAGCCAGAATTTCCTAACCATTCAGAGTGACAGCAGTCAGCTTGTCATTCCATCAGCTGATAGATTACCAAAAAAAAAAAAAGTGAGCAAATCATGCAACAATTCTACAGCATTTCTTCCCTAAATCTTGAAACAAGAGAATAAAACTGTGTAATAGCTTATCAACTTCCTAACAGATCAAGACAGAAGGATGCATGACAATGGCAATGTCTATGTCAATGTGTGGCGTAACATATAATAATGCACCAATCAAATTAATTCAATAAAAAAAAACTTTGCTGTTTGCTTACCACAAAAAATAAATAAATAAATTTTATAAAAGTGCAAGCACTAAGATGGATGTTGAAGCATGCATGCCATTGTCAACCAATGGTAATCAGATGTCAGAAACCTAACCTTGAGCAAACATTGTTGTATAACCACTTCCTCTCCACATAGGAATAACAAAATATCGGCTGCAAAGAAGTAGAAAGAATAAAAATAAAAACAAGGCACGACTTTAACACAAAATTCTATGCAATTGAATTACCAATCTGTTGCTCTTTGGACCAACAAATGATACAATTTGGCCTTCATAGATGCACCAATATGACCTCTTCCCAAGTTATACTGGCAAAAAAAACAAAAAAAAAAAATCAAGAATAAATAAACAATCAAACAAACTAACTGATATATTATCATTTTACACTCGAAAAATAACATTGCTTGAGAAAATGAAGCTATGTTACACAAACTTTTTCTTTTGTACAATATTATTTGCCTAATCAAGATCCTTCCCAAATATATAAACGTGTAAATATGAACAATTATCCAACCTGAACACATAGCCATATACACTACTGGAATTACAACTACAAACACAGCGAAAAAAATCACTAGTTGCTAATATGCAAAGTAAAAGCAAGTGCAACAAGAAATTAGAAATTTATTATATATAAATCAGAGAAAAGGTAGAAGACAACAAGTATAAAATGTTTTGACAGGTAGTAAATACCCTATTTTTAAGTCTATTAATTGCTCCACTCTGCATGTAAGATTTTATACATTTTTTAACAATCTGAGGAAAACTAGAACGGAAATATAGGTCATATAACATCCAAAACATTGTTTTACAAAAAATCATAGCTCAGCCAAGTCAAGAAAAAAAAGTATCAAATGTTAGTCTCTCATCAAAAAATCAAATGACCTACTGCATTAGATGAACACATGTTTCCTTAACAAGCATTTATAATAAAACTGTGATGTAGCATTAATATAATGGAAGAAATGAAAAATATCAATCTGGATGAGAAACATTAATCGTGTTCTTTCAACATTGTGTAGATCAATGCGATATGATGTGAAACGTCCTGAGAAATCAATCTATTTGTTCAAAATTCACCGCATTAGTAATTTGAATTCTATAAGTCGATGTATCGTTGATGTCAAATTATGATCGATAAATCATATACACTAAAAAAGTAATATGGAATTAGATACTTTACATCATCCCAAATGGAAGCAAGGTCCTCAGGGGATTTATGCTTGGCCCGTTCGATATCCATTATCGAATCAAGGGGCTTCGGCTGCAACGGAGTGAACCCAGTAGCAAACCTCGATGTTCTAACAGAACCAAGAGCACCCCATTTTAGGAAATGGCCAGGAATGGCGTTTTCTTGTTGCTGAAAATTTTCGAGGATCGTATTCATAGAGCATGAAGTGAAAGAACGCTGCTTCGAAGCATTACTGGAGAGAATTGACAGTGAAAAGGTTCTTGAGAGTTTTGACCATACGCGACGCATAGTATAAATGTTACGCTTATCAACTGAACGATCAAAGTTCAGTTACGAACAATAAAAGGTAGCTAGTGCTGAAGATTCCGAATTCGGTATGGCTTCTCATTCATTCAGGACTTCCATCAAACAGTTAAGGCGCAGGATTACGAAGCTAAAAAGTAACCAACTCTGGAGTCGCGTGACGAGGGGGATACTTTTCTACAGTTCAATTTTTGAAGTTCAAAAGAGCGCACCGTTTTGAAATTTGGAAAAATTCCAGAGACCAAAACCCAGCAACTCGTTATCAACGATGGGCTTATTGCCTCTCTAGTTTCTACTTTCTACAACTGGGCCAAGTCCATTACCTATTGCATAATAAAAATCATACAAGCCCATATCTGAACACTTAAAAATTATAGATAATCACAAAATATATATATATATATATATATATATCCTGCCATATCATCCATTTTGTAATTTCACCAATGCTGATTGTATCTAAAATATTTTATGAATTTTGTAATTAGGCCATTCCATCAACGATAGAAAAAATTCTAAGCTGGCACTGAGTTGTGGTGCCATTAATTTGACAAAGCGATGGATTTAGGAGGACAAATCCATCATAAATTACAACTTTTAATAATTATAATATGACTACACTGTAGCGCAATATGGAATTAGTCTCATAGCTACATGCTGCATCAGAATTTTATTTGTGATTGATGGGTTGGACCAGTTTGTTTTAACATTGTCAAATCCACAATTCAATGGAAGTTGATTATGGGCTCTTTTGTCATTGCGTTTGCCAAAAGAGTTTTTAGAAAAAAAAATTTTATTTTTAAATTTTTTTGAGTTTTGAAAACTATTTTTGAAGATAAACGGGTAAATAGATATTTTTTTCGGAATCAGATTTGAGAAAATCAGTTTATAAAAAATTAAAAAAATCAATCAATTAAATTTAAAAAATTCTAAACTTATTTTTTGACCACCTACCAGTCCCTCTATCATCTACTGGTAATTATGAAAAAAGTATGTTTTATTTTTGTTTTATAAAAAATGTTCCTAAGATTGTTATATATATATAATTAATTCATACTTAAAATCATTGTAAAGCTTGATATGAATGAATATATATATATATGGATAAGTTTTATATGATTTTGTTTTCTAACAAGTGACTAGCTAGGATTCTAACTCATAATATTACTCTATTAAATACAACCCCAATTTCGTTAAGATAAAAATTCCTCAAGTGTCTAACTCAAAGTTTTAATATGTCAATATGTAACTAAAGAAATATTTAAGCAATGATTACTTAGCAAATGTGAGAAAAATAATTATTGACAGGTTATTGATGATGATTTGTCTCACCCTTAGATGACAAGATGGTAAATATGGGGTTCAATCAAGATGCAAGAGTGATCAATGATTCTGTGATTGGATTGTTAATTCTAATGTGGTAAGAAGTTCTATGTAATTTGCTAGATCACCACTTTTTGAATTGTGGTGGAATAGTCGACAGATCAAATTAAAGACTTTTAATTTTGTCACTGAATTATAATTAGTGTTCTAAAAACTAGATCAAACCAAGCCTGATCCAACTAATTAAATCGCAGATCAATTCATAATTTGATTCGAGTTAAAGCTAGAAATACAGGATACATAGGATTTGATGAAGATAAAACTCAAGTTTTATGACTTCACTAGCGTTAGGATGTGTTTATTATCGTAACAAACAGTGTTACTTGCCCAATGACTTAGTGTTCGATTGATTCAACTTTTACGTCTAGATTTTGGCATTTTAACAAACTAAATGTTGAAATAAGTGATTTATTAGTTCAACCTTTAGCAGTCTAACAACACAAAGCTGAATTGAGTGTTTTGTTAAATAAAAGTAAAATTTTATGTCTAGAATCAGCTTTTGAAATATATATTAAAATTTGACTTTTTATGAAAATTTGTAATTTTTGGCTTTTCATATTGAAAAATAGCTTTTATACTTTTAATATGTAAAATTATTTTTTTATTTTTTTATTTGTGCTTAAATCAATTTATAATAATTTTTATTTATTAAAAAATTATATTTTTTATATTTTATATTTTCTACCATATTTGTATATTTAATTAATTATTTATTTACATTTTATATGATATGTATTATTAACAAAGAAAATAGTTATTTTATAAAGTATAATTAGTTTTTAATCGCAGAATTACCAAATACTTTAAAATTAAATTTGAATGATTGACTCCTAAAATTTGACCGCTGGCAATTGATTATTTTATAAAGTATATTATTTGTAAAAAGAAAATGCAATATTATAATTAATACGATTCAATTGTTTAACCATGATTAAACTTTAAAGCTAGTTGAATATGTATTTTTTTTTTAAAATCAGTTAATTTATTTGACTACAAACTAATTCAGATTTGTGCTAGGCAGATTTCTCCTAAATTTTAAAAATATTTAATACTTAAAATATAAATTTGAAATATCTATGAAGGGATCCGCTTAAATATGAGTTTTATTTTAGATTTTAATAACATCGATAAGAGTAGCAACAATTGGAAGGCATCTATTAGCTATATTTTATAGGAATTGGTCATCACGAGAGTTGATTCGCTCCTTTTTCTACATGGCGATCTGCCCCACATATATATAACTTCCTTCTCTTTTATATTCCCAATTACTGTTTGTTAGTTTCTTAATTTGTCCTGAACAGCATCATATACACCAATCGTGTCTTCTTCTTTTTCTTCTCTTCGTCCTTCACTTTCATATCTTTTCACATGTTTGCTTATTTTCTTTGTAACTCCCAACCCATTAATTTGCGTGGCAAAAAATATCACTGGCCGCCTCCCACAGCAACTCTCCATTAATTACTATGCCAGAACTTGCCCTCAACTTGTGCAACTTGTGGGTTTAGTTACTTCGCCACCATTCGTCTATTCTTTCATGATTGCTTTTGTAGAGTAAGTGTGTGTATATATATGTATATATATTCTATGAACGCATATTTTTCAAAATTTTAGTTCTGCATTTTAATTAGTATAGATTAATGCAGAATATTTTAATATCGAAGGGATGTGATGCATCCATATTGATATCAACAAAGTCTGGAAGCAAAGATTTGGCAAAGAAAGAAGTAGAGGATAAATATGGACTTGAGGGCAGAGAGATTTGATAGTATCAAGAAGGCTAAGGCATTGGTGGAGAGCAAGTGTCCTTGTGTTGTTTCTTGTGCAAATATACATGCAATTGCTGCCAGAAATTTTATCCACCTGGTAATTTATTAACATCTCACATTTTTTTCTCACTATTTCCATTTTAGAATATTTTCTGTTATTTTTTTCCTAAAAAAATGGGCTTATAATCTTTGAATTTTATACTTTTGCACAGATAATAAATTGGCCTTTGACTTGATGGTAAGTTTTTTTTTTTTATAACTTGTGGGAGATCGCTAATAAATAGAGGTTGAGGTCAGGTCTTTGGCTAAATTGTTAGGCCAATTGGGAGAATGTTCTATATGGGTTGTCTATCAATGAGGGTATTAGTTTGTGGAGTTAATAATGCTGCCAACGGAGAATGGTAGAGTGGAAGATTGTTTTCGTCATTTGGGATAAAATTATATAACTCAACGTTTTTGTTCTAAGTGGTGAGGGAGATTGATTCCAAATTTTTGAAGAGTCAAACTAAAAACATTAAAACAGTAACCATTCTCAGTTAAAAAATTATCACTAAACAAAAAACATTGATAACTTACAAATTAACAAATAAAATATATGAAAGTATTTTTTTATAATTTTTAATTATATTATATATATGTGAAAGTTTCAAAATTTTAGAGGTCATGGTCATTTTATGCCCTCACAAAGATCCACTTCTGGTTCTAAGACAACAGCAAAGGATAAAATTCATAATGCCATGTCTTTTTTGTCTTTATAATCTTATAATGTGATTTGAACAGCTAGATAAGTTTGTCCTGATCACCTTAGTATGAGTTGAAAGTCAAGTATAATCAATTAAAAAAAGTCAAAAATAATCAAATTTGACTTTTAAATACTAAAGGTCTTGATTGTATGATACAAATGATGCTAGTACTTGAGTCTTGAGGGATAAGAATATTGTTTTTTTACAAAGAATCTAATAGAAGATTCGAACTTTAGATTTCACAATTTTAGTTACTAGACATTAATTGCTGGTAACTTTTTTGAGATTTTAATTTATTCTTCTAATTCTTCCAATTATGTACTAGATATATTCGATGTTTTTGCAATTAATTTCTCAAATTAAAAATTTTCTCATATGAATATCCAAAAAATAAATATGTTCTTCATTGAACCCTTATTGGGTGGCTAAAAATAGTGAATTTCACACTTTATAAGGCTTGAGTAGGATTAATGACTGAAATATGACTTTTTCTGCTTTCAGTTTTTTCAAGGTTTTGGATGCCTTGAAATTGTACTTAGACACAAAGAATGTTAATAATGTGATAAAAAAAATCAATATAATATTAATAAATTTTTACCTAAAATCATATTACTTAGCATATCTATTTGTCTGTATTATTAATACTGACTCTTATTTTCATTGTTCAATAAAAACTTAATATAAAAAAAATAATATCTTAAGAATTCATTATGATAAATTTAGAATTTAAAAATATGAAAAATTTAAAAGAACCTATCAATACTAAATAATATTTCTTTTAATTTTGAATCTAAATCAAGTAACATAATTAGATAATACGGGGCAGTAGCATAACATTTAATTTCATGGCACATGTAGGGGGACCTTACTATCAAGTGAAGAAAGGTAGATGGGATGGAAGAATATCAATGGCATCAAGACTAGCCTACAATCTTTCTCGAGCAAATTCAACCATAGACGAACTACTAAAAATCTTCAACTTCAAAGGGCTAACAGTGGAAGACCTAGTGGTACTTTTAGGAGCACACACAATTGGTTTGCTCATTGTAAGCAATTTGTTGGTTGTCTCTACAATTTTGGCAGCACCAAGAAGCTTAATCCTACCATTGACCCAAGGTTGCTCAAGTCATTGAAAATGTCATATCCACAATTTGGTGGAAATCGGGATATTGTGGTATGATTTGATGTGACTACTCCTTTCTTCTTTGACCATGCTTATTACAAAAACTTAGAGGCTAAATTGGGATTGTTGGCCATTGACCAAATCCTATTTTTGGATCCAAGGAGTAAGCCTCTGGTTCAGCAGCTAGGTGAGGACAAGCAAAGGTTCTTTCAGGCATTTTCACAAGTTTGGAGAGAATGGATTCTATTGGGGTTAAAATGGGAAGAAAACATGGAGAAAAAAAAAAAAAGGAAAGATTGTAGTTTGCATGTGTCATGATTTTTTATAGGAAAAATTTTAGTTGGTGTTTGGAATTTGTTGTACCTGAGGATTTTTTATGAACCTGAGATTGATTGAAAGCATTTAGCAAAAAATAACATGATATAATCTTTTTTGTCGTTGTATTTTTAGGTATTAAAAATTTATTACTTATGGATCTTATTACATTATATATATCTCAATTTTAGTATAAATTAGGGATACTATTTATAAAAAGTGTTTTTATTTAGGGTAATTTTTACTAACGATACTCTAAGTATATTGTTTGTAATAACTCAATATCTTAAAATTTATTTGTAATGCTAAATCCTTTTTAAATTTATTTTATAACACAATATTTTTTCGGTAAAAAACTGTTAACTCCCCTAACAGAATATTAACATGAAAATTTCATGCCAGCAAAAAAAAATTCCATATGAAAATTCCACCTATACATAATGTGCCCTGCAAAAATTTTTTTCTCTTCCCTCACTTCCTCCCATTATTTTTCCTTGAACCAGACATAACCACTTTCCTTCACTTTCTCACTTTTTTTTTTTCTCAAACCAAACACAAACACTTTTATTTAGTTTCTTACATATTTTTTTTCAAACCAAACACAACCACTTTCTTTCAGTTTCTCACATATTTTCCCTCAAACTAAACACAACCACGCATTGAGAAAATATCAAAAGTCTATTAAGAAACCAAATTCAAAAATCTCAAAAATTCATTAAGAAACCTAGATTCAAACCCTGTTGTAAAACCTCATTAAACACTTGGTTAAAGAAAAAATTTCATTTCATTGAGAAAATATCTAATTGTGGAGGAAATTGTGGTTGTGGCTCCAATTGCAAGTGTTACAGTAGCTACAGAGGATGCAAGATGTATCCTGACATGAGTTTCTCAAAGAAAACCACCACAAAACCGCTAGTTAGGCATTACACCAATGAAAAAGCATTTCTAAAAGGCGGAGATGGCGAGGCCCTTGAGAACATAGGCTACAAGTGCTAGCCGATATGTAACTGCAATTTGTGAAATTGCAAATGAGGAAGCGATCAATAGATCTGAAAGGAGAAATGAGAGGATGGATCTTTTTTTTTTCTCATAAAAAAACCTTGAATAAAGTAGTTATGATTGATTGAGTGGAGAAACTCAATCGGAGATACTTCAAGCTCTTTGCAAGAATTCTAACAAAGAAAGATGTTATTGGGGCTGTTGAGATTAGGTGGAGAGCAAAATGAAATGAAATGAAATAATATGTTTTTTATTCTAAAAGCAAGCAAAATCAAATGTGGGTTTTTAAAAAAGAAGAAAATGTAAACGAAATTTCTTATGAAAATAGTAGATGGACAGTACTAAGCTTGAAGAAGAGAAATCTAACAAAGGTTGAAAAATGGTACATTGATCTCTCTCATTTGCCATTCGAAAATGCTTGATTTAGTTTAGCTTGAAGGAAAGTATATGAGAAAGTGAAGGAAAGTGGTTGGGTCTGGTTTGAAGGAAAGCAATGTGAGAAAGTAAAGAAAGAGAATTTTTTTTATAGGATCCATTTTGTACACGTGAAATTTTCATGCAGAATTTTTTTTGTTAATGTAAAAATTTCAATCAACATTTTTGCTAGGGGAGTTAACAATTTTGGATAGAGGGGGTTTATTTACAAAATAAATTTAAAAAGGAATTTAACATTACAAAAAATTATATAGTTAGAGTATCATCAATGAAAATTATCCAAATTTCATTGTGGCATAATTCTTCAAAATTATAAAAAAAGGAAAAATAATATATTATGATCTCAATTAACTTTTTAATATGCTAATTTTATCTAATTAACTCATTGAACTATCAATTTGTCTAATTAATTTCTTTTAACTACTAATTTTGAATTAATTTCATTCATATCTATAAAACACTTTGAATCTAAAATATTATCCCTACTACCTCTTGCTTCCCCTTCAACTATAGAATTCCGACCCTCAAACGAGGAAACAACCCAATCTATTACATACAATCAATGATAGAATTGGTTTGAAACAATAAAGCACATTTTCTTAGGAATTTCTTTTTTTTCTATTTTATTTTTTTAGATAGTATATTTGTCGTCATTAGAAGTGTAGGAAAAGAATAAGTCAAAGAGTTCTTTTCAGGTTATATTGTTTCACCTAAGAGATGTGACATGTCAATCCATTCTAATGATACGATTAGAGTCAACATAAATATGATCTATTTATTAATCAAATTGATACAAATACGACACGAAAGTTAAACGGATTATGTTGGTCAAACTACACATGCACCATAAAACAAATGACAATAAAGATGGACGGCGCATCTTTTGTTGACAAAATATTTGGTAGGTAAGATGGTAGGTGAAGATTAATCTTGACCATCCATTTAGTGGGTGGGGATTAATCTTGACCATCTATTTGGTTGGTAAGATGGTAGGTGATGATTAATCTTGACCATACATTTGGTAGGTGAGACGGTAGGTGAGAAATAATCTCAACCATCCATCAAAGTAGGTGAGAATTAATCTTGACCGTCCATTGAGGAGGTGTAGGCCTATATATAGCCTTAGAAATTCATTTGTAATGTATTCCATCAAAAAAGTGAGAGAGTAGCATTAGTGAGAGGTTGTGAGTTGTGAGTGTTTGTAAACACTTGGTAAATTTCTTTTCTTTCAGTAAAAGAACTGCAGCAGTCCGGAGACGTAGGCATAATTGGCCGAACTCCGTTATCAACTTGTCTGTCTTATTAGTTCGCATTTTCTTCGCTTTCTCATAAATCTGACTATAGGGAAATTGGCGTCATTTCCCAACAACTGGTATCAGAGCATTGGTTGCGTTTTTTCTGTCCTTTTTCGGGAGATACTATTCACATGAATAGTAAATTTTTGTGAATAGTGAAATTTGGTCAGTTGTACCAAATTATCCACTGAGGTGTTCTAATACACAGAGGTTCACAAGAATTGTCAGAAACGATCCAAAGGAAGTCAGATTCGAGTGGGAGCGATGGCCACAGATGAAGGAAAGGTAAAAATTGAGAAGTTCGATGGAGCGGACTTTGGCTTTTGGAAAATGCAAATAGAAGATTATTTGTATCAAAGAAATCTGTATCAACCTCTCTCAGGGAAGAAGCCAGAGGCTATGAAGGAAGAAGATTGGAGTCTTCTCGACAGACAAGCTCTCGGAGTTATCCGATTGACATTATCCCGTAATGTTGCTTTCAACATAGCAAAGGAAAAGACCACGGCAGGTCTTATGATGGCTCTCTCTAGTATGTATGAGAAGCCTTCAGCTTCAAACAAAGTGCACCTCATGAGGCGTTTGTTCAACTTGCGAATGACAGAAGGTGCATCTGTAGCTCAACATCTCAATGAACTCAATACAGTCACAACCCAATTGAGTTCGGTTGGAATTGAATTTGATGAAGAAGTACGAGCATTAATACTTTTGTCTTCTCTACCAGAAAGCTGGAATGCTACTGTCACTGCTGTAAGTAGTTCGTCGGGAAGCACTAAGTTGAAATTTGATGATGTTCGTGATTTGGTTCTCAGTGAAGAGATCCGACGGAGAGAGTCGGGTGAATCATCAACTTCTTCAGTTTTGCATACAGAGTCAAGAGGAAGAAATTCAACCAGAGGTAATGGACGAGGCAAGTCAAACTACCGAGGTAAATCAAAGGACAAAAGGTCCAAATCCAGGAATCCAAGTAATTTCCATAGTTCAAAAACTGTCGAATGTTGGAATTGTGGAAAGACTGGACACTACAAAAATCAGTGCAAGAGTGCATCGAAGAACCAGGAAGCAAAGGTAGAGGCAAATGTTGCTTCCACCTCTGGAGGCAATGACGCATTGATATGCTCTTTGGAAAGCAAAGAGGAGTCTTGGGTGTTAGACTCTGGAGCATCGTTCCATGCTACTTCACAGAAAGAATTCTTCGAAAGGTATGTCCCTGGAAACCTTGGAAAGGTATATCTTGGTGATGATCAACCTTGTGCTATTATTGGCAAAGGTGTAGTAAAGATTAAGTTGAACGGATCTGTTTGGGAGTTGAAGGATGTCAGACATATTCCCGACCTGAGAAAGAACTTAATCTCAGTAGGGCAATTGGCTAGTGAAGGCTACACTACGATCTTCCATGGTGATAATTGGAAGATTTCAAAGGGAGCAATGACGGTTGCTCGAGGCAAAAAGAATGGCACTCTTTACATGACAGCGGGAGCACGCTGTTCAATCATAGTTGCAGCTAGCAATGAAAATCCCAATCTATGGCACCAGAGACTAGGCCATATGAGTGAAAAAGGAATGAAGATTATGCATTCAAAGGGGAAACTTCCAGGTCTACAGTCAGTGGAGATAGACACATGCGAAGATTGCATACTTGGAAAGCAGAAAAGGGTCAGCTTTCAGACAAGTGGCAGAACCCCAAAGAAAGAAAGGCTAGAGCTTGTTCACTCTGATGTTTGGGGACCAACGACTGTCTCATCCATTGGTGGGAAACACTACTTTGTGACTTTCATCGATGATCACTCTCGGAAGGTATGGGTTTACTTTCTAAAACATAAGTCCGAAGTGTTCGAGACTTTCAGAAGATGGAAAGCTATGGTTGAAAATGAGACAGGTCTGAAGATTAAAAAGCTCAGAACTGACAATGGTGGTGAATATGAAGACACCAGATTCAAGAAGTTTTGCTATGAGCACGGTATCAGAATAGAGAGAACCGTGCCAGGTACACCTCAACACAATGGTGTAGCTGAACGTATGAACCGAACGTTGACAGAAAGAGCCAGAAGCATTCGTATACAGTCAGGTCTACCGAAGCAGTTCTGGGCAGAAGCAGTCAACACAGCAGCTTACTTAATCAATCGAGGACCATCGGTTCCATTAGAGCACAGAATACCAGAGGAGGTATGGAGCCAAAAAGAGATAAAACTATCACATTTAAAAGTTTTTGGTTGTGTAGCATATGTGCATATCAGTGATCAAGGAAGGAATAAGCTTGATCCCAAATCCAAGAAATGCACTCTCATCGGTTATGGTGAGGATGAGTTTGGCTACCGTATTTGGGATGACGAAAACAAAAAGGTCATCCGTAGCAGAGATGTGATTTTTGATGAAAGGGTGATGTACAAGGACATGCATAAAACAGTCGTCAGCAACTCAGAACAGAATGAGTCAGTATTTGCAGATGCAGATGATGTCCCAGTTAGTTCCGTGACGGAACCCATTGTAGCAAGTCCTCAGCCAGAGGAACTTGTTGGACCAAGCAGTGCGCATCAATCCGACACACCACAGCCTCCTACTTCATCTCCTGTATTAAGAAGGTCTTCTAGGCCTCATGTGCCTAACAGGAGATACATGAACTATCTGTTATTGACTGATGGAGGGGAGCCTGAATGCTATGATGAAGCTTGTCAGACTGGAGATGCTAGTAAGTGGGAGCTTGCCATGAAAGACGAGATGAAGTCTCTGATCTCTAACCAGACATGGGAACTAGCTGAGTTGCCTATGGGAAAGAAGGCACTTCATAACAAATGGGTGTACCGGGTAAAAGAAGAGCATGATGGTCTCAAAAGATACAAAGCCCGACTTGTTGTCAAAGGATTCCAGCAGAAGGAAGGAGTTGACTACACCGATATTTTTGCTCCCGTTGTGAAGCTCAATACTATCAGAACAGTATTGAGTATTGTGGCTATTGAAGATCTTCATCTTGAACAGCTGGACGTGAAAACCGCATTTCTTCATGGAGACTTAGATGAAGAAATATACATGCATCAGCCAGAAGGTTTCTCAGAAAAAGGGAAGGAGAACATGGTGTGCAGACTTAAAAAGAGTTTGTATGGCCTGAAACAAGCCCCAAGACAGTGGTACAAAAAGTTTGATAGCTTCATGCACAAGGAAGATTTCCAGAAGTGCAATGCTGACCACTGTTGCTACTTCAAGAGATATAAATCCAGTTATATCATTTTGCTACTTTATGTCGATGATATGTTAGTAGCAGGTTCAAATATGAATGATATCAGAAGGTTGAAGCAGCAATTGTCAAAAGAGTTTGACATGAAAGACTTGGGTCCAGCAAAGAAGATTCTTGGAATGCAAATCACAAGAGATAAGCAGAGAGGGTTCTTGCAGTTATCTCAAGCAGAGTACATCAACCGTGTTTTGCAGAGATTCAACATGAACAATGCCAAGCCAGTTAGCACACCCTTGGCCAGTCACTTTCGCCTATCTAAAAATCAATCCCCTCAAACGGAGGAAGAGAGAGAATTCATGGCTAAGATTCCTTATGCCTCAGCTATTGGAAGTTTAATGTATGCAATGGTATGTACTAGACCAGATATTGGTCATGCAGTGGGAGTTGTTAGCAGATTTATGTCAAATCCAGGAAAAGCTCATTGGGAAGCAGTCAAGTGGATTTTGAGGTATTTACGAGGCACCACGGAGAAGTGTCTGTACTTTGGTAAAGGAGAGTTAAAAGTACAAGGCTACGTAGATGCAGACTTTGGAGGAGAAGTAGATCACCGGAGAAGCACCACCGGTTATATATTCACTGTTGAAACTACAGCTGTTAGTTGGATGTCACAAATACAGAAGATTGTCACTTTATCCACTACAGAGGTTGAGTATGTAGCAGTGACTGAAGCTAGTAAAGAGATGATATGGCTTCAAGGTTTGTTAACTGAGTTGGGATTCAAAAGGGAGAAGAATATTTTGCATAGTGATAGTCAGAGTGCGATACATTTGGCGAAAAATTCAGCATTTCATTCCAGAACCAAGCATATTGGGCTTCGTTACCACTTCATCAGATCTTTATTGGAAGATGATGTGTTAGTACTGGAGAAGATCCAAGGAAGCAGGAATCCAGCGGATATGTTGACAAAGGCGGTGACTATCGACAAACTGAAGTTATGCTCAACTTCAGTTGGTCTGCTAGAGTAACAAGACCAGAAAGGCTGCTGCATTGATCGAGGTGTGAAGACAGATTGAAATCAGTCTTCAAGTGGGAGATTGTTGGTCAAACTACACATGCACCATAAAACAAATGACAATAAAGATGGACGGCGCATCTTTTGTTGACAAAATATTTGGTAGGTAAGATGGTAGGTGAAGATTAATCTTGACCATCCATTTAGTGGGTGGGGATTAATCTTGACCATCTATTTGGTTGGTAAGATGGTAGGTGATGATTAATCTTGACCATACATTTGGTAGGTGAGACGGTAGGTGAGAAATAATCTCAACCATCCATCAAAGTAGGTGAGAATTAATCTTGACCGTCCATTGAGGAGGTGTAGGCCTATATATAGCCTTAGAAATTCATTTGTAATGTATTCCATCAAAAAAGTGAGAGAGTAGCATTAGTGAGAGGTTGTGAGTTGTGAGTGTTTGTAAACACTTGGTAAATTTCTTTTCTTTCAGTAAAAGAACTGCAGCAGTCCGGAGACGTAGGCATAATTGGCCGAACTCCGTTATCAACTTGTCTGTCTTATTAGTTCGCATTTTCTTCGCTTTCTCATAAATCTGACTATAGGGAAATTGGCGTCATTTCCCAACAGATTATACATGTAACATGAATATGATACAATTATATTTTTTTGATCATCCGACACAATACAATTATACATTTTAAGTTAATTGATACGACACGAAAATAATATTTAAATATTTATTTTTTGTAAAATGACACTATAAATTTTTATATTTTAACAAATTTACACATGTTATAAATGAGTTAGGTCAGATTGACATGATATGCAAAAATTAAATGGATTATAATAGATTCGTGTATTAACCGGTGACACGATTTATTTTGAATGTATCATAAATAAGTCAATTTGTTTATGACATAAATCCATTTATAATCAACACTAATATACTAATTTTGCATATTAAACACATCCAATTCGCATATCATAATATATTTTGACACTCCTAGTTTCACTCTGTTCGTTCAAGCTTAAGGATTAATCGGATAAATATTACATTTATTTAAGCCCCCTTTTTTTTGCCCAAAAAGGCAAAATTTTAAATAGGCTGTCCAATTATTCAAAATGGATTTATAATTATAAAGGCCGAAAATAAAAAGAAAAATGAAGTGCGGCTGCCTTAGCCTCTCCACTCTTCCATCGCTAACTGCTCTACGCTCCATCAGTAGCCGCGCCCCCGACACCGGCAGCTCTCCTTCTAACAAGAAAAGACTTCAAATCCGAGCCATGAGAGCCGTCGTCCAGCGAGTCACCTCCGCCAGCGTCGAGGTCACTTTCTCTAAATTTTTCATTTTTTATCCCCTTTTATCCAAACCTATACGGAGCATCATATTCATAACAATGCTTTCATTTGCAGGTCGACGGCCGTATCGTATCAGAGATTGGGCCGGGCCTCCTCGTTCTCGTCGGCCTCCATGAGTCCGACGCCGAGTCCGATGCGGATTACATGTAAAGATATATGCATCCTTTATAATACATATATGAATTCATGAATTAAGTAGATGTATAAACTCACACCAGCAACTCATAATATTATGATTGACATTTATAAATAAAAATGTGCAGATGCCGTAAGGTATTGAATATGAGGTTGTTCCCAAATGAAACTACGGGCAGAGGATGGGACCAGAATGTAATTTCCTCTCCGCTTCCCTATATATATATATGTATGCACGCTAAATGCGAGGCATATTGGGTTTAGTTGAAGTTATTTGTACGTATCTTTGCAGGTTATGCAGAGAAATTATGGAGTTTTACTAGGTATTTAGACATAATTTCTCCATATTCTTGAATTCATTCCTCATTTTGTGTTTGCACTTTTAGAAATGGATTAACTTGTATAAATATGTTTTTGTTGCATAATGGCCTTGTTTTGTTAATTGATACAAGTCTTCCAATATTTTAATGACATCATGCAAGTTCAGTGCTGTTTGGTTGTGACAGTGAGTCAGTTTACCTTGTATGGATTCTTGAAGGGAAACAAGCCAGATTTCCATGTAGCAATGCCACCTGAAAAAGCAAAACCATTCTATGATTCGTTAGTTGAAAAATTTAGAAAATCTTACAGGCCAGAAGCTGTAAAAGGTACTCTTGTTTCTTACCTCTTGTGATAGTATTGTTAGGATAGAGTATATATTTTTTTAATATAATCCCATTGTTTTCATACTTTGCTCAACGCATGTGGTAGGAATTCTACAAATAAGAAACATGGGTGGCCTAATTCCTAGTTTTGTTAAATATCATTGCCTTTGGATGCCAGAAAACTGATATCCCATTGAATTGTTATTGCTATATATCTGCATCATTTAAGGATATAGTTTGCAGCATTCTTTACAAGGCCTGTGTCTGCGTCATTATCTTTTGTTACTAGCAATTTGCAGGAAATATATATGTGTGTGTGTGTGTGTGTGTGTGTGTATGTATATTCGTAAATGCATCTTTTGTTACTTAATACCATTTAGCCTTTAAGCATATCAAATATTCTGAAGCTATTTACTGCCTTTGCAATTATATTTGATTAGCTATTGGATTAAACTGTGTAATATGGGAAATTTTGGATGTATTTTTTAACATTTCTATTTGTGCAATAATGCTTAGATTCTAGAAAGCCAAGTGGTTTTGGGGGGCTGTTTGTTCATGCTTGCATGTGTTTTAGTTATAATATCATATGCAAGTGCAAACAGCAGTCTGACTATAGGATATAACATTACATGCAGCTCAAAGTTTATAACATCTACATTTGGAATATGATGCTCTAGAATCTATCCTATCTAGAGATGGACATGCGTTTCACATTATTGTGTTTTATCTTAATTTTAAGTTTTGATGTTTGATATATTTAATATTACAGTTCAATTTCTGTGCAAATGACTTCATATTGTTCTATATCCTGGATAGTCAACATCCTGGAAAATATATATGGTGGCTCATTCATTGTTTTATTGATTTATTTTCCAATTTTTTTGGTCAGATGGTGTGTTTGGAGCAATGATGAAGGTAAACCTTCCTTGCTAGGTGTTTGTCTCCTGACAAACCCACACTAAAGAATAAAAAGAAGAAAGGAAAATTCATGAGTCATTGCCTAATTATATGTTCTCGTATTTTATTAAAGGTCAATCTGGTTAATGATGGGCCAGTGACAATGCAACTTGATTCGCCACAATCATCCAAGTGAGTACCATTAGCTGAAATGATCATTGCAATTTACTTTAATGATTAAAGTTTAGTATTACAGTTGAGAGTCAATGAATAGCCAGTGTCATACTGCTTTACTCTTCAGGAACACAGACAGGGAAGCAGAAGAACCATAAATTGGTTAAAGTGGCATGTTTATTAGCACCTACAGCAGATTTATGTTTTCCCTGACACCCTCACAATCAAAACTTATGTAATTGTGGTGGGATAGAACAGTTATTTTTAATTCACACTGGAGCTCCCTCAACTTAGCAAGAATTTCAACTAAGGGAGCATAAAGATTTCCTGCAAATTAGCCTAACAACAATACATCATAATGGTTTTCCCAAAAACCTCCTGATGATTCAATCGGGTAAAAGATGCCTTAGCTAGTGTCTTTAAGTGATAATTTAATTCAGTGCCATGCTTATTTATTCTGACTCATTAAATTGAACTTTGCCTAGAGAACTGGTATGTTGGACGGTTACAGTTTTTTTTCTTTCTCCATCTTTTTTTCTGTGCTCCTGTCTCTTTTATGGTACATTGTACACCCATTGGATCCATTAGTATTGCAGTAATCTAACCCCAAGTGGGAGCCAGCTATGAACGATCTTGGCTCTTGGCCAACCAACATAACCCGCATGCGGAAACCAAATGATCAAGTCCTTTGTTTGACCCAGTAGGATTGATGCTGCAGTTAGAATTATCCTATCACCCTTCAAGTAACCAAACCAACAACCTATTTTGGACTGTTAAGGTCAACCTTTAGATCTAAGAAACCCTTGGATAATGTTTTTCATTTGTTGTACCATATCTGATGTGTATATTCATGCAAGGTTTATAAATGAAATGTGAAACCTCAAAAGTTAGCTGATCCTGAGTTATATGCTGTAATCAAATGGTAATTTACCTTATTTAGATTTCTAGCGTTTCCAAGTAGTATCTCTCAGGATATATCTTAAATATGAAAAAAATTGCAGTTTTCAACAAGAATTCTCTCGTTGCATTGTAAACTGCTAAATGCACTGCAGATTTAAATAATAGAGTCCAAATAATGTTGGATTTGGATAGAGATTATTCTCATGAACTCGTGCACCTGTAATTGAAAGTGCTAATAATGTTATTTATTTATTAACTTTGATAGAGAGCAAAAAATGCTAAAACATTAAGTAATAGCACGAGCTACTGCACCTCCAGACATTTCCATGGACGAGCAAGGAGACTTTATTTAGCCAAGGATATGTTGCAAAACGGCAATTAGGGGTAATATTGGTTAATAAGGCATTATCTGCCAAACATAGGAATATAAACAATAGCAACAAGCCAGTAACCTAACCAATATAACTGATGATAACCTTATGGCATTACGACAAACCAATGCAAAATGCAAGATGCCTCAAGCATTGGGTAGAACCCAAGCAACGGGTTGGGCGCATATCTGAGGGGGAACATCCTCTATTATGCAGCCAACCTACTGTAAGAAATAATAGTAAATAGTAAATACTACATTTGGGTATAATGAAATTAGCGACTACACTAAAAAATGCAATATGCAAAACTTAGTACAAAACTCAACTTTACAAGCGCCACAAAAATTTACATAGGCAGTAATAGTTTGATTTGATCATATCACTAGCTTGTCACAGTTGAGCACCTCCTACGTTTTCGTTGAGAGGATAGTTGCTGCAGTAAACAGTGCTTCTTTTCCAAGAGGAAAAATCTCCATGTTCCTGCAAGGGCATGAAAGGTCTCAGACTTGCATTGGCCCCTCGCTGCTATTATTTACTAGTCTTAAATCACAGGCTTCAAGTTAATACGAGGCTCCTTATCCTTCAAAAGAAGGCTCAGGAACAAGAATAATAGCTCAAAAAATCTCCTAATTGTCAAACATTCTATTTTAGAAACATACAGCTAACTATTCATCTGTCTAACAACGATGAGTCATCTACAGAACAATCAAGTTCTATGTTGATTTTAAGTACTTTTCTATCTTATAAACATGACAGCTTACAACTCATCTATAATGAACTTGAATGTATTGTCTTGCCAATTAGAGGTCAAGTGATATCTTATGATATGTTGCTTTAGTAATCACTTGCAGTTATAATGAGTGAAGTAGAGAACAGCATATACTATTTCTTGCCAAAATATCAACAAAAAAAACCAAATGCTTAAACGTTGTATCACATTTTGGAATTTTACAAAATGAACCTATTCTATAATCCTATGCAGGCATATCTAACATGAATTGTCATATTAATAGAGCATCTAAGGATACAGGTTCCAGTTGCATTCAAGAATGACGCTGAGGTCATCACCATGTCACTCAGAGAACCTGCATGTAATTTAATAGTGATTCTTGAGCGAGTTACCATATAGACCCCATGCAGTAGTAACATAATGCTTTGAGCCTGGTTAGTCATGTTACTACTACCTACAGGAATTGTTCAGAATACATATGCAAATAAAAGTGGCATAAAGAAATTTATGAAAAGAACGATATTGAAATCTTACTCATCTGTGCTTCTCAGACTGCTAAATGCAGATATCAAATTCCTGCATATCTCCACAAGAGACTTGCTTTCCACTCTATCCTTGGAATCAAAGCTGCATTCAACCTCTTGTTGAGATAATGGCAATGATAAATATGCCTGAAGAAGAATTAAATGACCTTAGCAAATTGAATGAAGAATGCTTTGTGAAGTCCCCAGTTTAATCTTTGAAAATAAAATAAAATAAAATAAAATAACATAAACAGGAAGAAATTTTAAATCTTTTCACTTTATACAACCATTTGTTAGAATATGACTCTGTATCCTGAAAAAGCACTTTCTAAACAATGAATTTGAACTTTCAAATCACAATCCTCCAACCATTTAAAATTTACAATTAGTCTCATCAACATTCACATGTAATAATGGATTGAAAATTCTGTTGATGCATTCCCAATTAAGTTTATATTTTTCACCTCTTATTTTGTTACCGAGTATAATCACCAATGGCATATAATTGAATAAGAAGGGTATAGTTATCCTTTCAGAACACTTAGCTTGTCTCTTATACCCACATTGGATCCCAAATATATTTCATACTTCTTGTTAAGGAAGGCCAACACATGATGATAGGAGATACACATCCCCAAGTAGCCAATCCTTTTTTTTTTTTTTCTTTTGAGATATCAAGTATCCAATTCTTATTTCTTTGATCTGTTGGATGCAAAAATAATCAATAAAAACAAACTAAACATTTATAAATGGACACTAGATGATTATGCGTCAGAGAAAATAGCTTCCCAAAGTCACTGAGAAAAACAACACTCATCATGGACAAAACCTGAAAATTCAGGGCATGAAATTCCTTTATGTGCAATGTAACAATTTTCTAAACAAAGAAAATACTAGTATGACTCTGGAGACAGAAACATGTATCCAGTCATGTGTACTGTTAAGAAAAGCAATGACAATCACCTGAAAAGCATGTGCCAGCAGCATTTGAACTACATCTTTGCTTATCTTTTTAATTATATTCTTCGTGCTAGTAACATTTGAAAAGCACTTTAAAACGCCTATCAATGTCCCATCATCCTCTAGTAGACCATTTGATTTCCGAGTGCGAATGGAAGGCTACAGAATAGAATAGTAGTAACTAAATTGTTGCCCAAGTTAGAGAAAGCCTTTGTTTAACACACAATTGATTGCATTAAGACCGCTCTATGGAGACAAATATTAATCATTTAACTTATTCCAATTTGCGTACCTTAGCAGTGTATTTTGAGAAATACTGCAAAACTATTTCCAGCTTCCATTTAGGTTCCTTAAATATCTGCAAATTATTCCTATAATTGGTTAAAGAATGTCCTCACCAACTTGATCAAGCGGACTTTCATCAAATTAAATGTTTGCTAAAGTAAAGCTTAAAAGAGGAAAAACAAAACAATGCTACTGGAACCAGGAATAACCCAAGAATGTCAAAATAAAGTTAAAAAAAATAAAGGAAATACAAAAACAATGCTAAAGAAACTCAGAAGGACCATCACCCAAGAATAAAACCTTCCAAAAATTAAGTCAGATCCTCAGAAATTACAAGAAAGAAATCCACAAAGAAGTAATTTGAAAAAAGTTCAATTTTTTCAAAAGCTCCAAAAATAAAAGAGAAATGCATCAAACATTGACCAATGACAGTGACCTTATGAACAATTCAATGTTATAGACAATTAAAATCAAAATTATTGCTTATGGAGTAAATGAACGGCAACCCAATGTTATAGACAATTAAAATCAAAATTATTGCTTATGGGGTAATTCTACAGCAAATGAACCCAAAAAAAATCGCTATTGGTGTCTTAGGTAATTTTTCCAGTTCCAAACACCAAATATGCCCACGTTTGCATGTTTGCATACAGATTCATGTGTGTGCAAGAGATGAAAGGAAGGAGTTTAAAAAGAGAAAATCATGACAAATACCTGAAGAAACCGGGAAAGCAAATCTCTATCATAAGTTATTTCATCTAGAATAATCTCTACCAGAGGAGTCCTGAACCAAAGTGCAGCAGAAAATGATTGACAGTCATCATATTAAGAATAAAAGTAAATAAATTATTATATCAAGAAGACAAGTAAGCACCTCACACCATCAGCTCTGGTGGTACAACCTTGTTCACCTGCTATCTTCCTTGACACATCAAGCTCCATAATCTGAAATTGCACCAAAATTTTCAGAAAAGATGATTCTATCTTAGACTTAAGGGTGAAAGATGTATTTAACAATTTACCATTGTCAGAAGTTTCTGCATGGCAGTACAAGTAGCATTTCCCACTTCAGCTAAAGCAAGTGCTATGGAAGTATGCCCATTCTGAGCAAGTTTTCCCATGGAGTTGTCAGATGATCCAAGATCATTATCAGATTCTGCAGAATCTTGACATAGATCACACATAAAGGACAAGCAATCCTTCATTAAAACTTTGTAACTAATTCTTCTTGAACTCTGCAAAATAAAGCAACACCATCACATTTTTTACCATTTAATGCAAAAACAAAGCTTCAAGCTGCAAATAGAAGAATTTTAAATCACGGTGAAGGACAATTAGGAAGTTCATGATTTAATACAACAGTTAATAACTACACAAATGTGGTAGAAGATGCAAAAATCTTGATAGTTTAAGGCTCAGTGGAATATACCAGAAGCATGCTGAGTAAAGACTCTCTTACGATCATCCAATTCATGGTTTCTGCAATTCAACAAAAAATTGTCTAGATCTTCAAAAATACTGAAATGCATAAGAACATACATGTACTCTTACCTTTATAAGAATTGTTGCGTGGTATAAAATCTCCTTCAAGAACATTGATAAGATACTGAAAAAGCAACATCTTCCCCAGCGACTGAAACAAAATTAGCCTTGAAGGATTTAACAAAGAGGTAATGTAATAATCCCAAATTACATTTGATTTTATTTGACAGAGTAAGGGGTTTAACATCAGCCATTGATAGACACAGAAGGCACTGTACACCTTATCTAATAAGATCTGCTTATAGGTGCAGGGGATAAGTACAAACTAACCTTTATTTCTAATCTTTGAAGGTTGGTTGCTCTGGCCACTTCAGCAAGATCTTGTATTAGAAGAAGGAAAACCTGAAGTGATGAAGATAATTAAAAAAAAAAACCACGAAAAAATAATATTGTAGTAGATGTAAAAAAAAAATTAACAGGCACCACAAAAATAACAGCAAAGAATTTATTCTCGCTCTAGTACATACTCATCACAGCAATTTCAAACATAACAAGAAGAAGCAACATAAATTCTAGTCATGTAAATATACACCGTATCTCTTATGCCATATCCTGTCCTATAGAAGAAAAAAAATGCAAGAATATAAACAATCACATAGTAACAGAAGTGGATAATAACCAACATTTCCATGAAATTGAAGTCCAATTTTCCAGGGAAACATATAACCAAAATTCACCGAGTTGACTCCTAGGAAATAAATCATGATCCTCACTTGACATTAAAGTTGGCCAAAGTAAAATCCCTTACCAAGGAATCAAATGGTCCACCAGAGCACTTTCCATTACTTTCTCTCTCACAAGAAGTGATATCCAAATTAAAATCAAATGGCGACCATGCCTAACAGGCAACAAATTGGACGCATTATATATCAGCTATCACATATTGAATCTAGAACTGAAAATATGTCAATTGATAAGGCTAGAAGACTCAATACCTCTTCAACCACCTCTAGCTCAGATGTCTCTGCTTCTGTATCTGATAAATAAACTCGTGGAAAACGCTACGCATAAATAAACCAAAAATGAAACAAAAGAAAAGATCCCAATGTAAGTGGTAAGAAACTAAGAATCCACAAAGCACAAAAAATAGTATGATTAAACTAGACAGAAGTTTTAGTAAAAGAGCATAAGAGAAGCAATTAAACACCTTATCAATCTCATTTAGAAGCCAAAAACTTTCCATAATCAATTCCAGAGATTTCCCAACTCTTAGTGTTCGAAAAACTGCCTCGCACATTTTGCTTGACGAGCCAAATTCCATTGTCAATGCAATTATAAGCATACAGTAACTAAATAATACATACTAATTACGCTACGTACAACCAATTTAAGCAACTTGACCTACTATATATATTTACATAACAAGAGAATGATCTGAAGAGAGTTAAGCAATTACTTGGTAGGACGAGATCCATCATGTTGATCGAAAGAAGCAGAGCGAACAGCCCGAAGAAAATCAATCCCTGGATTGCGATTAAGAAAGATAGAGCAAAAAGGAATTACTAATAGTATAACATTGAATAAGCACGATAGTTTCACTTTTTCGTTTTAGTGCTGTTTCATGGAAACCAAACATAAATTTAGAAAAGTTGAAAAAGAAAGAAGACGAAAATAGGTACTGTCATCGTCGGCATCTTGAGTATCTCTGGAATCGGTTGCGTCGATGATAGCTAAAACATTTTCTTCAACGCCTCCTGTGGATCTTCTGCAGGTAGAGGTTTCCATTTTAACTCCTTTTTCCTTTTTTTTTTCCCCTGCAGAAAAAAATTTGAAACCCTAATAGGTTTTTTGTATGGATATTCCCGCAAAAAAAAAGCAATTGTTATTGGTCTTTTCCCGCCTAAATGGCTGGAAAAAAAATAAAAAATTGACAAAAATTTCGTTTCGGGTGAGAGAAGAATAGCCTAACCGATTAGACTATAATGGATTGATGCTAAAGAGCTACAAGTGTAATTAACTAATAAAAATTCTAATGCCTCTTCAAGCAACATGATATAACGGAAAATTTTCATTCATGATAATCTATTAATGTAACTCATAACAACTTAATACAGAGTTTTATTTATAATAATAAATCCCCTTTAAAATTATTTTGGAACAGAAAATCACTTCCGTTAATGATACTAATAGATTAATGACGTGACTTTTTTATGTCATTTTTTTCCATGTGGCTTTTCCACATCATTATTAAAAAAACATCACTTCACTACCATCCAAATAATTTTTCTCTCATATGAAATAGCATGAAACAATCTCAAATCATAATCTGTTACCTATCTTTTTTCAATTATTTTTCATTCTTCTTCTTCTGTCCACCTCGTAGGAGATATTATTCTTTTAATTTTTCATCTTCTCATCCAGGTTTTCTCCAGCTCGTTCTACTTCTTTTTCTTCTTCATATTATTCTTCTTGTTCTTCATATTCTCGTTCTTCTGGTATTTTCATATCATTCTTATTCTTATTCTTCTTCATCTCATTAAATACTAGCAACATGGATAAAAAAAAAACTAATTCTGATAAACCCTATGATGACATTGAGATGAATCATAATATGAAATATCTTTGTGGAGCACAAGGTAAAATGTGGTTGTTATTGACAAAACAAACCATGGAAAAAAGTTTTTCGAGTGCGGTAATACACAGGTATGACTCTTTGTTGATTTTTTTCTTGGTTTGTATGGATTGCCAATTAAATGGGTAATTTCACTACATAGAAAATCGGTGTTCTTTTTTTAGGTGGCACGATGAGTCATATAGTCCTCACATCAACCGTATACTTTTGTCATTGAGAAGGAGATAATTTCTTCAAAGTTCGAAGTTAGTTTGAATGAACTTCATGCTTAAGTGAGCAAATGCTTCTAACTTCATCCAAATGGAAGATGAATTAAAGGAGATGAAGAATAAGCTTGAGGTGTTGCTTGAGAATGAGAAGAATTTTCATTTGATGAAGTCTAAGTATCAGTTGTTGAAGTTTTTTTTGTTTGCTTTCATGGTACTCATAGTAGCCATTGTTGAAGGGACATAGTTTGGTCTCATATGAAATTTGGGTATTTTGTGCTAATGATGTAGATTGCCACATATATATTTCATATTTGTAATTATTATAGACCTATATAAACATGTTATGGAGACCTAATTGATGAATCATTGAACTAATTACTTGATGTAGCAAATTGAGTAGATGTTATGAAATGATTATGATAGTTTGAGCACCATTTATAAAAATAAGATAAAGTATGAATACAGTGTATGAAATAATAGATCAAGTATGAGTATCGTGTATGAAATGATTTAAATAATATGAGTATCTTTTGTAAAATAAGTTATATAATTTAAAAATAAACAATGATATTCATTTTTATCACTATAAATAATATAACTATTTATAATTGAATTGGGATAGATCATAATAAAATTAAAGAGTTTAATTTACATAATGTAACATCACAACTCTTATGCATTTAAGTATAACCTATCCCTGTATCAAATAGTCACATACTGCATACTGAAAAGGCAAAATACCCTGTTAACAATAGTAGTAAAATTTTTTTTTTTTCATATCATATCCTGTAAAATCAACTAACGACTTTACAAGTCTTATATCCTGTAAAATTACTAAATGACTTTTCAAGTCAACATTAAAACCACAATACGATATATCACATATATCAAAATATAAACTTTACATATAAGTATTTCCGAGTTGATTTCATTTATACATATTTAGACTCATTCCAAAATGACTATACATATTCAAGCATATAAGTCCAAAATACAGATGACATGTTTTTATGCTTGTGTGGAATGCAAGGAGAGAGAGTGATGAGGCTCGGCCAATGACCTGTGCTCCATGTCTTCTATACACTACTCAAAATGAGCTATCACTTTTTTTTACCTGAAAAATGACGCAAATTGATGAGTTGCGGCTCAGTGAGAATAATCATCCAATGAGCTCTAAAGTACCAAACAACTCATAGTCATAAATCACAATTCCAATATATAACATGTATTCCATTCCATTCATCAGTCAATAACATATAAATATAGATAAAATCAAGTACTCAATAATTGTTATTTACTTATGCTTTGCTTGTACATTTTATTTTGTTGTGACCAGATTAAACGAACATTGCCCCGGGTTTCCATGTGAACATTTGCATTTGCATTTGCTAGCTAGCTTGATCATTTGTTTCATTTGCACATTTGTTGGGCCATAGGCCTCTTCTTTTGCTTTGCACATTTGTTGGGCCATAGGCCTCTTCTTTTGCTTTGCAATGTCGATTAACTAGTCACAACGCCTTTTTAGCCCATATGCATATGCACTTGTATTTAAGCATTCATCAACCATTGCATCTTTATCATATACAACATACATATATTCCCTATATACCTCATATGTCAAGCATACACCTTGTATATACTATACATGTACCATGTATATATATCACATTTGTCAAATATATACCTCAAATATACCACAAGTATACTATTTATATGTACCACAATATCACAAAATTATCCATCATTACATTATCAAGGACCAATCATGACAATCACATGAATCACATAGCAAACAACATTCATTTGCACTAAAGAATTCAATCGATAATTAGACTCACCGTTCTCCTTTGATTCCGACCCCTAACTTATTGTCTATCTGCTCCTTGTGGGTCTCCAATATGTTGCGAGCCTAATATGAAAACATAATCGATTAACTCATAATTAGAGATACTTAATGTGGCTTAAACAAATTAATATGCATAATGCATATACATAGCTAGGCTTTTTCCTATGGGGCAGTGTGACCTTATGGGACTGTTAAGCCTATAACTTTTCCTATAGTTGACCAATTAATCTGATTCTTGTTCCTAATTCAAAATAACACATAATAATGAAACATATTAAAATATCAGACCAATTGGATCATTGTACAATTTTTGGTGGAATTTCTAAGAGTGTTCTGTTTCCTGCCCTGTTTCTGCCCTTTGGCAGTTTCAGGGTACCAATTTGGGTAGTCCATATCTTACAATATGTAAATCAGATTATAATGAAACTTGGCATAAACCTATATGGGTTCAAATGGAACATTTTTCATGTTCACAACTTTTACCAATTATGCCTCTAAGGTCTTCAAATTATAAGCAACATTTCACTGGTCCAGAACAGAATTGGCTTCCGGACCAGTATGACTTCTAAAGGCCATAACTTACTCTATACATAAAATTTTAAGCTGAAATTAGTACCAAAATTTAGCTAAGACATATACCTATAACTTTCATGTTTTGATAAGTTACAGAATCTAGCTCTAAGGATCTCAAATTAGACAAAAAAGTTTCTGGAACTGCCCAGGGCACTCAATAGGCAGTTCAAACCATGGAACAGTCATGGTTCCATTTACCATAACTCACAATTTACAAGACATATGAACCTGAAATTTGGTATACAGATACATAACACATATATCTACAACTTTTATGTTTTGAGATACTTCAAATAATGGCTTTAACATATTCGAAATCAAGTAACACAGTAGCTAACTTGGTTAGGGTTTACACCCTGACCAGTTTCAGTACGAAGAGCATATCTAATTCTATAAACCAAATCACGAAACACCGTTTACATATTCATAAATATAAGACATAAAGGAAAAACTTTTGTGTTTTATACTTGTCCAGAATCAATTTAGATGTGCATCAAAATCGGGTTGCAAAACAGTGCCTATTAATGAACCTAAGCAACTCAAATCAACCCTAAAGCAATAAGAATTGATTACTTACCAAGGACGAACTTGCAAGGGATCAATTTGGTGCAAAAACTAGGTAAAACAAGGAAGATTTGAAGTCTGAAATGGAGGAAAATGAAGGAGAAGTCGGGCCTGAAGTGAGGAGGCAGAAATGGGAAAGATGAAGATAAAGGCAGATTTATGTTTTTGTCTTTTTATCATTTTCTCATCTCATTTCTCATCTCATTTCTCATTTCTCTTCTCTTTTCTCTTCTCTTCTCTTCTATTTCTCTTTTGTTTCATTTTCATTTTATTTTATCTATATTATTATTATTATTTACATATATATATAATTCGACTAATCTACACAATAATACCGCTTAATCTTTTGGCCCGGTTTAACTAAATTAACAATGCAAAATGTTTACTAATCTTAATCTAATCATTTTGCTTACATTAATTTGGTCACTTATTCAATTCATTTCTAATACTTCATAATCCTCATATAGGTTATAAGTACACATGTGCTACTCGATACAAGTGTCAAATGCTAGGACACGTAGCTAGTGCGTGTGATAAACTTGTTCCTACGAAAATACGTATGGAATGCATTTGTTCAATTGAATTGTATGCAAGATGCTTATGTTCAATGAAATGCATGTGGGGGAAGGTCAAGGATGTTACACATAATCCAACTATTTAGATTGTCCCTAGCTAGTACATAATTGAATGAGACTATACTCAATGAAAAGTATATGAATTGAGAAACATGTAAAAATTTGCACAAGAATTCAAACTCAAAACCTATATGAACATGTAATTTGGGGAACGTGCATCAACCTGTAATTTAGAGAACTTATAAATCAAACACAATTTAATTTAATACTTATATATTCAAAAGACATCCACATTACATTGTTCAATTGAGTGCATTAACACTGTATAATTACATTGAAAATTTTAGTCCTAACATACACATTGACTATATATATTTCAAAATAACAAATTTTCAAAAAGACACTAAGCGTCCTAATTCAATGCATTAAGCTAATATTGTCCAATTTAGTATACTAAGCTTCCTAATTGAAGCTAAACTATATAATTACATCAAAAAATTTAGTCCCAACCTACACATTTACTATATGTATTTGTAAATAACAAAAAAATATAACTTTTGCACATATTTAATCAACTTTTTCAACATTTTCTCTATTTTTTCCAGTATTTGAGTAGGTATTTACAATACTGTCATAGGGTTTAAGTCCCTGTTGGCTGGAAGTTGAGTGTGTTTGTTGAGGGAAAATGCTTGGTTAATCCAGCTTGAACCCTATAATTGTCAAGCAAATGCAGTGTTTTTAAAAATGTTCAATTAAATGAATTCAATCAATATAGATTATGATAACTTACTGCAAAGTCATCAATTGAACTGAATGTTCTCTATGTTATAGTGTCCATATATCTAGTTGTTTGATTGACTTGAGTTACTAGGTTATTAACAACTTGAGATGAACCTTGCACATACATGTAAGTTTTACATAAATCACACCAACATACATTAATTTCATATATCCAAGTTTAGAACAATATTTACTCACATCCATCATCCACCTAAGTGTTGTTGGACCTCTAGTTGGTGTACTCTTATGAGTTCCAATGCTTGTTGCTCTTATGAGTTCCAATGCTTGTGTCACCAACACTTGCCTAAAAAATAACTGAACAACCACAATTCAATGTATTTGCATAACTACAATTAAGTTTATATTATTACTAATACACTTACATTATGAATTGAAGTTACTTGATCAACTCCATGAAATCTCTTATTATGTTTAGTGTATTTGTATACACTGCAAGTCATATGAATTATACTTTTCCTCAATATCTTCTGCACATTTTTTCTCTTTTTCCCTTTCTGTTTTAACTTATCAGCTTTTTTTTCCTTCATGCTTTCTACTTCCTCCCACGTTTTTTTTCTAACCTCTATAGGTGATGGTGGGGTAAAAATGCCAAAGGGATGGAGATATGGATTCCACAAGCCAGGTCCATTTACAGGGTTAATATCATAGTTGTAAACTTTTATATATGTTTCCACCATGTAACATTCATCAATATATTGTTCAGGCTATTCATTGTTCTCCATAATAATTGCGCATACATGAATACATGGTAGAGCTATAAGCTGCCATCTTCTACATATGCAACTTATTTTCTCTATATCAACAATATATTGGTCATCAAAACCACTTGTACATCCGCTCCCCCTGAGGGTTCAGCTTTTAAGTTGAAAAACAACCTTTTTTTTAATCTTTTCAAGCTTTTTTTGCATTTTTGGACAAATTAGACCCTTCCATTTTCTTCCCATCATAGACTTATTGTGAGTCTTCTTCATCAACCGCGTTCTTATCATTTCAAACATTGTCAGAATAGGTTTTTCCTTTACAGACAACATGTATTTATTGAAACATTCATTGAGGTTGTTCAATAGAATGTTACACTTGGATATGAACTTGAAACTAGCCCTACTCTAGTGAATAATGGGTTTTCATTCAGCCATTTTTTTGCAGCCATGTTTGTCTCTTCAATTTCTTTCAAAACAATATTCAATTCAAGTTGAGTGGTTGATCTACCTGCCTTCTTTAACAATTCTAATAAACCTACATCTCTGAATTTATTCCGCATATTTTGCTCCGTGTGTCTAACACATAGGTGATGCTATGCTTCAGAAAAATATTTTGATACAGCTTTGATCAACATGAAAAAAAAAACATACTAATGTTAGTGATTCAGGAATTAGTATCACTAAAGATTAAGACATACAAGAATTAGTTTTATACTTTTTTCCTATCACTCATAAACACCCAGTGATGAGGATTGTTCATCCTCATATCATCTTTCAATAAATTAACAAACCAATCCCAATTTGCTGAATTTTCTACCTTGCACCAGGCCCAAGCCAAAGGGTACATACAATCATTTGGATCTATTGTCGTGGCAGTCAAAAGTTGACCACCAAATTTTCCTTTTAGGAAACATCCATAAAGACAGACTAAAGGTCTCATATAGTGGTCCCTAAATGCATCTTTTATAGCTCCAATGCATATATAGATACCCTCAAACTTGCCTTTTGGCTTTTTGAACTCCACTGTGGTACCATGATTTGTACTCATTAGCTATAGCTTGTAATCATAAAGCTTAGAAAATTGCATCTCTTCAAATCCACTGATTGTCTTCAAAACATAATATTTGGCTCTTCATGCTTTCATTCTATCAATTGTTAACTTAATATCCCTCTTAACTCTTTTAATGAAAGCTCGCAAATCCCAGTTTGGATTGTCTCTAAAATCTTTCAATTACTTCTCTCCAAGTAACTTAGCTATCAAATGGAAATTTTCCTTTATTTTCCACATCTATTGTGTCCTTCAGATGCATCTTGCTGACATAAATGTGAAAGTCACACTCTTTATTGTTATGACATTTGCATCTCACCCCAATGCTTATCATTTATAAAGAAATAAAACCTGTCATTTGTGTCTTATCCTTCATCTCTTACAAGCTTCCTTAAACTCATTTTTATCTTTAAAAAGCAACCCACATTCCCATTTGGGATTATCTAAATTTTTGGCAGCATTAAATCTAGGAAAATGAACATTTTTCTTCATTTTTGGATCGGGCACTTCACCTTTAGTGTCTAAGTCTAACATTATCTCATCACTATCAACCTTATAATCTGAACCTTTTTATGGACCGATTTCAAAAACCATTGAAGCTTTAATCCCAACACTGACTTCTGGATCGTGAACCTTAGGTCTGCCACCTTTGTTCTTTCTAATACTTCCCACACCAACATTAACTAACTCCCCATCATTGTTTAACTATCCAGTTGTCCTTAACTCATGAGGTAGGTCTTCATCCTCATCTAGAATGTCATAGTCTGAATCATATATGACATTATATTCTTTTTTTCCATCATCACTCTCATCATTTCCATCATTTCCATCATCACTCTCATCTTACTCATCTTCGTTCTCATTTGACTGGTCTTCACTAGATTCCTCAGTATAATCCTCACTATCAATCCCATCAGTATCATGTACACCATTTATTACAGGCTCATTTACATTGCCATGCTCATTTTCACCACCTGCAAATTGAAATTGTAAATCAATTATTATGTAAATAATATAACACCATGGTACCTAAACTATACGTGATATAACAACATAAACCCTAAACTATAAATAATGTAACATGATGGTACCTTATCTATAAATAATGTAACACTATGGTACCTTAAATATAAATAATGTAACATTATGTTACCTGTTCCAATGTCCCCATTATCCTAGCCCATGTCATCCCTAAAACTGGCCTCCCCCTGATCCTCACTTACAATGTGATCACTAATGATATTTTTTAGCCCATTTTACCCCTGTCACTAACCTCATCAGTATCCCCCATGTCGCTACCCTGGCCAATTTCCTCCCTGTCACCGTTGCCCAATTTATCACGAATCACATTGTCTTAGCCCATGTCACCCCTGCCACTAGACTCACCATGATCACTCATGCCATTACCCTGGCTATTAACCCCAATGTCATTGCCCTGGCCTTTGTCACCTCTACCATCGGCCTGACCATTATCCCCATTGCCACTACCCTCACATTTATCACCACTATTATTGCCATACCCATGCTCTAGATTCCAACCTATCATATATACCATACCACTACTTAATTGCCCAATTTTAACACTCTTGTTCAATGTCTCGTTCTTCCTTGCACTATTGCCTTTCATTTTCAATTTAATGACACTTTCTTGTCCCATTTCACTAACTGACCTTACATTATATTCTTCAATCTCCTCAATAACCACACTGCTCTTAGTAGTTATGCTAACTACTTCTTTAAGCTCATTAATTGTTAGGTGTCTAACATACATATCCACCTTCCCATCATCCAATGCATTCAATGCCATCTCATATACACAAGCATCATTTTCTAAAAGTTTCAATCCAGAATTATAGTCCTTTCCTGGTTGCTTCCAATAATACATCATACTACCAAAATGACCTAATTCGTTAATCCAAACATCAAGTCTAACCAATGAAATCATATCTATATCAAAATATTTATTATCTACATCCTCGTCATGATAACCTCATTCCCCAAAAGACCCACCATGATGCAGAATTACAGTAAACATATATGCACATCGTCAAATGCATGTATAATATAAACTGTATAATAATATAAACTATATAATGCATGCATGGATGAATAGAGTAGGACCACATTTTTGTAAAGCTCTTCAAAGTCTTCAATTGAAGTAAAAAAAATATAGGTTTAGTTGTTCTCATTGTTAAAACAAACAAACATATGGTTAATTTTTAGAACATAAATACCTGGACCTCTTCCTATCACCACTGTTGAAAGTGGTTCCCACCTTTTTTTGTCTTTCAATATCTTTAACTTCCACCTCCTTTTCGCCTCAAAACTATACCAAAAACACTTACCTTTTCAATTTTGCAGTAGCAAGTAATACTATTATAAGATCTTACTTACATCTATCATAAACCATGATTCGGTATTTTATAAGAAAACTGGTTTATCATTCAAAATAATAATTGTGTTCGACTTATGGGAGAAAGTCAATTTTGGCTGGAAGGAAAACGGTATTTTGGTAGTGGTTTCGAAATTTGAGTTAGGGTTGAGATAATTTTTTTGATTTAGGGATTTCGAAATGTGCTTTTAGATTTTTTTCCATTAGAGGAAAATTGATGAAATCAATGAAAAGAGTATGTTGGTCTTTTCGAATAAGCCATTTTTAAAAAATAATTTCCACGTCATTTATTATATTTAAAAAAGATGACATGGAAAAGCCACGTCAACAGTCCGTTAGTACCACCGATGGAAGTTGACAGATGTAATTTTATGTTACAAAATAATTTTAAAAAGGTTTATTGTTACAAATAAAACTTTAAGTACTTAGTTATTACAAGTTACATATTTGGAGTACCATGAGTAAAAATTATCATGATCTAGTCATTGAAAATCTATTAATATCATTAAGACTGGGTTCAAAAACACTATAGAAAATATAGTGTTTAGGATTGAAATGTCCTCCAATAAATATATTGTAATCAATTTTTGGTAAAAGAGTCACCATCAATATATTTTGATAAAATAAAATCGCAACAAGAATAATAATTAGGGAAAAGTTTAAAATCTAAAATATAAAGCATTAGCTATCAAGAGTTAGGTTTACAAAAAATAAAAAAAAAGTCAAAAAAAAAGAATTGATTTTAATACAAAATGTAATTATATCTAAGATTTACTCTTCCAACAGAACATTAGGATCACATACTAATTTTCTAAAAATATTAAGCTCAACAGGTGGCTGATTAAGTAATTAAGGACTTTAAATTGGGATTAGTTTATAAATGATTGTGATTTATAAAAATAGCATGATTGAAATAGACATCGTCAAAATTGAATAATATGGCATGTTCAGTGGTGGCAATTGTCTAATTATTAATTAATTCACAAGCCAAATCAAAATTTTTATGTGCGTTGGCTCACCGGTTATAATTTTCCTATTTATCTCTTTTATTTTTAACGTTTTATCACATGTACGAATCATTTGCCACATATATTAACTTAGACCCTAAAATATTGGTTATGTTCGATTGAGCCCTTTAATTTTCTATTTTGGTTCATTTGAGTCCTTGAATAGGTGCAATAATCCAAAACCAAATAGACTCATTTTAATTGCCAACTTTCGAGCATTAAAACTCCGCCCGAACTATTCTGATATAGGTTTGAAATAAGGGAAAAGTTTTTAAAAAATACATATTTAACATTTCATCTTCTTTTTAATTGGACATCTTTTTTTTTTGGTCAATTATATACCTAACGTTTGGAAAATTTTTAATTAGACATTACCTTCCATTTTTTTTTCATTCAAAATTTAATAATTAACAATTTAAAAAAATTTTGGGATGTATTTTTTCTAAAAAAATCCAAGGATAATAATTTTCATAAATTTTTTTATTTTACTCCTTAAATGCATGTCACTTGTTTATTGTAGCATTATTATATATTTTTCTCATACGTTGTTTAAATTTTGAAGTTACTCAATTTATTAATATTTAATAATTTCTTAAATTACAAAAACTCTTATATTCGTTTTTTTGTACATTCATTTTCAATTTAATTTGCTAATAAATAAATATAATAAAATTTAGTCATTTAAAAAAATTAAAAAATGTTTTCTTTAATTTATATCTTATCTAATTTGTATTAATGAACAAAAATTTAAAATTACTAAATTTCTAGCGATGGATTGCCTTGAAAAAATATGTCTCAAAATTAAATCTTTTAAATTGTTGACCGTTAAATTTTAGATTAAAAAAAGGAATGAAAGTGTCCAATTGAAAAAATTAAGTAGAAATGGCAAACTAATTTTTTAGAAAATAAATTAATGTTTTTTATTTATTATAATAAAGGAAAATGTGTTGTCATGCAATGTGTTTCAAAAATTGGATCAAAATAAAAATCGACTTTAATATTAGATCATGATTCAATTGAGTTGACTTCAATTTTATTTTTCTCCTAAGAAATTCATAAAATAATTTTTATAAATTAAAATTTTCATAAATTTTTTATTTAACTCCTTAAATGCATGTCACTTGTTTATTGTGGTTTATTATATATTTTTCTCATACGTTGTTCAATTTTTTAAGTTGCTCAATTTATTATTATTTAATAATTTCTTAAATTACAAAAACTCTTATATTCGTTTTTTTGTACATTCTTTTTTAATTTAATTTGCTAATAAATAAATAAATATAATAAAATTTAGTCATTTAAAAAAATTAATAAATGTTTTCTTTAATTTATATCTTATCTAATTTGTATTGATGAACAAAAATTTAAAATTACTAAATTTCTAGCGAAGGATTGCCTTGAAAAAATATGTCTCAAAATTAAACCTCCGTTAAATTTTAGATTAAAAAAAGGAATGAAAGTGTCCAATTGAAAAAATTAAGTAGAAATGGCAATCTAATTTTTTAGAAAATAAATTAATGTTTTTTATTTATTATAATAAAGGAAAATGTGTTGTCATGCAATGTGTTTCAAAAATTGGATCAAAATAAAAATCGACTTTAATATTAGATCATGATTCAATTGAGTTGACTTCAATTTTATTTTTCTCCTAAGAAATTCATAAAATAATTTTTATAAATTAAAAATTTCATAAATTTTTTATTTAACTCCTTAAATGCATGTCACTTGTTTATTGTGGTTTATTATATATTTTTCTCATACGTTGTTCAATTTTTTAAGTTACTCAATTTATTATTATTTAATAATTTCTTAAATTACAAAAACTCTTATATTCGTTTTTTTGTACATTCTTTTTTAATTTAATTTGCTAATAAATAAATAAATATAATAAAATTTAGTCATTTAAAAAAATTAATAAATGTTTTCTTTAATTTATATCTTATCTAATTTGTATTAATGAACAAAAATTTAAAATTACTAAATTTCTAGCGATGGATTGCCTTGAAAAAATATGTCTCAAAATTAAACCTTTTAAATTGTTAACCGTTAAATTTTAGATTAAAAAAAGGAATGAAAGTGTCCAATTGAAGAAATTAAGTAGAAATGGCATTCTAATTTTTTAGAAAATAAATTAATGTTTTTTTATTTATAATAATAAAGGAAAATGTGTTGTCATGCAATGTGTTTCAAAAATTGGATCAAAACAAAAATCGACTTTAATATTAGATCATAATTCAATTGAGTTGCCTTCAATTTTATTTTTCTCCTAAGAAATTCATAAAACAAGTCATAAAATATTAAAGTATTTCACGTATAGCTAATTAAAAGATTTAAATATTTCATATAATAATTTGTATATTATGAGGGATGAATTAGGTCATAATTCTATTTTTAATATGATATTAGAGTTCATATTCAGTTATGCTAGCAGAAACGTCTAATCCTATTGCAACCTTCACACTACATATTAATTATAAGATTTAAATATTTTTTATAATGATTTAAATATTCCATTTTGATCACAATAGTTAATTATAAGACCTAAGTGATTTTTTAGTGACATAAATATCGTTCTTTTTTTAAGCTAATTTTTAAAAGCGACTTATATTTCAAATATATTTTCTTACCTAGCTTAAGTATAATATCAAATTTGAGCATCATTTTGATTAATCTTTACTTAACTAAATACGGGGCTGGCTGAACCAGTTCGATTCGAGAACACTGGAAAAAGGACAATGATGCAATTGTTGACTATGAATTATACAAACCTTGATTAATTGTGCAGCAGAAGCAAAACCTTTTTCTTAGATAAACCTTGATTAATTGTGCTGCTATCTAGCACATTCGGGGACTAGCTAAAAATGGAAATGTTGACCTTGAATAAGACAACTAATTATTATAATTTTCTTCTTTTTTTTTTTTTTTTTAAGCTGAGGCGATTGGTTATATGAAGGCAATTCCAGCCTTTCTGGACCCAAATCTAAAGCCAACAGAGTTCATACATGGAGTGAGTTTTGCTTCTGCTGCTTTTGGTTACGATGACTTCACTGCAAATCAATCAGTAAGCCCCTAATTTATACCCTTCTAATTAATCTTGAAGTAATGTTTGGCTTTGGCAGTGTCCAAGCAGAGAGAGTATTTCAAGCACTACAAGCTCCATCTGAGTCGGTTAGTAGGAGAGAAGATGGCAGAAAATACCACAAGAAATGAAGTCTTTATTATGAGTAGGGGTACTAATGATTTTCTTCAAAATTACTACTTGGACCCAATTTGCCCATCCCAATTCACTATAGATCAATACCAAGATTATTCGGTGTCTCGTATGGTCCACAACTTCAAATCCATTAATCAATTATAATATCCTTTAAAAATCGATTTTTTTTTCTTTATCCGTCTTTATTTTATTTTTTTTTTACTTTTTTATTAATATAACCCTATTTATTATACCTTATTATTTGACAAAAATGAACTAATATTTTTATTTTTTAAATATTATTTCTAATAACATAAGGCTTAGATATTTTGAATATTCTATTCAAAGTTTATAATTATTTAAACGCTAGATTTTTTTTGTCCTCTATTTCTTATCTTGTTTTGCTAAAGCTAAATCAGGATGGGCGTTTAAGAGTCGGTTAAAAAAAAAAGTTCAAAATAAAAATGTTTCTTTAAGAGGTTACGTACGATTTCAAATAAATTTTACCATTAATATATCAAACTAACCAAATTGGACAATTGTAAAGAGAAAAAAATCACGGAAATGGCCATGACAAATGCTATCGAAGAAGAATCCTTTCCGATCTCGGAGGAGGATACAAAGGTGAAACAGAGAGATTCTGATAATGACAAAGATTATAGAAGGATGTTGTTATTGGGAACTATATATTGCGGAAGCTAATATGGAAGATGTCATGGAATCATCCAACATCTCTATTAAACCAAGAGAAGTTACAATAGACAAATCAGGAAAGACTCCAATAGTGACACTGTCTCCCGATCTAAAAAACCGATTGGAGAAAGCTCTTGAGAAAGCTATAGTGGTGAACATTTTAGGTAAAACTATTGGCGATAAAGCCCTCAGTAATAGACTCAGGTCATTGTGGGATGATCATGAAGTAAAAATTTTGGACATCTAATAAGGATTCTATCTAGTACATACTTAACATTTCAAAAATGGACTCTTGAATTTTGGGTATCCAACAAGCGCATCAGTAAAACAATGGTATGAGTGTGGCTACCAAAACTTCCCTTACAGTATGATCTGAAAAATATTATTATGGTTATTTCTGCTGTTGTGGGTGAAGTGATGAAGGTGGACTATAACACAAGTGGGTTTCACAGAGGTTGTAACCTCCGTAATTAGGACCTATAAGTTATGTTTTTCTTTAATGATAGTTGGGGGTTGATTGAAGTTTAGGAAGTTTGGTTATACCTTTTTCACCCCTCTACAAAGCTAAGTGTAAATATTCAACACTCCCAGCTTGGATGTAAAAGTTTGGAATATAGTGACATGGTGGGCTTTAGTAAATAGGTCTGCTAGTTGATTACAAGATCAAATTGGCAATAGCTTGATTAATCCTTATGCCACTTTCTCTCGAATGTAATGACAGTCCAAGTTTATATATTTTGTACGTTCATGATGAATAGGATTATGTGCCAAGTTAATGGTAGAGAGATTATCACAGAAGAGAGGAATAGGTGATTGTTGTTGCTGTAGATCTTGTAGTAGATAGGTAATTCGTTGTAGTTCTTCAATTGATGATGTCAAAGCTCTATATTTTACCTCTATGGAAGATTTTGATATGATATTTTGCTTCTTTTACCTCTAGGCTATCAATGAAGATCCAAGAAAAATACACATGCTTGAAATAGATATTTTTGTGGTTGGATAGGTTGCCCAATTAACATCACTAAATGTTTGAAGTAAAGTGTTGTTGCTAGGGAAGAATAGACATTGACCAGGATTTTGTTTAACATATCTTAAAACTTTGTGTGCATTTTTAAGTGGTATTCTATTGGTGTATCCATAATTTGACTTAAAAAGTGGACTGCATAACATAAATCTGGTCTTGTATTAGTAAAGTATAATAATCTTCTGATTAGTTTTTCGATATGAGAAGATGTCACTCAGTAAAAGCGAATATGCTTTTGTTGTTTGTTTCTAAAGAACAATTGGAGTAGGCACAGTTTTTAGCATTTAAGAAACATGTATCTTGTAGAATTTCAAGGGCATACTTGCGTTGTCATAGATGAATGCCATTTATTGATCTTGCTACTTCAAAGCCAAGGAAGAATTTCAAAGGTCTAGGGTCTTTTATCTTGAAAGCTTCATAAAGGAAGGACTTTACTGATTTGATTTGAGCCATGTCATTATCTACTAACATTACATCATTTACAAAGATAAGAAGTGCAAGAAAACTTTGTGAGATAAATTTTATAAAGAGAGATGAATATGATTTGCTTGTTTGAATCCTTGTGTTAAAAGTGACTCTGTCAACTTCATATTCCATTATTTACTGGCTTGTTTAAGTCCATACAAACCCTTTCATAGTTTACATACTTTGTTTTAGGAGTGCAAACTAGGTGGAGAGATCAAATATACCTCTTCAAATAAGTTTTCATGTAAAAAAATGCTATTTATATCTAGTTGTTCTAAAAACTAGTGTTTAACAGCAACCATTGTCAATAAGGTTCTAATGGAAATTATTATGGCTACTAGTGAAAAGTCTCTAGGTAATCAATTTATTTCTCGTGGGTGTAACCTTTGGCTATAGACATAGCTTTATATCGTTCTTTGCTACCATTAAAATTGTATTTAATTTTGAAAATCCACTACATCCAATTGGATGTTTTCCAACTGGTAAGTCAGTTAAAAGACATGTATTGTTAATTTGCAGTGCATTTGTGCACAAGTTTTTGGTTCTATTTGATATGAAATGCTAACAGAAAAAGCTTTATGAGAAGAAGATAAATGTGAATAGGATATAAAATCAATAATGGGATAAAGAAATGTACTTTACCTCCTTGTGCACTAACAAAAGATTGATCCTGCTTAGCTGAACTACAGTAAGTAATTAAACAATGATAATCTTGTAAGTAATTGGGTGGCCTTTTGTGTTTGGTGGACTAACTAAAAGGCTAAGAAGAGCTATTAGAGGTGATGTTATGATTTTGTTAGGGCTGAGTTATAGGTTGACCAGATAAAGAGATATCATCTGAAATGTTATGAATTTTAGAATTTGGCAAAACAAAGTCTGAATGTTGCATCTTAGATTTTGGAAGAGGAAAAATACTTTCATAAAAATAAATATCTCTCGAAATAATAATTTGATTTGTGTAATATCTTCAAATATAATTAGCATTAAAGCAATTATATAAACCAATATTATGAAACCTTTCTTTTTGAAATATGATTTAAATAAAACTTTCCTTTAAACACCTTATTTGTATCATGACTATAATGACTATTTAAAAATTTATATAAAGAAAAGTAAAAGAGAAAATCAAATAATTATTTTATTACACTGAATTACTGCATAAGTTTTACATAACCTGTAGTTTACAAACAACACTCCATAAAGGAAAAAATACAAGTCCTTTTTAATTCATGGAACTTAAAACCAAAATGTCCTAGCGTATCACCCACTCAACTGTATTTTGTCTTATGACTCATCCTGCAAGCTCTCATTCTCTATTAGTAACTATCAAACCGACTATAACTCGTACCTAACAGTATATATATATATATATATATATATATATATATATATATATATATATATATATATATATATACACACATACATACATACATACAAATAACTGTATAGATTTAAGTCATGCATATACAATCATTTCCATTTATATCATGCCTTTATACCATGTTAATACATTACTTTTGTTAAACATACATATTAACCTTACTAACATCCTTAACTGAATTCATATATCACTATTCATATTATTTGCTTTATATTCATGCATAGGAATACACATTTTAATTGTTACATACCTTTTTACCATATGAACATACATACTTCTAACATAGATCACAACGATGCAACGTGCATCCATATAAGGTCATATCCTCATTACACCATCTTTGTAACACCCTCTCACCCAAACCGCACGTGCCAGGATGCGAGGGCGCTACTGCCTGTTTTCTTTACTTTTTTAAATCGCTATTTTCTTTTATGTTTGCTATAGAGCCAGATATTTTTTTATATAATAAATAATGTACATTTTATTTACATAAGATAATATTTATAAATACCAATTTACTATTTAACAAACTTTGAAAACTAATTTACAACTTATAAGTATATATAATGCAGAAAGCAAAATACAAGAGTTCAAAAGTTTGTGATCCACTATTTCGAGATCAACTGCTTTAATTTGAATAGGATCGCCGCTTGCTTTATCTACCACATTTAGTTACCTTTCTATATTTGTGCGGAAAGAAACTCTCAAACTAAGCTCTAAGGTTAGTGGTGCATATAAATAAGACAATATACTATATTATGCAATAAGCATTAACATGTATCATTTTGTGCATTAAAATATTTGCATGTTATTTCTATCAACATGTCCCTATTTCATACAATTATAAATATCATGCTCACATATACAATGTTATTTTCATTTATCTCTGATGGTAAGTTACTCTTTTAATTTCTGTAGTATTATATCTCAATCTCATATCATAATCATTTTTTTCTAACTTATCTTCATTATCTTGCCCACATCATTCTAAATTTGGATTGACTGGATACGAGTTATGGATCAGGAGCGCTCCCAGAGCTATAGTTACCCTGTCCACTATCTAGCTCAAAAGAGCTTCTCAATTTAATGACGCTCCCAGAGCTTAAGCCACATTGATTGAATATTATTTCATCATAGATGAAAAATCGGACCAAGGGCGCTCTCCGAGCTTAAGCCACCTTGTCCTCAATTTATATGTGCTCTACAAAGCTTCTCAATTCAATGGCATTCCCATAGCTTAAGCCACATTGATCGAGCATCTTAGATCAATGGCACTCTTTGAGCTTAAACCACATTGATCGAGGAATATCTCATATAGTACGGTACCATTCGCCCCCATAATGAAATGTCATTTATCCTGTTTCAAGTCTGTAGATAGAGTAATGAGCATCTTCGTATTTTCACATTAATCATATATCTTTATTTAATTTTAATTTACATCCATTTCATCATTCTCATATTATACATATCATCATCATCATTCTTAGATTTTGACACATCAATATTCTCATGCATCAACATCTCAATGTTCTTGTTTTACAAACATATCATCATGCTCATACATACTGGATAATATCTTTTCATTTGTTTAACTAGATACATCAGTAGAAAATCATATTCATAATTTTATTTAAAAATAGAGCATTCACGGCCGTGACTACTAATTCATGCCCGTGAATTATTTCACACCCATAATCCAAAGCCGTGAATGCTACTGGAATGAATCGTGCCAAAAGCATTCATGGTCATGAATACTCATTCGTACCTATGAATGAGTTCACGTCCGTGATCCAAACCGTGAATGCTTCTGGACTCAATAGTACCATTTCCTCACTAAAGTCACAACCGTGATACAAATCAGTCACAATTGTGAACCATCAAGTTCACGCCCATGACCCAATAGTCATGCCTATGACTTTCTGCAGGAAATCTGCAAATTCACATTTCATTCATTCTAAATACACCAAATCATATCAAAACACAACTCATGCATTTTTGGAGTCCTTTATTCAACATATCACGACCTAATACATATAATGCCTTAATCATAATTAAATTCTCTAACATGCATCACTTAATTCAAAAAATCACAAAAATCTCATTCTTTATCTCTAACATATGGTTTCATGCCATATTCATCATTAATGCATTTCAATCATCAATTAACATACTAAACATGCATTATTTCAAAAAAAGATAGACTATTGCCTTAAATTATGCACAAACCTTAATCTTTCTTTTTCAGTCTTCTAGGTAGCTTTCTCTTTTCCTTTGCTTTTTAGGGTTTGTTCCTTGTCACTTGGAACTCATACAACATCATAGATCATTATTATCATAAGATTTTCTCAAGACCCTAAACTTTCTTATTCTCTCTCAAGACCCTAAACTTTCTTATTCTCTCTCAAAACCCTAATTTCTCTCTCTTTCCATATGAGTTTTGGATGAGCTCAAAATTCAAATTTCTTTAAGAAAAGATGAAGAAGAAGAAGAAGAATCACTTCTTACCTTACCCTTCTCTTCACTTGATCACAACTTTGGAGATTTTCTCTCTCTACCAAACTTGATTTTTCTTCCTCTTTCTTGCTCTTCCCAGCTTTTTTAGAAGTTATAGATCATGAAAATCACTTACTCTTGATCTTTTCTCCCTCTTCTATTCCTTTCTCTCTCTAAACTTCTTTAAGCTTTATAATCACTTAATTAGGCATATATCACACAATTTAGTCATTACTTGATTAATTTCAATCAAAAATCAGTATTTAAACTCCAATCGATCAAATATGTCAATTTCGCGACACGTGCGACTCGGTGTCTAAATTAGCGAATATTACAATCTTCATAGCCATGTCATAATACACACTCAATGTGATCCTTACCTTTTTAACCATGTTTACACGCATACATTGTACATTTATACCACAACATCATACCAACCATATTATTTTTTTAACACTTTTTCGTAATACTGGTTTTTATTATTTTGCATTTATTAACCTATTTCAAACATATATTCATATCTTATAATCATTTAATTATATTCTGTATATCACATCATTTCATTATATTCCACATATTTTGTTTTTCATATACTTTTTACTTTACTTTGTCCAAAACACTAAATCAGACTATCTGGATACAGTGTTGCCCAGATATTGAGCCAAGAAGGGGGGTTGAATTGGAGTTTAAAAATTTAACTTTAAAGTGCGGAAATAAAAAGTTAAGTTTATGAGGGATAGAAAAATTTAACACAAGAATTTTCATAGAGGTTCGGGTGTTAACAAACCCTACTCCTCTCCGCAATTGCAATCGGGAGTTTCACTAACACACTAAGTGTTACAATGGAGTTTTACAAGCTTACTCCCAACTATGGTGTTTCTCACAATGGCTCACACCTAACCAATTTCTTGTGTTTTATAGGCTCACACAAACAACCGTTACTTTATGTTTTACAGACTCACACAAACAACCTTTCCCTTGTGTTTTAAAGGCTCACACAACTAACCCTTACAAGTGTTCTACTCTTAACCCAAAAATACCCAAAACTCACTTGAGTAATAAATGATTACAGAGAAAAACACTTACAACTCTTTATTGCTCAATAAATGATGAGAAAAAAGATTTTCATAGAGAATAGATATTTGTTTTGAAAGTATTAAATGTACAAATAGCTTACAAAAAGAATTTGATTCAAAGTATTAGCTATCCATTTGTTTTGAATGCATAAATGACTTGCATTTATACTCCCATGGTGAATTATAGCCGTTAGAATGCATTTAATGCGAAACTAGCTGTTGCACCAACCCTAATAATCGTGCCTGACATTTTTCTCTTTCATCTTTCACGGGTGTGACTATATTTGTCACGATTGTGACTATTCTTCTAAGCCGTGACTGAAGTGGTGACATTGGCCGTGAAGCATTCTGGAAGGTTTTGAAATATTGGGTCACGGGCGTGACATATATCTTCACGGGCGTGGCAACCTTCCAAGCCGTGATCCAAATGATGACTTTGGTCGTGAAGCTCTCTGGAAGGATTTGTCATGAAGGTTCACGGACATGATATTTAATTCACAGAAGTGACTAAAAAGTTCATTCACGATTGCTATCTTCCTTCATGGTCGTGAACTTCAAATGTTGGTTTGTTGGCGGTTAGCTTCATCACGGGCGTGACACATAGGATCACGGGCGTGAACATGCTACTTCTTCAATTTTACCTTTTGAAGATTAATCTTTCATTCTCCATTCTTGCTAATATATTTCATACCCTGTTCAATAGACTTAGAAAACAAGTATGTTAAATACAATATTGCTATTTTATTTGTTATCAAAATAACGGAAATACCCCTCAAGGTTCAACAATCTCCCCCTTTTTGATGGTGACAAATAATCTAGCAATATGTGCTTTTGAGAAGTCTCCCCCTCAAAAGATGCTTAGGATAAAAAATTGATGAAGTGCAAGAATTGTAAAGAATGATGAAGTGTAGCATTAAAATAAACTTTCTAGTTTTAAGTATATGCAAGTTATATGTAAAGTATACTTAAGATATATTTAAGGTGTATAAAGCTCAATTGCATACTTGCATATTCATTTTTGAATCAAATTTTAAGTATTGTACTTAACTCAAAATATTGCTATTTTCTCCCTACTTAACTCAATATATTTGTAGGTTCTTTATTTTGATTCAAAATTAAATATTGCTTGCACTTATCTTAATATATTGCTAGTTTCTCCCCCTTTTGTCATCAACAAAAAGAATATCAATAAAGATAAACCATAATGGAAAAAAAAGAAAATATATTAATGTTGAAAGAGAAGTACAAACCAAAGTAAATAAAATTCAAAAAGGAAATTTAAAATTTCCTACAAACAAGCAAGCTAGAAACAAACATAACAAGGCTAACAGAGACATCTAGCTTATCATCTAGCTGGACATCCTATCCCTAAGATGAGCAACTTTTGCCTCAAGACTGTCCATCTGAGACTCCATGAAGTCTTTGAGGTTCTCCAACCTCTCGTCCATCAAAGCCTGCAGCTGCTCAAATCATGGTGCCAATAGGTCAACCACTTGTTGAGCCAAATTTGGTGTGGAAGCCGAGGATTGTCCGATGTCCTGCTCAACTGCTGGAGGTGCCTCCTCAACTTGAGCCATTTTTCTCTGCTGGATTCCATGGAGGCCAGCTTTGAAGCCCTCCGAGTCATTGTCTTCCCATATGATTTTGCTAGTAGTGTCGATGAATCGGTAGTAAATGTTGTTCTCATGGAAAATTCGAATAGCCAATCCCATCTTGATGAAGGACTCTATATCCAATCAGTCTCGAGGATGCCCTGGGATGAGATTAAAGTGATGATCATCCAACTTCAGATATCCAAGCTTCAAGGCTATGTGGGATACATACCCACCAATAAGTATGTCTCCGGAGGGCTTGGTGGAAATGGATAGGAGATGGTTCACAAACCATCGAGAAAGTGCCACTGTGAGACCTCTTCGGGCCATCTCCAAGAGAAAAAGCTCAGACTTCCGAATGGTGCCATTGCTGTCTCCTCGGGAAAAGATGTTATAGGTTAGAAACCTATGCAGATATTTGTGCATTGGGGACCGGAGATGAGTGTTCTTGGTCTTCTTTATGTCCCAGCTGCAATCCGTACCAAAGTGAGTCCATGCTCGAGTTGCATAGAACTCCTCTTCGCTGTCGTTGAGGATGTCGTCCGAGGGTATGTTGAATAAATCCCCGAATTCTATGGCAGAGAGAGTGTTCAGATTGCTGCACAGTTGAAATTTCACTACGCCAGTGGGAGACACTTGCAAAGTGCTCAAGAATTCCAAGGTAGGCTCCCTCAAGATGGGCTGATGAATGTCCACAAACTCCTTCAAATGACAAGCCTGGAGTTACTCTATCGTCGTATCGTCTGCCACTCAAAAGACTTTGATAAAATGAAAGGTCTTTTCTTAAGGGTTGAGTACCTAGGATGGCAATGCTCCGGGATTTTGTTCATTAGGTAGTCTGAATACCTCTTGGGAGCATGAGATTTTTTCCTAGTACCCTTTGATGAGCCGGTTTCCATGTTGATTGAAGAAATGAACTTTAAAGAGTTTGAAAAAGTTTGATATAATTTGTGAGGAAACCCTAAGGAAAGATGAATTTTGATAATGGAAGAGGTTTTTGATGGTATTTATAGAAGAAATTTGTGACTAGGGGGCCGAAATCTTCAATGTACCATTCAATGTGTGTAAATGAGAGCAGTTTCAAGAAGTTGGAAAGTTGAAATGTGAAAAATAACCGGTAGAAATGTTATATAGCCGATACCTTCACAGGCGTAAAATATGTAGTCACGGACGTGAAATGTCGTATTCACGATTTGCTGAAGGGGTGCTCTACCCTTGAATAAAGGCGTGAAATGGTTCACATTCGTGACATTTGAATGTCACGGGCGTGAATGATGAACTATCACGGTGGTGAAAAAGGAGTCACGAGCGTGAAGTGTTGAATTTCACTACTTATGCCCGTGAAACAAAGCGTGAACGCTTCTGTGAGTTTTTGGTGAAAAATGTTCACGGGTGTGAACAATGCTTTTCACGGGAGTGAATGAAATCGTGAATATAGGCTTCACTACTTGAAGCCGTGAACCATGTCGTGAATCAAGTCGTGAAAGCTACTGGTTCTTTTAACTATTTAATTCACGGGCGTAAACATATGTCACGTGTAACACCACATCTTATGCATTTAAGTATAACTTGGCTCTGTATCAAATAATCACACATAGCATGCTGGAAAAACAAAATATCCTGTTAATAGTGATAGTAAATTTTTTTTATATCCTGTAATATTATTCAATGACTTTGCAAGTCTCATATCCTATAATTTCATTAAATGACTTGTAAGTCTCATATCTTGTAATATTATTCAACGACTTTGCTAAGTTAACACTGAGGTTTTCACCACAACATAATATATATCACATATATCAACATAAACTTTACACATAAGTATTTTCGAGTTGCTTTCATTTATACATTTTTAAACTCATTCCAAAATGACTATACATATTCAAGCACGTAAATACAAAATATAGATGACATATTTTCATGCTTGTGTGAAATGCAAGGAGAGAGAGTGATGAGGCTCGGCCAGTGACCTGTGCTCCATGTTTTTTATACGCTACTCAAAATGAGCTATCACTTTTCTTTACCTGAAAAATGATGCAAATTGATGAGTTGCGGCTTAGTGAGAATAACCATCAAATGAGCTCTAAAGTATCGAATAACTCATAATAATAACTCACAAATCCAATACATACCATGTATTCCATTCCATTCATCAGTATCATATAAATATCAATAAAGTTGAAACATATAATCATTACTCCTTACGTATGCAAATGCTTTTCTTATTTCATTTTGTTGTGACTAAGTTAAACAGACATTTCCCCGGGTTTCCATGTGAACATTTGCATTTGCTAGCTAGCTTGATCATTTGTTTCATTTGCACATTTGTTGGGCCATAGGCCTCTTCTTTTGCTTTACAATATCGATTAACTAGTCACAATGCCTTTTTAGTTCATATGCATATGCACTTGTATTTAAGCATTCATCAACCATATCATCTTTATCGTATACAACATACATATATTTCATATATACCTCATATGTTACGCATATACCTTGCATATACTATACATATACCATGTATATACATCACATATGTCAAACATATACCTCAAATATACCACAAGTATACCATTTATATGTACCACAATGTCACAAATTATCCATCATTACATTATCAAGGACTAATCATGACAATCATATGAATCACATAGCAAGCAACATTCATTTGCACTAAAGAATTCAATTGATAATTAGACTCACCGTTCTCCTTTGATTCCGACCCCTAACTTATTGTCTATCCGCTTCTTGTAGGTCTCCAATATGTTGCGAGCCTAATATGAAAACATAATTGATTAAATCATGATTAGGGAGACTTAATGTGACTTAAACAAATTAATATGCATTGTTCACGTCAATAGTTAAGATTTTTCCTATGAGGCAGTGTGACCTTATGGGACTGTTTAGCCTATAACTTTTTCTATACTTGACCAATTAATATGATTATTATTCATAATTAAAAATAACATATAATTATATAACATATTAAAATTTCAGACTAATTGGATCATTGTAAAATTTTTGGTGGAATTTCTAAGTGTGTTCTGTTTTCTACCTTGTTTTATGTCTTTAGGCAGTTTCAGGGTACTCATTTGGGTTCATCATAACTTATAATATATAAGTCCTATTTTAACAAAAATTTACAGACACTTATATGGGTTTATATGAAACATTTTTCATGTTTACAACTTTTATCAATTATGTCTATAAGGTCTTTAAATTATAATAAACATTTTACTGGTCCAGAATAGAATTGGCTTCCGAACCGGTATGACTTCCAAAAGTCATAACTTAGTCTATACATAACATATTAAGCTGAAGTTAGCACCAAAATTTAGCTACGACGTATAAATATAACTGTCATATTTTATCATTTACATAATCTAGCTCTAACGAGCTCAAATTAGCCAAACAAGTTTCTAGATCTGCCCAGGGCACCCCGTAGGCAGTTCAAACCATGGAACAATCATGGTGCCATTCACCATAACACAAAATTTACAAGACATATGAACCTTAAATTTGGTATACAGATACATAACACATATATCTACAACTTTTATGTTTTGGGGTACTTCAAATATTGGCTTTAACATATCCAAAACTAACAAACACAGTAGCTAACTTACTTAGGGTTCACATCCGGACCAGTTTCATTAAGAAGAGGATATCTCATTATATACACCACATATTAAAAAAAATATTTATATATACATAAATATAAGACATAAAGGAACAACTTTTGTGTTTTAAGCTTTTCCAGAATCAATTTATATTGATATCAAAATTGGGGTGCAAATCAATGCCTATTAATGAACCTTAGCAACTCAAATCAACCTTATAGCAATAAGAATTGATTACTTACCAAGAACAAACTTGCAAGGGATAAATTTGCCTCAAAAACCAAATGAAATAAGGAAGAATAGGAGGCTGGAACTTGAGAGAAAATAGATTGAAGAAATGAAGCAAAGAAGAAGAAGAAGGTGAGGATGGAAATGAATATAGTGGTTGCCTAATAAGTTAAAAGGCACCACCATTTGTTTCACCCGTCCACTCCTTTTTTTTTCTTTTTCTGACTTTTTATTTTATTTTATTTTATTTTTTCTAATTATTCTTATTATTATTACACAATTCAACACAATATCCAATTTAATCTTAATCTAGTCATTTTGCATACTTTAATTTGATCACCTTATTTCATTTATTTTTAATATTTTTTATCCTCATTTAGATTATAAATACACATGTATGATTCGATACAATTGCAATGTACTAGGAACGTAGCTAGTGCATGTTATGGGCTTGTTCCTACGAAAATACGTATGAAATGCATGTGTTCAATTTAATTATATGCAAGATGCATATGTTCAAATGAAATGCATGTGGAGAAGGTTGAGGATGTTACATCACGGGCTTGAATTGCCTAAAATTTCCATCAAATAAAATTAAGTCCTAAAACAAGACTAAATCATTTTTATGAAGATTCTATCCCTTATAACATAAATTTCCATCAAATTTACTACCTTATATCTAGTGAGATGATACAAAAGCAAGATTATCTCTTAAGATTTGACAATTTGGCAATCACAAGGTTAATCCATCAATCATACCAAATTCTCTTCTAATGAAATTAAATCTTTCCTTATTTAGAGACTTAGTGAATATATCTGCCAATTGATTTTCTGTGCTTATAAATTCCAATACAACATCTCCATATTGAACATGATCTTTAATAAAGTGGTGTCTAATGTCAATATGCTTACTTCTAGAATGTTGAATGAGATTCTTTAATAGATTTATAGCACTTGTATTGTCACATTTAATAGGTAAATGGTTCATATCATGACCATAGTCCTTAAGTTGTTGTTTCATCCAAAGGATTTGTGTACAACAACATCCTGCTGCTACATACTCTGCTTCAGCAGTTGAAAGAGCAATTGAAACTTGTTTCTTGCTAAACCAAGAAACTAAGCACTCTCCAATAAAGTGACAAGTACCTGAAGTACTTTTTCTATCTAAAAGACTATGAGCATAGTCTGCGTCTGAATATCCTACAATATAAAAGGATGAGTTTCTAGAATACCACAAACTTAGATGTAATGAGTCATGTAAATATCTTAGAATTCTTTTTACTGCATGTAAATGAGACTCTTTTGGACATGATTGAAATCGTGCACATAAGAAAATACTATACATTATGTCGGGTCTAGAAGCAGTAAGATATAAAAGTGATCCGATCATACTTCTATAAAGTTTTTTATTAATGCTCTTACCCTTTTCATCATTGTCCAATTTTGTTGATGTGCTCATTGGAGTCTTGGCATTCCAGCATCCTTCCATTCCAAATTTCTTAATTAAATCTTTGACATATTTTGATTGGTTGATGAATATGCCCTCATTGTCTTGTTTTATTTGTAGACCAAGGAAATATTTAAGCTCTCCCATCATGCTCATTTCAAATTCCTTAGTTATACACTTAGCAAATTCTTGACAAAACAATTCATTAGTAGAACCAAATATGATATCATCAACATAAATTTGAACAATTAGAATATCATGCTTACGTTTTTTAATGAATAATGTGGTGTCAACATTCCCCTTTGTAAAGTTATTTTCTAAGAGAAAAAAACTTAGTCTTTCATACCAAACTCTTGGGGCTTGTTTCAAACCATATAAAACTTTTGAAAGTTTAAAAACATGATTTGAAAAATCATAGCTTTCAAAACCTGGTGGTTGTTCTACATAAACTTGTTCTTCTATATAACCATTTAGAAAGACACTTTTCACATCCATTTGAAAGAGTTTGAAATTCATGTGACATGAATATGCTAAAAGTATTCTTATGGCTTCTGATCTAGCTACAGGTGCATAGGTCTCATCATAATCTATTCCTTTTTCCTGATTATATCCTTTTGCAACTAATCTAGCCTTATTCCTAGTTATTGAACCTTGTTCATCTAGTTTATTTCTAAATACCCATTTGCTACCTATAATTTGATGATCCTTGGGTTTAGGTACTAAGGTCCATACCTTACTTCTCTCAAATTGGTTGAGTTCCTCTTGCATTGCAATCACTCAACTTTCATCATTAAGAGTCTCATCAACATTTTTAGGCTCAATTTGAGAAATAAAAGCAAGGTCAGTGGCTAAATGTTTGAAATGGGATATAGTACTTACTCCCCTTGAAGGATCACCAATGATTTACTCCTTGGCTAAATGTTTGAAATGGGATATAGTACTTACTCCCCTTAAAGGATCACCAATGATTTGCTCATTGGGATGATCTTTTGTCATTCTCCCTTCCTTTGGGAGTTCTTGCCCATTTTCTTCTTGAGCTTGAGGTAGAGAATCATCTAGATTTGAATCTTCTTGATCATTTTCTTATTTTCCATTTCCAAGATCAAGTCTTTCCATAGTTCCTACAACATCATCAAGAACACTACCTTTCACAAGATCAAGTCTGCTAGATTCATTAAAAACAACATGCATAGATTCTTCAACAGTTAATGATCTTTTATTAAATACTCTATATGCTTTACTAGTTGTAGAGTATCCTAAAAAGATACCTTCATCAGATTTAGAGGCAAATTTTCCAAGGTTGTCCTTGGTATTCAATATGAAACACTTGCATCCAAATACTCTAAAGTATGATATCAAGGGCTTTCTTCCATTCCATAGCTCAAATGAGGTTTTGTTTAAAAGAGGTCTTTTGAAAACTTGATTTGAAATATAACAAGCAGTGTTTGTGGGTTCTGCCCAAAAGTAAGTTGGTAGACCATACTCATTGAGCATTGTTCTAGCCATTTCAATTAAAGTTCGATTTTTCCTTTCAACTACCCCATTTTGTTGAGGTGTCCTAGGAATGATTAGATAATTCATGTAAGAGGTTACCAGACATTCATTGGAAGTAAAGATTACTTTGTTTCCTTTATCACATAATTGACTAACACTCAACAAGTTATGTTTCATGCCATCAACGAGTAAGACATCTTTAATAAAAGTAGTACCATTAATACTAATAGAACCAATGCTAATTACCTTACCCTTAGCATTGTTTCCAAAGGTAACTTTACCTCCATTAATACTTTTGATTTCATTGAATAGCTCTGTGTCTCCTGTCATATACCTTGAGCATCCACTGTCTACTAGCCAAGCATTTTTGTTCATTGTGGACTTGAGGCATACCTATAGAATCACAGTTCAAGTATGATTTTTAGGTACCCAAATGAGCTTGGGTCCTTAAGGGTTAGCACATGAAGGTTCCCAATGAGCCTTCCTTATCCAACAATGTTTATTTATATGACCAATCTTCATACAGTAATTACACCATTTAGGTCTAACATTGCTTTTTGGTCTTACAATATTTTTGAATGTCATATTTCTATTAGACTGATCTTGAAAACAATGGCATGCACAATTATAATTAATTGGTGCTTTCCTAGATATATGCTTCTTATACATAAAGGCATGATTATTCTTTTTATGTATAAAAAGTTTAGTGCACTTATTCCTAGGTGATGTTCCAACAGGTGTGGAAATGTGAGGTTCACTAGACTTAACAAAACTGATTTTGTGAGAGGATGATGATGTGTCCTTAAAACCTAGACCATGCCTAATTAAATGTGGTCTTTGAGTCACAATGAAAGTATTTAAACTCTCTTTTCCTTTGTGGAATTTTGAAATTGAATTTCTAAGTTCCTCAACTTCATTTTTTAAAGCATTATTTTCTTTAAGCAAGGAATTAGTTGAGGGTTTTGATGAGTATTCATCGAATGATTTTTGAAGAGATTCATTAGATGATTTAAGCTTTATGTTCTCCTTTTGTAAAACATCTATTTTGTTTTTTAAATTAGAGATGTTATTTCTATAAGTACTGAATTTACTTCTATATTTCTCTAATTCTATATTCAATTCTTTTATAAGGCTTTGCTCATCATCATCATCACTATCACTATCATTATCATTATCACTACTATCATTATTGAAAGAGTATGAGTGTAGTGATCTTACCTTATTCGAGACGTGATCCTCAATAGCCATGAAACATAGGTTGACCTCTTCGCTTTCATTATCATCTCTTTCACTTGAAGAGCTTTCATCATCCCATGTGGCTTTGTGACCTTTCTTCCCATTGTCTCTTTGGTATTTGCTCTTATGCTTCTTGAGCCTTCGACATTCTAGTTTAATGTGCCATTTCTTTCCACATTCATAGCATTTTACCTCTTCTTTACTTCTTTGTGCATCATTAGAAGTTTGTTTGAGGTTTCTTTGCCTAAATTTTCTGGAGTTGCTCATTTTCTTCTTAATGATTCTTTTCAGCCTTCTTGAGAGCATAGCAATATCCTCATTTCATTTATAATGGCTAGAAGACGGTTGGTCATGTCAGTGATTGACTCATTTGATTTCATCTTGAAGAGCTCATATTCTGAGGTAAGAAATTGAATCTTCTTGGATTTGACTTGCTTAGTTCCTTCATGATAATTTTCCAATGTCTTCCATATGTTGTAGGCTGTTGGGCAGTATTATATTCTTCCACATTCTTTAATGAATAATGAGCTTGAGAGAATTGTCATTGCCTTCTTGTTTTTGGAATTTGCTCTTCTTTGAGGCTCTGTCCAATCATCTCTTGATAAGATTTATTCTTCACCATCAGTTCCTCTTTTGGGTGATGGTGTCCATTCTTTTCGTACACTATCCCAGACTTCAATTCCTTCACTATCCAGGTATGTCTCCATTTGAAACTTCCAATGGACATAATTTGCTCCATCAAAGTAAGGTTTGAGACTTTGGAATCCTTCACTGGCCATATCCTAATCTTTACTAGCGCTTTTTAGGCTTCAATGCTAGACAAAGCTCTGGTACCAATTGTTGCCCAGATATTGAGCCAAGAAGGGAGGTTGAATTGGAGTTTAAAAATTTAACTTTAAAGTACGGAAATAAAAAGTTAAGTTTATGAGGGATAGAGAAATTTAATACAAGGATTTTTATAGAGGTTTGGGTGTTAACAAACCCTACTCCTCTCCCCATTCGCAATTGGGAGTTTCACTTATACACTAAATGTTACAATGGAGTTTTACAAACTTACTCCCAACTATGGTGTTTCTCACAATGACTAACACCTAACCAATTCCTTATGTTTTACAAGCTCACACAAACAACCTTTCCCTTGTGTTTTACAGGCTCACACAAACAACATTTCCCTTGTGTTTTAAAGGCTCACACAACTAACTCTTACAAGTGTTCTACTCTTAACCCAGAAATACCCAAAACTCACTTGAGTAATAAATGATTACAGAGAGAAACACTTACAACTCTTTATTGCTCAATAAATGATGAGCAAAAAGATTTTCACAGAGAATAGATATTTGTTTTGAAAGTATTAAATGTACAAATAGCTTACAAAAAGAATTTGATTCAAAGAATTAGCTATCCACTTATTTTGAATGCATAAATGAGTTGCATTTATACTCCCATGGCGAATTATAGCCGTTAGAATGCATTTAATGCGAAACTAGCCATTGCACCAACCCTAATAATCGTGCCTGACATTTTTCTCTTTCATCTTTCACGGGTGTGACTATATTTGTCACGGTAGTGAATATTCTTCCAAGCCATGACTGAAGTGGTGACATTGGCCGTGAAACATTCTAGAAGGTTTTGAAATATTGGGTCACGGGCGTGACATATATCTTCACAGGCGTGACAACCTTCCAAGCCGTGATCCAAGTGGTGACTTTAGTCATGAAGCTCTCTGGAAGGATTTGTCATGAAGGTTCACGGGCATGACATTTAATTCACATGAGTGACTAAAAAGTTCATTCACGATTGCTATCTTCCTTCATGGCTGTAAACTTCAAATGTTGGTTTGTTGGCGGTTAGCTTCATCACGGGTGTGACACACAGGGTCACGGGCGTGAACATGCTACTTCTTCAATTTTATCTTTTGAAGATTAATCTTCCATTCTCCATTCTTGCTAATATATTTCATACCCTGTTCAATAGACTTAGAAAACAAGTATGTTAAATACAATATTGCTATTTTATTTGTTATCATCAAAATGACAGAAATACCCTTCAAGGTTCAACATACGGTTTGTGATATAAGGGCATTTTCTGAGCTTCAACCACCCTGTTTACTAATTATGCATGCTCATCCGAGTTTTCCAAGTCAAAGATGCTTTTCGAGCTTTAGCCACCTTTATTGAGTATAAAAATAGGATAATGACATTCTTTGAGCTTCAACCACCATGTCCTTTATCTGGATATGTTCAACTGAGTTTCTCAAATCAGAAGTGCTCATAATCTGAGCTTAAGCCACTTGATTGAGTATAGGTAACATATACTACGGTATAACAACCCCTTCAAAGGAATGTGATATATCATATATCAAGTCCTAGATTAGAGAAAATAGTATTTAAAATATATTCCTTTACCTTTTGATTTCCATTATCATATACATGCCTTTAAGTATTTAACATAACCATAAGTATTCAAGATATTTCCATTTCATATGCCAATTACAATCATAAAATTGTATAAAATTATATATAACCTCCTCACATTGTATATCATGCCTTTCTCATTTTCATACTTTATGAACACATTGTTTCACATCATTTCATGGCCACATAAAACTAGTTAAGTCATGCAAATCATAATTAACTTTATGTTCATTTATATGTTCACATACTAGGATTTCATACGTACTCATTTATATATCCTTCTGTGTCATACACATATTTTCATACACTGACCCTTCATTTCATGCCCCTTTATATTATTATCATGTATTTAGATAACCCATATCATATAATTAAATCATACTCAACATATAGTATCATTATAAAAAAAACCACATTTTGAAAACTCAATGTGCTTCACTGGTGTAAATACCTATTCATGGCCATGAAGGTGCCCTTCATGGGTTATCTATCCATGAATCAAGGCATGAACACTATTGGTTTCAAAATACATACCATTCAGAAGTGTGAAACTATGTTTCATGGCTTTCTAACTGTCAAACTAACTGTGAAATCCTAAGTTTGAACATGTAAAATTGGGTATCAATGTTCACTGGTATAAACTCATGCATTCACAACTTTCTTAATTTTGAAACAAGGCATGAAGAGCTATTGTCCGTTTTGGATACGTATTTCAAGAGCATGACTCATTTGTCATAGACGTGAAATTTGTTATGAGTTAAGCATTCACGATTGTGAATCCTGTGTCAAGAGTGTGAATTTTAGGATTTCAAAGGCAAAAACGAAGCAAAAAATAGAGCATTCATGCAAAACACTCAGGAGCTCTAGGATTGACCAACTTCAATTACTTTTATCAGTATATTAGTTCATATTTCACAACATTAAACACTTTTAAGCATAAATCATGCCAAAAATCCATTAACATTCACATATAACATTTATGCCCTTTTAACATTAAAACTCACAACCACTTTTTTATCATTCAAAACCAACACTTAACATACTCAAGAAGAATGTTTTTGGATTAAATATACATATGTACTAAGCTTTGACCAATGATCCTCTTTAAACATTTTCAATATCCATTCTAGCTTATTCTTCCCAATTTGTGCTTATTTCTCTTTATCTCTCCCTCTTTCATAACCACAAAAATCTAAAGAAGAGCTTTCCACCAAGTCTGGTTCTCCTATTTCACCTTAAGAACACTTTCACCTATCTCTTTCATTTCTAGTTTTCTCCAAGCTTTCAACAAGGTTTAACAATGGAGTTTGGTGTTAATAGAGGAAGAGAAGCTAGAGAGAAAGTCTTTGGCATGTCAGGAAAGGTTATAAGGGCAATGGGTAGTAGCTGGTATAAAGATAAGGAGCAAATGAGAGAGAAAAATGTAGCTGCTCACATGCAAAACCGACCTGCATTCACAGGCGTGAATCGTCATTTGCAACTGTGACTAAACTATTCACAGGCATGAATGCTCTTTTAATTTACTATTCACTCAAAAGTGACCCGCCTCATTTTAAATTTTGGTGTTTTAGACTTGAATCATAACTTTCATGAGCATTAAAGTACATTTTTCAATATTTTCATCCTTTTAAACCTTAATCTACCACACTCTCTCTTCAATCACCAACATATCTTATAATCCCTAATTATTAAGCATACAAATTGTCTGCAAGTTTAGTAACTTATAGCTTTAACTCCTTACTGGTATCCAAGAAAAACACTCTTGATAGCTATTGGTTGAAATTTGGATCTATGTTGTGCTAGAGTTGATGCATAACATAAGCAACCAAAAACTTTAAGGTTACTAAAATCTGGATTCTTATTAGTAAGAACATAATATGGTGACTTGCTAGATAACGAAGGAGTTGGTATTATGTTGATAAGATAAGTTGCATGAACAAAAGCCTCTAGCCAAAACTTGGTTGACATATTACTTTGAAACAATAAAGATCTTGTCACATTTAGCGAATGTTGATATTTTATTTCAACAATCCCATTTTGCTGTGAAGTTTTAGTACATGAGGTTTGATGCATTATTTCTCTTATATGATAGAAATTAGGCCAATTAAACTCTTGACCATTATCTGTTTTTATTATTTTAATTTACTTGTTATATTAAACTCTTACTAACATATAAAACTTTACTATATATGATCTAACTTCAAATTTAGATTTCAAAAGATATATACCTATGTAAATCATATAAAATCATCCACTATTATGAGAAAAATACTTAAAAACATTTAATGATTAATAGCTGGCCCCCAAATATCAAGATGCAACAAATTCAAGCTTTGATAAGAAATGGTAGTACTAATAGAAAAGCTTAATTTCTTTTATTTAGCTAAATGACAGATATCATAGACCAAAGTATGATTAAGTAGAATATTTAGATAGAGTTGATGTAGAGCTATAATTCTATTTTTGGAAGGATGTCCTAACCTATTGTGCCAAACATCAAAACAAGAGGTAGTAGTACTATTGATTCTAAGAAAACAAGAAAGAGCAGATTGCTTTGAAGGAATAAGATGATATAAGTCATTCTTAAGTTTAGCTAAACCCCTCATCTTCCTGTGGTTCATATTTTGTATACAACAAGATTTATTAGTGCAAATGACAGAACATGAAGCATTAGCTGTTAACTTGCTAACATAAATAAGATTATAGGAAAAAGTTGGTGAATAAAGTACATTATGCAATAAAATAATTGGATTCAACTAAACCTGTCTAATATGAGTTGCTGGTGCAATATGTCTATTAGGTAATGAAATATTAAAATTTTGGTACTGGTTTGGACTGAAGAAGCAACCTTGTATCACTAATTATATGGTCAGATGCACCAGTATATAAAATCCAGATTTGTTGATTAGAATTGTTACTAATAATTGAAAAACAAATATCAGAGTAATATTCATACAAACCATCAGCAACAACACTAGGAGAATATGCTTCTGAACCCTTCTGACACTTAGCAGTCATTGCCATTGAAGTAGAAGCCATTCATAACTAGATAGCATATAAGAATGTACTACTCCACGATTATTTTGTATCAAGGCCAACAATTTAGAATATTGTTCTCTAGTAAAAGTACAACTCCCATGCTCAAAAGACTGTTTTGGAACAAATTGATTCTGATCATGATACAAGATTCTTCATTCAAAACTCGTACTTGATTGGTCTGTATGCTTTGCTGCCTAAAATTTGATTGGCCTCTAAACCTTTGTTATAACCTTGTGGGAAACTATGTTTCCTGTAACACCTTTCCAGTGTGTGCCCCATAATAGCACAATAAGTACAAACTAACTTTTTGTGCTCACCATTAAAGGTTTTTTTCCCTTGCATATGTTGTTGTCCTCCATTAAATATCCTAAAAGAATTGTTATACTTGATTTGTGAATCTTTCCCACAATTCTTGCTTTGTCCTCGAAGATTCATTGTTTTGGTGGCAAAACCGTGGTTTCACTCATCTATCTTCGCAGAACTCAACTACCTTTCATGTTGAACCACCAAAGAAAATGCCTTATTGTTGTTTAGCAATAGATCCAGTAAGAGTATTTGTGATTTTACAGTTGAGAAGCTATCATTCAGACCCTTTAAAAATTTACACATAATCATTTTGTTGATATTCCCTGATTATCTCCAACGCATTATATTGACAACTTGGTACACATACACAACCGGGCATGGGCCTCAAACTCACATACTCATCCCAAAGTATTTTAAGATTTATGAAGTAATCAGTAACAGAAGCATTACCTTGAGAATATCCAGATATCTCTTGTTATAATCAGTAACAAAATCACTTGTTGATTTTGGGCAAATCTATCAACTTTCCAAATCTTTGATGTCATCTCTAACCAAAGAACACTTTGTGCGATATGAAGCGCGACTGAGTTAATAAGCCAAGAAACAACCATAGTTTTACACCTTTCTCAAGATTGGTTCAATGGATTTGTTGTTGGTGGTGCTCTGATTATTCCATCCACAAACTTCATCTTGTTCTTTGATCTCAAAATCACTTTCATAGAATGACACCATGAGTGATAGTTGTTACCATTTAATAGAGTTGTAACCAAGACAGTGGATGAGTTTTCACGTAGAAAATAGGGATTTGAAAAAGAATCATCTAATTGAGCATTGGAAGCCATTTCTCAGTGTAATCAATAACAATCGCAGTAAAGAAATGAAAGATTTGATCTCAAGAACGATTAAGAGAAAGCCTAAGTCAATGTTCTAATTCTCCAAATTCATCGCTAGATGACAAGACAAAGCATGAAATATAATAAATACAAAATATTTAAAGCATTTTAATCATCAATATTGAAGAAAGGATTATTCATATATAAAATTAAAAAAGAAAAAATATATATACCGATTAATCATTAATCACATATTAATCATGATTACTATCCGAATTCAAGTCTAAAGTCCACAAAAACTGTAATTACCAAAATCGATTAATTTATTTTCAGATTTGAACTTGATTTAAATTTACTATTAACCATTTTTTTTCCACCGTACTTGGTGTTTGTGGACTTGATTATTTATATTTAGCTGAAGCATTAGGCTGAAACCAAACTCTATGGAAAATTCTTAATTGTTGAACTTAGCTCATTAATTATTTAACTATGGAGCTAGCTAATCAAGCAAGTGCTTTGAAATTAGAAACATAGATTGTTCCACATTTTTAAATTGCATCAAGTCCATGTGTGTTACACATTTTGAAACGAGAAACATAGCCTGTTACACTTTTTTTTTCATTTAACATGAATTGATTTATTTTAAAGATATTATAAAAAGATCTAGCTACCAATTATCAAACAGATAATAGAGAATAACAACAATGGAATTCAATTATCAAAAACCCTAATAAAATAATTTTTTTAATAGTATAAGAAGACATTTGTGTAATTTCATTATATAAAATTTCTATATGGTATGAGTTTTACATTTTTATTATGCATATATGGTTCTGGAACAAAAGTTTTTCAATATAGGAAAAAAAAAGATAAAAAAAATCATAATAATCAGATAAATTATGAAAAACAAAAAACTATTAGGGATCCCTGATTAAATAATCAATGACAGAACGTACGGACTGAAAAAGGTGGTAGTATGTGGTCTCAGATGGATGAATTGAATCCCAAAATACATATTTTGATGTATCTGGGCATACATATGATTTTGGATTGCATAGTATTCCGGCTTCTAGATAACCCGTTCCACAACAGCCACTGTTCACTTCATCAAATTCTTCAAAAGAAAAAAAAAATTACATTAAAAATCTTATGAAATATGATTTTTCAAAAGACTTAAATACATTAATTATTCAATTTCAGGTTCTATTATCATCATTTATCTAACGTGGTGCTGCTTTAGCATGTAATTTAGTGAATATTCATCTCCAATCGTATTAGTGACATATTAGTATAATTGTAGCTAATTGAACCCAAAATAATTAAAAAAAAAAGCTAATTATAATTAGAAAATGGGTATAAAGGCAACATATACTAAAAATGAATATATAGGAAAAAAATGACAACAATTATTAATTATTATTCTATCTTTTAAACTCCTGATATCCTCTTTAGTATTTACCAGAAAAAATAAAAGGTTTATTATTGTCACCCGGCCCAATTCTACTTCTACTGTATAATAAGAATCTGATGCAAAAAATAATAAATTATTAAGAAGCTTAATATAATAAAATCGAAATTCAGCTTCTTATTAGACGAAGTTAGAAAAGTGTGAGAAATTTTCTTTTTTGAACCGAAAAAAGAAGTTTAAGAATTTCAGTATATTATTTGCCATTATAAAATGAATGCATTAGCATTAGCATTATAATTAATAAATTATATATATGCTTACCAGAGCTTGCAGGGCCTTTGATCAAGTCGGTCAAAGGTCCATAAACATCGTTAAGTGCAATCCTAGCACCATCTTTGGCTAATCGTTCATGGATTTTATTTATTTCCTTTCCAAGCATAAGATTGAATTCTCTTCCAACGGAGGAATAGCGATCAATACAACCACGTTCTAAAATGGCATTATGGGAGAACAGGGTTATTACAACTGGCAAACAACCCATTGGAGGTAATCCTGTCACTAATATTCTTCTTGCTCCTTCATCAAACAAATCCTACACTTCATCAAATTAACAAATATGACAAACTCCATAATTTCAGAAAATTAGAGAAAGAACTAATGTAGCTTAATTGAAACAAAAAATGAAAAATGAAAGATTTATGTGCAGTTTCTACTCTAATTATGAATTTCAAAGAAAATTTTCTGCTACGCTTGTGGCTGTGGTACAATTAATTAATTAATTAATTAATCTCACATGTATTTTCCCGTTGCTCTCAAGTTTGAGAGATGAAAATATTGATAGACGGCCGAACACTTTTATTTACTTAACAAATAGATAATGCTATTTAATTTTGATAGAATTGAGTTTCACTTAAGTAATCATGATAGATAGTGCGTGCTTGATGTTAAACAACTTTTTAATAAAATAAAACTTATTTCCCAGTAGAGCTGATCAAATTTGATTCTATGAGATAAAAACACAATTCATTAAACTAATACAATTAATAAAGTGACATGATTACAAGCCATTTTATATTTATAATAACATTTTCAGTGGTTTACCAACAATAATCTTAATATAAAATATAAATTGCAGATTGTTTAACAACTGGAAGTGATTTTTTGCAATAATTAAACAATATATACTCTGATTTAAGAATATAAAAATAATAAATGGTTTAAAATAATATTATTTTATACAATTTAATATAATGATCAATATATTAAACAAATTGATCTATTTATGATACGACAATAAACAAATTGAGTACGAATTGAAGAAAATCAATATAGGTCAACATGGCATGCTCAAGTTGCCAACTCTATTTGTTAGTTAGGATTTTGAAGGATAGGAATGGAAAATGGGTGGATTCGAGGTAGAATTCTCTATCTCATTTCCCGCTTCTTATCCCAAAATCCCTGCTCGTTCCCAACTAGGAATTTTTTTGAATTCATATCCTCATACCACATGAGGGCGGGGATCCCGATCTCATTTCATTCTCCGATTTTTATTAAATTTTTCTATTTTATTTTAATATTGAAATTTTTTTTATATTTTTTATTTTAATTAATTAGTTAAATATATATTGTTTAAATAAAAAATATTTTTTACTTTAAATGAATATTATATTATATTTTATTATTTTTAAAAAAATATTATTATGTTAAAATATAAATAATTATTATAAAAATATAAATATAATATTCGGAATGGGGATTGGGAAGAGAGATGTATATATCGTTTCCTACTCTATCTTCGTTACAAAATATTTTGGGATTTGGATGGAGAATAAAATTATAAAAAAATCTGTCCAATTTGGAATGAGATAGGACATGTCCAATTGACATATGGGTTCTTAAATAAGACATTATTTATTTATTTTCTCGATTTAACACATATTACTAACTAAAAAAATTGAAAAAAAAATTCTAAATATGCATGTAAAGCCAAATTTTGTGCTATATTAGACCTGGCTATGAATTCGATTGAGTGTCTAGAGTTTGGACATATTTTTTCAATTTATACATGATTCCACTCAAATAAAAATCTTTTTTGGGAAAAATGGAAAACAATGCATAAGCAATAGCGTGCTACACCATAAATGATGAACTCAAAAATAAATAAAAATCATGATATCATGGCACAGTAAACAATGACAACAAATTCAAATGGGCAAACCAACTAGACCATTTCTGAAAAAATAAAATTTAATAATAAAAAATGGGGCCAAAACTGTAGCAATTGCAGAGTTTTATGTAAGATGAAGTGCTGGTAGGCTGCAATGGTGAAGGTCTTTCTTCGAATTGGTAGAGTAAAATAATTAATAACAAAATCATTTGTGCCTGCACTCACTATGTATAATGCTTTCTTTACGTGACTTTCTGTTCTTTCTTTTCCAATTGCTGATTCTACCCCTTTCTTGTATTCTTTGAAATACTCCACTTGCTTTGGGATACCTATCACATTCTGTCCAAAATCAACCCCACTACCCATTAATTTTTTTTTTAATTTTTTTTAAAATGATGAGTTTACTCTTAATTAAACTATAATGATGATGATGATTAATGAATAACGAAGAGAGAGATAGAGACGCTTATTTGGGGAGTGAGAGGATCAAATCCACTTCCACCAGAGGCAAAACTAACTCCACTCATAAGCTCTTCAATGCTAAGAGTAGGGTCCAAATATGGAGGCACATAGTCTTTAACACCAACATAAGAAGCTGACCCACACCATAAGAAATTGATTAAAACCAAGATTAATCAATCATCTAACCATGCTTTAATCTTCATAATTGAGGGAAAAATCGTCAAACTTACCAATAAAATCAGTGGCTAAGCGTCCATTACTGAACCTTCCGGTGGGTTCTTGATTGGGGAAATCAATTCCATAAGGTGGGAAATTGCCCTTAGAAATGGTTTTGATATAGTTATTGTTACCAGGATCCACTGTGGAGTCTCCAAAAATTAGAATTGCTGTAACAGAGTTATTCAAAGGCCTTTGATACGATAGAGCTTCAGTTTCAGCTACCAAAACTGACATAAAAACAAACACATTCAGAGGAAGAAGAAGAAGAAGAAGAGAGTGTTTCTCACATGTTTCCATGGTAGCTTTTTGTTGAATTGATGTGCAATACATTGGGGAATCCCCTCTTTATAGGCATACTGAGTGGATAATTAATAACGTGCAGTTGAGCTATTGAACTAATAATAATCTATTTTCTGTAATGCAGTAGACTAATCAAAAATTCAATCCAAGTCAAATTTAATGACCACGTGTAGTTGAAATTTAATGACAGAAATGCCCTTTCGTACAATTTTCTTCTATTTTTTTCCTTGCTAACTTATCTTAAATTTTGTCTGTTCGTAATCTCCACTCGGTCGGAGACCAAACCGCATAAGAGTTCGTAACTACTATTGCCATATCAATAGACGTAGACGGTGAAATGAATGCATACATAATCAAATTATGTCTAAGATAAATTTTTATTTAACAACATATGATAATCAAATTTATTAAATTACATGTAATGAAACTAATTTATGAATACTAAAAACACTATTTTTTCACACATTTTTTTAGTATTTATTATTTAATTGGTTGACGAATAAAAAGAAAAATATAAGAAATTTTTTTTCTTCAATCACCAACGAATTTAAAACAAAAAAATATTCTTAGCATTTCTGGATAAAAAAAATTAATTCCAAAAAAGTGGAAACATATGAAGTGACTATACATATATAAGTCAAAATAATTTAATCAAATTAATTATATGACAATTACTTAAAAAGACAAGAGATTAAATTATTAGTTGAGGAACAGCTTGGTGGTTGCAAAAACCTCCCCAAACATGCTATCATGACATTGTGGATTCAATTCGCCTCCCTTGCTGATTTAATAATATTTTTTTCCCAGAAAGAAAGGACAACCATGGTGGAAATGCTGGATTATGTGTCGTTTTGAGAATCAATAAATCATGAAACGCACTAAAAAATTGTGATATTGTTGCTCTTAACACTAATTTTTCTTGTGGTCAACTCTCTCAACACTACTTATACAAAATTGGGAAAATCATAACATTAATGCGCCACAATCTTTAGGAGCTTCTTTAAGTTGTATATTTGCATTCTTCATCTTAAATTTCTTGCAAATCCAGAGTTAAAAGCACAAGTGCAACTGCATTCGTCATCATGACGTTGTTATTTTTAATACCATAATATTTAAAATAAAAAACTGTACAATCTCATCTCAACTATTTAGTTATATATTTATTTATTTATTTATATATTAAATCTATACTAAATTATTCTCTGAATGTCTGATTTGAATTATTTTTCATTTCAAATGTTGATTTTAGAAATCAATATAATATTTAATATATATGTTCTTATTTTTCTCTTATTTATTAAAATTACACACTATTTCTTAGAGAATTGTTATTGAAGTAAAATGCGATGAAAATTTCATTAAAAAAATTGGGATTAATCATGTTCTAATATTTGTGCAAAAAATAAAATGGACATTTAAAGTAAAATAAATAGAATATTGTATAAATATCAATTTTTATATTTTATAATATAGAAACTAAAAATAATTTTTTTGATATAATAATAAATTATTGATTTTATTCTTCATAAAAATATAGACCAATAGCAGCAGATTTTCATTTTTTTTATATGAAATAAATGTTGTAGAGTTCAAATCACAAGAAGGATATTTATTTGTGTTATTTATTTGTGACTTTGTGTTATGGAATAGCTTTGTAGTCGCCTGACGCAGGAACACGAGAGTGGCGCCAGAGCACGAGCAACACGAGCGCGGCGCTGGAGCACGAATGTGATGTTGGGGCACAAGCCTGACGTAGGGGCAAGAGTGGAACTTCTTCGTCTGCTTATTCATTTGACACTCCGGACATATTTGAAATTACTGTTAAATATCTAAAAAATATATTTAATTTTTTTTGATTTAATTGACTGATTATTTAAATATTTTTATAAACTACTTTTTTCAAACTTGTTTATAGGAAAAACATTTATTTACTTACTTCTTCAAAAGTAATTTTCAAAACTAAAAAAATTTAAAAATAAAATTTTTTTCTCAAAAAATATTTTTGCCAAACACAATACTAAACGGACCCTTAATATCTGTTAATTGGTGGGAATTGAAGTTTCAATAGATAGAGATTATTAAAGTAGAGTTGACTTGTCATTTTTCATTGGTAGGACAATTATTTTTAATATTGTATATAAATAGCAGTTTGTTTAGCTTATTTGATTCATTAACATGAGATATAATTCAGTTCACAATATTCTCTCTTTTCTCTATGTTTCACTTGTTGATTTAGATCATGGAGCTCTAAGCTCTTAATCTTCACATGATATCAAAGCAGAATTTTGTACTTATTCTTAGTTCGCTTTAAGTTTTTCTTGCTATTATTGGCTCATTCCTGGTTTTATCTTGCTTTGCTGTCATGGAATATACGAATGGTGATCCTTTGTTCTTACACAACTTGCATCATTTAGGTATGTCTCTAGTGATTAATTTACTTAATGAAAGAAATTATCTTTCCTGGAGTAGATCATTGAGAATGGCTTTGGAGGCCAAAGTTAAGCTAGATTTTGTGGATGGCTTATATAAAAAATAACAACCAGTGATCCTAATCTTCCTCAATAGAGGAGACTAAATTATATGATCATATCATGGATCTTAAATTCTATTTCGAAGGATATTGTTGAATCATTCTTGTATGAGGACATGTTGAGAGATTTATGGCTTGAATTGGAACAATGTTATGGTAAGACAAATGGTCCTCTATTATTTCATATTAAACATGAAATTAGTTCAGTCACTCAAAAGGATCTTTCCATTGATCAATACCTAAATAAGCTAAAAAGGTTATGAGACGAGTTGAGGATATCCTAATTGGTATAAGGAAATGAAAGAGAAAAGTAAAGGCAATGTTAAAAGAAATGTAGCTAATTTTGCTGATAGTGAACATGCAGGTACTCCCCTTTGATATTGAATAAGCACATCAACAAGACAAGGATGACAATTGTCTATGAGTCAACTAGCTGCATAGATGATTCAACAAGAAGTAGACAGATGCTTAAAAAGAAAAATGGCAACAGATGATGAAGACATTATCAATTTTTCACATGCAAATGCAATAGACTATGCAAGTGATAGACCTACTTTTGATGCTTTACTTTTAGATCAAATTATGATCAAACCTAATTATAATGCTTTTATGCTATGAATAAAGAAAATTCTTCTTATACTTTGTGGCATCACAAATTAGGTCATGTTTCTATTACACTTATTCAGCATTTGCCCTTCATTTCTTTGGATGATGGTGAGATAATGTGTAATGTTTGCCATACAACCAAACAAACTAGATTGCCATTTCCTATTAGTGTTATTCAAACTATAAAAACCTTTGAGTTAAATCATGTTGATTTGTGAAGATCCTATAAACAGTAACAACTAATGGGGCTCATTATATGTTAACCATTTTAGATGTCTATAGTAGGGCCACCTAGATTTACTTGTCGGGATAAAAAGATAAAGTTCCTATTACTTTATCTCACTTTCTTAGCATGGTCAAAACACAATTTAATAGTGTTTTCAATACAATAAGATCTGATAATGGGTTAGAGTTTGTAAATGCCCTTTGTTTTAAACTTTTTAATGAGGCATGAATTCTCTATCAAAAGTCTTGTAACTATTCACTCCAACCATTTTTGTAACTACTAAATGCTCTCTTTTGGGTTCCAACAATGCATCCGTGACCATTACCTTTTTATTAAGTCATACAGAGGTTCTTTTTGCATGCCAAATTCATTATAAAGGACTTAGGATACACCAAGTATTTTCTAAGGGATGAGTTAGCTCGAACTATCTTAGGTTTATATCTTTCTCAGAGAAAGTATGTCTTAGATATTGTCTAAGATACTGGTCTAACAGGATGAAAGTTAGTTAGGACTTCATTGACAAAACGGTTTAAGTTTGATTCTTTTTCTCCTAAGTTGGCAAATCTTGAACAATACAAAAGATTGATGGGCAGATTATTGTTCATTAACTTAACCATGCCAAATGTCATATATAAGGTTGAATAGTTGAATCAAAATGTGTCTGACCTTTTCCAAACACATTTGGATATTGCTTTGCATGTGGTTTGATATCTCAAAGACATTGCTTTTCAAGGATTATTCTATCCAACAACTAATAGTCATCAACTTGAAGCCTACAGTGACAGTGACTAGATTACCTGTGAGATAATAAGAAAATATTTAAGTTGCTATTGTGTATTGTTTGGCAAATCTCTTATTTTTTGGAAGTCTAAGAAACAACAAATAGTTCTAGGTCTTTTTGTGAAGTTGAGTACCATAGGCTTGCTTTAATAGTGTGCGAGCTTTAATGGATCTCCCATCTTCTCACTAGCATGCAAGTGGCTGTTCAAACACCAATTCCACTTTGGTGTGATAACAAATCAATTTTGCACATCTCAAAAAAATCTAGTTTTTCATAAGAGAAAAAACATCTTGATATAAATTGTCATATTGTTAGGAATAAATATAATGAGGACTTTATAAGTTTGCATCATATTAATACCTACTTGCAGATAGCAGATATCCTAACAAAAACCCTTCCTTAACCTCAATTTGTTGTTCTTGTTTGCAAAGATGCGTTTGATTCATCACATCAAATGCCAACTTGAGGAGGGAGGGGGGGTTTACAAATCATATGAAGGATATTTATTTGTGTTATGGAATAGCTTTTTAGTATAAGCATGATGCATGAACATAAGCTTTGATTCAACCATATCAAATGCCAACTTGAGGGGAAACGTACAAATCACAACAAGGATATTTATTTATGTTATGGAATAACTTTGTAGCACAAGCATGACGCAGGAGTAGGAGAAAAAGTAGCATGAGTGTGATGTAGGGGCACGAATGGAAACTTCTTCATCTGCTTATTCACTTAAGACTTAGTATCTATTGATTGGTAGAAATTGTAGTTTCAGTTGATAAAGTTTGTTAAAGTAGAGCTAACTTGTCATTTTTTTTTCATTGATATGGCAGTCATTTTTCATGTTGTATATACGTAGCTGTTTGTTCAGCTTATTTGATTCATTAATATGAGATATAATTTAGTCTATAATATTCCCTCATTTTTTTTTTTGTTTTTCACTTGTTGATTTTGATCTTGGAGTTCTAAGCTCTTGATCTTAACATCTAGGCAGAAAAAGAAAAGAAAAAAACAAATGGCCCATACCACAAAGTATACGTATTACCTATATAACTGGAAACACGGGGAAGTTTAGGGGGTTCAAAAAGGTGAATTTAAGTTATAGAGCATTAACTTCAAAAAAAAGGACAACATTAATTACCAAATATTTTTCTAATGAAAAATAAAAATAAAATGAGGCAAAACAATGGAATGATGAGAATATGAACATTTTCAATAAAAGTTCTCCATTCATTCCACTCTAATTGTTATTTAAGAAAATATAATTTGTTTTACTTCAACTGATATTTTAGATTACCAATAAAAAATAAACTATTTTTTTCAATAAAAGTACTCTATTCATTCCACTCTAATTGTTATTTAAGAAAATATAATTTGTTTTATTTCAACTGATATTTTAGATTACTAATAAAAAATAAACTATTTTTTTCAACTTAACTCGTATTTTGATTTTGAAAAAATAAATTGTATTATAATAATTATAATTAATTATTACTTTTAGTCTTTCTAAAAGAGGGAAATATAGTCATTATATATATATAATTATACCTATTAAATGATATTCTTAATTTTTGTGATAGAGTGAAATGGAGAGAGCAATAAATAATAGTAATATGTTACTCACGATCTAGATTTTAACACACTTATTTTATTCGTTAGTTATGATAAAAAGATTAAACCACATTTCATGAACTATTTTCACATAAGGAAATAAAAAAAAAAAGCTTTTATACAATGAAGACTATGAGCAAATCTATAAATTAATTTCAAAGGGGCAAACTTTTATTTATATAATAATTTTTTAATAAAATTTTGGATATATTAAATATGTGAGAGCAAAATAAATTTCAATATGGAGACAAAAAATATATATAATATATAATCACTTTCAAAATTTAATTGACAATGGAGGCAAGTGCCCGCATTTTCCCTAATGTAAATCCACTCTTGATGAAGATGATCTACGATAACAAAAAAACTTAACCTACATCTATTTTTATTTTAATAAAAATGAAATGAAAAAAATGGATTTAGATTTAAAAATGCAAATTTAAAAATTCAATAAGAGAAATAATGAAAAATGCATTAATAAGCTACATATATGAGAGAAATAATAGCAAATATAATATTAATAAGCAAAAAAATAATAAAAAAATAAAAAAATACTTAATAAATTACATATATGCAAGAAATAACAACATGTATAATATTATTGAGCAAAAAATTAATAAAAATATAACAAAAAACTCGTTAAAACTAAAAAAGAAAAAGAAAGGCTTAATACACATGGAGGCACTCTAACTTGGCACAAAAATTCATTTTGACACTTCAAATGAATTCATCACCTTTCAAATTATTGCCCAATCACCAAGAAGGGAGGGGATAAATTGGTGGACAATTAAAATTTTCTCGAAAGGATAAATAAATAAAATATAAAAGAAATAAGAAAAAAAGAGATTAAACACACGATTTATAGAAGTTCGAGTGCTAACAAATCTTACTATTCTCCTCAGTCATAATTAGGTATTTTCACTATCTCACTCAACGAGATACACAAGAATTTTGTTAGTTTACTCCAAATTAGGTATTTCATTCTCGTATCATATTGAATCTGAATTCTCTTGTATTTGAACTATCTAACACAAAAATCAATTTCTTATATTTTATAGCTCACAAAAAAATCTTACAAGTATTTTAATCCCAACCCAACCCACTCAAACACACTATTGAATAATTGTTTAATAGAATAAAATACTCAAACTCAAGATCACTTAAACTTTACAAAATTAAAATAAAAATAAGAAAAAATAATACAAAAAATTAATGCATAAACTCTCAAAGATGATTTCAAAAGAATTTTTCAATGTAATGAAACTTTTGTTGCTCTAATTGAGATATTCCTTGAGGAAAATGAGTTATTTATATAGTTCATTTGAAATCTAGCCATTAGAGATCTATTAATTCAAAATGTAGTTATTTAACAACCTTAGAGCATGCTTCAATGGCCATATTCATAGGTCTTCATGGGTGTGACTTGCTTGCTTTTCAAAAGTCAAAATATGCTGCTCGACATTCAGAGGAATGAATAGAATGTTCATGGGCATAAAAATATTTCTTCCAAACCGTGAATGAGACTGTGAAACAAGCCGTGAATAATTCTGACCATTTGCAATTTTGTACTTGACCTTCATGGGTGTGACACATTAGTCATAGGCTTGAACAATATCTTTGACCTTTTTCATGTTGAATTTTTGGCACTTCAACTTTTTCATGAGTATGAACAACTTTCTTTTTGCAAATATGACTTACATTGACTTGATTACTTTGGTTTTGATGATCCAATTAATATTTAATCTGTTTAATCTCTTAAAACACAAAGTATGGTTAAATTCTTTATTATTCAATTATTTGTTATCATCAAAATTATAGGAACAATTCTCAAAGTTCAACAATCTTCCCCTTTTTAACAGTGATAAATAATTGTACAATATATGGCTAAGGAGAATAAATTTCTCCCCCTCAAATGATACTTAAAAAAATAGAATTGTAAATATCTAAGGCATGCCACAAATTATCATGCCAAAAGAATTAATACAATAAAGTTTTATGAATTGAGTCAATTTAAAATTTGCTATTTATTCAAGATCTTAACCTATTACCTTGTGCTATCAAATTAAATATATGTAAGATTCAAATCATATAATCTTCAAATACCAAATATATCATCACAAGCATAGTAAAATAATATATCCATATTTTAAACATTTTCTCCCCATTTGTCACTATCGAAAAGGGAAAAAAAGCACTATAAGCACAAAACAATTTTAAAAGTTTTAACTATCACAAGTATAAAAAGTTTTTATAAAAATACAATGCAAAAGTTTATAAAAGTCTAGAAACAACATCCAAAAGTTTTTAAAATATAAAAAATGATAAATAACAAATAAAGAAAAGTTGAAGGGTCATGATTGGTCTTGAGTTTGATGAAGATGAAGACTGGTAATCTGGACTCAACCGCAAAAATACGACAATCAAAATGCTCCCTAAAATCTCTAAGCTGTTGTTGGACATGATCAAAACGTTAATGAAAATTTTGCTGTAGCACATTGAGTTTGGCTATAATTTGCTGCATCATATCAAGAGTAGTGGAAGAGGTCTCACCCGTAAGGGTAGCTGTAGGCTAAGCTCTAGCCCTCTTATGCTGCGATATACCTCATACAATTGTCTTAAAGGCATCAGAATCATCATCTCCTCATATGACTTCATCTTGACGATCCTTAAACCAATAATAAACTTCATCTTGATAATGAATACATGCTACAACACACACATTTATAAAAGACTCAATGTCTAGCTTGTCCTTGGCTAGGACCGATAAAGTAGTATAAAAGTGATTATCCAAATTAAGTAGCCTAGACTTCACTGCTATATGTGTCACATAACTGCCGATCAGAATGTCTCTTGTAGGTCTAGTAGCAATAAATAGAAAATGATTGAAAAACCAATGTCTTATAGCAATAAGTTGTTGTCTCCTAGTATAGTCAAAGAAAAGTAATTATGTCTTTCTAATAGCCCAATTACTATCACCTATTGAAAGATACTATATATCAGAAACTTGTGAATGAACTTGAGTGCATGAGTGGCGACGTGTGTGCTTTTTGTTAGTGTAACATCCCACATATAATTTTTACTAATACAAATCCAAGCATCAGGGGCATTGAACTCAGTGCATCTAACTCAGTCATCATTCCTTCAAATGATAGCTTAAACATGCTAGCAAATGCATCAATAGATAATTCCAATTTTTGAGAGCACAATTGGAAAGTCAATTTTCCAAAATTATCTACACGTAGTGTGTTGAGAAATTCTAAGACCAATTCTTTAAAAGTGGGTTTAAAAATATCAACAAACTTTAACAATTCCAAATTTGTTAACTAGTGTCTCACATCTTCTTCAATTCCACATACCCTAATGCAATCCTAGTCAAATGATTTAAAATTCAAAATAGTGCGGGATTTCAATATATTGTACCTTCAAATAGCATTGGAAGGTAACAAAGTCAGCATTAGATCGAACATCAGTCTGCTGGCGGTGGTTTTGGTGTTGAATGTGTTGCTTTTGAAGTCATTTTTGTCAAAGGAGGAATAAAGCTTGAGAAAATTATGACAATTTGCTTTGGGCCACAATGAACATTAATTTGTGAGTGGGATTTTCAATTTCTCCTTAAAAAACTTAAAATTATCTCTCAAAACTTGTAGAAAACTTGATTATTTATTGGAGAAAGGTGGAAATCAGTCTAAAAATGGAGAAAAAAAGTGTAAAAATGGTGGAGAGCTAATTGGAATAGGGAGAGAGAACGATAGTTGGTGAGAGGAGAAAGAGAGAAAGTGAGGAAAAAAATGATATTTTTAGGTTTTATCATGCTCTTGATGGTCGTGAATACATGTTCATAGGTGTGAATAATTAGTTCATGGGTTGTGAAATCGTGAATCATAAGCATAAATGTTTTAATTATTTCACTTCGAAATTCACAACCGTAAATATATATATTCACAGGTGTGAATACCCTATGTAACAGGCATCAAACTATAACATTTAAATGCGTCATTTTATATCCTTTCATGATTGGGATAATTTAATCACAGGTGTGAATCACCTTTTTTAAAACAAATTTATTTACAATTCAAAACCATTTTCACAACATTCAAAAAATAAACACATTATTATAAAAAAAATTATTCATTCAAGGTTCAAAAATAACATATTCAATATATTAAAAACATATATAAGAAATATAATATTCAGTCATGAGAAATGCAATTATACCTTAAAATATTTTTTAAAACAAAATGCTTTCATCAATTATATCAAGCTCTCTTTTTCTTAAACAAAATATTTCTTCATTTAAAGGTTTGGTAAAAATATCAGTTAATTGATTATTAGTGTCAGTAAATTATAACCCTACATCACTATTTTGAACATAATCTCTAATGAAATGATATCTAATATTTATATGTTTACTTCTAGAATGCTAATGGGATTTTTCAAAAGATTGATTGCACTTGTGTTATCATATTTGATAGGAATGTGATCAACTACGTTACCATAGTCCTTTAATTATTGTTTTATCTAAAAAACTTAAGTACAACAACAACCAACTGCCATGTGTTTTGCTTCAACAATAGATAAAACTATTAAAACTTGTTTCTTACTAAATTAAGAAACTAAAAATTCACTTAAAAAGTAAAAAGTTTTAGACGTATTTTTTTTTATCTAAAGGACTACCAGCATAATCAACATTTGAAAAACAATTTATATAAAATGATGTGTTTCTAGGATACCATAAACAAAAATGCATTGTGCCATAAAGATATTTTAAAATTATTTTTGAAGCATTCAGATGTGCCTCTTTAGGACTAGATTGAAACCTAGTACACAAGTATACACAATATATGATATAGGGTCTAAAAGCAGTAAGGTATAAGAGTGATATGATCATATCTCTATAAAGATTTTTTTATCTATAGGCTAACCTTTCCCATTTTTGTCCAATTTAGTTGAGATACTTGTTGGAGTTTTTTCCTTCTTGCATTTTTTCATTCCAAATTTCTTCAATAGTTCCTTTATATATTTAGATTGATTGATGAAGATGTCTTCTTTACTTTGCTTAATTTGAAGACTAAGAAAAAATTTAAGTTCTCCCATCATGTTCATTTCAAATTTTCTAGTCATACACTTAACAAGTTCTTGACAAAATAATTTATTAGTAGCTCCAAAAATAATATTATCAATATATATTTGAGCAATTAAAGTGTTTTGTTTATATTTTTTAATGAAAAGAGTCATATTTACATGATTTTTTAAAAAATCATTTTCTAAAAGAAATATACTGAGTATTTCATACCAAGCTCTAGGTGCTTATTTTAAACAATATAAAACTTTAGTGAGTTTTAAAACATGATTAGAAAATTCATGACTTTCAAAACCTAGTGGTTGTTTGATATATGTTTTTTCTTCAGTAAAACTATTTTAAAAAAATACTTTTAACATCAATTTGAAATAATTTAAAATTCATGTGAGATATATACACTAAAAGAATTCTAATTGTTTCTAATCTTGCAATCGGAGCAAATATTTCATCATAATCTATGTCTTCTTATTGGTTATACCTTTTGGCAACCAATCTAGCCTTATTTCTAATTATTTGTCTTTACTCATCTAATGTATTTCTAAACACCCACTTACTACCTTAAACCAGATAATTCTCTGAACTAAAGTCAAGACTTTGTTTCTTTCAAATTGATTGAATTTGTCTTACATAACAATCATTTAATTTTCATCATTAAAAGTCTCATCAATAGTATTTGGCTCAATTTGAGAATCAAAAGCAATATTAGAATTTAAGAGTTTAAAACGAGTACTTACACCCTCTTTCTTAGCTCCAAATGAAGTGCTGATTTTACTTCTTCAAGGCACATTGGGTCTTTGCGACAAATTGTTCTCCATAACTGAGTGCTTCTGAGGGATTTGGATGGTTTCTTACAAATTTCCATTTTCTCAAAAGCTCTTGGGTATGTGTAGTTTCCTCTTCATGTTAGTTTTCTTGATCATTAAATTATTCTTCTTTCTTAGAAGTTTCACCAATTTTCTCATGATCAAGATTTAGTTTTTCCATTTTACTTATAATATTATCAAGAGAACCTCATTTCCCAATATCAAGTTTACTCATTTCATCAAAATTAACATGCTTATATTTTTCTATAATTAATATTCTTTTATTAAAAACCCTATACGCTTTGCTAGATGCAGAATATCCTAAAAATATACATTCATCATATTTTGAAGTAAATTTTCCAAGATTATTCCTAGTGTTTAATATAAAGCATTTGCATCCAAATACTCTAAGGTATGATATTTTGGATTTTCTTCCATTCCAAAACTCATAAGAAATTTTATCCAAAATTGGTTTTGAAAACTCAATTTGAAATATAACAAGTAGTATTACTGACTTAAAGTTATATTTTTTGTTTCAACAACTCCATTTTGCTCAAGTGTTTTCGAAGTTGAAAATTCATGTGAAATACCGTATCTAGACAAAATTTTCAAAAAGTTAATTTTCAAATTTCGTACCATGATCACCTCTAATTTTTGAAATACAATATTCTTTTTAATTTTAAAATTTTTGAAAGAAATAAATGCTTTATTCTTATGAGCTAAGAACATTACTCATGTAAACATTGGGTAATCATTAACAATTATAGATACATAGTATTTACCTCCTAAACTAGAAGTTCTATTAAGAACAAATAAATCCATATGCAAAGGTTGTAAAGGTCTAGAGGTACTTACAACATTTTTTGAATTGAAAGATGTCTTATGTTGTTTTCCTCTTTGACATGATTCACATGTTCTGTCTTTGATGAATCTTACTTTTGGTAGTCCATTTACTAGCTCCTTTCTACTAAGGCTTTGAATTAATTCAATGCTTACATGTTCAAACCTTCTATGTCATAGTCAAGATTCATTGCTAATAGATATAAGATACTAAAAGGAAATGTTAGATAACTTGTGCAAATCAATTATGTAACTATATCTCTTAGCGATTTATGGGTTATTAGACATCCTTTAAAATTAAAGATCACTTAGTTTTTCTTGTCACATAATTGGCTAACACTTAAAAGATTATACTTTAAACCATCAACAAGCAATACATCTTCAATTAAAGAACCACCACTTAGTCCAATGGAACCAATGCCAATTTTCTTAATCTTAGCATTATTTCCAAAGGTAACCTTACCACCGTCAATTTGTTGGATTTCAGTGAATAAGCTTTTATTACCAGTTATATGTTTAGAGCATCCACTATCAACAAGCTATATATTATCATTTGTTGTGGATTTTAGACATATCTGTAAGAAAATAAATTATGTTTTATTTTTAGGTATCTAAATATACTTGGATCATTATGGATTATCTTTGGGAGGTTTTCAATGTTCATTCCTTATCAAACAATATAAATTAATATGAATATGTTCTATGTAATAATGAAAATTTATTTTTAAGAAGCTCATTCCACATTGCATACGATTTAGGTCTCACCACTTTTAAAGGTGCATGTTGTATACAAGAACATGTATGTGTAGTGTGTGAGTACTTAGGTATATGATTTTTATACATAAAAATATGGTTGGTTTTTTGAGGTCTACCTCTTGAGTCATGTGACCTTTCAATATACTTTATTTGAATAGAGGGTTGTGTGTGCCTTCTATTTAGCTTTTGAAGCTATTACCTCAATGGAAAAGATTTAAGATGTACTAGATTTAATAAATACAGTACTAGGTGCAAATGATGTTGATGCTCCATTAAAACCTAACCTATATCTTACTAAATGAGGTCTTTGTGAAATAATAAGAGTATCTAAGTTTTCCTTCTGTAACACTTTCTTACCCTATTACGTCACAGTCAAGTAAGGTGATGTTGTCAACTACCTGTATAGATAAACCTGTGTAAATTTGTGCATATGTATATATATATATATATATATATATATATATATATATATATATATATATATATTCACGTACAAATTTTTTTCAAATGCATTTGTGCACATGACTCAATATATATGTATCATCCATGATACATATATACATAAACATAAATTCTTGTAAAATTGAATATATTAGTTTATATAAATTAACATATGGGTATATCCATATATTCATCTCTACTCACAACCCCCTATATAATACAATATATTCACGTATCATATATGCATAGAGAAAATTTTAATTTACATATTTATTTTTATACGTACAGTCCATATGACCACAACTAGTTATAAATATTTACAGGTTTTTTATATACATATATATAAGTGGTTCCAAAAAGAAACCAACCCTATCCAGGTGGCTGCCACTACTACTCTGTTCCATTTGTGAGACTCACTGGACTAGCGGTACACTCGGATAACTCGCCGCTCTTAACCCTCATCCTGATACCTGTGTGAGAGGAAAAATAAACTTTCACGCTGAGTTTTAACTTAGTGGTGCAATAACGTATAATAATAATTATTTTAAATGACTATATATATATATATAACTGAAATTTCTTCAAGTTCTTTTTTTTTGCATAAAACTATTTTTGATCCAAAATAACCACAGAATCAGTCAATACCTCTCTTGACTAAGAAAACCAAAGGCCATGGAGTTCCTACCCTATTGGCATGCCAACAAATCCCTGAGCCAAGTATAGGCTAATACGTGAGCCAAAATATATTGACTTTCATAAAATAAATAATTAAAATTTACATATATATATATATATATATTACATTAAACTATTCTCAAACTCATTTATTTTCATTTCATGTATCATATAAAAATTAAATTCATTTATTAATGATCAGTATTATAAATAATTGCACAAACCTAATTTATTGTCTTACTACGTCTGCATAATCTTTTCCTTTACTCGATGTTGGCGCTTGTGTCAAATGTGCGCCTAATAAAATTATATTTAACTGTCAAATATTTAGAAGTATAATACTCCTCCAAAATGCGAAAATCTATTCATTTCTAAAATTTAACTCAGCTTCGCTCGCGTTATTTATGGGTAAAAATTTTATATTTCTTGAAATATACTAACTTATTATTTAATTTACTCATTTAGTTTCCAACTTTATTCCAGTGAGTCTATTTAATTCAACTATCATTATAATTATTTTTATTTCACTAGTTATTTAACTTAATCAATTTATTCATTATCTTTATTTATTTAAATCCTCATTTAGCTCAATAATTAATTCAACTATTTTGTTTCTTTATCCTATTTACATTTTTCACTTAATTCACTAATTGATTTAATTCTTTATTACTCACTCATAATATTATCTAAATTTCATCATATATGTTTTGGCTCAGTTTTTACCATTAGACTTTTTATGTTTTAATTTTATTTATTCTTTTATTTTACCTTGCTCTTAATTAAGTTATTTAGGGCTTTAATTAACTTAACTTTAAACTCCATTAACTTTATAAATCTTCATTTAATATTGATTATCTTAAGGAATCTTTTTAATTAGCTCATTATTTCGGCTAACAATCAATTATTTTTTTTGGTCAACATTAATTTTAATCACTTCTCTTAATTAACACTAATCAATCATTGCTCATTCTCGGTCAAAACTTCAACAACCCAAAACAACACCAACAACCCTTCCTTAATCTTGATTTACATAAAATATCACCCTAAACCCTTCTCTATGGATTCTCGGCCAAACATTAATCTTCTTAATCAAGCTTTAATCAACAACCATAATATACCAATAACAACAAATGCAATGAAAATTGGAGTTTAAGAAAAGAAACAAAATTAATTGATACAACATAAGATTAGAGAGCTTAAGCTCTCGAGTACATGGAAAGAATCAAAGTAAAACTAAAATAAAGATTTCACCTTGAAGAACAACTTCCAAATCCGAGCCTCTCACTTACCCCTTTCTTTGGCTACTTATCTTCTCTTCTCTACTTCTGAATATATATATTATTTTTTTAATACCGACCCCAAACCTTTCTCTATTTGAGGTTTCAAGCTCCCCAAGCTTGTATGAAAGAGTTACTATTATTTCATCTCCTTAATCTTGCTTGTAAATAATGTTTGGAGAAAGAAATTGCCGAGACATCCATGAAGATTTGAAGAAGTTGGTATGAGTATAAATATAAAATTGAAAGAAAGGGATATGAATATTTCAGTTTGTTAATGAAGAGAGGAAGAGAGAGAGAAGAGTGAAAATGAAATGAGGAAGAAGAAGCAAGATGGGAGGAAAGGAGAATGAAGGATTAAACGGTGGAGATGACTAAAAAAATAATCAAATAGTGATCTTTTTAAGATGATTGTGATTGAGGGTTTTCTCATCACATGTTATCCATTTATTCTTTTCATGGCCTTATGGACGAATTTCAACTTTTGTCCTTTTTTTTCTAAATTATTATTATTATCTTAATTTATTTTCCCCACATATGTTAAATCCCTTAATTCTAAATCCGAAACAATTTAATCTTCAACAATTAAAGATATCATTATTCATGAATTAATTTTCTCTATATTCTGATATGTTCAGTTTTAAAATCGAAGTACCAAAGCAAAAATTATATTTTTTCGTGTATTTTTACGGTACCATATGTTAAATGTTATCTCTTTAATTTTGTACCCTAAACAATTGATTTTTATACCAAATTGTACTTGGGAGTCCGCCTTAATATTCTTTACATCCTGGTATACTCCATTCATGATTTGCTAACAGTGCAAAAATCGCGTATTTTCCAGTCAGACGTCATTTTCATCGATTTTTGTAAAAATTTTAGTATTGCATATTTAAACTAAAATTTCTCATTTATTCTCGGTCCCAATTTAGACTTCAGTCATATCGGCTCAATTCTGATCGCGCATGAACATGGTTTCCAATGGATCAAGTGCGTCCGGTTGACCGAGGCCTAAATTGACGGACATGACAATTCTCTCCCCCTTAAAAGATTTCTTCCACGAAATCGTACCTGATTGGTCGTCATAGAAGAGTTGTGGATATTGGCTCTGCATGATCTCCTCGCTTTCCCATGTCGCCTTTTCAACGGTATGACTACGCTAAAGGACTTTCACTAGAGGTACCTGCTTGTTTTTGAGTTGCTTCACTTCTCTTGCCAGTATGGCTACTAGTTCCTCTTCATATGTTAAATCTGGTTGTACCTCTATACTTTCCACGGGAATGACATGAGATGGATCAGACTTATACCTCTTGAGCATAGATACGTGAAACACGTTATGAATTCTATATAATTTTGGAGGTAAGGCTAATCTATATGCCACTGGTGTCACTCGTTCCAGTACTTCATAAAGGCCTATGAACCTGGGACTCAGCTTGCCCTTTTTGCCAAAACAGAGCACTTTCTTCCAACGAGACACCTTTAAAAACACATTGTCAGCTACTGCAAACTCTATATCTTTTTGCTTCAAGTCTGCATAGGATTTTTGTTTGTCACTAGCTGCCTTAAGCTTGTCCTTGATGATTTTGACCTTTTTTCTCAATCTGTTGGATTAACTCTGGTCCTATCAGCTTCCGTTCATTGAGTTATGTCTAACAAATTAGAGTTTGACATTTTCGTCCTTATAGAGCTTCATAGGGAGCCATGCCGATACTACTCTGATGACTGCGATCAACAGACTTTCTCAACCAAGGTTAGAATTTGTTTCTCCCTTTGAGAAATTGTGGAACATGAAACCTACAATTAGTTACTTTCGAGTATTTGGCTGTGTATGTTATGTATTTATTCCCAATCATCTACGGAGCAAGTGTGACAAGAAAGATGTCAGATGTATCTTTATGGGATACAACAACCAAAGAAAGGGGTGGAAATGTTGCGATCCAATGGTGTTCGATGAAGCCTCTTCTTGGTGGTCTTTAGAGAATGAGGTGTTGCCAGACTCCAGAGAATTTGGATACAACAAAATAATGAAGGTGAGTCCAGTGAAACTGAAGAATCAACTCTACAATCTCAACTTTGAAGGTCAACAAGAAAATGAAGGCCAAATCCCAAATACGCCAATGTAGTCATAGTCACAGAAGACACTATAATAGAACCAGAGACATTCGAAGAAGCGTCACAGAGTTTTGAGTGGATGACAGCTATGAAAGAAGAGATCGATGCACTTGAGCAAAGACAAACTTGGGATCTAGTGTCAAAGCCAATAGATGTGAAATCCATATCCTGTAAGTGGGTTTACAAGATAAAACATCGTCCAGATGGGTCAATCGAGAGGTACAAGCCATAATTGGTAGCTCGTGGTTTCTCTTAACAATATGAACTAGATTATGATGAAACATTTAGTTCAGTGGAAAAACTTACAACAGTATGGGCTCCACTTGACTTGCAGCCAACAAAGATTGGAATTTATGGAAGATGGATGTGAAGAATGTTTTTCTTCATGGAGAGTTGGATCAAAAAATCTACATGATCCAACCAATGGGTTTTCAGAGACAATATCATTTTGAATATATGTGTAAGCTTCGGAAAGCACTCTATGGATTGAAACAAGCACCCAAAGCGTAGTAAGGTAAGATTGCTAAATTTTTAATACAAAATGGTTATTCAGTAACACCTACGGATTCCAGCTTGTTTGTCAAAGCTAATGAAGGAAAGCTAGCTATTGTGCTAGTATATGTGGATGACTTAATCATAACTGGTGATGATGAGCTAGAAATTCTTCAGACCAAAGAGAATTTATTAGTTCATTTCCAAATGAAAGGACTTAGACAACTTAAGCAATTCCTTGGTTTAGAGGTTGATCGCACATAAAAAGGAATATTTATTTGTTAATAAAAATATTCTAAATATTTTTTGAAGAGGTTCGGAATGCTTGAATGCAAGCCAATTTCGACACCGATAAAATCAAATGCTAAAATGTATGCACATGGAGGAAAAGATTTAGAAGATGTGACGATGTATCGACAATTGGTAGGCAGCCTGATTTATTTAACCTTGACTCGCCCTGACATTTCTTATGCAGTTAGTGTGATGAGTCGGTACATGCAAAATCCAAAGAAGCCTCATTTAGAAGCAATTTGACGAATACTGAGATATGTGAATAGTACAATTGACTATAGTCTTTTGTACAAGAAAGGTAAAGACTGTAAGTTAATTGGTTATTGCGATGCTGACTATGCAGGAGATCATGACACAAGGAGATCAACAACTGGGAACGTGTTTAACCTTGGTTCTGGAACAATTTCTTGGTGTAGCAAGAGACAACCAAATGTATCATTATCAACCACTGAAGCTGAGTATCGAGCAGCGGCAATGTCAATTCAAGAGTGTATGTGGTTGATACAACTAATGAATAATCTACATCAACAAGTAGATTACGTAGTTCTATTGTACTGTGATAATCAATCAGCAATTCGTTTGGCAGAGAATCCGGTTTTTCATGCAAGAACTAACTATGTTGAAGTGCACTATCATTTTATCAAGAAAAAGTTCTGCAAGAAGAAATTGAGATGAGACAAATCAAGACGAATGATCAAGTTGCGGACTTGCTCACAAAAGGTCTAGGTACAGGCAAACTCAAAATGTTTCGTCGACAGCTTGACATAGTACAGAGAATAGGAGTTGACATTGAAGGGGAGTGTTAAAAATCAATGTTAAATAATTTGTTCAAATATTAGGCACACCCACCACCAATTTGTTGAAAAATGAAGTTTATTGTGTTGAAAAATTAAGCAAATATTAGGTACACCCATCTCCACTTAATTTGTTGAAAAATTAAGTTTATATTAGGTACACCTACCACACTAAATTTTTCACCAAATGTATGGTGAAGATTTAGACAAATGTATGGTGTGGATTTAACTTTGAGCCTATAAATAGACACACTTCTAATATTTAAATTATCCTAGAGTGAAGAAAAAAAATAAGACTACAAGTTTTGAGCGTTTGTGAGAGTTGAAAACTTTTTTTATAAGATTTCTAGCTTAGTGAATTTCTTTTTTGAGATATTTAATTTAGATTTGGTAATTCTAAATTTTTTTCTCAACATTACATATTGAACATGACTGTAATTATTGGTAGATTAATTGTAAATCATGGTATGTTATGATGTATGCTCACGTGATAAGTATGTTAAACCACAAACTTATATGACTATGCATGAACATACAAAAGAACATAAGTATATGGTACTTCGTATTCCATGAATGCAAGTTATATGATTTCAAATTTGCATGTACATATATAACATTAAATATTAAGTTGCTTGAAGTGTGGATTTTTTCACACACAAGTTCAAAGCCTTAAAGATAAAGCCCCAGAGAAAGAAGTACGGGTACAGTCACAGGACAAGTTTTTGTAATGGTGTTATTTTTGTGAACTTTGAGAGAAAGCCCAAATGTTCTTATTAATTGTATATAATGATTTTATTTCCAAATCTCTTTTCAAGTGCCTTAGAGATAATATGACCATGATGCATAAAAAATTTAAAATTTATCAGATTTTCTTCATGTGTATTGTGATATTCTCGAGTTATTCTAATTATATAAGAGAATGTCATATAACCTATATTCAAATATATATATATATATATAGTAACAATTTTTGTTTACATGTGAGCCGATCTCCATAACAAGGTAGAGGCAAAAGTAAAGCTCTATACCAAATGTCAGATTCCCAAAATATGTTTCTAAACATGCGAAATACAAAAATTACAACTTACCTCCAGCCATTATCCTTGATGCTTAGCAAGATATCACATTTTTCTCACAATTTTAGACGATGCAAGTGGGCAAAAGAGAGCAGTGAGAGGACCAACACAATAGAATTATATAATCGTCTACCATCTAAACAACTTTCAAATTTGAAACCATTACCACCCAAAATTAATGTCCATCAATGCATTGCCCCACAATTACATAACGTTTTTAACATAAAAAAAAACATTATATTATTTAATATCCATCAATAACTATTATTATAATTCATTGCACCATAATTACATAAAGTTTTTAACGTAAAAACGTTACACAGACAATTAAGTCTCTAAAGGTATATTTCTTTTTATATCCATGTTTTCTGTCAAATAACTTCTCAATAGAATCTTTTCAAAAAAAAAATCAATAGAATAAAATTTAGTAATAAAAACTTAAAATCCAAGGACTCAATAAAGTGATAATTCAATTAAGTGGCTTTTAACGATTTTCACAAATTCACGAGTCAGACTATGCATTTTTAATTTAATATATATTGAAAATCCAAAGCTAATAATAAAAAGAAAAATGGTGCTAATAAAATATTCTCAACTGAAGAAAAAAAATTAGAGAGATTGTGAATTATTTATGAATTATTTTTTTCATATATATATATATATATATATATATATATATATATATATATCTTTTATTCTCTCAATTATTAATTTATTTTAGTTTTATTATAAATTTTTGTTGTATTTTTTATATGTCTAAATATTAAGTTTATACTCTATTAAATTCAATTCTAAGAATTGAATGAAAAAGTGGATAGTCACGTTGAGTCGCTAAATTATAACTTTTTATTTTTTTGTTATTGAGTTTTTATTTAGATTCAATGTATGTTAAAATATTTTTTTAAAAGAAATTTAATAGAATATAATATAAGATTAAAAAGTTAAAGATTGAAAAAAATATAGTAATTGAAGAATCAATTTTGGATATGAAACAATATGTTATTGCTGAAACATGAAAGAATTGAAATCTTAGATTAAAATGCTATGCATAGATGGTATGAACTGTATAAATTCTACGAAGTTACTTTCTTTGTTACAGCTGATAAAAATCGTTGTTTTGGACGATGCATATGTAGAAAGCCTGGAATTCACCCGAGGAAGGACTCGCATCTGATTAGCTAGTTGGTGAGGCAATAGCTTACCAAGACAACGTAATACTCATAACTTCCCTCTAGACTTAACTGCTGTTGAAGCTCCATCGACAAATGCATAAGACTTTAAAATAAATAATAATAATAAAATAAATTAATAAATAATTAATAATTAATAAATAATAAAAATGAAAAAATAAAAATGAAAAAAATGAAGTAGAAGAGCCATCGGGAGTGAAATAGAACATGAAACCGTAAGCTCCCAAGTAGTGGGACCGCGTGCCCTAATGAAAATTTTCATGTTTGGTGTTAATCATTAATTCTAAGTATAATATATATTTTTAAAAAATATAAATTAATTGAGTTTGAGAAATTCTTAAATTTAAAAATTAAAAAATATTTATTAAAATAGAGAGTAGAATTAAAAAAAATTAAAAAAGCTATATATTTTTTCGTAAAATGAGCAACTATTATTAATTTCGTTACTTAATTATGTTGTTGCACAGCTTAGAATCCTAATCACTGTCCACGTATGATAAGTACTAACTAATAAAGATAAGTATAAATGCATGGCAACAACATTTTGAAATTTTGAGTATATTGAAATTAATTAATTAATATATTAATAATAATTGCAAAAGACATCAACATAAAAATGGCTTTGTGGTCGAAATTTATTGGACTTGAATAACTATCACTTTCATTTTCCATTATTTAATGCTATCTGCTAACTGTAAACGTGGCAGCTGAACATACCTTTCATTAATCATTAATGACCACAATTTAATTTAATTATAAAAATAATATAATTTAACTAATAAATTGTGTTTAATAAAATACATTATTTAAAAAAATTAGATTATAATCTTAAAATGAATTAATGTTGGAAAAAAACTAATAAACCATAATTTTTTCCCTTTAAACTCTTTTTTTTTTTATCATAATATAATTTCAAATTTAGATTTTTAGTTTTTATACAAAATATGCAATTATTTTATTATTTTGAGTTGATGTTATTTATTATTTATATATATATATATAATTTATTTGTATTATGTATTTAAATATATTTTTTTATTAATTTAAATATATCCTTTTATCTAATTTTATATTTTTCAATTAGTTTTATAAAATATTTTAAATTCAATCAACTAAATTATCAGTTTACAGCTAAATTATTAACTAATAATTAGATTATCAGCAAATTTTACCAAACAAGACCTACAACATACTTAAAATTTACTCATACTCACTCTGTTTCTAAATATATGTTGTTTAAGATTTTTATTTTTTATTCAAAATAGTTGACATTTTATAGTTATCTATGAATATTAATTCTTTTTATATCTATTATGCCATTATTTAATAATTGGAAAAAATTATTTCTTTTTAGGAATGTACAATAATAATGCACCTTAATTATTGGTAGAAATCTAAGAGTAATAAAGTATTTTATTTATATTTTAAATACATTTCCTTAAATGACATCTATTTAGTAACATATATGGACGAAGACAAGGAGGGCTAGCAGGAGCACATGCCCCTAAGCCTAAAAAGGTTTCATGTATATGTTTCGGTTCAAGCTCTTTAAACCTTAAAAAATTTTATATATATGTATTGGTCTAAATCACCAAGTCTAAAAAAAATTTATGTATAAAAATTATTTCATTCAATATTCAATATTTATTAAATTCAAAATATTGGTCATTCTGATCATATTTTCTTGCTTCCTCCTTGGTAACTTATATAGTACAAAATAAATATATTTCTCATTGCACATTATTACAATGTTCTTGGCAATGTGTTTTATTGCTCAATGAATTACTAGCCGAGTAATGTAAATGGATAAGGTTTCTAATAAGGTCAAAATACAAACAATGGCATCAACAACAATAATAATTATTATTTTTATCAAATAACATTATTATTAGAAACTCATAACATCAACAATAATAGTTGAAGCCAAAATTAAAAAAAAAAATCTACGTATGCATTTATATATATTATGATAGTCTGTGATCTCTTGAATCTGTTTATATGACCCTTAATTGTGCCCATGTAAGACTAAGGTAAAAATCATTCTTAGGCCTTTAAATTTTAATTTTTTTTAATACAATTAGTCTTTCAACTTATCTTTTAATCTATTAAAAGCTTTTTAACTATTATTAAGTCCTTAAATATAAAAAAAAGGAGAAAGTGCTAATGTAGTTTTGCGGTTAGACAATTTTAAGGATGTGTATTTTTTTGTGTAAAAAGGAGTGTCATGGTTGAAATCTTTAGTAAAATTAAATTTTTATTTGTTACGACGTTAAAAAAATTGACGAATCAAGGTTTTAATTAGTGAAAGCAATATACATTTATATTGAATTGTTGATGAATCTCTCCAAGATAAAAAAAAATGACTTTAACTTCATTCAACTCTATTTCATCTTGCATATACTATTTATTTACTTTGACCAAATCTATAAATTTTTTGTCTCATAGACTTCGTCTCTTTTTATTTTTAGGGATAAGTGATTTGGAAATTAGAGAAAACATAACTATTATGCCATATAAGAGAGATAAGTATCAAGTCAATTTTTTAAAAATTGTAAGAGGTATAAACTTAATTTTATTAATAGTTTCAACCACAAACTCCTTTTACATACAAAAACCATGTACTTAAAATTATCAAATCGTAAAAATACAAAACGATTTTTATAAAAAATAGTAAGTTTAATTTCGAATAAAAATAATAAGTTGTCCTATTCAAGAGACCTTTTGATAATTGGATAATCGAAATCAAAATCAAAGTCGAAATTATTGAATTGGTTAACCAAAACTTTTGATTTAATTTCGAATCAATATTTCAGTTAAATATATTTTTCAATTTCTTTTCCTCACACCTACTATTTCTGGAGGTGTTAGTTTGTTTATTACAGGCACTTGAATTTGTTAATAATAATAATAATAATAATAATAATAATAATAATAATAATAATAATAATAATATTGTTATTAAGATGTTTATATAATTAATTTGTTCTATTTATTGTTTTTACTTCTTCTATTCTATCACCAATTCAATATATAAAAAAAATTAATTATATAAACATCTTAATAACAATATTATTATTATTATTAATTAATTAATTTTCTGATTTTAATTCACACTAGAGCTAACATAATTATAAAAATAAATCAAGTGCATTAATTCAAATTTTGGTAAAATATTATAAAAAAAAAAGAAATTCGGTGACGTGTTCGATCTCAAAAAAATAAAAATAAAAATCCATACACGTCAGCTAAATAACATGTTTCTGCTTTAATTATGAGGTGTGGCGAGTGCCAACTCATCACATATAATGCAATTAAATGGCTTCTGCTAATGTGTGTGTTGGATTAATTTAAACCAATCAACCTTGTCATCCTCAAAAGTCAAAACAGGGCACTAAATAAATTAGCTGTTATCTGTCACATATCGATTTTAAATTTCAAACAATTTTTTATATTTAAAATTTCAAATACTAATTAATAATAATACTAATAATAATAATAATAATAATAATATTAAATAATCACTTGGAAAATGATTTGAGAATTTCCAATTTGTATAATCAATCCATTAGATTGACTCTAATAACGAAACTCGATTCGAAATGATTTGACTTAACAACAATTCAACCAATTGGTTTAACAGGTCTATAAATTTAAATTATTTTATTAAGACTAACATTAAATTTTTAAAAACATATGTAATTTTATCAGTTGCTATCATTCTCAAATTATTTATAAAATTTACTGATAAATAAAACTTGATGATGATGTGGACTTACATTAACAAAATTCTACTTTATTTAAGAAATTAGATTTGATGATGTGTACCAATTATTCTCAAATCATTTATAAAATTTACTGATAAATAAAACTTGATGATGATGTGGACTTACATTAACAAAATTCTACTTTATTTAAGAAATTAGATTTGATGATGTGTACCAATTATAAAATAAATGTCTAAAAAATATTAAAAAAAGTGTTACTGAAAAAAAAAATGATTAGTTAGATTTGTTATTAATATTTATAAAACTGAACTAATGTATTAAAAATAATTTCTATAATAAATTTTATATCTTGAAGTATATTTTTAGCCTTTTTACTTGGCATAATTTACTAGTTTGGGTTTTATATCAATTTTTTGATATATTTGGTCCATGCAATTGCCATTTCTATATTAAATGGTAGAAAATGAAAATTTATATATTAAAATATTAAAAAAATAAAAAAATACAAATGTTTAATTATTTAAAAAAATTGAAACAGAAATGTCTATAAATACAAAAAAAAAAAAAAAGAGTACAGTGTAGCAAACAAAACTGATAAATTATGCCGAGCATACAATGCTGTATCGAATTAAAACTGTTTTTTTTTTTAATACTAATATGTTATGGGCTTCATTCATACTATTTTTTATGGGCTTATTTACTAATATCTCATATTAGAATTTAAAATTAGTTAAAATGTTTTATCACCAAAGTGATTCCTTAATATTAATTTATGAGTTCTTTTACATAATGCATATGAGGCAAAATTCTCTAAGTTATTATATATTTTAATCTACCTAAAGGGGTTATTATATATGATAATTTGAGAACTGAAGGTTTTAATATTAGAGAGGTGCATAAATTTGAAAGTCTATTTACCCAAGGGGAGATATAATTTGTCATTTCTTAGGAGTCCATGTTATCATATATTGGCTTTAATATTGGAGAAATATATATGCATGTTATATTGTCTATCCAAAGGGGATTTTCAAATGATACACTAGGTCTTCTCATTAGAATAAAACTATTATTCTCTAAAGCTTATTTTTAAATTTTATTTGTCCATATTGTTTATATGATGTGTCAGGTCCTCTCTTGAACAATTACTGTTGCTAACAATAATCAGATAGTATTGAGGTTTTGACTAGAACTAATTATGCAAAGTGGAAGTTAGATATTGAACATCATAATTATTTATGTCTAACTGTTTTGTAACAATTTGTAAATAGTCAAATTATACAATCTAAAATAATTAATCCAAGTTATTACTAGTAATTATTTTATCAGCTTATAAATCTCCCTTATTCATTTCTTTTTGATATGGAATTCGAAAGCTAACACTTTTTTATGTTTAAGTTCTTAAATTTGGCCTAGAATCTCTCTCGTGTTTTGCCGATATGGATTTATTTATAAATATTACAATTCATTTCTCTATATGGAACTCAACATTCTCATTGAGATTTGTCTGACCATTGCTTGTTGATAAATCAAGTGTTAAAAGGCATTTAACCAAAGAAAAATCTTTCATGTTGTGGCACAAGCATTTAGGACACAATTCTATAGAAAGAATTGAAAGGTTGATAAAGGATGACATTTTACCTCACATTCACAAAACAAAATTTGAAAACATTGTTGATTATTTAAGAGGTAAGTTTACTAAGACCAAAAGGAAAAGTTCCACTCTTTGTCAAAATTTTTAGACATAATCCACATTGATATTAGTGGTCTTTTTCCACCTTGTTTTTTTGGTCATTCTAGTGTTTTTTTTATAATTTTCATTGATGATTTTCGCATTATGGATATGTTTTTTCTCATTAAATAAAAATCAAAAGCCTTTGCTAAGTTTAAAAATTTTAAAACTGAGATTGAAAACTAATTTGGCAAAAGCATTAAGATTGTAAGGTCTAGCCGTGATTGTCATATACGTTAATTTAGGCTTTGAGTCACACGTATCTCTAAGTTGACACATCAAATCAGCTGGAATCTAAATTTGGATTTTAACTAAAAATTAATCAAATTAATAATTAGCAGTCATGACAAATACTAAATCAAGCATATCTAAAGTGTAAAGATATTAGTTTACGGTAAGAGACTAAATTATAAAATTTGAAAAGTTTTGGAGTAGTTCATAATTTATCAAAAAATAGAGGACTAAATAAGATATTTACCATTTAAATATAATTTTGGACATGATTTATTAGTATTGGCGAGGCATCCCATATGAAAGAGAGATTAAAGTGTTAATTAACACAAAATATCAAGTTAGGGTCAAATGGTGGGACCTATATTTGAAATTTGGTTTCCTTTTCTTTATTTTTGTTTTTTTCTTTCTTATCTTTTCCTACATTCATATTCTGCCTATAAAAACCAGCTCCACCTATGCCCCATATCCATCATAGCCAAAAGCTTGCCAAGTGAGGAAAAGTGAGGAAGATGAGAGAAGAAAGTAAGGTTAAAGCCATATTGATGTATAACTAATCTTGAGGAAGCTAGAGGAAGTAAAAAAAAAGGAAGATAAGTAAGAAAGGTAGAGAGAGAAATCTCTAGAATTTTGATCAAGGGAAGAAATGAGTAAATGTAAGACATTCTTCTTCTCTTCTAAAATTCTCTCCAAAGAAAAATAAGGTTTAGAACTAAAACTTTATAGTTCAAATTATTTGCAGATAAATTGAGCTAAAATATTATTGATGCAAAATGACAATTACAAAAAATTATTCAAATTTGATAATGTGTGGAATATAGTGAAAAATTTATAAAAATTTAAAAATAATGTCAACACATAAAAAAAAACAACTTGAAATCAAAATATAAATTATATTTCATCAAAGTCAGATAATCCTACTCCCGAGTTTCTAATATCAGCATCTCCCGGGCTTTTTTCAATTTCTTTCAATTTATATAATGATATTAGTGGGTTGTCATCAAAATGACCAATTAGAGTGAAAATGCTAATTGAAGAGAAAAAAATGATGAACAAATGTCATATGTCGTTAATAGTTTCAAAGAGGAAAATCAACATTTTTTAGAGATGTTGAAAAAGACTAGTTTGGACCAACAACAACAACTAGAAATCCAAAGTAAAAATTTGGCACTAAAAGAATTGAAGGAATAAAGTAAAATTTTGATTAAAGATTTAAACACTATTAGTGATAAAAAAATTCGTGCATATATTGAAGCTGAACAAATACAAATTTTAAAAAAATAATTTCAACAGCATCAAACACAACCATCTTCTCAATCTAATGAGTTTGACGATTATTTTAATCATGTTGACGGATCTGGAACTGATCTTCCAGTTTATTAAATTGTTAAATAATTAATTATGTACTTTATTTATTTTATGTTAGACTTTTTAAATTTCCGTTACTAGTTTAGTTTTAATATTTTGAAATATTATTATGTATTAGTAATAAATGTGTTGTGGTTTTAAATTATAATATATGCATTTTATAGTTATATATTTTCTACATTTTATTTAATTTTTTTGTTCAATTATATTCAATTAAGAAGATTAATTAAAATTAGAATGTATTTAATTATTAGAAATTAAAATGTCATAGACTTAATATTACATTAGAATGTAATTTAATTAGATGATACAATTTAATTAGATTGCAATTTAATTGCGAAAAAAAAAAGAAAAAATATCAATTTAAACATCAATATTAATTAAACTTCAATTTACTGATATTATTTTTATTCAATTATTCAATTATTATTAATAATTTTATTCACTTAAACTTACTTTAATATAAATTAAACATTAATTTACTAATTAAAAAATAGTTAACTAAAAAAATGGTGTCTAATTAACTAATAAAAATGTACTAATTAAAAATTTTTTATTTTCAAATATAAATAAAAATATTTAACAAAAAAAACAAGGCAAAACAAAAAGTTTCATTTTCTTCTTTTCTTTTTCCTTTTTTCCCCTTTCTTCTTGCAACTTCTCCCCAACCCACAGTTTTTTTTCCTGAAATAACGTCACTACAGTATCACGTCAAATATATCATGGTACTGTAATTAGTGTCAATTTTGACACAAAAATGACATCCGGTTGGAGTCGAATGAGATAACGCCGTTTTTGTTGTTTCTCCATTTTTGTGTCATTTTGGCATTGGTTCGAGATGAACTTATTTTCTTTGGGTTTTATGGGTTCACATGCCAATTCATCTCTTTTTCTCTACCATAAAAATAATTGTACTTGTTTTCTACTAGTATATGTCGATGATATAATTATCATAGGAAGCAACATGGAGATGGTTCAAAATCTCATTGATAAGTTATTTAGGGAATTTTTATTGCGTGATTTGGGATAACTGCAATATTTTCTTGGTATTTAAGTTCTTCCTCATAAGCATTGTCTTCTTCTTTCTCAACAATCCTATATTCTGAAATTCTCAAGCAAGCTAGTATGGAAACATGCAAACCTTGCTCCACATCCATGGCACCTGGACCTCATTTGTCTCAACTACATGGTGTTCCTTTTAATGATGAAGATGCAAAAAAATATAAAAAAATTTGTGGCTATCTTCAATATGCAAGTATTACCCGACTAGATTTATCTTTTTCAGCTAATCGCTTGTGCCAATTTATGCACTAACCTTTAGATGCTCATTTTCAGGCCCTCAAGCGTGTTCTCTAGTATCTCAGAGGCACTTTGTCTCAAAGTCTATTTCTTCAGAAGTGTTCTCTTCACTCTTTGATTGCCTTCAATGATGTTGACTGAGTAGGTTGTCCAAATGATCGACGGTCTACAGGAGGTATACTTATTTTTCTTGGCAACAATCTAATCACTTAGAACTCTTGTAAGCAACCTATTGTTGCTAGATTGTCTACAGAATCTGAGTTTTGTGTTATGACAAATATTTGTGTTGAATTGCAATGGTTGAGCAAACTCTTTCAAGAACTCGATGTTTCACTTTCAGGACCTCCATTTTGTAGGTGTGATAATGGTGCCGGCTGGAATTTGGTCCTATTTTATTTCACTTTCTTTTCCCTTGCTTTATTTTTTCCCCTATGTATCAAATCCATGCTTGAGACATCAAAATAATAAATGGGAGTAATGGTGCTATAATCAATGGCTTTGGGAGAGGAAGATGTGATTAATATGTGTGAGAGATTAAAAAAAATATTTGAAATCTTAGAAATTTAAATAAAAGGTAAATTAGACATTTTCAATTCATAAGATAACTATTATACCATAGTTTGTACATTATGTACACTAATATTTTGTACGTTTCAAACTTCCCTAATTCTAAAGGATATCATAATTAATTACTCAAATTATTAATAATTTCATTAATTTTAGTGCAATACTAAAAAATAGACAAAGTCATTAACTATTAGGAATAGTGTTAAATGATATTTTGTTAATAAAGTGCTTAATTAGTTCGATAACTAATAGAACCGATAATTTTGAGTAGAATTTAAGTTAAATGAATATGTGTAATAAATATTCAACACATGTATGATACCACAAAAATAATGTTATAAATAAGTTTTATTTGTTTTACCTATTATAATACGATTAAACACATTTAAAAATATTTAATTATTTAAATATATATTGTAATATATATATATAAAATTTTGTATGAAGTTGAAGTCATTGGTTGAGTCATTTTTTAAATCAAGTTTGAGTTATTAGAGTGACTTATTTTTTTGAATTAAATATGGTTTATGTCATTTTTTTTATTTTATCCATTGAAATGAATTATTTTCATGTATTCCTATTTTTATTCAAAAATTCTTATTTATTATGAAATTTTATTACTATTTTACAGTTAATTGAGCACTAATTTCCATATTCAAAGTAAGAATTAAAAAAAAAAAAGAAGATAATTTGGTCCTAGCAATGAGGTCAATTTTATTGATGGCAGTAGCAGCAACACTCAGTTGATCTACCATTCAAGTTCACTAAGCTGAAGTGAGATTAAGTTGCCCAGCCACATGATGAATGAGCTTTGCTAGTTTCACTTGTAGTTGGTGTAACTGCTATACACGTGTAACTTGGTTATTTTTACATAGCTTGTATCTTTAGCTTTGTTTTGTAATGATAGTTCCTAAACTCAATATGGTATCAGAGCGATTTCAGAATTAGTTTTTTTTCCTTTGTTTCTTTTCAATTCTTGATCGCATTTTCATTCTCAAATAAGATTTCTTCAAGAAGCAATTGAATTCTTCGATAAATTGTTAATTGAAATAATATTATGAATAAGTAAAGATTGACTACCTTTAGATTGTAAATAAATAAAAAAATGAAAGTGTGATAATGCAAAACAGGACATGGGGAAATTGATATTTTTAGAGGAAGTATCTACGTTGGATTTTTAGAAGTTAGTTCACAAAATGTAACTGAACTATTTGATTGAATTGAAAATATTATATATAGTCCCAAAGTAAATCTTTGGAATGCAAGTGAAAGGGTGTGGTTACAGGCAGATATGCTCTCTAGCAACGTAAATCGTAAGGAGGCGCTTGGGAAATAGTGATGGCAACACGATTTTGCAACGGCGACAACCTGGTGATGGCAGTGTGTTGCAGAGGAACTTTGGAGAAAAGAAGCGTTGTGGAAGGGAGAAGAATGTTTTGTTTCTTTTTTGTAGAGATGATTTTGGGGTTGTTTAGGAGAGCCAAAGACCAAAATAGCCTTAAGACGGGTGGGTTGCTATTGGAGGAGGCAGGAGGTAACATTGTAATTTTGCTAGCATAAGATTAAGAGACAGATCATACGACGCCGTTTTAGTTGAGGGTAAGAAAAAAGGTATTGCTTTTGTTGGGGCTGTTTTTGTCTGTAGATGCCACAGTGATTTTCAAACCCTCTTTTAATTATAGTAATAGATGTGCCAATTTTGAAAATCAAGTTGATAATTCTTTTGATATATATAGGAAAGGCATTCAAATCATATGTAGTTACCAAACGTAAAGTTGAAATTTTCAAATCTAATTGAGACCAGATGGTCATGCAAATTCAAAATGTATCTCTAATATCATAATCCAATTTGGGTTTATAAATCTTAATTAGAGCACCATCATTTTTGTGAAAAACTACATGTTAACGAATTGAAACTAATTTTACTCGTACTGGATAAAATTTTGAATGACAATAAAATACTTTTTTAAGAATTTTAAAATAGTTGTATTTGAAACGTTTACTTAATTTAAAAAAGTAAAATATCAACTCATTACCTTAATTATGAGCATGCTTAACAACAACAAAACAATACTCTTAATACATAACATTCCATTAATTTGTGCGCTTCATATGATGTTTTATTTATTTTCAGTTTTCAATATGATGTGTAAGATACATCATGGTAAGAATATAACTAGGAATTATACAAGCTTAACTTTTTCAGATAATTACTCTTTATTTATTCACATAATTATAACAAAACTAAGAAAACAAAGGACAAGAATTATATTTTTGAGGTAGTATAACATGGGATTTGATGTTCAAATAATCAGATCCCATGTTCTGTTTTTTCCCAATTGAGCTACTCTCCGATTTTAGTTCCGATGTACCGGTTTGTACAGTGGTTGAACCGCCACTTTCTTCTGCCTTTTTTCGAGTGGACACCTTTGACGATGAGCTGAAATTAGGGATAAACTTATTTTGTGCTGCAGCAGCCACAACTTCAGCTGGGAAATTAAGGAGAGCCTTAGAGCCACGCATGCTGAAAGCAGCCTTATCATAAGCCAAAGCAGCCTCCTCTGCCGTGTGGAATGTGCCTAGCCAAATACGAGCGCCGTGTCGGGTGGAATCACGAATTTCGGCTGCGTATTTGCCCCATGGGCGGCGGCGGACACCCCTGTAGTGCTTCTTGGCTATGGCCTTGGTGGGTTGGAACATGTTTGAAGGGTTGATTTGGTTTCTCGTTGGTGGCACGGAGGAAGAAGTATTTCTATTAGCAGATGGAGCTGCCTCGCTTATCATATGGTATATCACCATATCTTGTGAATCATTCTCATTAAGTGGGAGCGGATCACTTTGAGATGTTAAAACCATGGCTGGCTTATTCTATACAGCCTGATGAATAAATGAGAGTTTGTTTTAAAGACTTATTTATTAATTAGAATTTTATTTTGTGGAAAACTAGGGCAGCTAAGAGGAAATGGGTACTCGCTAGGTTGGTCTTTTTCTACTTATATTGGGTTGGGTGGGTGTACATAGTCATATTCTTTTTGCCACTAATATCTTCTCATTTTGCAATAATGCACTCCTTTGTATGTGGGTGTATTTGACGTTAATTGCTATCCTCCAAATATCTTACTTTCATCATATTTATATTCATTCACCCATATTAATAATATAAAGAAAATTAATTATTATATCTATAAAAGTAAGGGGTTAATATATGTGTAGTATTTAATATTTGTCATGTTTTGTTATTTTATTTTTTTTAGTCATTTTTGATATAAACTGCCACTTGTATTTTTTTAAAAAAATTACAATATATTAGTCATTTAATTTCTCAATTTAGAATTCAATTAACTTTAATAATTTGATATGGTAATAATGTGGCAAGAACATGAATATTTACAAAATCACATGCTAAGGTATGTCAGATTAATAAGATCGATTGAAGCCTGAAATCATAAATTGAAGGGACGATTATAATAAAACTAAATATATATAATAATTTGTACCAAAAATGACTAAATACATGGAGATACATATGTATTAAGCCATAAAAATAATTGTAAAACTTATTTTTTAATATGATAACAAATTATTGACTCATGATCTATAAATGAAGATAAAGAGTGAATATAGATATGAAGTTTCTTATTAATATAAGATTATTAAGATTTTAACACTGATTTGAACATTATCAAGAGATAGGAACTCTACCAGCAAAGTGTAATGATATTCAGATACTCATTAAGATAAGAGCATCGAAATGTATATAGTTATATAATACTATATTCCATAACAAATGAAATTTGGCGTTTACCATAATTATTTCCAAATTTGAATTGAAAATTTCCAGAGACAAGGATAGGCACAGGTATACTCATGTAAAGGAACAAAGAAGAAGAAGAATTTTCCATGATGGCCTGGACTATGGCTGCTTAAAGCTTTGAAAGGAATATATGTCATATCAAATATTGCTTGAATGGAAAATATAATCGTCCGTAATTCCACCTTAGAAATAAAAAATATAAGGTGAATTTTAGGTGACATAATTTAAATATGTTTTTCAAGAAAATAAAGTTAGGATTGGAACTGATTGAACTAGCGTGCCTACTCTGATATTTAAATCAAATTAATCCTTAAACTTTGGCCCACTACACGATTTGCCCATCATCTTCAAATTGTAATAACAAAATTAATAATTTTAGGAGAAGAGTAACAATAACTTAAAATTTCCAAATTAGAAACTTAACATAGATATTAAATATTTTTCATCATACGGACAATCAAAATTGATATAACAAGACATTCTAAATTTTAGAATATGAATGATATTTTTATTTCAAATTAAGTTTGGTGGCACAAATTACTTTTGATTTTCTTTTTAAGTGATTTTTTAGAAATTCCTATTTTTTGATTAATGTGTATAATTTTTTTTTTTTTATGTGGATTTGGTGTGTACTTGTCTGGTCGGGTTTGATTTGAAACTTCAATGAAACGAAACGTTTGAAAAAAAAAATAACATAGATAGATAGAGGGAAAATTGAGAATTTTCAGAAAGAGGGGCAATTAGGAAAATAATGCGCTAAACAATGGCAAAGTTGAAGTTATTGGTGGCTTTGGCTGGTCCATAGAGGGGGGAACAAAATAAAGCGAAACAGGCCAACCATGATCCGCGATAGACAAATCTAGAAGGAAATGACCTAATCACGTATATGAGCTCATCAAAGGCGTCAGATTTTGCATTGGTGGGTCCCTAAATTTGATAAATTAATCAAGTCTTTATCTTTGACTTTTCCGTTTAAGAATTATAAATCTACTGATTAATTGTCTGCGGACAATGAAAAAGTTACGGAACCATAAGAAAATTGACAAGCCATTACACCTAAAAATTAATTAAAAAAAAAGTATTAGTAACATAAATTTTATTTTATTTATTTAAATTAAAATTTTAGATATCGATTATAATTTTTTTTATTTGTTTATATTTATTTGACATGAAAAAAATGTTTTTATGAGGAATATATATATATATATATATATATATATATATATATATATATATATATATATATAAAATTTCTTAAAAACAGACAAGAGAATATAATGGGGAATCATTTGGTTAAGAAGAGAGGCCTTAATCGATCCATGACTAAACACATGCACGTGCTTTGAATAAAGAACATGCATGATCTAAGCAATTCCAACTGGGAATAAGTGATTTATCGATAAAAATAATAAATATTAACATATTAAGATTGTAGGGTAGGATCTCACATCCTTCTGAATAATATTAAAGCAAAAAGAAAAATCATTTTCATACGAGGGTTATTTATTTAGAATTTATTTTTAGTACAAAGACCTTAGCAACGTTAAAAAAAACACAAACTAAAGAGAATAAAAAATTTCTACAAAATCAAGCTGTAACTAAAGAATAATATCCTGAGAAGAATAAAAAAGACATGGGTACAAAGAGAAAAATTGTGAGCCATATGGCCGGATGATACGTTGCATTAAGGGTGTGCATTTTCAAAACCAATCTAAATTTAAATAAATTGAATTAAATCGATTCATTTATAGCAAAGTCGAACCGAACCAAAATATATTTAAAACCGAATTTAGAGAGAACTGAAATATTTCCATTTGATTTAGTTTAATCGATTTTGTAAATTAATTTATTAATTACCATAAACTATAATTATTATTATATTTATCAATTATAAAATTTAAAATTAATCATAATAACTTTATCAATTAACATAAATTAAAATCAATTATCATAATTTTATAAGTTACCATAATTAAAATCAAAATTTTGTAAATTAGTATAAAAATTATCATAAATTTATTAATTATGTTGAATTAAATTTAATTAATAAAAATTAAAATAAATTGTCATAGTTCATGATTTTATTAACTATCATATATCAAAATTAATTAACATAAACTATAATTTTTTTAATCCAAAAATTATAATTAATTATATATATATATAAAATAAGAAATTCGGTTGGTTTGGTCTAATCGGTTTTTCAATATTTTTCTAACCGAACCAAACAAATCAAAATTTTTATAAATAACTAAACTGAATAAATCGAAAATTAAATAAACCGAGCCGAAAAGACAAAAATCAATTTGGTTCGATTCGATTCGGTTTTGCATACCCCTATGCCGTATAATTAGTTTCTCTGTATATGATGAATAATGAATGAAGAGAAAGAATTTCTTGGTCTCCAAATCTGTTTAATAATAGAAAAACTATGAATATCAGGGACACAAATACCTTGGATCATGTTAACCGCATACTAATTATCACATTCCACCATAATGGAACTAATACCAGCATTCAAGCAAGTTTGTAAACCTTTATTTATTTATTTATTAAACTTGTATTTCTGTTTTTATTTCTAGATTTCTATGTTCCCTAAATAGTTTTTCTCTTATTTTTCTAAGTATAAAATCCGCATTCATTTTTTTTTTCCGTCAAAATCACAACTTAAATAATGATATTAATTTTTTATACTTTTTCTTTTTTTGTGTGTATATGGTGGAAAACGTTCTTAAATTCAACTCAGGATGATCAGCATGCATTCCTAAGCAACGCACAGCTCCTTAGATTACCACTTCATCTCATTTTGCAGTTAAAACATCAGTTAATCGCAAATATTTACACAAAAAGGTGCATTTGGAAGAAATTACAAGTTAGCTTGTTTAATGTGAGTCACTATATATATAGAAAATGCATTACATAAGCACAAAAATGTTTTAGTACAAAACCAAACTCTGCAACTGCCAAAACAAAGCTCTTCACAACACATTAATCATCATTTACAAATTAAAACAACAATACTTAACATCAACAGACAAATACATAAAAATTTATCAATAGCAACTTTTTCTCCATTTCTTCTCAACTCCTTCAGCTCATCATTCTCCTTTAACAGTCTTGCATTTTCTTTAACCAAAGCAACATTTTTTTGAACCAAAGCCTCAAGTTTATATTGCATCTCGTCTATATGTTCCTGCTTTAACTTCCTTTTCAAGTCATTGTTTTCTTTCTTCAGTCGATTTAAAAGACATGATGCCTGCTTTAGAAATTTGTCATCATACCCATATAAAAAATCACACTCTTCTACCAGTCCATTAACTACCAGATTAGCAATTAACAAATTTTTTTCCCCATATATGCGCAGACCATATGAACAAATTAACATACTTAATTTGTAATTAGGGCATCCAAAGAATTGTCGACCAAAGTTGTATTCGGTCCTTGAGGTTCTGATATGGGCAAACAAATTATAGTGATATCGGGGTTGATTACTTTCACCACCATATTCGATTCCGCTTCTGCTAACTGAGGAAGATGAAGACAGAGACATTGCTATCCAATTTGCAGCAATTCCATATGATTTAATGCCACAATTTCTCCAAATTTGAAGAACCCCGTTTCTCTGAAGATGAAAAAAAATAGAAAAGGATTTTTGAGATATAGATTTGGTAATAAAAGAGAGAGAGAGAGAGAGAGAGAGACTTCGGTTTATGCCTTACAATGGTAAAATGGAGTTCACACGTATCAACTCAACATTAGATTTTATAATTCAATTAGCAAGGAACGGGGTCTGACAGGGCTATTTGAACACACTATCAATTATCATTCTAAACGTTCATTGTCTAGAAAATATAGATTCATTATCTAAAACTTACAAGTTCATCATTGTCAAAACTTCAGTTTCATGATTTAGAACTTGCAAATTAGCCTTTTTAGAATAAAATGATGAAACTGCAAATATTGAACGATAAAACTGTAAGTAATAAATAATGAATCTGTAAGTTTTAGATTATAAATTTGCAAGTCTAAATGGTAAACCTGTATGTTTCTAACAAATTCACCATTTCAACATTTGGAAATTCAATTTTCTCTTTTTATAACTTATTTTTAGTTCAATTATTATCGTTTTTCAACAATTTTTATCCACAAATATATCAAAAAATAATGGTTTTTCATCTCAAACAATAATGATAATAACTAAAATATTAAAAATACTAAAAATAAAATCATACGAAAATTTAAAAAAAAGCTATCTGTGTAAAATAGTTTTACAATACAGAGATAATTTTTTTTATCTCTTTGAAAAAAAAGAAAAATATGATGATTGGATAATAAAAATATGCTTCATTTAAACTATCACATAAGCCGTTATGAAATTGAGAATATGATCTACACTAAATATGAGTTTATAATATAATTTGCTATGAAAATTTCCCTCTTTAATATTGCTCCTTGCACAGCAACAATGGGCCCAAGCTAGCTAATGTGAGCTGAGCCCAGATAAGCAAATAGAAAAATGATAGTGCCAACCACAAAGACTCGTATAGGTAACTAACCTTTTTGACTTTCTCTGTTTAATTACATATAAATCTTCACTTAGACTTCCATAACCCAATCATAGCGGGTTAGTTAATAAAGCAATTCACTCCTTTTCATTATCATTGATCACATCCCTTCTCCAACACTTAATTAAACCAACTAACAACCAGCACCAAACCATCTTTGGCTCTGGCCTTGTACTTAAAGAAATGAAAAAGCCTTTAGTGAGTGATGTTTAGGGTTGAGGGTAGTTAAAACCCAGCATCTTACTTCCATTTCTTTGCATACTTCAAAACTACTTCTTTTTTATGCTTCTTTGTAATTTCACAAGTATAGAAGAAAACTAAATATATACATATACATATATAAAAGGATTAGAACAAGATTTGGCTCAAGAGGGTTAGCTTCAAAATGAGTACAGCAAGATTTGTCAAGTGTGTAACTGTTGGGGATGGGGCTGTAGGAAAGACTTGCATGCTCATTTCTTATACTAGCAATACATTTCCAACGGTACCGTTTTGATTCTCCTTTTTCCTTTTTTTTTTTAATGATTTAGAATATATCTCCGTTTCAGAATTCAGAATGAATTTTTTTTTCCTTTTTTAATGTGTTTGGATAGGATTATGTTCCTACAGTGTTTGATAATTTCAGTGCTTATGTGGTGGTAGATGGTAGTACAGTGAATCTTGGATTATGGGATACAGCTGGTGAGTTGATACATTTAATTTCTGATGAGTTATGGAGAGAAGGGAAATAATATAAATTTAATAAGTGAATTTTTTTTTTGTAAATTATTTACAGGGCAAGAAGATTATAACAGGCTGAGGCCATTGAGTTACAGAGGAGCTGATGTGTTTTTGTTGGCTTTTTCTCTCATTAGCAAGGCCAGCTTTGAGAACACATACAAAAAGGTCTTTCCCTTTCCTGTCCTTTAATTCTCTTCATTTCTACGTATCGGATTTATATTTTTATTCATAAACCGAGCCAATAAAAATAAATTTTCAATTTCTTTCATATTTATAAAATAAAATGACATTTTATTATTTTGATTTGTTTATATATAAATGGATATTCTATATGGGAATATTATTGTTTATCATGAAATATCTTTTGAGATAGTCCATTGATTCATTCATGACAGTGGATCCCTGAGCTAAAACATTTTGCTCCAAATGTGCCAATTGTGCTTGTTGGGACCAAGCTTGGTAAGTAATTTCGTAAATTTAAAGCAACATATATATAATGCTTAAGCTATGAATTAATACTAAAGTAATATTAATTTTGGGCATAATTGCAGATTTGAGAGAGGACAAGCAGTACTTGATTGATCATCCAGAAGCAACACCCATAACAACACCTCAGGCATGTAATCAAACTACAAATCATGTTCATATATAAATAAATTTATAAACTAATTTTAATCATAATTTGTTATGTATGTAATATTAATTAATGAGCAGGGTGAGGAGCTGAAGAAACTGATAAGTGCGGTCACTTACATTGAATGCAGTTCCAAAACTCAGCAGGTTCGTCTACTTCTGTATATTAACAAGGCACAATGTCTCTTTTTTGTGATGTTGAAGTCCAGTATTTTTTATTTTATTTTACTGAATATATGTACTTTGATTTTATTACTTATTAAGCCCTTTTTTCACCATTTTGTGACATGGAAAAGGCTCAATAAGTAGCAACGGATATATCTAGCATTGCTTTTCTTACGGTAAAAAAAATTATTTTTAATTTTTAGGTTATGAAAGCAGTTTTTAAAGAGAAATAGGTAAATAAATGTATTTTTTTCATAATTAGATTTGAGGAAAAAAAATTTAGAAAAAATAAAAAAAAATCAGTCAATTTAATAAAAAAAATTCTAATTTTTTTTTAACATTTAACAGTAATTTCAAATACTTTTTTTAATATATGATGAAAATAAAAACACAATAAATAGCAAAATTAAAATACGTGGACTTAATAGGACAAAATAAAAGTACAAAGGCTTAATACTTAAGCCAAAATAGAAATACAAAACAAAATAGGAATGCAAAATACAATGACTTATAATACTGCCTTTTGCCTATTAACAAATAAAAACAAACAATCCTTAATTTATTTATAAGTCATAATTAATGACTACCCCTTTGCTATTAGGATTAATTTGAGGCCTTAAGTGTATTTAATTCGATTTCCCTGGCTTCTTGATTTTTCAGAATGTGAAGACTGTGTTTGATGCAGCAATAAAAGTAGCTTTGCGACCACGAAAGCCAAAGAAGAAGCCACGCAACAAGCAAAGAACATGCAATTTCCTTACCAGTCTCTGCCACTGAAATTGCCACACACACACACATATAAATTCAATCTTCTTCAATTATATTTTCTCATGAAATTCGAATTTCCCTTTGGAGCTACGGGAATATAACCACAAAAGAGGATCTCAATTGCCTATAGCTGATACAAGTTTCTGTATACATGTTCATTTGTTTAATCTTTTGTATTCGTAATTTGTTTCATAAGGCCTTATATATTGTATATTAGAAAAATATATATTTGAACTCATAATTAACCCCATCATTGAAGGAGTTAAAGATTCATATAAAATCTAAGCTCACATATCAGATCGTGGTTGATAAGTTGCATCCATTTCATGTGAACGATTGATTTAAATAGAGAAAATATGAATCGTTTAAGAAAATTCGAATCATTTGAATGCTAGATATATAGTACATTGGGAGTTTAAGCTGTCCATACGGTTAGATAAATGAGAAATGGGTTTTTGTTCCCATTGAAAAAGATGACAACAAGAATCCATACGGTTAGTAACAAAATGGAAATTAATTTCCAACAATAGAATTTTGGGACTTTAAGTTGTGATTACAAAGCTAATGAGGAAAGATTGTTATAAATGGCAGGTAATTGGACAAATTTTTATTTAGATTTGGTTCATATTTTTATTGATGCGTCAAGTTATTAATTTGTATATGTAAAAAAAAAGTCATTTTCATATTGAATTTTATTTTGTAAGTATGAATAAATATTGTTATGTTGAAATGTATTATTAATTTGGCATGTGAATAAATATATGATTTTTTTTTACAATAATTGTCGACTCAATATGCTACAAAGTAATATCTTTATTAGATTTTGATGTTATATATATATATATTGTTAAGTAATTGAAGGTCTAATCTAATTCAAAAAGAACTTAAGTACTCTCCATAATATGATTTATAATAGAAAAGTGAAAATAGTATGTTTTGATAGAGGTGGTGAATATTATAGAAAGAATGATGAATCAAGACTAAATTTATGTCCATTTGTAAAGTTCCTCGAAAGACATGACATATATGCATAGTATACTATGTTAGGGACACCTCAAAAAAATGATGCGACAAAAATGCGAAATAGAATATTAATGGATATGGTTATAAGAGTATAATGAGTAATTCCTCATTACCTAAATCTTTATGGATGCATGCACTTAAAAAATGCAATGTATTTATTGAATAGGATTCCTAGTAAGGCAATTTCCAAAACTCATTTTATGTTATGGGAAAGGAAACCTAGTTTAAGATACTTGCTTGTTTGGGTTGTCCAGCAGAAGCACACATATATAATCCATATGAAAAGAAATTGGAATTTCGATTGTCGATGGTTACTTTATTTGTTACCTAGAGAAATTCAAATGGTATAGGTTTTATTGTCCAAATCTTAATTCTAGAATTATTGAGACACACGTGAATGAGCAAATAGGTTTTCACAAAAAATAAATATTTTGTTGAAAGTAATTAATGCACAATGGCTACAATAAGAATTTTGATTTGAAAGTAATTGTTGTTCTCTTGTTTAGGATTCATAAATGATTTGCATTTATACTTTCTCAGTGAATTATAGCCGTTTGGATGCATTTAATGCAAAAATAACCGTTGAACCAACTTTTAATTTCGCGTTTGACATGTTTCTCTTTCCTCATTCACGGGCGTGAATATATGTGTCACAGTCGTAAATGTTCTTCCAAGCCGTGGGTTAAGTGGTGACTCTGGCCACGAAGCTCTCTAGAAGAATTTGAAGTGTTTGATCACGGGAGTGACTTTATACTTTCACGGGCGTGAATATTCTTCCAAGCTGTAGTTCAAGTGGTGACTCTGACTATGAATCTCTCTAGAAGAATTTGACATGTTATCTCACGGGCGTGATTGATTGGATCATTCATGGTTGGTATGATCCTTCATGGCCGTGAACTTTAAATGTTGGAGAGTTGACGCTCAGCTATATCACGGGCGTGACATAATCAGTCACGGGCGTGAACATGCTATTTCTTCTTATTTTGGCCTTCAAAGGTTGTCTTTCATTCTTCCATCATATTTTATTCAAGATATACCTTGTTCAACAAACTTAGAACACAAACATTGTTAAATATATTATTGCTATTTTATTTGTTAGCATCAAAATGACGGAAATATCCCTCAAGGTTCAACAATCTTTTCCTTTTTGATGGCAACAAATAATCTAGCAATATATATTTTTAAGAAGTTTCCCCCTCAAAAGATGCTTAAGACAAAAAGTAATAGAGTGCAAGAATTGAGCTACGTATAACATGGATCTTTGCTTACTAGTTAGGTATATGCAAGGTATATTCAAAGTATATCAATTTATTTGCTTAACTAGTTAAGTATATGCAAAGTATGTTCAAAGTATATCAAATTGTTTGCTTAACTAGTTAAGTATACAACTCATTTGCATTCATATATTGCTAGGTTCTTCCCCTTTTGTCATCAACAAAAATAAAGCATAAAAATGATGTAATTATATCAATAAAAAATAGAGGAAGTACAAAATTTAAAAATGTGAATTAAAGTCCTACACTCATAATAATAGAAACAAAAAAAAAATGAAAAAGCTAGGACTCTAACTAGGCTTTGAACCTGACAATTCATCTCTAAGGCGTGCTACTTCCGCCTCAAGGCTATCCATGCGAGATTACATGAAATCTTTGAGGTTTTCCAACCTCTCATCGATGGAAGACTGCAATAGGTCAAAGCAAGGTGCTAAAAGATCAGCCACATGCTGTGCCAAGTTAGGTGTAGAGGCCGAGGAGTGACCAACCTCTTGTTCAACCTCTGGGATCGTTGTCTCGTCTCGAATTCATTTTCTTTGCTGGATTCCTTGGAGGCCAGCTTTGAATACATCCGAATCCTGGTTTTTCCAATCAATTTCACTAGCTAGAGTGGTGAAGCGGTAATAGACATTATTCTCATAGAATATTCGAACAACTGCTCCCATCTTTATAAAAAACTCAATATCTAGCCGGTCTTGAGGATGTGCTAGAATGAGGTTGAAATTGTGCTCATCGAGCTTTAGATACCTGAGCTCAATTGCAAGGTGAGTCACGTACCCACCAATCAAGATATCTCCCGATGGCTTTGTTGCAATTGAGAGAAGATGATTTGTAAACCATCGAGACAAGGACACAGTTAAACCTCTTCATGCCATCTCCAGGAGGAAAAGCTCGGATTTTCAGATTACACCGTTGCTATCGCCTCTTGCAAAGATACTATAGGTAAGAAATCTATGTAAATATTTATACACGGGAGATCGAAGATGGGTGCTCTTAGTCTTTTTCATGTCACAGCTACAATTTAACCCAAAATGAGTCCATGCCGGATTGGCACAGAATTCCACCTCACTCTTATTGAGGATACCATCTGAAGGAAGTTTGAAGATAATGTCAAACTCTGCTGCTGTGAGAGTGTTCGGATGCTTACAAAGTTAGAATTTGATAGTTTCAGTGGGAGAAACTTGCAAAGTGCTAAGGAACTTGAGAGTAAGGGCCTTTTCTTAAGAACAACATATCTTGGATGACAATGCTTCGGAATGATGTTGAGAAGGTAGTCTGTGTAGCGTCTCGGAGCATGAGATTTCCTCCTTATGCCTTTTGATGAGCCGGGCTCCATTGGTGATTTTAGAATGGGTTTTTGGAGAATGAGTTTCTGACCAGGGATTTTGAGAACTAACTTGAGATGTTACGATTTTTAAAGAGAATGAGTTTTGAAGGATTTTATAAATGGAGAAGGATATGAAAGGGCTGAAATCTGTGAGAAATATTGAATGAGGGTGATAAATGAGAGAATTTGTAGAGTTGGAAATGAGAGAAAACTGCAGAAATCTGTTTTATAGTCGACATAGTCACGGTCGTGAATAGTAAATCACAGGCGTGAAATGTCATGGTCATGGTTTGTTGAAGAGGCGCTCTAGCCGTGATGACGGATATGAATTGATTCACGGTCATGATATTAAATAGTCACGGGGGTTACTTGTGAATTTTCACGGTGGTGACAAAATGACTCACGGTCGTGAAGTGCAATCTTCACTACTTGTGACTGTGAGGCAACGCGTGAAACAAAGCGTGAACGGTTCTGTAATTATTTGGTGTTAAAGTTCACAGTCGTGAATAAAGAGTTTCACGGGAGTGAAAGAAAAGAGTTATGGGCGTGAAACATAGTCTTCACTACCTTCAGCCATGAAATATGTCATGAAGCAAGGTGTGAAAGCTTCTGGATCTTTTGGCGATTATGATCACGGGCGTGAATATATGTCATGGGCGTGAATGACCCTAAATCTTAGATAAATAAAGTGAATGACCAATAAAGTGACAAGTGCTTGAAGTACTCTTTCTATCCAAAAGACTTCCAGCGTAATCTGCATCTGAATATCCTATGATATGAAAGGATGAATTTCTAGGATACCATAAGCGTAGATGCAATGTGTCATGTAAATATTTTAAGATTATTTTCATAGCATTCAAATGTGGTTCTTTATGACACGATTGAAATCGAGCACATAAGCATACACTATACATTATATTGGGCCTAGAGGCAGTAAGATATAAGAGTGATCTGATCATACCTCTATAGAGTTTTTCATTAATGTTCTTACCCTTTTCGTTTTTGTCCAATTTTGTTGATGTGCTCATTGGAGTCTTGACATTTTTGCATCATTTCATTCCAAATTTCTTGATTAAGTCTTTGACATATTTGAATTGGTTGATGAATATACCCTTATTTCTTTGTTTTATTTGTAGACCAAGGAAGAAGTTAAGCTCACCCATCATGCTCATTTCAAATTCCCTAGTCATACACTTAGCAAATTTTTGGAAAAACAATTCATTAGTAGACCCAAATATGATGTCATCAACATAAATTTGAATATTTAGAATATCATGCTTATGATTTTTAATAAACAAAGTAGTGTCAACATTTTCCTTTGAAAAATTATTTTCTAAAAAAAAGAACTTAATTTTTCATACCAAGCTCTAGGAGTTTATTTCAAACTATACAAAGCTTTTAAAAATTTAAACACATGATCAGGCAAATTATGGCTTTCAAAACCCAATGCTTATTCTACATAAACTTCTTCTTCTATGAAACCATTTAAGAACGCACTTTTGACATCCATTTGAAAGAGTTTAAAATTCACATGGCATGCATATGCTAAAAGAATTCTTATGACTTCTAATCTGGCTACCAGAGCATAGGTCTTGATTATAACCCTTTGCAACTAACCTAGCCTTATTCTTAGTTATTGAACCTTGCTCATCTAGTTTATTTCTAAATACTCATTTATTTCTAATGATTTGATGCTTCATGGGTCCGGGAACTAAGGTTCATACCTTACTTCTCTCAAATTGGTTGAGTTACTCTTGCATAACAGTCACCCAACTTTCATCATTAAGAGCCTCATCAATATTTTTAGGCTCAATTTGAGAGACAAAAGTAAAATTAGAATCTAAAGGTTTGAGATGAGATCTAATACTTACTCTCTTAGTAGGATCACCAATAATTTGTTCCTTGGGGTGATCTTTTGTCATTTTCCATTCTTTTGGGAGCTCTGGCTTGTCTTCCTCTTGAGCTTGAGGTAGAGAGTCATCTTGATGTGAATTTTCTTGATCATTATCTCATTTTTCATTTTCATGATCAAGCTTTTCCATTATACCTACAATATCATCAAGAACATTGCCTTTCACAAGATCAAACTTACTAGATTCATTAAAAACAACATGCATAGATTTTTCAACAACTAATGACTTATTATTAAATACTCTATAAGCTTTGCTAGCGGTGGAGTATCCTAAAAAGATACTCTCATCAGATTTAGAGACAAATTTTCCAAGGTTGTCCTTAGTATTTAATATGAAACACTTGCATCCAAATACTCTAAAGTATGATATCATGGGCTTTCTTCCATTCCATAACTCAAAAGAAGTTTTATTTAAGAGTGGTCTTTTGAAAACTCGATTTCAAATATAACATGCAGTATTGGTGGCTTCGACCCAAAAGTAGGTTGGTAACCCATACTCATTGAGCATTGTTCGAGCCATTTCAATTAAAGTTCATTTTTTCCTTTCGACCACCCTATTCTGTTGAGGTGTCATAGGAGATGAAAAATTTTGTGAAATACCATGTTCTAGACAAAAAATTTTAAAGTTTTTATTTTCAAATTTTTTGCCATGATTGCTTCTTATTTTTGAAATACAATATTCTTTTTCGTTTTGAACTCTCTTAGCAAAGTTTTTAAAAGATTCAAAAACATTACTCTTTTGAGCTAAGAAAATTACCCAAGTAAATTTAGAGTAATCATCGACAATGAAAAAATTATAGTATTTACCTCATATGCTTGCAACTCTAGTAGGTCCAAAAAGATCTAGATGCAAAAGTTATAGAGGTTTCAAAGTACTTACTATATTTTTGGATTTTAGGGAGGACTTGTGTTGTTTTCCTCTTTGGCAGGGTTCACATGTCTTGTCTGTTTTAAATTTGACTTTTGGTAGTCCCCTTACCAGCTCTCCTTTGCTGAGGCTTTGAATTAAATTTATGCTTGCCTGATCAAATCTTTTATGTCACAACCAAGATTCATTACTAGTAGTCATAAGACACTTAGAGAAAATGTTAGATATTTTGTGTAAGTCTATTATGTAGGTATTGACATCTCTACTTTCTTTAAATATCTCTTGGCCATTAAAAAAGATTACAAGACATTCGTTAGAAGTAAAGATTACTTGATTTCCCTTATCACATAATTGACTTACACTTAACAAGTTATGTTTCAAACCATCAACAAGTAAAACCTCTTCAAAGAAAGTAGTATAATTTGTACCAATAGAGCCAATGTCAATTACCTTACCCTTAGCATTATTTCCAAAGGTTACTTTACCTCCATCAATACTTTTAATGTCATTGCATAGTTCTTTATTTCCGGTCATATGCCTTGAGCATCCACTATCCATTAGCCAAACATTTTCTTTTCAAGTATTATTTTTAGGTACCCAAATGAGCTTAGATCCTTGGGGTTAGTACATGAAGGTTCCCAATGAGCCTTCCTTATCCAAAAATATTTATTGATATGACCAAATTTCATACAATAATTACATTGTTTAGCTATAAATATGTTTTTCAGTTTTACCATGCTTTTAGCTACCATTTTCCTATTAAGTGGAGTTTGTGAGCAGTGACATGCACATGCATGATGACTTGGTGCTTTCTTAGGTGCATGCCTCTTATACATAAAAGCATGACTGACCTTTTAAGGTTTCCTTCTTAGGCTTACCGATCATTGACCATTCCTTTTATATATAGAGGATTTAATGTTTGTTGTGCACTTAGCCCTTGCGACTATTACCTTTAATGTGGAGATGTGAGGTTCACTTAACTTAACAAAAGTGGTTTTGTGAGATGAAGATGATGTTCCCTTAAATCCTAAATCATGTTTTATTAAACGTGGTCTTTGTGACACTATGAGAGTATCTAAACTCTCATTTCCTTTATGAAATCTTGAAATGGAGTTTCTAAGTTCTTCAACTTCATTTTTCAAAACATTGTTCTCTTTAAGCAAGGATTTAGTTGAGGGTCTAGAGGAGTACTCATCTAATGATTTTTGAAAAGATTCATTAGAAGATTTAAGCTCAAGATTTTCCTTTTCTAAAACTTCCATTTTATTTTTCAAACTTGAAATGTTATTTTTATAAATATTGAATTTACATCTATATTTTTCTAATTCTAGGTTCAATACTTATATTAGACTCTGTTCATCATCATCTTCATTATTACTATTATTATCACTACTATCATTATTGAATGAATATGAGTAAAGTGATCCTACCTTATTCATGACGTGATCTTTTATAGCCATGAAGCATAGGTTGACCTCTTCACTTTCATTGTCATCTTTTTCACTTGAAGAGCTTTTGTCATCCCATGTGGCTTTGTGACCTTTCTCCCCATTATCTTTTTGATATTTGTTATTGTGTTTCTTAAGCCTTGGACATTCTTGTTTGCCTTCTTCCCACACTCATAACATTTTACCTCCTCTTTATTCCTTTGAGAGTCATTTGAGGAGTATTTGAGATTTCTTTGCTTGAAGTTTTGAGAGTTGCCAATTCTCTTTTCAATTATTCTTTTTAGTCTTCTCGAGAGCATTGTAATGTCCTCATTTACATCATCAATCTTTTCTTCATCATCTTCAACTTCTTCTTGAGATTTTGAAGTAGAGACTCTTAGTGCTAGAGACTTTCTTTTTTTGGGCTCGATTTTAAGTTCTCTATCTCTCTTTATTACCATTTCATGAGTTAGAATTTTGCCAATAAACACATCGGTATTCATAATGCTCATGTCTTTGTTGGCTTCTTCTATACCAGCAACTCTTGAACCATAATCTTTGAGAGGAAGGCTTCTCAGAATTTTTTTGTTTACATCTTCCAAGCTCAACTGTTTTTCAAGCTTTCTCATGCCATTTATGATGGATAGAAGACGGTTCGTCATATCGGTGATTGACTCATTGAATTTCATCTTGAAGATTTTGTATTATGAAGTGAGAAGTTGAATCTTCTTATATTTAACTTGTTTTGTTCCTTCATGATAATTCTCCAATATTTTCCACATACTATATGCAATTGGGTAGTGTTGGATTCTGTCACATTCTTCAATGGATAGTGAGCTTGCAAAAATTGTCATTGCCTTTTTGTTTTTGAAATTTGCTCTACGTTGAGACTCTATCTAATCATCTCTTGAAAGGATTTCTTCTTCACCATCAACTCCTTTTCTGGTTGGTGGTGTCCATTCTTTCCGAACGCTATCCCAGACTTTGATTCCCTCACTATCGAGATATGTCTCCATCTGGAACTTCCAATAAGTATAGTTTGCTCCATCAAAGTAAGACTTTAGACTTTAGAATCTTTCATTGGCCATTTCTTGATCTTTGTTAGTGTTTTTTTGGCTTTAATGCTAGACTAAACTTTGATACCAATTGTTTCCCAGACAATGAACTAAGAAGGGGGTTGAATTGGATATTAAATAAAAATTTCTTAACTTTAAATGCAAAATAAAATTAAATAGAATAGGGATGAAGAGATATCACACATGAGATTTATAGAGGTTCGGGTATTAACAAACTCTACTTATCTCCCCAATCTCAATTGGGAGTTTCACTAACACATTAAGTGTTACAATGAAGTTTTACAAGTCTACTCCCAACTATGGTGTTTTTATCAATGATTAATACCTAACCCAGAAATTCCCTTGTATTTTAATGGCTCACACAATAAACCAATTTCTTATATTTTATGGCTTACACAATCAACCCTTACAAGTGTTTCACTCTTAGCCCAATATACCCAAACTCATTTGAGTAATAGATTACAGTGAAAATATTTACCAACCTATAATGCTCAGAATTTATGAGCAAATAGGTTTTCATAGAGAATAAAGGTTTTGTTGAAAGTCATTAATGCACAATGGCTATAACAAGATTTTTGATTCGAAAGTTATTGTTGTTCTCTTGTTTAAGATTCATAAATGACTTGAATTTATACTTTCTCAGTGAATTACAGCCGTTTGGATGCATTTAATGTTAAAATAGCCGTTGAACCAACTCTTAATTTTGCGCCTGACATGTTTCTTTTTCCTCATTCATGGGCGTGAATATATGTGTCACGGTCGTGAATGTTCTTCCAAGCCATGGCTCAAGTGGTGACTTTGGTCATGACGCTTTCTTGAAGAATTTGAAGTGTTTAATCACGAGCGCGACTTTATACTTTCATGGGCGTGAATATTCTTCCAAGCCGTGGTCCAAGTGGTGACTTTGGCTGTGAAGTTCTCTGAAAGAATTTGACATGTTATCTCACGGGCGTGACTAATTTGATCATTTATGGTTTGTATGATCCTTCATGGTTGTGAACTTTAAATGTTAGAGAGTTGACACTAAGCTATATCACGGGCGTGACATAATCAGTCACGGGCGTGAACATGCTATTTCTTCTTATTTTGACCTTTAAATATTGTCTTTCATTCTTGCATCATATTTTATTCAAGATATACCCTATTCAACAAATTTAGAACACAAGCATTGTTAAATATATTATTGCTATTTTATTTGTTAGCATCAAAATGACAAAAATACCTCTCAAGGTTCAACAACGTTTTTCCACAGAAGGAAATGATCATATGGTGTGTAAACTTAAGAAATTAATATATGTACTTAAACAAGATTCCAGACAATGGTATCTTAAGTTCAATGATACTATCACGTATTTGAATTTTCATGAAAATACCATTAATCGGTACCTTTATCAAAATATTAATGAGAGTAAGTTTACATTTTTGTTCTATATATTGATAATATTTTACTTGCTGCTAATGATTTAAATATCTTGTATGAGGCTAAAGATTCTCTCTCTAAGAATTTTGAGATGAAAGATATGAGAGAGACATGCATCCTATGTGTTTGAAATTTTAGTATTTAGAAAGAGATAAAATGATTATTAGGATTGTCTAATAAAACTTATATTGAATAAATTTGTAATAGATTTAATATGAACAACTATTTAGCATTTATTGTCCCAATACAAAAAAGGGATAAATTTAGTCTTATGCAATGTCTAAATAATGATGTGGAACATAAGAAAATGGTATTTATTCTATATGCTTTTATTGTGGGCAGTTTGATGTATTTGCAAACTTATACAAGACTTGATATTAGCTTCGGGGTTGGAATACTTGGCCAATATAAAAGCAACTCTTGTATTGACCATTAGTGTCATGCCCGCCAGTTTAGACCTTGGCCAACATGCGCATTTCGCGAATGGATGCACCGTATCTTGCTTAAACATAGGTGTTTGCCTTAATATAACACTCATTTATCCCCCTACATAATAATCAGGTACGGTGATGTCATTGTCTACCTGTTTGGTCAAACATATATAATTTTATTAAATATACCTTTATATATATAAATCTCACACACACACACACACACACACACACATTTATATATATACACTCATCACTACTCACAATCTCCTGTATAATACAATATATACATCTCATATATGCAAGAGTTAAATTTTTAACCCACGTATTTATAATTTTACAGAACCTAACATAACCAAAATGGATCATAAGTATTTACAGGCATATTTAATAATATTATATATATTTGACCAAATAGATAGACAGTAACATTAGTTTACCTGACTATTACGTAAGAGGGTAAGAAGGTGTTACATTAAATGGTATCAGAGTCTGGTTTCAATCCAAAGACCTGTGGGTTATGGGTCCACCACGCTTTCGCTGGGCAGGAGTCATGCTAATCTTCTCTGTATCATTCTAATTTTATCGGATGTCCTCTAACGCATAACTAGAAAGAGCCACTGATCTAGTGGACTCCACTGAAAGAGTATAGAAGTAGTAGTAGTGGTAGCCACCCAGTTATGATTGACCTTTACATTTTATTCATGTCATGTATATAAGACAAGTACTATATATATTTTAGGAACATGTGTTTTCAAATAGGTTGTGCACAAGTTAACAGACTGTAATAATGCAATTTTGTTGTTTTATAAAACCTGTATGTTTTGGTTTCATGGGATGTGTTTCTGGTTATGTATGTTATGTATCTATAAGTCATGTACAAACATGTCGGTAAGTTAGTTAGTGATGTCATCTTAGCTAATTGTGAAATAAAAGGATAATGGAGTATAATATTTAGTCAGTTTCCGATCATATGCCAGTTAAAGCCTAAATTGATGGACATGACAATTAGAAAGCTGCAAAGAAAGGATGAAATATCTTCAAGGAACTAAGGATTATATGCTCACATTTAGAAGATCTGATCAGCTAAAAGTGATTTGATATTAAGATTCGGATTTTGCTAGATGCCTTAACAATAAAGAAATCAATATTTGGTTATTGTTAGCAGAAGAGGCAATTTTATGGAAAAGTGTTAGATAATCTATCATTGCCACATCCACTGTGGAAGCATAGTTTATAGCTTATTATGAAGCTATAATTCATGCATTAAAGTTGCGGAACTTTATTTCATGACTTGGGATTGTCGACACGATTATCAAGCTGCTGAAAATTTATTGTAATAATTACGCAACAAATTTTTTCTCCTAAAACGACAAATATTCCAAAGGTGCTAAACATATGAAATTAAAGTATTTTGCTTTCAAGGAGGTTCAAAAACATAGAGTATGTATTGAACATATTAGAAAGGATCTTATGATTTTAGATCCTTTAACTAGAGGCTTACAACCAAAGACATTTGAAGAACATGTATATAGAAAGAGTCTTGATTGTATTGATGATTGATTATGATGATGTTATGACACTCCTAAGCTAATCAATGTGATATTTTTTTACTTTATCAAAATTTTCTTCTTTCTTACACTTGTGTGCACTTAATGTTTTGAATAAGAAATTAATATGCCTTTAACACAATTAAATGGATATTATGTTATTCATATATAACTTATGTAACCTAACATGTCGAGTTACTAGTGTAGTAGTATATGGAAGGAAGTATATAATTTGAAAGTGTATGACTACCATAACTCTCACTCTATCATTTATTATGTTAAGGTTAATCATGATAGAGAAGAATGACATTATGAGATTTATTTATGTGTGCCTAATGTATAAATATTAACATTATGAACTATCAAACCTAGTGGAAAAATGTTAGAATGTGGCCTGAAAGTTAATTTGCGATACATTTAATATTTAAATTAGTTTTCTATACGGTTAAGATTTCTATTTAATAGTGGAATAAATATAAGCCATTGATTTTAGTATGTGATGGACATACTAATTTTAAAATTCTATATAAATTGGTCATCGCTCTGCCTAATAGGCAAGCAGACTTGCGAAAACACTTTTCCATCTAGTTCTCTGCTATATAAAATTAATGTTAAATGAGAGAAATCTATTTCATATTTAAGAGTCAATCTAAAGCTAATCATATTCAATTTTTTATGTGATCATGTTGAATTTCACATTAAATATGTATTTATATTTTACTTTATGTAACAAATTATTTATTTAATATGATGATGATATTTAAATTATAATATGATTATAATTTTTTAAGATTTGTTTTATTTTACATCTAAAATATACTTATCGATGTTCTTATTTACTCTCTTCTAACCCATGGAATTTTGATTAGGAAATAACCAATTGGAAAGTAAAAGAATAGAAAAGCAAGAAGAAAGTTACCACAACATGGAGCAATAACAGAGAATCATGTAGGAGTACATTCATATCAGTAATGGCTATAGCAGATGAAGATTAGAATTTAGTGATAGTGAATCAAAAACGAAATCAGAACTCAATAACTACAAATTAAAAATATAATAAGAAGATTGAGATAGTAGAATTGAAACTAGATATTGGAGTGGTGGTCCTCAATCATCGGAGGCTTGGTGGTCGTATAACCACCATATATATGAAAAAAAAAATAATTAAGAAAAAAAAACATGTCAATATTCAATGTGGACTGGGGAAAGCGACCAAAGCAATGAATAAATCTGCGTTCTCCCAAGGCAAAGCAAAAAGCAAGGGGTGAGTTAAGGTAAAGTAATGCTTTGGTGAAGGTGGTGTCGGTCCCATTCCGACAAGCAAAGTTCATACCTACTTGGCTGCTTGCAATCTCATCTCTCATTCCATTTTTCAAATCTGCTTTGTCCATTTCCTACTCCATTTGTACTTTATCCAAACATATCACATTCACTCTTCCGACAACATTTATGAGAATTTTTTTTATAGATATAGTTTATTATTAGACTAATTTAATTATAAATTGATACGCATTTAAATATTGGTTGATATATATATATTATAAACTTATATGATTATATTAGTTTATAAATGACATGATACATTGAGTTTATCTAAAAAAATTTCTCATAATATATAGTTGTTTTCTAATTTCACAATTTTCATTGAAGAAAACAATCATCATTATATATATATATAGTTACGGTTTTATGTATAATCATCACAGAATTTAGTGTATATTAAATAACATTAAATTGAAATTTTAAATAGTATTAAATTGTCATAACTAATTAGGATTATTAGATTTTGATCTAATGATTTAAAGAATAATACTCATGAATTGATAAATAATGTGTTAACCATCAAAATCTCATAAATATTACACTAATTGCTAAAATGTATATTTAAAGTGAAATAAAAAAAATCAAAATTGATATTTAAAATGAAACGAAGATAATATTAAGGATATAAGTAGAATAGATTTATGAGAAATAGCTTCTAGCATATATTTTATCTTCTTCTAGCATTTGTTTTCTCATAAATCTATTCTACTTATATCTTTAATATTATCTTCGTTTCATTTTAAATATCAATTTTGATTTTTTTTATTTCACTGTAAATATACATTTTAGCCATTAGTGTAGTATTTAATGTATATTGTTCTATTTTACTGTATTAAAATTACACTCTTTATTGTTACAATTTAAAAAAAATAAAAAGGTATTGAGATAAATTGCAATGAAAATCTTATAAAATTTATAGTGATTGTTGACTAATCATTTTCTTAATTTGTATGAAAATTTTAAAATAGGTATTTGTGGTGAAAGGAAATGACTATATATCATGAGTATAACATTTTTCTCATTTTATTTTATTTTATTAGAATTAAAAATTATAATCTCGCATTTTATTTTTGACATTTTATTCCATTGCTTGATGTCTTTTTTCCTTAACTCTGACACAAGTAACATGGGACCAAGGAGTCTTTTAAGGACTGACAGAAAAGAAACAAAACAGAAAGTGTGGAAAAAGATCCCATCAAAGGTCTCTAGGAAACTCGAGTTTAACCTATGTGCTAGTGAATGAATGTAGTTCCTTTCTTCTTCTTCTTCTTCTTCTTTGCTTCGTCACTTTGGTTTCCAAACGTGGGTACTCTTGTTAATTATGGGCACTGATGAACTAGTTGTGTTCCATACCTCACTTCACTTTGTTGTCCTCAATATTTAAGATCTTCTTGAGCTTTCCTCACTTCTATATTAATTGCCTTATTTCTACTTTTGTCTTTCATTTCCATTTCTAATAATTTTTTCTTTTCCTTTCCTTCCAATATGTCTGCAGGAAATTTTGAAAAAGACATTAACCTTGCCATTTATCGACTGCTTCTTTTAATATTGATGTTCACTTTTGCATGATTTATAATTGGAATCATTATTTGATTTTTCACTTTTGTTCATGTTACAATGCAAACGATTTACCAACTTTTGTTGCTTCCTCTTCGTGAATATTTTTATGGGCTGGTGATCATCAATCTTGACTCTACAGCCTATTGGTTAGTACCTATAAATATATTACAACTTATTGATTGGTAAAAAATCTTCATCAACATGTGATGTTGTTTTCACACAAGTACTTTACTAGTAGTTTAGGACATCATATATAGATCCAAATTTTGATGATTTTTTTTTCAAAGAAAATTCTGATATTACAAAACAATAAATTCTACTGGTTAAAGTTATCAGTTTTGGGTTGGTTCATGAACAAACCAATGGTTGGAGCATATGTAATCCCACACCTAGAAATCAACAAATAAAAATGGGCAACTTATAAAACAAAAGAGGGTCAAACCAAAAATTTTAGGGCATTTTGGTGAAAAGGTCTTCCCAATCATTTTCAAATTCAGAAAATTCATATTTTTCTTATTTGCAATGGATATGACCCATCAATTTTAATATGGTATCAGAGTCAATTGTCTAGTAGCTCATGGAAATTCAATTGATTTAAGAATACAAACCTTAATAAAACAAAATGGAGACCTGAAAACACTAAAACTCAAATATAGATCTGCGACCTCTGAAATTCAAAAAGTATAAGCTTAAGCAAAATAAATATAGACTTGAAACCTCTAAAACTCAATAAATATAAGTGTAGGACGTAAAAATGATAGCGAATCACAACTGAATCAATCCAGTTGGACTTGAGATAAAATGTTAAAGCATATGTAATCACACATCTAGAAATCAACAAAAAATTGACAATTTATAAAACAAAAGAGGACCAAACCAAAAAGTCTTAGGGCATTTTGGTGAAAATGTCTTCTCAACAATTTTTAAGCCTACAAAATTCATACTATTCTTATTTGTAATGGATATTAATCATCAATTTCAACGGTAATCAGACCCATTCAATGATAAGCAACCAAAAATATAATGCCATTATTGTTTTGATTACATGACATTTTATTATTAGATTAATCCATGAACTGATTTATATAAAAAATTTCGTCTATATGTATATAAAGAACATACAGGCTTTGTTTGAATTTATTAAACAGGAAAGATTCTAAAATTAACACTTAATCAAGAAAATGATAACTTCAACACAAAGGATTATAGTCGCTAATTCACAACATACATATGTACCTTAATTTGCAGTAGATTCCATTAGCAAGAATTGCTTGTTTGATTTTCCCTTTTGATCAAGGTCGCACAAAGGATAGTTTATCGACAATTTTGAAGAGAAAAAAAAAGTTACTTAAGGGATAGTTAACAAATAATTGCTCTCTCATTTAGACAAACAGGATAATTCTCAATATTAATATAATCTTATTTATTAACATATATCCATCATGGGTAGATATTATCTACAGGCTTATTCTAGTTCAAATCAAATAAAGGTTGATAGCAGGACAAACATACCTTGAAATTAACTTATACATATTATAAATTGATAACAATTAGTGTTAACTGGATTAAGCACACCAATTACAAAAACTATATTCAAATCTGGTGGAAAACAAAAGGGTAACTTAATTCTGAAACAGGACCTGTATGATTCCATTTAAAATAATAATAATAATAATAATAATAATAATAATAATAATAATAATAATAATAATAATAGAAGAAAAGAAGAAGAAGCACATGATTATAATAAATGTGGGAGTATTTATCGAAGGGTAGTAGAAATGGGTATTTGTGTGCGGGTAAGCTAAAAATGCGGTAAACAACAGTCACTAAATGCAAACGTGCAAGTAGTTAATATCCAACAAGCTAAAGAGTAAATGCACCAATTTGGCTCCACATGCCTACTCTTTAATTAATTAATATTATTGATATTTAGAATATCACAGATAATTATTCAACATATTTTTGCATATATCTTTGGCACCGAAATTAAAAGTTAAAGAGCAGGAGAGAGAGGAAGGCTATGCAATTTTATTTCGAATGTTGTTTGCAAAATTTTAGCACCCATTTTACTTTTTGGGTGTGTATTAGTTTTGTTTTCATCACTTCCCTATCATCGAGTTTCAATTGCTCTTTCCTTATATGATTCCAGTTCAAAGATTTGAATGCTTTAACTATTTTCTGGATCTTGCTGCTGTTCCTTTTTCTCATCATTTTCTAAATGCTTTTAGGGAGTTCATGCTATGAAGCTATTAACTTCTTCTTTCCTTTATGATTTTTGTTGGAATGACCTTGAATTTTGTACACTCTTAGAAATTAGTTTAAAAACGAAGAATTATTCAAATCATTGTAATGAGATTTTTTTTTTTATCAAACTACAGATATCCTCAATAAGTCAATTAGGATTATACATTGAAACTACTCATATTCGTGCCGGATAAAATTTTAAAGACGACAAAATAGTCTCTCATAAGTTATAAGGTATATACATAACTCAAATTCAAAATTTCTGATTAAGCAGGAAGAAATTAACGTCATCTTATGATCCACACTCATGAGAATTATTCAAACTATTATAATGAGAATTTTATCATATAATCAGTATATAAGATATTTTTTACCTAAATTTGGTTCATAGCTGAACAAACTAATGAAAAAATGACATATAAATTCTTTTACTTATATGACGTTTTTTTATTGGTTTGATCCATAAAGACCCAATATAGATAAATGTTTCTCTTCTACACAATTTTTCATAAAATGTTTTTAACTTTGTAACATTTTGATCTTTTATTTGTCAATTGTCCGAAATATTTAAGCAATTAATGAATTAAATTGAAGAGGCTTATATTATTTAGGGAATTAAAGAAAAAAAATCAATATATTGGAATATTTTTAATTCAAACCATGGTATGTTTTTATCATTTTGAATTCTAATGTTTTCAATTAATTTTGATTTGAATTCTCTCCATCCAATTAATGGACAAAATTCCAAGCTGAATTGTATTTAGATATTCAAATTATAACCTGTAACAAACATTAGAGTTTAAATTGATAGAATAAAGGAAGATGTTGGGGTTTAGATTGACACAAAATTAATTTAGATTGAATTTAACCATCGATTTATAAGTTAGGGGTGAAATTAACCCTTGATCAGCTGCTTTTGACATGACTTTTTTTTTTTTCCTCGTAAAGATTTTCAGACTTGTAAACTACTCGTGTGTTTTTAGAAAAAAAAATTTATTAAAATTTTCAGATTGGATTAAATAAAGGAATAGTGTTTGATGGTATGTAGATATGAAAGCCTGGACATAGTTGGCCCCAGCCATTTCTCTAGTCCTTAGATGAAATGGTCTAAATAAGTATATATATAAAATAAAAATAAAAATAAAAATATGAGGCTTTGGATGGTCACAACTCACAACCGTTGAAGCCAAGTCTGCATCAGTCAGATTAAGATATAGGGTCAGGAATAGATTTTCAGATATAAAAAATTATAATTATTGATGGATTCCTATTGTTAATTAGCGGATAAAATTTTGTTAATAGTTCTTTCTTTTCTGTTTGATTCGTGAAATGATGTGGTGGTTGGTAGTTCAATAATTAGGGTTAATAGTTCAAGTTCAAGATGTTCGTTCATCTTATGAGTTGCAAGCAATTTATATATCCTATATTTGATGTAAGATATATATATATATATATATATATATATATATATATATATATATATATATATATAGCTTAAAAACGGAGCATTTAATATTAAAGTTAATCTCATCCAAAAATTTAAGTGATAGAGTAAGAATTTATAATTATTATAAAATTAATTTCTTGTTGGTCGTTCAGTAATATATTTTTCTTTCTATTGAATCTATTAATAAATTTATAAATTAATACCATAACAATTGTGATTTTAATTGCAAACTTTATCTTCGTTTGTAGTCAATTACTCAAACATTTCAATTGCACTTGACTGTACTTTTTAGTAGGGATGTTTATGATTCAGTTTGATCGATTTAGACTAAAAATTTATAATTAAATCAATAAAATCAGTTTTTAAATACTTTAATTTTTAATCAAATCAAACACTACTAAAAATATTCAAACTAATCTTATTTAGATTTGGTTTGGATAGTTGGTTTGATAAATAAATAAATAAATAAAATTAAAATATTAAAATATCATAAAATTTTGACAAATATTTACTTAAAACCATAATTAAAATAACAACATGAATATCATCCAAAATATAAAAATTTAATACATTACTATAACTTTTGAAAATTTTAAAATATAATTTTTAGATTAGTAAAAAAAATTCTTGCTCAATCATAGTGTTTCAAATGGAGTTAAAGATTAAAAAATTTATAAATTTAGAAAATTAGAAAAGTATTAGTATTAGTGTAATATATATATATATATATATATTAAAAGAGACCATATATTATTAGTTCGGTTCGGTTTTATTAGATTTATATTTTTTTAATTCAAAATCAAACAAAAAAATCGGTTTATAAAAATTTTAAAACTATAATTATCTATGAAACCACCTAAACTATAATTTTCGGTTTGAATTGAATTGGATCAATTTAATTTTGTCAGTTTTATTAATTTTTGTGCAAACCTACAACGTAATATTTTGATAAACAAACAATTAATTTCATTTTATCTTTCTTTCTTTTACATTTTTTTATCTTACTATTTGACTAAAATTTAGTTAGAATGAAGTTAGATAGACTTAAAACATGTTAAAAATCTAATTAATTAAAATGAAACAAATAAATTTTGCTTTGCTAACCTCTCTCTATAAATTAGCTCGGAGAAAAATGTTAATTACACTTGTTATCAATACTCTCTTTTACTATTCTTTTTTTTTTGTTGGGCCACTATATCGAATATTTTTTAATAAAAAACATGAAACCTCAGTAAATTTTTTTTATAATGATTAAAACATTATTTTTTATTATTTACCATTCTCCCTTTTCTCTTTTCTTTTTTCTTATATCTCAAATCTCTCTTCATTCCCTCTTTTGCACTTTTTCTTTAAAAATCATAACTTATCAATAGTCAAAATTTGATTTATACTAATACTGGATCTCCATGTTGAGACTTCAGACACCCCACAGACTTAAATTATCATATCAACATATACGATTTGATTTATACAAATAATTTTCCAATTTTAAAATTGATATTATTATTTTAATTTAGAATATTTCAGTTATAATTTGGAACCTTTTTTTACATTAGTTTTAAACTTTAATCATTATGATTAGATAATCTAATTCACCATAATATTTAATTAGTAAGTACTGAAAATTATGATTCAATGTTAAATATTATCTTGTAGTTTTTTCAATAATTTTCCTAATTATTAAACAAGATATATAATTTAAATTATATTAATTATTTATTTTTAAAATTTAAGTAAAATAAAAGTGAGCCTGTCTTGTTATAATGGAATACAAAATTTAAAAAATTATTAAATTAGTAGAATAATATAAAAAGAAAATATCAGCCATCAAAGGTGTCATGAGTGGAAGGCAACTAGCGTGATACGACGAGGTGCAAAGACATGATCACACTGGAACCGACTTGGTGTGGCACTGGTGAAAGAAGAAGTGGACATTGTTTCGTATCATATGACTCAAAGCCACGTCACTGGACCCATTATAAATTAATAAAAAAAGAGGGGTGTTAGATATCATCAAAAAAAAAAAAGGAGGGAGGAGAATGGTAAATAACAAAATAAATTGTAATATTTAAATTATTATAAAAAAAATTACTATATTTAATTTTATTTGTAAAAGAGATTTTATTTTTTTATTAAAAATAATAGATATAATAGATAAAAAAAAGATTGTATTAAAAAAGTATTGGTGATAAGTATAATTAATCCTTTTTTTATAGATATATTAGTTATTAAAATTATCTAATTACTTAATTATCTTTAATTATTAATAAAAAATAATTAAGATGTACATGTTTATTTTTCTTTATTTGTTTTTTCAAAAAGAAGAAGCTCTTTTTATTGAGGTTAATTATTTCTTTGACAAAGTAATTATGATACAATAATAAATAAAGGCCCTCGAGTCAATCCAAAGCCAACCTTACTTTGGCCAAAATAACTCAAATTAGCAATTACTGTACCATCACCGCTTTCCAATCAAACCCTACATGCCCTTCTTTTCTTGACTTTCAAACACCAAAAAAATAAATAAAATAAAAAACCCTTCTCCCCCCATTTATTCCTGCAACAACCTTCTTCTTTGGAATAATCCCTCACTTATTTTCTATCTATATATACTCATTAATACCCTGCAAGCAAAACCTAAGTGAAGCAAGAGAAGAAGAGAATCATCTTCAGTGTAATCTGAATTTTGAAAAAAAAAAAAGAAATTGAAAGAGACAAACTGATCATAAGTACCCATTTCTCTAACCCTAAAAAAAAAAAAATACCTTTCTCACTTCACTTTTCACTTAAGATCTTCTGAATTCAACTCTGATAAAGATTTAAGCACCCAGCATGTGTTGTTTCCCCCTTATCTGTTTTGCTTCTCGTCCGGGGGAATTGGCTTGTACTTTGAGTAGAAGAGAAGCATTTCAGTTTTAATGCAAATTCTGTGAGCAAGTGATGGGAGTCTTCTTAATAATTTCTATCTCTGTTTTTATTTATTTATTTTGATTTTTCCCTTCTTGTTTATGTTGCCACAGTGGATTCCTGTTGTGGGTTTTGTCTATTTTATAAATTATTTTTAATAATATTATATTTTGGAAGAAGGGAATCCAGCACTGTTTATTAACTGAGAAAAAAATGAAATTGCAGGGGTAGGTGAAGAGGCTATAAGAAGGGATGTTGTGTTTACCTTAAGGATTATTCAATACTACCTTATATAAGAGCTGGCCTGGCTAGCTAGGGCAACAAAAGGCTATTAAATTAATCACTTCTTGCTGCTTCTCTTTTGAATCTTTGATTGTCATCATCATCGTCATCATATATGGCTTCATCAAACAGACACTGGCCTAGTATGTTCAAGTCCAAACCCTGCAACTCTCATCACCATCAATGGCAGCGTGACATCAGCTCTTCTTCTTTTGTGTCTTCTGGTTGCAACAGAACCCCTTACGCATCAGGTAATTACGATTCCCATAGTTTCAATCACTATCACTCTTTTTCTTTCGAAAACAATTTAGTGGAATACTTTTTTCAAACAGTTACAGGATGCGAAGAGAGAAGTCCAGAGCCAAAGCCGAGATGGAATCCAAAGCCTGAGCAAATTCGAATACTGGAAGCAATTTTCAATTCAGGAATGGTGAATCCACCGAGAGATGAGATTAGAAAAATCAGAGCTCAATTGCAAGAATATGGACAAGTTGGGGATGCGAATGTGTTTTACTGGTTCCAAAACAGAAAATCAAGAAGCAAACACAAGCTCAGGCTCCTTCAGAACTCATCAAAACTACAACAATCTTCTTCTTCAATCACAGATCTTCCAGCTCCTTCATCCTCTTCATCATCCTCAGATAAATCCTCTCCTAATTCCTCTAAAAGGACCCTCCCTTTGATCTCTCAAACTGTAGTCGCCGATTTGTCCAATTCTCCAACCGCTTCTGTGAACCAGAACGTCTATTTTCAACCACATAATGAGTTAGTCTCAGTCTCTGAACCCTTCTTCTTCTTGGCTCAACAACCGACCGGAGCCAAGTCTTTGACTGAAGGGTTTTGCTTTTCTGATCTATCAAATTTGGTTCAAGTTCAAGATCAAACAGTTGGACCATGTACTAGTCTTCTGCTAAGTGAGATTATGAATTCTGATACTTCAGCAAAAGATCATCATCAACACCACAAGAACACCAAGATTCAACCACAAGATATTGATTACTGTCTCACCACCCCAATTACTCATACTATAGGCCTTGTTCCACCTAATTTCCCTCTATCTACCACTGAATCTCACAGTGTCGCTATCGCTTCTACTATGAACCAAGGTAACTTTTTTTTTAAAATGTCCTCTATTGTATGCCCTAATTGCATGCACGTGATAACCACTTTCTAACTAAGTATTCAAAAGTAGGATAAACTAGGTTTGAGAATATACCAAATTTTTACTAAGTATATCTTTGAGTTTGATTCCATAGAAGTGATTGATTTGTAAGTCAAACCATATTTTAGGTTTAAGGTATATATTTGTAAACTTGTCGCTAGAGGTGAAGATGGGGACAAATATGTCTTTTAAGAAATTCAATATTTGGGAGTAATACTTTTGTGTAGAAGATGAACGTGTGCATGGGTTGGTTTACTTTTATTTATTCTCAATTTTGATTGAAATTGACTATTGACATGGTTTTGAGGGAGAATGATTGAGTGGGTGCAGGCGTAGGGGAGTCTGCAGGCAGTACTTCCGGTGATGCAACAGCAACATCAACGGTGTTCATCAATGATGTACCATTTGAAGCAGGAGTGGGACCTTTCAATGTCAGAGAAGCTTTTGGTGATGATTTTATGTTGATTCATTCGTCTGGTAATCCTGTTCTCACCAATGACTGGGGTCTCACTCTCCATTCCCTCCAACATGGAGCTTCATATTATTTAGTACCCCTTTCTGTGACCCAACATGTATGTTACTCTTTTACTCTTCTCATCTAGTTAGTAATTAATTCTCGCTTTTCTCTTTTTTTTTTTTCAAAACAAAGTATTTAGTAAATATAGTTAACTAATTATAATTGAATTTTAGTTTTTCAAAAAAAAATTTGAATTTTAGTTTTTCAAAAAAATATTATAATTGAATTTTAGAGATAATGAAATCGTATTTTATACAGTACTTTTATTGGTTGACAATGAATTTCTTAAAGAAGCTACTATAGTCGTTGATTGCATTGGGATTCTTAAAACGTAATACTATGGCATCCAGCCTGAAACTCTTGTGCATTATGACTTTTTATTTCTTGTGTGTGAACAGTGAAGCTTTTGTTTACTTGACTGATTATTTATGGGTTTTTCTTGGATTAATTGCAGATTTGAAGAAGCTTTTTTTTTTTTTTACTTGAATGATATATATTTAATGGGTTTTTTCTTCGATTGCAGATTTGAAGGTGGAAAGCTTAATTAGGATATGGGCTTCCTAGCTATCCTTTGTTTCATATTCTCTCTCTCTCTCTCTCTCTCTCTCTCTCTACCCTAGGTTTTGAATGAGGTTTTCAGCTAGTTTAATTGAATCGTTGGATTATATATTATAAAAACTTGTGGATCAATGAATCTTTGTTATGTCTATCTTTTTTATTTATATATATTTTTTATTAGATGATTAAGGGTATTCAAATTTAAAATCTCACAATACTAATTATCATATCAAGATAAAACCATATTTAAGCTAAAATCACATGTTGGAATGGAATATGCCTATCTATTCTTTGCAATGATATGTAATTATAAACAGAGGAGAAATTTTGGGATTAATAATATGGTTGCATCCAAGTCCAAGTGAGGTGATATCATTCTCATATAGTTTCATGCAGGTTTTTATGTTTAACTTATTATTGAAGAAAAGGTTGATAGTCTTAAGGCATTGAAGTGATTCACCTGAAATTAGGTCAAGACTGCCACCTTGTAGCTTCAGGAATTGTCATATGTATAGCTTGTTACCTTATCAAGTATTCATTCATCAGAAAGTCACAAGATATATGTTCTAATTGCTTTTTAACCTGGATCCTCAAAAAAATAATTAAAATAATATTGTTTTTTAACCTAATGTTTGTCTGAGTTTTTTATGTTAATTGAGTTTCCAACTGACTCAGCTCTTGCTTTGCACTATGTTCAAGTGATTTGTATAGTATAACCTCATGCATGAATTGTTACATAATAATAATAAGTCTAGCTTTAATAATAATAATAGTCTATGACCAATTAGATATTATTTATATTAAACTAGAAATAATTTCGACGCTGATGGTTCAATTTCAAATGCTAGAAGTTATTAATCCAAAACCTATATATAATATTGATCGAATTTCTTTGTTAGGTTATACATTTATTCATGAATTTAAAGAGATTTTAAAAGAAAATCAAAGAATGAGAAATCAACCACAACTAGTATTTCAGTACTAATCAAGTATCTTATCTGGTTGTGTAGGAAGTTAAAAATTCAAATTCTAAAAATTCCAACTAAAAAACGAAGACTAAGTTCGATCTTGTTGGAAAAATTGTGATTATTATGTCATTTTTGAAAGTGATATTCAGCTAGATCCCATAACTCAATTTTGGGAGAATTACCTAGATATATGTTATTTAACATGAGTATGAATTATAATATTCATATGCTAAGAAATTAAAAATTAAATTATGTTTTTTGCTAAGGAGAAAAATATGAATTATGATATTCTTATTTTCAAAATTGTGAATGTGTGAATAAAAAATTAAAATTTATAGTAAGTTCCTTACCAAACAGAGAAAGAAAAAGTGAATTATCTCATATAAAAAAATAAGAAATTAGAGAGAATGATTTATATAGTAAGGTTTATTCTAATATTAAGTACTTAACTTGGAAGGTTTTCTCATGCTTACAGTCGCAGGGGGTGTAGATCTATAGTCTGAGCCAATGATCAATGTGTGGACATGCAACTTGCACATACAAATATCTAGCAAAAATATCTTCAATGGTTGTTATAAACATAAATTTTATGTTATTTAATCACAATTCTTTTTTTATATCCTCCCACTAGTATAAATTGGAGTTTTTATCTCTTGTTTGGAAAATTTCAAAAAAAAATTCTCTTCCTTGTTTCTTCTCGTGATAGAGTAACCTTACATTTAGTTCGTTGTATATAAGTTATGTATTCAACTTGTGCCTTAATCTGTTGCATCCTAGAGACAAATACCGTTGAGCCTAGATACCAATGTTAGAAAGCGAATTTGCCTTAAAAATACTGTGTGAGACTAAGCCTCATATTGTCCCTCTACTTTTGACCTTTCACTTTATAATGGAGTAACAACCTCTTTTATTATTATCTTTCTAACAGTCCATGTATCTAATCTCTTTTTAACTCCATATTATACTAGTCTAAATTAGATTTCTAATGAGTTATAAATAGGTTAGTTTTAGTTTAGGTTTAGTAATATTGATAAGTGATATGAGATTTCAAATTCAAATTCCAATCAGTCTCTCTCTCTATGTATGTAAGAAAATCATGAATTATTAACTCACTCCAAAAGTTAACCCCTTCGAAATCACTTGTTGAATGGAATATTGATAAGTGATAAGCAATTTTACTTCCATTTTTTTTACACAATTTTAACGTATTCACTTAAATTCTGTTAAGCATATATAAATATAATGATTATCAATTGTTCTTGTGACGGAGACCTGATTGGCCAACACAAGAAAGAACCCAGCCACATACATCTATAAGAAAAAAAAGACCGGATATCCATTCAGAGACTGATGAATTTGGTCTTATAATTATCAAGAGGAATACTTGAGTTGTGGAATCAGAAGATCATATCTGAGACGAAAACGGATAATTATCGAATAATGTTGTGGGGGAATTATAAGAAGAGTTGAAATTGAACTTTTGGTAGAGCATATTGAAACATGAAAGTACTGTGGAATTAGTGTTTCTTTTGTATTGTTAGAGTGAGTGACAGCGATGCAGTAGATGTGCACATATATGTGACATATCTCTGCCCACGAACACAGTATGGTGGGGTGTTGATGGAGGGGGTCAACCCTAGCGTTGAGTGCTTCAGATTATTTACGTGTTAATTGGTCATAACAGTGCTAATATTCACCCTCACCCCTTCCTTTCGATTTGACTATCCGATTTTGATATATCCGTCAGATTTTCTTTCTTTCTCTGCCACAAAGAAAACAAATTTCTTCCTCTTTGCATCACATATGAAGGACAGAAAGCTACAGTTTTTTTTGCATGAACCATCACGTATGGTAATCATGACTACAAAGACTTCTTTAATTGGATGTCCAAACTGAGTGGGGAGATTCAGAATTAGAAAAACGAAGAATCACATTAATAAAAGGACAATATATTGAATCTTGATGACCGAGCAAGCAAGAAATTAGAGGTGAAATTGCTGACAAAGTGGATCCCATGTGTCAATAGATCCTTGAAAGATAAGCCCCAGTTGAACGAGCTGAATCAATATGTCCACTGCCTTGCTTAATTCAATAAATTTTGCAGAGACTCTTTAAAGAACGGATCTTCTCGCTTTGACTGTAACTAAGACCGAAAGAGGCAAAGCAAATAAAAAAAATAATCGAACGAGAACTTTATCAAACAAGTAAGAGGCAAGATCGAAGAATAGTTGTGAGGGAACTGACTAATTTTTATTAATTATCCTAGCAATTTATATACACATCAAAACATAAAGTAAATCCCACTAACTTCGGCAACTAAATAAATCATGATATCCAACTTTCCTAAAACAAGTAACTCGTACTAACTACTAACCGATTATAAAACCATCATAACTAATTTGATTTATTCATAGTTTCGTTCAACTAGATAAAAGTGTGACATCGAATTGATTTTTTTTCAAGTAATTGTCCAACACTATCTATGATATATCTTATCGACTAGTCATATTAAAAATAAGGAGAAAATTTTGATTTCTCTTATTGGCGGTTGATAAGAGGAAAATTTTTAAGAATAAGATTCTTTCTATTTGCAAAAAATAATTTATCTTCGAAAAATATTTTTCAGAGAAAATATTTTTCAGAAAAATATAATATTTTTCAATATTTACAAGCAACACTAGAAAATAATTGGAAAATATTTTCTGGCATTTGGTTGGTAATAGATTTTTTCTCAAGTAACACTAGTAAAGTTACTTTTATATGTATAATTGATAATACTTATATGTTTATATATAGAAAATGACAAATAATTGTTACCAATTATATGAAATAATATAGCAAAAATCATATAATTGCTAGTAATTATATAATTATTGTAACACTTGCAAGTTAGGGCCAATGAATAATGTGTTAATAAAGGAATATGTAAGGTATATGGGAGTTATATTGTCACATCCGTGAGTTAGACCCTGACCGTATACGTGTACTGCGGTCGTTTATACTGCAGTATAAAGGCGTGAGATCGGAGTCTAAATACGGATAAATACATAAAAATTTAATTATATTAATATGATAAAATGAATAGAAATTTTATCAAATGAAACAATGCAATTTCGTGTTATGCAAGCAAAGCGAGATGACAGTCCAGACCGAAATTTGAGTTTTTCGCTCAGTAGTGAAATTATAATTTAAGCATACCAAAATATAAAAAAATATTATTTTAAGGTCATAGGTGGAGTTATAATGTGAAATTTTAAGTCTAAGGGTTTGAATTGTGGAAATAGAATCCTTAGTACAAGTTTACAGTCTGATATTTCAGATGAGGAGTTAGAAAAATGCGATCATGATCACAATGGAGTCGATGTGATCGAAATTAAATTTTAAGATTTTTAAAACTGATAAATTAGAAATTGGAAGGCGGATAAATTTTTACGGGCCAAATTAAGAAAAATAATTAACCCGTAAAAACTCTATTTTTGCACCGGTGATCATTTTGCAAAATCGAAGATACAGTTTCGAAGAGAAAATTATTTTATAATTTTTGGAATATTTAATTTGATGAAATTAAGTTGTTTGGAGGTTGAATTTTGGAGAATTAAAATTTATTAAGAAGAAATGTGAAGAAAAATTGTGATTGGTTGGAAAATTTTTAAGTCAAAATTAATAGAAATGTGATTGGGCCATGTGTCAATATTAAAAAATAATTAATTATGTTATTGACAAATTAGGAGAGGGATTAAGGAATTAATTGTGATTAATTAAGTTAATTGGGGTATATATATAAGAATAATTAGAAATTCAATTAAAAAATCACAAAAACCCATCTTCTTCCTTCTTCCTCCATGGCCGAACCACCAAGCTTCCAATCTCTGAATTTTTTTTCAATTTTCCTTCTTCAAAGCATGTTAATCACCAATTAAAAGAATAAGAATAAGATTGGTGTGGAGAAAAAGAGTTAAAGTGTGGAATTTTGGCAAAAAGAGAAATCAAAGAAATTCTTAATACCCATTTGAAGAAGGTGATGATTTTGCTCTTTTCTCCATGTAAATTGTTGGTTTTATTATTTCCATAATTATGCTTTGATTTGTTGTGTGAGATTGGTTGGAATTGTTTGATGGGAAAATTAGGGTTTATAGCAAAAATCTTGAAAAATTAGAGAAAAATAGGAAATGAAGAGAATAAAGCTTGAGGATGATGGATTGAGTGAAGAATTGATGAAAATAAATTTTAGGAATTTTTGTGAAATTTTTAGAGAATTTCCATAATTATGGTTAAATTTTGAAAATATTATTTTGGAGGAATTTTGCCTTAAATTGAAGATATGGAGTTAATTGGAGTGTATGGAAGTAGGAAATAAATTTTGGAATGGAAGAAAAATTTAATAGGATTTTTGGAGAATTTTTAGATTTTTAGCCAAATCATGGAAAAATTTATTGGGAGTTGTGGAATATTATTTTGGTGAAATTGATGATGGAAAATGAAAGAAAATGAGTTAGAGTGGTGATAAGAATTTATTTGGAATTTTTAGAGTATTTATTGAATTAATGAAAATTCTTGAATTGGAAATGGATACTAGAAGAATAAAAGAAATAAATGGAGAAAAATAGTTGTGGAGACAGAAAAATAAAGAAAATTAATTATTATAAAAGAAAATTAATATTTGAATTTTGGTCGCACCGGGAAGCGTGATGACGACCAAAACCGGAATTTTTGCATTAAACATGCATAATAAGAAAATTTTTAATTATAGGATTTGAATATATGTGAGAGCGAAAAATTTAAATTTTACTAGATGTTATGTCGTAAGGAGTTCAATGACTAATCGAAATTTTTATCTCTAGGTGCGACGTAGAGACAGGCGCCACCCCGAGATAAGGGGAAAGAGCTGGCAGATACCGACAGAGCGTAAAAGGTTAGTGCAACTACCCTTATAATATTAGTCATATAAATATAATTTATGTGAAAATGAGTATTTTTTCAATTATTGAGTTATATATATATATATTTTTGTATTCCAGAAAATTTAAATGTAAAAAAAATTATCTATGATGATAATTATTTTGGTATTGAAAGAATATTTATTCATTATCTGGAAAAAATGAAGTGAATTATGATTTTGAGAATTTTTCCCACATGCTAACCATGGTACAATTGGTAGTCTCTTACTGAGGCTAAAAGGAGGTTAAAGGTTCAACCCTTGCCTTCAACAACCTAACTGGAATTTCAGTGTAAGGGCTGGATCCAGGAGATGGGTTGGGGGTATTGGGCCATGGACCCCGGCAACCCGTTGGTCTCAGTGAGACGGCGGGTGGGCTCAGTCCTGTGGACTTGAGGTAAGGCTCATGTTGTGGATGAGACCCAGCCGTTACATATATAGTGGTTATGGGTTTGGAAATATGAAATATAATTAAAAATGTATGAAAAAATGAAATTTTCATTGTTCATGTCTGTGACATATGTAATCACGATTGTGAATGTCGTGAATTTCATGTATTGAAGCTGAGAATTTTCATAGTCGTGACATGTGTTCACGTCTGTAAAGCTCTGCAATTTAATGTTTATGACAAAAACTCACGAAAAATCCAAATTTTAAACCCTAGTCACCAAACATCTAAATCCCCAGAACGAATTCTTTCTCATTCCCTTTCAATTTCGATTTATAAAATGTGAATCCCCACCATAAAAAGATATTAAAAGCATATTAAAAATAAGGTTTTCGCTATAAATATCGAAATCTGAAATCTGAAATCTGAACCAAAGGGATATAGAACATGTTCTGAACCTTTGAACCTATTTTGGAATATGTGAAACAGAGATAAAGTATCATGTTTTTTCTTAATCTTTCAATGTTTCATTTCATTTTCAATAAGGGGGATGATGTTTAAAAAGTTAAAGTTAGGTTTCTATATTGTGAATGGTTTAGATAAATAGAAAGGCAAAGAATAAAATGTAATGTGGTCTCTAATTTCATATTAGGGACTGAGGTTGAAGGTGGAGACAACCACTAGAGGCAGTAAATGTGAAAGAGTTGAGTTTTAGGGCTCCAACAATTGAGGTTTATACATATACACATTTTAATTCGAATTATGTTATGTTTATGTCTTTGCTTATGAAATGATTAAGTTAATCGGCATGTAATGGTGTGCAAGAGTTGTTGAAACTGAGTATAAATGATATGTTAAACTCTAAATGCATGTGAAGACATGGTATTTGAGGTCATTGAAGTTGTGATTGGTAATTGAGTTATAAACCTTGTATGAATAGCTAAGTGATATGACTGTATAATTATTAGCTTGATATTTGATGATAAATGCTGGAAAATATTGATAAGAATGGTTAACATTGGTTAGTCTTAGAACTATTGCATGATATGTACAGAATTTCATTTAAACAGTGCTGAAATATTGTTATAGACTGATGTTGCACAGTTATAAAGGAAGTCTTCACGCCTGTGAATGTATTACATGCCCGTGAATTGTTGCACTTCATGTCTGTGAATCTACTATTCATGCCTATGAATGTTCTATATCCAAAATTTGAAATTTTGATTATATGTTGGAATTACTTGAGTTTGTTGTATACACAATTTTGGTATGATAAATTGAGATAGTATACATTTGATAACATGATTATGAATAAAGGATATATATTAGGTGCTATATGTTTCAAAGTATTATGTAATGGACATGTTGAACCATGGATGACTTAAATGATATCGGTAACCATACTATAATTATATATGCTCATTCTCTATTTTGAGGACTAGCTTAGAATAAATGATATGTCATTAAGAGAGTTACGGTACCGTAAAATATTATTATAATATAATCAGGATGACGCAAATTTGAATCATAGTGCTCTTGATTATATAGGGACAATGTATCTTAAGCTTATATTAGAGTGTCCTTATACCCATATGCATGCAGATATTATAATTACTCATCATGGTGGCTTAAGCTCAGATTAGAGAACGTTTCTGATTTGAAAAGCTCGGTAGTAACGATACAGACAAATATAATTAGTGTGTATGGTGGCTTAAGCTTTGGTTAGAGTGCTCCTATTTTACAACATGCTTCTGAGTAGTTTGAGTCTAGAGTATTGAGCATAACACAGTAAAGTATTGGGCGAAACACACTAAATTATTAAGGAAACAAACGGTGAATTATGGTAATACAAAATACAGTAAACTGTAATACAATACATAGTAGTATCATAAATTAGTAATACATGAAATGGATCAGAATACAATTACATCCTATAAAAGGATTAGGGAAATCAGAAATCAGATATATAGAATAAAGAAGTTAAATAATTGCAATATATAATGATATAGAAATACTATGAATGAAATGCATTTTAACTATGATGACATGTAATCATTTCTTATATACATATGTGTGTGTGTATTAAAATCAAATCGATTTAGAATAAATTGGGTAATATATGGATATGTATACTCATATATATGACAAAGTGGTCAAACACTCATGTATATTTATAAATAATAATGTTATATTAATGTGTGAATGCATGCTAAAATTTTAATATTTATATACACCATTAAACTTTAAATAGTTTAGTGTGTGAATTTTTTTGTATGCAGGTTTAGAGTCAGTAGACAGTTGAGTTGACGTGAAGGAAAGACTGAGTTAGTCAGAGTTAACTGACATTGGGTCTGTCTATTTATTTAATTATTTCTCATAATATAGGATAGAGACATATAAAGATTCATATTTTTAATAAATACATATATTTGAATTTATGTTTAATAAGGATGTATTTTTGTAATAAGTGTTGATGTTACCCAAACCAATTATTGTTTATGTTATAGTTTCGATTTAGACACAGAAAGAGTTTTATACAACATGTAGTAGATGATTGTTTTAGATTGCATGCTAATCATATATGATGATCTTCATATAGATATAAGTTAAAAAAATTAATTCAGAACATGATTATACATATTCACTCATGTGACATCCGTATGTATAGTGGGGTTTACTCTATTGTACAAAAAGTATTATAGTCATATATAGAAAATAACATATAAGTGTCACCAATTATATAAATGAAAGAACATAAAAAAAAATCATATAAAAATTATATAAAGAACATAAAAAAATCATATCAAAATTATATATAATTGCTACTAATTATATGAAAGAATATAGTAAAATCTCATATAGTTATACGTACAAAATGATATATAATTATCAACAATTATATTTGTCACATCTGCGAGTTAAACTCTGACCAAATACATGTATTGCAGTCGTTTATATTGCAGTATAAAGGTGTACGATCAGAGTCTAAATAAGGATAAATAAATAAAAATTTAATTATATTAATATGATAATATGAATAGAAATTTTATCAAATGAAACAATACAATTTCGTGTTATGCACTCAAATTGAGGCGACAGCCCGGTCGGAATTTGGGTTTTTCACTCAGTAGTGAAATTATAATTTAAGCACATCGAAATATGAAAAACATTATTTTAAGGCTATAAGTGGAGTTATAAGTTGAGATTTTAAGATTCAAGTTTTGAATTGTGAAAAATTGATCCTCAGTACAGGTTTACAGCCTGATTTTTTGAATCAAGAGCTAGAGAGATGTGTTTGCGATCCCAATGGAGTCGATGTGATCGAAATTTAATTTTAAAATTTTTAAAACTGATAAATTAGAAATCAGACAACGGATGAATTTTTATGGGTCAAATTAATAAAAAATTATTAAACTGTGAAAACTCGATTTTTGCACATGTGGTCATTTTGCAAAATCGAGAAGACCGTTTAAAAGAGAAAATTATTTTATAATTTTTGGAATATTTAATTTGATGAAATTAAATTGTTTGGAGGTTGAATTTTGGAGAATTATAATTAATTATGAAGAAAAATGAAGATAAATTTTGATTGGTTGGAAATTGGTTAAGTCAAAATTAATTAGATTTTGATTGGACCATGTGTCAATATTAAGAGATAAATAATTTTTCTATTAGCCAATGAGGAGATGGATTAATGAATTAATTAAGATTAATTAAGTTAATTGGGGTATATAAAGGAAATTAAATTGAATTTCCTAAAAAATAACAAATATTCATCTTCTTCCTTCTCTCCTCCATGGCCAAACCCTCCATGCTTCCATTCCTTGATTTTTTTTTTCAATGTTTTTTCAAATCATAATTATCCAACAATCAAAAGAATTAAAGTAGTATTGGTGTGAAGAAAAAGAGTAAAAGGGGTGGAATTTTGCCAAAAAGAAAATCAAGCTTAGCCTAATACTCATTTGAAAAAGGTGATGATTTTGCTTTTTTGTTCATGTAATTTCATTGGTTTGATTATTGCCATATTTTTCTTTGAGTTGTGGTGTGTTGTTGGTTGATGAAAAATTTAGGGTTTATCGCAAAAATATTGAACAATTAAAAAAATAGGAAATGAAGAAAACAAGGCTTAATGATGATGGATTTAGTGAATAATTGATGAAAATAATTTTTTGAAATTTTTGTAGAATTTTTAGAGAATTTTCATAATTATGGTTAAATTTACAAAAATTATTTTGGAGGAATTTTGCCTTAAATTGAAGATAATGGAGTAAATTGGAGTGTATAGAAGTGAAAAATAAATTTTGGAATGGAAGAAATATTTAATAGAATTTTTGGAGAATTTTTAGATTTTTAGCCTAATTATGGAAAAATTTATTGGAAGTTATTGAATATTATTTTGGTGAAATTGATGATGGAAAATGAAAGAAAATGAGTTAAAGCGATGATAAAAATTTATTTAGAATTTTTAAAGTATTTATTGAATTAATGAGAATTCTTGAATTAGAAATGAACATTAAAAGAATAAAATAAATAAATAGAAAAAAATAATTCTGGAGGTGGAAAAATAAAGAAAATACAATATTATAAAAGAAAATTAATATTTAAATTTTTAGTCGCACCGGAAAGTGTGATAACGACAAAAATTGTGATTTATGAGTTAAAAATACATAATGAGAATTTTTAATTATAAGATCTTGATATCTGTGAGAGCGAAAAATTTCAATTTTACTAGATTTTATATCGTAAGGGATTCAATAGCTAATCAAAATTTTTATCTTTAGGCGCGATGTCGGGTCAGACGTCATCCCAAGATAAGGGAAAAAAGTCGGTAGACACTGGCAAAGCATAAAAAGTTAGTGCAATTTTTCTTATAATATTAATCAAATTTACATATGTAAGAAATTAAGAAAAATCAGAACGGTATAAAATAATAAGAAATTTTTTTATATTTAAATATTTTATGATATTGTATAAAATATGTGTTATGTGAAAATTGGAATTTTAGTATCAGTACTTTAGAAAATTTAAATGTTTAAAAATATTTATAAATTTTATGGAAAATGATGTATATTATAACATGATAATTTTTTTCACATGTTAACTTAGACGTGAACTAGAGTATTGTTGGCATGTCAATAAGGTAGAAATTATGGTCCTGTGCATTTCTATAGACCAATGAAATATTGTGATCTTGTGCATTTGTATAGATCACCTGATACATTTTTCAGTCATGTACATTTTTGTAACTGAGTCATATTACATTTGGATCATGTGCATTTATGTGGATTCTAACTTGAGATGTAATATGATACATTTTTGATTCCCTATGAGCAAGTTTAGGATGTTAAAAATATGGATATATGAAAACGATATTATTACGAAACCAGAAATACATTGAATTATGAATAAAATAATTTATGGATATATTATATTATTGCAATTACAAAAAGAGATTTAAAATTTGAAGTGGTTTCAATATAAATGTATGTTTTATTTTAATGATTATTATTATAAGAATTTTTGCATCATTCAGTTATATATTAAGCACAAAAATTTATTTTCTCTCTCATAGCTTACAAGAACAGCAGACAGCATCTGGACGTGTAGAAAAGATACGCTGACTTAGGACCCGTTAAATGGAGCACAGCAGTAGCAGTGGTAGCCACCTAAAATGGGATGGTCTTTTATTTTATTATATTTTATTTTGAATATATATATAAACAAGTTTTTAAAATTTCATTATATTTCATTATGGTATGTATATATAAAAATAAAATTGTAATTAGGGTGTGTGTGCATAATAAATATTTTATATACTATAAATTTCTTATATTGGATATGTTTTAAAATTTAAATGAATATTTTTTGAAAAGATTTTTATTTTTTATCTCTTATCCGTCTAGTATATGGATGAGTGTACTGAACGGTAAGAGGCATTTCAATATTTTTTACCATAATTTTACTATTTGGATTTTTATTATTGATGTAGAGTAGAGAATTAATACTACTTGCACTTCAAAAATTATGCTATTTGCTCAATTTTTACTACTGTGCTTTTATTAGTTTTTTTAATTTATTTTATATCGATAATCAAGTGGGCATTGATATTTTTTAAGATTAAATAAAAAAAGTGAAATTAGTTTTTCTCGAGAGAAAACCAAGTCCATTATAGTTTTTTTTAAATTACTTTAAGTGTTGGAAAATAAAAAATAAAAAACAAAAAAATATATAAAAGTAAAGTTAGTAGTCATCTCTCTTTATATCTTATAAGTAGAGTTGTATATAAACAAAATCGTTTGCGAACTATCTGAGTCTCGGTTAAAAAAATACTTGTTCGAAATCGTTTATTACTGTTAACGAGCTCGATTTCAAACTCAATTTCGATCTTGAAATTTTTTTGAGCTCGACTTTAATATAATTTGATTCGTTAACTCGCAAATATATTCTTTTAACACTCATGTAAAGTCTCATTTATATTATATTTTGTTATCAAGTTCGAATTCAAATTTTTGTCATTATTAGTTAACAATACAAATTTAAATTTTTATCTTTATTAATTAACGAGTTCAACTTAAGCTAAACTCGTTAAGTATAATAAATGCATTTTTTACGAATCGAGCTCAATCCGTTAGGGAGTTTAATAATTGGTATAAAAATTCGAATCGAACTCAAACTTGTGATGAATTTAAATGAGCCAAACTTGAACTCTTCAATTCGGTTTGACTCAACACATTTGCATCCCTACTGATAGGTTAATCAATGGAAATTAAAAATTATTTTTGAATTGTTTCTCTCATTAACTAATAGGATGATGAATGTTGAAATTGAATACCATTTATTCATTCGAAGAGCTTAGATTTTCTTTTTTACTCAACTACTTATTAATAATTAAAAAGCTAGCAGTTTTTTTTAAAAAAAAAGATGATATTATAGTTGTTGAATTACAAAATATCCAAAGGTAACTTTTGATTGTTGAATTGCATATCATTGGCAACTAAAAGCTGAAAAAAATGCTTAATTTTAATTTATCTTTAATCAAAAGAGTTCGAATTAGATATCATGTATAAGAAGGGATTCTTTATTTTTTAATAAGAGATTTCGAGTTTGAATTCTATATATAGAGTATTTTTAAAAATATAGGATGAACATTTTACCCTTTTAATAGATTTATCTGACAAAAATTTAGATTGCTAAAAAAATAATTTGAATTGGATAAATTAAAATTATTACCCTAACAAAAAAAAGGTTATTCATAAGTTTATTAAATATGATGTTTATATAATTTTTTTAAATTATCCACTGTTCATTTTAATGTAGTACGGAAAATTAAGAAAACAAAATACAAAATTGGAGTTGAGAAAAGAAAAGAAATGACATAAGAAATGTATCATTTTTCTGTTTTATTTTGAGAGGTTAGTTAGGGATTAATATTTATATTTTAGGAGATAAAATCTAAAAAGCTTGAGGATGGCCAGATAGGGTTAATATATTCATTTATTTTCCAAGAAGTAAAAACAGAAAATAAACAAAAGCAGAGTTGGTTAGCCAACTGGAATACAAGAAGGCCATAATTAAGAATTCCAGCTCCTGATCTCTGTTTCTCAATCTCTCTCTCTCTCTCTCTCTCTCTCTCTGTTTTCCGTTGGTCTCTTGCAAACAACAAAAACCATGATCCCTTCATCCTTTAATCTTAAATTATTCAAGATTCTCAAAATCCAAAAACAAAAATCAAATTAATCTACAGAATTAGAAGAAAATCATCACATCGAACAACAAACATATATCAAATGGGATCGTACAGAGCGGACGATGATTACGATTACTTGTTCAAGGTGGTGTTGATAGGAGATTCAGGCGTCGGGAAATCTAACCTTTTGTCTCGTTTTACGAGAAACGAGTTCAGCCTTGAATCCAAGTCCACAATTGGCGTTGAGTTCGCTACTCGCAGTATCCACGTTGATGATAAAGTCGTCAAGGCTCAGATTTGGGACACCGCGGGCCAAGAAAGGTTTTTTTTTATATTTATTTTTTAAATCTTGATCCCGTTGATCTCTTATGCACTTGTTATTTACCTGGAATTAAATCCATTTCCTTTTGCTTTTGATGACTTCAATCACATTGTGGATTGGCTTAGCAATTTTTTTCAGCATAATTTGATATTTTATTTTCAAATTAATTTATAATCAAAATTCATGTATTTTGAGTGTCATGATAGGATTCATTTGAATTATGTTATTTGGGGAAATTCAAAACCACAATGAATATTTTATTTTTCTATTTTTCCCTTAATTATGAAAGAATAAATTTATTTTGAGTGACATGCTTTCTTTTCTTTGAAAATGCCTTTTTTCTTAATTTAAAATAATTTACTTTCCAAATAGGAACATTAAGGAATGAAAATCAATTGAATAAAGCTTCTGGCTGGCTTTGTTGCAAGGCTTGACCATCCTTCAACAAAGCTTTCTCTACAGTTCGCATGTGTATAGATCTTTTGTCTTTTATGTTCTGTTTTCTGCAGTAAGGAGGTTTGCTTATCCTTTGGCAGTAAGGCGAAGCGTAGTGTCTTTTGTCTCTATTTCCCACCTTGCTTCAGTCCAGCGAGTTATGGTGTTATTTTTATGGTGGTATCCGAATAGGAAGTCTCAATCATTCGTTGATTTGTTTTGGCTTGTTCATTGGGTTTGTGGGTCTGGGTGGTTCATGAGTTGTCTTGGGAATGGAGAATACCCATGTTTGGTTTCTAAGGTCTTTCCTTCCACTTGGTCCCCTTTCTCTTGAGTTTATTGTCAGATGGTTCAATTTCTTTGTTCTGGCCTTTTCTACGTCTGTAGGCTGTTTTGGCTGAGTTCACCAACCGGATTTCAATCTGGTTTGTATTTCTCTCAATGTCTGCGAAATGTTGGCAGATATAGTTTGTGTTATTTTTTTGGGTTTTACTCCTTTATTGTTGGATTACTATAAGTTTGTGGGGTGCCTGTTGATCAAAGTCTTGTGTCTTGCATGTTTAATTTTATGCTATATTTACTTTGCTCGTACTTTTGATTAATGTTTAATGGTAATGCCTAGTGTTTGATTAAAAAAAATAAAAAATAAAAAGAACCTATAGATTTTTAAGGATAAGAATGAGGTGCCTGGAGAGAGAATTTGATGGTTTGAGCCTAAAAGAATAGTTAAGTCGTTTCCTCAAATTAGATATATAGGTTTAATATCAGGAAGCTTCTCTTTGGTGGTGAGTCCAAATTTATCTTCATGCTGGTTAAGGCGATTTAGCATCTCTCAAAATGCAATGTATTGTATTAGTTGAATGATTATGCTTTGAAACTATGACTTATTTAATACAATTTTTTGGGATTTTGCAAAGATATCGAGCCATCACAAGTGCATACTACAGAGGTGCTGTTGGAGCATTACTAGTATATGATGTTACTCGCCATGTTACATTTGAAAACGTAGAGAGATGGCTTAAGGAACTTCATGATCACACAGACGCCAACATTGTGATCATGCTGGTAGGAAACAAGGCAGACCTGCGTCACCTGCGAGCTGTGGCGACCGAAGATGCCAAGGGTTTTGCAGAACGAGAGAGCACCTTCTTCATGGAGACATCTGCTCTCGAGTCTATGAATGTCGAGAACGCATTCACAGAGGTGCTGAGCCAGATATATCGAGTCGTAAGCAGGAAGGCTCTTGACATTGGGGACGACCCAGCAGCCTTGCCCAGAGGACAGACAATTAATGTTGGAGGCTCCAGAGATGATGTCTCAGCTGTCAAAAAGGCTGGATGTTGCTCGTCTTAAGCATGAGAGAGCGTTTATTTTAAGCAAGTCTTAAGATTGATCATACTTGAGATTCTTTGCCCTGTTCATATCATAGCAGTTTGCCTGACACCATGAAAAATGCTACTTCAACAAATTTGTGAACTGTCTAAACTTTGTGTTCTAAAATCCAAGAAGCAGTAAGCAAAACATATGTAGGATCAGAAAAAACGATAACTTGGTTTTATTTTCTTTGTATGTAATTCAAATTGTAATCTACGCGCCTTCCTCCACTCGTCTTTTCTCAGTTTGAGGAAACAATTTAACATATAAAAATTGATGTGAAAAATTCACTACCCACTATAAAGTTGCAGCTAAAATAAATGATGGTAATGGTTGGAGCTAAATGGGAAAGTCAAACTCACCATCCCAATATTTATGCATAAGACACTGAGGAGAACTTGAATAGCTAAATAGGCTGCTATATACAAAGCTTTTCAATGTCATAAGATGTAGCAGAGTGCATTAATAAAACAGCTACCCTCTATTTTCATTGAGCCACTAAATGCATTCATGATACAGATTCGTCATATTAGACTACCTGAAGGAACCATTACACTCTTGTCATGGACGCCGGCATAAGTACCAGCTAAAATCCCAAATTAGGCAATGCCGAAGGCACTTTTGACATATCTATCTAAATTCTGCAGCCATTTCTTTGTCTATCCATTCATAAGGGTAAATTAATAGAATATGCCAACTCAATAAGATTTGTCGCACTGATTTCTCGAAAAGAATTTCCTTGGACAAAATATAATGTTACATATATGTAAGCCAATATATTGGGGAAAAAAACTGACTAGAGGCCGGATTAGCAAGTACAGAACAACATTATGACTCATACTAGTAAGATTATTGAAGACCCAAACAAATATAATGCATATTTTATGATCCTGTACATCAAAACCAGCAGAAAATTGGCTGCAGACCAGCTGATGCAAAGGCTGTTTGTGATTTTTCTTGTGGCATCTGCAAGAAAGATTCATAATGAATCAATAATCCTTTCAAGTTGTAAGTGAACTTCATCTCTATCAAGAGCATCTTCAAACTTTTCAGTTATAACAGCCGGAAAGACTCAATTGACATCAGCAACCATGCTTTAAGTAACAAACACTGAGAGTGAAAACAGAAAGAACAGATGGAAAGATAGGTACACATCCTAATCTCAATCCAATGAATCTGCCAGTGCTTGAGAGATTTAAAGGCCTTGTTACACATAAAAGAACCAACTTTAGCAGCAATCATGCCATTAGTTAGTTCATATTCTGAAGCAAACAAAACAAGCAGTACAATCATTTTGACCTTGCTAAGAAATCCCCAATATGCTTTTCAAATAGAACATAAGCAAATTGTTGTTCACATGGAACATAACATGTGCAGGAACCTATGAACTTTATAGCAGAAGCAGCCCCAGGAGGATTTGCTCAGTTAGTTATTCTAATGAACCCAATAATGATAGTAGAGGAACAATTACTGGCAGAGATCGTCAGTTTGCACTAAACATAGATTAACATTAACTACAATCTAATATTAATAACAAGTAAAACTATAACGATGAAGATTCACCAGCACAGATAAGCGTATATATTATTAGGCCATAAAAATGAAAAAAAAAAACTTTTATTTGGGACAGAACAATCTATAAAAACTTCAGTTATGGGCTCTCAAAATGAAGCTATACTCTTGGATTTCTGCTTTATAACAAAAAATTTCTCGCTTGATCGGGTTTTTATACCTTGCAATACCACTTCACATAAAAAAATCTCCAGATTGTATAATGCATAGCTCGTTCTAAAAATTAAAATCCAGATCATGAATCAAAAAACTGTAAAGCAAGTAATAATTGGAAACTAATAGAAAATAACTGACGTATCAGCGGCGAGCTTCGTTGGGATCGTTAGGAGAAGAAGAAGAAGAAGAAGAAGAAGAAGAAGAAGGAGTAGAAGAAGAGGGATTCTCCTTCTTGAAAGAGGGGAGAGGATTGGAGCCCTTGATAATCCAACCCAGAGCAAAGAAGGAGAGACCCGCGAGAATTGCGGTGCCCCATGCGTGGGAGTACCATCGACTATACTGCCTGATTGCGAACCTCCACTGGTCCTTGAGGGTTGCCGAGTCCGGGTTTGTGGAGTCGGGTGGGTTCGGGAAGCGAACCTTTTGGCCAGAGAAGTCGGCGTTAGCGTTAGAATTGAAGGAGTTGTTACCCTTTCCGATTTCGGAGGGAATTTTAGGAGGAGGAGGAGGAGGATTTTGAGAGTTACTGGGGTTTTGAGGATCAGCCATTACAGATCACTTCTGTTATCTGGTTCGGTGCCAACTGATATATATATATATATATATATATATCCATAATGCCTAATAAAGTTATTCAAACATAGCTAATGTTTTACGGAAAAATATAAAGAGATAATAATATAGTTTAGATAATAAGCAATAATCAATCACTAGCAAATCTGTAATATTTAAGTTAAATAATTAATCTCGATCATTTTAAGCACAATTTTTAAAATATATATAACATTTATGATTTTTTTACCTTTTTCTTTAACATGGTCCGTAATGAAGAGTGCTCAAGCTTGAAAATAAGAAGTATGATTTTGTTTTTATACATATGTTTGATATTATATTTTACACAATATATGATAGTAAATATAAAATATTATTTTTTTTACCTTATAAACATTCTTTTAATTGGTGATTCATCCACGTCTTGAATTCACTGATTATTGTTATTAAATTTAGATGATTTTGGAACACATATATTCTACGTTGGCATATGCATAAAGGAATAATTTGTTGGTCTCAAAATAGCTCAAGGGAGTGAATTGGGTTCATAAGAATTTCTAACTTTTGTAAAATGACTTACTATTTTAAGTATGCTAACAGTATTCTAATACTGAGTAGAAAACATTTACCAAGATAAATTAAAATTTATTGTCACATAATCAAAGTTTAAGATAAGAAATGATCATCAATCTTTAAAATCAGTTTTTGTCAAATAAATAGCATCATTTATTTGCAATAAAAACTTAAAATAAATTTAAGCACAAATAAGTTTGTGTTAAAATATTTTTCATATAAAAATTAAATATGAGATTTTCTAAGAAAATCAAAATGTTAAAGTTGAAAATAAGATAAGGGAGAATAGTTTGTTACGTTTTGAATTTATATGTTTACATATACTTCAAGATATAATCCTAAAAGTTTTTCTTCACTGATGATTCTTTTTAACAAACAATAATCAATCTAAATACAACCCTAGAGTTCTATCTAACTCTTTTAAACCCAAACTCAAATTTTTACAAAGTAAAATTTGAAAACATTTTATTAGTTTTATCCCAAATGTGCTAAACAATTCAACAACTCAAGTTTTTACAAAGTAAAACTTAAACACTTGAATAGGTTTTATCCTAAAGATGTTAAACAACCCATAAGCTCAAGAACGAATTATAAAATGAATAACTAGAGTCAATATGAATGATATCTAATAAAGATATATACGGTCCGGTCCAATTTAGAATTTGAAAAATCTACAGTATTGTCTTGAAAAGTTGAAAATCTATAAATCCAAGTTTTATATTGTATTGAAAAGAAAAAATATTTGTATTGTATTGTCTTAAAAATTCAGGATAATTCGATATGTTTCTTCAATTCTTTCAGTATTAAATAATACAGTACGAAATAATCTAGTACTCAGGTATTTTGAACTACATAAAAAATATCTAAAATCTAAATATATTCAACTAAGTTGGTACTTAATACTGTTATAAGAATCCATAATCTTTATATTAAAAATGCTCCTAATAAACGATCAATTTTTGAGAAGCTAGAAAATTCCATGAGAGTATTCTCTCTAAAATATTAAATTAAAATTAAAAAATGCAATATTTTTTTTATATGGAAGGTTTATGAATTAAAACGTTTAATTATGAAGTATAAGTATGTAAATTTATTATTATTTAAATTATGTATATAATTATAGTGTCTACATTTATTATATACTAAAGTATATAATTATATAAGTTTATTAAATATAATTTAGATTAGCATATAAGTTTAATATAATATAATTATTTTGATAAAAATATTATATAATATATAGTGTAAGCTCATTAGGTATATAAACTTAGAAATATAAATATATAACTATAAATATATAATTATAGAGCATAAATATGTATGTTTGCGATTATTTAATTTTATTATATATATATATAGTACACATTAATTATAAAGTATATAAATATATAAGTTTATTAAGTATATAAATTATATAAATTATTTATTAATATAATTTATATTAGTATATAAGAATAATATAATATAATTTTTTTAATAAAAAAATAATATAATATATATAGTAAACTATGCTTATAGTAATATTTAAAATTTAAATTATTAGGTATATAAACTCATAAGTCTAAGTATATAACTATAAGTAGATAATTATAAAGCATAAATATGTAACTGAAATACATCATTAAAAGACTATACTAAAACAAATATGGTTGTCAAGAACGTAAAACAAGTAAATTTGACCGTTAGTTAGATTTAGTATGGATGATAGTTGGAGTCAGCGGTTCTCCTAAACTTTCCATATCTGAAATCCCCAAGAAAGAAGATATCTGAAATCCCCATGAAAGAAGATCAAATTGACCTTGCAAATAATTTAGTATGTATAAAATAATATTTAAAATTTTAAATTATTAGATATATAAACTCTTAAGTATGAAATATAAATATATAACTATAAGTATATAATTACAAAGTATGTAAGCTTATGACTATTTAATTTTAAAGTATATATATAACTATAATGTCTTCACTAATTATAAAGTATATAAACATATAAGTTTGTTAAGTATATGAATTATATATTTTTTATTTAATAATATAATATATATTAGTATTTAAATTTAAAATAATACAATTATTTTGATAAAAAAATTATATAATATAATTAGAAAAAATCATAATTTATGTTGATTTATCAAATAATTATAAATTAGGTTACTTTATAATTGATTCACTTAAATTAATTTATCAAATAATTAATATAATTTAGATTTATTATATAATACAATTAAAATAAATTATAAATGCTAAAAATATAATGAGTGATAAAAAAATTATAATAAAAATGAAACTAGAAATATCTTACAATATTAATAACAAAGATAATTGATTAGTTTGATGATAAATTTATATTAAAATTTTCAATTATTTGAATTCATTACTATTATAACTGTCATATAAATTTTGTAAAATAAATAAAAAATTTTAATTATAATTTAATTTTATAGATTAAAATATATATAATTATAAGTTTAAGTTATATTATATTTGTATAATAAAAATATAAAAGTTAGAAATAATGTTATATATAAATTAATTTATTCTTATAAGTTATTACATATAGTAAGATTACAAACATTTAAATATCAGTTCTTTCAGTACAATTTGGTTCTAGAACAATTCGATATAATTTAATACAATTCTCAGTATGAATATCACTAAAAAATACAGATCCGTCAAAATTAAAGTCAATAGTACAATACAGTTTGGTTCTAATCAATAATATAATTTGGTTCTAGATATTTCTTTTCTGTTCTTCGGTCTAGTTCGGAAAAGTCTAAGATCCATGTACAAATCCTTATATCTAAGAATGAACCTCAATATGGAAGGAAAATAATTTAGAGAGTTTGTAACATTTTTCTCTTGTGAAATCTTTATTTTTTCAACATCCAAAATGTTTTTTTAATAAATATTTATAGTTTTGAGATGAAAAACTAACCAATAGAAACAAAATTTTGTTTTACAAAAACTAGTCATTAATTTATTTTTTAGTAAAATCCGTTAGTTATAAAATTAGAATAATATGTTAGAATTCTACTTTTTTTTACTAGTGAAAAATATTTTATTTTAAAAATTTTTACACTTTGAGTTTCACTTTTAAATAAATAATATAATGATTTTATATTAATACCCTAATGTACATTTTCTTGCACGTGTCTATTTTTTTGAATGTTCATTTTACTTCCAATTTTTACAAATTAAAATATGAAATTAAAACACATACATGGTTTTAGAATCGTCAAAATTTTGAATACAAGATTGTAGCCTTTGAGCCAATATTCACTTCCTTTTTTACGATGACAAAACTTTGATTATGTTATTTAAAATTTGTAACAAGTTAGCCCAAAAAATATCTTCCCCTTAATCCATACATAGGGATAATTAAATGTATGAATAAAATTTCATCAAAGTATTTGTTATATGCACTTTCATTTAATTGCAAGAATCTAAATTCTATCAAAATATAACTTATAAAACAAGAAACATTTTATTAGAATTTAGCTCTATTAATGCATTCTTAATCAATTCAAACAAATTCAATTTAAAAATATTTTCAAATTATAAACATATTTCAACATAATAATTACATAGACAAAATGTGCACACTTTCAATTTTAATCGATAATCTACATATCTCTCCCCTCTATCCTTTTTTGTCATCCATTATAAAGGGTGTGCAATCACCAAATAAGTGTTAATTAAATTCTTCATATGCAAATCCAAATCCAAATCCAATATTTTTATTTTTCAAATACTTGCAACATCATACCATCATTTAAATCTTAAACATAATCACTTACATTATAAAATTGTAACCATCCTATGTAAATTCAAATCTCAATACCATACGAATCTATCTTGTAAAATTTAAAAACCCAACCTGCCACAATCATATTTCAATGTTCGTTAAGCATCCAAATATTTCAAGCATTCATACTAAGAGTGTTTAAACACATAAACTAGAAGTTCAATCAATAATACTACCAATTCATCTCCATGCATCTAAAAGGGGTTCAATTCCATATAAGTTCCAAATATAAAATATATGTTATTTAGTATAAAAAAATCAACCTTATCAAGCATCACAATCCAATAATCTCAATATCAATATCAACAAAGATATATCAATATCATTACAAAGAATTTAACTGCTCAACCATATTCAGTCTGTCATAATACTCGAACAAATTTAACATGTCATCAATATGTCTCAAACTCAAAAATTCAACCTTCAACTATCATAATGTTTAAACATATCATATTTAATCAAAAAAATCCAACCATCAAAAATTTAATTGTAACGACCGCAAGTTAAGGCCTAGAATTAATATGTTAATAAAGGTATATTAAAAGTATGTAGAAGACATATAGTGATTAAGGGTTTTGGTGATATGAAAATAATGAAAAAGATAAGAAAAAATGAAGTTCCCAATATTCACTACCGTGATTTCTTAGTTCACGCCTGTGACAGAGGTAATCTCGGTCGTGAATGTCGTGAAATTCAGATTTTGAAGTTGAGGATATTCATAGTCGTGACACTAGTATTCACGCCTATGAATCTTTGTAGTTTAAATAGAATAATTTCATATTTTTTATAGAAACTCACAAAAAACAAATCCTTAAACACTATCCACCAATCCTCTAAAACCTCAGAAATAATTCCTCATCAATCCCTATCAATTCTAATTGATCAAATTCAAATACCCACCATAAAAAGAGATTAAAAACGAATTAAAAATGAAAGTTCTACTATAGATATTGAAATCAAAAGCAAAAGAGTTTTGAACACGATTTGGAAACTTAAAACTCTTATGAAATAGTCAACACAGAGGTAAAGGATGATGTTTTCTTTTAATTTTTGATTGGTTCAATTCAGATTAAATGGCGATTAAGGTTTATAGGCTTAAAATCAATAACAAAGTTAAGATTTTTTATTAGTTTGTGGCATATATAGATTCAATTGTAGTATTAGATGTTAAATAGTTCTTGATTTCGTGTTAGGGATTGATACAAAGGGTGGAGAAAACCTTCAGAGGCAGTAAAAGCGATAGAAATCGAGTGTTAGGCTCAAAGTAACGAGATTTATACTTATACGCATTTGAATTTGCAACTTGGTATGCTTGTATACTTAATGATGTGAATGTTGTATTAACTGACATATTTGGTTAATTGTAACTTACTGGAATTGAGATAATGGACATGTGAAATCTAGAATTTTGTATTGAAGATTGATTTATATGCAACTTGGCTAAGTATGACATTGATAATGATGGATGAAATCTAGCTTGGATGATTGGAAATGATGAATTGTATGTTTAAGGCTGATTTTGAATATTGGAATATGAGAAAGTGTTGATAGGAGTGACTAACATTGGTTAGCCTTAGTACAATGCATGTTGTGTATGATTTTGGTTTAAAACAGTGCTAGAATTATGTTACAAATTGATGTGTCACATCCATGAAGTCAAGTTTCATGTTTGTGAATGTATGAACACAGAATAGTCACACTCATGCATGATCACAAAACCAATAACGGGTAGATAACCTGTGACAAAAGGTTTCACGACCGTGAATATACTATTCACACTTATGAATTCCCCATTTCTAGAACTTGTAATTTGAATGTTATGATGGAATTATATTAGTATGATATACAATTGAATGAGATAACATACAGTATGATAACATGATTTGAATAAGGATTATGCACTCGGAGCTCTAAATTTACATAATAACATGTGATGATTATGTGAAACTATGAAATGTGACATAAATGATATTGATACACCAAATGTATTTAAATATGCTCATTCTTTATTTGGTGACTAACTAGGATAAGTGGCATGCTATTAAAATAGTTACGGTAGTGTAAAATATTATTATTATATTTTGTCATGGGGGACTTAAGCTCAGGTAAAAGCGCCCATGTACCCATGTTCATACAGATAATATATTTACTCATTAGGGTGTCTTAAGTTTAGGTAAAAGTGCTTCTGATTTGAGAAGTTTGGTAGTAGTGATACAACCGAATACAGTTAGTGAGCATGGTAGCTTAAGCTTAGGTAAGAGCATTCTTATTTCACAACTCGCATCCAGGTAGTCCGAGTCTAGAGTATTGGGCTAAAAAAATAATATATGGTGCTAAGGAAAATAATAAATGGTAATTCAGAATACAGTAAATAAAAATTCAAAATACAATTATTTATAATGCAGTACATAGTGATAGTGTAAACTAGCAATACAAAAGGTAACTCAGGAAGATGAAAATCATATTACAATACATCTTAGAAAAAGTTAATGTGGAAACTAGTAGTTAGTTATATATATACGGAACCGGTAATTGGATACTTGCAACATATGATGAAATCACTATGACTATGATGATATAAAAATGTTAAGAATGAAATGTATTGTTACTATGGTGATGAAATTACTTATACTATATATTCCATTAATGTATTAAAATTAAATTAATTAATAATGAATGACATATTATGTTGATATGATACGTTTATTTATACATGACGGTATGGTCAAACACATAAATATGATTGTGATTTTGAATGCTATGTAAATTCATGAATGCGTGCTAGAATTTCAATGATTATATGTACCACTAAGATTTTAGTAGCTTAGCGTGTGGGTTTTCATATACGCTGGTTTAGAGCCGTTAGATTGATGAGTTGACAACAAAAGAAGACCAAGTCAGTCAAAGATGACTCACGTTGGGTCTGTTTTATTATTTTATTCATTTCATTCATTTATTTCTCATGTCATGGGATGGAGATAAATAATTGAAATATGTTTAAATAAGAATGTGTAATTGCATTGATTCATTTTTAAATTAGGAAGGAATTTGTAATTAAGGCTAATGATGCCCAAACCAGTTTAGGATTATTATTTAGATACATATGAAAATTTATGCAGTAAGTAAGATTTGATCATTATAAAGTGCACGTTAATCAGATATAATATTTGATATAGAAATTTTTTAATTTAGAACAGTTTTAGATAGATTCAGTCATGCGACATTCATCTGTATAGTAAGATTTGCCTTGGCTATGTAAATGGGTGTTACATTTAGTCGTATCAAAGCCTTATTTAAGCGGTTCTAGACCTAAATGGATTACGGAATTATCCTGCATACATACATGTGTCTCATTTGATTTTGACTTAGACTACTTCTCTATCAACTTGTAGGACTAAAGTGAGATGATGTCTAAAATGAACGATATGGCTGAAAGCCAAAGCTCTCAACATAATGGGGCATCGAACTAGCCTAGCACAACTAGTATTCAAGGTCCAAGTTCAGTACCATTCCCTGACCAACATGCTCCTGAACAAGCTAATCAGGGTCAGACTTCGTTGATGCAATAGATGGCTGGATTATTACAGCAGATAGCTAGAGTTGTACCACCAGCATCAGCACCATCTCTTCCATTTCCACCATTGAGGCCAAAGGTACAGCTAGACAAGCTCTGTAAGTTTGGAGCTACTAATTTTCTCATAATAAAGGACGACAATCCTATTGTTGCAGAGTATTGGATAGAGAAGATTAAAAAAGTATGTGATGAGTTTGAAGTGGCCACTTATCAAAAGTTCAAGTATGTCATTTCCTTACTGTAGGAAGATGTTTATGACTAGTGGAAGATAATGTTACTAAATCTAGATGTCCCTCAGCCAATGACATGGAATTTCTTTATTACTGTTGCCCAGATATTAAGCCAAGAAGGGGGGGTTAAATTGGAGTTTAAAAAATTAAACTTTAAAGTGCGGAAATAAATTATTAATTTTAGGAGGGATAGAGAGAATTTGACACAAGAATTTTATAGAGGTTCGGGTGTTAACAAACCCTACTCCTCTCCCCAATCGCAATTGGGAGTTTTACTAACACAGTAGGTGTTACAATGGAGTTTTACAAGCTCACTCCCAACTATGGTGTTTCTCACAATGGCTCACACCTAACCCATAAATCCCTTGTGTTTTAATAGCTCACACAATAACCAATTCCTTGTGTTTTTCAGGCTCACACAAACAACCTTCACTTTGTGTTTTTACAGGCTCACACAAACAACCTTCACTTTGTGTTTTGAGGCTCACACAACAAACCCTTACAATTGTTCTACTCTTAACCCAGAAATACCCAAAGCTCACTTGAGTAAAGATTACAGAGAGAACCACTTACAAATCTTAATTGCTCAATAAATGAAGAGCAAAAATATTTTTACAGAGAATTGATTTTGTTCTCAAAGTATGAAAGTACAAATAGCTTGAAATAAGAATTAAATTTGAAGTATATGCTATTCTATTGATATTCCCTTCATTCTCTTGTTCTTAATGCATAAATAACTTCCATTTATACTCTCATGGTTGAATAACGCCGTTGGGGTACATTAAATACGAAACTAGCCGTTGTACCAACCAAAAAATCACGCCTGACATTTTTCTCTTTTCTTGTTCACGTGCGTGACTATGCTTGTCACGGGAGTGACATTTCTTCCCAAGCCGTGACTGAAGTGGTGACCTTGGTCGTGAAGATCTCTGGAATTTTTTGACATATAGAGTCACGGGCGTGACATATTAATTCACGGGTGTGACAAGCTTCCCAGCCATGATCCATGTGGTGACTCTGGTCGTGAAGCTCTCTGGATGAAAATGCATGAATCTTCACGGGGGTGACTGAAATGCCCACTTCACGGTTTATTTTTCCTTCATGGCCGTGAACTTCAAAAATTGGTTTTGGTAACGGTTAACTTCTTTCACGGGAGTGACTCATAGAGTCACGACAGTGAACATGCTACTTCTTGAATTTTGTATTTCAAGGATTATTCTTCCAATTCTCCATTCTTGCTATTTTAATCCATGTCCTGTATAATAGACTTAGAAGACAAGTATGTTAAATACAATATTGCTATTTTATTTGTTATCATCAAAATGACGGAAATACCCCTCAAGGTTTAACAATCTCCCCCTTTTTGATGGTGACAAATAATCTAGCAATATGTGATTTTGAGAAGTCTCCCCCTCAAAATATACTCAGGATAAAAAATTTATAATGTGCAAGAATAGTAAATAATGATGTAGCATTGAAATAAACTTACTAGATTTTAAGTGTATGCAAGTTATATGAGAAGTATATTCAATATATACCATAATTCCTTTTTAAGACATGAAGTATATGTAAGGTATATCATGACATATTTATATTTGTAACTTGCTTTAAGGCATATGCAAAGTATACTTAAGGTATATCTAAAGTATATAAAGCTCAATTTTCCAATTATATACTTTGCATAAAAATTTATTTACCTTAATATATATTGCTAGTTTGATACATTTTCCCTATCATATATTGCTAGTTTTCTCCCCCTTTTGTCATCAATCAAAAAAGGATAAGAAGATAACAGAGAGATAAGCAAAAGCAAATTCATTAAGTGAAGGAAAAACATACAAACAAAGATAAGTAATGTTCAGAAAGGAAATTGAAAATTTCCTACATATTAGCAAACATAAATATAATAAACAAGCAAAAAAAAAAATCAAATTTAGGCTACACTCTAGCCTAACTCCTAGCCAGACATCTTATCACGAAGCCTAGCCACTTCAGCCTCAAGGTTGTCCATCCGAGACTCCATGAAGTCTTTGCGGTTCTCCAACCTCTCATCCAGTGAAGTCTGCAGCTGCTCAAAGCATGGTGCCAAGAGGTCAACCACCTGCTGTGCTAAAGTCGGTATGGAAGCCGAGGACGGTCCGATGTCCTGCTCAGCTACTGGGGGTTCTTCCTCAACCCGAGCCCTCTTCTTCTGCTGGATTCCCTGGAGGCCTGCTTTAAAATCCTCCATGTCATTATCTTCCTAGATGATCTCCCCAGCAGTATCAGTGAAGTGGTAGAAGATATTGTTCTGGAAAACGATTCTGACCGCCACTCCCATCTTGATGAAGGACTCGACGTCCAAGCGATCTCGAGGATGTCCAGGGATGATGTTGAAGTGATGCGTATCCAGCTTCAGATAATTAAGCTTCACAGCTATGTGGGTGACATATGCCCCAATCAAAATATCTCCAATAGGCTTGGTGGCAATGGAGAGAAGATGGTTTGCAAACCATCTAGATAGTGCTACTGTGAGTCCTCTGCGAGCCACCTCAAATAGAAAGAGTTCTGACTTCCTGATAGTCCCATTACTTTCTCCCCTAGCAAATATGCTATAGGTCAGGAACTTATGCAAATACTTATGCACTGGGGCCCTAAGATGTGTGCTCTTGGTTTTCTTGACATCTCAGCTGCAATCGGTGCCAAAATGTGTCCAGGCTCGAGGGGCAGAAAATTCTACCTCAGTATCATTTAGGATGCCATCAGATGGCAGGCTGAACAATTCCCCAAATTCGATGGCACTGAGGGTGTTGAGATTGTTGCAGAGTTGGAATTTCACCACTCCAGTAGATGAAACCTGCAATGCGCTGAGGAATTCCAGTGTTGGCTCCCTCAAGGTCGGCTGGTGAATTTCCACAAAATCTTTGAGATGACAGGCTTGTAGTTGCTCTGTCATAGTCGTCTCAAGCCCGAGACTTCAGACTGTCTGCCATTCGAAGGACCTTGATGACAGAAGAGGTCTCTTCTTCAAAGTTGCATACCGAGGATGGCAATGCTCCGGAATATGGTTCATGAGGTATTTGCGTACCTCTTAGGAGCATGGGACTTCTTTCTCTTTCCCTTGGATGAAGCAATCTCCATTTTTGAAGAAATTTGTTGGAGATGAAGTTGGAAAAATTTTTAACATAAATTTTTTTGGAAAACCCTAGAAATGTATGATTTGTGACGAAGATTCGAACTTTTTGTGGTATTTATAGGAAAAGTTTAAGTCTTTAGGGCCAAAATCTTCAATGTCTCAATGAATGTGAGTAAATGAGAGCGGTTTTGGGAGTTGGAGAGTTGAAATGAAAGTTGTAACCGACTGTTCTTTTATATATTCGATATATTCACAGGCGTGAAATAGGTGTTCACGGGCGTGAATGGTCGTGTTCACGGTTTGCTGAATGAGTTCTCCACCCGTAAATAAAGGCGTGAATAATGTCACAGGTGTGATATTTGAATATCACAGGCGTGAATGATCATCTGTCATGGGGGTGAAATAATTGGCACGGGCGTGAAATGTTGAATTTCACTACTTATGCCCGTGAAGCAAGCTGTGACTCAAGGCGTGAAAGCTGTGAATTTTGGGGTGTAATTGTTCACGGGAGTGAAAATTCATCACGTGTGTGAAAGTATATTTTCATGGTCGTGACTCAAGCCGTGAAAAACAAGTTTCACCACTTGAAGCTGTGAACCATGTCGTGAACCAAGTTGTGAATGACACTGCCTCTTTGGGCCATTTAAGTCACGGGCGTGAACATGTGTCACGGGCGTGACTACCCTAAAATTTTCATCAAATAAAATTAATTTCTAAAACAAGACTAAATCATTTCAACAAAGATTATAATTCTTAAAACATGAATTTTCATCAAAATTTCTATCTTATAACTTGTGATATGATTTAAGATCAACAATTAAGATTTCATAATTTTGCAATCACAAGGTTAATCCATCAATCATACCAAGTTCTCTTCTAATGAAATTAAATCTTTCCTCATTTAGAGACTTAGTGAAAATATCAGCTAATTGATTTTCTGTGCTTATAAATTCTAATGCAACATCTCCATATTGAACATGATCTCTAATGAAATGGTGTCTAATGTCAATATGCTTACTTCTTGAATGTTGTATAGGATTCTTTGAAAGATTTATGACACTTGTATTGTCACATTTAATAGGTATATGATCCATCTCATGACCATAGTCCTTGAGTTGTTGTTTCATCCAAAGAATTTGAGTACAACAACATCCAACTGCTACATATTCTGCTTCAGCAGTTGAGAGAGCAACTAAAACTTGTTTCTTGCTAAACCAAGAAACTAAACATTCTCCAATGAAGTGACAAGTACCTGAAGTATTTTTCCTATCTAAAAGACTACCAACATAGTCTGCATCTGAATATCCTATAATATAAAAAGATGAATTCCTAGGATACCATAAACCTAGATGTAAAGATCCATGTAAATATTTTAAAATTCTTTTTACTGCATTTAAATGAGATTCTTTTGGACATGATTGAAATCGTGCACACAAGCAAACACTATATATAATGTCGGGTCTAGAAGTAGTAAGATATAAAAGTGATCCAATCATACCTCTATAAAGCTTTTCATTAATGCTCTTACCCTTTTCATCTTTGTCCAAATTTGTTGATGTGCTCATAGGAGTCTTGGCATTTTTGCATCCTTCCATACCAAATTTCTTAATTAAATCTTTGGCATATTTGGATTGGTTGATGAATATGCCTTCATTGCTTTGCTTTATTTGTAGACCAAGGAAATACTTAACTTCTCCCATCATGCTCATTTCAAATTCTCTAGTCATACACTTAGCAAATTCTTGACAAAGCAACTCATTAGTAGAACCAAATATTATATCATCAACATAAATTTGAACAATTGGTATATCATGTTTATGCTTTTTGATGAATAGTGTAATGTCAACATTTCCCTTTGTAAAGCTGTTTTCTAATAAAAAAGAACTTAGCCTCTCATACCAAGCTCTTGGTGTCTGTTTTAAACCATACAAAGCTTTTGAAAGTTTAAAAATATGATTTGGCAAATCATAGCTTTCAAAACCTGGTGGTTGTTCTACATACACTTCTTCATCTATATAACCATTTAGAAATGCACTTTTCACATCCATTTGAAACATCCATTTGAAAAATTTTGAAATTCATGTGACATGCATATGCTAAAAGTATTCTTATGGCTTCTAATCTAGCTACAGGTGCATATGTTTCATCATAATCTATACCTTCTTCCTGATTATATTCTTTTGCAACTAGTCTAGCCTTATTCCTGGTTATTAACCCTTGCTCATCTCATTTGTTTCTAAATACCCATTTGCTGCCTATGATTTGATGATCCTTGAGTCTAGGTACTAGGGTCCATACTTTACTTCTCTCAAATTGGTTGAGTTCTTCTTGCATGGCAATTACCCAACTTTCATCATTAAGAGTCTCATCAATATTTTTAGGCTTAATTTGAGAAATAAAATCAATGTCAGCGACTAAATGTTTGAAATGAGATCTAGTACTTACTCCCCTTGATAGATCACCAATTATTTGCTCTTTTGGATTATCTTTTGTCAATCTCCATTCTTTTGGAAGTTCTTGATCATTTTGTTCTTGATTTTGAGGTAGAGTGTCATTTTGCAGTAAATTTTCTTGATCACTTTCTTATTTCCCATTTCCAATATCAAGTTTTTCCATATTACCTACAACATCATCAAGAACACTACCTTTCACAAGATCAAGTTTACTAGATTCATTAAAAACTACATGCATGGATTCTTCAATCGTTAATGATCTTTTATTAAATACTCTATAAGCTTTGTTGGTTGTAGAGTATCCTAAAAAGATACCTTCATCAGACTTAGAGGCAAATTTTCCAAGATTATCCTTGGTGTTCAATATAAAACACTTGCATCCAAATACTCTAAAGTATGATATCAAGGGCTTTCTTCCATTCCATAGCTCAAATGAGGTTTTGTTTAAAAGAGGTCTTTTGAAAACTCGATTTGAAATATAACATGCAGTGTTTGTGGCTTCTGCCCAAAAATAAGTTGGTAATTCATATTCATTAAGCATTGTTCTAGCCATTTCAATTAAAGTTCGATTTTTCCTTTCAACTATCTCATTTTGCTGAGGTGTCTTAGGAGATGAGAAATTATGTGAAATGCCAAGTTCAAGATAAAAGCTTTCAAAGTTTGCATTTTCAAATTCTTTCCCATGATCACTTCTTATTTTTGAAATGCAGTACCCTTTTTCATTTTGAACTCTTTTAGCAAAGTTTTTGAAATTTTCAAAAGCATCACTCTTTTGAGCTAAGAAAATTACCCAAGTAAATCTAGAGTAATCATCTACGATGACAAATGCATAATGTTTTCCTCCTAAGCTAGCAATTCTAGTAGGTCCAAATAAGTCTAAATGCAGGAGTTGAAGAGGTTTTGAAGTACTTACTATGTTTTTAGCTTTAAAGGATGAATTGTGTTGCTTTCCTCTTTGGCAAGGATCACATGTCTTGCCTTTTTCATATTTAACTCTTGGCAGTCCTTTTACTAGTTCTCCTTTGCTAAGACTTTGTATTAAGTCCATGTTAGCATGACCAAGTCTTTTATGCCACAGCCAAGATTCATCACTAGCAGTCACAAGACACTTAGACGAACGGTTAGATAGTTCATGTAAGTTTATTATGTATGTATTGATATCTCTATTTTCTTTAAATATTTCTTGACCATCGATAGAGATCACAAGACATTCAATTGAAGTAAAGATTACTTTGTTTCATTTATCACATAATTGACTTACACTCAACAAGTTATGTTTCAAGCCATCAACAAGTAAGACATCTTTAATAAAAGTAGTACCATTTACACCAATATAACCAATGTCAATTACCTTACCCTTTGCATTGTTTCCAAAGGTAACTTTACCTCCATCAATACTTTTGATTTCATTGAAAAGTTCTTTATCTCTTGTCATATGCCTTGAGCATCCACTGTCTACTAGCCAAGCATTTTTATTTATTGTGGACTTGAGGCATACCTATAAAATCACAATTTAAGTATGAATTTTAGGTACCCAAATCAGTTTGGGTCCTTGGGGGTTAGCACATGAAGGTTCCCAATGAGCCTTCCTTATCCAGCAATATTTATTTATGTGACCAATTTTCATACAATCATTGCATTGTTTTGGTCTAAACTTGCTTTTGGTTTTACTATGTATTTGAATGCCTTAATTCTATTAGACTGATTTTGAGAACAATGGCATGCACAATCATGATTAATTTGCATTTTTCTAGATGCATGCTTCCTATACATAAAGGCATGATTATTTTTTTTCTGTATATAAGGTTTAACGTGCTTATTTCTTGGTGTTGTTCTAACAGGTGTGGAGATGTGAGATTCTTTAGACTTTACAAATATAGTTTTGTGAGAAGATGATGATGTGTCCTTAAATCCTAGACCATGTCTAATTAAGGGTGATCTTTGAGACACAATGAGAGTATCTAAGCTTTCTTTACCTTTGTGAAATTTAGAAATGGAATTTCTAAGTTCCTCAACTTCATTTTTCAAAGTATTATTTTCTTTTAACAATGAAGCTGTTGAGGGTCTTGATGAGTATTCATCTAATGACTTTTGGAGAGATTCATTTGATGATTTAAGCTTTATGTTATCCTTTTCTAAACCATCTATCTTGTTTTTTAAATTAGAGATGTTATTTCTATAAGTGCTAAATTTACTTCTATATTTCTCTAATTCTATATTTAATTCTTCTATTAAGCTTTGCTCATCATCATCATCATCACTATCACTATCATTATCACTACTATCATTATTGAAAGAGTATGAGTGTAGTGATCTTACTTTATTTGAGACGTGATCCTCAATAGCCATGAAGCATAGGTTGACCTCTTCACTTTCATTATCATCTTTTTCACTTGAAGAGCTTTTGTCATCCCATGTGGCTTTGTGACCTTTCTCCCCATTGTCTCTTTGGTATTTGCTCTTATGTTTCTTGAGCCTTGGACATTCTGGTTTGATATGTCCTTTCTTTCCACACTCATAGCACTTTACCTCTTCCTTACTTATCTGTGTATCATTTGGAGTTTGTTTGAGGTTTCTTTGCCTGAATTTTCTAGAGTTGCTCATTTTCTTCTCAATGATTCTTTTTAATCTCCTTGAAAGCATAACAATGTCCTCATTTTCATCATTACTTATTTCTTCATCATCTTCACTATCTTCTTAAGATTTTGAAGTAGAGACTTTGAGTGCTAAGGGCTTTCTTTTCTCTGGCTCTACTTCAAGCTCTCTATCTCTCTTCACTGCCATCTCATGTGTGAGAAGTTTGTCAATCAGCACATCAGTATTCATGATGCTCATATCTTCATTTGCTTCTTCTATGCCAGCAACTCTTGAACTATAGTCTTTAAGAGGAAGACTTCTCAGGATTTTATTGTTTACATCTTCCAAACTCAAATGCTTCCCAAGTTTCCTCATTCCATTTATAATGGCTAGAAGACAGTTGGTCATGTCAGTGATTGACTCATTGGATTTCATCTTGAAGAGCTCATATTCTGAGGTTAGAAGTTGAATTTTCTTGGATTTGACTTGCTTAGTTCCTTCATGATAGTTCTTCAATGTCTTCCACATGTTGTATGCTGTTGAGCAGTGTTGTATTCTCCCACATTCTTCAATAGATAACGAGCTTGATAGGATTGTCATTGCCTTCTTGTTTTTGAAATTTGCTCTTTTTTGAGGCTTTGTCCAATCATCTCTTGATAGGATTTCTTCTTCACCATCAGCTCATCTTCTGGTTGGTGGTGTCCATTCTTTTTGTACACTATCTCAGACTTCAATTCCTTCACTATCCAAGTATGTCTCCATCCAAAACTTCCAATGGGCATAATTTGCTCCATCAAAGTAAGGTTTGAGACTTTGGAATCCTTCACTGGCCATATCTTACTCTTTACTAGTGCTTTTTAGGCTTCGATGTTAGACAAAGCTCTGATACCAATTGTTGCCCAGATATTAAGCCAAGAAAGAGGGTTGAATTGGAGTTTAAAAAATTAAACTTTAAAGTGTGGAAATAAATGATTAATTTTAGGAGGGATAGAGAGAATTTGACATAAGGATTTTATAGAGGTTCAGGTGTTAACAAACCCTACTCCTCTCCTCAATCGCAATTGGGAGTTTTACTAACACAGCAGGTGTTACAATGGAGTTTTACAAGCTCACTCCCAACTATGGTGTTTCTCACAATGGCTCACACCTAACCCATAAATCCCTTGTGTTTTAATGGCTCACACAATAACCAATTCCTTGTGTTTTTCAGGCTCACACAAACAACCTTTACTTTGTATTTTTACAGGCTCACACAAACAACCTTCACTTTGTGTTTTGAGGCTCACACAATAAACCCTTACAATTGTTCTACTCTTAACCCAGAAATACCCAAAGCTCACTTGAGTAAAGATTACAGAGAGAACCACTTACAAATCTTAATTGCTCAATAAATGAAATGCCCACTTCATGGTTTATTTTTCGTTCATGGCCGTGAACTTCAAAAGTTAGTTTTGGTAACGATTAGCTTCTTTCACGGGAGTGACTCATAGAGTCACGGCAGTGAACATGCTACTTCTTGAATTTTGTATTTCAAGGATTATTCTTCCAATTCTCCATTCTTGCTATTTTAATCCATGTCCTGTATAATAGACTTAGAAGACAAGTATGTTATATACAATATTGCTATTTTATTTGTTATCATCAAAATGACAGAAATACCCCTCATGGTTTAACAATTACTGATTTCAATGAGCAATACGTTCCTCCAATTTACATCGATGAGAAAAAAAGAGTTTATGAGCCTCAAGCAGGGTAGGATGATAGTGATTGAGTACCAAAGAGAGTTTACTTGATTGAATAAATATGCTTCAGAGATTATCATGAGTGAGAGGGATAAATGCAGAGATAGGTGACTTTGTGATTGCACTTCAACATGTTAGCTTTACTTAGCTGATTGCATCTGTGGTTAGTGTGGAGTAGAGAAAGGGAAAGAGAGCAGTGGAAGCATCCAGACAAACAGTGACTCTAATGACCCAGTCTTTAGGCAAGAAGGGTCGATTCTATCCAAGACAATCTCATGACAGGAGTCAAGGATAAAATAGAGATTACACACAGGGTGAACCACTTAGGAGGGGAAAACCCTCCAAAGCTACATCTTCAGTTGGTAGCACACCGACATAGGCTATCCGATAGAGTATTCGAGTTTGTGGCACTTGCATCAAAAGTCACAGATGAGAGTGTTAGAGAAATACAAGTGTTTGCTACAAATGCAGATCTAAGGATCATATAAAGATAAAATTTCCTCTAATGATAATAGTGCACATGCCCAGACTATGCAATCAGCCCAACTTTATAATGCCCGTAATTAGGGCCTAGTTAATAATATAGATTAAGAAAAGATACAAGTATATGTTTAAAGTAAAAAAAAAAAAAGAGTTAAAGAAAGATGATGATAATGATGAGTGCATAGTTCATGCCCGTGACTTAATTGTCACGACCATGAAAAAAATGTTGATCACGCCCGTGACTTATCGGGTCACGCCTGTGAATGTCGTCAGATATAAAAACATGACAGTGTTCTTCATTTCTCTCATAAACAAAAATTAAAAAAAAAACTCTAGAGTTTGAGATTTCCTCATACCAGAGACTAAAACTTTACATTTTTTCTTGGATTTCCAGCCTCAAACACCTAAACTAAAGCAAAAGATCAAAGTTTCAACAAGTGCTTGGGAAAGAGGAGAATAAATAAGTGGTTATATTGAGGAAATCCAAACCCTAGAAGGAAGAGAGGAGTCAAATATTTCATCCAACTTTGTTTTCCTTCAATTAAGGTAAGGAATTACATTTTCCTTTAGTTTTTACAAGCTTTCATAGTTTTAATTATGTCTAGTTTGAATATGGTAGAGACCTATTTCCAAATGGGTTAAGTTAAGGATTAATCTTGAGAGATTAAGATTAAAGACCCCTCTTTAATTTGTTTAAAAGTTATAACATGTGTTAGTAAGGGGTTAAATGAGTTTAAGGATGCTGAAAGGGCTAAAGTTAGGATTTTTATCCTTATGACTTTAAAGGCTAAGCATATGAGTTTTTAATGTTGATAAAGATATGTTACATGTGATAGGAGTTGAAAGGGGAGGTGGTGAAATCCACCAAAAGGATAAGCAAACTTGAGAGAAGCTTGGTTTTGTGGGGCTCCACTAAAGGTATGTACATATACGCATTCAAATTCCCAAGTATGGCATGTTAGGTGTTAATTAAGTAAAGATTGAATTGTATGCTTTAAATGCTAAATGCTAAGTTCAAATGAGGTAGATAATGCCATGAGATAGGATTTTGAGTATGAAATGCTATAAATGTAAGTATGCTTTGAATAAGCAATGTTTATGTTTGTAATGTATATATAATAAATGTGCCTAAAAAGGCATTTATAAGATAATAAATGATGATGCCCAATAGGTGAAAGAGGTAATTAAGAAATGATTAAATGTATATGAAAGCTTAAATGCTTGAAAAAAAATAGTTGGTGAATAAGGAAATGGTAAGTGTAATGATTATGTATATTGAATGATCCTTTAACATGTTTTAATGCATGTTGTGATGAGAATGTTGATAGGAAAAGGTTGTCATGGAACAATTCTTAGAGCCTTGCATGTAACTTGTAATGAATACATATTTTTAATGTTATCAACTGCTGAAAAACTCAGATTCACGCCCATGACTAGGTATTCACGACTGTAAATCTCATCTCATAAAAAAAGTCACGCCCGTGAAAAAGATGCATAAAGTGGACAGAAGTATTCACCACTAAGGTCACGGTTTCGTTCACGGGTAAAGGTACCCGTGAATGGGTCTTCACGATCGTGAACATATAGTTCATACCTATGAAGCCTGCTTTAAAGGTAATATGACATTTTGTGTAATGGTTATGTAAATATGTTCAATGATAATAAATTGAAGTATATTTCTATGGATATCAGTATATGAGTGTTCTATGATAAATTTGCATGTATGAATTAAAGTGTATATGCTTAAGATATAAGTGTTATAATGGAACTAATAAAGGATATGAACAAGTAAAGCTCATACTCGATACTAAGACTAGTAGGAGGATATATGACATGCCATTAAGGGGGTTATGGTACCATAGTTATATGTTTACCCAGTCAATATGGCTTAAGCTTAAAGAGCGCAATTGATTTGAGGAGCCTGGACTGACACATGTTATTACATATGATATTACATGTAAAATTTATATGTTTACTCAGTTAATATGGCTACCCTAGATTGGTGCATTTGACTTGAGAAGCCTAGACTGACACATGTTTACCAGATAGTGGCAGCATGGCTTTAGCTCAGAGAGCACCCCTGTCAACAACCTGTATTCGAACAGTCGGTGTTGAAAGTTGTTGGGCAATAATATCAAATATGTTAAAGTAAGTAAAAAATACAGTAACATGAAATGAATGCAAAGGCATAAGTATGCAAGTAAGTTTATGCACATAGTGAAATTTTACATGTTATAGTTATCATTATTTATGTTCAACGAATTATACTTCCACAAGATAATAGAGTCTATATGATATTATGATTCTATTTTCATGCCATGATATTCTTACACGATGCCAGGAAATACATATAATGTATTATTGTAAGTGAATTTATATGCCTATATGTACCATTAAGCTTTTAGTAGCTTAGTGTGTGAGTGTTTTTTTCACGCATGTTGGAGCCTTGTAGATAAGTAGAAGTTGAACAAGAGAAGCAGCCCAGACATCAGATCAGACCCTAGGCGGGTCGGTGATAGCACATGTTGCACTTTTGCATTTTGTATACATGTCATAGTAATGGGGTTGTTTACTTGTATACATGTCAATATTGAAGAATGATGTAATTCCTTGTTAAGAACATGTATTTTTGTAAACCCTGATTAAGGGTTAACATGTTTTATTTATGAAATGAAATTTAAATATTAAGTCATAGTTGTCTCCTGATTTTAGTTTAATTATTATATTCTATGTTTTTTTTTTCACCGACTATTTTCGTTTTAATTTAAACCACACTCATATTTAAATTTCTCTAATTCCATAGTCCGAATGACTTAATTTCGTCAAATTAAATATACCAAATTCATAAAATAAAATAAAAATTCTCATTGATCTTTCTGATTTTGAAAAATGACTGAGCAAAAATTTTGGTAACGCAATTTAGTCTTTTATCGAAATCAGACTCGTATAAATTCATTCAATATCCAATTTTCAAATTCTCACTATTAAAAATTTTAGAATTCAATTGCGATCGTATCGATGTCATTACAATCGTGAATACATATATTTTACTTCTGGTCGAAAAATCAAACCGCAAATCCACACCTCAGACTGTATTTTTGAAATTCGGAGCCCTTAATCTTAAAATATTATTCTCTGGTCTTTATGCCACATATAACACTACTATTTTAAACTAAAATTTTTCTGCTTATATGATTGAATTTAAACTCAGATAATAACATCCTTATACCGGTCAGCCCTTTCCAACTTAACTATATTGATCATGTAGCACGCTCACCAAATAGGGCTTAAATTGGCGGTCATGATAGGTGGAAAAAATATGATTCACGCCTATAAACAAAGGTGTTAAGACTGTAAATGTCAAAATTGATGAACTTACATGAACTCAAAATTTCACAGTTTGGTGTCACGGTTGAAAAATCAAGATGACATGGTGTCATGACTATGGATAGGTAATTTACACCCATGAATACTCTGTTTTGATTCACATGATAGTTCACGGGTAAAGTAACTGTGAAAGATATTTTCACAGCCGTGAATAAATAGTTCACGCCCGTAAAAGCGAAATGAATGTATTATATATATTTTTTGGTTTATGATCTTAATTGATGGTTTGTTAAATACATGTTATGTGATGTATATATACATGAAAAATAACATGTTGAATATATAATTTGACATTTATGCATTGATATGAGAATGCATAAATGAGATATAATACTGGTAATAACATATGATAAAATAAATTGAAAGATAAATAATTATGAGTTAAATGTCTTGTTCTCTAGTCTTTGACTTGACATAAGATACATGATATACCATTGAGGAAGGTGAAATATACCGTATAAGTTACTTTGATATGATATAAGAATAAATGGTTAAAACTCAGTATATGAGTGTACTTGATCTTGGATTTGCTAGCATGCTATGTTATTCCCATTCAATATGACTTAAAGCTTGGGTTGTTGGGCGCCATTGACTCGATAGGCTCAAATGAGCTGATATTTTGTGAGCAGTGTAACTTAAACTCGGATTGTTGAGTGCTCCTATCTCATATCCCTCATTTCGATAGTCAAGCTTAGAGAGTTTTCAGGCTATGTGGAAACTTAAATGGACAATAAAAGATGAAACTTATAGTTGTTCCTTGTTTATGTTAATATGAGGTAACATGGTATGGTATGGAAATATGATATATGTATATGTGTACAATATATATGGATTTATTATAGTATGTCTATAATAAGATAGACATATTGATATGATATTAAAACATGAAATGACTAGAATGTATAATTTTAGGAATGATTGTGAGGTGAATGACATGACGTTGTATAACATTATTTTAAGTGTAGAATTTTTATGTACATATATACCATTAAACATTAGTTTGCTTAGCGTATAGATTTTCTGCACATAAGTTTGGAGCCGGAAGATAGAAGTTAACTGGAAGAGTCGTGAGCCCCAGAAATTAGTCAGAATGCACCCAGTTTTGGGTGCATTTACATTCATGGCATATTATATATTAGTTATGTCATGGATTTTTGGGTTTTTGTTTTACATGTTTTTTGTTTTAATAACATGTAATAATTTCTATTTTGACAAGTCTAGTGAAGTCGGAAAATCATATTTTATGTTTTGTGATATAATGATCGTTGGATCAGATTTTGTATTATAATAATTTTATTCTTAATTATGTTAAATAAGTTTTAAATATGAAAGTTTTAATTTAACCAACTTTCTACAAAATAAACTGTAGCATATGTCGGTATAGTTGAGAGATTTTCTCAACTATATCGGAGAGTGTTACAAAAAAGAAAAGAGAAGTGTGGAGAAGAAGAGGCTATTGCAAATGATATTAGGGTTTAAAAGCAGAAATTAAGTCTTTTTTATTTTTAATTATTATTTTAAGTATTTTAAATTATATATGAGACATTTTAAAATATAATTTTTTAAAAAATATCTTTGAAATATTTTGAAACATTCCAAAAATAGTAAAATATTTTTTGAGAAAAAAAGTATAAGATATGACATTATAAATTTATTTAATGATTTTTTTCCTTGGAATGAGATTAAATTAAAAAGACACTCAAATATTATGATTTTTTATATAATTTTTTTATAAATTAATTTTTTATTAGAACATCACTTATTGTTAGTTTCTAAATAATTAATTAAGTTTAATATAAAATAATTATTTTGATAAAAAAAATAACGTCATACATAGTAAGGTATGCATATAATAATATTTAAAATTTAAATTATTAGGTACACAAATTCAAAAGTATAAAATATAAGTGTATAACTATAAGTATTTAATTATAAAGTATAAGTGTGTAAGTTTATGGAAATTTATTTTTAAAGTATATCGATTATATTAGTTTATGGAAATTTATTTTTAAAGTATATCGATTATATATATTATTTAATAATATAATTTAGATTAGTATTTAAGTGTAATATAATACATTTATTGTGATAAAAAAATTATATAATATAATTAGAAAAAATAAAAATAAAAATTAATTTATGATATAATTATACTTGGTTTGCCAAATAATATATTAATATAATTTAGATTTATTGTATAATACAATTAGAGTAAATTATAAATGCTAAAAATATATAATTAGCAATAAAAAATTAGAGTAAAAAAATGAAAGCAAGCAAGATATTATAAATATTTTTTATTTGCATATTTAATAACAAATATAGTTAATTAGCATGATGATGAACCTATTTTAGACTAACGTGGAAGTTATGAGTTCAATTTTATACACCACCTGTAACACCCCTTTTACCTAACATTAAACCTATCAAGTATAGAGATTTTATGAGGATAACTCACTATCTGTGGTGCCTGTGTAGAACTTACTGACTAATTTAAACTAATTTATGAACAAAATATGAAAGCAAATAAATATATATGCATAAAACTTATTTATAAAATCACAATGTGTTAAAACTATTTACAATAAGCCTTAAATCAAAATCCTAAATTCTTTTAAAATACAATAATAATGTCATGTACTTGCATTACATGTCTTCCATAAGTACAGTTGCTTCTCTTTTGTGAGACTTCTGGATCAATCACTTCATGATTCTGAACTCTACTGTTATTCCCAACTCTAATAGATGCATGAGAAAAAAAAATACTCAAACGGTAAGTTTATCAACTCAGTGGTGCAAAATTTTATAGTAATGATCATTTAAAATTAAATAAGTTTAATATCTATATATATATTTTTACTTAAAATAGTAATAATATCATTTACTATCCAAAATTTAAGGTAATCTTAAAAATTTATCCACACACTAATTAACCAACAATTTCTTACAACAATTTAAAGTTTTAAGTGAATTTAATTATGTTACATTAGATATTTGTAAATGTCTATTCTTTTACTTATTTATATGAATTTTGTCTGTATTTATTAATAGTTTACATAAATTTATTCTTCACAAAAATAATGCCCCAAATTGATCTCATTTTGCATCAACTATTAATCATCACATTTGTATTATATCATTTTATAATCTAGTAATATTTTCTCACTCTCATGTATTAAAACACCATAGACTTGCCCTTAGGGATACAACAGGTACTGTCAAATAACAGAAATCTCATGGTCCAAGATAACCATAGGACTAGAGTCAAATATAACCACATAATCCCAAATAGCATCATCTAATCCAAAATAACTACATGACTAGTCTCGATCTAAGATAACCATATGATCGGTAAATAAATAATATGTATGATCCAAGATAACCATATGAGCCATACAACACCTTTCATGACCAAGATAACCACAGGTCATGGAGTTTCTACCCGATTCACAACCACATTACGGCCTAAAGGGTTCGTGACCTCAATATCGAACTCTAACTTCTCTATTGTCATACAATGCTGACTATGCATGCCTGTGCATACATACTATGAGTGACTTTGTCCTCTATTCTATCCCCTACCCTGGGACTATCCTGAAAAGAATTGACCTCTCTTACCGATAGTTTGTGCCACACAAGCCATGGGTCTTTTGGCATTCTTTTCTGCCCTTCTTTTTCTTCTTTTTTCTATATTAATGATGGTAGACACAAGGATAAAAAATTTCCCAAGCTGCAGGAAAATGACATAATATCCTATATCATCATTCAAATCGTCTTCAAAATAATGACACTGGTCACTCTCATCCCCCATGAGTCCTGTGTCATATCTACTGAACCGTGTGAACTCTTTAGCATACTTTGAAACTATTATGCTCCTCTACCGCAGATTCATGAATTCTTTTCTCTTCTCATTTATGTATACTCAAGGTGCATATTCTTTCTTGAACTCTGCAACAAAGTATTCCTAAGTCAGCGGCTATAAAGTCTGTGGCTTCTTCATAATTGTTTTCTTTCATTTGTATGTATGTTCTTGAAGTAGTGATACTGCATACTTTGCCTTGTGCTTTGCGCAACACTCAAGCTCTTCAAAAACCCTTTCTATCTTCTCCAACCATAACTCAACGGCTGTGGGATCATCCCCACCCCTGCCATGGAAATCAGTGGCCCCAAACTTCCGGAGCCTATCTATCTTCACCTTGGGTGTCTCTAGTGGTGGAGCTAGTTGTGGTTGTGGCTATGTTTTTGGTATAATTTATGGTATGGCTTATGCCAACTATTGAACAATACTAGCCATTTGTTGCATAATTGGTATGACACCTAGATTTGTTTGTCCTACAAGTGGCTACTAAGGGATTGTAGTACACATGAAGCTCATACACTCGAAGCATTAGGCTGATTAGCAGCCCTTGCATCAGGAGAATTGTTTCTCTCGGCAACATCATAAGCTTCTAGCTCCATCTATACTCTCTTCACTCCTACAAATTGTTAGAGAAAGCCCACATCACAAACATATGCGATGTACTATTCATACATGAAAACCCTTAACCCACTTAGGTTCAAAAATGCCTAAACCTAAACTTTGATACTACTAAATGTAGGGCCCTCTCGATTAACCAGGATAAACCCGATTAATTTAACTAACAATACGAAATCAGTTACGCAAAAAACCTGTGAAATTTTAAAACTTTTCTTTGCATCATGGTCATGATGACTTACATAAAACATTTTATTTCCACAAACCATAACTTTAGTTTCTCAATTAAACAAATTAATTAAAGTCTGATTGGACTAAATAAGGCATATGGGCCATTTCTTCTCCATTCTTCCACAAGTTTCCATCACTTTCTTACAACCTTCTCTCATTATTTTTCATCCATTGTCGTTTCACTCAAGATCTCTCTCTTTAGATTTTCTTCATTCTTTTTATGTTTCTTGATGAAAGGTGGAAATCTATAAGCAACTAACATAATAATAATAATAATAATAATAATAATAATAATAATAATAATAATAATAATAATAATAATAATAATAATAATTTGCAAGGTGGTGGTGGTTTGGTCAAAAAAGAAAATTCGGGTAAGGCATTCAAATCTTTCTCTCCTTCTAATTCTTGAAATTTGAAGATGAATTTCATCTTTGTTGTTTTGGTTGTGAAGAAAAATTTATGAGTATGGAATTTTGCAGAATTTATTACAATTAATTGATATTAATTAAAAATTTATGGAATTAGCTCAATTATTTGATGAAAATTAGTGCAAATTGGTTGAAAAAAAAGGGGATTATTTTAGGAAGGGCCTATTGGACCCGTGAGCTTGAATGGAGTAGTTTGAGGTGCCATGTTTGGGTTTAGATGGATAACATGGAATTGAATTCTGAAATTTAGTTAATTAACTTGTAATTAAATTTAATTGATGATTTACTGAATAAAAATAAAATTAAGTATGGAGTAGTAATTCTTGGTCGTGGTATGAAGAGGGAGGATAGAGCTATTTTCTTACATAAATAAAGAAAAATTTTGATTATTATGTAATTGATGGTATAAAAAAATATATAGATGAAATAAATAAAAATAGGACCTATGGTGAGCACAATTGCTTATAGACAAGGAAAGGTAGAGATAGGACCGAAGTAAGGTAAACACTAAATGATGGAGATTGAAGGAAGGGAACCAAGTTATTATAAACCAAAGGACAATAATACCTTGCTTTAGACCTTAAATTGTTAAATCGGAGGAAGTTAGGTTTTGAGAGGAGTAAATATTGCGGTATAATTAGACAAGTAGAATTATTAATTTCGATTAGTTTGAGTTAAGGTAATAAGCCATTGTATAAATGATGGTTAATTATTAAAATGACTTATGTTAGGCATGCCGATAATGCAAGAGGTTGACCAAAGCAAGGGTAGGGGTTGCGCAGAAAAGCAGAAAAGCTAACCAGATTTGTACAAGCTTTATAGTGATAACCATGATAATAGTAGTAGTAGTAGTAGTAATAATAATAATAATAATAATAATAATAATAATAATAATAATAATAATTGATTAATGTATGAAATATAACATGACTTCTATTAAATAATAATAATTAATATGGTTATATGAATGCTAATATAGTGGTGAATTAATTTTAAAATATGAAATTATTTGTTTTATAGATATTATAAATACACTTGATGTGATGAATATGTTTTATATAAATGTTACATGGTACATGAGCATATAATATGATGGGTATATATAAGGTATACGGTGGGTATAATAAGATATGTGATATATATATATATATATATAAATAAAGAGAGAGAGAGAGAGTATTGGGTTGAGAATTATTAAAGTATATGTGATATATATATGTTATATGTGATAATTATGATTATGTTGACTATAGTGTGTTTTATGGTGTATTAATTGGAAGTTAGTTTATAACGTGGAATTGTTGTTATTATGTTGAATTGGAAAAAAAATTAGCTATACGTTATATGTACAAACATGAAATTTTAATACGGTATCTGTGATAATTAAGAATGAAATTGATAAGGAGTATAATATGACATTCAGGCAGAAACAGAAAAATAAGGATGAATGTTCATTATGCTATTATGTGTGAGTGAACAAGTGTAGATGGATATTATGTTAGCCCATAAATAAATCTGGACTAGAATAGGGTAGGCTTATTGGCATACCAATAGAGTCATACAAATTATTCATTTCAGTTGGAACATGTGATTATATCCAACTCAGTCGGAACACATAGTTATATAGATACTTAGTATCTAGTTATGGATAAACGCCTTATTCATACAGATACCCGTTGCGCCTCCCTAGTACTAAGTCTTGATAGTTAATTTATGGGCTCAACAGATAAGGAACGTAAAATATTTGTTATGATAATGTTTTGTTAACGTGTCACTATGATGATTATGAATGTTACATTTAGAAATATGTTGTGAATCATGTTGATTATTTTTAACTTATGACTTTGAAAAAAATAAAAATAAAATGTTTTCGTGTGTTATATATGTACAAAAATATTTGTTGTTGAAATTTGTTAGAACATATATAATGTGAAATATGTTTACTGTTGATCTAAAAAGGTACACTAGTGTTAGATGGTTAATCTTTAAATATAAGTTTCATTTTTATTCCTATAAACTTTATACTACTGTGTGTTATATTTAGAGTATGAGTATTTTTCTCTTGCGCATATTGTAAATAAAATGGTACAAAACGGTTGTAGATAGTACCGCAGAACCAGTATGACTCATATTAGAGTAGAACAACAATTACATAAGTATTCATATTTTGTTTTTAAAAGGTTCATGATGTATTTTAAAAAAAAATGTTCAGTGATGACATTGTATAACATATTTTTGAAACATAAAAGTTTTATGCATGCATGTTTAATTAGTATAAGTATATAGATATTGGTACATAGTTGTAAGTTCTGCACAAACGTATCAGTAAGTCAGTCAAAAATATCACTTGATCTGACAGATATTTTTTTAGATTAAGGGGTGTTATACCAGCAATCCGAAAATAGAGCATTTATACATTTCATGCAAAATCTTTAATGATTGACCAGTGTCAATCACTTTTAACAATATTCTCATACTTATAATGTATCTACAATATGTTTAAACAATATTTAGATGATTAAACTCGTTTCTAGGTCATGTTAAATCATAACATACCACATATATCATTTTAACACTTAAACCCTATTCTTCTATATTATTTATCATCCATAATATGTCTTTATCATTTCATTTACATTTCAGCATACTAAACATATCAATATGTATGAAAAACAAATTAGTATGCCCATATATATTAACCTTTTATAAAAATGGAACATTAACTAACTTTTCAAGCTTATTTTTCCTTTTATGATGTGTTATTCTGTTTACTAGTCGAATCTATCATTACAAAAATGTTCATAACAGAACCAAATAAATATAAACGACCTAAAATAACCCTAAAAATAGAGTTCTACCTCAATATTGACAACTCACTCAAATTTCCATGTTCCTCAAGCTTTCAAACTTCAACAATGATGTTTTAGGGCTATGAGGAGTGGAGAAGATGAATAAGAAGTCTTTGAGTCTGTCAAAGGGTGATATATAGTAGTGGAGATGCTTTTAAAGCAAGATATAATGTATAGGGAGGAGAAAAGTACGGTTGCTCATAGTTAATTGACCTATGTTCACGGGTGTGAAATGTCATTTACGGTCGTAAAATTTTTTTACGAACGTAAATGTCATCTCTTCTAAAAAAATTCCGTCATATTCAAAACTTTATCGTTTTGAACCATAGCACCATTGTTCACCAACATGAAAGTTTTCCATTTTACAAACTTAAACTTAAACTTTAACATACCTTAACTCTAATTTTTTTTCTCTCTAACCGCACAAGTCATAGGCTATATTTTACGAGCACTACATCTTCTCTATAACGCAATTGCATCGTAGCTCACTTCCATCATCTTCTCCACATCCACACTTCCCTCTTCTCCATAGTCATGCTACAACTCAATAAAGAAACAAAGTTTTTTTTTAATAGGACTAGTCAAATTAATTTTTTTAATTATCTGAATACCGAACTATTTGTATTGTATTGTATTGTTTAGCACTGAAAAGCTCGAAAAACCATATGAAATTATCTCGAATTTTTGAGACAATATAATACGTAGATTTCTTGAATTTATGAATCACCGAATTTTTATGATAATATTGAAGATTTTTCAATTTTTTTAATACACACCTTTGGTCATGAGCCCCAAACCAAAACATACATTTTCCGTTCTAGGTCACTTTTTTTTTTTTTTTTGCAATTAAAGCTGAATTTCAGTTCTTCCCCAGCATTTAAAAAAAAAAAAAAAAGCTGCATTTCTGCCGCAGCCCAGCATTCTGTATCACTGAAAGTGGGCGTATAAAATAATCTGATCATCAATTCTTTTAAGTATAAATTGCTCAAGTAAATATTATGTTTAAGTAAAACATTAATAAAATTTATTACTAATTAGATTAAATATTGACATAATTTATTTCACACTACTAGCAATCTCTACGATTTTTATAAAAAATAAATTATGAATAATTCAACTATATGAAATTTAAATTTTTACGTACCTGTTGTAGAATAATATACTACTCTGTAAAATAATACTTCTCTCTAATATCCCTGTAGCAGTGTTTCCAAATTCTTCGTAAAAATAATCAAATAATATAATTAAAATTAAATACATATTATATTATGCATAAAAATAACTAAATTGTAACAATATTCATAAGAGTAATTTATAACATAAATGGAAAAAAAAAAAGTATAACCTCAATCCCATTTTGAACGAATTTCTTCCTCTTAACCTTTCCAATTTGCTTTTTTTTTTTTTTTTTTTTTGTAGGAGCAAGGTTTTTTTTTCTATAATTGATATATTTTTTAATAGGAGGAACTTGATTTTTTTTCCAACTGAAGCTGGGTTTTCTTTCATGTTTCATGTAGGGGAAAATAGGTGGAACCGTGGAAATCAGACCAAAAACCAAAATTCCAATTTTTGGTTCATGGAGAGCACGGGAGCCAATTTGGCAGAGTAAAACCGAAAACCGTATTTTCGGTTCCTACTAAGCTTTAAATTATTTTTTTCCCTCATTGATAATACTCCAGTGATTTCAATGATTCAGATTTTTTTAAATGATGGGACAGAATTGAAATTCAGCTTGAGTTGAAAAAGAAAAAAAAAACAGTGACCAAGAGCCGAAAATATATGTTTCGGTTTTTGGCTCCAAAGTGACCCATCAATTGCACGATCTTCAAAATTTGATTTTCCTGCGTGTTTTTATTTCAACGGCAAGATTTATGTGTTGTGTGCAGAAAAAGTTTAACTAACAACAGTTCTTCAACATAAACAGCATATTTGTAAATATATTTCAACCAACAGGGACTTTTTTTTTTTTTAATTTACACCAATATGATGAAAAGCCCCGATTTTTTTTGGATAAATTATATTTATACCTCTTGATACTTGTAACATTTTAGATTTTAAATTTCAATTTGTAATGAAAAAGTATTTAAACTTAGTATAAGGTTCCGTTTTGTTTAGTTTTTGAAAATAGCTGATAGTTGATATCAATTTGGTATTTATTTAGTAAAAATTATTAAATTGTTATTATGATATAAAATTACCAATAAAAATATTATTTATTTAATTCGAAATATACATTATTTTATAATAAATAAAAGTATAATATATTACTCATTTAATATAATTGTTTATTTTAATAATAATAATAAATTAATTAAAAATATTTTAAAAAGTATATAGTATAAGAGTAATTAAATACAAAATGAATTCAAAATTATTATTTTTTTATATATATGAATAATTTTTTTTATATTTAAAAAGTTTCAGCTATTTAGAAAAATCTCTAACATGAAAAATTTTTAATTGATAGTTATTTAATAATTCAAAAAACTATAAAAAAAACTAACATCCCGAATAACTAAACCAAATGCCCCTTAAATGTTACGTTAATATTTCATTAACAATATTGACATGATTTTTTTTTCTCGCATACTAATGTGTCAAGTTTTTTTTTCTCTTCTTATTTTCTATTTTAAATTTAGCTAATTAACCAATATTAAAAAAATAAATAAAATTTATTTTTTCTAATTAAATAAAAATATTTTCACACTCTATATCAAACTAAAAATTGGAAAAATATTTAAAACTTCAGATTTTTTTTTGTTAATATGATTTTTCTTAATCCTAGGTTTTTTTTTTCTTTTGGTAAACTATACTGAAGTTTATAATTTAATTTTCTTAATGAGTGGAAAAAAAATAGAAATTTTTTTTAAAAAACTTGACATATAATGTGAGAAAAACCTACCATATCATATTCAGATAACAAACAATTTTACCTGCTAATGAAATTTTAATGCAGATACTTTTTGGTTACAAATTAAGCATCAAAATCTAAGGGGTACTGGTGCAATTTACCCCAATTTTTTTCCCTTCGTTTTCATCGATTCCCATGGGAAACTCAGATTCCATAACCTAAGTCGCTTAAGGCCATGATTGAATGAACAAACGAACTATAAAACAACTCCTGGAAAACACAAAGCCAGTAGAACCACAGAAAATTCATTCCACAGCTTGCATGGCAAAATTAATTCAGGGCCTTGCTCCATTTTAGTCCTTCCTATCCCCAGACACCGCATCCATTCCTCTGAGAACTCATCCATGATATGCCGACAGTCAACTTGTAACACACAACCATACATTGCAACAATGGTATCAAATTCATGTGCTATTTTTGGCCATTCCCGTACATGTAATATAAAACATTTGTATATGAATTTGAGCAATGAAAGATTCTGAAAAGCACTAGAAATCTATTTGCTTTGAATAGATAACAAAATCAATTGTGAAACACAAGAAATGTTCCTAATTGATAGTGTTACTGGCAGGGGCAACAATTATAAACCAATGACCAAGCGTCTCTCTAATATAATGGGTGGTACTGTTTGTTTTGCTTCATATTGTCTGGCAGAGTTATTTCCGAGCTTCCGCCTTCTTCTGCTCTCTGGCTGAAATAAGAGAAGGTTAGTCATTTTCAAACTTAACTATATACGAGGAATAAGCAGTTGGTAGAGGTCTCTTAATATTACCAGCCTTTTCTTCTTCCCGCTTCCTAGCAGCTTCTTCCCTTTGCTGACGTATCAGACTCAAACGCTCTGTTTGAAATAAGAAATGAAGGTTAGGAACCTGGTGCAAAATGAGGACAACGAAAATTACAGTATACCATATTCTATGAGGGCCACTTCATATGAACTAACATAGATTGCATAATCATAGCTTAAAAGTATACGTATGTAGGATATGATCATGAACATAAGAATCCATATAGCCCTTTATGATATATTTCGGTCAGTACAAGCTAACAATTGGACAAATTCAGTAAGAGCTATTTTGCATCAACATTTATATAAAGCAAAAGAGATTGTCTGATCACTAAAGTTCAGAAGTAGAATTTGAAGGGGCACTTGTACAAAAGTGACAAACTGTTGCAAATACCATTTGGTAAAATAAATTTATGATTTATGCTTTCACACTTCAATAATATCTTATTTTCTTCCAATTTTCACTGTTAAAACATCAATGCTGACAAAGATTTTTATCAAAGATAGCATTAATCTACGTCTACATTGTCAAGGATGTTAAACACTTGCCTAAATCTTTCCTTGCTTGTTCTGTTTTCCCTTGTTCTTGAAGCCTCATGTATCGCTCATGAGCTCTTTGCTTCTCTAACTCCTCCCTGCCAACAACAACAACAATAATAATAATCATCATCATCATCATCAAGTAAATAATTTATAATCCTCAGTTATATATCCAATCAGCAGGATACTATTCCTCCTTTCAGAGGTATATTAACCAGATAATGTTGTGTATGTTCCACTGATAAAATAGAGGGAAGGATAAGCAATTACTAACCTTTCACGCCTTGAAAGCTCTGTTGTTTTGCCAACCTGCAAAACAGAAATAAGAGCATATGGCTTCTTAATAAAACTTGTTTACAAAAACAATATGGAGGCAACAATATTTGGGAATCTTACATCAACTTCTCTGGCTTTCAAATTCTTTGGCTTCACCAAATTAGGATTTTCAATCTGAATAAGGCCATGAGTTCCCTTCCGCTTTTGCTAATGTTGTTAGGTTAAGAAAAACAGGAAACCATTTTGAAATCGATTTAGTCATCCAAAATATATGAAAATAAAGTTTCCAAAAGATAGCAAATTATTAATTACTAACATCAGATTCATCATCAGATCCTTCTTCAGACTCCTCTCCAGATTCTTCTTCAGGATCTTCCTTTTTGTATTCAGCTTCTACCTAAGAAAATGAAAGATAGACATGCTTCACAGAGCCATAAAGGCACTACTCACACAACTCAAGTAAGCAGTTATACTAAAAAATTTTACTACAAAATAATATTGAAGAGAGAAAGACTGACCCTTTTAAATGAGCGAGGACGTGAAGAGGTCCCAGCAACTGCATTCAGATATCACAAAAAGGTTAGCAGCCAACATTTAAGCCATCAGAGATGGTAAAAAAATCCTTTTAAAGAGTTCATGTAAATTCAAAAATAATTCAGTCAACTATTATAAGATTAGCAAAATTCAGTACGTGTTTGCAAACATTTGTGGATATAACTGATAGAGAATAGTTAGAGAATATTCTAGAAATAAAGATAGAGAACATGTGGAAGGGCTAAGGTTTTGGAATTCTGTTATAAAACGGTAGTGGAAAAGAGGAAAAGGGCAGATTTTTGGTATTAGGAATCTTTGGGTCTTCAAGCCTTGGGCAAGAAGAAGGGGACCAAGTTCCTGGGCTATGTGTTTCTGCACATAGAGTATTTTGTGTTCTTTGTTATTTTTCCTTAGTTCAACCTTGCTGTTATGAATGTTTTTGTTCATATTAATGGAAGGTTGATTTGATAGCAGCATTACCTGGGTTTGTTGCTTGTATTAATCTCTTGTTATTTGTTGTGTTCTTGAGATTGTGTGAATTTCTAGCAGATTGCTATTATTGGTTCGGCCTGCCGGATTCCATGGGGAAAAACAACAGAGCAATGGAAACCAAAACTCAAGCTTGCCTTGACGCCCACGAAGAACAACTCCGCAACTTATCTGAACAAATGATGGCAATGAACCAGCAAATGATAGCTTCACAACAAAGCCAAGAGAAATTCCAAACGGTGGTCATGCAATGGATTAATAGGATGGAGAAACAACCTATATCCAAGGAAGAAGGGGTCATGCTAGATCACTCTATTGCATCTCCAGCAGTCACCACTCAATCCAATCCTCCTCATACTACTCAACTCAACGGCTACCCTCCCCCAGGTTACAGACAAAGGGATCTCCCACTGATGCTTCTCAAGTGGTTAAAAAGGTTAAGTTGCCCACATGAGCAGGTCCTCGTGGTGGCTCACAAGAGCCAAGACCTATTTTCAAATCCACAATACCCCGGAGTTACAAAAGGTACCCTTGGCTCATATTTGTATAGATGGCATCGCCATTCATTGGTTTACTAATCTCCGAGTTGGGATCAATTCAAAGTCAAAGTGGAATTGTTGAATAGATTCAGGGGAGTGGCTAGTTGTATACGAGCAGCTCGCGGCACTCTAGCTGAGGGAGAATGTGGAGGAATTCATTGAAGATTTTGAGCTTATGCTTCAATGATACCTAGAGAAACTGAAGCATTGTACCTTGGGTATTTTATGAATGGCTTAAAGGATAACATCAGAAATTGGGTTCGTATAATGGCTCCCATTTCATGGTTGCAGGCTTATAATATTGAGAGAAATGTTGAAATGGGGTTAGGGAAGAAGAATGCTTTGATTTCTGCATCAAGGAAGGGATATGAAGGATACTATGAAGGAGACTATCACGTGCCCTAACCTCTTTCATTAACCTAGCTGAACTGGGCCTTTAGCCCACTGAACTTGACCCAAAAATAGACCCACCCACAGCCTGCTTCCAACAGCCCAGCCTCTAACCCACTTACAGCTTCTCCTTCCCCGTTATCACCATTGGACCGTTCCAAAGGTCGTCATCTGTCCCGTGACAATCTAGAGCGCTAGAGAAAGGGATTAAGCTTCAAGTGCAGACAGTCGTTTTCTCCCCAGTACCGTTGTCCAAAGGGCACCATTGGACCGTTCCAAAGGTCTTCGTCATCTCTCCCGTGCCAATCTAGAGCGCTAGAGAAAGGGATTAAGCTTCAAGTGCAGACAGTCGTTTTCTCCCCAGTACCGTTGTCCAAAGGGCACCATTGGACCGTTCCAAAGGTCTTCGTCATCTCTCCCGTGCCAATCTAGAGCGCTAGAGAAAGGGATTAAGCTTCAAGTGCAGACAGTCGTTTTCTCCCCAGTACAGTTGTCCAAAGGGACAGTTTAGGGTCTTGTTGTTGAGCGATGATGACGAACAGGATGTGGGAGGTGGGCTTGTGCAGGGAAAGCAGAAGGAAACCGTTAATGTTGTTCTGGTGAAAGGGAAGTCCATTTCCCAATCTTGAGGACAAGACTTTCCGATGGAGGGGATAATGATAGAGAATAGTTAGAAAATATTCTAGAAATAAAGATAAAGGACATGTGGAAGGGATGAGGTTTTGAAATTCTGTTATAAAAAGGTATTTTTGGTATTAGGAATCTTTGGGTCTTCAAGCCTTGGCAAGAAGCAGGGGACTGAGTCCCTAGGCTATGTGTTTCTGCACAGAGAGTATTTTGTGCTCTTTGTTATATTTCCTTAGTTCTACCTTGCTGTTATGAATATTTTTGTTCATATTAATGGAAGATTGATTTGATAGCAGCATTACCCAGGTTTGTTCCAAGTATTAATCTCTTGTTTTTTTGTTGTGTTCTTGAGATTTTGTGAATTTCTAGCAGATTGCTATTAATAACCCTAAATTTTGAGGCCACACTTATTCCACAATTCTAGAACCACAAGAAACAAACTCATGCTTGGCAGTCACAGTTTTATTCAAATTAATCTACAGTCTATCTAAGTTGGATAAAGCCAGAATCAAGGTTACACATCCAAGGAGAAAGTATCCAAAATCAAAAACAATTTGCTCACTATTAATTTTTCTTTTTTCCAGCATATTTAAAACCCCAAAAAACACAATGAAAGCAAAGAGTTAACCTTTATTTTGTTCTTAGCAAACAGATAATGAAACGGAATTGTAACGATAAAGAGAAATCGATCCCTCATACAATCCAGATCCAAGGATCAAGAAATCCAAAAAATAAAAAAATAAAATCCTGAAAAGGAACCATAAGCCTCTGCAATTACTTGTTCAATTATGAATCCGACAACATTTCTCGCAATTTAACATAAAATCATCAAAATAGAACTAGTTATTTTTCTCTATTTTATAGCGCTATTAAATATTCTCGAGTAACAAACTTAAAACAATAAGAGAGAAGTTCATCGAGAGCTTACGCATCTCTTCGGGGGTGGAGAAACGGCGCTGACCGGTGGGCTTGCCCTTGAACTTTCCTCTACCCATCGTAAACTAGAAAAGCACGCCGATGAGACTAAATACAATCAGAAATTGGACCTTTTTGACTCTGAAGAGAAGCCGATCGAATCAAGAAGCAGCTTCAATATCTGAAGAATCAACTTTGGGTTTTGCCTGATTTTATCGAGGAGCAGGATTTTTTTTTATTCGATTCCAAACAAAAACCCTAGTGGAGAATGCATCTGGACCAGCTTGTGGTGGAGGGGTAAATTCTTGTACATTCGTTTACACAGCAAAAATTCATTGATCATGGACTCTGAGGTTCCACTTATTAATCTCAGCTTAGTAAAGAGAGCTTAAAAACGATTACTTTTATGTCGCAGTACAAATCAATTTGATTAATCCATCCAACGGCCGAAACAACCAATTGTAAAAAAAAAAAGAAATTATTTTTTAAGTTGTAAATTGTAATCTAATATCCAATTTAAATTCAACCTATCTAATATCAAATCTAATCTAATACTCATGCTACATTAAATGGGAATAAATTAGGCAATCAACAAATTAATTATATTGTTAAAAATAAAAATAATTAAGTGTCTGATTGGTTGAACGACGATAAATTTTTGGCAATTAAAAAAATAAAAGTTCAAACAATGTATGATAAATCATTTTCCAATTCAGCTTTCGAATAAAAGTTAAATATGTGCATTTCATAAAACAAAAATTAAAGCCAAATTTTGACAAATTCTAAAAATCAGTTTTTAGAATTTGTATAAAAAAACTGATTTTTAATAAAAACCTAAAAATATCAACTTTTCATATTAAAAATTAATTTTTAAATATTTAATACATAAAAACTTTAATGACTTAAAATTATATTTTCTACCATGACTTTTTGTTTAATTAATTATTTTTTATATTATATATGATATATATTTTGATAAATAAAAAATTAGCATATATATTATATAAATAATATGACACAAAGATTATTAATAATTATTTCATAAATTATGATTAATATTCAATTACTAGTTACCAAATACTTTCACTTATCTGTTGACTGCTACAATTGATCGTCACTACTAACAATTAATAGTAGCAATGTGAAAAACCGAATTGAAACCAAAAATCAAACAAAATAAAGTTAAATTCAAACAAATTGATTTGGTTTCTTGGTTTTTGATTAATTTAGTTTCTCCCTCTTTGTTAATGATAATAATAATATTAATAACAATAATAAGTATTTAATCTAAATATATACCATTGTACCATTTCATTTTACTTAGACCCTCTTCCTTTAGAATATACATCCTAATAATCTGGTTAGCACCATGCTTGAAAAGTCATGCTAGGTCTCAAGATGTCACATGCCAAATAATTAACAATATCAACATACCATAAAATATGAGTAACAACAAACAAATGCTTATTATGAAATGTTTCAACAATTGTCTTTCTTGAAGCCAATGCGTCAAAATTAGAAGTTAAACTTGATAAATGGTCGACTACTAAGTTCTCACTTCCCTTTTTATCCTTTACTTCTAAGTTAAATTCCTTCAATTTACAAATCATGAAAAAAAAGGTTAGTAAATGTTTATGGAAAGAGATAATATTTAATATAATCCAATTTAATTTAATATCAATATATTTCTTTATAAGACATTTATATGCTCTTTAGTTTATGAATTAGCTTAAGTGTCGCCAAATCAATATGTTAAACATACCATAATCTAAATTCGGATTTTGACAGGAGAATAATTAAAATAAAAAAATAATTATGAAAAATATTTAATAAAATGTTTAAAAGGGTTAAAGATGCTAGATTACTATAAATGACTAAAATGTAAAATTTGAAAAGATTTGGGGTAAATTTATAATTTATCAAAAATTGAAGAATTAATTGAGATAATTATTAATTGAGTATATATTTTGGACATAAAAATATATGTTGGCCAACCATCCTAAAAAAATATCATTAATAGTCAAATGATGAGCCCACACTAAGACTTTTATTTCTTTCTCTTTCATTAAATGTAGCGCTCTCTTACCCTACTAAACGTTAATAGGATATGAAAATGCTAATAAACTTTTTTTTTTTTTACAACCAATGTACAAATCATTGTGATAATTTTTTTTTGTTTGTTATTAGTAAAATATTTATTACTATTTTTTCATTTAAATATATAACTAGTGATGGAAATAGTTTAATTTAATTGAACTCATGCAATTAAACCATAATATTTAGAAACAATACTAGATTTATAAAATTACAAAATTCATTCCTTATAAATCCTACATGCCACAAACTCACAAAAAAAAGATTCTTAGAATTTAATTTTTACAACATAATTTTCAAAACATACAAAAAGAACTAGACTGCTGCAATCTGATCTTGGGGGTTCCCTCTTCTTCGGTCGCCCTATCGGAACAGCTACTTCTATTTATCTGCGTGTGAAATACACGCGCTAAGCTTTTAGCTTAGTGGTACATTTGACAACTATCCAATAATTACATAAATAATTCTAAAATAAAATTTTAGGATAACCATAGCTAAAACTTGTTTCTAGTGAGAGAAAAAGAGAAGGTAGAAGGAGAAAAACAAGTAAAGGTCATTTTCATGTATATTTAAGCTTGAGAAAACTAAAGGAAAACTTGAAAGAGAGAAACAAACAAGAAAATAGGAGAGAGAAACTTCTAGTGTTTTAGCCAAGAGTGAAAGTAAGGTGTTTTTCATCTCCTCTTTGACTTCCTCTAAAGAATGATAAGGTTTTGAGCTCATTTAAAGTTTATTTTTTACGAGAGAGAGTTTAAGATTTTAAGAGGAAAAAAATAGGATTTAGAAAGGTATGATGAAATGAAGATTTTTTATGATATTTTTATATGTTTTAGGAGTACAAATTAAAAAGGAACAAGCTCAACGAAGCAAATGAAAAGAGAAAAATAAGTAAAGAGCAAAGAAGCAATGTAAAGGTTTAGGTAAGTAAGTGCATAACTTAAAGTAATAATCTATAATTTTATCATAGAATTACATGATATGAGCATTTGGCATGTTGAGTTATGTGAAAGTGCATTTGATTATGAGTTATTGCTTGGGATTCTAAGTATACATCATGAATGTGGGATTATGTGATATTTTGGTTTGATTATGATATGTTAGGAATTTGACCATGTTAGAGGCATGAAAAAGATTGTAAAAAAAATTGTTTATTATGTTAAAAACCTAATGATGCATGTGTTGCTAAAGTTATGATGATTTTGGTAAACTTTAAAGTGAATGGAGAAAGTAGAATGTAATTTCCAGTAGCTATCCTCCACCGTGAGAGACGCGGATTGGGATTGTTTGAGTTTCATGCTTGTGACCACAACCATCACGCCTTGCTCCCATGTTTTGCCACAAATTGTGAATGAATCTAGAAGGAATAATATTGTTTCCATACGAAAGTCACATTCGTCAATTTATGATTAACGCTCGTGAATGTGACAATTCATGCCCGTGATTCACATTTCACACTCATGATTATATTCTTATATTAATAATAATAATCTTATATTAATAATAATAAAATATATTCTTATATTAATAAAAAGTTTCTAACTGAGACTACTTTATATTTTATTTATGTTTTACTTTACATAAGACATATTACTATTACTCTATTCCAAATTCCAAATCGGGTGAGAGGTCAATTACATATTCGATTTGACCTATGGACGAATATGCAAGCATATGTTTCATGCTTGTTTGAGTAATAGCAATGAGATTCCCCACTATCATGCTCAGAATAGCTAGGATTTCTAGAAGAAGATGTCATTCGTTTGATGAGAAATAAAAAGGAATATCGAAAATTCGAGTGGCTAAAGCTGAAGCTGCTACTTTCGAAGTAACAGAAAGAAAAGCAATGACTGGAGTGGGAGAGTCAGAGTCGAAAAGAGGATTCCTCACTTCTTTCTCTCATTCAAAACCGTGCATGAGATTTTCATCTCGCACGGCTCCTAAGTGATAACTTCGTATCCTTAGTCTTTATCATGTAAATCCAACTCGCACGAGTGCAATCATCAATAAAAGATATAAAATATCTATGATCCAAAATAGAGGGAGTAGAGAAATGACCCCAAATATCTGTAAAAATTTTGATAAAAGGAATCTAACTTATATTAAAACTTATTTTAAAGGATACACGACGGTTTTTACATAATTGCATTGTTCACACCGTATACTAGAAATTGGAACATTTTGAAACAACTTAAAAAATAAACGTTGTAGATGAGGAAAAGATAAATGACCTAATCTACAGTGACATAAAATTATTTTGTCTATATCATTGGGTTTGCAATAATCAAGTTCCAAGAATATGGAGTTCGATTCATTGTAATAATTTGCGAAAGGATGACCTCCATGCTTTAATTGAAATGATTTTTTCATCAATTCATATATTTGAGAAGAATCTGAGACATCAATGTAGCTTCACCTAACTGCATCCCATACTTAGTTATTCCATACTATACAAAATGTGTCATCAACTTTTTGTTCCTAGAATTAATGAGCTAAGATTTGATTAGCATGTCCTCTGCCTCTTGTTCATTGTAACTTGGATTGTTTTCCGTATGTACAACCTTTTTTTAGTGATATATCCTTTGCAACCTTTCTTCTATTGATATATCCCTTTTCCATCTTGCCAACAATAAGCATCTCCATACTTTGAGATCAAGCATGATAATTTGTACTATCCAACTTTTATAGAAATGCATTAAAATGAAGTTTTATGAATAATCACCATAGATGACTTCTTGTTGTCATGAATGGTACCATTTATTTTCTCAGCCATGATATAGAAGAAGAAATAAAAATAAAAGAGGCAACTAGGGTTTTAGTCGAAAAACACAAAGAGACAGCAACAAAAGAATTATTTTTACTTCTACTCAGATACCAAATTAGAGATTTTGGGCCGGAAGATATATTTTCATTTACCTCAAATGGAGTATTTATATTCATAGTATAATCTACTTTAAGAAAGTCAACTATACATCTATACATTCATAAAACCATACAACTAGACAAATTATTACCCTAAATATAAGACATAATTAAGGAATAAAATGAAGTATTTTACAATTATACATTAACTAAATCAAACAAATTTATTAATTATACAAAACAAACAAAAAATATATGTTTGTATATCATTCTATTGGAAAGGTTGGTAAAATTAGTAGTCTTATGACATGAGAGTTGTTTATCAGGCAAAGAGTAAACATCTTTATAGTAGATATCCTATATTTCAGCCAATCCAACCTACAAAATTACACATAATAGGAACATAAAGAAAATACATCAGTCATATGCAAATTTGGAGGGTAAATTAACTATGATGACAAAGCACATCCATTAATGGGTGTCTTTAACTACTAAAATCTATATTAGGGCTAAAAATCGGGAGGAGTAAAATTTGTAATGTGGACATCATATACTACTTTACACGGACCAAAGTCAAGTTTTTCCACTTTTTTGAATGGGCATTTAATAAGAGTGAATCACATTTCCATATACCAAGACTACGTAAAAGGCAAAAACATAAGAAAAGATAGAGTATTATTAACAGGTTAAAGACCTAATACAAATGAATGAATTTAGTACCATTTAGGAATGGGTCAAAAGAACTTCCCACCTATTCAACACCAATCTCCTCCACCTTTCAAATTTTACATCTTTAAATCTATTAGCATCAATTTGTAGCCCATAAATAGGTGTAAACTAACTTGTCCAAGTAGAGAAGTCAGACCCAACAATTTTTTTCAATTTAGAGTGTGTTACCAATTGGACTTCTACCTCATTTTTAATCCCTTACAATTTTCCTTACTTGAATTAAACTTTTCTAGCAAATTTTTGGCATTTTCTTCAAATATATTATAAATTGTAATAGAAGAATCCTTGGACATAACTTTTTTAGGCTTTTGCAACCAACAGAAGACAATACTAGAAGTTTTTCCCAAAACATCATCAAGAAAATTCCTTTCAATGTTCTAAAGAATACCTATCCAAATAGCTTCTACTAGCACAAAGATACATGTTCATCTAATGTGTTGAGAAAGAAAGATGTAGGAACCTACTAACATGATATGTAAAAGATAACTGAACTTATCAGTATCATGTGGAACTTGCATGATAGACATACTAATGCGATATCACACAATAGAGCAATGAAAAATTCAACATCTAAAAGTGTAAAAAAAAACAGGTGTCAAACCTCTCTTGGGCTTTGAAGAATCCCCTATATTTTTTAATGTGCTAGCCGTCAGGACTAAGCACAACGAGTTCAAAGTTCGCCAGCTGTTGTATAACTATTTGTTTGAATGTCATTACAAGTATGTTTTAGTATGAAGTACCCAAAAGCATATCTTCTTTACAAGAACGTTCGAGTCTAATTTCTTTTTCTTTAACTTTTTTAGCAGGTAAAAATTGTTAGACCAACTACAATAAGTACAACCATTCATTAAAAGACTTTCATTGAAGAAAGCAAATTTTGTAAATTTTTACAAAATACACTTTCAATTTTAGAATCAAGAATGATATATGACAAAAATTGAGAGAATGTAACAATGTGAAAAACATAAATGCATAAAAAAGGCTTAAAATAATCAAAATAGAGATCGACCGATCTAGTAGAGATGGTGGCATGGTTGTTCTCAGGGTTGGGGAAAATCGTCTCAACAACCATGGTAGGGGACATCAGAGTCAATGTGCTCAATAGCAGCTTAGCCTCATCAATTGCAGTGACGGTGAGAGCCTGCTCATAGCCAACAATGCCTACTAAACTAAGGCAAACAAACTTTTTCCCATAACCAAGTGGCTGCAAAAAAATATTTTCCAACTTATGATGAAAATTTGAAAATTTTCAATTTTAGGGTGTTTTGAAAACTAATTCCCATTTTAGGGTAAAAATTGATGATATAGCTAAAAGTGCTAACAAGAGATATTGAGCTGGTGGAGGAGTGAAACTATCCACGTGTGTGACAAGTAGACAACAAGTTGTCCACTGTTTCAACAAGCGGACATCTTGTTATTTACTGTCTACATGTGAGTTGCTTAAATTTTTATAAATTTTTAATGTTTTTGGAATAAAATTTCAAACATGATATTTTGAGGTGCTAATTGTTTAAAAAAATAATGATGTTGTAATATTAAGTGGAAACATCAATTACAATGCATGCATGTGAGTTCCCTACAAAAAGAGAGCTGATATACTGAAAGACAAATTACCTATCATTGTTATAAATTGACTACAATAATAACATTCAATTGTCCCATTATTTCTCATAGAAATTCCTATCGTTGTACCAAATCCATTGCACTCCATCGAATATTTATTGCAAACATTCTAGAAAGTAATTATAATATAATTTTGTCAATATGAAGCAAGATAAGGGCAAAACAATAATTAGAAAGTTCAACATGCAATATTTCAAATGTGACATAGATGTGTCAGTTTTTTGAAGAAGCAGACAACTTCTTATCCGCTTATTCAAGAAATAAACAGTAAGTTATCTATTTCTTTAAGAAGCGGACAAAATTGGTTGCTTCTAGAAGAAACAGACGACTTATTTTTAGTCAATCTCTAAGTATTAACTACCCTAAAATGGAAAATTGTTTTAGTTTTACCCTAAATTGATAAAAAAATTTACAAAACTACCATTTTCTTGGGAAAAAACCCAAGGCGAACCAAGTCATTCTCAAAGATTCTGCCATAAGGGAGGGTTGCTGCTATATTGCTTTGTGGTGAATGAAACACTAAACTCGTATTGGATTTGATTGTACATGGACTTAATAATTTAAAGATGAATCAGGTGTCCTTCAAAATGTCATGTGGTTGTGCATATTTCTCTGTGTGGAATAATTGATCTGTGAATTTCTGAGTGTGTCATTACTTGATATTTTGTTTGATTGATTGTTTAAATTGTGTAACTCCGGCTATGTGGTCAAGCACATAGCCGGTCCCAAGGAGGAGAGCCATGATGGTTGACATTTTGGTTGTGAGCTTGTTTGGTATCTCTCTTGTTTTATTGATTTGTTTGAATTGAGGATCAAGCAGACTTAAAGGTTTGTTCTCACTTCAGATGGTCTACGTATGCAAACTCTATCAGAAGACGTGAATTAGGAAGGCTTCAAGATAATTGAGCTACACAAAGTTTAGGAATTATGATATTTAGGCTATCCCCTTTTAGAAAGATGATACGAGAGAGTAAACAAGGTGGAACGAATATGGGACTGTCTATCTGATATTTTAACTCTGGAGATGGACCTCTTCAGATATTTTGTTGCAAATCAAGTAATTTATCAGATCTTGTTTGGTTTTGATTTTTTGGGAATGTTATATTTAATTTAGTAATTTTTTGGATTTGTCGAAGAGAATAATATAAACTAGAAAGAGATATTGTTTGTATTTATATGGATAATATAGATACTCCAAATTGGATTAAATATAAGAAGTAATAAGAGCTGAGTTGAGATGAGTTTATGATATGTATCCTTACATTTTTTTTTTCTTTTTGAATTAAATAGTATTATTGTGTTTATTAATATTCAAAATTAAATGGTATAGAAATTTCATTGTTGGTTAAGGTTGAGATTTTATGAAATGACTCCGATTATAGTCTGTCAAGCCACCAAGTAGAAGATCCATTTTGCTAGATTTCACTTTATTTGACACATTATTTTCCTTTCTAAAGGATGTTTTTAAGTTTTAAGGTTAAGTGTATGTTAACAAATTCGGTGATCTTTATAGTTTGGTTTTGAGCATGTGCTTTTCCGCAATAGAAATTGGAATGTTAACTCTTGACCCAATCTGTTTTTTCAATGAATACAAATCTTACAAAGTTATGATGTCGATAAAAATAACTACCGAGTCATTCCCATTGCATTAGTGAATAAAAACTATGAAAGTACCATGTTAAAGTATTATTAAATCGACTATTTCTAGATTCTATTATTGACTCATTAGCGAGGGAAAATGTAATAAGGGATGTAGGGAAACTGATCATACCTAGTAATTGCATTTTAGTGTGCATAGGAGCTTTAAAATAATTGTCTTACGGAAAGTAAGCAATTGCCTGTGCAAAATTAATTTGTGCTAACTTTACTGTTAGTTTATTCCTTGCACTTCTGTGATTTGCTTGATGTGTTTCTCCACCCAACTTTTTTTCTGAGCCCAGTGACAACTGATCCTCAGGTGTTGATGGGGGCAAAAAAACACTTAAAGCACAGGAAATTGCAAACAAGGTCTACTAAATTCGATATAATAATTATTTACAAATTCCCGAGCGAGCTGACTCAGAAATCTACTCTGACCATCTAAAGAGATGATACTGTATACTTAGCAGAAAGTTACAAATTAGCAACATACCAGAGACAGAATTAGTAATTTAGTCTTATAACCCCAGAAATATGTCAGTTAAATAGTTCTGCCATATTTGCATCCACCATTTACTATTCTGGCGACACATATTGGTTTCCACTGTGTACCAGCTAAATAAAATGGACTGATGAAAAACAGTCATTTTTCTTCACCTTCAAGTTAGAATATGCTCCAGCACCCACAGCAGTTTGTAACTCCCAAGCGGAAAATGAACTATGCACAATTCACGACTAAAAAGGGCTTGAATTTCATGTTATTGACGACACAAAACTGAAGACCAACTTACCAATAATAAGATGAAATGCCTCAGCTAACTTAACAACTGTAACTCGTTTCAGGGCATCTTCAATTAAGTGACATAGTAGTCACCTGGATTCTCAACAAGATAATTATATGGGGGACCTAGATCATAATTGAATGTTTCGTTTGTTGAAGCCACTCGATTAAGAGCTGAATAAACATTTCTAACACCAACCTTAGCATTCAGTTTGATTCTTCCTTTAATTGAGCGCTTGTTATCAGAAGGAAACTCAGCAGTGAGTCTTCCCATCTGCTTCTGCAGATCAGCAACTGATTCATTTGTTAGTTTACCCTTGGCACCCTTCTTTCCATCAACAGCTTTCAATTCTAATCTATACAAAGCACAAGCATCACACTTGTTGATCTCATATTCATAAAGATGCCACTCAAAATTGTTAAGTGGTTGTGGATCCATATAATAAGATCTCTTCAGCCCCCCAAATTCATTCATCACTTGCTTCCTTGATTCATGCCAACCACGCCCACTGTAATCCGGTAATGACCTCTGTTTTCTATTCCCACTCTCAAATGCTCTACGTGGCTTATCAAAAAAAAGCCATTCTCTAATTGATTCACCCTCAAGAACTGAAAGGTCAAAGAGCTCTGCAATCATAAAAGAGGTTTAATTGAAAATACAACATTAAGAAAGAACATTATGCCTTACTCAAAATAATAAAAAAATAAACAGATTAACCAGGTGAAAAAACAACAATAAGCTTACCAGGTGCATTCCATGGAGACTTTGCAGTTGCAGCTCCCTCACATTCTGGAATACCAACATCTTTCCCTTGCGCCTTTGCACTTAGGGCAGCAAAGAGCAGACCATCCTTCAACCCAATGCCTCCAGGTCGAAGAACTGGACCCATTCCAGGTGGGCCTTCATTTAATGCTAGGGCATGGTGAAAGCTACTGCAGTAATCCTGACACCAGTCCACCCCTCCTTGAGCAGGCCTTGGACAATCCCAGAGTGCACATTTCGGACCCAAGAAAGCTGAAGGTGGAGGACATATACTCTGTAGATATCCAGGAATATGAGGCATATCATCCTCAGCACATAAATCTGTGCCATTAAAACCAGCATAAAAGAGTGACTCATAATTTTGAGACAAATCAAACTGATGGTAGTCGAACTGAGTGGCTCCTTCCAAGCTATTAACCACGACTCCATGAACTGCTAAAGGAGACTCTTTGCATTGACCAATAAATGTGAAGCTCTGGTCATGTTGCCCCTGATTCGCACCATATCCCTAACAGATATTGAAGCCAGAATCACCATTGAGACAGACTTTCAAGAAAAGAAAAACTCTAGCTTTTTGGAAAAAATGAATATAAAGATCCTAATTCTGGTCTAATAAAATGCCAATCTAAATCAAATATAGAACACGAAAAAATGTTTAATACACATTCTCAAGACATGATCAAATTCAGGCCTAAGAAAAAAAAATTCCAGTCTCCTCCAAATAGATAAACAAAGAATTAAATCCAACAAATCAAGCACCAGCACAACAGAGTATATGTTTCTCACAAATTTGGACCACACATTCACTAGAAAAGCAAAATGTGACTAATTAAAAACCTGGTGCATAACTAAGGAACGCTAACTTCAAGTGAAATTTCAGGCATACTATGGATAATTAACAATCTTAAGAAGGTCACAGCAATTGACTGGGGATTAAGGAATTAGCGATCAGAATACGGCAATGGAATATCAACTTTATGCTGAACCTGATAAAAATCTTAAGAGTTCCAACCAATTGAGAAATTTCCATAAGATGGCAGTTTATTTCAAGCTACAAGGATGTAGCTCAGTTACTAAGACTTACAGTATTCAACAATGAGTAAAAAAATCTGTTGTGCTCAAAACAGAAATAAAATGGAAACTAGAAAGAAGAAGACACGAAGAGCAGAATGTTTAGTGACCATGAATTTTTTTTAAAGGATATCAACTAGTTCCATCAGTTGTCACCATATCCTAGTTAAGAAGGGATTAATTACACTTCTACGATTCTAGCAATATTGCATCTTTAACCCCAGTTCCTCATATTCACCATCTAGACATTTCTCAAACAAATTAATTGGATTGGCAGTACGATTGTGTTCCAATCAATCAAACACTTGCCATTGTTGGCTTACAAAGCCACCACAGAATTTCTAGCATAGCATCCATATCACAGTACTTCTCCGCAATTTTCTTACAAGAATTTCTGGTCATAAGGCATACCCAAGCTAGAAACACAGTGCTATCAAAATTCTATGTTTAGTGAATAGATTTTGCACCAGCCATTTCCTTATCTTGCCTAAGTCGATCATCAGTCTCCAGCCATTTGCGATGTTCTGAGTTTTTCCGAGTCAAACATCTTTCTCCAGCCATTTCCTTATCTTGCCTAAGTCGATCATCAGTCTCCAGCCATTTCCTTATCTAAACCTCTCATCATGTGCTTAACCTAGTATGCTGATTTCCTCTACAATCACCAACGAATCAAGAACTCTATTGATATTAGAAAAGACAACAGAGTATTTCAGGCAAGAACATCCAGACATCTAAAGAAAGCATAACACACTGCAGCTTTTCATATCCCAACTGCAATATTGAATGCAATAACTCCAAGCTAAACTTAATCATTCAAACCAAAAAGGAAAAGAACATACACAAGCAATAAGAGTAAAAGATCCACCTCATGAAAGACCACATTATCTCCAACTTGCAAGCTTTGATCATTAGGCTCAGGCTTTGGTGCAGCTAAAGCACTAGTGGCATCATCCTCCTCCTCACAAAGCTGCAACAACCTACATATATCTGTCGAAAATGGGCTGAGACTTCCACCCTACAATCACAGAAAGACTAAGTTCACAATTACACAACTAATCTTTCAAACCATTTTATTACCATCACAGACTAAAGCATTCTAATTGGAACACGGATGGCTAAACATACTTCCACATATACACATGTGAAGTTATAATCATATACATGTGCTCAAAATGGGATTAAAATATTCGATGCTAACCTGTTGCAAAGAAGAAGCTGGAGAGGGCTCATTGAGCTCTGCTTTCCATTCCCGAAGCATCTGGTGAACTTGCTCCTCAAGGACAGCCACATCAATTGTGCGGCTCTCTTTCCTGGCAAACTGCAGATCAAAGAACATCCCTTGCAGATCATCCACACGGTTCTTGGCCTTATCCTTAAAGAGCTTATGAGATGCTGACCTGCAATTGATCTTCGAACCCTTCCCCATTTCAGCAACAAACCTCCCTTTCACTCCCTATGTAACCCTGCAGAAACAGAAACAAATTTTAGTCAATGATGACCAGAAAAACATAAATCAACAATACATTTTACAAATACTTCGGTGGAAAAACAGGATCAAGAAAAAAAAAAGAAAAACACCAAATTTTTAGTTAGAATGCCAACAATAGATCTTAATAAGAAAACCTAATTATCTATCAAACCTGACAAAAATAAATAAGAAAAAAAAATATAGCTGAAACTAACAAGAATTACAACACTAGAGACGAATTTGTTATCACTTGAGCTTGAGGATAATCGAACAAAGACAATCAACAACAAATTAACAAAATCACACAAGATACACAGAATCCCTCTTTTTTTCACCTAATTTTACAGAAACACTTTATAGACAAAAGATTGAGCATCCATAACTAGAATTGATTAAAAAAGAAAAACTCACAATTGAAGAACTCGCAGAGTCTATCTACTTCGAATCTCGAGCTCCAACGATAGAGAGGCCGAGAGAGAGGTAGAGAGAGGGAAAGTGTGGCGAGATTGCAAAGCGAGAGAAGTAAATATTCGAGAACTAAAAGCAAAGATGCTAGTTACCTCTCAATTTCTTTTTTATTTTTTAAAATTTTTTCTTTGCTTTTCAATTCTAATTTCCAAATTAGCAGTAGAAATGAAATTCAATAGATTATCTGACTGACTGTGCATTTTGTGCGTGTAATGGAGAGAGAATTTCTGCTTTAAAAACTTTCAATAGATAAAGATAAAAATAAAAATAAGAATAAGAATTCCTTTGATCTCGCTCTCTCTTTTCATCTTCTACCAGACTACCATTGCTTTGCTTTTATTTCCGCGCAAGCAAATGCGTACGCGGCAAATCCTCATTCGGTGGCCATTTTTATAATGGGATTTTTTGATTTATTCATTTATCCGCCCTTTTTCACATATATTACAGTAAGTTTTTTTAATTCATTTTTCACAAATTTTAGTTGTTATAATATTTAAGAAAATAAAAATAAATATCAATAATTAATTTAAAAAAATATATTAAAAATTGAGATATTTTAAAAGTTTTTAAGATCTAATTTAACGATAGTATATAGCTGAATTTTAGTGACTAACAGTTACAGTCAATTATTAATAATAACTATAACGATCAATAATCCAAATAAAATTTAAATTTTTAATAAAATTATAGTAAAAAATTCATTTTAATTTATAAAATAACTATAAATTTTTTGTATTATATAAATATATAATACTTATACACTAACTTCTTGTTTACCATTGGTTTACCATATATAATATAGAAAATAATTAACCTAGGATATCTTTATCAAATAGTAATAATCAGTTTGCATTAGCAATTAATTGTCATCAATTAATGATGATAGTCTAACTTTTTTTTATAGTAAATACTTTTTAACTTTTTTAATGAATGAACTTTTCTTCTTATTTTTAATAAAAATAAGTTTTCATAGAAATTCAATTCAAACCATGATAACATTTTCTTATTTTTTGAATGGATTTTTTCAATTATTTTTAGTTTGTACTTTACTCTAAGTAAAGATATATCCGATTTTTATTTGCACATATAAGACCACCTCTTTTTGTTACAACTTTTTTTTTTAAATTTAATTTACTCTTACTAAATATTTGACTATCAATCATTAAAGTCAACATAATTAATTTTAAAATGTTTAAATTATGAAAGCTATAATAGGTGGTTGTTTGCATATCCAAAGTTGCATCAATATACAAATGTGTAGATCCTGGGTCTATCAAAGTACATAAATACAAGCCATGAAAAGAAAACATACATGCAATGACATCTATGGTCTTATAATCTTCTTTTGCCCTCATGGCATAGGCTCTCGTTGGAGTCTTACTAATTTCTGGTCTGTTGACCGTTTTTTATGCAATCCGACTAGATTCTGATCGATCTTCACTGGATTGCTATTGACTTTGTATCAAATACGATCTCACTATATGTGTAGGTGTTGAACTACCTAATAATGGATAATCCCTCTTCAGATGATCTTGGCCCGCTGACCAACACTCGCCTATGTGGCTTTTGTGGCAAGTCTCATATACTATAGTAGCTCCTCTCAAAATTTTGTGGTTTTGGACTGGTTACAACAGATGTAGCCCTAGAGGATGGTCCCCTCTTGAAGTAACTCGGTTGTGAAAAGCCCTGACTGTATCCCCTAAACCATGACTGCCCGAAGAAAAAATGACCTCTATTTTCCAAAGTCTAAGCCATACTAACTAATGGTTTCCTACAAGACTCATTTGTCTTCTTCCACTTTCTTCTCTCAACAATGATGGTTGCAGATACCATCTTTGCAAATTCTTCATACTGAAGAGATGTAACCTGATAGCCAATATTCTCACTCAAATCATCCTCAAACCTACGACACTGATCCACCCTATCCCCGAGAATTCTAGCTGCATACTTACTCAGTCTAATGAACTCTCTATCATACTCAGATACTGTAATGTTCTTCTATCTCAAATTGAGGAACTCCTTATTCTTTTCATCCACATAAATCTGTGGTACATACTTTTTTTGACTTCTGCCATAAAAAATCTCAAGTCAATGGTTATGGTGTTTGTGGTTTTAACAAAACTGTCTTTCACTAATTATATGCAAGTTCCTAAAGCAAAAAAATAACATATCTCGCCTTGTACTCATCGACACACTCTAGCTCTTCGAAGACACTCTCTATTTTCTCTAACAAAAACTCTACAAATATTGGATCATCATCACTTTTGCTAGTAAAGTCTATAACCTCATACTTTTGAAGCCTATCAATCTGTATATGTGGCTTTGGTGGTGAAGGCAAATGAACTAGTGGTGAAGCTGATGGTGGTACTAGCTGAGGCGTTGCTTGCGACATAGCCTATACTAGTTGCTATAGAAAACCCACTACCTATTGCATAAAAGGCATCTGACCTTGATCAGCCTGACTTGTAGCGTGCTGTGAAGGAGCTGAAGCAACATTCGGACCTTGTACACTAGAAACATTGGTTGATACTGAGCCTAAGGTTTGGAAGGATTGTTGCACTCTGCAACATCATGAGGATCTATCTTTTTAATCTTTATAACTCTCACTTAATTCTACAGGTTGACAAAGAAGTAGTCCATATGTAATATAGGAAAAAATTAACTTAATGTATCTTTATTAAATAATAATAATTAGCTTCAATGGTTAGCATTAACAATCAACTATCATCAATTAATTATGACTGTCCAACTCTTTTTTTTATAGTGAATACTTTTTAACTTTTTTTTGAATGAATAGACTTTTCTTCTATTTTTTTATGAAAGATAAGTTTTTATGTGTTTACTTATAAAAAATTCATTAAACTTATCAAACTAACTTCTCATTGATGTATTCATTCATTGGGATGCAATTCAAATCACGATGATATTTTTTTGTTCTTGAATGGACTTTTTCAATTATTTTAGATTTGTACTCTACTCTGAGTAAAGATCTATCAAATTTTTATTTGCACATATAAGATTGTGTCTTTTTGTAACTTTTTTTTTAATTTAATTCCTGCCTTCTACTAAATATCTAATTGTCAATCATTAACAATCAACATAATTAATTTTAAAATGTTTAAATTATGAGAGCTATAATAGGTGGTTGTTCCTATGTCCAAAGTTGCATTAATACACTACAACCACCACTATAAAATTGAATTGAATTTGTTCTCACTATAATTTCTCATACAATCACATAAAACATATTGTGCTCTAGCTATATGTTCTTACTATGTGCAAGAACTCCAATAGTGGCAGAAATGTTAAATGTATCCATTGTTTGACTAGCTCAAAAATAATATATACTTCTCTAATGCACCTTAGACTAAATGCTCGATAGTAATATTGTACAACATCATTCATTGTAATTGGATCAACAAATGGCAACTTTTGGAGGAGTAACACCCACATAGTTCAAACTAATTATAATCAAATTTTTCTTTCATTGATTTTTCACCAAGTAAATTAGTTAGAATGTCAACTCCTCATATAGTTACGGTGGTTTTACCAACTATAAGGTGAAATATATGTGTCTTTATCCACCATCTTTCAATCAAAGCGTTAATAATGGCAATGATATACTTTTATCAATACAATTGTATTTGCACTCAAGAATGGAATTATTTTTTCATGGATTGTATTGTTGATTGAATATTGCTTGTCTACTGTATAGTTGGGAGAATTCATCTTGATAATTCAATGACATATATATAGGATTCATGCAGACCACCTAATGAATCAAGATATATATCATGTCTTAAAAATTAACTCATAACAAACTTATATTCAGTAGGCGAGGAAGGACACCTAGGCTTGAAACAAGTAGGCAAAATGACTTTTTGGGATTTATACAAATATTTTACAACAAGTAAATCTAGTCCTCTTGGGCTATTAATGCATAGGAAGCAAAGAAAATCAAATTGGATTGTGGAAAAATAAGGAACTAAGACTAACTAAGATAAAATAAAGAAAAATTGTGTTGATTTATCTTATTAGTAGTTTTGAAAATTATAGAAATCAAACCTTTAATTGATTACAAATCAATAAGAAATAAAAGCTATAATCTAATTCAAAGTTCTAAAAGATAAAAATAAATTATCTCAATCCAAAATAAATATCTATCATAATCTAATCATAAAGGATAATTTTTGTTGGTGTAAACAATGTCCTTTATAATGTTGTTGATTGATTAGCCGAATAAAATTGAAGAATTATTTTTTCAAATTAAATAAATAGAAATAATTATCAAATTCTCTGGTAGTTGACCAACACTTGCCCTTGTGGATTTTATGGCAAGCCCCAAATACTGGAGTAGCTCATCTCAAAAATTGTGGCTGTGAACTGGCAGTGGAAGGTGTGGCCCTGGAAAGTGGTTCCCTTATGAAGGAACTTGATTGTGAAAAGCCCTGACTGTGTCCCCCTAAACTGTGACTGTTCGAAAAAAAAGTGACATCTCTTTCCCAAAGTCTAAGCCATACTAGTTGATGGATTTTTTAAAGGTTCATCTGTCTTCTTCCTTTTTCTTCTCTCAATATAGATGGCTGCAGATACCAGCTTTGTAAAGTCTTCATGTTGAAGAGATGTAACCTGATAGCCAATATCCTCATTCAAACCATCCTCAAACCTACGGCACTAATTCACCTTATCCCCAAGAATTCCAGCTACATACTTACTCAATCTGACGAACCCTTTCTTGTGCTCAGGTACTATAAGGTTCCCTTGTCTCAAATTGAGAAACTTCATCTTCTTCTCATTCACATAAACCTGTGGCATATATTTTTCTTGAATTCTGCAACAAAGAAATCCTAAGTCAATTGTGGTGTTTGTGGTTTCAACATAACTGTTTTTCACCAATCATATATGTGTTTTTAAAGCAAGAAAACAACATATCTCGCCTTTTCCTTTTCAGCACACTTTAGCTCCTTAAAGACTCTCTATCTTTCTAACCAAAATTCTGCAAATATTGGATCATCATCACTTTTGCTAATAAAGTTTGTAGCCCTATACTTTCAAAGCCTATTAATTTATATTTGCAACCTTAGTGGTGATGGCGGTGGAACTAGTAGTGAAGCTGGTGGTGGTACCGGTTATAGCGTTGTCTATGGCATAACCTGCATTAACTACTATGGAAAATCCTCTACTTATTGCATAAAAGACATATGGCCTTGATCGGTCTGACCTGTGGCATGCTATGAAGGAACTGGAGCAACACCCAGACTTCACACACTAACAATACTAAGCTGACCTTGAGTCTCAGGGTTGGAAGGATTGTTGCTCTTAGTAACATCATGAGGACCTATCTTTTCAATCTCTATAATTCTCACTTAAATCTATAGGTTGATAGAGAAATAGCTCATGTTAAAGTCAAATGAGATACAATGAATGCATAATAACCATTTTAGCCCACTTAGATTCAGAAATGCTTATACCTAAGCTTCGATACCAATAAATATCAATTTTAATTCATTTATATCATAACAAGGATTTTAACTCATTTCAAATTTTAAAACATATAACCAAAAAGGCATTTCACATATTTCATGCCTTAACATCTTTATCATACATTTAAAACATATTTCACATGTTAGAATGCAATGAGAACGAATTTAAATGTCAATATGTACTAACCTCTACAAAATATAGCCTTAACTAACTTTAAGTTTTTTCAAGCTTATCTCTCTCCTTTTGTGATGCATTCCTTTGGCCACTAGCAGATCCTAACATCACAAAAATATTCATATCAGACCCATAAGATAAAAACCAAGCTCACACTAACCTAAAACTAAGTTCTATCTCAACTTTTGCAAGAACTCAAAACTCTATAACCCAATCTTTCTCTTACAAACCAACATAACTTATAGGCCCTAATTAACAGGTGTTACACGATAGATCAAATATTCGACTACACAAAAGTGAAATTAGCTTTGTAATTTTTCCATCTTGGTCTCTTAACAAAATAGAATTGTTTTTTAAAAATTGGCTTTTTGAGAACTTAAATGATTAATAAGTGCAAACCTTGATAATAAGATGAGAAACTTTTCATCCCTTTAAGCTTTTCACCTTTTGAGATTGGTCATTTTTTTGCCCTCCATCATCATCAGAAATAAATAAACAAGGTATAAAACTTTTGAAGGCTGACTTTGACCAAGCTCATCCATGTAGATCAGAATTAGGTCATGGTAAAATGGAAAATTTTGTAACCCATCATTGTATATCGACTTAAAATAGTCAAACTTTTGAGTTGCCTACAAATCATCTATATATAATTGAACACTCTTTTTTTTTTATGAAGGCTCAAATTCTTTATCCTTTGGTTGTTTGTCTATTAGTTTATCATCTTCAAATTCCTTACTCAAATTTACACATGGTTGCCAATTTGAGCCTCTTGGTATGAAGGCAAAGTTTTGACTTGTCCCCAATATAATGACCAATCATTGTAGTCGAATTTTCTATCTTGACATAAAGATGAAGAACTGACTTGCCACTTAGTATTATGATCATTCGACTCATTGTAGTCGATTTTTTTTATCTTGATATGAACATGAAGTATTAACTTATCACTAGAACTATAATCATTTGGCTCATCATAACTTAATTTTCCAACTTAATAGGAGGGTAAAGTACTTACTTGCCACCCAGTATTATGATCATTCAGCTTATCATGACTGAATTTTCCATCTTGATGTAATGATAAGGTACTAGTATGCCCCCTTATATAACGGACAATTGGCTCATTACAGCTAATTTCTTCATTTTGATACAATGTCAAAGTATTATTCAGCCTCTCAATATAACGACCAATCAACCTATTGTAGCTGATTTCTTGAGGTTTTCAATACAAAGATATGACCTATGGAGCATTAAGAGTGTTTCTCATTATAATATAGACTCAATTTATTCTCTAGTACTACAAGTAATTGTTTGATGTATATTTCAATCTCATGCTTGTATACATGTAGACATGGTACCATATACTTGATTCCTTTTGTCTAATGGCGTTACAATACTCCCACTATGGTCGCAAAGTTGTTTATGTCTAAAATTTTTTTGAGATTCATACGGACTACCTAAAGAATTCATGTAAATATTTTGTGTAAATAATTAACACTGAACAATATAATATTCAACAAGCAAGGAAGGACTCCTAGGCTTGAAACAAGCAGACAAAGAGACTTTCTAGGCTTTATACAAGGATTTTACAATAAACATGATATAACTCCGTTTGCCTATTGATGCATAGGAAGCAAGAAAATTAAATTGGATTGTGAAAAAATAAGGAACTAAAACTAAGATAAATTGAAGAAAAATTGTGTTGATTGATTTGAGTATTGATCGTGAAAACTAAAGATATCAGGTTCTTAAATAGGTTACAAATAAAAAAGTAACAAAATTATAATCTAAGTAATAGTCCTAAAAGATAAAAATAAATGATATCAATTAATATATATATATATATAAACTTTAAATTATTAAAAATATTTATAAGTACTTAAGTGTAGCAAAAAGCTTCAGATCCCTAATAGCATAAAATAAAAAATAAATATTTATTTTTAATATTTATAAAAAATCATTCATGATTAATTATTATGGTTAATTCATTTAATTTTCTTTTAATTATTATTAACTCTAATATATATTTAATTTGTTCGGTTAGACTTTAATTCATAATATTTTTTGTTTATTAGTTCAATAGACGGATTTTAAAAACCTTAATAATTAGTTCTCTCTTTTTTTAAAATTATTTTAATTATGTCCGCATGGTATGCATCTTTGCCTAGTTTAGGGAATGTCACCTATCCTCGTAAGAAAATCAAAAGATGAATAATAATAATAATAATAATAATAATAATAATAATAATAACAAGTAAGCCATGAATGAAGTGGATTGGCATGATGGATGAGTTTATCAATATTTAGTACACACAATGGACACAATTCACCGAGTGGCTTGCACAATGAGACAATAACAAACTTCAATCTTCACGAGCCAAGCTTTATTAGTCAACTAGTATGCACTCGCATTGCTTCGGAAATATAAATTAATTAAAAAATTTAAAATTACCATATTATTCATATGCATGTGAATCAATATACATTTATTATAATAACCATAATTTCTGTTATTTGTTTTTTTTTTTATCGCTATTTAAATACAACAGCCGTTAAAAAAGATCAATGTATTATAATCCCTAATTGCTAATTATGTTGTAGTAGAATATCAAATTTTAATTTTTATTTGCAATTTATATTTCAGTTACCATTTTTTGGTGTTGTAAAATGAAGGATTTTTTTTTATTATAAATTCGTATTTGTTTTAAAATTTTTATTGATTGACAGTTTTTATATTTTGACACATTTTTAAAAAAAAAGTTGAATTCCAAATTCATTTATTATTATTTTTTTATCAATTGTATTAAATTAAAAGACGACATTCTGAGATTACAATACCAATTAATACCATAAATACCAATCAATTGTCATTCAAGTCTATGAGTATTATCATGATTTGGTACTGATTCATGTTAGTTCTTTGTACTTTTTTTTCTTCACATCATCAGCCACATGGAATAAGGATTAATAGAAATAGTAGACAATGAAGGAACTAAACACATATTCATTTACATATTAGTATTAACTTGCAATGTAATTAACACCAGAAATATCACTTTAGGGTCACTCAACTCTCAAGTTTAGTAATACCATCATGGTTTGGTACAGATTTCATCATCGGTTTCCCGTAGATATGCAAGAGTTTTGTTTTTTTACATCATCATCCATACTAAGTAATAATCAATAGATAAAGGATCAAGAAATTTTTTATTTTGTATTTAAGCTTCCATGTGAGTTGTACCCTATCTTTCATTTCTTCTTCGAATTTTTGTTTGTCTTCTTCTCAAAAACAAAAATCAATGATAGTGACAAAATATAGGAAAATATAATAATAAGTGAACAACAAAACAAATTTAAAAAATACCATATAACAATTAAATTAAGAAAAACTACAAATCATATGTCAAACGTAAAAAAATAATAATAAAAGAAACTCATACTAATAATGAAAATAAATCAAATTTGAAATCTGATTTTATTATAAATAAACTAATCAGATCTGAGAAAAAAAAAAGAAATAGGTTTCATATACAAATAGGGGAAAAAAACAAAAAGGAGAAAAAAAATAATACATGTAAAAACAATGAGAAAACCAAAGTAATATTACACAATAGATATGAATAGAAGAAAAAGAAACTAGTACAACAAATAAAGGAAATAAGAAATAAGATTTTATTGCAAATAAACTAATACATGCACAAATAATGAGAGTATCATTGTAACATTATATAACGTATACAAATACGAACCAATAGATTCATAATCAAAAAGTTCCATCTTGTATATTGATATATTATTAAAGATAATAAATGGTTAAACCGAGAGCTAGCTTCAAAATGAAAAGCAAGTAAAGAAGTGAAAGTGAAAGGATGCAAGATAGAGTATGGGGGGGGGGGGGGGGGGGGGGGGCGGGGCGGATTTACATAGAGAGCAGTAGGGGCACTTGCCTTCATTAGATGAGACTATATAAGTATATTTCATACATATTTTTTTGTTTCCATCCTCAAATTTATCTTTGTTTCTACATATTTAATATATCAAATATTTTCTTTAATTAACTAATTAATATGCAATTAATAATTAACATTTAATTAAGTTTATAAACTAATATAAAATATAAAATTAAATTTATATAATTCATTATATGGTTTTTACTATATTTCTCATATAATTGCTAATAATTATACGTTATTTCTATATTTTTTCATATAATTACTAATAATTATATAATTTTTATTATGTTATTTGATATAATTACTAACAGTTATATAACATATTTATATAATTGTTATCAATTATATAACTTGCTTTGCTCTAGAGGGAGCCTTCTGAGTCGGACCAACTCGGCCACCGAATCGTCTGAATGGAATGTATTTATTTGGGTTTATTATATACTCTTATGTGCGTTCCTTCTTCGAACCTTTTGGTATGTATTCCCCATAAGTCGAAACGTCTCCTGATTGGGTCTCGACTATTAGTAAAGTAGTCATGCTTCGTTCGGAAAGAATACTAATGGCGAAAGCACTCTGCTAGACCTACACTGACACTGAGAGACAAAAGCTAAGGGAGCGAATGAGATTAGATAAGAATATACATTCTCGTGATTTGTATCCAACGGTCAATTAGAAATTGAAAAATTGGATTATCAAATTACGAAACATAATTTTTATATTTTTTATTTAATTGCTTTATATAATTGCAAACATTTAAGTTATATATTATTTATATGTTCATTCATAGCAATTATACAATTTTTGTTATGTTATTTCATATAATTGTATATTTCATATATTACCATATAATTGCTAGGATTTTATTATGTTTATCGGATAATTTCTGACAATTATATGTTATTTTGTATTTATTATTATATAGTTATTAACATTTTAATTGTTAATAATAAATATAATATATTAAAATATTAATCGATCTCACAATTTAAAATCAATGCCAATTGAATGGATAAAATATATTTAAAAATATAATTGAAATTTTGTTGATATAACATCGAAAACCACATTTTGTATATATTGAAATTAATTTCTAGATTCGCTCTTGGAACAGGATGTGCTGCTATTTATAAAAGGTTGTACATAAAATAAAAATAAAAAAAGAGAATCAAATCAAACTAAATTGCCTAACTAAGCTTAAAATGTCTTTATAGTTATAGTTTAAATGATTATATGTAAAAGAAGAACGTGTTTAATTTTTCAATTTAAAAAAAAAAAAAGCAAAATCAGCATAATATCTATGAGAAATCTTAATTGAAAGATCATACCTAATTCATGTCATCCTATTAAGCACTATATGTCACATCCTTAATACAAACGGTGGAAATGTAAACACTAATCCATTAACCAATGAACAAAGACAACTGAAATAGGTTAAAATTAACCACAGTCAACTGTGAAAGCCAAAAATAGGCCCTGGATAGGTCTTGTATATTTGTTGCTATGTAACAACAGTAAGGGTATATTGGTAAAGTACGTGTAGAATTGAAAGTGATTGTGAATATAGCGTAAAATAAAATTTTCTGACACATTCCAACTGTACACCTCATAGGCAAATTCATCGACTGTCTCGGGGAGTTTCTAATATTTAATAGAAAATATTTCAAATAATAAATAATATAAATAATATTAAAAAGGCTTGGGAGGGGTGCAAAGCTAACCACAGGGCACAGGCCCTGGAGGCATAACAAATGGGATGTATGGGACCTACATATTTATGGATATTTAATAGAAACTATTTAAAATAATAAATAATATAAATAAAATTAAAGAGGCTTGAGAGGTTGACCGCCTTCTACTATTAAGTTATTTAATTATTTAATTACTTATTAATATTTTATTTTATGACTTATACAAGTAAGAAAATTTTAATAAAATAATTTAATTTAATAGTTCATATAATAGTTTAATATCAAATATAATATTTAATGGAAAATTTAATAAAATATTTCTAATATTCAATAGAAAATAATAACTAATATAAATATTATATAAAATAGTTGTACGGAGATATGATTTAAAAGACTTGGGAGGCGTGCAAAACTAACTCCTTGCGTGAGGGCATTGTAAGTGGGATATGTGGGACCCGCATGAAGACATGGCAAATGGGATGTATAGTGCTCCTGAAGTGAGATGCGTGCAGGTATTTATAGATAGGACGACATCGTTTTGCGAAGTCAGGTGCTTTTGGGGGTAAAATATTCAATTTTGTTAGATTAATGATACGGCATCGTTTTCACATGGAGTAGAGCAAAAAATACAGCTAGGAAACGATATTGTTCCGCTTCAGGGTATATCCTCCGGATACTGTGTTTACTACAGTATTTTCCGAGCACTCTTTTAATGATATTGATAAATGATACATCAAAACCAACCATGATAATTCCTTTTTGTTCCCTTTTTCAGAAAATAAAAAATAAATAAATAAAAGAAAGAAAACCCACAATTTATTTCTGGGGGATGATATTTAGTAGGGGAAGAAAGGCATAAAGGCACGTCCACTATCAGGCTAGAGATTCCTATCTTGATGCCCATTCGAGACAAGATAACTTCTACTTGGGTGCTTACACAGTAGTTCCATGCTATTGTAGACAACCAGCATCTTATTTCAATAATTTAGGTCGGTCCAATGGATAAACATGGGTTTTTTTCTTAATTTTAATACCGAAAATTTTCTTTAGTAAGAAATCAGGAGGGAATATTTATTACAACCTTTTATATGTTAGATATTATGAAGACTTAAACCATATGAAGCTTCAGATATTTGTTTATATTTGTCACTTTGCCCTCTAAAATTATTTTTGGTTTACTTTGTATCCAACATCTCATTTTTTATTCTATCCTGCATATTAAAAATACAAATTTATACTAGGTCTCCTTGTGCTGATATGACAGGAGAGTAAGTTGCAAAAAATAATATAAGATGTGGGAAAGAGTTTTTTTAATTAATTTAATTTTTTAATTAACTTTTTTCTTTTGAAAAAAAGTCTATTGTTGACAGTCAAAAGCACTAATTCTATTATTGACAATTGAATATATAAATTGTCATCTCTAGGCCTAAGTGAACTAAAGTAAAATGATATATTTTTGTTGTGTTTTTTTACGATTACTTGTTAAAACAAAAGGAGTAAGAATGCACTATGTTTTGAAGGATTATAACATAGACAATATTATTTATAGAAGCAAATCAAGTAAGATTTGGGCAGTCAAAATTGTAACAGGCATATTGGAAACTATTTCTTTAATGAGATTGCCTTTGGTAGAGTTATTACGTGGGAGTTGTGTTAGTGAATGAATTTTTCAAAAAGGAGAGCTAAAATGGAAATTCATTAGTAGCCCGGTTGGTAACGTTGCTCCTTCCCTATTTTGCTGTCAACCTCACTCTAGTAGTAAGTGCATTGTTTTTTTTTTAATTTTCTTCTTTTTCTTCTTTAATATATATTATTAAATAAATTATATTAATATATTAAATTATATTTATATATTAAATAAAATAAATTATACTACTGTGTCGGTTGTTAAAATTAGGTCCGCTTGTCTAGGACTAGATCTTGGTACTGCTGAGCCAAATCTTTTTCATATAAAACCTGCTTTATTTAGATCGGGACACCGACATTATTTGATTCCAAATTTAGAGCAATACCTATTATACCCTCTTCAAATTCTACTAATTCGTCTGCCATTACTTCATCAAGACCATAAATACGAGCAAGGCGCAGGATAGGATCGAAGAGCTTACCATACTCTATTCTCGTAAGATGATATACACTAGCTAACAGCTTGCCCGGTGCTACATCATAGGGTAAAGAGCATCCAACGCAAAGCGGCCTTTCATTCCCTTGTTTCGTCGAGGCAAACAAAAATAAAAAAATGGGGGTTCCGTTCTTCCTCATTGTTCATATATAACTCTGGTAAGAACCAGTTTATTGAAATAGATAATTTAGGAAATTTTTGGTTGGAATAAATTTTCTATCATTTGTATTATTTTAAAATCAAAGATTTAGAATAAGAAACCAAAGTAAAAAAATCTAAGTTTGGTTGTTGTCTTGCCTAAGGCAACTGGGATACTTGGGTAGTTGTTGGTAATGTAAGGTTGCACAGTTGGTTAGCTAAGCATAGTGCCAGTTGGCTAGACAGTGGGCAAAATCGGATTGGCTTATTGACTTAATAGTTGGCTTCGTTGCTGGCCCAATTGGGCAATGGGAACAGTTGTTGGGTAGTTATCTTGGGAAAATGTGAAAAGATGGTTATGCTAATGGAAAAACGATTGATTTGCACAATTTGTAGAACATTTTCCTATAATATTGCCCAGCTGTTGGGGGTTGTTCATTGCATTGATTTGTTCCATTGTAATTGTCCATGCTATATAAGGGCATTGTTGGCTAATATTCAATTCAGATTGTAATCCATCATAATTTTTCTTATAGTAATGAAGATAATATTGTGAGTTTTTCTGTAACCTCGTTTTCTCATTGCTTTGCTCAATTTTTGTGCATCTTGACTCTTTTAACTTGTGTAAATCATGTGTTGGCTGAACCCTATGGGATCGCTCGGTTGCCTAGCAGGTTTCAAATTTCTTAATGTTGTTTAACTCGAAATTGGACCTTATGACAATTTGGTATCAGAGCTTGGCTGGCTAGAAGAATGGTTGGTGGTGCAATGCTGGATGCTATCTATGAGTGGGGTGCACGAATTGAAGGGATCATCTGGCTAGTAGATACTGATGGTGTGGAAAGATTATATACAAAGTTCCACTAATTAATATTTTATTTACAGATCCTAACATACAAGTATCACACAATATGAAAATTTGCTAATATGTGTTACAAAAGTTAATACACATAAACAAAAAGACTTTCAAATGTTGTTATCCACTATCTGGTGTTCTTCTCTTTCTGGCGGCTACAATCTTTATTTACTGACTATCTTAGTACCTGCGTGTGGGAAAAAACACACGCACTAAGCTATTAGCTTAGTGGTATTTTATATGGCAAAAAGTTAATATGCAATTTATAATATCTCACATATTCATATATTTAATATCAAATAAAAGAAATATCACAAATTTACCAGTAATAAATTGAACCAAAAATGCATTTTTTTGATTTTTTATACATAAATTTCTTTTACATATAATAATTATGTTAATTGTTAATATTATTCTAATCCTACCTATTGTCATTAATATTAATATCACTATATTCTACTCATTTTATTTATTCCATGGTTAATCATAATAAGTAAATTTTATTATACCTCATTTACTTAAATTTATGCCCCTAACGCCAATAACTATAATTATCAGATAGAATACGAGGTATTATCTGCCGGCAATTTTTAACTTACATATCATAATTATGTTAATTGTTAATATTATTCTAATCATACCTATTGTCATTAATATTAATATCACTATATTCTACTTATTTTATTTATTTCATGGTTAATCATAATAAGTAAATTTTATTATACCTTATTTACTTAAATTTATATGTTTAACACCAATAACTAGAACTATCAGATAAAATACGATGTATTATTTGCCGGCAATTTTTAACTTAACGTATGACTCATATGTAAATTAATTCGGCACAATGTTGTGCCTACATTAATTAACTCGGTACATTTAATGTCTACATATATAATCAACTCGGCATATGTAGTGCCTACATAAATCAACTTGACGTTTTATGCCTATGTATTAAAGAACTATGTCTTTTATACCCCTTATTGGCATGTCAATTTATCTTTTACCCTAGTTTTCAGCTAGATGTTTTAGAACTTAATTATTTTATCTCAATTTATTTAAGTAATCTCTTAAAATTCTATTATGGTCATAACATACATCAAATAATTATTAGTTTATAGTTTTATTTTCTCATTAATTTTTTAGGTTTAATGACTTATTTGACTTAATAATTACTCATATAAATATCATTCATATTATATCATAAGATCCAATTTAATTTACATGTAAAAATCTAGATTTTTCAACAGCTCTGCTCCTGACAGATTTTAGGTCATGTATTGGATCTCAATTTTGACCCTGTTATCATCCAACTTTAATTAAGTGGTCTTCTGATAAATTGTAGCCACAAATCTTATCTTTAATTTTCAATTTTAATCACTTAATTTTGATCTATGTAGAAAAAGTTATAGCTATTATACTACTGACTGTTCAACTAATTCTGCCCAGAAAATTCCGAGACAGATTTCAAGTCCAACATTTATGCCTAATTTTATAGTTAAAATCAAAATCAAACTTCACGTTCTTCATGAAAATTTTATTCCTATGTCTTAAGTTTTCAACCCACTAAAGAACATGAAATTTAGAGTTCCAAAACTTAACTTATGAAATTTTAAATACATGTTGCTCCATGATCAAGTTTCCAGCAGCATATCCAACAACACAACCATTCATTTAATCATGCAATTAACAAAAGATTAAGCAATAAAATCAACATATTAAATTTTTGTCATACAAGCACATACCGTATTAGTCTTTCTCCCCTTACTAAGCTTTTTCTTTTCATTTTCCTTTCTCAAGCTTGCTTCTACACTTATCTTTGATTTGTCCTAAAACATTCATACATATCTCATTTAATTTCTCCATCATCTAATAAATTTATCTTTGTTTCAATCCACCATCACCTAGGCAGCCTTTCATTTATGTCTTCCCTTCATTATCTCTTAAATTTTTTATCCTAAGATTTATATTTTTGTTAACTAAAATATAGTTTCTTATTTTTCCCAATTCTACAAACCCTAATTTCTTCAATTCTTTAATCAACTATAATTCTTCAATTCTAACTTCTTTAATCACCAAATTAAATCTCAAATGATAAAAAAAAATTAAGGGAATTGAAAAAGAAAAACTCACCTTAAGGAAGTTACTCATTTTCTTTTTCTTTTTTTCCTTTTTCTTTTCCTTTTCTTCTACCATTTTAAAGTGATTTCCTTCACTTTCTTGAGTTTTTTCTCTTCTATTATCTTGCTAGCTAAATTGGGAACAAGAATGGTGGAGACTTGATGAAAAAGTAGCCGGCCATATAAGATAAGGATGGAGAGATATTTTTTGTTGATTTTTATGCCTCAGTAAAGAGGAAGATTCTAAGTTTAGATTTTTTTCTTAATTAGCTTGATTTTTGTGGGCCCCGCTTCTCCTTAATCTCTTCTCTTATTGGTCAATTTTATTAATTAATTGTAATTAATTTTAATCTTAAATAATTCATCTTTTATCCCAAAATTTCATCTTTTTACAAAATAACTCCAAACAATTCCATAAATTCCCATTTAGTCCATAGAGTGATTTTATTTTATCTAATTCTATCACTAAACTTTTTAATTTTTAATTAATAATACCTTTAATAAATCTCTTTTAAATATTGTTATTTTTCTGTGTGTCTAAATTTAGACTCCGATTGATTCAGTCTGCCTGACTCGGTCACGTGTGATCAGTGTCTAAATGACCAGATGTTACAACTCTCTTCCCCTTAAGAAAATTTTATCCTCAAAATTTACCTAATTAGTTGATGCTGAATAATTGAGGATATTGGGCCTTCGTTACTTCTTCACTCTCCCAAGTGGTTTTTTCCGTGGAATGGTTGCGCCATAGAATTTTCACCAAAGGTACCATTTGGTTTCATAGTTCTTTAATTTCCCTAACTAAAATTCCCACTGGTTCTTCCTTATAAGTTAGATCCGGTTGCACTTCTATGGATTCGACAAGTATTATGTGTGATGGATCCAACCTATATTTCCTCAGCATAGATACATGGAACACATTATGGACTCTTTCTAACTCTAGTCGTAATGTCAATTTGTATGTCACTAGACCTACACGTTCAAGCACCTCATATGGCCCAATAAATTAGAGACTTAGCTTTCCCTTTCGGCCAAATTCGAGAATTTTCTTCCAATGTGAGACTTTCAAGAATACCTTATCACCAACCGCATATTTTGTCTTTTTTCTTCAAATCTGTGTAGGATTTTTGTCTATCGATCGTTGCTTTTAGTCTATCTTTTATCACTCTCACCTTTTCTTCTGTCTGTTGAACCAATTCTGACCCCACTAGTTTCTTTTAACTAAGTTCTATCCAACAAATAGGTGTCCTACATTTTCTCCCATACAAAGCCTTGTATGGTGCCATCCCAATACTTGCTTGATAACTATTGTTATATGCGAACTCCATTAATGGAAGATATTTATCCCAGCTACATTCAAACTCAATTACACAATTTCTCAATATATCTTCCAATAGTTGTATGACCCGTTCCGATTGACCATTAGTCTATGGGTGGAATGTTGTACTAAAGTTGAGTTGAGTACCCAAGGCATGCTGTAAACTCTTCCAAAACTGTGATGTAAACTGCGGGTCTCGATTAGAAATTATAAAAACTGGGACACTATGAATTCGGATTATCTCATTGACATATAATTCAGTCAGCCTAGCGAGTGAGTAGTCCATTTTAACTGGTAGGAAATGAGTTGATTTAATAAGTCTGTCAGTGATTACCCATACTGCATCATGCTTTTTCTGTGTCAATGGCAAACCAGATACAAAGTCCATTGTAATTATTTCCCACTTCTATTCTGAAATATAAATTTGCTGTAACAAACCGGATGATACTTGCTAGCATGTCAAACATCTAGTAGTATATTCTACAATCTCTTTTCATTCAAGGCCACCAATAACATGTCTTTAAATCTTGATACATTTTATTGCTTCTTGTATGCATAATATAAATAGTATTGTGTGCTTTTTTTTTCATAATTTCTTAGTTCAATTCTCGGATATCTGGTACACACAACCTGCTTTTATAGCTTAGACTCCCATTAACTCCACTAGTAAACTCTGATCTTTTCCCTTTTTTCACCAACTCAGAGATTTCCACCAGTTTTGTATCTTGCTTCTGAGCTTTTTTCACTTGTTGAATCAAAGTGGGTTGAACTTGCAATGCTATCAAAATAAAGTACAATTCTTTTATTATTCGTTATTCCTTAGCAAATATTATTTTATATTTGAATTTTATTTAAACATACATGTCGACATTTTTCTACTCAAAGCGTCAGCCACTACATTGGCCTTGCCTAGTGGTAATCAATGATGCAATTATAATATTTAATTAATTCCAACCATCGCCTTTGCCTTAAGTTGAGTTCTTTTTGCGTAGGTAAATATTTTAGATTTTTGTAATCTATATAGATGTAACATCTTTCGCCATATAAGTAGTGCTTCCATATTTTCAAAGAAAATACAATGGCTGCTAGTTCTAAGTCGTGAGTAGGATAATTTTTCTCATATGGCTTTAATTGTCTGGAGGTCTATGCAATTACTTTACCTTCCTACATTAATACACAACCTAACCCATTATGTGAAGTATCACTACATACCACAAAATCCTTTCTTAGAGTCGGTTGTATTAAAACAGGTGATTCAGTTAGCATTGCCTTCAACTTATCAAAGCTAGCTTAACACCGATATATCTATTCAAATTTAGTGAATTTTCTAAGGAGTTTTGTCAATGGTGAGGCTATCGTTGAAAATTCCTTCACAAATCTCCTATAATATCCTGCCAAGCCAATGAATCTTATCACTTTCGTTACATTTTGAGGCAGTTTCCAATTAAAACAGTCTTCACTTTGTGTTTTCACAGGCTCACACAAATAACATTCACTTTGTGTTTTTACAGGCTCACACAATAACCTTTTGATTTGTGTTTTTATGATCACACAACTAACCCTTACAAGTGTTCTACTCTTAATCCAGAAATATCCAAAGCTCACTTGAGTAAAGATTATAGAGAGAAACACTCACAAATCTTAATTTCTCAATAAATGAAGAGCAAAAAGATTTTTACAGAGAATAGATTTTGTTCTCAAAGTATTGAATGTACAAATAGCTTGTAATAAGAATTAAATTCAAAGTGTATTCTATTCTTTTGTTATTCTCTTGTTATCCTCTTGTTCTAAATGCATAAATGACTTCCATTTATACTCCCATGGCTGAATATAGTCGTTGGGGTGCATTAAATACGAAACTAGCCGTTGCACCAACAAAATAATCGCACCTGATATTTTTCTCTTTCATCATTCACGGGCTTGACTATGCTTGTCATGAGCGTGACATTTCTTCCCAAGCCGTGACTGAAGTGGTGACCTTGGTCGTGAAGCTTTCTGGAATGTTTTGACATATTGAGTCACGGGCGTGACATACACATTCACGGGCGTGACAAACTTCTCAGCCGTGATTCAAGTGGTGACTTTGGTCGTGAAGCTCTCTGGATGAAAATACATGAATCGTCACGGGGTGACTGAAATGTCCACTTCACGGTTTGTTCTTCCTTCATGGCCGTGAACTTCAAATGTTGGTTTTGGAAACGGTTAGTTCGTTCACGGGCGTGACACAAAGAGTCACGACAGTGAACATGTTACTTCTTGAATTTTTTCTTTCAAATATTATTCTTCCAATCTCCATTCTTACTATTTTAATTCATATCCTGTATAATAGACTTAGAAAAACAAGTATGTTAAATACAATATTGCTATTTTATTTGTTATCATCAAAATGACGGAAATACCCTTCAAGGTTTAACAATCTCCCCCTTTTTGATGGTGACAAATAATCTAGCAATATGTGTTTTTGAGAAGTCTCCCCCTCAAAATATACTTAGGATAAAAAATTATAGAGTGCAAGAATTATAAAGAATTACGTAGCATTGAAATAAACTTATTTTAAGTATATGCAAGTTTATATGAGAAGCGTATCCAATATATACCATAATTCCTTTTTAAGGCATGAAGTATATGTAAGGTATACTTAAAGTATATCATGGCATATTTATTTTTGTAACTTGCATGATGGTATATGCAAAGTATACTTAAGGTATATCTAATGTATATAAAGCTCAATTTTTCAATTTTATACTTTGCATATGAAATTTTGAATCAAGATTTCTAATCCCTTTTCATATATTTCAATATCAATTCAATTTTAATTTTTGATTCAAAATTCATTTACCTTAATATATATTGCTAGTTTCTCCTTAATTCATTTACCTTAATATATATTGCTAGTTTCTCCTTATATTTCTAGTTTGATACCATTTTCCATATATTGCTAGTTTTCTCCCCCTTTTGTCATCAATCAAAAAAGGATAAAAGGATATCAATGAGGTAAGCAAAAGCAAATACATTAAATAAAGGAAAAGATACAAAAAAAGTTAAATGTTCAGAAACAACAACAAACATAAGCAAAATAAACTAGTAAAAACAAGCAAATTTAGGCTACATTCTAGCCTAACTCCTATCCGGACATCCTATCCCGAAGCCTAACAACTTCAGCCTCAAGGCTGTCCATCCGAGACTTCATGAAGTCTTTGAGGTTCTCCAACCTCTCATCCATCGAAGTCTGCAGCTGCTCAAAACGTGGTGCCAAGAGGTCAACCACCTGCTGCGCTAAAATCGGTGTGGAAGCCGAGGACTGTCCGATGTCCTGCTCAGCTACTGGAGGTGCTTCCTCAACCCTTGCCCTTTTCTTCTACTGGACTCCTTGGAGGCCTGCTTTAAAGTCCTTCGTGTCATTGTCTTCCCAGATGATCTCCCGAGCAGTGTCGGTGAAGCAGTAGAAAATATCATTCTCGAAGACAATTATGACAGCCGCTCCCATCTTTATGAAGGACTCAACATCCAAACGATCTCGAGGATGTCCCAGGATGAGGTTGAAATGATGCTAATCCAGCTTCAAGTAGCCAAGTTTTACGGCTATATGAGTGCCATATCCACCGATCAGAATATCTCTCGTTGGCTTGGTGGCGATGGATAGAAGATGGTTTGCAAACCATCTTGAGAGTGCCACGGAGAGTCCTCTGCGAGCCATCTCAAAAAGGAAGAGCTCCAGCTTCCTGATAGTCCCGTTGCTTTCTCTTCTAGCGAATATGCTATAGGTCAGGAACTTATGCAAATACTTGTGCACTGGGGACTTGAGATGTGTTCTATTTGTCTTCTTGACATCCCAGCTATAATCTGTGCCAAAATGAGTCCAAGCTCGAGGGGCAGAGAATTCTACCTCACTATCATTTAGAATGTCATTTGATGTTAAGTCGAACAAATCCCCGAATTCTTTGGCATTTAGGGTGTTGGGATTGTTGCAAAGTTGGAATTTCACCACTCCAGCAGGTGAAACCTGCAGGGTGCTGAGGAATTCCAATGTTGGCTCCCTCAAGGTTGGCTGGTGAATCTCCACGAATTCTTTCAGATGATAGGCATGGAGTTGCTCTGTCATAGCCGTATCGAGCCCGAGACTTCAGACTGTCTGCCATTCGAAGGACCTTGATGACAGTAGAGGTCTCTTCTTCAAAGTTGAGTATCGAGGATGGCATTGCTCCGAAATGCGGTTCATGAGGTAATCTGCATACCTCCTAGGAGCATGGGACTTCTTTCTTTTTCCCTTAGATGAGACAGACTCCATTGGATCGATTTGTGATGGATTGGAAAATTTTTGACCAAAAATTTTTTTATGGAAACCCTAAAAATATATGATTTTTGATGAAGACTTGAACTTTTGGAGGTATTTATAGGAGAAGTTTGAGACTTGGGGGCCAGAATCTTTAATTTTTCAATGAAAGTGTGTAAATGAGAGCGATTTTGGGAGTTGGAGAGTTGAAATGAAAAATATAACCGGCTGTTTTTTTATATACTCGATACATTCACGGGCATGAAGTGTGTTTTCACGGGCGTGAATGGTCGTGTTCACGATTTGCTGAAGGAGTGTTCCACCCGTGAATGAAGGCGTGAATGAGTTCACGGGTGTGACCTTTGAATGTCACGGGCGTGCATGATGAACAGTCACGGGGGTGAACAGATGGTCACGGGTATGAAATGATGAATTTCACTACTTATGCCCGTGAAGCAAGCCGTGACTCAAAGCGCAAAAGCTTCTGTGAGTTTTGGGGTGTTAAGGTTCACGGGAGTGAAAATTCATCACGAGCGTGAAAGTCACTTTTCACGGGAGTGAATGAAGCCGTGAAAATAAGCTTCACCACTTGAAGCCATGAACCATGTCGTGAACTAAGTCGTGAACGACACTGCCTCTTTTGGCTATTTAAGTCACGGGCGTGAACATATGTCACGGGCGTGACTCCCCTAAATTTTCATCAAATAAAATTAAGTCATAAAAACAAGACTAAATCATTTCAACAAAGATTCTACCCCTTAAAACATAAATTTTCATCAAAAAAATTCTATCTTATATCTTGTGATATGAATTAAAATCATCAATTAAAATTTCATAATCTAGAAATCACAAGGTTAATCCATCAATCATACCAAGTTATCTTCTAATGAAATTAAATCTTTCCTCATTTAGAGACTTAGTGAAAATATCTGCTAATTGCTTTTCTGTGCTTATAAATTCTAATGCAACATCTCCATATTGAACATGATCTCTAATAAAATGGTGTCTAATGTCAATATGCTTACTTCTTGAGTGTTGAATTAGATTCTTTGAAAGATTTATAGCACTTGTATTGTCACATTTAATAGGTATATGGTTCATCTCATGACCATAGTCCTTGAGTTGTTGTTTTATCCAAAGGATTTGAGTGCAACAACATCCAGCTGCTACATATTCTGCTTCAGCAATTGAGAGAGCAACTGAAACTTGTTTCTTGCTAAACCAAGAAACTAAGCATTCTCCAATGAAGTGACAAGTACCTAAAGTACTTTTCCTATCTAAAAGACTACCAGCATAGTCTGCATCTGAATATCCTGTAATATAAAAGGATGAATTCCTATGATACCATAAACCTAGATGCAAATATCCATGTAAATATCTTAAAATTCTTTTTACTGCATTTAAGTGAGATTCTTTAGGATAAGATTGAAATCGTGCACACAAGCAAACATTATACATTATATCGGGTCTAGAAGCAGTGAGATATGAAAGTGATCCGATCATACCTTTATAAAATTTTTCATTTATGCTCTTACCCTTTTCATCCTTGTCCAATTTTGTTGATGTGCTCATAGGAGTCTTGGCATTCTTGCATCCTTCCATACCAAATTTCTTAATTAAATCTTTGGCATATTTGGATTGGTTGATGAATATGCTCTCATTGCTTTGCTTTATTTGTAGACCAAAGAAATACTTAAGCTCTCCCATCATACTCATTTCAAATTCCCTAGTCATACACTTAGCAAATTCTTGACAAAGCAACTCATTAGTGGAACCAAATATTATATCATCAAGATAAATTTGAACAATTAGTATATCATGTTTATGTTTTTTGATGAATAATGTAGTGTTAACATTTCCCTTTGTAAAGCTATTTTCTAATAGAAAAGAACTTAGCCTCTCATACCAAGCTCTTAGGGCCTATTTTAAACCATACAAAGCTTTTGAAAGTTTAAAAACATGATTTGGCAAATCATAGCTTTCAAAATCTGGTGGTTGTTCTACATACACTTCTTCATCTATATAACCATTAAGAAATGCACTTTTCACATCCATTTGGAAAAGTTTGAAATTCATGTGACATGCATATGCTAAGAGTATTCTTATGGCTTCTAATCTGGCTACAGGTGCATATGTTTCATCATAATCTATACCTTCTTCCTGATTATATCCTTTTGCAACTAATCTAGCCTTATTCCTAGTTATTAAAACTTGTTCATCTAATTTGTTTCTAAATACCCATTTACTACCTATGATTTGATGATCCTTGGGTCTAGGTACTAGGGTCCATACCTTACTTCTCTCAAATTGATTGAGTTCCTCTTGCATGGCAATTACCCAACTTTCATCATTAAGTGCCTCATCAACATTGTTAGGTTCAATTTGAGAAATAAAAGCAATGTCAATGATTAGATGTTTGAAATGAGATCTAGTACTTACTCCCCTTGAGAGATCACCAATGATTTTCTCTTTTGGATGATGTTTTGTCATTCTTCATTCTTTTGGAAGTTCTTGTTCATTTTCTTCTTAATTTTGAGGAAGAGAATCATTTTGATGAAAATCTTCTTGTTCATTTCTTCTTTCCCATTTCCAATATCAAGTTTTTCCATATTACCTATAATATCATCAAGAACACTACCTTTCACAAGATCAAGTCTACTAGATTCATTAAAAACAACATGCATGGATTCTTCAATTGTTAGTGATCTTTTATTAAATACTCTATATGCTTTGCTGGTTGTAGAGTATCCTAAAAAGATACCTTCATCGGATTTAGAGGCAAATTTTTCAAGATTGTCCTTGGTGTTCAATATAAAACACTTGCATCCAAATACTCTAAAGTATGATATCAAGGGCTTTCTTCCATTCCATAGCTCAAATGAGGTTTTGTTTAAAAGAGGTCTTTTGAAAACTCGATTTGAAATATAACATGCAGTTGTTATATTCATTGAGCATTGTTCTAGCCATTTCAATTAAAGTTCGATTTTTTCTTTCAACTACCCCATTTTGTTGAGGTGTCCTAGGAGATGAAAAATTATGTGAAATGCCATGTTCAAGACAAAAGCTTTCAAAATTTTCATTTTCAAATTCTTTCCCATGATCACTTCTTATTTTTGAAATACAGTACCCTTTTTCATTTTGAACTCTTTTAGCAAAGTTTTTGAAGTTTTCAAAAGCATCACTCTTTTGAGCTAAGAAAATTACCCAAGTAAATCTAGAGTAATCATCTATGATGACAAATGCATAATGTTTTCCTCCTAAGCTAACAATTCTAGTAGGTCCAAATAATTCTAAATGCAGGAGTTGAAGAGGTTTTGAAGTACTTACTATGTTTTTGGCTTTGAAGGATGACTTGTGTTGCTTCCTTCTTTAGCAAGGTTCACATGTCTTGCCTTTTTTATATTTAACTCTTGGTAGTCTTTTTATTAGTTCTCCTGTGCTGAGACTTTATATTAAGTCCATGTTAGCATGACCAAGTCTTCTATGCCACAACCAAGATTCATCACTAGTAGTCATAAGACACTCAGAGGAATGGTTAGATAGTTCTTGTAAGTTTATTATGTATGTATTGATATCTCTATTTCCTTTAAATATCTCCTGACCATCGATAGAGGTCACAAGACATTCATTTGAAGTAAAGATTACTTTGTTTCCTTTATCACATAATTGACTTACACTTAACAAGTTATGTTTCAAGCCATCAAAAAGTAAGACATCTTTAATAAAAGTTATACCATTAATACCAATAGAACCAATACCAATTACCTTACCCTTTGCATTGTTTCCAAATGTAACTTTACCTCCATCAATACTTTTGATTTCATTGAAAAGTTCTTTGTCTCCTGTCATATGCCTTGAGCATCCACTGTCTACTAGCCAAGCATTTTTGTTTATTGTGGACTTAAGGCATACCTATAGAATCACAATTCAAGTATGATTTTTAGGTACCCAAATGAGTTTGGGTCCTTGGGGGTTAGCACATGAAGGTTCCCAATGAGCCTTCCTTATCCAACAATATTTATTTATGTGACCCATTTTCATACAATAATTACATTGTTTTGGTATAAACTTGCTTTTTGGTCTTACAATATTTTTGAATGCCATAATTCTATTAGACTGATTTTGAGAACAATGACATGCACAATCATGATTAATTTGCATTTTTCTAGATGCATACTTCTTATACATAAAGGCATGATTAGTATTTTTATGTATAAAAGGTTTAATATGGTTATTTCTTGGTGTTATCTTAACAGGTGTGGAGATGTTAGGTTCTTTAGACTTAACAAATACGGTTTTGTGAGAAGATGATGATGTGTCCTTAAATCCTAGACCATGTCTAATTAATGGTGATCTTTGAGACACAATGAGAGTATCTAAGCTCTCTTTACCTTTGTGAAATTTAGAAATAGAATTTCTAAGTTCCTCAACTTCATTTTTCAAAGTATTATTTTCTTTTAGCAAGGAAGCTGTTGAGGGTCTTGATAAGTATTCATCTAATGACTTTTGGAGAGTTTCATTAGATGATTTAAGCTTTATGTTTTCCTTTTCTAAACCATCTATCTTATTTTTTAAATTAGAGATGTTATTTCGATATGTACTAAATTTACTTCTATATTTCTCTAATTCTATATTTAATTCTTCTATCAGGCTTATCATCATCATTATCATTATTACTATCATTATCACTACTATCATTATTGAAAGAGTATAAGTGTAGTGATCTTACCTTATCCGAGACGTGATCCTCAATAGCCATGAAGCATAGGTTGACTTCTTCGCTTTCATTATCATCTCTTTCACTTGAAGAGCTTTCGTCATCCCATGTGGCTTTGTGACCTTTCTCTCCATTGTCTCTTTGGTATTTGTTCTTATGCTTCTTGAGCCTTAGACATTATGGTTTGAGATGTCCTTTCTTTCCACACTCATAGCACTTTACCTCTTCCTTCTATGTGTGTCATTTGAAGTTTGTTTGAGTTTTCTGTGCCTGAATTTTCTGGAGTTGCTCATTTTCTTCTCAATAATTCTTTTTAATCTCCTTGAAAGCATAGCAATGTCCTCATTTTCATCATCACTCATTTCTTCATCATCTTCACTTTCTTCTTGAGATTTTGAAGTAGAGTTTTTGAGTGCTAAGGGCTTTCTTTTCTCTGGCTCTACTTCAAGCTCTCTATCTCTCTTTATTTCCATCTTATGTGTGAGAAGTTTGCCAATCAGCACATCAGTATTCATGATGCTCATATCTTCATTTGCTTCCTCTATGCCGGCAACTCTTGAGCCATAGTCTTTAAGAGGAAGACTTCTCAGGATTTTGTTGTTTACATCCTCCAAACTCAGATGTTTCCCAAGTTTTCTCATTCCATTTATAATGGCTAGAAGACGGTTGGTCATGTCAGTGATTGACTCATTGGATTTCATCTTGAAGAGTTCATATTCTGAGGTCAGAAGTTGAATTTTCTTGGATTTGACTTGCTTAGTTCCTTCATGATAATTCTCCAATGTCTTCCACATGCTGTATGTTGTTGGGCAGTGTTGTATTCTCCCACATTCTTCAATAGATAATGAGCTTGATAGGATTGTCATTGCCTTCTTGTTTTTGAAATTTGCTCTTCTTTGAGGCTCTGTCCAATCATCTCTTAATAGGATTTCTTCTTCACCATCAGCTCCTCTTCTGGTTGGTGGTGTCCATTCTTTTCGTACACTATCCCAGACTTCAATTCCTTCACTATCCAAGTATGTTTCCATCTGAAACTTCTAATGGGCATAATTTGCTCCATCAAAGTACGGTTTGAGACTTTGTAATCCTTCACTGGTCATATCTTAATCTTTACTAGCGCTTTTTAGGCTTCGATGCTAGACAAAGCTCTGATACCAATTGTTGCCCAGATATTAAGCCAAGAAGGGGGGTTGAATTAGAGTTTCAAAAAAAATTAAACTTTAAGGTGCGAAAGTAAATAATTAATTTGAGGAGGGATAGAGAAAATTTGACACAAAAATTTATAGAGGTTTGGGTGTTAACAAACCCTACTCCTCTCTCCAATTGCAATTGGGAGTTTCACTAACACACTAAATGTTACAATGGAGTTTTACAAGCTCACTCCCAACTATGGTGTTTCTCACAATGGCTCACACCTAACCCAAAAATCCCTTGTGTTTTAATGGCTCACACAATAACCAATTCCTTGTGTTTTATAGGCTCACACAAATAGCCTTCACTTTGTGTTTTCACAGGCTCACACAAATAACCTTCACTTTGTGTTTTTACAGGTTCACACAATAACATTTTGATTTGTGTTTTTAGGATCACACAACTAACCCTTACAAGTGTTCTACTCTTAACCCAGAAATACCCAAAGCTCACTTGAGTAAAGATTACAGAGAGAAACACTCACAAATCTTAATTGCTCAATAAATGAAGAGCAAAAGGATTTTTACAGAGAATAGATTTTGTTCTCAAAGTATTGAATGTACAAATAGCTTGTAATAAGAATTAAATTCAAAGTGTATGTTATTCTTTTGTTATCCTCTTGTTCTAAATGAATAAATGACTTCCATTTATACTCTCATGGCTGAATATAGCCGTTGGGGTGCATTAAATACGAAACTAGCCGTCGTACCAACCAAATAATCGCGCCTGACATTTTTCTCTTTCATCATTCACGGGCGTGACTATGCTTGTCACGGGCGTGACATTTCTTCCCAAGCCGTGACTGAAGTGGTGACCTTGGTCGTGAAGCTTTCTGAAATGTTTTGACATATTGAGTCACAGGCGTGACATACACATTCACGGGCGTGACAAACTTCCCAGCCGCGATTCAAGTGGTGACTTTGGTCGTGAAGCTCTCTGGATGAAAATACATGAATCATCACGGGGTGACTGAAATGTCCACTTCACGGTTTGTTCTTCCTTCATGGCCGTGAACTTCAAATGTTGGTTTTGGTAACGGTTAGTTCGTTCACGGGCGTGACACATAGAGTCACGGTGGTGAACATGCTACTTCTTGAATTTTGTCTTTTAAGAATTATTCTTCCAATCTTCATTCTTGCTATTTTAATCCATGTCCTGTATAATAGACTTAGAAAACAAGTATGTTAAATACAATATTGCTATTTTATTTGTTATCATCAAAATGACAGAAATACCCTTCAAGGTTTAATAAGGGCTCCCTTTACTAACATCCGATACATGTACTAGATATGCCTCACATCCCTTTCTGATAAGTTTTCTAGCTTTTGTAGTAGAAATGACATGAGTTAGGTATGATCAATTCTCACCCTGAACCATCATGTCATCCTGCCCCGAAATTGTAAATATCACAATTCTGGATTGACAATCAACAATTGCTCTATACTGAGTTAACCAATTCATCCCCAAAATAACATCAAATTTACGAAAAGGTAATTCAATTAAGTCCGCTGGGAACTCTCTACCTTAAATTTTCACCGGACAATTTTTATACACCCTATTAACTTTAACACTATGGTTGAAGAATTTTTCACCACTATATCATAATCTAAGTTTTCTACCATCATCTTGCCTTGACTAGGTGGTGGTGTGCACAAATAGGAATGTGTAGATCCCAGATCAATCAATGCAAATAAATCAGTATTAAAGAGAGAAAATTTACCAACAATCACATATGAGGCATCCTGCTTTTCACGGGCTCTCATAGCATAGGCACGGGCTGGTGCTCGACCTCATTTCAATCTATCAATTGTTTCTGATACTCTATAACTAGACCATGCTCAGCCTTTTTTCATCTGACCATGAACTCTACCTTTACCTTGGCTCAAAACTCCTGTCTAAACTGGTGTTATGCTACTTATACCCCTACCAATAGTCCATCTTGGATAGTCTTTCTACTTATGATATGTAGCACCACATTTTAAGCAAGCACCTATCAGCCACCAACACTCTCCTACATGTGTCCTCCCACAATGTGGATAAATCTTTGAAGCTAATTTCCTAGAACTAGGTGTAGATGCACTGGCTATAGATATTGTAGGTCTCTACTGCTGACCCCGTCTAAATGTAGGAGCTCTTCCAACACTTCCCATCTGAGGTCGACTCCCTACTAATCAGACCCTTTTACTACCAGATGGACCTACACTAGGTTGTGATAGGGGCTTTTTAACACTTTTCTCCATTGCTTCCTCCTCGTGAGTTGCTAATGCTTCTTCCACACTTTCAGCTGCAGAGACTAATTTGGAGAATTCTTCTATTTGTGTCCCTAATGGGATGCCTGAGACCTCTCTCAAATCGTCTGCACTGATAAATCTCATTCGATATAATACCCTATGCATACTTGCTCAGACAGGTAAACTCTTTTTTATACTCAGTTACAATCAGATTGTTCTATTTCAGATCTAAGAATTCCTATTTTTTTTCTTATCTCTATATGATCTAGGAACATATTTGGACCGAAACTGTTTTAAAAAGAAATTCCATATGGGAGGGTCTAGTGTCTATGGCCTTCGCAGAATGGTTTTCCACCAATCATATGCACTTTCCTATAATAAGGATATTGTATACCGATATTTATCATTAGAAGTATATTACAGCTACTCAAACACCCTTTTATTTCTCTCCAACCAATACTCTGTTGTCGCTGCATCTTTTTCTTTACAACCATAAAAGTCTGTAGCACCATACTTTTGGAGCTTGTTAAACCGTAACCTCGAAGTGGTAGGTCTAACAACTTGTCGGATCAGTTCCACTACATTCTTTAATAAATCCCCATGATCTACACCTCTAGCTTTAGAATGACCATGAGATGACATAGATTCACTAGATCTAGTGGCTCTCTATCGGTGCCTTGAACGAAAAGATACTTCAGTGTCAAATGAATCATTACTTTCAGCGTTCATTTTTACAATCCGTTGTGAACTCGAATCCATAGCTACCTAATGCCAGAAAGAGGAACCCTTATTGTAAGATAACAACATATATAAGATGCATATTGTCACGCACCGCAAGAGGTTCTTCTACAATCCTCCACCAAAATCAAGAAGCATGTGGAATGTTCTAGAATTCTTCTAGAACATTGTAGAATTGTGTACATAAATCTAGATATTTCTTTATGTATGTAGAATTGAGTAGAATAATCTAGAAGATTAATGTACACCGTAGGATCAAATCGATCTTGGCCGTCCATTGGGGAGGTGGAGGCCTATAAATAGCTTAGTTGAGCTCATTTGTAACCATCCAAGAGTTTTGTGCAATACAAGCATTCTAAGCTTTCCTTAGCATTCTCCAAGTTCTTCTCCTTTCTTAAAGTTCTTTTGCATCTTTGCTTACTTGCTAGTTTCATCTAGCATTCGTAGGAGAGGCTGACTAGCATCCATTTGAGGAAAGTTTGCTAGTGCCGCACGGTCGTTGGCATCAAAAGACCAAGCCCGTGACAGTTGGTATCAGAGCCTAAGGTTCAAGCAAAGATGGCAGGATCAAGCGAAATCACAAAGGTAGCAACCGATGAGAGCAACCAATCCAAAAGGGGGAGATCAAGGTCGAGAGATGTTTTGGTCGACATGAATGCAAGGCTCGCGAAAGTGGAGCTTGCTATCGTTGAAGGGCAAGAGAAGTTCGAGGAGGCGGACCAACGCATCATGGAGCTTGAAACGGGGAGAGATGAGCTCCAAGGCGAAATGCAAGGTGCCGTGAACATCGCCCTAACGACATGTCAAGACCAAGTTAGGGCCTTGGAAGAAACCCTCCGAGCCGAGATTGTGAATCTCAAAGAGGAGCTTGCAAGGGTAATAGCCGAACTTGTTGAGACAAGGGAGGATTTAACCCTTTGCAAAAAGGCCGTTGCTCAAAGCGGGAGTGTTGCCAACCCTATGGTCGTCACCGCTCCTTCGAAGGTCGATGTTCCTAGACCGAAGGCGTATAATGGTTCAAGGAACGCAAAGGAGATTGATAACTTTTTCTGGAGCTTGGAGCAGTACTTCAAGGCACTTAGCCTTGATGAGGGAAAGAAAGTCGATCATGCCTCGCTATACCTTGTGGACACCGCAATGGTATGGTGGAGGAGGCGATGCGACGATATAGAGAAAGGGACTTGCACAATCGATACGTGGGATGAGTTCAAGAAAGAACTCAAACGGCAGTTCTATCCCGAGAATGCCGAACACGAAGCCAGAGCCAAGCTTAGGCGTCTTACACAAAAGGGGAGCATACGAGAATATGTAAAGGAATTTTCCGAAGTGCTCTTGGAAATTCCTGATTATCCCGATAAGGAAGCCCTCTTTTCTTTTATGGATGGCCTACAACATTGGGCCAAGCTCGAGATTGAAAGGCGTGGTGCGCAAGATCTCGCCACCGCGATTTCCATTGCCGAATCTTTGATAGAGTTCAAAAAGAGTGAGAAGCCAAAGTCTTTCAAAGACAAGGGTGGCAAAGGAAAGAGTGGGGGAGACTACCACCAACCCAAAGAGAGCTTCCATAAACATGATAAAGGAAAGAGCACCAAGGATGACAAGGGTGGTAGCAAGTTCATAATCAAATGCTTCTTTTGTGATGGGCCGCACAAGGCAAGGGAATGCCCGAAGAAGGCCAAGCTATCCGCCCTAGTTGAAGAAAGGGAGGAACATCATCAACGTGAGGAGACGAGGGTGGGATCCCTACAACTCCTTAATGCCATCAAAGCTAAAGTCGAAGTGCCTAAATCTGAAAAGAAAGGCCGACTATTTGTGGAAGCCAAAGTAGGCATGCATACCGTGAAAGCATTGGTGGACACGGGAGCAAGCCACAACTTCCTTGAAGTAAAGGAAGCCGATCGATTGGGCATCAAGTACTCCAAGGAGAGAGGATGGCTTAAGGCAGTTAATTCGGAAGCCAAGTCTACCTTCGAAGTTGCACGTGGCGTGGAGGTAAGTTTGGGAGAATGGCATGGTTTTGTAGACTTTTCCGTTGTTCCTATGGATGATTATGCCATTGTGTTGGGCATGGAGTTCATGGACCAAGTCAAGGCCGTGCCCATTCCTTGTGCCAACACAATGTGCATATTGGAAGAAGGCAATGCTTGCATGGTGCCTTTAGCGAGGGAAGCAAGTCTACAAGCCAAGCAAATTTCGGCCATGCAACTATCCAAAGGAGTAAAGAAGGCACAACCCACCTTCCTAGCCACATTAAAGGAGGAGGATGACATGCCAAAAGATGATGTACCTAAGGAAGTCTCCCATGTCCTTGAAGAGTTCAAGGATGTCATGCCCCCCGAGTTGCCAAAGAAGCTCCCACCTAAGAGAGAGGTGGATCACAAGATCGAGTTGGTTCCTGGTGCAAGCCCACCAGCCGCAGTTCCCTATCGAATGGCGCCTCCCGAGCTTGAAGGATTGAGGAGGCAATTGAAAGAATTGTTGGATGCTGGGTATATCCAACCTTCAAAGGCCCCATATGGCGCACCCGTGCTATTCCAAAAGAAGCACGATGGGTCACTTCGTTTATGCATCGACTATAGGGCACTTAACAAGATAACCATAAAGAACAAGTATCCCATTCCATTGATCGCGGACTTGTTCGATCAACTTGGTGAGGCGAGATGGTTTTCAAAGCTTGATTTGAGATCCGGCTATTATCAAGTGCGGATTGCCAAGGGTGATGAGCCAAAGACAACATGTGTTACAAGGTATGGCTCCTTTGAATTTCTAGTCATGCCCTTTGGACTCACAAACGCCTCCGCCACATTTTGCACCCTTATGAACCGAGTCTTCCAACCCTTCTTGGACAAGTTTGTGGTGGTATACTTGGATGACATAGTCATTTATAGCAAGACATTGAAGCAACATGTGGATCATTTGCGACAAGTCTTCCAAGTACTACAGGAGAATGAATTGTATGTCAAGAAGGAGAAATGTGCCTTTGCGCAACATGAAGTTATGTTCTTGGGGCACATCGTGGGCGGAGGCAAATTGCGCATGGACAAGTCCAAGGTGCAAGCTATCATCGATTGGGAGCCACCCAAGAAGGTAACCGAACTACGCTCATTCCTTGGCCTTGTCAACTATTATCGAAGATTCATTATTGGCTATTCTTCCATCGCCGCACCCCTCACCGACTTGTTAAAGAAGAACAAAGCATGGAATTGGGATGAGAAGTGCCAAAGAGCATTTGAAATGCTTAAGGCAAAAGTGACCGAGGAACCCGTCTTGGCCCTTCCCGACCACACCAAGCCATATGAAATTCATACGGATGCTTCTGACTTTGCACTTGGTGGGGTTTTGATGCAAGAAAGCCACCCAATTTCCTACGAAAGCCGAAAGCTAAACGATGCCGAGAGACGCTACACAGTCCAAGAGAAAGAGATGACTGCGGTAGTGCATTACTTACGGACTTGGAGGCATTATCTGTTGGGGTCTAAGTTCGTAGTAAAAACCGACAATGTTGCCACAAGTTATTTCCTCAAGCAGAAGAAGTTGACACCAAAGCAAGTAAGGTGGCAAGCTTTCTTAGCAGAATTCGACTTTGTGATGGAGTACAAGCCGGGCAAGGCAAACTTGGTGGCCGATGCACTTAGTAGGAAGGCCGTCGTAGCTGCCATCACAAGTCCAACATTTCCATTGGTGGACCGAATTAAGGAGGGACTTAAGCAAGACCCACAAGCCAAGAGTTTGGTGAAGTTGGCAAGTCAAGGGAAGACACGCCAATTTTGGCTACGATATGGGGTGCTCACCACCAAAGGAGATCGTGTATATGTGCCAAAGTGGCAAGGCTTGAGAAAGCAAATCATTAAGGAGTGTCATGATTCACAATGGGCGGGTCACCCTGGAGTTAGGCGCACGTTGGCACTTGTGGAGCGTGCCTATTATTGGCCCCAAATGAGGGACGACATCGAGCTATATGTGAAAACTTGTCTTGTATGCCAACAAGACAAGGTGGATCAACATCAACCGGCGGGTCTATTGGAGCCATTGCCCATTCCGGAGAGACCTTGGGAAAGCATCTCCATGGATTTCATCACATGTTTGCCAAAGTCCGATGGTTGTAGCAACATTATGGTGGTGGTTGATCGATTTAGCAAGTATGGGGTGTTCATCCCCGTGCCTACAAAGTTCACCGCCGAAGATGCTGCACGATTGTTTTTCAAGCATGTGGTGAAGTATTGGGGCATACCAAAGACAATTGTGAGTGATCGAGACACCCGTTTCACCGGTAGATTTTGGATGGAGCTATTCAAGCTAATGGGGTCCGAACTTAACTTCTCCACAAGTTTTCATCCCCAAACCGATGGACAAACGGAGAGGGTGAATGCCTTGTTGGAGTTGTATTTGAGGCACTATGTGAGCGCCAACCAAAGAGATTGGGCAAAGTTGCTTGACATAGCCCAATTTTCGTACAACTTACAAAAGAGCGAGTCGACAGGGGCTAGTCCATTTGAGATAGCAACGGGGCAACAACCAATGACTCCTCATACATTGGCCATTGGCTATAAGGGTCCTAGTCCATCCGCATTCAAGTTTGCCAAAGGATGGCATGAGAAGGCCGACATGGCACGTGCCTATCTAACAAAAGCCTCGAAGAGAATGAAGAAGTGGGCCGATGCGAAGAGAAGGCATTTAGAGTTCGAAGAAGGAGACTTAGTGATGGTGAAGCTCCTTCCACATCAAAATCGAAGATTTGCCAAGGTCCATAAAGGCCTAGTGAGGCGCTATGAGGGCCCATTTCCAATCGAGAGGCGTATTGGCAAGCTAGCCTATCGCTTGACCTTGCCCTCACATTTGGAAATGCATCAGGTGTTCCATGTAAGCTTGTTAAGGCCATTTCATTCCGACAAGGAGGAACCAAACCGAAGCGAGTCAAAGAGAGCGCCTACGGCCATCACAACATCTCCCGAACGTGAAGTTGAGGAGATATTAGCCCATCGAGCTATTCCAAGAAGAGGCTCCCATCCAAGCTACATTGAGTACTTTGTCAAATGGAAGGGATTACCCGATAGCGAGGCAAGTTGGGAGCATGAACTTTCACTTTGGGCTTACAAGGATGTGATCGAAGCATACAAGGGGGACGCGACGAGGACGTCGCCAAATTGAGTGGGGGAGAATGTCACGCACCGCAAGAGGTTCTTCTACAATCCTCCACCAAAATCAAGAAGCATGTGGAATGTTCTAGAATTCTTCTAGAACATTGTAGAATTGTGTACATAAATCTAGATATTTCTTTATGTATGTAGAATTGAGTAGAATAATCTAGAAGATTAATGTACACCGTATGATCAAATCGATCTTGGTCGTCCATTGGGGAGGTGGAGGCCTATAAATAGCTTAGTTGAGCTCATTTGTAACCATCCAAGAGTTTTGTGCAATACAAGCATTCTAAGCTTTCCTTAGCATTCTCCAAGTTCTTCTCCTTTCTTAAAGTTCTTTTGCATCTTTGCTTACTTGCTAGTTTCATCTAGCATTCGTAGGAGAGGCTGACTAGCATCCATTTGAGGAAAGTTTGCTAGTGCCGCACGGTCGTTGGCATCAAAAGACCAAGCCCGTGACAATATGCATGAGACACATACTTTATTTAATCACCCACTTAAATTAGAATCGTCGTAAACCCGGTCTCTGATACCAAAAATTGTAACACCTCCTTACCCTACTAATAATAGCATAGTAAGAAAATGCTACCAGACTCTTGTTTTCTTGTCTACTTTGCTTAATACAATTATTTTATGTATTCTCACTTTAAAATAACTGAACACAAATTTAAAATATAATTTTTTTTTAAATTTTTTTTTGATATATACATATTTTATACCAATTTATGTAATTCATCCATTATAAACTATTTCATTTAAAAAAAATTATATACAAAGTTCTACTAATTAATATTTTATTTACAGACCTCAACATATAAGTATCATACAACATTAAAATAAAATTTGCTAATATGTTTTATAAAAGTTAATACACGAAAACAAAAATATCTTCAAATGTTGTTATCCATTGTCTGACGTTCTTCTCTTTCTGATAGCTACAATATTTATTTACTGACTACCTTAGTACTTGCACATGGAAAAAACTACATGCGCTAAGCTACTAGCTTAATGATGCTTGACAAAAAGTTAACATGCAATTGATAATATCTCACACATTCATACATTTAATATCAAATAAAAGAAATATCACAAATTTACCAGTAATAAATTGAACCAAAAATGCATTCTTTTGATTTTTTATACATAAATTTCTTTTACATATAATAATTATGTTAATTGTTAATGTTATTCTAATTCTATCTATTGTCATTAATATTAATATCACTATATCTACTCATTTTAATTATTCCAAGGTTAATCATAATAAGTAAATTTTATTATACCTTATTTACTTAAATTTATTCTCCTAACACTAATAATTAGAACTATCAGATAGGATATGGGGTATTATCTGCCAATAATTTTTAACTTAGTGTATGACGCTTATGTAAATTAATTCGGTACAATATGGTGTCTGCATAAATCAACTCAGCACATTTAATGCTTACATATGTAATCAACTTGGCATATATAATGCTTACGTAATCAACTAGGCATTTTACGTCTACGTATTAAAGAACTCTTTCTTTCCTACCCCTTATTAGCATGTCAATCTATCATTTACCCTAGTTTCTAGCTAGATATTTTAGGACTTGATTATTTTATCTCAATTTATTTAAGTAATCTCTTAAAATTCTATTATGGTCATAACATACATCAAACAATTATTAGTTTATAGTTTTATTTTCTCATTAATTTATGGGTTTAATGATTTATTTGAATTAATAATTACTCATAAATATAATTCATATTATATCATAAGGCCCAATTTAATTTACATGTAAAACTCTAGATTTTTCAATAGGTTTGTTCCTGGCAGATTTTATGCCCTATTTTGGATCTCAATTTGGGTCATGTTATCATCCGGATTTAATTAAGCAGACTTCTGATAGATTGTAACCATAGATCTTATATTTAATTTTCAATTTTAATCACCTAATTCTGATTGCTATAGAAAAAGTTATAGATATTACACTACCGACTGTTCAACTATTCCGAAATAGATTTCAAGTCCAACATTCATAGTCAATTTAAGCATAGTTAAGGTCAAAATCAAGCTTCATGTTCTTTATGAAAGTTTTATTCCTATGTCTTAAGTTTTCAACCCATTAAAGAACACAAAATTTTGAATTCCATAACTTAACTTATGAAATTTTTAATACATGCTGCTCCATGATCAAGTTTCCAGCAACACATCCAACAACACAACCATTCATTTAATTATGCAATTAACAAAAGATTAAACAATAAAATCAACATATTAAATTTTTTTCATACAAGCAGATACCTTATTAGTCTCTTATCCCCTTAATAGGCTTTTTCTTTTCCTTTTCCTTTCTTAAGCTTGTTTCTACCTTTGTCTTTAATTTGGCCTAAAACATTCATACATATCTCATTTAATTTCTCCATCATCTAATCAATTTCTCTTTGTTTCAATCCACCATCACTTAGGCAACCCCTTATTCATGTCTTTCCTTTATCATCTCTTAAATTTTTTATCATAAGATTTATATTTTTGCTAACTAGAATATAGTTTCTTATTTTTTCCAATTCTACAAACCCTAACTTCTTCACTTCTTTAATCAACTATAATTCTTCAATTCGAACTTTATTAATCACCAACTTAAATCTCAAATGATAAATAAAAATTAAGGGATTGAAGAAGAAAAACTCACCATGAGGAAGTTTCTCATTTTCTTTTTCTTTTTCTTTTTTCCTTTTTTTTCTTTTCTTCTACCCTTTTAAAGTGATTTCCTTCACTTTCTTGAGTTTTTTTTCTCTCTTCTACTATCTTTTCCTCTCTTTTGCTAGCTAAATTTGGAACAAGAACGGTGGAGACTTGGTGAAAAAGTAGTTGGCCATAGAAGATAAGGATGGAGAGATATTTTTGGTTGATTTTTATGCCTCATTAATGAGAAAGATTATAGGTTTAGATTTTTTTCTTAATTCACTTGATTTTTATGGGCCCCACCGCTCCTTAATCTCTTCTCTTATTGGTCTATTTTATTAATTAATCATAATTAATTTTAATCTTTGAATAATTCATCTTTTATCCCAGAATTTTCTCTTTTTACAAAATAACTCCAAACAATTCCATAAATCCCCATTTAGTCCATAGAGTGATTTTATTTTATCTAATTTTGTCACTAAATTTAATTTTTAATTAATAATATCTTTAATAAATCTCTATTAAATATTGTTATTTTTCTGTGCGTCCGGATTTAGACTCTGATCGATCTGGTGTGTTTGACTCGGTTATATGCGATCAGTGTCTAAATGACTGGACGTTACAACCATAACTAGTATGTACTTATCGGGTGGTGCTAAACTGTGGTGGCGAACTCAAATGTAAAAAGATACAATTATTGGAAGGCTTAAAATTGATTCTTGGGAGAGACTGAAGAATGAAATGAGGGATCAATTCTTTCCATGCAACACTTCATGGGTTGTTAGAGATGCACTGAAAAACTTGAGACAATTCGATATTATGAGGGATTATGTGAAGAAATTTAGTTCTTTGTTATTGGATATTCAGAGCATGTATGAGGAAGACAAATTGTTTAACTTCTTATCTGACCTATAACCTTAGGCACAAATGGAACTTCGAAGGCAGAGTGTGAAAAACTTGCTTAGTGCCTTTATTGTTGCAAATAGCTTGGTGGATTTTCGAGCTAATATGAATGTTGGTTCAAAGAAATCCAAAGGAAAAAAAAAGGATAAGAAGGATAGGAAAAAGAAGAATATGGATAAGGGGAAGGCCAAGATTGAAGGCTAGAGTTCCCAATCAAAAAATTATAAGGGAAATCAAGGTTGTTTCTTGTATAATGACCCACACCATGCAAAGGAATGCCCCAAAAGGGAGAAGATCAGTGCTCTGGTGGCTGAAGATGACAAAAACAGTAGGAGCAATGATTTTGACAACCCTATTACAGTAATGAGTTGTAACACCCCTTACGCTTCCGTACATTCATCTGTATACCGAACGGATAAGAGGTGCTACAAAAAATAAAACTCTCCAAAATTACTTCTTTAATTTTAAACATATTTAATATAAGAAATTTTAAATATATACTAAAATATTATACATACACATTTTTTTTTATTTTTTTTATATACATTCTATAATGAAATTTAAAAACTTATATATATACATATTAAAATATAATAAAAAGACCAACCCACTCTGGGTGGCTACCACTGCTACTGCTGTGCTCCATAATGCGGTCCCCAATCAGTGTATCTATCTACAAATCAGGACACTCTCTGCTACTTTGGTAACCTACGCGAGAGAAAACAAACTATCGTGCTGAGTATATAACTCAGTGGTGCAAAAACTCTTATAATAATAATAATTAAAATAAAACATATATTTAAAATGAAATCAATTCAAAATTTATGTCTTTTTCTGTAAATACCACAATACAATATTTTTATAATTCAAATATCGTTGAGTTCTTAATAATATATTTTTTATATACCCACATATTATAACATCCTAGACTTGCTCCTAGGGAATCAAAGGGGTATCATATTACATCCCAACTTAGGATCCACAGAAATGCACAAGATCCAAATGTAATATGACTCAGCCCACATAAATGCACAGGACTGACAATTGTATCAGGTGATCTACAGAAATGCACAAGATCACAATATTTATTGGTCCACAGAAATACACAGGACCATAATTTCTACACTATTAGCATGCCAACAATACCCTAGTTCACGTCTAGGCTAACATGTGGGAAAAATTCTCATATTAATAGTTCACTTCATTTTTCATAAAATTAATAAATATTCTTTCAATACCAAAATAATTATTATCATAAATAATTTTTAACATTTAAATTTTCTGAAATACAAAAATATTTTTTTCAATACAATAATTGAAAAAAATTCCAATTTTCACATAAAATATATTTACATGACTATTATTAGAAAGGTAATTGCACTAACCTTTTTACGCTTTGCCGGTATCCACCGGCTCTTTCCCTTTATCTCGGGTTGGTGCCTAGTCAAACATTGCGCCTAGAGATAAAAAAAATTTTATTAGCTATTAAACCCTTTACGACATAAAATCTAGCAAAATTTAAATTTTTCTCTCTCACGAATATCAAGATCCTATAATTTAATATTTTCTTATTATGCATGTTTAATGCATAAATTCCGGCTTTCCGGTGCGATAAAAAATTCAAATATTAATTTTTTTATATTAATTTATTTTTTTTATTTTTCTGCCTCCAAAACTTTTTTTCTCCATTTATTTCTTTTATTATTTTAGTGTCCATTTCCAATTCAAGAATTTCTATTAATTCAATAAATACTCTAAAAATTCCAAATAAATTCCTATCATCACTCTAACTCATTTTCTTTCATTTTGCATCATCAATTTCACCAAAATAATATTCCACAACTCCCAATAAATTTTTTCATAATGTAGCTAAAAATCTAAAAATTCCCCAAAAATCCTATTAAATTTTTTTTCCATCCCAAAATTTATTTTCTACTTCCATACACTCCAATTAACTCCATTAGCTTCAATTTAAGGCAAATTTCCTCCAAAATAATTTTTCCAAAAATTTAACCATAATTATGGAAATTCTCTAAAAATTCCATAAATATTTCTAAAATTTATTTTCATCAATTATTCACTCAATCCATCATCCTCAAGACTTATTCTCTTCATTTCCTATTTTTCTCTAATTTTTCAAGATTTTTGCCATAAACCCTAATATTTCCATCAACCAAATATCAACAAAATCACACCACAATTCAACAAATAATTATGGCAATAATTAAACCAACAAAATCACATAGAGAAAGGAACAAAATCTCACCTTCTTCAAATGGGTATCAAGAATTTTTTTGATTTCTTTTTTTTTTTGCCAAAATTCCACACTTTATCTCCTTTTCTCCACACCAATCTTATTTTTATCCTTTTAATTGGTTGAATAATATGCTTTGAAGAGGGAAAATTGAAAAAAAAAATTGGAATTGGAAGCTTGGTGGTTCGGCCATGGAGGAGAACAAAGAAGAAGATGGGAAATTGTTATTTTGAAGAATTTTTAATTAATTTCCTATATATATACTCTAATTAAATTAATTAATCCTAGTTAATTCTTTAATCAACCTCCTCATTGGCCAATAGCATAATTAATTATCCCATAATATTGACACATGGCCCAATCACATTTCCATTAATTTTGACTTAAAAAGTTTCCAACCAATCAAATATTTTCTTCATTTTTCTTCATAATTAATTTTATTTCTCCAAACTTCAACCTCTAAACAACTCAATTTCATCAAATTAAATATTCCAAAAATTATAAAATAATTTTCTCTTTGAAACGGTCTCTTCGATTTTGCAAAATGACTACCGGTGCAAAAATTGAGTTTTTACGGGTTAATTATTTTTCTTAATTTGGCCCGTAAAAATTCATCCGTCATCCGATTTCTAATTTATCAGTTTTAAAAATCTTAAAATTAAATTTCGATCACATCGACTCCATTGTGATCGTGATCGTATTTCTCTAGCTCCTTATATGAAATATCAGACTGTAAACTTGTATTAAGGATCCTATTTCCACAATTCAAACCCTTAGCCTTAAAATTTCACCTTATAACTTCACCTATGACCTTAAAATAATATTTTTCATATTTTGGTATGCTTAAATTATAATTTCACTATCGAGCGAAAAACCCAAATTTTGGCCCGGGCTGGCATCTCGATTTGCGTGCATAACACAAAATTGCATTGTTTTATTTGATAAAATTTCTATTCATTTAATCATATTAATATAATTAAATTTTTATGTATTTATCTGTATTTAGAATCCGATCATACGTCTCTATACTGCAGTATAAACAATCGCAGTACACGTATACGGTCAGGGTCTAACTCGCGGATGTGACAATTCTCTCCCCCTTAAAAGATTTCGTCCACGAAATCATACCTGGTAAGTCATCACTGAATAGTTATGGATGTTGGCTCCTCATTATCTCCTCACTTTCCCATGTCGCCTTTTCAGCTGAATGTCTCCGCCAGAGGACTTTCACTAGAGGTATCTGCTCATTCCATAGTTGTTTCACTTCCCTAGCTAGAATAGCTATTGGTTCCTCCTCATACGATAAATCTGGTTGTACCTCAATTTTCTCTACCTGAATGACATGGGCTGGATTTGATATGTACCTTCTGAGTATCGACACATGAAATACATTGTGAATTTTCTCCAACTCAGGAGGTAAAGCCAACCTATAGGCTACTGGTCCCACTCGCTCAATTATCTCAAAAGGCCCAATAAATCTGGGGCTCAGCTTGCCTTTCCTTCCAAAACGTAGTACTTTCTTCCAAGGAGATACCTTCAGGAACACTTTGTCACCAACCTCATATTCGATGTCTCTGCGTCTCAAGTCTGCATAAGACTTCTGTCTATCACTGGCTGCTTTAAGTCTATCTCTGATAATTCTAATCTTCTCCTCTGTCTGTTGAACCAAATCGGGTCCCATTATCCTTCGTTCACTGAGTTTGGTCCAACAAATTAGAGTTCTACATTTTCTGCCATACAGTGCTTCATAAGGAGTCATGCTAATACTTGTCTGGTAACTATTATTATATGCAAATTCCATCAGTGATAAGTACTTATCCCAACTACCTGTGAACTCAATCACACAACTCCGAAGCATATCCTCAAGCAACTAGATTACCCGCTCCGATTGTCCATCTGTTTGAGGATGGAATGCAGTACTGAAGTGAAGGCGAGTACCCAAAGATCTCTGTAGGCTCTTCCAAAAATGTGAGGTGAATCTGGGATCTCTATCTGAAATGATAGACAATGGCACACCATGCAACCAGACTATCTCTTATACATACAATTCTGCTAATCGATCCATAGAGTAGTCCATCCTGACTGGTAAAAAGTGTGCATACTTCGTCAGCTTATCGACAATCACCCATACTGCATCATGTTTTCTTTGAGTCAATGGTAGTCCTGACACGAAATCCATAGTAACTCTTTCCCATTTCCATTCTGGTATGGCAATAGGTTGCAGTAACCCTGATGGCAACTGATGTTCTGCTTTTACTTACTGACACATCAGACATCTGGTAGTATACTCTGAAATGTCTTTCTTCATATCCGACCACCAATACTAAGGCTTCAAATCCTGATACATTTTGTTGCTGCTAGGATGCATGGAAAAAGTCGATTCATATGCCTCTTTCAATATCTCTCGTCTCAATCCTGAGTAGGTTGCATTAGAACTGGTGCCTCTGTCAATATAGTCTTCAACTGATCAAAGCTTGCTTGACACTTATCTGTCCACTCAAATTTAACATCCTTGCGAAGTAATCGTGTTATGGGAGCGGCTATAGAAGAGAAACCCTTGACAAATCATCTATAGTAGCCTGCTAACCTAAGAAAACTTCGTATCTCAATTATATTTCGAGGCGGTTTCCAATTGAGAATGACTTCAATCCTACTAGGGTCAACTCTGATCCCATCTACTGATACCACATGACCCAGAAACCCAACTTCCTCGAGCCAGAAATCACATTTCGATAGTTTAGCATACAACTGTTTCTCCCTCAAAGTCTGAAGCACAATCCAAAGATGTTGATCATGGTCCTCTCTATTCCTAGAATACACCAGGATATCATCAATGAAAACTACAACAAATTGATCTAAATAGGGCTTGAAGATTCTATTCATCAAATCCATATATGTTGCTGGCGCGTTCGTTAGCCCAAATGGCATGACTAGGAACTCGTAGTGGCCATACCGAGTCCTAAAGGCAGTTTTAGGGACATCACTCTCCTTAACCTTTAACTGATGATATCCTGATCTCAAATCAATCTTGGAGAACATCGCTGCACCTTTCAATTGATCAAACAAGTCATCTATCTATGGCAGTGGGTATTTGTTCTTCACTGTCACCTTATTTAACTGTCTGTAATCAATGCACAGTTGTAGGGTGTCATCCCTTTTCTTCACAAACAATACAGGCGCACCCCAAGGTGATACATTGGGTCTAATAAACCCCTTATCCAGTAACTCTTGCAACTTCATTTTCAATTCTCTAAGCTCTGCTGGTGCCATTCGGTACGGTGTGATGGATATGGGTGCAATACCAGGTAACAATTCAATGGCAAAGTCTATCTATCTATCCGGAGGCAATCCTAGTAAATCCTCATGAAACTCACAAACTGTAGGAATGTCCTGAAGCCTTGGACTTTCCTTCCTGGTATCCACCACATATGCCAAATAAGCTTCATTGCCCTTCCTAATCAACCTCTAAGCCTTCAAAGCGGAAATAACATTAGATTTCATCTTCATTCTAATGTCTTGTACCACTTTATCCTTCCACCCAGGCTTCTTAAAAATTACCTTTCTAGCGGCACAATTTACTACTGCCCCATGCCATACTAACCAATCCATCCCTAATATGACATCATATTCATGAAATGGTAATTCAATCAGATCTGCGGGATATAGCTCACCCTGACTCACTAAGGGTAGCTATCGGTGCACTCTGTTAACTCTGGCACTATGACCCAGGGGATTCGTCACTACTATATCAAATTCTAAATTCTTAACCTCTAAATGCTCCTCAGGCAATAGTGTAGTGCATATGTAGGAATGTGTAGACCCGGGATCAATTAAAGCATATATATCAAAACCAAGTAAATAGAATTTACCAACAATAACATCTGGGGCATCATGCTCCTCTCGTGCTCTCATAGCATATGCTCGGGCAGGTGCGGTGTCGCTACCCCCTGGGCTACTAACAGTCTCCGACCCAGCCTGCACTGATCCAATATGACCTCCCCTAGCCTGACCTCTGCCTCGGCCTCTAACAGGTACTAATCCATATGTAGAAATCGATCTTTCCTCTGTAGGCTCTGCACTCTGGTCTTTGTAGGGGCAATCCCTCCTGAAGTGGTCTGTCGCCCCACAAATGAAACAGGCTCCGGATGTCAGCCAACACTCACCAGCATGATATCTGCCACACTGCTGACACTGAGGGCGTGGAATAAATCTTCCCCCTATTGAACCTGGAGTATTGGCAACTAATGGTGCTGCCCTAGCAGACTGTCCTCACCAGGCTGATGTGCCTGAACCTCTAGATCCCCTCTGGAATCTGCAACCAGAAAACCTGGTCTTCTTACTAGTGGATGAACTGGTACCGGACTGAAAATATGGTCTCTTGGGGTGGCTCGAAACTACTATCTTCATCTCCTCAGCCACGGCCTCCTCAACTGCCTCAGCAGCAGTTCTCAAAGCAGTAAACTCCTTAATCTGTGCTCCAGCCAACCTAGCTCTAATAGGGGGTCGCAGTCCCTTCTCAAACCTCCTGCAACTATCAACCTCATCAACAATAATACCCCCTGCATATTTATTGAGTCGAGTGTACTCCTTCTCGTATTCTTCTACAGTCATATCCCCTTGTCTGAGGTCCAGGAATTCATGTCTCTTTCGATCAGTATAGGCCCTATGAATGTACCTCTCTCTGAACTACTCCAGAAAAAACCTCTAGGAAGGTGGATCAGGTGTCTGAAGGCGCTGTAATATTGTCTTCCACCAGTCATAAGCCCCCTCATGCAGTAGAGACTCTGCATATCTATATTTATCTCGCGATGTGCAATCCATCTGTCGAAACACTCTCTCTACTCTCTCTAACCAATATTCTGCAGCTGCCGTGTCATCCTCCCTGCGGCCACAGAAATCTGGAGCTCCCAATTTCCGAAGTCTCTCAAATCCCATCTCAGCAGTGGCTAGTCTGGCAAAACGCCGTAAGATCTCATCCATATCCTCTAACAGCTCCTCTCTAGCTGAACCCGAGACCGGTGCATGTCTCTCATGTCTATGTGATCTATCTGATCCACGAGTGGATACACTGCCCTCAACTGTCCTCCATCGTGATGAAGGGTATGAAGCATCAGTGTCAAGCGGCTCATAAGTATATGGGGTTTCTTCTCTAACCCTCCGCATTTTAAATCTATAACCCTATAAAGCACAACAGTGGCCCACATTAGAAAGCAGTAGCAGCTATATTTATACATTCAAATTATTTTTCAAAAATAAATGCATGAGTAAACAATCTTGATTCTACCCCTCGTTATCCTAGAATCGCCTAAACCACGCTCTGATACCAATAAAATTGTAACACCCCTTACCATTCCGTACACTCATCTGTATACCGAACGGATAAGAGGTGCTACAGAAAATAAAACTCTCCAAAATTACTTCTTTAATTTTAAACATATTTAATATAAGAAATTTTAAATATATACTAAAATATTATACATACACATTTTTTTTATTTTTTTTATATACATGCTATAATGAAATTTAAAAACTTATATATATACATATTAAAATACAATAAAAGACCAACCCGCTTTGGGTGGTTACCACTGCTACTGCTGTACTCCATAATGCGGTCCCCAATCAGCGTCTCTATCTACAAATCAGGACGCTCTCTGTTACTTTGGTAACCTACGCGAGAGAAAACAAACTATCGTGCTGAGTATATAACTCAGTGGTGCAAAAACTCTTATAATAATAATCATTAAAATAAAACATATATTTAAAATGAAATCAATTCAAAATTTACATCTTTTTATGTAAATACCACAATACAATATTTTTATAATTCAAATATCGCTGAGTTCTTAATCATATATTTTTCATATACCCACATATTATAACATCCTAAACTTGCTCCTAGGGAATCAAAGAGGTATCATATTACATCCCAACTTATGATCTACAGAAATGCACAGGATCCAAATGTAATATGACTCAGCCCACATAAATGCACATGACTGACAATTGTATCAGGTGATCCATAGAAATGCACAGGATCACAATATTTATTGGTCCACAGAAATACACAAGACCATAATTTCTACCCTATTGGCATGCCAACAATACCCTAGTTCACGTCTAAGCTAACATGTGGAAAAAATTCTCATATTCATAGTTCATTTTATTTTTCATAAAATTAATAAATATTCTTTCAATACCAAAATAATTATTATCATAGAGAATTTTTAACATTTAAATTTTCTGAAATACAAAAATATTTTTTTCAATACAATAATTGAAAAAAATTCCAATTTTCACATAAAATATATTTAAATGACTATTATTATAAAGATAGTTGCACTAACCTTTTTACGCTTTGCCGGTATCCGCCGGCTCTTTCCCTTTATCTCGGGTTGGCGCCTAGTCAAACGTCGCGCCTAAAGATAAAAAATTTTCGATTAGCTATTAAACCCTTTACGACATAAAATCTCTAAAATTTAAATTTTTCGCTCTCACGAATATCAATATCCTATAATTTAACATTTTCTTATTATGCATGTTTAATGCATAAATTCCGGTTTTGGTCGTCATCACGCTTTCCGGTGCGACCAAAAATTCAAATATTAATTTTCTTTTATAATAATTTATTTTCTTTATTTTTCTGCATCCAAAACTTTTTTTCTCCATTTATTTCTTTTATTATTCTAGTGTCCATTTCCAATTCAAGAATTTCCATTAATTCAATAAATACTCTAAAAATTCCAAATAAATTTCTATCATCACTCTAACTCATTTTCTTTCATTTTCCATCATCAATTTTACCAAAATAATATTCCACAACTCCCAATAAATTTTTTCATAATTTGGCTAAAAATCTAAAAATTCCCCAAAAATCCTATTAAATTTTTCTTCCATACCAAAATTTATTTTCTACTTTCATACACTCCAATTAACTCCATTAGCTTCAATTTAAGGCAAAATTTCTCCAAAATAATTTTTCCAAAAATTTAACCATAATTATGGAAATTCTCTAAAAATTCCATAAAAATTTCTAAAATTTATTTTCATCAATTATTCACTCAATCCATCATCCTCAAGCCTTATTCTCTTCATTTCCTATTTTTCTCTAATTTTTCAAGATTTTTGCCATAAACCTTAATTTTTCCATCAACCAAATATCAACAAAATCACACCACAATTCAATAAATAATTATGGAAATAATTAAACCAACAAAATCACATTGAGAAAGGAAAAAAATATCACCTTCTTCAAATTGGTATCAAGAATTTTTTTGATTTCTTTTTTTTTTTGCCAAAATTCCACCATTTATCTCATTTTCTCCATATCAATCTTATTTTTATCTTTTTAATTAGTTGAATAATATGCTTTGAAGAGGGAAAATTGAAAAAAAATCTGGAATTGGAAGCTTGGTGGTTCGGCCATGGAGGAGAACAAAGAAGAAGATGGGAAATTGTTATTTTGAAGAATTTTTAATTAATTTCCTATATATATACTCTAATTAAATTAATTAATCCTACTTAATTCTTTAATCAACCTCCTCATTGGCCAATAGCATAATTAATTATCCCATAATATTGACATATGGCCCAATCACATATCCATTAATTTTGACTTAAAAATTTTCCAACTAATCAAATATTTTCTTCATTTTTCTTCATAATTAATTTTAATTCTCCAAAATTCAACCTCTAAACAACTCAATTTCATCAAATTAAATATTCCAAAAATTATAAAATAATTTTCTATTCGAAATGGTCTCTTCGATTTTGCAAAATGACCACCGGTGCAAAAATTGAGTTTTTATGGATTAATTATTTTTCTTAATTTGGTCCGTAAAAATTCACCCGTCATCCGATTTCTAATTTATTAGTTTTAAAAATCTTAAAATTAAATTTCGATCACATCGAATCCATTGTGATCGTGATCGCATTTCTCTAGCTTCTGATCTGAAATATCAAACTGTAAACTTGTACTAAAGATCCTATTTCTACAATTCAAAGCCTTAGTCTTAAAATTTCACCTTATAACTCCACATATGACCTTAAAATAATAGTTTTCATATTTTGGTATACTTAAATTATAATTTCACTATCGAGCGAAAAACCCAAATTTTGGCACGGGCTGTCGTCTCGATTTGCCTGCATAACACGAAATTGCATTGTTTTATTTGATAAAATTTTTATTCATTTAATCATATTAATATAATTAAATTTTTATGTATTTATCTGTATTTAGACTTCGATCATACGCCTCTATACTGCAGTATAAACAACCGCAGTACACGTATACGGTCAGGGTTTAACTCGCGAATGTGACATGAGTCATTTGCAGGTATTGAATGCAATCTGATCAAATAAAGTTCCTTATAAGGGACTGATGTACATGAAGGTGACACTGGATAGTGCTGAGATTGTTGTTATGGCTAATATGGATGCTTCTTATAATTTCTTGGTAGAAAAGATGACTCAAACTATTGTCTTAACAATAACAAAATGCACTAATTGAATTAAAGCTATGAATTCGGTTGCTCGTGAGGTCACTGGTATGGCTTATAATGTCCTTTTTACTGTTGGTAATTGGGTTGAAAGAGTTAATTTCATGGTTGTTCCCCTTAGATGATTTTGATCTTATATTGCGCAATAACTTCTTAATGCTTACTAGAGTTATTGTGATTCCTCACTTATATGGAATATTTATAATGGATAGTTTGTAATCTTGTTTTGTACAAAGGGAATAAACCCTTAAGGTGATCCACAGCATACTTAATGGCTAATAACTGTCCATTGTAACTGCTTAATTGTAACTTGCTATATAAGGGCATTGTTGGCTAGTATTCAATTTAGATTGTGATCCATTGTAATTTTCCTTATTGTAATGAAGATAAGGTTGGGAGTTTTCCCATAATCTCGGTTTCTTGTTGCTTTACTCAATTTATGTGTATATTGACTCTTTTAACTTGTGTAAATAGTGTGTTTGTCGAACTTTGTGGGATCGTTTGGTTGCCTAGCGGGTTTTAGATTTCTTGTTGTTATTTAACTTGAAATTGGACCCTAAAAAGAAATCCAAAAAGAAATAAATAAATCCAAATCTAGAAAATGAACCCAAGGAAAAAAAATAAATCAGAGAAAAATTAGAAAGAAAAACTAGAAATAGCCACGGTGAATCCACAACTGCTACTGCAAACATCCTTCCAACTCTACCCATAAGAATGAACAATGACCAGTGACAAAATCATCGACCTCAGACAAAATCGACAACCGACAGCAAAATTGGCAACCGATATCTCCTATTGCCTTCAAAATCTCACTTCTCTCCTTTACCGCCTTTAAAATCTCAATTCAATGATAAAAAAGTAAAAATATATTAAATGATATATTCTAGATGGACTAATATATAGCACTTGGAGCAACCTAAACCACATGTCCGAATCTTATTAGTAAATAAACACACGTTAGTGTGTTCAATATATGTGACTGGTTACTCAATATGGTGTAATTTTGCATTTTAAAAGGGTAAGATTGACCAAAGAACGAGGTAAGAGAACAAAACGAACAAAAAACGATTTTAGAGAATAAAATGACAAATATGAACCATTTCAGAACTTTATATGATTTAAGCCAATTATAAATCACATCAAATATACTGGTCGAAGTTTTTCATTTTCTTCACCGATGAGATTATTGAAAATTGCATTTAGCATATGTTTAGTATATATAAGATTTCATATAATTGGTAAAACTCACTTCGTAAATTTCTTTTAAATTTTGATATAAAAAAACTAATATATTTATCATTTTCTAACTTCCACATCTAAAAGAAGAAGAAATATATGGATGTATTTATGCTAAACTTTAAAGAACTTTTATAGATGAATTTCACTAATTTTGCAAAATTTATTTATACCAAACATGGAATCAAGTAGAGAGAGAGAGAGATTATAATGCATTTTTGCAAGATTTTGAAAGTAAAAACAAAAGGGTATAAGCACTCATACATTAAAACTTTGGAAGAACTAGTCCTAATACTGTTTTGGGTCACTGCTACTAAGCACCCCAAAACTTAAAAGTTAATGACTCGAGATTGACAATCCAAAATCCCTACTGTACATTCTCACATGCTAGACTTGCTAACAACCAACAAGGTCTACCTAAAACAGAGGAACAAAATAAAATATATGTCCAAAACTGAAATAAAGTAGAAAAATAATTCTCATATGCTTTAGGTATCAAGAATCAAACTCAGAAGATGTATAGAAGTGTCTCTAATAGCATACGATGTTACCGTTACTCCCAAAAAATGGCTCAAAAGATATATAGAAGTGTATCTATAATTCTCCAAAAAGATTCAATCAACAAAATTTTGTATCAAGATCAAAAAACCAGAAGAAAATGATTGCTTCTGGAAAAGATTAGATTACTGGATGAGTATGTTCTCACCACAATTAGAGGACAGGCAAGCATGAATATGTGCCTGGTGCGAGTTTTTTATTTTAATATCTAAGAGTGACAGAGGCAGACAGAAAAATGCAGAAAAAATTCTGCACACTCCAGTATAGTCTTCTTTTATAACTGGCACTTACCATTCTTTCCTAATTACAATTGCATACCTCAATCAATCAGCATCTATACATTCCCTTTTCATTTTATTCCTACAAGCAAAACCGTGGACTTTTAAACAGTCTTAGAATCAATGTGAGAACAGTGGAGAAAGCATCAAAAAGCAGAAAGCTTCATTTTTTGAGATGCAGCTCCTCAAATGAATTGAAAGTTGTGTAATTACATTCTATGCCATTGATGAACTGTGTAGTATAAACTAGGCTGGTTCTTCCACCTTTGCTGCTTCTGTGTTATAATGTTTGAAGTTGAAAAGACCACTAAGTCCTCGTCCCTTGGCAAGCTGCTCAATTTCTTCGAGCCTGTGTTTAAGAATCTCAATTTCTTTGGACAGCTTTTCATCCTTTTGCCTCATTGTCTGAGAAAAAGTGATAAGCAGGTTCCATGAAATAGGAATACTTAACAAATGAATATTATCAATTAATAAATATGCAAATAGCGAACTAAAATGCAGTTATTTGATGAAGTAAAATTCTAATCATCTAGCCTCACCGCTAAACAACGAAAAACAAGTTAGAAAACCATCAATAACCAACCTTTTCGTCATTAGTTAAGTATATATGATCCCTTAAGGAAAAAAAAAACATGAAATACAATCTAATGGCAGATCACCAGCCTGTAAACTATTGTCTCATCAAGACAATTTAACTTGATTCATTTCAGAGCATTAAACACTTTCTTAAATGCCAGTAATCAGAGATATTGGAAGTATTTAATACCCCAAATAATCTTGATTTTCCTAATGCATTAAACAATAGGGAGTGCTGAAAAGTATAGACAGGGAAGTGATATAAAGCTAGAAGAAACAAGATGGTTATATTCTGATCACATAATTCATTATAGTGGTAACAACCGTAGATTATAGTTATACATTTCATTTTGGACTAATCAACCACCAAACCAGTGACCTCCCGCAAACAATATTACTCTAAAAAGATATCTCATCTGAATGGTTTGAATACTAATAACCATTTTTTAGAGTCAATAGTGAGCGTAGAAAATTATTATTAGATTCTTAATCTCTCATCTTTTATTTAATAACACCAAGCAGCATCCACAGCCCCATTCCCGAGAAGCATTTCATAGAATCATAAACAAGGAAATGCAAAATGATAAATTAGAAACAATATGTACATGACCTAATCTAGAAAGGATCTAGTCCCCCCTGTTCATTTTTTACACTTTGTGGATGGGTGAGGATCTATATTTATTCTCTAGTGAATATATAACTGTTCAAAAAATTACAGCTACTGGAATTTTTTTTTCCTTTATGTTTTTTTTTGTGGGGCAGGGGATTCTCTTGTGTGCCTTTTGGACTCAAATATTCATTGACTTTAGTCCCTCACAATAAAATAAAATCATTATCCTCATTTAGTTCCAATAATTTTTTTAGCCCAAAACAACAGAAACAAATAATTTAGAACGAAGAGGACACGACATTTGAAGAAAAAGAAAGACATCTATGCTCAAATGTAATTATCAAACAATGAAATACGAAATTCCTAAAACTTGGTATCTCAAATGACATTTAAAGAAGCCTGTCTTATTTCTCCTGCATAAAGATGAAATTGCCAACAAAAAAATTCAACTTTTTATTCCTATGAAAATAAAGTGGATAAGAACCAATTAATATATCAAGTTTCCTTAAAAAAACATTTCTGCATCAGAAAAATGAAAAGATTATTGCTTTCTTACCTCCAACTCATACCGGCGAGCTTCCTCCTTTCTGGCTTCTGATTTAGCACTCCTTTGCACCTCAAAAATCACAACAGCTCCTGCCACCTATACAAATAGAAAAAATGTGGCACCTGAATGATGATACAACAGATTGTTTTTTTTTTTTAACTACAGTTGAGGGTAAACAAACACATTTAATGCTTCACATTATTCCTTGTCATGTATAAACTGCGTTTAGCATTTAGATGAAGCGTTAACTTCATTCACTTAAATCCATCTAAAGCTACAAAAAATAATATTATAAAATAGCTGTAATGGCAAGATATAGGCAGTCACCAATCATAGTTCATCACATTTATGCTTCTGTTTTCCATTGTTATCATCATATAACATATAGAGTAGGCTGTTTGATATGTTATGCCTTTGTAGTTACTTTCTTTTCTGTAGATGGCACCTATTTAGTAAACATGATCAAGACCACTTTTAACAAAGTACATCTAGATTAGGAACCTCAAGAGTTCATCAACTAACCGGTACTAAAGTAGTCCAGCTGAGTGGTCTTCACAGTTTGTCACCTTTCCACACATATTATCCAGCACACGACAATGTTCTTTGTGGTGTAATATTAAGAAATAAAAAACTCCAAGGATTGCCTTTTGGAAATTCATGTCAGAAACCGATTCAACTCAAAATGTAATTACCAATGTTCTGGTCCAACTGATAGCTAGCCACACCCACCATAGAATATTGCTGGGAAAATCCAGACAATGTTCTTTCGCAGCAGATGGCAGATGAATTCAGCATGCTATATTAGGTACATATAACTTTACCCGGATCTCCCACCACAATAGAAAAACACACCTCTCCAACCTAACAAAATGGTAAAATCCTCAGAGGCGGAATAACATACTATTTGTCCAAGGCTAAATAACACATTATGAACATTCATTCACATTCACCAAGGCGGAATAATGTTCCGAGGAATTAAGGCCCTGGAATGCCCCAAGCTCAAACTAATAATTATATTCTTACTTCCCACTAATATTTCAACTGTGCAAAAGGAAATGGTACTTCAAACCACATCTTTGATTTAGCCTAGTGAACTGTTGGAGTATCCAAATTTCTTAAAAGTCTTCTCTTTCTTTCTGCAACTTCATGGGTAAATTAAACGGACGAAAATGCATTTACGTACCATCAACTCCCACAAAATAAGAAATGCACCAACACACAATTCACTGGTCATACAAACACAAAGGCAAATATTGAAGCTGGACATACGAATAGTTTCCCTCATAATCCAGAAAAAGGCCAAATTTCAAAGCAATAAAAGAGAAAAGAAAGGAATGTAACAGTACCGTGAAAACAAAGAGTTCTCCAATGAGATCAACAGCTGCCTGAACAGCTTTCTCTTCATTCAAAGGGCGTATTTCAACATCGGTTGCATGACTATAGATTCGCCGTTGCATTCTGGTCGTCAATCTGTGATTTGCCTGGTTCCAATAATCACATCATTACAACATCTAGAAATCATAAAGGAAAAAAAATTGAAATTTTTAATCACTGGCCAAATTCAACAAAAACATTACCCGTGAATGAAGAAATTATATGAAATAATGAAATGTGATGAAATGAGTAAGTACCTGGGCTATGCTGACGATGAGGTGGCGGAATTTTGGGTAATTGGCGGCTTGTTGCTTGAGCTTAGCAGCGAGTGGTTTGCTGAGTGTTCTGACGGCCAATGTGCCCAGCTTCAACAAGGGCAGCACCATAATAACCTCCTCCTTCTTAAGTTTTTGAGATATGATTTCTGCGTTTCTATTTGACAATAACTGAAAATGAACCACCAAATTGGCCTTTTTATTTGGGTTTTGTAACGGATCACATCGGATTGAACTGTTGCGTATCGACAATGTATTTCTTGGTGAAGAAGAAAAATTGGCTGCTGCGAAGGAGCTAAGGTCAAAGGTTGAAGATATGACCTTATGAATTACGTTGGGAACTTATTCTTTTGTTGCATATACATGCGCTGGAGAATATTAAAAACCAAAAAATATTCGTGTTTGGTAATTGATTGGTCGGTTTCCCTTCTCTTGCGCAGCCATTAATTTCTCTCCACGATTTTTAATCTAATTAGTGTTCTTAGTAATTTTCAAATTGCTGCTAAATTATCCATTCCATTCTAAAAATACTTTTTTTTTTCTAAAATAAAATAATTTTAGAGCTAACAGGAATATTTTAAAATGGAATGGGATAAAATGAACACATCAATAAGATAACAAAGCTTGCCATAATGAGTTTTTCAAAGAGTAAAATAATTTAATAGTACCAAATTTTGTATATGTGTATTAAATTGATATCTAAATTTTGTTTTGTATCAAATTGATACTCATACTTTAAAATTGAGTCAGATCATATACTAAAATAACATTTCCGTAAATTCACACGGATATGGACGCAACAATTCCAATGTCTATGTCTCCATGAATCCACTAAAAAAAGTTTTTGTATCATAATTTAAAACTCAATTTCAAAGTTAAATTTTGATACCAATTTGATATATATGTAAACATTTTGATACCATTAAATCATTTTACCTGAGTTTCAAATAAAATCCTAATAGTAAAATGCAAAGCCTGCATTGCCACTTTTCATGCCCATTTGAATTTGAATCATCACTCAATCAATCGGACTGTCATTAAATCGACCTAATCACAGTTTGGATGGTTCATCCAATTTTTTCATTATATATATATATATATATATATATATATATATATATATATATATATATATATATATATATATATATATATATATATATATATATATATATATATACAAAGCCAAAACGACTTTGTTTTGGTAAAAGAAACAAATCTAATGATTTTTTTTTCTCTTTTTACCCTAAATGGCATTCATGAAGTCTATAAGGTGAATAAAATTTAACTTCTTGCAATGGTGCAATTGGGCATCCAACTATGCCAGGTTAATTATATCAACAATCACTGAACTTTCTTTTGGATGCTTTAAAATTAGAAAATAATACTAAAATCATTAAACTTTGAAAGTATAAAAATTATTTCCAACCACTTTAGATACGTTGAGAGTAGAAATACTGACGTGATACATGATGTGACAGTCGGTTTTCGTCACATTATTGAACACGTATCATGTCAAATGCCAAATAGATGACACATAAGCAACTTCAACAAAATATTATGTCAGTTGCCACGTGACAAACTTAGTTAAAGAATGACGATACATCATAATTATTTTTGTGAGTGATCATTGAACTTTATTTCACTTATGTAAAAAATACTAAACTTTTTTCATTAAAAAAGTAAAATTTTATTTTTCATTCACTTAAATAACTTCTAACTAAATTTGATAAATAAACAATCAAAAATCTGAAATAGGAAGTTGATGTAGCACCAAATTTTGGTTAAAAAAATTGAATCTATTGTTCACTTTTTCAAAAATCATTATTTATTGTGGCTTTGGTAACTAGATTTTCCTAAAAATGTTGGATTTAAAATTGATTATTCTCATGTAACTGGTAATACTGGTAGAGTGATTATTGGTCGTGTTTGACCAACTCGTTTTACCTACTAATGTTGGTTTTCCTAATAATGTCAGATTGTCGGTTGGTTACAAGTTATTTAAGTGAAAAGAAAAGAAATTTTTTTTAAGAAAAAAAAATCTAGTAATTTTTATGGCAAGTGAAGCGAAAGTTTATTAACTACTAGTGAAATTAATCATGATGTATCATCATTCTCCAACTAGATCTACCATGTGACAACTAACATGACACGTTTTTTTAAGTTGCTAATGTGTCATTTGACGTTACACGTGTTCAATGACATGACGATAACCGATTGTCACGTCATTTGTCATGTCAATATTTCGGCTGTCAACTCATTCAAAATGACGGGAGATGATTTTTGTACTATTAATTTCAAAGTTTAGTGATTTTAATATTATAAAAAAAATTAATTTTATAGTAAATAATAGAAATTTCAATTGTCTTTTGTACAATAAACTCTCACTATGCCCTATGAAGGCTTAATCATTAATGAAAATCAATAATTTTTAAATTATCATTAGAATGTGAGGGGCAAAAGGCTCGGCTTAATCATCTATGGGTGACCAAAAAAAACATTGATAGAATATTTAGAACGACTAAAATTAAGCATGGTTATTGGGTAAGCAAGAAAATAGGAAAATATTATAAGGAAATAGAATTAGTCATATTGACACTTTACTATAACTCTGAACATAGTTAATTGTTTCTCATCAATTGGAGAGGCTTTAAATTCACAAGCAAAACTACTAAATACAAAATAGAGAGAGTAAGAGCGAGGAACCTGCACAATTGAATTGAGCTTGAGAAGTTCCAGCTAGAAATAAATAACAATTAGAGTATTTTCAATAGATTTTTTATTTGAGTTATACTGTTTATTTAAATAGTTATTTTGTAAAAAGAGTTTCTAATAAACTTTTTATTCTTAAAATTTAGAGTAAAGAATAATTTGAATTTTTTATATCTAGAGAATCAAACATCACTCTTTAATCTAATTGTAATTAATGTACATTCATTTTTTTTGGTTGATCTACCTTTTTATTAGTATATTTTAAAATATATATATTTTTCTCTTTTCTTATAATAAAAATCATTTACTTTTTTTATAAATATTAATTTATATGAAATAATCAAAAATGAAAGGTAAAATATAAAGAGTATATTAAATTTGTAAAAAAAGTTGTACTCTTTAAAGATGCTCTTTATCCTACTAATGATTTTTAAAATAAAGAACACTATTGAAAATACTCTTACTATCCATAAAATAATTAGAAACAAATCTAATAAAAAAATTGAAACAAAATAAAATTATTTGAAGAAACAAAAATAAACAACCAAAGCTTTATTAGATGCACCAATGATATTAGACCCAGTCCGGTCAAAGAACCGGATGTAACACCTAACTTCTTATATATCTATATATCGCATATACTGATTTTATATTGTTATTACTTATGAAACAAGATTAAATAAAATTCAAGTTTACAGCGAAAGTAATTTTTTTTAACTCATCTCATATTATCAACAATAATTTCACAGTCAATATAGAAACTTTAATTATAGCCTATAACATCACATATATTAATAAATGAAACATTAATTTGAATCCATATTATATATATATATATATATATATATCTTAGTACATATTCATTGTAATTATACATATGCAAGTATTCAATAATTGCTCTTTACTTATGCTTATACTTATTCATTTTATTTTGTTGTGACCAGGTTAAACGAATATTGTCTCGGATTTCCATGTGAACATTTGAATTTGCATTTGCATTTGCTAGCTAGTTTGATCATTTGTTTCATTTGCACATTTGTTGGATCATAGGCCTCTTCTTTTGCTTTGCAATATCGATTAACTAGTCACAACGCCTTTTAAGTCATTATGCTTATGCATTTGTACTTACATATTCATCAATCATTGTATCTTATCACATATACCATACATATAACATATATATACCTCATATGTCAACACATATACCATACATATACCACATATATACTTCATATGCAACACATATACCATATATATACCACATATATACCTCATATATCAACACATATACCATACATATACCACATATATACTTCATATGCAACACATGTACCATACATATACCACATATATATACTTCATATGCAACACATATACCATACATATACCACATATATACCTCATATGTCAACAAATATATCATACATATACCATACATATACCACATATATATACTTCATATGCAACACATATACCATACATATACCACATATATATACTTCATATACAACATATATACCATACATATACCACATATATATACTTCATATGCAACACATATACCATACATATACAACATATATACCTCATATGTTAACACATATACCTTGCATATACTATACATATACCATGTATATATATCATATGTCAAACATATACCTCAAATATACCACAAGTACACAAACTTATATGTACCACAAATGTCACAAATTATTCATCATCATATTTTCAAGGAAAAATCATCACAATCATATAAATCACATAGCAAGCAACATTCATATGCACTAAAGAATTCAATTGATAATTATACTACCTTTTTTTCCTTTGATTCCAACCCTTAACTTATTGTCTATCCCCTTCTTGTATATCTCCAATTTGTCTTGAGCCTAATATTGAAATATAATTGGTTAATTTATGACTAGAGAAACTTAATGTGGCTTAAACAAATTAATATACATTATTCATATCAATAATTAAAATATTTCCTATGAGGCAGTGTGACCTTATGGGACTGTTTTGACTATAACTTTTTTTGTACTTAACCAATTAATCTGATTCTTGTTCCTAATTAAAATTAACATATTTATATATAACATATTAAAATTTCAGACCAATTGGATCACTATACAATTTTTGGTAGAATTTCTAAACATGTTCTAATTTCTGTACATAACATATTAAGCTTAAATTAGTACCAAAATTTAGCTAAGACATATACCTATAACTTTCATGTTTTGATAATTTACAGAATATATCTGTAAGAAGCTCAAAATACTTAAACCATTTTCGGGACCTGTACAGAGCACTCAGTAGGCAGTTCAAATCATGGAACAGTCATGGTTTTATTCACCATAACTCAAAAATTACAAGACCTATGAACCTAAAATTTGGTATACAGATTCATAACACAATATCTACAACTTTTATGTTTTGAGTTACTTCAAATATTGGTTTTAACATACCCAAACCTAGCAAACGCAGTAGCTAACTTACTTAAGGTTCACATCCAGACCAGTTTTATTATGAAGAGGATATCTCATTATATACACCACATCTTGCAAAAATATTTACATATCCATAAATCTAAAATATAAAGGAACAACTTTTGTGTTTTACACTTCTTCAGTTTCGACCTCTAAGATCATCAAAACCGTAGTACAAAATACTGCCTATTTATGAACCCTAATCAATATAATCAAGCTTAACACAAATTAATTGTTTACTCACCTATAATCACCCTTGGTTAACCTTGTTGCTGTAATTTTTGGAGTAAAAAGAGAAGAAGATGTTGCCGGAATTCAAAAAAATGGAATGAAGCAAAGAGAAAGAAGAGGATGAGGAAGAAGAAGACGACTTTACCTAATAAGTTAAAAACATTTGTCTTCCTTTTCTCATTTTCTTTCACCCGTCCCTTTTTCTTCTTCTTTTTGACTCCTTTTTTTTACTTTTCTTTTTCTTTTTATTTTGTTGTATGCTTTTTGTTTTTTTTTTTAATTATTATTATTATTTTTATTTTTATTATCATCATACATACATATATACAGACATACATTCTTGTATACATATATACATTTACCCAATTTTACTAACCAATAATAAATAAATATATAATTTAATTACTTATTTTAATTTAATTAATCATGTCAAATTTTTATTAATTCAATCTAGTCTCTTTATTCACTTAAATATTAATTTCATGTCATTTTCATCTATATTATAAAATAGACATATACATTTCTATACAATTGTAAAATATTTGAAAATAAACTAATTGTATGTCATGAATATATTTAAATAAAAATGCATATTATGCATGTGTTCAAGTGATATATATATATGCAAAATATATATGCACAAATGAGATGCTGCAAAAATGCATATGAAAAAAGTCAAGGATGTTATAATTATCCTTAACTCCTTTTAAAAATTTCGTCCTCGAAATTTAATACCTGGAAATAGGTGTGGATATTGTTTTTTCATATTTTCTTCTGTTTCTCATGTTGCCTCTTCTCATGAATGATTTCTCCATAATACCTTAACTAAAGGTATTTCTCGGTTTCTCAACTGTTTAGTCTTGTATCCGATGATTTCCACCGGTTCTTCAACATAACTCATGTCATTTGCAATCTCAATGGCTTGATCTTTGAGTACATGTGTAAGATCTGACCTGTATCTTCTAAGCATGCTCACATGAAACACATTATGAATCTGAGTCATATCTGGTGGTAAAGCCAATCTGTATGCTAGTTGACCAACCTTCTCAAGAATTTCGTAAGGCCCTATGTATCTTGGCTCAATTTACCTTTCTTGCCAAATCGGATTACTCATTTCAATGGAGATACTAGTAGAAATACCTTTTCACCCAACTCGTATTCCATCTCCCTTCTATGTTGATCAACATAACTTTTCTGTATGTCATGTGCTGCCTTTAGCTTAATCTTGACAACCTTGATTTTATCCACTGTATCTTGTACTATCTCTGACCCTTCAATGCACGTGTACCTTCTTCATCCCAGATGATAGGGCTTATGCACTTTCTGTCATATAATGCCTCATATGGAGCCATCTGAATACTACTATGATATTGGTTATTGTATGCAAACTCCACCAATGCTATATACTCATCCCAAGCTCCCTTGAATTCCATAGCACATGCTCTAAGCATTTCTTCTAATGTCTCTATAGTTCTCTCTGATTGTCCATCAGTCTGTGGGTGGAATGCAGTACTGAAATTCAATTTTGTTCCCAATGCATTATGTAAACTCACCCAAAAATATGAAGTAAACCGTGGATCTCTATCAGACACAATGGATACTGGAATGTCATGCAATCCGACTATCTCATTCACATATAATTTGGCCAAACTCTCAAGTGTACACCCCCATATGATAGGTAGAAAATGTGCTGACTTTGTTAACCTATCAATAATTACCCATATTGCATCATTTTTCCGTGGAGTTCTAGGCAATCCACAAACAAAATCCATCGTTATCTTTTCTCATTTCCATTCTGGCATTGGTAAAGGATGTATTTATCAACTGGTGCCTGATGTTCTATCTTAATCTGCTGACATGTTAAGCATTTGGAAACATATTCTGCTATGTCTTTCTTCATTCTTGGCCACCAGTAATGAGGCCTTAAGCTGTGATACATCTTTGTCATCCCCGGATGCATTGCATAGGGTGCATTGTGTGCCTTTTTCATAATTTCCTAACGTAAGTTCTCAGTGTTTGGAACACATATGCGTGACTTTAACATCAGTGTATTGTCTTGCAATTGAAAATCTTTACTGTTTTCCTGCCTTACTAATTCAATTTTCTCACACAATTGAGGATCTTTACTCTGTGCAACTTTGATCCTATCCTTCAATATAGGTCTGACCTGAAGAGCAGCAATCAATGATCCACCATCATGCATATCCAATTGAACATTCATGGACCGTAATTGAATCAGATATGGAAAAGATGATGCTTGCAAATGAGCTAAACTGCTACTGGCCTTCCTACTCAATGCATCTGCTACCACATTAGCTTTTCCTGGATGATATTCAATTGTACAATCATAATCCTTTAACAGCTCTAACCATCGTCTTTGTCTCGTGTTTAACTCTTTCTGTGTCATCAAGTAACCCAAGCTTTTATGGTCTGTGAAGATCTTGAATATCTCACCATACAAATAATGCCTCCAAATCTTCAATGCAAATACAACTGCAGCCAATTCTAAATCATGCACTGGATATGAGATCTCATGTGGTCTCAGTTGTCTGGATGCATAAGCTATCACCTTACCATGTTGCATCAACACACATCCCAAGCCTTGGTGAGAAGCATCACTTTATACTGTAAACCCACCTGTACCTGTAGGGATGGTTAACACTGGTGCTGAGGTTAACCTATATTTTAGTTCATCGAAACTCCTTTGACATTCAGGAAGCCACTTGAAAGGCACATTCTTTCTCAATAATTTGGTCAAAAGGCTAGCAATCAATGAGAACCCATCAACAAATCTACGATAGTATCCGGCTAAACCCAAAAAACTACGCAATTCTGACACATTCTTGAGTGCTTCCCAACTCACTATGGCCTTAACTTTATTTGGGTCAACCTCTATGCCTTTTTCCGATATTATATGTCCAAGAAACACAACATGATCAAGCCAGAATTCACACTTACTAAAATTTGCATACAATTGTTTCTCCTGCAGAGTCTGCAACACTGTTCTTAAATGCATCTCATGTTCCTATTTACTTTTAGAGTACACCAAAATGTCATCTATGAAGACAATAACAAAATTATCCAAATAAGGCTGAAATACTTTATTCATCAAAGCCATGAAAGCAGTTGGTGCATTGGTTAATCCAAATGGCATGACTAGAAATTCATAATGGTCATATCTAGTACGAAATGCAGTTTTAGGAATATCTACCTCAGCTATCTTAAGCTGATAATAGCCCGATTTCATATCAATCTTAGAAAATATTTGAGCTTCATGTAACTGATCAAATAAGTCATCAATTCTAGGTAAAGGATACTTATTCTTCACTGTCACTCTATTAAGTTGTCTATAGTTTATACACAATCTCATTGTTCCATCTTTCTTTTTTACAAACAACACTGGGGCTCTCCAAGATGATACGCTAGGTTAAATGTATCCCTTATCAAATAACTATTGCAATTGAGTTTTAAGTTCCTTTAACTCAATCGGTGCCATCCTGTAAGGAGATATAGAAATAGGTGCGGCCCCAGGCACCAAATCTATAGTAAATTCTATCCCCACGCACTAAATCTATAGTAAATTCTATCTCCCTATCTGGTGGCAATCCAAGCAAATCCTCTGGAAATACATCTGGGAACTCACACACTCCTGGAATATTCTCTAACATAATATCCTGAGTTCTTGTGTCTGTCACATAGGCTAAGAAAGCCTCACACCCTCCTTTCGCCATCTTAAAAGCTTTAACTGCTGAAATCAAACATGCAGGTACCAACTTCCTTTCTCCTTTAAACACAATTCTTTGTTTATCATAAGACTTTAAAATTACCTTCTTAGAAAAACAATTCACTATGACATGATGTTTAGTTAACCAGTTCATTCCCAATATTACATCAAATTCATGCAATGATAATAAGATCAAATCAGCTTTCAATTCAAATTTATCAATGAATATCAAACAGTCACGACATATCTCATTCACAACTACTACTGCTCCCAGTGGAGTACTCACATTTATATCAAATCCCAATGACTCATGGTTTTTATGCAGTTTGGATGCCATATGTGATGATATAAATGAATGTATGGATCTTGGGTCAATCAATGCAAATGCCAGTATATCATAAATGTAAATATTACCAGTAACCACTTCAGGAGCATCAACTGCCTCTTGCCTAGTCATAGCAAATACCCTGGCCTATGGAAAGGGTCTAGAACTCTGTCTCTCATATATGGTCACTCCTCTACTTACTGTACCAGTTTTTCCCCTACCTCTGCCTCTGACATGTGTCCCACTGGTAGTGTTAACCCTTGGTGTTTCAATTGTAGTCTCAGATACTCCTCTGCCTCTACTGGTCTCTGCTAATTTAGCTCTTTCTGGGCAATCTCTGTACATGTGATCTAAGGACCCACAGAAATAACAAGCTCCTGTGAGCCTTTTGCATTCACTAGTGTGTTGCCTACCATAATGAATACAAGTAGGCCTTTGTTCTGTATACTGACTTTGTCCTCTGCCTGGGTAAGAGAAAGTCATGCCTCAACCTCTAGAACTGGAGTACCCACTTCTATGGCCAGACTGGCTCGACATATATCTGGCTTTCTTTCCATATCCTCTACTAGACTCTCCAACAAACTCTTGTGACACCCTTTTTACTTGTGGTTGTCCAGCTTCTTTCATTAACTTTTCAGCTCTAATTGCAGCAGCTCTGAGTCTGGTATAACTATCAAGATCAGTAATTGTGATTCTATTTCTGATTTCATACTTGAGGTCCTCTTCAAACTTTCTGCATTTGTCTCTTTCAGTAGAGACCATGAAGGTGGCATAATGGGAAAGTTTATTAAATTGTATTTCATACTCCGCAACAGACATGTTTCCCTGTTTTAGATTCAGGAATTCCTTTATCTTCTCATCTTTATATGCCTCAAGCATGTAATTGTTATGAAATTCCAAGAGGAAATCATTCCATGTCAGAACTGATGGTTGTGCATCACTATCGGAAACTGTCTCCCACCATTCATAAGCATTGCCTTGAAGCAAAGATACCGCATAATCAAACTTCTCCTATGGAGTGCATCTCATCATATTCAATACCCTCTGTGTCCTTTAAGCCATGTTTCTGCTTCAACTGGATCAGTCGAGCCATAGAAATCAACTGCACCCTGTTTTCTTAGCTTATCATATCGTCTTTCCCTATACATTGCAGGACCATGCACTTCCTGTTCTGGGTTTTCATAAGGTACTTCGACATGTGATGATTGTGATGCATGTGCAGGAGCCCTAGCTTCTGGTACTGGTTGATCTCTATGCAAATGAGGCGATGCCTCATGAGAATGCATTTCAGTCGACCTCTCTCTTCTTGGTGAATCATGTCTTATGATGACCCTAAAAAAATGAAATTATGTCACTACATAATGTTCAACACATATTATACATATGTTATCATGCTTATATGCATATGCATGTTTCCTTAGAACATATTCCTCCTCTGATACCAAAAATGTAACACCTAACTCCTTATACATCTATATACTGCATATACTGATTTTATATTATTATTACGTATGAAAAAAAAATTAAATAAAATTCAAGTTTACAGCGAGAGTAATTTTTTTTAACTCATCTCATATTATCAATAATAATTTCATAATCAATATATAAGTTTTAATTATAGCCTATAACATCACATATATTAATAAATGAAACATTAAGTTGAATCCATATATATATATATATATATATATCTTAGTACACATTCATTGTAATTATACATATGCAAGTATTCAATAATTGCTCTTTACTTATGCTTATGCTTATTCATTTTATTTTGTTGTGACCAGGTTAAACAAACATTGCCCCGAATTTCCATGTGAACATTTGCATTTGCATGCTACCTTGATCATTTATTTCATTTGCACATTTGTTGGGTCATAGGCCTCTTCTTTTGCTTTGCAATGTCGATTAACTAGTCACAACGCCTTTTAAATCATTATGCATATGCATTTGTACTTACATATTCATCAACCATTTTATCTTATCACATATACCATACATATACCACATATATACCACATATGTCAACACATATACTATACATATACCACATATATACTGCATATGCAACACATATACCATACATATACCACATATATATACTTCATATGCAACACATATACCATACATATACCACATATATATACTTCATATACAATACATATATTATACGTATACCACATATATTATACATATACCACATATATATACTTCATATGCAACACATATACCATACATATACCTCATATGTTAACACATATATCTTGCATATACTATACATATACCATGTATATATATCGTATGTCAAACATATACCTCAAATATACCACAAGTACACAAACTTATATGTACCACAAATGTCGCAAATTATTCATCATCATATTTTCAAGGAAAAATCATCACAATCATATAAATCACATAGCAAGCAACATTCATATGCACTAAAGAATTCAATTGATAATTATATTCACCTTTTTTTCCTTTAATTTCAACCCTTAACTTATTGTCTACCCCCTTCTTGTATATCTCCAATTTGTCTTGAGCCTAATATTGAAATATAATTGGTTAATTTATGACTAGAGAAACTTAATGTGGCTTAAATAAATTAAAATACATTATTCGTATCAATAATTAAAATTTTTCCTATGAGGCAGTGTGACCTTATGAGACTGTTTTGACTATAACTTTTTATGTACTTGACCAATTAATCTGATTCTTGTTCCTAATTAAAATTAACATATTTATATATAACATATTAAAATTTTAGATCAATTGGATCACTGTACAATTTTTGGTAGAATTTCTAAACATGTTCTGATTTCTGCCCTGTTTTCTGCCCTTAAGCAGTTTCAGGGTACTCATTTTGGTTCATCATAACTTATAATCTATACGTTATATTTTAATGAAAATTTACAGACACTTATATGGGTTCATATGGAACATTTTTCATGTTTACAAAATTTATCAATTATGTCTTTAAGATCTTCAAATTATAACAAATATTTTACTAGTCCAGAATAGAATTGACTTCCATACCAGTATGACTTCCAAAGGCCATAACTTAGTCTATATATAATATATTAAACTTAAATTAGTACCAAAACTTAGCTAAGACATATACCTATAACTTTCATGTTTTGATAATTTACAGAATATATCTGTAAGAAGCTCAAAATAATTAAACCATTTTCGGGACCTGTACAGGGCACTCAGTAGGCAGTTCAAATCATGGAACAGTCATGGTTTCATTCACCATAACTCAAAAATTACAAGACATATGAACCTAAAATTTGGTATACATATCCATAACACAATATCTACAACTTTTATGTTTTGAGTTACTTCAAATATTGGTTTTAACATACCCAAACCTAGCAAACACAGTAGCTAACTTATTTAAGGTTCACATCCAGACCAGTTTCATTACGAAGAGGATATCTCATTATATACACCACATCTTGCAAAAATATTTACATATCCATAAATCTAAAACATAAAGGAACAACTTTTGTGTTTTACACTTCTCCAGATTCGACCTCTAAGATCATCAAAACCGTAGTACAAAATACTGCTTATTTATGAACCCTAATCAATATAATCAAGTTTAACACAAATTAATTGTTTACTCACCTATAATCACCCTTGGTTAACCTTGTTGCTGTAATTTTTGGATTAAAAGAGAAGAATATGTTGCTGGAATTAAAAAAAATGGAATGAAGCAAAGAGAAAGAAGAAGAAGAGGAGGAAGAAGAAGACGACTTTACCTAATAAGTTAAAAACATTTGTCTTCCTTTTCTCATTTTCTTTCACCCGTCCCTTTTTCTTCTTCTTTTTTACTCCTTTTTTTTTAATTTTCTTTTTCTTTTTATTTTGCTGTTTGCTTTTTGTTTTTTTAATTTTTATTATTATTTTTATTTTTATTATCATCATACATACATATATACATACATACATACATTCATGTATACATATATACATTTACCCAATTTTACTAACCAATAATAAATAAATATATAATTTAATTACTTATTTTAATTTAATTAAATTAATCATGTCAAATTTTTATTAATTTAATCTAGTATCTTTATTCACTTAAATATTAATTTCATGTCATTTTCATCTATATTATAAAATAGACATATGCATTTCTATACAATTGTAAAATATTTAAAAATAAACTAATTGTATGTCATGAATATATTTAAATAAAAATGCATATTATGCATGTGTTCAAGTGATATATATATATATATATATATATATATATATATATATATATATATATATATATATATATATATATATATATATATATATATATATATATGCAAAATATATATGCACAAATGAGATGCTGCAAAAATACATATAGAAAAAGTTAAGGATGTTATAACAGAAGCCATAAAAGTCATATTAAATATTCAACTGAAATTAAACTGGTTAATATAAAATTTTTCAAAATATAACTTTTAACAATGTCCATACATAATAAAATAAAAAAAAAATTATTTATACTAAACTCGTTTCACACATAATAATATGTTTAAAATACTAATATCCATAATTCAAATTAATACATAACTATATTTAAAAATACATTCAAATATAATAATGTATATCTTTTATTTATTATTTTAATAATAATAAATTTGATTAATTTATATACTTTTAATTTTTTAATAAATCAAAATAAAAAATTTAAAAATTACTTTACAATATTCATCTCTCAATAAAAATAATATTTTTTAAATAGAAATCAAAATAATTTTAAAAATAATTTATATAAAATTTTTATCATAATGAATATTAATAATGAAAACACAAATAATCAATTTTTAATTTATCAATTATATATACTTCTTTTGCAAATACATAATCAAATATTATACTAAATTTAGTGAAATTAGCTAATAAATTGAATTTATGGGATGATTGAAGTTCCAAAATTTATATTAAGGGTCCGTTTGGTAAAATTGTTTTTAGAGAACAAAATTATTTTTAATTATTTTGAATTTTGAAGATTATTCTTGGAGAAAAACCAGTAAATAGATGTTTTTTCCAGAACCAGATTTAAGATTAACAGTTTATAAAAAATTGAAAAAATCAAACAATAAGATTTGATCATTTAAGATTTGATCTGTATGGTTATGAGGAACTAACCAGCCTGATTTTCTAATCTAAACTGATTTTAATAAAAAAAATTAGTATTTATCATTTAAGATTTGATCTGTAGAGATATTCCAAATTTATATGAGCAATCCTCTTTATTTTGTCATATTCTATTAATATATTAGAAAAACATTAAATTGTAGTGAAACAAAAAAAATTACTATTTATTTTTTGAGATTTAACCTATTGCACTATTACACTTAAGTAAAAGATAATTTTTTTTACTAAATGTAAATGCTTTAAAATTTAATCAAATGACTATATAGTTCAACGAAAATAAAACAAAATGGACTGATCATATAATTTCATATAATTTTTGAATTTCACAAGAATACTAGTACTATAGGTCAAAGCCTAGATAAATAACAATTTTCTCTTTTAACGATAGTGAGATGCCCATCAACATGCACACAAACAAATAATTCAAAAACCGGATGCAAGTAAGAAATATCAGACTATATCTGTGTGGACCCGTCTTACATGATATATATAAATATGTATAAACTGCGAAATGTCAAAATGACAGCCGAGCTTAGAAGCCATTTAGATTTTAAACAACAGATTCTTGCCCCAGTTTAGTACTTATGGGCTTTTTACTCAATCTAATCATATGACACCTATAAATTCTCTGAACTCCTCATCGCATGTACGTTTTCTCATTCATGGAAATCATAGGCTGGTTAATTTACAGATTCTGTAAAGAAGACCAGGGCAAACAAGATAAACAAAATTAGCAAAAATAAAATCATCATAATCTGCCCCTTCATACCAGCCTTCTTCATAACCATTGCCACTTTTTTCTGCATGCATCATATGTGAATATTTTATGTCGTCTGAAGAAGAAATAAGATAAGTGTTTTTCTCATACGAAGTGCGAAGAGAGTCACCTGAACAAAATCAAGACGATTTGATGTATTATCCATTTCCATTCCCAAATCGTCTATTATCTTTTCCTGAGGCACCAAAAGGTTTAGGTTTCAGCATTCAAGGTAGATGCTTTACAACAAAGAACAACCCACAAAAATCTAACCTGTGCAAGTAATTCTTCGTGTATGGTAAGCCCAACACCTCCAATTCGCTCCACACTTGCACTAAGCTCATCCAACTCCTCATCCTGTTGCCTGCAATAACCAACAACCATAAAGCTATTGAATGCATGCAAATAGAAAGCTAAAGGAAATTAAAAAGGCCTATCTTAATTAACACAAACTCATACTACATTTACTACCATTCTGAAGTCATCATTATGTCACTGCCCCAGCAACAGGACCTCTATCCCAAACTCAAAACTTTTAACAACAAAAGATCAAACCACTAATTTGAAAAAGGAAAAAATAATTAAGCACAAAATCCGGAATCTCGTGAGTCATTCTTCGTACAGATAAAAGGTACCAATCCTTTTTTCCCCCAGCATTAAAATTTCAATGAGGAACAAAAGGCCTATCTTAATTAACACAAACTCATACTACATTTACAACCATTCTGAAGTCATCATTATGTCACTGCCCCAGCAACAGGACCTCTATCCCAAACTCAAAACTTTTAACAACAAAAGATCAAACCACTAATTTGAAAAAGGAAAAAATAATTAAGCACAAAATCCGGAATCTCGTGAGTCATTCTTCGTACAGATAAAAGGTATCAATGAGGAACAAAAGGCCATGATGACCTTAACACCATAAAAAACAACTTGCATACAAATTACGACCTCTATTTTTTGGTACCTGGTATTGGAATTAAAAATTCCATTTTATTATCACATATTTATGTATCAAACAATCATGAAATAGCAAAGGTTCTATTTAGTCAATTAAAATGTCCCAAAAACTTCAAGAAATAGAGATTTAGCAAATTAAGAGGCACAAATTACACTCAAACAAGACTAGAATTATCTCTGAAACCTCAAGAAACTTCACCTGATTAACTCTTCAAAACTAGGCACACAGTTCATCTAATCCCACATCAAATACTTAAATACTTACAAAAACAATTTATGCAAGCGACTGCTGTTTTATATAGATATCAATTGAAGAACTTGCAGACAAAAGAGAGAGAGAGAAATAAAAGCATAAGAAAGATAATGTGAAAAGAATACCTCATAAGAAGCAATTGTCTATCTGATTCCGATTGTATAAAGTCATCATTTTCTTGAGTGTAGGGGTTGGGTTTCTCTATCTGATGAGCTCTCTGGAGCCTCATTAGCTCTCTGCGCATTCCATTTATGCTAGTAGTCCCATTACTATTCCCTGCTTTTCCAGCTACTACAGTTTTTTTCATGTTGCCTACCTGATAAAGTGATGCAATCCTTTAGAGAATCCATGAAAAGAAAAATGAAAACCTAGAGCTCACCTTGCATTACAATATAAGAAATTCACAACATAGCTAAAACTACATGCTAGATTAACAATTGAAGTGACCATGGTCACAGGGAAAAGCTCTTTATGCCATTAGCCTACTGATATTAGTGAACAACTCTCCCGAAAAATTGAAAAAACAGAACGAGAGAATTCATATTCCAAAAACCTTATCAATTAAAATGATAATAACCTGAGTGCGAGCAGTGCAAGTCCATCGCCTTCGCTTTTCAAGCTCTACATCATTAATGCCATACCAAGCAGGGTCTCTAGCTGCTACAGCAATTGTTTTGTCCAGTTCATCCACCTTCCTATCATGAAGAAAGTTTTCAGAGGTTGCAGACAGCTATTGAGTTGTTCAATTGAAAACAAAAGGTCATCAAAGCACATGCCAGATGAGTTGCTAAAATAATTATCTTAATTTATTAATGGCATTGTGCAGGAGAGCAACTAAATGGAATAGGTTAATCAACCCAAAATTGGAGCCAAACTATCTTCTAACTGACTATAAACTCAATCTAGACAAACCCAGAAGTTAATATACAACGGAGATCAGGAAAAGGGTGCTATAATTACAATATACAATATGGCAATTTCAGTTACCTGCCACTCGATGCTCTCACAACCAGCAATAAGCTCCTTTGTAAGATGAAACTGTTCTTCAAGCTCAGAAGAAGTCCGTTCCCATTGCTGAAAAGTAGACAGCAACTTGTCAATCTAACAAAAACATCAAAAGATGGGGGAGAACTAATTAATACAAATAGAGATCCAATTAGGGAAAAGAGTAATACAATTAGAATAATTCAAATGAAACTTAACAGATTCTTGAATCTCCTCCTTCACGATATAAAACGGATCTTGAGCCGAAGACATCCTTGTAAACAATACCTATAAGCTTTCCTATGTGCACAAAATAAGCATAAATAACAACAATATCAACCATATTAGAAACATGGAACACGGAATCATGACCCTAAAATATGATGAGAGGCTATTCATATATTTTCGATTTCTGGGTCTCGAGAGATTTGGGCTTTTAAGTTTTATGTAGGCTTTCCCTTGTTTTGGTTTGGTGCACTGTTTATTTTGATCTTGAAATGAATTAATTTTGCATATGATTCAATTTAAAATTAATGACCTAGTTTATCATAATAAATTCATATAATATAAGTTTATTGCTCTTTAAAAATACATAAGAATATATATTGAATTAACCATGCCTAGACTTGGCAATCGGGTCATGAGTTTGTTCATTTTCAGATTATCACTTTCGGATCAAGTTTAGATTTTCGATAGGATTAATCAAATGAATCAGCAAGTAAACCCATATTTTAAAGTGAAAATTCAAATGATTTTTTTCAAGTTCAATTTTGACCCATTCATATTTCATCAGATTTCGAGTTGGAACAAAAATTGTCATGATCCATATCCTATCATAGTGATAAAAATAATGTTTATGGTTGGATATTAAAATTCGAGCTAAGAAAAAAAATGTGATTTTGATGTTATAAATTCAATTACTCTAGTTAAAATAATGTTACTATGAAATTACAATCTTGTTAATTATAAAAATGAATTACCACTATATCACTTATAACTTAAAAAGTTTGAGGGGGATATGTGTTGGCAATTAGCCTTATATAGCTTTGTCATTGGCTGCCAATACCAAGTTCTTTCCATGCCTTCCATAGCGGAATACCATTAGTAAGATTCAACTGAATGATGGCTCCTAGTGTGAGGATGAAAAAAGTATTAGATATGCTATCCTTGGTCACTTCATAGAATTCTATACAATTGCTTCCTCTACACTAACGAATTTATTTTTTTAGCACATCAGATCTTCTATCATAAAAGATATTAACTCTCACCTCATCAATATTTTAATGAGAAAATTTTAGATAGATTTAGTCTATTAAATTAATTCAATCATAGAGCAATATGTATATAAATTTATTAATTATTATATTCATATTAATCAATGTGAATAAAACGCTTAAATTCATGTCACAATCTAATTGAATTAATTTACAGATTATATGATAAACTGAATTTATCTAAAAATTTCTCACATCCTAACATAAAAGGAAATCCAACGAGTAACTTTTGATCTCGGAGGCTGTAAAGCTCTATAGTTTCTCAGATTTTTTCAACAAAAAAAAAACTTAAGAGATAATGAAGGAAGATGCAGTCAATGTATTGTAAAGCTTTTTTTTTTTTTTCCTTATAATTACTTAACTCAAAAACCTCAACAAAACAAATATTGTCTTCATATCAAAAGTTCCTGACCCTAAAAACCTCAACAAAACAAATACTGTCTTCATATCAAAAGTTCCTAACCCTAAAAACCTCACCCATTTTTAACAGCCTTTGAAACTTTAGAAACAAAATCATCATAAAACCATCACCAATAGACTGAAACCCTCCATTAACTCCTAAATCTCCCCAAATCAATTTGCATTCATTTAGTGCTGAGCCATACAAGATAACATCCTTGGCTCACGAAATCTTTTGCACTCTCACAACCATAAGAAAAGGCTCAAATTTTAGTATGGTGTTCAAAGCAAATATTAGCAAAACTTATGATAAAGTTGAATAGCCTTCCTTGGAGATATGCTTAAAAGAATGGATTTTTGTGATAAATTTGTACATATGATTGTGCAACTTTTAACAATAATATCATATTCAATCCTTATTAATGGAAAACTATCAACTTGTTTTCACCCCATCTAGAGGGTTAAGACAAGGGGATCCTATATCCCCTTATATTTTCTTCATCATTGCTAACACTTTTTTTTTGTTTCCTAATCATGCCTTGGATAAAATGAATTTTGAGAAAAATTCTTAGTTTAAGGTTGTAAAAAATAATTTATAATTTTCTGGTAGAATTTGAAAAAAAAAAGATTTAGGGTTTTTATCTAAAGTATTTATAATTCTGTGGTAAAATTACTGATGTGCAGTGAAAATATGGCTGTGTCACTTGAAGTGGCAGACATAGTGTTGTGTGCTAACTTCAAGTGGTACAGAACCCTCAATTTTTTTTATAATTAATTCATTGTTATATATTTTATGTAAAACTAAAGTCCTATTGACGTTCATGAAAAACTAGAGTCAGTTCCTAACTAATACCAAAATACAAATCTAATATACGAAGTTATAGATTAAAAAAATCTATTTTTATGTTGGGTTTGCAAAGTGTTTAATGCTAAAGTCAGCAAGTGCCAATGGCCTTTATGAGTTGATCTTAATTTTAGTGTCATGGTAAAAACTATTTCATTAATGGCATTCTTTTAATTGACAATTTAAAAAAAAAATTATTAAAAGTTGTAAAGGTCTATTTCTTTCCCACTCAACAGCAATAAAAACAATTTATGTTAATTGTACGGGTGGTTGGGCATCAATTGGACTAACACACAGATACTATACGTCAATCTAAATGGTGTACAACCATTTTACTGGTCAATTTGATCAAATAATTACTCTAAATCTAGAATTTTTTAAAAAAAATTAGGGTATATTGCAATTTTTTTCCAATTACAATAAACTGAGAATTTTTCTAGATTTTTGAAAGGAGTCCAATTGAATAATAGATGCTTAAAACTTCCAATCTCCTTTTTGCAAATGACACTCTTCTCTTTGGTAAAGTGAGCATCATAAGGCATGCACACTTTCTTTTATGCTCAAAGCTTATCATGTTGCTTTAGGTTAAGTCATCAACCTAAACAAGTCTAGTGTTCTCTTTAATAGCAATACGTCCGATTGGAGTCGTAAGGAGATCCTTATACTCCTCAATATGATAGAATTGGCCAGCTCTGATAAGTACTTAGGCCTTACCTTCATTTAGGGTCGCTCCAAAAGAAATGCTCTTATGTTTCTCAAAGATCGTTTTGTCTAAAAAGCTCAAGCTTGAAAACACAAGCTCGTTTCTGATGTTGGAAAGAATATCATGATTAAGGTAATTTTAACAACCATTCCACTATACACCATGTCCATCTTTCAACTCCCATCATCCTTTAGTTAAAAAGTTAACGGGTATGAGTTGCCTTTAGTGGGGCAGCAATCCTGAAAAGAGAACAGTGACATGGGTTAAATGGGACAACTTAATAAAATCGAAACAAGTTGGAGGTATGGGCTTCAGACTTATCCACTTTTTAACATAACTGATCTTCTTATCAAATAGTGTTGGAGAATGATTATGAATGAAAATTTCTTTTGGGTTAAAGTCATGAAGGGCAAGTATTTTCCCAAGTTTATGGGGAGCCTTAAGAGAAAAAATATCATCTTGGGCATGGTAGAGTTTCCTTAATTAGTGTTTAGGATCATCTCAAGAAAGGAACTCAAAGAAACATCATGAATGGGAAGGGCACTTTGATTTGGTCAAACCCTTGTGTCCTTGGCCTCCCAAATTTCAAAGTTGAATCTACATCCATTGCTGATAGAGAAGTTTTTGATGTGGTTGATCTTATGAACTCTTACAACCGCACATGGAACTTCCAAAAGCGTAACTCTCTTTTCTTTCCACATGAAGTCTATGTCATTTCCTGCATCCAAATAGGCCCACCGAAGATCAGTAACAAGACTGTTTAGCATTCAGATACGCAATGCATGGTCACGGTCAAATTGGCTTATCATCTCATCTTCTTCAACGTCTACTCTTCTCGATCCAACCAAGCCTCTCCTTCGTCATCAATCCAAGATATCCATTGGTCTCATCTATGTGGAACGTCAATCAAAGTCCCTCAAAAACTCAAAACTTTTACGTGGAAAGTTCTAATAATGTGAGATTTTTTACCCATATAAAAAATATATTACTGATTTTATCACTTTTGGAGATTTTTATGTAACCATCCAATCCAAAAATAATCTCAAGTTGTAGTCAGATAAAAAAAAAAAAAAAACCCTTAATTTTAGACTTCACTTTTTTCTGAGGTGAACAATATTAAATAATTAAATATTATTGCAATAATCAAGTATGTGGCAAATATTAATATAAGTTGAGAAAACTTTTCATCCATAAATTTGACAAACAACACAAATAATATTATATATAACATGAGTTAAAATATTTTTTATTTAAAAATAAAAATAATTAAATAAGAATATTTTTATTATAAAACAACTGAATAGATGTATAAAAAATAATTTATAAATTAATTGGAGTGTAAAAAATAGTAAATGGATTATATTTTGAGATAAACGGAAAAATGAGAGTGAATTTTTTTTCTTTCTTTGCAACCGAGGGAGAAATGTTTTTAATTATGAAAATTAATTATTTATATATAAAACTGTGATTGATAAAGATATTTAAAAAGTGTTTGGAATTGTTATTGAATGTCCAAAAAATATATTTTAAATTTTTTAATTTAATTAATTAAATTTTTACTTTTTTATAAACTGTTTTTCTTAAATCTATTTCTAAAAAATATTTATATATTTATTTATCTCTAAAAAAAATTTAAAAATTTAAAAATAAATAAAATTTCTCTAAAATGGTTTTTCGAAGCGCAATTTTAATGGCATTACAGGGGTAGACATTTAATGACATTATAGTTTATATTGTCGTATATAGTATAATAGTAAAACGCTTCATGGAAAGTAGTTAGTACAGTGAATTTCCATCAGCAACGCGGGTACAAAACGATGTCGCATAACCTTCCAAATTTGTTTTCTTATCCTGCATCTGCTGTTCCTTCTCTAACCTTCTCTTTCGCTTCTAAAACGCTGATTAGGTCCCAAATTTCTCACGTCGTTCCACATTTTTGCTATCTGCTGAGGTTTTTTTCCCTTTCCCAACATTGAAATTTTCCCTCTCCCCACTGAAATCCTTCTGATTCCTTACTTCCACATTCGTATTCAGATTTATTGTTTAAGCAGAGAAAGCAGGGAAATCCAGAGGTAAGAAATGAAATGAAATAAAATAAAAGAAAACAACAAATCCATTAAAAAATCTAAAAATTCCTTCAAAATCGTAAATGGGTCTATATTGGAATAGGGAAAAAAGAAGGAAGTAGAGAGACAAAAGCTGCTTTGCTGCAATTCCTCTTAGGGCCGAGACAAACTAAGGAGATTATGGAAGAAAGGCATTTCGGCTGCATAAGGGAATTGGGAAATGAAAAATGCAATTATAAGTTCCAAGAAAATGGTTATTGAGATTATACATTTTCTGTCAGTGTGTACCTCGGTAATATCAACATTTTCTGTCAGTGTGTACCTCGGGAAAATGGGGTGAGAGAGGCTCGAACTCTCGACCTCAGGATAACTCAGAATGCTATGAGACCTACGCGCTAGCCAACTGCGCCACCACCCCGATGGGTTTGCTGTCTAAATTGTCTATATAAATCGATATTCTGTCAGTGTGTACCTCGGTAATATCAACAAGACAACAAGTGTCCAGTCCCAGTCCTAAAGAAACTTGAGAAAAGCAAGGTGTGCTTCTGTTTGTATCCCTATTATGCAAATTTTGGACATTATAATCACAGCTTTCTCTGTTTCTTCTTGTTAGTACTTATGTCTGATTCATCCATACCTCTCTCCCTCTCTCCCTAAATAAAACTAAACACAACAATTTCTACTCATAATTGACCTTAGCTGCATTTTCATGAGGTACTCTTCTTTGTTTTTCTGTTTTTCCTTTTTATCTTTGATTTATCTTAACCCATGTTCGCTTATCTCTGCATTCTTTTTTTTTCCTTGTATTTATACAATTTCCTATCTGAGTAATTTTATTCTTTTTCAAGTTTAGATCGGCGATTTCCTTGTTGTTTATCAAAGCATTTCCCGATGATTGTTTTTTCTGCTCTTTCTGAAGTGCTTTTCTTACTACTTTTTTTTTAGACAGCAAGTTTCGATTGGTTTTCATGTAGCTTATGAAAGAAGAATTACTACTTTAAATGACATGATTTTAATACCATTTCTTGTATTTGATGTGGCTAATCGGGTTTCTGTTCTGATTGGAATTGAAAACCCATGATAGCTTTTGGATGCCCTTTTTTTTTTAATTTTTTATAGGATTAATTATTATATGCTAAGTACCCCGAGTATCTTCCTCAATCATCAATGCGTCGTAAGAACAATTCAAAGTTCTAATTAGGACTTCAGTCCTATGCCTGATGGAGTAGGGTGAGGGTGGGGTTGGGTGGAGAAGGAAAATAGAACATTACGATTAAAAGATTAGGGGGATAATGAACTCTAGTTAAGCACTTTATTAGCTTATTTAGAAAAAAAATTTCCGTATTTTTGTGGTGGTTACAAGTTCTTGCTCCTACATTGTTTAAATTGAGAAGGAAAGATGTTGGATTTACTAATCTAGATGATTATAAAAGAGGTGAAAGTATGATGGTTTGATAATTTATGCTGGAAATTTATCCAATTGCTTATCATGTAATGGATGCATAAAGCTTCATACAAGTTTGTTGGTTGTATATGTCCAGCTAATAACTTTATTTGTACTTGACTGCCTATATTATTGTGAACATCCTTTTGCCCTCCTGATCCTAAGGATCACCATTATGATTAACGTTCATTGACACATTTTTTATCTCGATACAATGACCATCCATTAATTATATGTCCAATCCAATTGCTGGGTCTCTTAAAAGTTAAAAGTATATAATTGGTCGGCTTCAATGAATCCTATGCATCGTCCTTTTGGATGTATGTTGGTTAAAAGGAAAATATGTACGCAAATGACATCATAGAAAATGTATTTTATTGGCTCTAGCATCAAATGTTAAAAGGTTTTGCATGATATAGATTCTATGTGATGTTTTATGAGCTTTCTTTATGCCTTTTTTTGTTGACCTTGTGCGCATATTGACATTGTTGAAATCACTTTCATTTATTCACCAACCAGATAGTTGAAATATTAGGCTAATGGAATGATAAGCACCTAAAGTTGCCTGCTTTGATCAAATTAAATCTCTTCTATACTGTCATTGTTACTTTTAATATTCATGATGCAGGTGATTCTTTGTATACAAAATGGAGAATGGGCAAAATGTGATTGCAATTGGAACGCAAGATGGTATTATTGTAAAGTCTCTTGAACTGAACAAGCACTCTAGGATTCATAGTGATATCATGATTCGCCGCCTAAAGAACAGAGAAAGGCAGCGTAGGTACAGGGCTCGGAAGAGGCTGGAAGCTGATATGAAGAAGGATTTTGTATCAAAGAATGCAACTAAGCTGCAAGGAGATGTGGCATTGAATGGAAATCATCATAACACTTACATAAGCCGTGTCCATTGTAAAAGAAAATGGAAAAAGGATGCAAGAAGAGCTCATGCATGTAAAAATCTAAAAGAAACACTGGGTGCTACTAATCTTTCTGCTTTGGCCTTAAATAGTGAAAGTCAGACACAGTCTCTGGCCCCTCAAATAGCAATAGAAGCACAGCTAGAGAGGAAAAATCATGTTGAAAATCCTCTTAGATTCCCTGGCAGTGAAACAAAAGCGAAGCTTCATACAAGAAATTGGAAGGCTGAAGCAAGAAGAAAGAAAAACTAAATTGGTTATTTCCTATTTAGCTGAATAGATGTTCTACAGATACAACTAATTGATGGGTTAAGTGAAAGATATGGAAGTTACGATAATGAAAAGTTTATGATGGTTCAGTAATTCAAAAAGTTTGATTATAGAGTAGGCGTTTGTTGTCTCGTTCGTGGTAACCTTCTGAAGCTTCCGCTGTTGCAGATGTAGAAGGCCATTGGGATACACAGCAAGTTAAACAGTTACTGCCGGGTGCATTGTTGGAAAAATGTCGATATTGGAAGATAATCTATGGCTTGAGAACTGCCTTAGTTATAGATTTCAGGTCAGTTATTAGAATTGACTTAAATTGAGATATCAAATGCTACATTATTGTGCATATTAGTTTGAGAACCACCATATCCTTCAGAATCTATGAGTAATTAAATATAAAACTTGCTTATTTGAAAGTGTTGCTTTCAGGTTTTGCACTTAATTATTGCACATTCGTGACAGCAAATCCTAGCATGTATGAAAGGAATAGGACTCTTGCATAAAAATTTGAAAAACAAAAATGTCAGTAATTAAGCATGATTTGAGCTTCTGATTTGTCAAACTTGAGGTTCTTCTGTTGTTATTGTTGTTGGGTTCTTTTAGTCCCTTTCATATACAACTGTTGTAATGATAATTGAACCGCCATAACAGATTTTACTTCCAAATTGGAGATTCTATTGGAAGAATAGCTGGCATGCATAATATTTACTCAAAACCAGGCTATGTAAGCAGGTTTGATCTTAATTGGAATGTTATAGAAGTTGGTATTGAAAAAGGTTTTGTCCATACATGGTTTAGGATGAAAGATTGCATAAAACTCTTATTCAAATTATGATTCTCAAATTATCTTATTATTATACATGGCTTGCATTTATATTTTTTTGTGCTCTTCATTTATATGTGATACATGTATTCTCCTGATGGATATCGCGTGTGTGTATATATATATATATATATATATATCTTTTTATTCTTAGTAGAATTTATTAATTATTTTAATTTAGAATAGGATTAATATATTAATGCTAAATCTATTTAATTTAATAGTCATAAATAATATATTAATAAAATTACATTATAATCATATGTATGTATCCATATAAAAGCTAAACTTAACTCTAATAATATACGATGATATTTAATTCGAAATAACTAAACATCAAAACATGTTATATTTGAGATTATGGAATTGGCAGGTTGAGTTTGAAACTATAGATTCAATGATTTCTATTGTATTAATTGATTTCAAAATTCTAATTGATTTATTATTTATATAAGTAAGATTTCTATTTTATTTATATGACATTTTCTCATTAGTTTAATTTATATAAGCTTTGTTTAGACAAGTATTTAATTTAAAATTTACTTGAAAATTTGAAAATTATCGAATCATGTCCGATCTTAAACTGAAACCTACTTGACTTGTTTGCCATGTATATATGTATATAAATACTCATAAATGTAATTTATTATATAAATAGTTGCAAAAAAATTGTTAAACATTTAGAACTTATCTGCTATCAATTATTAATAATTGATATTAATTATTAATAAGAGGTTTTAAGTTCAAATTCTCGGTATGCAGTTATCTTAAAACTGTTAAAAGAGTGTTTTGTTATCTTTTGAAGTTCTATCCGGTACGAACAAATTTAATTTTAATCTGTTGATATATAAACTGAAATCACAAATTTCGTACAAAAAAAACAAAAATTGGTATTAATTATTGAAATCAGAAGTCCTCTCGTATTCAAGTTGAAAATTGTGTTTCGTATAAGATAATTGTAGCATTGAATAACATTTATCCATAACTTTTTTTTTTTAGATTTTCATATTTATTCAAAATGAAATTATTAATAATAATAAATTTTTATATATATATGAAGGTATTAATTTTTTATATATACATTATAGTTTATCACTGAATTGATTTATAAATTTATTCATAAATCAATACGGATAAGAAAGATTCATAACTTAGTCGGAGATAACAAATTTTGAATTCCTTTCCAAATTTGAGAGAGTTTTACAAAGAAAACTTCTGAATAAACACTAACAATTTACCTAGATTTATTTACTTCTAATACTATACTAATAATATAAGCTATTCAAATTGGATTGAAAATGATAGATCACGTTTATTTAATTAAATATTACATATTTATTTTTAATAATTAAATAATATTTTCTTGATTGTAGTATTTAATTTTAATATTTGTTAATAGCAAAAGTAGAAGATTAAATAAATATAATTTATCATGTTCAACTCCGAGTGAATGATTAAATAAATACACACATATATAACAAAATGGAAAACAAAGAAGTAAAAGAGAAAAAAATATATTTATGTGTAGTTGCTCCAATAATAAGAATCAAATTAATAAAGAATACATTAATTATGTTAGTTAATTAGTTAAGTACTTTAATATCCCTTTGTCTCAAATCCTCAAAGCTCCAATCCCTTCTCATACCAGAGCTCCTAATCAACTTAGGTTCAACATTTGCCTTAAATGTTATATCTCCCATAGTCATTAGCCTGCGATGATCCTTCTTCATCTTCCTCGCGATCGCCATTGATGAACCTCTGTCTAATTTCTCATACCTTGGGGGGCTTAAGCTCCCTACCTTTCCACAACATAGTTTCTTACAAAGGTTTTCTTCATCGTAATCTGTCCAAGAATCACTTCTCTGCAAGTTTTGACATGCGAGGCAATTGAGGCTCATGGTTTTACTGCATAATCAATCCTATCAAAATCAACCTCCTATTATTAAAAGGTTAATTTTTGCTGGTGATCTAATTGGTAGAAGACGATCTACATTATATTATATTAATGGGTTGTTTGAGATAGGGAAAGATTCAAAGGAAAGGAACTGAGTTTAAAAATTTTGCTGAGCATCTTCCTTTATCAGGTAGTGAACACTCCGAAAACATAGCTAAACCAGTTTTATATTAGAATTTTCTGCGAATTTATAGGGCTGAATTCCCACAATGGGATGTTCTTGTACAGGGGTGTAAGTTGCGGACATTCAGAAAGTCATTTTATTTATAATAAATTTAATTGGAAAATAATTCAAATATTATTTTTCTCAAGCACTCAAATATTATTTTTCTTGAAATTATGGTGCCTATGGAAGAACATAATACTTTAATTTTTGAAACTCTCTCAAAAAGAATTTTCTTTTTTTTGGGAACTCCATATAGTGACAACCATTAATGAACATAACATCCCATCAGCATTTTTATCTTTCCTATCATTTTCATTAGTTAATTAACATTTTTAAACTATTTTTAAATTTTTTAGTATATGAAGAAAAAGGTTAAATTAGAAAAAAGATTGAACATGATTTTATTATTATTATTATACCAAGTCCGCATATAATAAATTTTGTTGCTGAGTGTTCACTTAGAACTCAACTTGAAATCGAAACTCGCTCCATACATTTGAGAGTTGTTTGATAGAATTAGAAATTTAGTTTCAATTTTTGAGTATTTCTTGCACTCAATAACCACCATTACAATAAAAATATCATATAATAATATTTATTTAGTGACATTATTTAAAGATGCTTTTTACAAATGCATCATTAAATGAGAATATTTCTCAACGTTTTTAATAAAAGCGTCATTAAAATAGAATAATTCATGAAGTTTTTCGTAAAAATATGATTGAGTGCGAATACTTTCAGCTGTTTTATATAAAAGTGTAGTTATATTTATGTGAATTGTCGCCAAATTTTAACATTTTAAAATGATTCCTATAGAAGAGTCCTAAAATTAATGACGCTTTTGTCCTAAAATTAAAAATCTTTTTATAAAAGCATCGTTAAATTAGAACAATTTCTGAAACTTTTTATAAAAATATTGTTAAATTAAAAATTTTCTATCACTTTTTATAAAAGCGTGTGAGAATAATTTCTTAGTACTTTTAATAAAAATATTGTTTAGTATTAAGTTAGAATATTTTCTCACGCTTTTTATAAAAATGTCATTAAGTTAGAGTAATATTATGATACTTTTAATAAAAGCATCATTAAATGTTAAATTAGAATATTTTCTCATATATTTTTATAAAAGCACCGTTAGATTAAAGCAATTTTCTAACGGTTTTAATAAAAGCATCTTAAGTGTTAAGTTAGAATACTTCTTTGCGCTTTTTATAAAAGTATCGTTAGGTTATAGTGATTTCCTGACGCTTTTAGTGAAAGCGTCGTAAGATGTTAAGTTAGAATATTTCCTTACATTTTTATATAAAGTATTGTTAGTTTCTAGTAATTTATGACCCTTTTAATAAAAGGGTAGTTAAATGTTAAGTTTAAATATTTTATGTATGAGAATTTAGTTAAATTAGAGTAATAAGCGTCTTTATGTTAGAATATTTTCCGATATTATTTTATAAAAAAAGTCTTAGGTTTTTTTTATATTATATGGATGATTCGATCCGCAAGGATCATGATTGAAAATTATTTGATTATTTTTTTCTGAGAAATGGATGAAACATAAACAACTTGAATTTGAGTCATTTGTTGGAAATCTTAGTGAAAAACTAAATTTGTTATCTCATATTTACTTTTGCTAAAAAATACCAATTGAAGTAGAGGATTTTTCCAAACAACAAGAAATTTGATCAACTATTCAATCAAATAATATTGAGAATGTACTGTTGAGAATATTAATATGGAGGTTGTTAATCTAGTATTAAAAAAAAGTACAGAAAAAAGAAAGAATTTTAGACATGTTTTATACAATGTTCTTAAGACAAATTCGCTTCCTACCACAGATGTTTAAGACGACTGATGTTTGTCTCTAAGGATATAACAGATTAAAAAGCAAAAATTGAACTCACAACAATTGCTCACAGTGAACTAAAAATGATGTTTATCTATCACAATAAAAAAGAAAGAAAAATAATAATATATTTTTGAAGCTTTTTAAAAATGAATAGCATCATCTATATATACTAGAAGGAAGAAAGAAGAATTAAATGTGGTTTTAATTTTTATTATGTCTGTAATTTAATCAAAATTAAATCTGTCTATTTAAATTTATAACTTAAGAAATTGCAGAAGCTCAAAAGTCGAACTCCGAAAAACTGTCTAGCGCCTCACTGTCGCATGCGCGATAGATTTCACTTGCTCACTGTCGTGGGCGCAACAGGTTCCACCAGGCCATTATCATGGACGTATGTCGCGTGCGCGATAATGGCATAGCTTGTGCCTCGATGGCCTTTTAAAATTTCCAAAAATAAAAATAAATGTAAAAGTTGGTCTGGGTCTAAACCATGATATTTCGGCTCGACATTTGTATGCGCAAGTCGTGTGTCTATGCATTGGCCTCGATTTGGTCCATGGATCTATACCCCCTACGCCTATGCGTCGAGAGAGAGAGAGTTTTCCACTTTACTCACTTTACAAAGTAAGAATGAGTTTCTGTATTTAAACTCTTCCCCCAACTTCTCATCTTTCATATGTGGGATTCGTCACATTTGAATTTCATTCTTCTTAGCAATGAGTTTACTTTGAGCTTCAATTTCTTATTCATACATTCACTATTTTGAGCATATGAATATCATAATTCATAGTCCTTATATCAAAAAAATACATATCCAGATTATCCTCCCAAAATCGAATTATGAGACCTACCCGAATATTACTCTCAAAATGGTCTATTAACTAGAATTTTCCAACAATCTACCACACAAATAAAATTGAACAAAAAGTAAGATGAACAAAATCTTACTATGTGATAAAGCTTAGCGATCAAAACCTGCACAGGATAGGTAAGTGTTACCCTTTGAACCTTCCCTTATGAAAATATATTTATTAACCAGTTGATATGATGTCATTAAACTGTTCAGCTATATGAGCAAATAGTAATATACTCCACCAAGAAAACTCTTTTGACACAATTCAATTCTCATTAGTATGTTCATTTTGACCCTGAACAACTTTCTAGTTCTATGAGAGTTTTAGAGAATTGAGCTTTTTACAATTCACCTTTGAAGCGGCCCCACTTCACTCTCACATAGGTGATATTTTACTCATAAGTATCATTAAAAGTATAGCTTAACCTTTCAATCAACAATATCACTGGTTTAACCCCATAGTGATCTCACTGTATCTTTACAATTAGGTTGTCCCATTAAACCTAGATCTTGAGATCTCTAGTCAACTAGGCTAGGTTTTCCTTTGCATAGACTTTTTACTATCTTACAGGTTTAAGTCTCATTCCTCTCGATGATTTATCAACTAACTCTCTGTTTAACCCATTGATTAGCAAATTCGCAATGTTATCCTTTGATTTTACATAATCACCAGCGATAACCCCAGTTGAGAGTAGTTTCCTTATGGTATTATATCTACATTAAATATGTTTAGACTTACCATTATACATGTTACTTTGTGTCATTCTAATTGCAGATTGACTATCACAATGAATGCAAATTGGTGACACAGGAATTTCCCATTTCGGAACATCTTCTAAGAAATGGCGTAACCATTCAGCTTCTTTAGCGCATTTATCTAATGCAATAAACTCATATTCTATTGTGGATCTAGTTATAACTGTTTGTTTAGAAGATTTCAAGTCACAGCTGCACCAGCTAATGTGAACATATAGCTACTAGTAGATTTCAAATCTTTTATATCAGAAATCCAATATGCATCACTATATCCTTCCAGGATAGCTAGATATGTGGTATAATGCAATCCATAATCATGAGTATACTTGAAGTACCTCAGTACTTTTACCATTCATTTCTAGTGATCAGTTCCTGGATTACTCGAATAACGACTCAATTTGCTTACGACATAAGCAATATCTGGTCTTGTATAATTCATTAAATACATGAGATTGTCAATTATTAGCGCATATTCTACTTGAGAAACACTTTCTCCTCTATTCTTAGATAGATGGATACTCAAATCCAATGGGGTTATAGCAATATTTGTATCATTCTTATTGAATTTACTAAGTATCTTATCCACATAATGTGTTTGACTTAATGTAAGTCCATCTGATCTTCTTGAGATTTTTATTTCCAGAATCACATATGCTAATCTCATATCTTTCATATCAAACCTTGAGTTTAACATATCCTTAGTATATTTGACCATTTTGGCATCAACATATACCAACAATGAGTATGTCATCAACATACAGATACTATATGATATAACCATCACTAGTGTCTTTGACATAAACACATTTATCATATTTATTGATTTTAAAACTATTAGATAAAATTGCACTATCAAACTTTTCATGGCATTGCTTTAGTGTTTGTTTCAATCCATATAAAGATTTAACCAATCTGCAAACTTTCTTTTCTTGTCTTGGGATAATAAAGTCTTCAAGTTATGTCATATAGATTTTTTTTATCTAAATCTCCATTTAGAAAGTTGTTTTTACATCTATTTTATGTATTTCAAGATTGCACAATGCAACAATCACAATAATCATTCTGATAGAATTTATTCTAGTTACATGAAAATATGTATCAAAATAGTCTAGGTTTTCTCTTTGTCTGTGACCTTTAATCATAAGTCTAACTTTATATTTATCAATTAAATTATCTACCTTCATCTTCCTTTTGAAGATCCACTTGAATTCTAGGGGTTTACACCCTGGAGGTAGGTCCATTAGTTTCCAAGTATGATTTTGCATTATAGAGTCTACCTCACTCTTAATGGCTTCTTTCTAAAGAATACCATCTGAAGAGTTTACAGTCTCTGTGTAAATTTGAGGTTCTGTTTTTAACATGCAAGTCAGAAAATCTAGTCCAAAAAATTTTTTCAACCTTGCTCTTTTACTACGTTGAAACTCTATTTCAGCTGGCTCAACATCAAAACCAAGTTCTTATTCCTAAACTTGATATTGATTTTGACTATCTTCAGTAATAGCCTCATGAGTTCGTTTGGATAATTTTTTCTCTTCTGAAGTTTTACAAAGAAATATATATTCAAAGAACGATGCATTCCTTGATTCCAATATCGTATTCTTGTGTATGTCAGGAATTTGGATTTATGCACAAGAAACTGATAAACACTATTATTATGTGCATAACCAATGAATATGCAAACAATTGATTTTGGGTATATTCTTACTTTTTTTGGTAATGGAATAGCCACTTTAGCAAGACACCCCTACACTTGTAAATATTTATAGGAAGACTTTCTTCCTTTCTATAATTCATAAGGAGTTTTATCTTGATTACTATTGGGCAGCTTATTTAAAAGGTGATTAGCTGATAAAATGGCTTCCCTCTACATGTTTTGGGACATCCCAGAACTTATCAGCATTGTATTCATCATTTTTTTCAAGGTACGATTCTTTCTTTTAGCTGCACCATTTGACTAAGAAGAATAAAGTGTTGTAGTTTCATGTATAATTCCATGTTATGTACAAAATTCTCCAAGTGGTGATTCATATTCACCACCACGATCACTTCTCAATACCTTAATTTTTCTATTGAGTTGATTTTCAACTTCAATTTTATAAAGTTTAAATTTCTCTATAGCCTCATCCTTGCTTTTAAGTAAATACACATAATAATATTTTGTACAATCATCAACAAATGTGATAAAATATTTGTTACCACCTCTTGTTTGAATACATTTTAAATTACATACATCATTATGTATTAGATCAAGCGGTTCAGTTTTTCTTTCAACAGTTTGAAAAAATGATCGTATTAATTTTGCCTCAATGCAAATTTCACATTTATGTTTTGAATCAATATGAAAATTAGGTATGCGATCTATGTTAATTAATCTTCTCAAGGCATTATAATTAATATGTCCTAGTATACCATGTCATAAATTGGAAGACTTAAGCAAATAAGTAGAAAAGGTATTTTCATTCATATGTTTCACAATAATTACATTAAACTTAAAGAGTCCATCAAGAGCATACCATCCTTCCCACATACATTCACCCTTAGACAAAACAACTTTGTTTGACTCAAAAATCATATAAAATCTATGCTTGTTTAGTAGTGAGTCTAACATCAAATTCTTGCAAATGTCAAGCACAAACAAGACATTGTTCAGAGTCGGCTCATTTCCAAATGTCATCTTCAGCACCACTTGTCCTTCATCAAGAACTTCAAAAGTGGCATAATTGCCCATATACAATTTTTCTCTGCTCTTCGATTTGAAAGTGGAGAACATTTCACATTCTGAGCAAATGTGCTTTGTGGCACCAATATCAATCTACCATTCTTTTGGGTTAGACCCAACCAGATTCATCTCTGATATGACAGTAGCAAGGCTAATATCAGAGACCTCTTCAGTAATATTATGCAAGAGATTAGCTTCATTTTTCTTCTTTTTCTTTGGGAGCCTACAATTAGAAGCCATGTGACCTATTTTGTCACAATTGAAGCACTTGCCTTGGAATTTCTTCTTAAAAACTCCACTTTTAGGTCCCATTTTGAACTCTTTGGTTTTCTTCCTTTTGAAACTTTGTCCATCTTCAACAATGTTTTCCTTTGCCTTAGAAGAATTCAAACCCCTCCTATCTCTTTCGGAGTTTCTATTGTCTTCTTCAATTTTAAGTCTAACAACTAGCTCTTCTATATTCATTTCCTTTGCCTGCAAGCAATGTACAACTGTTGTCAAGTTTACATGGACAGAGACCCACTAGCGATGCATCAAGCCTGCTTCTGCTCTTGCCTAACTTGGAATTTCCCGTGGGCATGAATTTTATCTTTTAACATGATTTTCATGGCTTGATCATCATTTTCTTTCTTCTTCCTATCTCATTATTGATTTTTCTTTCTAATTGATTTCTTCATCAAAGTTTTGATTTTTTTATATTGATTTTTGTATCAAAGTTTTGGGTTATTGAAGAACGAATGAAGATTATTTTTTGTGTCCACTATTATCATTTTCCCCACTATGCAAGTGTTCATGGGTGCCACTTCATTTTTCCCACATTGGATTCTTGATGGAAAGGGTGGTTGAAGTCAATCATAGATGAGCTTCTCTATTTTATTTGGCTCTGTTTGTTGTTCATACTACATAGAAAAATAATTATTAAATCACTTTACTGTTCTAAACAATTCACATAATAAGAGATGAATTTTGATTCTCTTCCTTCAATTATTAGGAAAAATATTTTTTGTTGATAAATGCTTACTTAATTAGTTCAGTGATAAACAGATCTTGCCTTTTATTGCTTGATGAATTATACTGATTAGTTGATAAGAGGTTGGTGGATTTGAATGGGATGGACATATAAATTGAAATTTTATTCGTTTATTCACAATTTTATGGAACTTTTCATAGTTATTTAAGTTTATTATTTAGATATCTTGATTAAATTTGAAATACCTATGGAATGACATTATTTCCACAATATCATTTGAGTCAGGTTCTGCTCATGTAAGTTGTGTTTATTGATTAAAGGGAAGAAAAGGGTGCTTTGTGTTATTGGTTATTGGAGATATCTACTGTTGTCCTTGGTCGCTGTTGTTAAGGACTTACCTTACTAACTATTCAATTCTGTACATCAGTTTTCTTGTTGAGTATAGTTATGCAGTCAATAACTAGTAAACGTTGTGGAGCATAGGATCTATTTGTCTTGCATCTTAGTTTCTTAACTATTTGCAATAAATAATTTTTAAAAAACAGTAACGTAAATTATGGACTTCTTGCTCTCTCTCTCTCTCTCTCTCTCTGTCTCTCTCTCTCTCTATATATATATATATATATATTACTTAATTTTTTTTTCATATTTACGATTTGTTGCTGTTTGTAACTATAAGAAATTAGAAATAATTTTTCTATGTAATTTTCTCGCTCCTGTAGTATAATTACCTTGTGGATCCTGGAAAATGTACTTTTGTTTTTGGATTTTTGCTTCTATGTGAAGTGAGTTTATTTGTTACTCAAATTTTAAATGGTTTCAGGAAATTGATCAACCTGCACTGATTCCTCATATAGCTCCTAAAAGATCCTTGTAAACTCTTTTTTTTCTGAAGCTTACACAAGTTGCTAATGGATACTGCCACTTCTGACCCCAATTGTGTTTTGTATATATTAGTGAATATTAAATACAATAGTATGCATTTCAACATTTTTCTCATTTTGCAGGTATCTTTTCTGCGATGATTTCCTTGGGAAAAAATCCGTATTTTATGAAATTTTTACAGTTAATTGTGAAGAATATTCTTACAGAATTATTGCACGAATGTTCATATACTGAGATGGATTTTGTTAGATTTGCATAGCTATTTTCCTGGATTGAGCTTTCTCCCCTTTGAGTAGGATTTATGGTTAGAGGTTTTAAATCAAACGAATGACTGACAATCGGTGGAAATTTTTGTTCTTATAAGTTTAACAAAGGCACAACATTAAAAATAATCATCTCTTAAATATTTATAAAACTTTGTCATATATTTTTTATATGTTTTGTTGTTTATATTGAGTACTAATGATCATTGTCATCTTGTCAGGTCCACTTGCTTGTGATGAACAATTTAACTCAATACTACCTAATTGTTATGATGCCATAAGTCTCATGCTTATGATTCGCATTCACACTATAAAAAAAAATAACTATTTAGCGACTACATTTAGTGATAACATGTTTGTTGTCGCTAAATAGCTACCAGCGATCACTTAACAACCATTGAGAGACCAAATTTTCATCTTCAGCATTAGCAACCAAATGGTGACCAATCAGCGACCAAATCATTAACAACCACTATAAATAGCGTGAGATTTAGCCATGATTTTGCGACCACAATAGTAGTCGTTAAAAAGTGACTTGTGTGTTGTGGTTGCTAAATTTGATCAGTGACTACAACTAAAGTGGTTACTAAAATTTTAGCGACCACTTTAGTTTTGGTTGCTATTAGCAGTAAGTGAAAAAGCCCCAAATCCATCTCTCACATTTTCACTAATTCTAGCCTCTCTCTTTCCTCTCTCAAAAGGCTTTGCTCTCTATATAATCTCTATCTTTCTTTTCCCTGCTATTGGCCAATCCACTCCACTCCTCACCATCGTGTATGCTCATTGTGTTGTCGCTGTCTTCTTCTCATCGGCATTGTCACGCTATCGTCATATCTGCCAGCAAGGTAAATCAGACCAACTTTTCATGAAAGATGTTGAATTTAGAGGCATCAGATCGTATCAGCAGCAGGAAGTGGCAAGAAAGTTTCATTGGTGTCTCTGTGGAGCTTCGTGCTTGTTGGACCGGCGGCGTTGGTGGCAAAGAGTCCAATCCGGTTTGGGAGCTTGCTAAGCAATCCGGTCTTCACACTTGCTTGTCTGACTATAGCAATGCCCATTATAACATTTACGATCGCATGTATACACATATGTGACCGTATGTTTCTTCTTTATATGGATCATCTCTTTTGTATTTCTCTGTTTTTTCCATTTTTCGAATGTTTTTAATTTTTGAAAATGGTGGTGCAGTTTTTTTTTTAATCCTTAACATGTGAGATAGTGTGATATTTTTGGTTATATAATTTCTTTTCAAAAAAATTTTTTTTTTTGGCAGTTCATTTTCATTTTAAGGAATCCCAGTTGATATTTGAAATTGCTTTTTAATTTAGAGCAAATTTTGTTTTCCATTTTCAATATCTGATAAATGTTAAAAGTATTTAATTTTGCACATTTTGGTCATATGCTATTTTTCTTCGTGAGAAAATTGCTTTTGGGTTGAACTGATCACTTTCTATTGTTATTTCTTGTTGTTGGCTTGCGTGCGTGGTTGGTTGTTGCAGTCTTACAAACTTGTTGATTAATTTTCAGGTCGTAATATACGAGAGTGTTATTCTTGAGGTTGACCCTTATTTCAATTACAGAGTCAGTCAGGTTAAATTTCCCTCTGCCGCTATTTCTCTGCAAAGAAGAGTATTCTGATTACTGTGTTGGCTTCACTTCATATTGTAAAATGATATTTAAAGAATGACAGGATTAAGTTTTTTGGTGATTTTAGTTCTTAACAAAGAATGGGATATATGACTTTTGGAATTGGTTTGACGATTGAACCTGGTAATGCTAGTTGCTATTTTTCAAGAATAAATTTCTCACTTTAACTCCATTGGTTACTTGTTCTGTTTTTTGAGTTTTAATTTGATTCTATTATATATCATTAAAGGTATCCTCTTGGCCGTGTGATTGGTGGAACTGTTTATCCTGGCTTGACCGTGACTGCAGTGATGCTATGGTGGTAAGCATATTCACAATTGATAGTAACAGATATTCATCATATTCTAACAATTTAAACATTTGAAACGGCATATACTAATTATTGCTCTGCTAGCTAGTTTTTTGAGTCATATACTAATTGTTTGTGTATTCACTGCACCAATTTTCTCTGCATTTGCTTCATGGGCCCCTTACCTTTTGACCAAGTTTTGTTTATGCCGATTGATATTTCTTCTTATAAAATATTGAAGTTGGGCTAATGGTGTGCAATTGCGTTTTGATAAGAAGTTAAAGGTTCTGGTGCTGGATTGACAGCAGTGGCTCTTTTGGCCATGGTAAATCAGACAATGGGTATTTGTGACTTCATCAGTATAATTCTTTAAAATAAAGTTTTGAGTTTTTGAAGAGCTGCAATAAGGCATCATTATAAGACAACGAATCTTCTATGACTTGAATAGTTTATAAATTTTAATCCTTCAGCCTTTTAAATATTTTAGTTATAAAGAAATGATGCTACATGTGATGAATCCCTCGATTTTCCTAAAAATATTAGTTTATGTTCTCTCATTAGGAACCTCTTCCTTTCAATGTGTCATCATATCAGCTTGTTACTTGATGTTGTGATGATAATGTCTTAATCTTTTATTTGCTGTTGAGCACCAGGGGGAATTTTAGAATTTCATTCTTCAGTCTTGCCTATCCTTCTCGGTTAGATATCTTTAATGTCCTTATCTCATTTCCTGTCTTACGATTATAGTGTAGATACATAAATGCTGCAATTTGCATAATTTTTTGGGGACTTAAATCCCAGTTTAAGTTTTTTATGGGGCTTGTTTTGCTAGGCAGATATTTTTACTTGGTATGTGTGTCCTTTGTATATTGATCAATTAACTTCTAATTGGGGTGCTGTTTATATATCTTGCTTCCATTTGCAGTCTTTGGCTGAGAAACGAGGGCTTCTTATGGAAAAGATAACAGCTCATAAAAACTTTTTAGTGCTTGCAACTAATGAATCCGGGAGGTGATTATGGTAAAAAGGAATTATCTCCTGCTCTTTGTAATCCTTGTACGGGGATTTGGGTTCCTTCTGTTGGTGATCTGGATGAACTTAAGGAGATTGCTTCGAATTGGTAAGCCTGGTTAAAAACTTGATTCTTCAGATAGAATATATTGTTTTGAAGAACTCTTCTTTAGTTGAATCTTTTTGCAATTTTTTTACCTGCAAGTTTTCCAATCCAGATTTCTTATATATCGTGGATGCTATAATAAATTTCTGGGAGGTGAGTTATTTATACAAATTTTTCTTTGTCTAATTCTTATTTTTTTAAAAAAAAAAAAAAAACAAAATTGCACTTGGAGTGCTGGTTTAGACTTGTCATCAAATTCTGATTTTAACTTTTTATGGGTGCTTGCGGAAATTATACATGTAAGACTTGTCTTTATTCAACACTTTATTTTCTCTTATTTTTTCCTCAGCTTTAGTTTTCTTTTTTTCTATCTATTCTTTTTGACTGTACTGGCATTGTTTTGGGCTGAACTCCTTTGTCATTCTGCTATTACCGAATATGGATTTTGAAATGATAAAAAAAAGTAACTGCAGAACATTTTCTATTGAATTTTTCTTGAACATTTATTTGCCTCTTTTCTAAATGAAATTATTATTTTTCTTTCCTAAATTTTTATCATCAAGTATCAGAACTTGTAAAATCTTCGAAGTTAACCCAACGGTTTAAGAGATGGAATGATTTATGTGCAATGTCCATTGATTCTTTTCTTTTTGAATCTCTATGGGTTAAGTAACCTTGTTTCCTTTGTGTTTGATTTCTAGGGACTGGTATTTCTAGAGAAGATGCTTAGCTACCACGGGGAGAAATGCATTTTTTTTAATTTGATTTTTTATAATTTATTTGACGTGTTGTAATTTGTTTTTGTGGTTATGACGAGTTTTACATTTTTATAGTTATGAAGGGATTCATTGTATTGCTATTTTTTTTATTTGTTATAAGATAATTATATTTTTCTATTTGTAATTATTGTTCAAATTTAAATTATATTTAATTATTAATAATAATATATACAATAATTATTAATATTAATAAATAAATTATTATTTCATAATTATAATATTTCATACCATTAGTGTAATGACCACATGATGTGGTCACTACATCTATCAACCACATCATCTGGTCGGTAAATGGATATACATCTATCATGTATTTTTCGACTACATTTGTGACTACCACCTATGGTTGCTATAGTGGTCAGTAATGTGACTAATTTTTTGCGACCACACACAATTTAGCGACCATAGTAAATTGTGGTTAACCACTTTTCGGTCACTAAAACATAATTTTTGTATAGTGTCATACACCAACACTAGGTAATATTCCTTTCCATGACTGCATGTCTTAAGGCTGATTTTTTTTTTTTAATATGCATTATCTTATGGATAATTCTATACTACAATGCCATTGGCTATGACATCATGCATTTCATTTCAATCCTAATGGTTCTTTCCGCTGTCAAATATCTTTTTTAGCCAATAATAATTGCTTGAGAATCATTTGGTTTCAGTGGCATAGAGAGAGAGAGAGATTATGGTCCCAGAATGAGAAATTAGGATCAATAGAGGGTTTGATAGAGTAATGAATCCTAGAACTAATCAAGAGATATTGGTGTTAGTTGCAGTAACATTAAACTAAGGATTTTATGATACTGCTGGTGAATAGAGAATTTCATTATTTGGTGATAATAACTATTTTTGGTGAGCAGAGTGAGTTGTACTGTATTGTGGGGACCCAAAATGCAAGTGAAAAGAATGGTTCTTCACTCTCAAGTGATCTACTAATGAAGGAATTTTATGTTTATAAATATCTGAAAATGCATTTAGAATTAAAAAGGGGAAATAAGTAAATTGTGAACTTGTGAGGAATAGAAAATTGCTAATATTGCATCTTTACTGTGTTTTACGAGGAATATTGATGTAGTTAGTTGTATTTACCCCATATGAATTTACAATGAAAGAAGTGGTCATCACTCATTGAGGTTATAAGAGTAAGAATTTGTGGAAAACATTGGGTTTATGTAAACATATTTCATCTTTCATCCTTCATTTTTCTAATGTACTTTTTAAAATTTTTATTTTATTATTTTTGTAATAATGTATTTTAAAAAGCATTGGAAAGTTTGCGATGCTTTTTTAAGAAATTTGTTGTAGAGTTAGCGATGCTTTTTGGAGAAAAAAAAAAGGTCTTAAATTAAGTGAATATTTCTGCTAATGACACTTGTGATAGCGTTTTAATGACTGGCGATGTTAAAAAGTGTCACCAGAAGTACATTAAAAGACACTTATTGTAGTGCACAAATGACAACCACAATCTTTTCATATATTTTAGTTGATTTGAGTCTTTCGGTTTGGGCACAATCACATATTTCAATTAGGTAACAACTCAATTATACATTCCATATATATATATATATATATATATATATATATATATGAGAATGTTATGCTATAGCTTACTGTTAAGTAGGAGTACACAACTCTCCTCTTAGAAATTTCTAAAATTAAAGTACTTTAAGAGCATTTTTATCTTCTTGCAATTGCAATCGCAAATGTGCACGATAGCACTTGCAAAGGAAATTGCATGAATATATTGCAAGTTTGCAACATTAGAATTAGAAGAGAAACAATTTCAATTTCAATTGAATAAAAAATTCCAATGGCCCCATTGTTATTATTTTATAATATATATATATATTAGTCCGTATTGTGTTCCATTTATTAGGCTAATAAATTTTCCAAAAATCATATTATAAATTTATAATTTTCAGGCATAAAAGAATCCCGTTAATTAATGCTCATATTTGAAACACCAACTAAGTATATCATTAATCAATATGTTCTAATTCTCAAGTTATCTATCTTACTAATACTTCCTCGGTTACATTAAAATTTTAGTTAGAATAAGTATATAATATATATATATATATATATATATATATATAGAAAATACCTAATTGATATTAGAAAATTAAAATAAATTAAATAAATGATTAAATTAAAAATTAAATTGAATTAAATTGAATAATTTGGCTAAATATATCCATAAATAAAAATAATAATAAAGTAAATAAAAATAAATAAAAAGAGAAATAGAAAAAAAAAAGAGAAGAAATAATAAAAAGAAAAAAATTGGAGCAGAAAAAAAAAAGGAAATGTACCGGAGAAAGGGGTGGAATTGGGGAAGAGATTTTGTTTGCCCTATAAAAAAGTCTAACTTCTATATATTTCTACAAATTTCATCTTTATTCATCTTCTTTCTCCAATCAACAACCTCAATTTTTGCATCATTCCACTCAATATTTGTATCAAAATCACTCTAAATAAATTTGTTCTTGGTAAATAATCTCTTCCATATTGATCATGGGTCGTTTAGGATTAGATTAGAATAGTATTTTGTGCTCTAATTTTGATAGTCTTATAAATTGAATTTGGAAAAGTGTCAAACAGATTTTAAGTATATGAAGAAAAATTCTCATTTGAGTGAGACTAGTCTTTATAAGAATATCAACAAAATATTTCCTTATTTTGATTATCTTAAAGACCGAATTAAAGAAAATTGAAAAACACAAAAATTGTAGCCCTATATATTATCTAATTATATACCAAATTTTGTATAAATATTTTTTTTAGGTTGAGTTATAGTAAAATTAATCGTGATTGTTCTTTGATTGAGTTATTTTCTTATACATGTACAACTTTAACAAATTCATCATTATTTTTGAGTTGTTTGTAAATCGAATTAATCAAAGTGAAAATATAAATATTTTAGGTTATTGTATTATATAAATGTCTATGAAAGTCTTACCTTAATAGGTTATGTATTTTATAATTTATGATCATAACAATAGATACGGGTTCAGTTATCATTCTCTACTGAACAAGTTATATGGATTCTTTATTGTTTATATATCTTAGAAGAAAAATTTAGAGAAGTGGTAAATATAAAAAAAATTTCAAATTAACTTATTTAAGTGTATAAAAATTTCATAATAATTAAATATATTCGTCCAAAGATATAAACTTTTTAATATAGTATCTCAAAACTGCTTAAAATTAGAAAACACCTCCGCCACCGCTGATCCTAATCCACAACCTTTACCACCACCACTTCCATAACCATAACCATGGTCTCCAACAGAACCACCGTAACCACCTCCAGATCCACCTCCATATCCAGACCCATGGCCACCACCTTCCCCACCACCACTTCCAAATCCTGCTCCATGTTCCCCTCCATCCATAACCAACCCCACCCCCACTACCACCTCGACTTCCACCGCCACCGCCATATCCACCAGCACCATCATAGCCAACGCCACTACCTTCACCACCACTTCCATATCCTATCTCATGCTCACCTCCAGCACCATACCCAACTCCTCCATAGCCAGCAACAGCAGCATGGCCAGTGTTGTAGCCAACAACAGGGATGTTGTGGGGAGGTATTTGTTGGAGAGTGAAGAGGGCTCTAGTGGCAGAGCATAGGCCCAAGCTTAACATCACAAAGAATAAAGCAGTAACCACTGTGTTAACTGTAGCCATGTTATGGTTGACGATGAAAATAAAAATATGGGTATTTATAGGAAGTGTTTCCAATGGCTGAGTGAATGAGTGAGTGAGTAAATGAGCACATGCAAAAAGGGACACCACTGTCTTTTCCAAAATTCACAATCCTATAAAATATATTATGGTCCACACTACTATACATTAGTGTTGTGTAAATTTACTCTGTAACTAGTTGATATGAATATGATTTATTTACTAATCGTCCCACAATATTTTAAAAAAGTGATGGTCTAATACTAATTTTTAAAAATATTGATAGAAAATAGAAAATTTTAAAAATATAATTTTTTTTCTCTCCTTATTCATAAATTTTTATCTTTTCTCACAAACCAATAACATATTAAGTGTTATAGAGCGCTTCATAAGAGTTGAGTAATCATATAATACAATATCAGATGAAATTACTATCATTCATATATAGTATTCTTAAAAATTAATTTAATGTATTGTTTAATAATTAATACTATATCAGAATTGTCTATATAGTCAATGACCATTCTCAAAATGAAAAAAGTGTTCAGATATGACTTTCTATATGTATGGGTGGCTGTGGCTATAGCTGGTGCCGATAAGAATTAATGTTAGTGTTCTTGTTGATTCATAATTCATTAGTTGAAAGAAATATATATTTTTATTCATAGATTTTTTTGTCTTATATGAATGAAAATTATAATTAGTTTAATTATTATTCTATACTTATTTATTGTTTTATAATTGTAAATAATTTATTGATGTAAAACTAATTTAAAGAGAAAGAATAATATTGTAGTTAATAAATATTACAATGATATTAGTGCAAATAAAAAAGAAAAAGACAAATGAAATCAACTATGGGCGAATGAGTAAAAATTTTAAAATAGAAATGATAAAATCAGCTATTTGAAATTAAAATCAACTATACAATTTTAGGTCTCTCAAATAAATTTTATACAATAAAAAATTACTTATAAAATATAAGATAATAATTTTATTAAATTTTAATCACAATGAATTAAAAATAGTTTATTATTGTTCATGATAATTTTACAGTTGTCTTTAATGAGTTCATGAATCTTGTAATAATTAGATAATTGTTTCATTATCAATCTTAAGATATTTTTTTAGCTAATTAATGATAGGAAGTGCAATAATTATTTTAATTTTTAATTTTTTTATAGAATAATTTATAATATTTTAGCGGATCATTTTTTATTTTTTTAATTGACACAAAATAAAAATATTAAATTGACAAAGAAATTAATTAAGCAATAATTAAAATTGCACTAAAAATTGTGTAATGATCCAAAAATTCTGAAATTTCAGTATGTTATATATTAGTATATGTTAAATTTAATGAAAAATAAAAATCACATAAATTGGATGAATATAAAAAAAATTATAGAGTCAACAGTTCTAAAATATCATATTCCAATTTAATAAAAATTCTAATTATTTATCTAAACTATATTAAGAATAAATGCTCAGCATAGAGTAATGAGAGTATGTATTTTGTTTGTTTATGAATTAATTGAGAAATATCTTCAAGATTTGGCTTCACATGGTCATGTGTGATTAAACTGGTATTGTTATTATTATATCATTTATTAATAAAACAATAACATTAATATAATATAAAATTTTCTCGCAATTTGTACTTGCAGTCTGAAAATAATGTATTTTTTCTTTTGTAAAAAAACACAAGTTTAAGAGAGAGTTAGCTGACGAAAGAGATAATAATTAATTTTGAGGCACCAATTCCCAGGGAAATGAGAAAATGAAATATGATAATAATGAGTTTGGTGACTTTCATATATTACTTAATATTAATTTAACTAGCAGGTTAATAAATTACTTATTATTATATGTAAAAACTCAGGCTCATGTATACATTAGGTGCATTGTAGCAAAAGCCTTCTTTTTATGCTATCCAACATCACCAATAAATCAATAGCTTAAAATATGACATGGACAAAAAGAAAACCAAGAATTCAACATCTTAAAATATCATCTAGAAAATAACAAAGAATAAGCATAAGGGTTTGGGTAGTAGAATATTAAAATGCATATGCTCAATTCAATGTATATGCACTTTTTGTTTCCTTTGGTAATCAATCAAATTAAAATTCTAAATATTGCTTTACTGTTATATTCCATTCTGAAATTGTCATTTTATTCCAATCACTTGCACTTTTCTTCACTTAACATTCTCCTTCAGTTGCCAACTTAATATTTTACATGCAATCATGCATTCCAAAATAATAAATAATATGCATGGAAATTTTGACATAGATTTATTTACATTCAAGTTCATTTTATCCATCAAACATGTAAGAAAAGTTTCATTTAATCTTAAGATAAAAATAATTTATAATTTTGAATTTATGATCAATTTTAATTCAGTTTTCAATAAATTAATGAGAATACTGAGGACTAGAAAACAATATTTTGAATAAAATTTTAACTAAAATATCTCAAATACTTTCATGAGTTAATTTTAAATTAAATTAAGTATAAAATAAGGCTAATTTCTTTTATTTTAAATATTGAATAATATTGATTATAAATTCAAAATTGCCGATCAATATAGTATTTTAGTTTAACTCAATGTTTTCAGACTCGGCTTTGACAACGAGCCTGAAAAAATAGAGGATCAATGGTCAGAAATTCAACTAGAGTTGAACTGGTTAAAATAAAATTTTGTTAAAATATAATATTTAATATGTTCATACATAATAAAATGTGAAAAATATAATATTAAATTTATTTCATATAGTTCAGAATATTTTTTGAATAATATATATTTTTAATAATATGAATAATAATTTATAACTTTTATATATATAAAACTTGTGATGATACAAAATAAGCAGCCATTTGGTGTAGTGGTAACCTTCACAATCCAAGTTTGATTTCCAAGTATATTCAGCATTTTCTGATCTAGTTGACCGATTTGCGATTCTACTGCTTATATGATCGATTTGTCTACCAATCCAATAGACTTTCAAATTGATAGTAAGAATCCGCTCGATTTTGAGGCTGGTTTTTCTGACCGAATTGACCTATTCATTATTCAATCGCTTGAATGATCAGTTTTTCTACAGGTTCAATAGATATCTAGATTGATAGTAAGAATTAGTTCGATTCTAAGATTGGTTCCCGGTTGAACCGGTAAAACCGAACAGAATTTAACAACTATGATTTAACTTTTAATCAAAATCAAGCCATTGACAAATTGGACATTTAACCACTAAGAGAAGATCAAAATATATAATAGCTATTAAAAATTTTAACAGCTCGCTTTGAATATTATATTAAAAGCTAGTTTTGTATAAAAAGTTGAAAATCTCGGTAATAACATATCAAATAAACTCTGAAACCTACAAATTATAATGAAGTATATACTCTCTTTTTATAAACTGAACATTGGACTAAAAACGATTGGTTGTTTAGCCTTTTGAAGTCCATTTTCCGTCGTTTTTAATTTCAGTATGATTTTCTTTTTCTTTATCAATATATGGTTCTAAAATTATTTTCTCTCTCCCCAAACATTTTTTAAACTCCTAAGAATTAACGTTGGATTCTCATCTGAAAGTCATACCAGTCTAAGGTTTCTATGGGCTATTTGTTTGGGCTTATTACATCATCTAAGGCCTCTAAGGTCTAAGCAATTATTTTTCACATTTTAATGTTCTCAAAGCTCTAATAGGTTTTGCTCAAAAAAAAAAAGAAAAAACAAAGCACTTTTAGGCTTTCATCTCCCTTCTCGTGCCAGACAATTGCATTGGTTTCAGTGCCTACATTAACACTCCCACAGCTGCCGAATTGAATTGGTGTTTTGAAAATGTCAAACTAGTTGCCGTTTTCAGCATCCATGTACCTTGTTCCACAAAGGTGGCAAGCTAATAAAAAAATTTTGCAACAAAAATAGCAATTTCATTTTAGTTTGACTAAATATTATTCGTTTATTACTTTCTCCATTTTATCTTTTTCACCCTTTTAAGTGTACGTACTTTTTATTTTTTCTCATATAGATTTCGTAACATTGAGATTCTGTTTGATTCAAGAGATTTGGAAGGAAGATAATAGAAAAAAATTGTTCAATTCTTTCGTTTTGGACCAAATTTAAGCAGAGAAAGAAAGAGAGGGGGAAGAGAAGGGAATCAGACTTCCCAAGTGGGGGATAAAGAAGGTGATAAATTTCCCATTCACCAAATCGGAAGGAAATGGGAGAAAATGAAAAAAAAAATGCATTGAATATCATTTTATATGTTAAATTTTTATTATTTTTTTCATGAGAGATGTTTCATTTATATATATATATATATATATATAAATTAAGCAAACCAAACATAATAAAAAAATACAATTTCAGTTTCTTTCCTTTTTTTCTTAATAATAAACAAGGATTGGTTTTTTAGCAAGGCACGGAATAAAACACTTATGCCGAAAAAAAGATTTGAACCTTTTTTTTGAAAAATGCACATTTCACCTATTCTTATCTAATAGGAAGATAAAAGTCTGTCCCTAGGTATTTGACCAAATAGAATCGTTCAGTTTCTATAGAATTTAACACTAAAATATTCCTAAATGAGGCTTTTCTTATTCGTATTAACAGTTACTCTAGGAGGAATGTTTTTATGCGATGCTAACGATTTAATAACAATCTTTGTAGTTCCAGAATGTTTACCTATTAACATTCTAGAAGATTTCACATATCCTTTCTATTTTCCTCAATAAAGGAAATAATATAAATTAGAGTATGTATGACACTCATAGGAAGAAAAAGGTATTAGAGAAGTTAATAAGGTGAAGATATAACTATTTCTTTTATTTTTATAATTAGTTTACAATGCATACGAAATGTGTTATTTGTATTTTTCCCTGCATTTTCCTGATAATAATTCCAGTCAATTAAAAGCCTCAAATAGTCTGCTTGCTGTACTTTGTTGATTTTTCTTCTAACACGTTCAACATTGCACCAAAAATGAATTTTAAAATATACATGGCAGGTAGGTTTGGGTTGTAGGCTTTTAGTAGTATGTTCAAGTTAAATTTTTATTTGCAAGTTGATGACAATTTAACTGTGTTGTTAAATAAAAAGAAAATGTCAAGATTGTATTAAAAAAAATGAAATTTAACTGAAAATGCACATAAACATTACAATATTTATTTTTGTAATTATTTTTTTCTAATTTTATATCAAATTCATGGTCGTCGCTTTCCTTCCATCTAACTATAAAATTTGTATTTTTCATGGACATATAAAATTAATCTACATAGTCACCATTTTCTTTTACTTCTATTCCATTAATTAATCAAATTATGTCTCTATTAAATTGAGTTTTTGCTTATAGCTTTTAGTAATTTAATAAATCAAAAGCTAATTAAATATTTAACAAGTCAAAAGTTGATTTTTTTAATATAAAAAGCTAAGAATCTCATATTTTCGTATTAAAAATTAGCTTTTAAATATTGAATTTTTTTTATTTTTATCTATAATTACCAATTTGTAATAGTTTTTTACCGGTTAAAACAATATGTTTTCTGTTATGATTTTGAGGTTTTTTTCCCTTTTCGTCCAATTAATACTTTCAAAATGGGTCGATTTTGCCCTTTTTAATAAGGAAATTCAGATCAGCAAATTGACTGAGACGAATAACATTTGATTCCATTTCACACATCAACATTTCCCTTTATTTAGTTTGACTATGTTTGACTTGATATTTGTCTTCCTTTTCTCCGAATTACGAAGCTGCTGATCCAAATAAAAGTTCTTCCAACATCTTGGTCCTATTCTCATTCCATCTCCCGGTAAAATATTGCCATTTTGAATTTTGTTTTTTCGAAATCATATATGTTATCAGTATATATGTTAATAGTTTAAAACTAATTATGTTCGTGCTGGATAGAATCCTACAAAAGGAAAAATACTCGTATTGTAGTATGACCTGAAAGAAGATAAAATATTCTATTAAAAATTTTAATTTTAAGATAGTTGAACGATTAGAATTTGAATTTAAGATTTCTAATTAAACAGAAAGAATTTCGTATTAATTCATCTACACCCCTAATGGATTAACCATTTAGAATATTTAATGGACCAAAAAAGGAAAAAAAAAAAAAGAATGAGGGAGAAATTTGTACATTTTCACATAAATTAAGGGCAAAATTGCACCTTTGCCTTTTATTTAATTGAGGTTAAGATAAGGACATCGAATTTAAATATTTGAAATGATATAGACGGCTAATCAATATGATTATAATAATAAAGGGATAAAAAGCCACCTAATTCAACGTTAGCCGTTTCGGCCTAAATGTTATTTATTTTGAAGATTCCCTTAATGCGTCACTTTGATGAATATGACAATGGGTTTCTTGCTTTCTCTTTCATATAATCCACATGTTTTAAACATTAGTAAGCATTGCTTATAAACATTCTTCATGAGGAAAACAATAGAAAGAAAGAAAGAAAGAAAGGAGAAGCTGCAATATCATCACCTATAATAAATACAAGGAGGGTCCAACCCCACCAACTTTCTACAAGCAACAATAATTATCACATGGTGTTAGCTCACCATGTTTTTCAAATAATAATAAATATTTGATTAAATTCCCTTACCATTTTGTCATTTTAACAGCTGTGTGATGATTCTCTACCCAAAATATCTAATTTTTTATTTTTAATGTCAGTTAAGGGCTTGTTTGGTATTATTGTTGTTTTTATGTTAAATAACCATGAAATGTATTATTTATTTTAATATAACTTATACTTAATATTTTAAATGATATATATATATATAATAATTTAAAATATATTTTTATATTTATATGTTTTTTATCATATAAAGATGAATATTATTACTGATTTAACATTATCTGTAATTATAAATAATTTATTGTTCAAAAAATTAATTTGTAGAAATAAGTATTTTGTAATTAATAAATTTTATAAGATAATATAATTCAAAATAAAAAATAAAATCCCATGAACAAAATTTTAAAATGAAGTTTTTTCAATATGCAACTATTAAGGTTAAAATTAGCTACCAGTTTTTAATCTTGTTATAAGATTAATTTTTTAAAATTTTTTTTTAAAAAAAAAAAACTAGTCATATAAATAGGAAGTGAAATTCAGAATTGAAAATTTCATTATTAGCCAAAGGGAAAGAAAAAGAAATAAAAGATCCAATTCCCCATCTTTGTTGGTGCACTTGCCACTCGATCTCATAAAATTTTGATGCATTCCACAAGTTGATGCTGCATTGAACAAAATGATAAAACGTTAGAAACATGTTTGTGCATTTTCAGAAACAAAAAATTGGATCTTAAAGCCCAGCCGAGATTAGTACGAAACTTAGATTTTGATAAAAAGTCATTTGAAGACCATTCTTTTATTTTGGCAAATCTAATGTGGCAGATAAAAAGTCCCTTTAACCCAATATAAAACCTCACTGAAAAGGAAATTTTCAGGTTAGGACTAATTGCAAGCTGTCCTATCCCAAGATTTTCAATTTTTTGCACCAAGAACAGCACAACAGCAAAGGAATATCTACCATTGAACAAAATGGATGACCTAACATCCAAAAAAAAACAGATCAAATTATTGAATTTCATTAAGAAAGGAAACTGGTTTTTACATCACTACTGATACATGTATGCATAGATAGCACAAAAATCCCATCAGGTTGCAATGAAATATATAACTATATACATCAAGGACAGACACTGAAAACAACACAATAATATAGCTAGCTGATCTATCTTCACTTTGCATATAGCCTCAGCAGAGCTACTTAGCTCAATTAATTTAGTTCCTCAATTACACCTCCAGCTGGAATTAAACTAAAATAGCTATTTTATAGAGCTTGTGCAGCCGGCGGGAGCCTTAAAATGTCCCATAACCAGAATCATAACATCGTTGAGGCAGGAGATTAGGGTTCTATAATCATTTTTTACCAAGCTCTAACCCAATTGCTAAAGCAACAATCTTTGATCCGTTCAGCAACTTATCAGGTCTCACCAACTCTGTTTGATAAGGCTACCCTGAGCTGCTCTTGCGTGTAAAATCGACTCCCCATCTTCACTGTGGCTTGTTGGATCATTAAATCATTCACCACTGAAACACTAGCATGGTGAACATCAAGATCTAACTCTTTCAAAGCTGCCATTAGCCTAGCTGCTGGGTGATTTTTTTTGCTACATTGAATTTGTATCATTGCATCCCATCCTATTATCTTTACATCGATATCCATTTCAATAGATCTGCTTCCATGGTTATTTGACATCTTGAGTTCTTGATCAGGTGGAGGTGGGCCTGACTGCATATCTTTGTTCGACAACTCCTTTATTGATTCAACTTGCTTCTCCAACTCCTCCTTATCGGACTCTGCAGTTTGCAGCTTTGCTTTGAGCTCCTTAATATAAGCTATGGCATCACCAAGAAGTGAAGCTTTGTCCATTTTCGAAACATTAGGAACTACAGCTCGCAAAGCATAGAACCTCTGGTTAAGTTTCTCCCTTCTCTGCCTCTCAGCTTCAACATGATTCAAAGGCTCTTCTCTTCCATTCGCTGGTTTTCTTCCTCGTTTTCGGGGCTTCTTTTCAGGTTCTACAACTCGGCTGCTATCAGTTTCTCTAACAACAGAGGCTTCAAGATCAGAATGATCTGAATCCCCTCCTGTACCGCCACTCGATTTCACCACACCTGAAGAAGGCAAGATCACACCTGAAGTAAACGAAAGCATCCCTTCTTCATTGCTACCCCTCGAAGTAGGAGATCTTTTCTTCTTATTATTATTCTCATCTGTTGCAAACTGTGAATGACCCGAAAAGAAATTCCCATTTGCACTGCAAGAACTTCTCTTGCTCTCTCCAAAATTCAAAATCTCCCCAGATTCAGGCTTCATTATATTTGAGTTAGAATTGGAATTCCCATTCCTAGCATTACTCCCATCAAATCTATTGTATTCCCCAAAATTAAGCTCCCGAGGGAAAAAGCTTTGTGTTTCCGTCATTTGTTTTTGTTGCTGTTGCTGTTGCTGGTGGTGAGGGTCTTGTTGATTCTGCAAATGAATTCCACTGGGATTTTCAGTAACGCTACTTGAATTCGGATTCCCATACTGAATCCCTTTATTTCCATTTACAGTGCCGCCTGATGAAGGAACTGCGTTGTTTCCATCCTTAATTTCGATTCTACTCTGTGATGGATCACTTATCCAGATAGATGACGGATCGTTCTCACCTTGATCAGGATTAGTTCCAATTGGCCATGAACCCATCTCCAAATTATTGAAACTAAACAAAGATTTAACCCTCTCCATCAAATCGGAGCTCTGAAAAAGCAACTCGGTTGAACCCAGCTCAACAACTCCACCATTTGACGGAATACAAACCAAAGTCTGCAACCCAAAAACCTGAGCCTGCCTAGCCCTTTCGCAAGACGATGCAGCCAACCGGTCGAACCCAGCGACCCAAACCGGACTGCCATTAAAATAAGCTTGACCGGGCAATCCACTTCCATTAACAAAAGATTGAGTCATAGAGACAAGAAAAAACCACTCAGTATCAGTAACTTCTTCATCGACGGCGTCGTCAGTGACGGCAGAGGAACCTGAGATCAACGAATTGAGCTCACGGAGTACCTTCTTACGGTGCTCCTGCTCAGCAGAAGAGGAGCGGGAGCTCTTAGATTTGCCTTTTCCTTTATCCTCTTCACCTTTGTAGTACCCATCGCCCCACCCCAACACAGAAGTACCGGAGTAATCATACGACGATTGCCAGTAGATAGCGTAAGTCCAGCAGCAATAAGTGGAGCCTTCAATCAGGGTCTGAAGACGATTCTGAAGGTTTTCTTGATTGAACAACGACTGAGATTGGTTGATGAGAGTCTTATCAGGTTCAGCGTTGGGCGGTGCCGGAGTAGAAGTGGAAGCGGCTGACTGCGGCGGAGGCCACAGAGCAGCGAGATCGGAATTTATGAAAGCTTCCATAACCGACGCGTTGTCGTCCGTCCACAAATTCATCGTCGGCGCTATTCCATAGTCCGTCATTAACTATTTGCTATTAGAGACAGAGAGATAGGGATTCAGTGACGGGGAGGAAGATGAGGAAGAAGAGATAAAGAGAGAAAAGGAGAGAATGGGGGTATGGGATTAAGAGGGGCAAGGGGATAATTTGGGATGCATTTGAAGTGAATTTGAGCTGAATTTAGGCGCGTGAGCGGAAAGTAAAAAGAAAGGAAAGGTGGTTTCTAAGAAAGAGTCGGCGATTAAATCGGGGAGTGAACTGAAAAAAGCCGGCGTATAGTTGTGGAGTAGGGTTTAGATAGTAAGATTAGGCACGTGGAATGCAAGTGGCAGATTGGTGTTGGCTAAGGAAAGCTACTTAGTTTTGGGACCCGATTGGTGGTGCCCCAACCCTCCACCAAATGGGACAGATTTTTTTTATTTTTTTCTGTTCCTATTCCAAAAAACAATTTATTGAAAATGGTACATACATACGTACTTCGAATCTGATCCGATTTTATATATATATATATATATATATATATATATAAATAATTATTTTATATTTTAATATAATTAATATTTTTTAAAAATAATAAAAATATATTTTTTTATTTAAATAATTATATAATTATATAATTAATTAAAATAAAAATATTTTTAATATTAAAATAAAATAAAATAAATTTAATAAAAATTTGAGAAACGGAACGAAAATCCTAAAATATTTTTTTATAAAAACCAAAACGTAACTGAATATAGAATAAAAAATAGAAAATTTTATTTTGAATCCGCTCGGTTATCATGTTTGGATTTTTTGACTGAGGCAAGAAGAGAAAATCTATGGATGGATGTTAATTGGGGTATATGTATGGCCATGAATGATGATGATTGGATTCTGTGGGGGAATTATTTGGTTCACATTTTTATTCCCAAAAATTATTCATATGTATTTTATGTTGTTTGTTTTTTATGGCTTCATACATCAATTTGCGTCTCGATTTGGTACGATTTGTCATTATGTTTTTTAAATAACTAGTTTAGCATTTTAGTTTAAATATTTTTAATTTTTAAAAACATATTTTTAGAATAATTAATAATATATGACAAAAAAATTGAATAAAATTTTAACAGTCATAAAATATATATTTAAAAATTAATATTTTACTTTTTATCTTTTAATAAAAATATTTTTTAAAATAAAAATTAAAAAATTTTAAATTTAAATGTACTAATTGCCCTGTATTTTTAGTCAGGAATAACGATCAGAATAAATTTTTATAAATTATTAGAGTTTATATGAAATTCTAAAAATTTATATAAAAATATTTTAAATATAAAAAAATTATACGGTATATTATATTATAAGAAAAATTGACATTATCTCAAACGAGATATATGAATAAATTATTAATTATTTTAAAATTTATTTTTAGTTGTAATTTAAAAATTTTTTATGTAATTTGTTCTAATATATAACTCAAATGACTTTTTAGATGATCCGTTTTACACATCATCTCAACTTGGTTGTTATGTTATGTACTCTCTTTATGTCAAAATAATAGTCCATTTTAGAGAAAAAAAAAATTTCTTAAAATAATTGTTCACTTTGTAAAAACGATGCAATATTTTTATTTTTTTCAATTCTACCCTTTATTTTAATAAATACTAAATGATTTGCAGACTATTAATTCCAATTTTTGAAAAAATATATTATATTCAATTACTTAGATTTTTTTTTCTTAATTATAGTGGTAAACCAAAAAGGGACTAATATTTTTAGATGGAAGGATTACCTTTTTGAAACCGTTTGAAAGGTTTATAAAAAAATTTATATGACAAATTTTTTTAATAAAAGTGTTAAATCACCATTTAAAAAGTACGTAAAGGATTTTATATTATCAATTTTTCTTACAAAGGTACTTAAAAAGTACATAAAAACAAAGTTGACATGTCGAATAAGCCATTTGAAAAGTTGAGTCACAATAGCAAATTATGTCAAATTGGGAGGCCACTTGTGTAATTCCCGCAGGCGAATCTCATACGAGCAAGCATACCCAAAAAAAAAATGGTAGGTATTAAATGTAATAACTTAAATCTAGAACGGATGGTGGCTTGAAAAACTAATTAGTTTGACATGCTAGTATCTAAATTCTACACAGAAAAGAAATGAGAGAAATGTTTTTAAGATTGAAGTCTACCTACTAGTAATAATTTGGATAAAATATTTTAGGGTATTTAATTAGTTTATTAACAAGTTGTTCAAGACAAATTCTACATTGACAAATATATCATGAGAAATATTGGATATTAAATGTAAAAACTTAAAATCTAGAGTACTAGCTTTCCAATATCCCATTGGAAAGAAATAAGGCTAAAGAAAGATTTTTAATGCTAAAGTCCAACTATTGGTAATAATTAATTTAAGTTAACCATTTTAGTTTATATAGTTTGGTCATTTACAAATTGTTCAAAATAGTTGGGTCAAATAGTTACAAGTTAATATATTAAACCTTTTTTTTATCTTCACTTTACTTATTATTTGTCTTAAAAAATAATTCATTTTTCCCTCTAAAAATATATTTATTTATTAAATTAATTATCAATTATATGGTTAATTAGCTAATATTAATACTTATTATCAATAGAAATGAATTATCATTTGTATATAACGTGATTACTGTTTGTCATGATTATGGTCGCTCTCACTCAATCAAACATCCCATTGTCTATGTACTAGGATGTGCGACTGGACCGCCCTATTGATGTAAATTAAATTCGCAAATGCACAAACCAACTATAGTACCAACAAGATACTCTCAAGATTGTTCTTTCAATAACTTGTCCAGCTTAAACCCCTAATTAATCCAATCAATTGTCAAATTGTCACAAAATTAAACCTAAACATTCTAACCAATTATGATTGATTCTAGGATTAAATATTTAAATTGAACAAACTAAAATTTGGAAATAAATAAATTGCACCTAAATTAATTTATAAAAATAGTGAGATTAAACATGTATTTAGTTTCACATCCCCAATTTTATATTTTCCTTTTAAAACACATGAATTATAATTCAGATGTGATCATATAAATTCACTAATTAATCAAACTAATGAGTTAAATAGTATCCAATCTAATTTTTAAGTCAAATTATAAACTATAATATTTTTATGAAAAAAATACAAAAAAATGGCACATGGTTTTTGCAAATTTTAAATAAAGATGTGTTATTATTTTGACAAAAAAAGTTTTGTACTTTAAACTGTTAGAGAAAACCGGTATGTTGCACATAATACCATTAGAATTATATGTCATGTTAGCACCGAGTTAGTGAAATATCAGCACCATGTTAGACATCTAACGACATTATGTGCAACATACCATTTTTTGCTAACGGTTTAAAGTACATACATTTTTTTGTTTTAAAAAAAAATAAAATGTACCTTTATTTAAAAATCAAGAAAACCAAAGGTCACACTTTTTTATACGTTTCCCCATTTTCATTCTTAACTAAATAATTTGTAGTCAATTAATAATCCAATTTGAAATTAAAAAGCACAACTGAAATAAAAGAAGAATCAAATTCATTCATTCATTAAATAAAAATTATTCATATAAAATTTGGTAGCTGACTAAATACCCAACAAACTACTTAGTCTAACATTGACATAACTTTGATCAAGTTTACATTAAAAAAATAAGACTAGACATCACAATAGAAAAGTAAAAATAACAAACTAGTTTTGTAACACTTCTTCACCTCAGCCTCAAGTGTATGGATAAGTGAGTGTTACACTATATATATATATATATATACACTCAAAGCTTAAAGATTTAAAAGAGATAATGTATATTTTATTTACATAAGATAATATGTACAAAATTTCAGGTTAATTACAAAACCATATAAGATAATTTATAAATATAAAATAAAGAAATGTAAATATAAAAGAGTTGTGACCCACGGATTTTACTGTCATCTGCTTTGCTGGATTAGGCTACAACTAGGTTTATCTACAAGTTTCAGTTAACTTTCTAAATCTACATGAAAAAAACTCACGCTAAACTTTAAGCTTAATGGTGCATAAAGATAAGACAATATACTATATCATGTAACATGCATTGTCATATATTTATAACGTATAAAAATTTATGCAACATGTTTTATCATACTTTTATGGTACACATTTTTTCATACAATTTATTATCTCATTGTTCACTAAATATATATATATATATATATATATATATATATATATATATATATATATATATATATATATTAATTTATATATTTTTATCTCATATTCATTTTACTTTATCATGAACTTTTTTAATTTCATTAACTTATTTATGCTCATAACACCTAGGAACCACTAATAAAAATAACGGTGGTGTTAAGTGGAATAAGATGAATGAAAATACTAGTTCAAATCTTCATCTTGCATTAGGAGATGAAGTATTATCAAGCATAGAGGAAAAGAAAACTGCAAAGGAGATTTGGGATCATCTTACAAAACTATATGAGGTCAAATCACTTCACAACAATATTTTCCTTAAAAGGAAATTATACACTCCGCGAATGTAAGAATCTACTTTAGTGACAGAGTACATTAAAATGTTAAATACTCTATTTTCTCAACTCACATCACTAGCTTATAAAATAGAATCAATTGGACGTGCTGAACTTTTGCTTCGAAGTCTATCTGATTCATATGATCAGTTCATCATCAATATAACAAACAATGTCCATGTAGATCATCTGAACTTTGATGATGTTGCAGTTTCTATTCTTCAAGAAGAAAATCAACGCAAGAATAAGGAGGACAGTTTGGCAAGTTCGCAACAAGCGGAAGCCCTAATGGTGATGAGAGGGAGATCAACAGAACGTAGCTCAAGTGGGAGCTAAGATCAAGGTAGATCAAAGTCAAAAAGCAAGAAGATGAACCTTAAATGCTACCACTATAACAAAAATGGTCATTTGAAGAAAAATTGTTGGAGTTTAAATAAGAAAAACTTTAATCATCAAGGAAATGTTGCAAGCACATCCAATAAAGGTGGTGTTTTATGTTGTGAAGCAGCGACAACTAGTGAAGGCAGAAAAATATTTGCTGATGTGTGGTTTATTGACTCAGGAGCCACATTTCATATGATCTCTCGAAGAGAATGGTTCCACCAATATGAACATGTCTCTAAGGGATATGCATACAGTTACGTCTCTAAGATGAGCAAAGTATTTTGTATCCTTCATAAATGATTATTCCAGAAGATATTGGGTGTATCCTATCAAGAAGAAGGCAGATGTATTTTCAATCTTCAAAGTATTCAAATGCAGGTAAATTTTGATTCTAGAAAGAAGATCAAATGTCTAAGAATAAATAATGGAAGAGAACACACTAGTTATGAGTTTGTCGAATTTTACAATCAAGAAGACATTAAAAGACAGTTCACCACAGCATACACTCCATAATAAAATGGAGTGGCAGAGCGGATAAACAAAACCTTATTAGAAAGAACAAGAGTAATGTTGGGAGTTGCAGACTTGAAAAAAATTTTCTAGGCAGAAACAATAAATATTATATGTTATGTAATAAATCAAATCCCATCAACAATAAATGAGTTAAAGTCACCGATGGAGATGTGGACTGGAAAGAAAGATGATTATTCAAACCTCTATATATTTGGAGTCTTGTGTATGTGATGTACAACACCCAAAAAACTATAAAGTTATATCCAAAATCCAGAAAATATTTATTATTGGGGTATGCTGACGGAGTAAAGGAGTATCACCTATGGGATCCCACTGCTCACAAGGTTATAGTCAACAGGGATGTTATCTTTTTAGAAGATAAACAACAAAGAGAAGAAAAAGGATGATAACACGGTGAAAGAAAATTTAGAGACTACAGTAGTATGCGTGGAAAATGAAGTTGAGCAAAAAAATTCTTCTGAAGCCCCAGAATCTCGATGGTCAGATCGTTCCAGAAAACAACCAGGGTGACATTTGGAGTATGTTATAGAGAGCAATGTTGTATATTGTCTTCCAACAGAGGATGGAGAGTCATCAACTCTCCAATAAGTACTTAACAATTTAGATATTTTTCAGTGGATGACAGCAATGCATGAGAAAATGGAAGCTCTTCATAAGAATAAAACTTGAGAACTTATTTTGTTACCACAAGGAAGAAAGTCTATTGGAAACAAATGGGTGTACAAGATCAAACGTAATGGCGAAGATCAAGTGGAGCGGTATCGTACAAGATTGATTGTAAAAGAATATAATCAGAAAGAAGGTATTAACTTCAATGAGATATTTTTTCCAATGGTATGACTAACAACAATTAGAGTAGTCATGATAATATGTGATACATTGGACTTGCATCTAGAGCAATTAGATGTCAAAATTGTTTTTCCTCATAGAGATCTTGAAGAAGAAATTTACATGCTCCAATCAGAAGGATTTGAAGAAAAATGAAAAGAGAACTTTGTTTGCAGGTTGAACAAATTTCTATACAGTCTCAAACAAGAGCCAAAATATTGGTACAAGAAATTTGATTCCTTTATTATGAGCCTTGGATACAACAGACTTAATGCAGACATTTGTGCATATTTTAAGAGGTTTGGTGGAAATGATTTCATTATTTTGTTATTGTATGTAGATGACATGTTGGTAGCAAGCTCTAACAAAGTTTGTATTGTAGAATCAAAGGCTCAGTTGGCTAGGAAGTTTGAAATGAAAGACATGAGACCAGCAAATAAGATTCTAGGGATACAAATTCACCGTGATAGAAATAATAGAAAGATTTAGTTATCTCAAAAGAATTATTTAAAGAAGATTTTGCTACGTTTCAATATGCAAAATTGTAAGTCAATTTCTACCCCACTTCCTGTTAATTTCTAGTTATCATCTAGTATGAGTCTTAGCACAAAAGCATAAAGGATAGAGATATCTCGAGTACCGTATGCATCAGCAGTGAAAAGTTTAATGTTCGCTATGATTTGTACAAAACCAGACATTGTATGAGCAATGAGAGTTATTTCGATACATGACAAATCTTGATAAAGAACATTGGAATGGAGTAAAAAGGATCAGATATATTAAGGGGACCACAAATATTACATTGTGTTATAAAGGATCATAATTTTATTGTTAGATGATATGTTGATTCAGATTAAGCAAGTGATATCAACAAAAGCAAATCCAACACTGGATATGTGTTCATTCTTACTTGCAGAGCTGTAAGCTGGATTTCAAAACTATAGTTATTTGTGACTACATCAACAACAGAAGCAGAATATGTATTAGCTATATAATCTAGTAAATAAGCAATTTGGTTTAAAATGACATTGGACGAACTTGGACATAAACAAGAGAAAAATTCTCTATTTTGTGACACTCATAGTGTTTTGCATCTTATAAAGAATTCAACATTTCATTCAATGATAAAACACATTCGAGTTTAGTACTACTTCGTTCGTGAGAAAGTGGAGGAAAGAACAGTGTATGTGCAGAAAATTCATACAGAAGACAACATAGTAGATTTTTTGACAAAAACAGTTAATGCTGACCAGTTTATTTGGTATCAATTCTCTAGCGGCCTAGCAGAAACATAATCAATATGGAATGACAAAGAAAAAATAATGGTGTGAAAATGTGATTGACGAATTAAATCTTCAAGTGGGAGATTTGTTGAAAAAAAAGTCAGTCAACTACTAAATGGTAGGTGACTCAAAAGTTTGAAGAAAGAAAATAGGAGATAACCACTAAAATTATTGAATTTTTTGAAGTGTTTTTTATTGACAAATTTACAACAATTATGCTTATAAAAGGCATACACTTTTGCCTTCAAAATACACAGAAATTTTGAACAAGTTAATAGCAAATCAGAGCTTCCATGAGAGAGAAAAAAATAGAGAGATCAAAATATTTATTATTTTATTGTTCTCTTAATTTTTATAAGATAGTGTATTTATTATCTTCTTAAATTTTAGAGAAAAGTTATAATCTCATATTTTCTTTAATAATAAATTCTTTTATTATTATCTGCATTTTTTACCCTGATTTGTTTGAAATTTTTTCATGTAAAAGATATTTTATTTTATTTTTAATTTTTTCAAATTATTAGTTACGGTTCCGCTCTATTCTGTCGTAATTTTCTCAATCTCGTTCTTTATGTGGTTCCAATATTAATTTCCAGTATCAACTAGAGACATTAAAGAAACGGACTCTCAATTGCCTTTTTACTTCTTATGGCTAGTGGTGATTAATAATTAATAATTAAACAAAAACCAACTGCAAGGTTCTCTTGTAATAATTGTTCAACTAATCATCTCGAAAGGAAAATAACTATTACATATTATAAAATTGATCAACTTACCTTTATTTTTAGGATTTTAATTAGGTTCTTGAAGTCACATTAATCAAACGCAAAAACAGGAAAAAAAAAAAGGTTTTTTTCTTTTAAAAAAAGAAGGAATAAAAAGATAAGGATGATGTTGACGTTGATCGTCTTCGTTCACTTCCCCATTCGTTGAATCCCAATAAGTGAGAAGATAAATTGACAAGTTTGTTTGCCTTCGAAGCAATACTACTTACTAGAATATATATATATATATATGGGGAAGAGGTTACGGCTCATATTTAATTTTTTGTATTTTGCTAAATTTGTGTTACCTTAGAGAATATATATTCCTTATACGTTTTTTCAACGCAACAATGTATCATAAAGAAAAACAAAATACAATAACATTAATCTTGTCAAATTAATTAGTAATAACATCAGCAGTCCAATGAGAGAAGAAGATTAGGACTAAAAAATTAAAAAAAAAAAATACTGCAATTGGTGTGTGATATTAATTAATCTCCCAAACAACGTCACATGTGTCAACCAAAACTTGAATAATGAGGATAGAAAAATGCTATTCAACAACTAATTAATCAAATATCTCACAATAAAGCACAGTCCATAGTGTGATCGAAAGGGGCATATATCGAATATGAAATTTTAAATTATTGAAGGGTCAATCAAATTGTTAATACAAGATTATTCAACATGTTAAAGATTCTGTTTGATATTGCATTTAGAATAAATATTTTTTTAAAATTTTTTTTAAATTATTTTAAATTTTGAAAATTATTTTTTGATATAAACAAGTAAATATTTTTTTTTTCTAAAAATAGATTTGAAAAAAAATTAAAAACAATTAAATAAAAAAATTCCAATTATATTTTTTTAACAATTGACAGTAATTTTAAAAACACCTTCTAAAAGAGAGAACTGATTTAATTGAATCAACAATATTATTTAAATATTTTTTTCTTTTTATAATTTATTGTTTAATAATAAAATGTAAAAACACTTAATAAAATATGCATCTTTCTGCATTCACTTAGCACCTAATTGGTTTGTGCATATTGAGAAAAAAAGTTATTTTTAAAAAATTTATTATTTTTTATTAACTAATTAAAAGATAAATATTGAAAAAATAATTGTCGCTAGTATTTCTCCATATACTATCCTTAAATGTTAAAATTCATATTATTTTATCAAAGTTGATATGATTCTTCTATATATTTTTAGAAAACACGAAAAAAAAATCTGACAATCGGATGAATTTGATTTGAACTTCAAATTTGGATAAATTTTTTTTTTTATCAATTTCGAGTTAATCAGGCAGGAATTTTAATCAAATCATCTCATTATTAAACATTAAATTTAAATTAAAAATTCATCAAATTTTAAATCGAATTTTTAAAATGATTCAGTCAAAATTTTGAATGAGGTAAAAAATTGCTAGGACAAAAAAGAATAGTGCACACTTTCCATCTTATCACATCTCCCAAGAGAGGGCTTCGGCGAAACAGCCGCCGGAGTAAATAGAATACTACCCAAACAAATCGGCAGCCAAATTCCAAAAAATCTCCAAGCTGACCCATTGTCCCAATCCAAATCATTTATTTAGGATATTTGGTGTATAAAAGTTAATTGATTGATAAAGCAACATATAAAATTACAAAAAAATAATAATTAATTAACATTTAATAAAATAACGACAAACAACGCGTTGGCGTAACAAAACATAATCCTGGCCCTTGATTGGAACATCGTTATTTGTAGAGTTTATTTTAATAAATAAAATAATATTTCTCTTTTTTTGAAATCAATAAAATTATTTTTCTCTTTATTTATTTATTGTGGCACGTTTTGCTCGGTTTCTTTTAATAATTTAGTATTTATTGTGCATGTGCAGTCACTACTTCCCCTGGTGCAAATTCACTGCTTGTCTACCACTTTCTATGGTGTTTCCTCCTTTTTATTTTTTATTTTTAATATTCTTCCATCACTTTCCTTTCACTTAGGCTGAATTTTTATTCCGGACAAATTCTAGAAGACATTTTAATAAATTATAATTAGAAAATAAATTTTTAAAAAATTAAAATTTTATCTTTTTTATTTTTTTGAAAAAAATGGTATTTCAGATAATAATTAAAAAGATTAAAAATTAAATATATTGTTTATCTTTCAGTTACAGTCGTTAGTAACGAAAAGAAATTTTAATCATTATAAAATATCATTAGATTGTACATTAAATACTAAAAAATTTGTGTAAAAAATTTTAAATATAAAAAAATTATATGATATATTGCATTGTAAAGTTTAAAATTTATACAGTATTAAATGAATGAGTATTATTTCAAATATTATAAGTTAAATTGTTAATTTTTAATTTTTTATTGTAATTTGACAAACCCTAAAAAAAATTTCTGTAATTTTTTTTTCATCTTAGACTTTTTTATATTTAAATTTAGGGAACGAATAATATTTTAGTGCATAATTTGCATACAATTTGCAAAAAAAAAACTTATTTTTTTTAGGTATAAAAAGTCCGAGTAGAAATTCAAACTTGATATTTCACGATCTTGGTTACCATTCCATTACATTAAACTAAAATTTATTGGTGAATAGAAAATAGATGTTTAACAATGTGAAAGCAAAGTATTTTCATAATAGTAGTTTTGGTGAAGGGAAAATAGATGTTTTTCAATTATTTATATTTGAAACTGTGTATTTTTTTTTATGTTAGCATTATCTTGTATTAAGAATATGCTTGTAATACAGATTACCATAGTCAATCAAGCAAAGTTTTGTTTTAGTTAGTTTGAAAATTTATTTAGTTTTACCGACTTGATTCTAGTAAACAGCAAATAATATTTAAAGATACTTTTTGACATAATTCGTATGCAAATGCAACAATTGTATTAATGTGTTTGGCAAATTTCACAAATTAATTAGAAACAATTGTTAATTCTATCAACTAAATTTTATTAGATTGAAACAAAATTATTCTCTTTAAATATTTCTGAAATAATATAAGTTTTAATATTTTAGCTTAATACATTTGGCAGCTTCTATTATTGCGGGCTTTGAACTTTCATATTTCTGATTTTGACATCTGAAACTTGACAATTTCACTACTTTTAGGCACTTTTTTTTTTTTATCATATCAACGGACTGTGAAATCAAACATGTTGACTGTGTACGAACAACCAATGCATGACAGACATAGCGTTTTTTCCTTTTTTTTCGTTATCTTTTATATGATTTTGAAAAAAAAAATTTAGATAGATCAATCCAATTATATAATAATAAATATTTTATTTTTTTTATAGGAATACCACAATTAATTAATTTGATTGAGTTAGTTAGTTAATAAATGATAGAGGAATTTCTGCTGAGTTTGCCACAATGGGTGATTTTGTAAGGGAAGTCCCATGAATTAGTCTGTTTTTCATTTTAACAGTGTAATTATTTATTAATTTTTTGGAAAATAAAAAAAAAATTATGAGCATGGAAAGATTTGAGAATTATACCCAATTCTGAAAACAAATTTATTTAAATTATATGAGTTTTAATTTTTGAAGCAAATCTAGTTTTGGTAGCAAGTTTAGAATCTCCGAACCTAACTAGCGCTTACATGGATTGATTGAATGGAGTAGCTAGTGTTGACGTGGACAAAAAAAATCATATAATATAAAGTACAAAACAATATCATTTTAAATGTGAAAATAAATACTCTTTTATTACCAAAACAACGTCTCTTTGGTTTGAGAAAATTTTAACCTTAACTTTGTTTATGTTGATTAGGGTTGTACACGGTCCGGTCCAATTCGGAGATTGAAAAATTTCCGGTATTGTCTTACAAATTTGAATGTGTATAAATTTAAGTCTTGTATTGTATTGAAAATAAAAAATCTTCGTATTGTATTGTTTTAAAAATTCGGAACAATTAGGTACGGTTCTTCGGTTCTTTCGGTACTAAATAATACAATACAAAACAATTCAGTACTCTGATATTTTGAACTAAATAAAAAGTGTATAAAATCTAAATTTAGTATTTAATAGTATTATAAAAAATCCGCAATTATCACATAAAAATGCTCATAATAAACGATCAATTAGATAAAAATATAAAATAAATAGAATGAGATTTGAGGATGATGGATATGATGGAAAATTAATGAGAATACTTTTTAAGAATTTTTATGGAATTATTGGGAATTTTCCATAATTATAGCCAAATTTTTAAAATATAATATTTTGAATGATTTGTGCCTTAAAATGATGATAATGGAGATATATGAAAATTAACTTTTGGAATGGGAGAAAATTTTAATAGAAATTTTGGTGAATTTTTGGATTTTTGGCATAATTATTGGAAATTTTATTGGAAATTATTGAATGTAATTTTGGTGAAATTGGTGATGGAAAATGGAAGATAACGAGTCATAGTAATTATAGAAATTTAATTGAAATTTTTAGATTATTTATTGAATTAATAGAAAATTTTGAGTTGGAAATAGATTTTTGGAGGAAAAAATGGAAAATAAAAATATGAAGGAAAAAGTAAATAAATTGGAAAAAAATATTAGAAGAGAAGAAAAAATTTTAATTAATTTGGAAATTTCACGTTAGTAGTGTATAGTGTGAAATAATACCAGTATAAAAATATTCGTAAATGTGAGAATCGGAAAAATTAAATAAGTAGTTTAATTTTTATTTAAATTTAGTAATTTTTATTGGCTCGGTAACCAATTAGAAATTTAATGGTTATTTAGATGCACTGTCAAATCAGGTACCAAAAGTTGGAAAAGGAAACGAACCGACAGTTTTCAGTAAGTTACCATAAAGATATATATATTAACTTATAATATAAGTCTATTGTAATTTAAATTGATTTTTATATGCTTTTTTGATATGAAATTGATTTATATTTTAGAAAAATATTTATATATAACATTTATGAGAATATTAAATATTTAGAAAATTCGTGAAAATATATTTTATGATAAAAATAAAATATTTTTCTAAAAAAAGTGTATTAGTATGAAATAAATACGTTGATATGAGATTTTAATAAACTAAATTTATTTTTTTCATGTGGTGAATTTTTATACTATTAAATAATTGTATGAGAAACTGATAACGATTATATCTATAAAATATTTAGAAATTGATAACGATTAAATAATTATATGAGAAATTAATATTTTATGTATGTTGATAAACTCATATATTAGCCTATACAATATGTTAGAGAATTATTGACATACAAATAGAGTATAAATTTTATGGTCTGTGAATATATTGGTCATGAGATGTATTATATATCTTATGTGGTTATTTTGGATCATACATATTATTTAATTACCGATCATATGGTTATTTTGGATCAAAACTGGTCATGTGATTATCTTGAATTAAATGATATTATTTGGGGTTATATGATTATTTTTAATCCTGATCTTGTGGTTATCTTAAATCTTAAGATTTTCATTATTTGACGATACTTTTTGTTTTTCTAGATGTAGGTTTATGGTCTATTATTATATGAGTTGGATAAAATTTTTATTTTAATGAATGATTAAAATTTTTATTGCATTTATTACATACTTGTGGTATTAATACTAATTACTTTGATTTTGGTAAATTTTATCTAATATATATATATATATATATATATATATATATATATATATATATACACACACACACACTTTTATGTATGAGTAAATAATTTATTAATAGTTTTGATACATGAATTTTGTTTTCAAAATTTTGTTAATTTAGTGTATATTTTCATTTAAATTTACTTTTATTATAAGTTTTTGCACCATTTAGTTTTATACTCAACACAAAAGTTTATTTTCTCTTGCGTAGCTTTTAATAGAGCTAAACATCGAGAGATGTGTACATAAAATTGTCGCTAGTATCAGTGTATCTTACTTATAGAGTCAAGCAGCAGTAGCAGTCACCCCGTAAAGGATTGGGATTGGTTTGTGCTATATATATAGTGTGCACATTAATTATAAATGTATATAAATATATAAGTTTATTAAATATATAATCAATTATATATATGTTCTATTTATTAATATACTTTAGATTAGTACAAAAACTTAATATAATATAATTATTTTGATTAAAAAAAGCATATAACAAGTGACTTACTTTTTCTAAATAATGGAAAAAAGAATCGAAATATAATATCAAAAGATTCTATTGGGATAAAAATGAGCTGTCAATAATGTAAATGAGGTAAAATGGACAGTTGGTTAGATATAGTATAGATCGTACATGAACAATAATTAGAGTTAGCGGCTCACTTAAGATTCCCTCATTTGGAACAATGGGGAAAAAAATCAATTGACCCTTGCAAACTGTTTAGTATGTATATAATGTTATTTAAAATTTTAAATTATTAGATATATAAACTCATAAGTATAAAGATAAATATATAACTATAAGTATATAATTATAAAGTATGTAAGTTTATGACTATATATATATATAACTATAATATTTTCACTAATTAGAAAGTATATGAACATATAAATTTATTAAATATATCAATTATATATTTTTATTTAATAATATAATATATATTAGTATTTAAATTTAAAATAATATAATTATTTTGATAAAAATTTTATAATATAATTAGAACAAATCATAATTTATATTAATTTATCATATAATTATAGTACATTTATTATAAATTAAGTTATTTATAATTGATTCACTTAAATTAATTTACCAAATAATTAATATAATATAGATTTATTATATAATATAATTAAAATAAATTATAAATGCTAAGAAATATAATTAGTGATAAAAAAAATTTATAGTAAAAAATAAAATTAGCAATGTATTATAAATAATTTTTTATTTATATATTAATAACAAAGATAGTTGATTATATTGATGATAAACTTATCTTAAACTTGCATGAAAGTTATTGATTCAATTTTCTACACAATCATCAAAAAAAATTTCGTATTTAAAATTTTTAATTATTTGAATTCCTTACTATTATAAATGTTATATAAATTTTATTATAATTTAATTTTATGGATTAAAATATATTTAATTAAAAGTTTAATTTATATTTTATTTGTATAATGATATAAATTATTTCATTCTTATAAATTATTATATATAGTAAAATTATAAATATTTAAATATCAGTTCTTTCAGTACAGTTCGGTTATAAAACAATTCGGTACAATTCAGTACAGTTCTCTGTCCAGATATCACTAAAAGATCAAGATTCGTCAAAATTATAGTCAACGGTACAATACAGTTCGATTCTAGTCGAAAAGTCAACAATACAGTTCGGTTTTGGATCTTTTTTTTCGATTTTTGGGTCCAGTTCGGGAAGATCCAGAATCCGTGTACAACCCTAATGTTGATATCCCACCATCTTCTTAAATCCACTTTCACCTGTTCTGCCACTTGTTTCCAACATCACCACCGCAGCCACCTCTAATATTCCAAGCACAGTCAAGTCTCTCTTCATTTCGTTCCAAGTAGAGATTACATTGTATTTCATTATCAACTCCCACCCTTTGCAACATTTCTCTCTCTATCTCGATATTGGCAGTGACCTTTATCCAGTTCTTTTGTCAGCCATTTGAATGTATTCTCTTCGAAAGTAAAGTTTAAAATGGTACTGCTTCCACTCCATTGTCTAAAGTTACCTCCACAGCCAAAATAGTGCCATGTAAATTATCGACATGTTTTGCTGTCCTCAAACTTCCTCCATTTCTGACATTTGTGTTATTGTCAACTCTTTTTAAAATCCATTGAAACTTCTGATTATATATCATTTTCTCGCTCTCTATTCTATTATACATATAGCGATGACAACCTTATTACTTGGCTTCATCATGATTTTATAACATTACCATTAACAACTCCAATTTTGAAGAAAAAATATCTCAATCTCCTCACCAAAATCAACTCCAGTAAGGATTTCCAATAAGAACCAATTGGTTATAGATTAATTTGGATTTTGTAGAGTGGTGGATTTGATTGGGCTCATAAGAAGAAAGAAAAGAAGAATAAGAGGAAAAGATAAAGAGAGAGAGGGGAAAAATGAAGAAGAAAAAGAGAAGAGATAAAGAGAAAATAATAATAATAATAATAATAATAATAATAATATTTTTATTAGAGATGTAATGTGTCAATTTATAATTAGATATATTTCGCCTTTTGTATTTGTCTCATTTCACCATTTTTAGTCTATTTTACCTCCATATTTTTTTGTAACATTTTACCACTTAATAATTTTAAAAATGTAACATCTCACCAGCTAATACTGATATGACATAGAAAGTGAATGGTTACAAACTTTTTGGCAAGAGGAAGATTACTTACGCCATGTAGATCCCACTTCAATCTGTAGGGCGTAGGCTCTAATTGAAAGACAATAACTAGTTGAAACAAATAAAAAAATACAAATATAAAATTGATTTATTCACCTTAATTACTAGACTGCTCCCATGTAGGCCCCATTCCAATATGTCATATTCTCTTATTGTCATCCCTATCTCGTTAATCCAATCCAGCTAGGGGTGGCCATAGGCCGAGTTGTCCCATTGAACTAGTCTGGTCAAATTCATACCAGACTGGTGAGGGTCAGTTTCGGGTTCAGTCCAGACTATGGCTTGAGAGGGGAAGGGTCTGGTTCGGATCCTACCCCATGGAACCGAAAATAGATGGTTCCAGTTTCGAACCAGTTAAAAATAATAAAAAATTAATATATATGTTAACTTATATACACAAATTCCAAAAAAATTGATTCATATGAAGTGACATGTGCCACATGAGTGACACCAAAAGATGAGTGCTCTCTCATTTTATAAGAAATTAAATTATTTTGTAATTTCAGAAATGTGGGATAAATGTACAAAAGTATGCATGTGGATGCATTTATCCCACATTACTTAAATTAAAAGGAGTTGTGCTCTCATTCTTTATAAAAGGAGAGACTACTCCTCTTTTGGTGTCATTCATGTAACACATGTTACTTAACATGAACCTATTTTTTGGACTTGTGTATATGAGTTAATATTTATTTATATTATATATATTATTTATATATTAAAAAAATATATTTTTTAAAAATATTGGAACCGACCGATTCCAACCCAGCTCTGAACTGCTCTATGAAAGGTTTGAGCCGGTTCAATTTTTTTTAACTATTACCGGTCGGTTCCAAACCGGAACCGACGATTTAGTATCCAAGGCCCACCCTAAATCCAGCGATGGCCTCTTTTCTTCTCAGCCCTATCTCTTTCTATGCCTTCTACCTTTGCCACTGTTTCATTTTATTAAAATTTCAGTTGTTGTACTTTATCAAAAACCATCTATAAATTTTATCAACTTTATACTTCTATTTTTTTCCAGAAATTTTTTTACCATTTCTAATTATACACACCATAACTTCAATGGTGTCAATGCCACCTCCCTTTCTGATTCCTCTCTTTTAACCACCTTTCTAGTTTGGGTCTCAGATCTTCACCGTGTATTTAACTCACAACCTTTGTTGGAGTTCTCTAAAATGCCTCTTCTCTTCAACAACAAACACACTAGAGTTGCTTTGTCTTTTTGCTAGTTTAAGCTATCAAATAGGATCCAATCATTTTTTAGGCACTAAAATTTTCATATATGGCTTTCAATTTTCTTAAGAGCTTGAACTCATTTTAGGTATTTGAGGCTTTTGTTTTGAAATTGAAGAACTCGTTTAATTCGAAAAAAATCTCATCTTATCATCATTGTTTTGTCTATTTTTTCTTTTTAATTTCTTTGAAGAATTTAGTAAAGGAGGATAATGAAGATGGTGGTGTTTGAGGAAGAACTATCATGTCAGAAAGGTTAGAGATTTTTTTTAGGCGGAATACATGACAAAATTATATAGAGAAATTTCTATGTCTGAACGCAGTCTATGCAGTTATTATCTTTTCAATTAGAGATGTTAATTGGACTGTTTCGACCCTACTCCAAATGAAACATAGTTTTTTATGGAACAATACATACATCTTCGGTCCTGAATATTATATTTATATATATAAAATAATTATTTTTATTTTAATATAATTAATATTTTTAATAAATAATAAAATAAAAATATAACACTCATTTAAAGTAAAAAATATTTTTTTATTAAAACAATTATATAATTAACTAATTTAATTAAAATAAAAAATATTTTTAATATTAAAATAAAATAAAAAATTTTAATAAAAATTGGAAAATGGGATGGGATCATGTAACACCCTTCGATATAATTAAGACTAAACTCAATTCTACCAAAAGATGCTACAATACATATGAGTTAAAATATCATAATTTTTAAAACTTTTATTCACCACGGGCATGATGACTTAACAAGATAAAAATATTATTAAAATCATGAAATTGAGCTCAAAATAAAATAAAGTTTAATTACAAATCATACGGGTGTACACAAATCCAAAGTTTTACAAAATGAATAGTTATAAAATTATGTCTCTGAAATACAACATATAAAGATATAACTAACCAACTCATAACAAAACAACCAAAATAAGATACATAGTGTATCACTCACCCCGAATGTATATCATTGGCTACAGTCATTGGGTGTCATCTTCTGTCAAACCTCCCTTAAACTCTAAATCTGTGCATGAAAAAATTCATACGCTAATTAACTCGTGTCTAGTAGTACATAACAACGTGAAAAGCATACAACAATACAAACATAATATGCATGATATACTCATCGAGTTACTAGGATGACTTATCTAGAAGTTCGCACATGCACTAGCTTGTATACTACATGACATGTCTTACAAGAGCCCATGGAGTTATGTTAAGCCCATCAAAGATGCAGTTGGCCCATACAACAATAGATTTTCTTGGAATGCAGTTTTCCAATGGAACATACAGGCCTCAACCACAACACCACATGACATCTCAAACAATCTCTTAATATCATACACGTGTTTATTACACATATAATTTATTAATTATCTTATATTTTTCCACCTACTCATAACTATACTAAAATGGATATGGGTAACTCAACCCACCGAGGCGCTCTGTTCTCTAACTTTTGAGCTGTAAAATATATAACCAACCGAGATGCTCTGTCTGCTAACCTTTAGACCTTCAAATATATAACCCACTGAGACGCTTTGTCTTCTAACTTCTGTACTTTCACAATATATGACCCACACAAGTCACTCAGTACTGAACTCTCCCTTCAATGACATGTCATCCATCCTAACTTTAGTTCTAGTTAGAGTATTGGACTTACAATATTTCCATGCGTGTCATATTATCTATTACCATATTTTATATAAATCTCATGATTTCCACAATCATATTTATAACATATATTTTCATATCATGCTATAAGCATGCATCCGAGACCTACCGCTTCACAACGAATCAATTTCGATTCAAAACCAAACATATAATTTTTTCATCATAAATAGCTTCATGCTCGTGAATCACCATTTCACGGGTAGTCCCCATCGTGAAACAAAGTCATGATTCACTCATTGAATCAGCACACGTTCACGACCGTGATCATCCCTTTATGAGTGTGAACCTAACTGTGAAGCTGCTCATAAATGGGTCTGCTTCAGCAATAAAAATGCATCTCACAACATTTACGCCCCCATTTTCATGGTCGTGAATCTGAATTTTTTTTTCAGAAAAACAGAACATCACAAATCATGTCATTTCCATATGCAATACTCACTACGGTTGACCAATGTTAGTCATCCTATCAACATTCCAACATGCATTTAAGCTATCTATCATCTCTAATAATCAATATAAATCAGAATTGTTCCTCAAACATGTCAATCTAACCATATTCATAAGATTTTCCATCATGCATATTAACCACACATTTCACTATATATATACTTATTTATCATCTAAGTCATGCATTTAATGTAAATAACACAGAAAATACAAAGTAATTGTCTTAAGTATTGTTATGTACAAACCTTATACCTAGGATGTAGATTAACTAAAACTTGATATCTTCAAGCTTGTCCTCTCCCTCGATATGGACTTCCAACACTCTCTTCAGGTTCTAGCAAGATAAAGAAACGCCCTTTTAACATCTGGAAAATGAATTAAGGTTCAGAAAAGAAAAACCAAAAATTTCTCTAAACTCTTATCCTCCCTCTTCTCACTCTTCTTTCTCACTTTTTCCTTATGAAACACTGATCTTCCAAGCTTCTCCAATGGAAGAAGATGGAGTCTGGAGGAAGATGATGATGAAATTGTGTGTTTGGTTAGTTAACAGGGAGTGGGGAACAGATTTAAAGAGGATGACTGGGAGAAAAATGTGAATGTCTTACTTGCTCTATTTGCCCAGGCTTCACTGCTGTGACTCCTTCACGGGCGTAAACCTCTCCTTCACGGTCATGAAGAGCCTTATCATGGATGTGTACTAAAACTCGATATTTATGGCCGTGACACCCATTGTCACAGATGTGAAACATCAAATTTCAGTAACTCACAACTTCCCAAAACTCTATTTAAATCTCTCATTTCTCACTAATCAATAATATAACTTATAGGTTCTAATTATGAGCGTTACAAATTAGAGATCTGTGTCTTTGTATAGTGTGAGAATGGTGATCTAAAATTTTTTTCTAATGGAGAATAAAGCGGAATTTCGGGGATGAAAAGCTTAGTCCAGAACCTACTTTGTTTTCATTTTTAGTTATAGGCTTTGGAAATGCTTTTTTACTATCGTTTCTTTAAAAATTTGTGTAACATAAGTGGAATATGGCTTGACCACTTGTTTAATTTTTATTGGTGAGAAAACCACGTCATTGCCATATCATCGTGCGTATGTGCATGCGCCTAATTGTTATGCATTCTTTACATTTATTGTGGTTTGATATTAGATTTATTTTAAAATTACTAAGTAGCAAGATATACCAAAAAATGGAATATAGAGAGCAAATGGGACAAAAAATAGTTGTAGAGAGCAAAATCATGAAACAGAACAAATACAAAGAGCCGTATATGCCTTATGCTATTTTTTTTATTATACTCATATTTTCAGTGGGCTTTTTTCTTTACCCACTTATTTTAATGTATTTTATTATCAATAAATAAATATTATATTTTGTTAAATTTTAATATTGCTCCTAATTAATATAATATTATACTCTCTCCATTCTGTTCTATCTGTTCTATCTGTCGTTTGAGGTTTTTTCATGAAGATTAAAAATTTCATTTAATATAGATAATTATAGGTATAAAATAATTATATTACCCTCTTTTAGAAAGATTAAAAGTAGTAATGAATATAATTAATTAATTAATAGAGAATATTTATCCCAAACCAATATATGGGTAAAGTTGAAAAAAATTATTTTTTATTGGTAATTTAAAATATCAATTGGAGTTAAATAAATTTTGTTTTTTTATATGACAGATAAAATTGAATGGAGGAAGTATTAAGTTAATTGTATAGTTTCAATCATATTAATTAATTTTCTTAATATGTGTTATACTTTTCTTTTTAAGTTGTCCTAAAATGATAATGCATTTTGATTTTAAGATTATTTATTATATTTATTTAATATGTTATGTTACGAATAACTTATCATTTCTTTTTTTATAATATTTTTAATTAGCGTATGAATATATTAAATAAAATTTAAATTTAATTAAATATTAAATGCTCAAATAGGTGGAATTTTTTATTTCTTTCTCCAACGCAAAATAATTTCCCTACATTTTTTCTCTTTTCCTCGCCGATTTTTTGTTGCAATTTTTGAACCTAAGAAAGGGTTACTTACTGCAGGGGCTTCCTGTTGCAAATATTTGATTTCTATTCGATTAATGTTTGTTTTGGGCGGGACGCAGATGTTCGAATACCCTTCCTGCAGCGGCTTCAGTTTTGAAACGAGGAGCTAACGCCTGGATACATAGGATTGATGTTGATTTTGTTCAGTGGCGCCACCGCGCTTGAGGGCAACTCTGCTGCACACGGAGTTCCTTCCTCAGCTAAGAATTCTAGCGTCCGTTTGTATTCAATTCTATTGTCTCCTTTTCTGGTTTATTTTTTTTTTCTTTTGTTATATTGCTCCTTAAGTTAGTAATTTTAGCTGCAGAGTTTGATATGATGGAAATTTCGGATTTGATTCTAAAATTTCTTGGAATTTAGTAATCAATATTTGAAGCTGGAGAAATCAATATTATCAAAGAAAATATTCATATGGATGGTTGTCAAATTTTATGATTTTCATTTGTTTTTTTTTTTTTATCATGGTTGTAGTAGCTTGAGTAATTTATGCTGTATCTTCTTTTTTTTTTAAAAAAAAAATTTCGTTATGCTTTTTGGGACTTATTCAATTGCTGAAACTGTGGTTGGATAGGTACCAATATGTAAAATCAGGTCTTTGGCTCGCATTTTATGTGAATTGAAAACCCACTTGTAAAATCTAAACGGAAATCAAAAATGAAAAAATCCACTGTAATGTTGTGGCTATCCATGAAATAGTTCCTTTTCCCCTCCTACTCTTTCTATTTCAATTATTCTTTGGTAGTTTTGCAGTTATAGGGTTTTGCTTTGATCCTTTGGAATTCACTTTTTTTCACTTTATTGGTAAGGTAAATTCTTTTGTTTTCGTTCATTTGCTTTCCAAGAAAATGCACGAACATAATGGAATGAATAAGAAAATCGTTTTATTAAGCTTTTCTGCTCTCAAATTGGCTTGCTTTTAATCTGCAAATTGTTTTAACTTTTCTTACTTCTGTTTTTATAAATTTGAAAGGGTGGCACGTTGTTGTTTTATGATCTTACACCTGTAAAAATGACTACCTTTATTGGTTTTTCCTTAGTATCTTCTATTCCATTATTGAAGATAATGTAAAGATATTTGTGTGATTTGTGGACTTAAATCTTCTCAGTTTCATTATTTGAAAGCTGGTTGAGTGGTTACAGAGATTCTCTATGCTTATCACTGCAAGAAAGTTGGTTTCATCATGCACGTTAATCTCATTTCATACAATAATGCACCTAAAGTAAGAAGATCTGATATATCATCTTGTTACCATACAACATTGAAAAAAAAATCACCTCGAATGCTTTACTTGAATTTCCTGAAGGTGTAATTGGCAAATGAACTGCTCAAGGACTTCAAGATTGTAGTGCACTTTTACTAATATCCATCAAATTAGGATCATTTCTTTATTTGATTTGTTTCTGCAATATAATATCTCCGAAGTCAAAGTTAGGATTAAAAAGCACCCATCTTTGAGCTTTGAGAAACACAATTCCTTGCCTTCAAAAGCTGTCCTATTGAGTTTGTCACCACATAAATCAAGAAACAATCAAAGGAATCAAAGTTAAGGTTTTTTCCTCATCTGTTCATTCCTATTTGCTGCTCTAAACTCTAAAATTATTTTCAATTGGTTTAATTGTTATCCTGGAAATTATAACAGCAACATAGATAGAAGATACTGAATTGGCTCAGTTGTATTCTTGCAAATAACATTTATTAATCATTACTTTCCTCCTTTTTCCCTTAATTGCACGAATCTGATGGGTCCCTTATATCAGTTGCCTTTATCAGCTTGAAGAAATTCATGACTTGGTGAATATTTTATGCAAGGGAACTGTTGGTGTTGGTGCTTGAATTTGTTCATAGAGTACGTACATTCAAATTAAGCTAACTGGTTTTTGTTTTGCCTGATTAGCTTGTTAGTGCTCTTTATTACTGCCTTAATATTTTATAATTCTGAAGAAAAACTAAACTATGATCAGGTAAAGATCCCTTAATTTTTTGTTATTTCATTTCACATGATATTCCTTATGTTCCTTTATCTATGGATTCTATTTTCTTTATAACCATTCAAGTCATGTGTAAGTTATGTTTGGCAGACTAATGTTGCTCTTATATTGCCTTTTAATTTTTCTTTATCTATGCTTGTAATGTGTTGCTTCTTATTATTTTCAAGCTAATACCTTATTAGCTTCATGTTATTTTTCTCTGGATGTTTCTTTGAATTGTAACATGGGGACGACTTTTTCTCTTATTTGTTTTTGGTCGTACTTTGTATTTCATTGGCTCTGAAATTAAAATATTAATTTAGTTTCTTTATTTCCAAAGGTGTTTGTGAGAGACTTTGTCACAATTGCATTGGCTTTTAATTTTCTTGTATGGTAATTCTATCAGATCTAGACACTCCTAGCTAGGTCTAACTTCAGGTCATAGTTTTCTGGACAGTTCGCTGGTGGCTTTTGAAATTTGATTCATGAATGGATGATTTCAATACTTATCCCTTATTATTACCTGAGGCTATTTCACATTGTACTGTCCTTGCCATGATGATGTCAATAATGACATACAATACAATATTTATTATCAGTTATTGAGTTTAAATCAACTAATGAATTTTACCTGTTTATTTGAAGCGTATCAGAAGCCTCAGAAATGACTTGTTTGTGGATGAGGGTACCTAATCGACAAATTGCGATTGACATTGGTAGTGGAATGGCTGCCATGCAAAAGCACTAACTTCAAAGCTTCATTGGTTTTTTGGTGGCTGAGTTATTCATTTAATCAATAGGAGAAGACGAGAATAAAGAATCATAGTGGTGGAAAAAGGAGCTATTGCCATGTAGGTTGTGCTGCAGCGAAGGGCTATGAGTTGGGTTTTTGGTGGCTGTATAAAAGGAAGAGTGGTAGTTGAGGGGTAGAGCTAGATGCTGGTGCTGCAGCAAAGGTTTATGAGTTGGGTTTTTGGTGGAGCTGCGGATGCCCCTCAACAACTTGGTGGATCTTAGGGTAATTAAGAAACTTGACCAATACTTTCTCTCTTTTCTTTTTATATTTTTAGTCTTCCAACCTTTGATATTTGAAAGGCTTTTGTTAGTTTGCTAATTACAAAAGAGAAAGGATGTAGGAAGTAGCTTAAAATCTGTAAATTTTTCCTAGTTATAACTACTACGAAGATCTGCTGATCAAGAAATATAAGTTATTAGGATTTGTAGTTAAATTTGAATTCATGATTTGCTTGTATTTTTTTTTAATAATTACTCAATTGAGCTCTTTATGTAATCTTAGTCTAATTCTGGCTGGATTATTCTGTTTTTTTTTTAGTAGTGGCAATGCCTAAACGGATAAGAGAACTTATGCAACTGTTTGGCCTAACAAATGATGAAGTTAAGAGTCTCTTGCACAGGTGATTTCTAAATGAGTTCTGATTGTATTTTTTAAAAATATGGTAGTCATAATTCTGGAATTTTATTGGAATATTGATCGTACGATTTCATGCTTAGTGTGGACACTGGAAACAAATAAGCAAAGTGCCAACTTAGTATGATTAACGCAGTACTTGAAGTGGAAACCTAATCAGAAGCTGTCGCAGTAGCTGATAGAGTGTGATTAACTAAGCGTGAACCCATCTATTAGTTTCATTGATCAATTCCAATTTCCTTGTGAACAGAAATCGAATTCTTATTCACATTTGGTAATGGAGATTTGTACCAAGGCTGCATAACTCATAAGTGCATAGGGATAGTGCAGCTACTATGAAATGAAGAGGATGGTAGGGTGGCTACTGCCTACTATAAAGTTTCATGGTATTGTCTTCACTGGCAGCTTGCTCATATAAGGCCTTGCTTATTTGCTTATTTCATGGTTTTGTCTTCACCATGCAACACCAAGAATGTCCCGACGCCAAATCAACCTTGGAAATGGATTAACAATGTGCAATTTTATCTTGATATTAAATATTTTATATTTTGGGAAGGAGCATGCAGCATTCTTGTTCTTGAAATTATTTAGATGTCATACAGATTTTTGTTTTGTGAAATATTGTGTTTGAAAATTTTTACGTGACAAATTAAAATTTCAGAACATTTAAATTATTTGATGATAAAGGATAAAATTTGCCTGAATCTAGTTCGTATAAAATAATAAACTTAATTAATCATATATATATATATATATATATATATATATATATATATCAATATATACACTTAATAGGTTATTAACTTATGATTAATTTGATATAAAAAAAATTATAAATCTAATTTGTGCAAAAATTTAACACTAAGTTCATGGGACGGTGTAATGAATTAATCACATATCTGTCAAGATCAATCCGTTAAATGACTAAAATACCCCTTATGTCAATTTGAATGTCTAGACACAAGATAGTAAGGAAAATGGTGGCAGGCTGGCTAGCGGTGGAAAGCATGAGAAAGAAAGTTAATCATAGGACCATTTTTTTATTTTATTTATTTTAAAATAAAATAAATAAAATTAAAATCTAAAGTGGTGGCAGCTGCACGTGATTCACACCCTATTTATTTGTTATTTTGCATTTATACAAGTCCAGAGTGTCTCGTCAGCTTCGACACGCGGTGGCCTTTGTCATTTTCTAGACGATACCATTAACTTCACTTTATCTATTTTTTTTTTTAACAGAAAATAAGCACCATCCATTGCATTTCATTAATTAAAATACATTGCAAAATATTGGAGAATTGACTAACCAATCATTAGGACAATAGGATAACAGTGCTTAGTTAAACAATCCACCGTACAATTAGCAATGTTTGCATTTTTAACAAAATATTTATCCATATAAGGCGAATCCTTTAAAATTTTCAGATTTAGAACAGTATTTACTATTTTACAGTGAAAATTGCTTAAGTGAATTGAAGGGTGCAGAAGATTACATGATTTTTTTTTTCTAATTTGTTATAATTAGATTTATCTCTTGTAATTATTTTTTTCCATCGACCTTATGAGCAAGTTGCACAAAAGTCTGTAAAAGGTTGTATATTATAGAACATCAATATATTTAAGGCCATTATTGAAAAAAAAATATTCTTCATACCCATTTTTTACGGTATTAGAGTAGGTTGCATAAATTCATGCAATTTAAACCAAATAATATGGCTAATGAACCAACATAATCCTCCACCAAATCCAGCATTGTACCATCATATCCTATTATTCATGTTCTATCATATCCATTAATTTAGGCTCTGAATCGCGCATGTCACTAAACTGACGTATTGAACCGATCGGAATTTAAATTCGGATTTTGACCGAAATTAATTAAGATAATGATTAATAATTATGATATATGCCTAATGAAGTGTTTATAAAGTTTAAAGAAATTGATTTACGGTAAAGAACTAAATTACAAAATTTGATAAATTTTAGAGTCAATTTGCAATTTACCAAAATTTTAAGAATTTAATGAGACATTTGCTATTTAAAATATTAAATTGGACATCAAATATGCATGTTGGCTGGCCACTCCATGATTAATCAGATTAATATGATAATTAAGCTAAGTATCAAAGTATATGGTCAAAAATTAGTGGGTCATATATGAGGACTTTTGTTTCTCTTCTTCTTTCTTCCTTTTCTTCTTCTCCTTATTTCTTTTCTTATTTCTTTTCTGCTCAAGAACAGCTCCATGTCACCCTCACCATCCTCCATAGCCAAGAGCTTATACTAGAGAGAGAAAGGAAAAGAAAAATGAGAGAAAGACAAGGAAAATTGATTTTCATGCACAATAAGACCTAAGGAAGCTAAGGAGAGAAAGAAGGAAGAAAAATAAGTAGGTTTTGAGGAGAGAGAAATCTCCATAGTTGTGATCAAGTAGAAGAAATAGTATAGGTAAGAAGCTCTTCTTCTCTTCTTCAACTTTCATCAAAGGAAAACATGATTTTGCGCTCATTTAGAGTTTAATTATGTAGAGAGAGAGTTTTGGGTTTCATGAGAGTTTTGATAAGTTAAGGTTTGATGATGATTTTGTATATTTTAGGAGCTTAAAGTGACAAAGAAAGAGCTTAAGGAAACAAAAGAAAAGAGAAAGCTACCTAGAGAAAGTGAAGGAGATTAAGAAGAGGTTTGTGCATAATTTAATTCAGATTGTAACATGACCAAAATTGAGATAAAAAATAGAATACAAATTTCGTCTGAAACAGGGCATATTGAAAAAAATAAAATTTAAATATTTAAGTTATATTAGGTTAATTGTTATAATATGAATTTTACCCAATTGAGGTATATAAAAAATCAAATGAGTTATTAGACTCATAAAAATGATGTGCAAACAAAATCATAGTTGAGTATTTTATGATTGAGATAATAAAAGATAAAAGAATATATACTTTTATTTTCTTATAGTTATAAATTTTAATGATATTAATTAAGCTCTAGAACACCTAGCTTAGAAATAGAATTTTGGATAGTTTGTTATGTCAATCAGGGAGACTATTAATATCTTTGATGACACGATAATAAAAGATAAAAGAATATATACTTTTATTTTCTTATAGTTATAAATTTTAATGATATTAATTAAGCTCTAGAACACCTAGCTTAGAAATAGAATTTTGGATAGTTTGTTATGTCAATCAGGGAGACTATTAATATCTTTGATGACACGATTAATGAAGCCGGTGATGACACTATAATTAAAGTCAATAATGCTATTATTATATATATATATATATATATATATAACTCATAAATGCCCGGATGACAACCCCATTATCCTTGTTAGTGGTTCATAGGTGTTATGAGCATAAATTAGTTAATAAAATTAAAAGAGTTCATATATATATATATATATGCTAGTGAACAATGAGATAATAAATTGTATGAAAAATATTTATCATTAAAGCATGATATAGCATATTGCATGAGTTTTTATATGTTATGAACAACATGATATAATATATTGTCTTTATCTTTATGCACCACTAAACTTAGAGTTTAGCATGAGAGTTTTTCTTCTGCACAGATTTAGAAATGTAGCTAAAACTTATAGATAGAGCTAGATGTGACCTAATCCAGTAAAACAATTGACAGAGAAAATTGTGGGTTACAACACTTTTATATTATATTTCTTTATTTTGGATGTATAAACTATCTTCTGTGGTTTTGTAATTAACATGAAATTTTGTAACTATTATTTTATGTAAATAAAAAATGCATTATTGCTTTTATATCTTTAAGCTTTGAGTAAAAAAATGTATGAATTTTTAGCATTTATTAAAATAATAATTTAAAGAAGTTGGTGTAGTACTCATTTATCCAGGCATTTGAGGCTAGGGTGAGGGGGTGTTACAGCTTTTGGTATTAGAGCCCGATTTAGAATTTTAAAAATACTTTTCAAAAATATTTATCACATGTGAGTACTTACATTTTGATATATATAAGTTGCTACTTACTGATTAGGGTTATTGTCTTATAATATAGGTAGGTTATGGCTTCTGAATCACGACAGATAGTCGCTAAAAAGGCTGAAAGTAATTAGCCTACAGAAACAAGGGCTTCATCGTGATTAAGTCTTCGCCGAGTTGTTGCATCAAAATCCGGTGCCAACTTATCACATGGGCAGTCAGCTACTAATACAATACAGACAGAGTTGATGAGGAATATGGTAGATCTATTATGAAGGGCAACATAACCAGTCCTATCGGTGCTACAATTTGAGAGAATGAAAAAGTTAGGGGCACCTGATTTTTTATGGGAAGAGAGAGGATGATCTTTCCATGGCAGAGTTATGGTTAGAGCAAACTGATGGGGTTTTTGATCAACTGCACTGCACAGATGAGCAGAAATATGAGTATGCAGTATCTTTACTACAGGAGCATACTTATGATCGATGGCGGTCAGAGTCACAAAACTCAGAAGCACCCGACCCTATGACAAGGGAGTTCTTTCTAGAGAAGTTTAACGAGCAGTATATTCCTCCTATTTATATAGATGACAAGAAGATAAAGTTTCTGACACTAAAACAATGAAACATGTCAGTAATGGAATATGAGAGGGAATTCATATATTTATGCAAGTGTGCTGGATATTGTATCCAAAGAAGCTGATAAATGTCAACGTTTTGAATATGGGTTAAGGGGATTTGATCAAGCTATAGGTCTTAGCTCTACATCTGGCGAGCTTCCCCAGCTTACTAGCATTTGCTATAACAGTTAAAAGAGTCTTAGTGACACAACAACTAGTGCAGGTTAGTGGGGTTAGTAGACCCGTACTACAGCCAAGTGGGGGACAGTCAAGTGGCAAGAGAGCCAGATCTTTTAGCGGTCGATTTTAGGCAGAGGGTTCCAGTAGAACTCTTTCTTATAGGTGGTGATAGCCCACAAGATCTATTTCATCAGCAGCCAGTGCATCGACACAGGTATCCCGCAGACCTACCCTTTTACTAGTGTGTCAGCATTGTGGTTTTCCTCTCCCAAGAGAGTGTTGGTGGATGACAGAAGCGTGCTTGAGATGCGGCTTCAAGAACCATATAAAAAGAGATTGTCCATTGCTATAGTTTGGCAGAGGTTCAGGGAGTGTTGAGTCAGAACCAATACAGACTATGGGACAAGGCAGAGGTCGAGGGAAAGACAGAAGAGGTCGTGCAGAGTCAAGCCAGTTTAGGTCAGACACAGTGAAGAGGCTAGAAGGCAGTAGAGCTGCTCCAGTAAGAGCTTATGCCATGCAAGGCTGGGATGAGCATGATGCACCTGATGTCATAGTGGGTAAATTTCTTCTCTTTGGCTCTTATATACATGCATTGATAGATCCGAGATCAACACATTCATACATATGAACACCACCACCAGGTCGAGAGAGTTTAGAACAAAAGGTTCTAGAATATGAAATTTTTATGACTAATCTGTTAAGGCATAGTGTGCGGGTTAGTAAAGTCTTTCGGGGTTGCCCAGTTGAAATTCAAGATAGACAATTCCCAGCTGATCTGATCGAGCTACCATTCCACGAGTTTGATGTGATCTTAGGAAGGGATTGACTAGCTCGTCATAGAATGATAATAGATTACGGAAGAAGGCATATGATGATTAAAGTTTCAGATTTGGAGGAAGAGATAGTGGTGATGGGTGAAAATAGAAAATATCCAGATAATGTGATATCGGTGCTAAAAGCTCAGAAACTCATCAATAGAGGATGTGAGCCTTACCTAGCATATGTGATTGATACAAGAAAGAATAGTCTGAAGTTGGCCGACATCCCAACTGTTAGTATATTTTTAGATGTGTTTCTTGAGGAGTTGCTAGGGTTACCACCTGACCGATAGATAGAGTTTGCTATCGAGTTAATACTTGGTACCGCTCCTATATCTATTACATCATACAGGATGACACTTATGGAGTTGAAAGAGTTGAAGGTGCAGTTGCAAGAATTATTAGATAGGGGATTTATACAACTCAGTGTATCACCATGGGGTTCTCCAGTGTTGTTTGTAAAAGAGAAAGATGACACCTTACAGTTGTGTATCGATTATAGGCAACTTAACAGGGTGACTATTAAGAATAAGTATCCATTACCTAGGATTGATGACTTTTTTGATCAATTGAAAAGTGTAAGTGTATTTTCAAATATAGATTTTCGATCAGAGTATTATCAACTGAAGATCAAGGAGTCAGATGTACCAAAGACCGCGTTCAGGACTTGTTATGGTCATTATGAGTTCTTGGTGACACCATTTGGTATGACAAATGCACCAACAGTGTTTATGGACCCGATGAACTGAGTGTTCAAGCCATATCTTGATCAGTGTATAGTGGTATTCATCGATGATATTCTGGTATACTCTAAACACAGAGAATAACATGATCAACATCTCAGAATAGTATTACAGACCTTGAGAGAGAAATAATTGTATGTAAAACTATCTAAGTGTGAGTTTTGGCTTAAGACAGTTAGTTTTCTGGGTCATGTGGTATCAGCATATGGTATTCGAGTTGATCCTGGTAAGATTAAAGCTCTTCTTAATTGGAAACCCCCTTATAATGTGACCAAAATGAGGAGTTTTCTTGGATTAGCAAGATATTATAGGAGATTTGTGAAAGAATTTTCATCCATATCGACTCATTTGACTCGATTCTTGCGAAAAGACATCCGGATCGAATGGATGGACAAGTGTCAAGCTAGTTTTGATAAACTCAAGGCAATGTTGACTGAAGCACCAGTCTTAACTTAGCCTACTCCAGAAAAAGATTATGTTTTGTATAGTGACGCAAGTCACAATGAGCTAGGTTTTCTTATGGAAGAGGGAAAAGTGATTTCATATGCCTCCAAGCAGTTCAAGCCTCACGAGCTTAACTATTCGATGCATGATTTAGAGCTTACAACGATAGTTTTTGCTTTTAAGATTTGGAGACATTATCTGTATGGAGAAAGATATTACATTTATATGGACCACAAGAGTCTTAAATACCTGTCTTCACAAAAAGAGTTGAACTTGAGGCAACAAATATGGTTGGAGTTGATTAAAGACTATAATTGTGTGATTGACTACCAGTTAGGAAAAACAAATGTGGTGGCTGATGCTTTAAGCAGAAAGATGTTAGCTAAGTTACGAGTGGAGTCTACTATGATGCAGAGAATTAAAGCAAATTAGAAGCAAGATAAAAAGCTAGTAAAGATAGTCAAAGTCGTGAAAAATGGAGAAAATCAGAATTTTCTTTAACAGATGATGGTATTGTGTATCTCAAGAAGAATTTGTGTATCGAGTATAAAAGAGTTGAAGTCAGAGATTTTAAAGGAAGTTCATGAAACGATTTATACTATGCATCCAGGTGAAAACAAAATGTACCAAGATTTCGAAGCACAGTACTGGTGGTTGGGGATGAAGAAGGATATCATGGAATATGTTACTAAGTGTTTAACCTATCTGTGACACCCTTATACCAATCAATCTATACGTACGTTACGTACTTATACGATTATAGTCAATATGTGCCAAATTTTTTTTTATTTTAACTTAATGACTATACTATTATTAGTACTTAATTAATTATTTTTATTATCCAAAAATTTCGGCAGTATAACGGATATAAACTAACTACTTCACCTGCAAAGCAAACAATCCACAGCTCATTTTTTGGCACAACAATATATATATATATATATATATATATATATATATATAATGCAATATATTCTTCATTCAACCATAAATCCATATTTCATTCTTTACGTATATAATAATAATTCATAAATATCCTTATCAGAATATATACAAAATTTCATTACTACAACCCCATATCCATACATATATATACATACCATACTAACATATATCTTATTCTTCAGTCAGTTTCCAAAATTTATACGCTTGCTCCTACGACTATTTGCACACAGTCACATAACTACATGCTGAACATTAATATGACCAGTGGTGATTACTAATCTAAAAATTTTCATCGCCTATATTTTAAGCATTCACACATATAATAACATTTTTAATACACTATTCAAATTTTCTATTTAATATATATTTTTTATTTTTTATTCAATATCTTATTCTTAATTCACTATTTAATATCTTCATTCAATTAACAATATTTCTCATTTTATCTCATTATTTTTTTTAATATTCCTCTCAATTTAATCATTTTTTTCTTTATTTTACTTCTTTAATTAGTCATTCTTTTCATATTTTCATTTAATTAGCTACAATTTCACTTTAATTCTTATATTTCTATTTATTTACAGTTATGCCACTACTTTATATTTATTTACACTTTTTCTATTAAGAAATTTTATTTTTCATTTATTTACACTTTTCACTACATAATTTAATATTTTATTTCATTTTCTTCCACTCATTTCTCATTTTTAAATTTTACGAACTTTTTTTTCTTTTGTCACAATTATCACTTTTATCATTATTATTATTATACCATTTTATTATCTTTATCACTTTTATCATATTTATTATTTTTTTATTTTTCTCATATTTTTCACTTTATTCATTTTTATCATATTTTTCACATTTATCATTTTTCTTATATTTTCTCATTTATTATTTTATTCACATTTGTCATTTTTATATTTTTTTTACAATTATACCATTTTATCATTCTTATCATGTTTTTTACTTATTTTTTACTTTTATCATTATTATTACTTTTATTCAAATTTTCTCTAGTTTCCATCCGATAGGAAAGTTTCAGACCAGATACATAGGACGTGGACCCACAAGTCCACTATATTGAAAATTAATTCCAAGGAATCACCTGAGGACTGCACTGTACACTCTTTACTGAATCACTATCACTGCAGTAGACTATTATTGGTATACATAAGCGATGTCATAACCCGCATCACAGAAATGGTATCTCTATAGCTAACCAATGACATTCTGAACTAGATTTAACTATCAGAAAAATAACTAAGGACATTTTTTTATTTCTTTAATTCGAATTCCATTAAATTCATAAATTTCATTATTTTTACATTATTAATCACTTAACATTTTATTCATCCCTACAATTTTATTACTACCATAATTTTTCACACTTTCCATTCTAATATATTAATAATTCATTATGAATATTCAATTAAGTAATTAAGCATCACTAAACACACTTCAATCATTATTTTTCATTTTATGCATAATAAAATCAATAATTAGAAAAATATTCAATATATCATTTAAAAATTCTCAATAAATTTATACACATTCAAAATTATATTTTCTTGCATTTCATGACTAAATTTTTATTTAATTAGCAAGAAAAATATTAATTTTTCTTTCTTCATATTTCGGCCTATAATTAATTTTCATCGTTAAAATTTGTCTTTCATCTTCTCAATATTCCTTTCATTAATTTATACATTCTTTGTTCCATATATATCATAATATTACAATAAAATGTATGTATACCTTAATTTACATTTTTTACATAATAAGGTCATATTTTTCAATTTTCACTAATTAATTTTTTTGATTGAAATTAACCATTCTAATTCACTTTTTATAATTCCTTAATCATGATTTAAACATCAATTATCAATTACATGCAAAACACACAAATTTCTAAATTTCCTTAACCCTAAATCATGCTTAATAAATGGAAATAAATAGATTTTGAAATCACTAACCTTAATTTCTTATTTAGGCCTTTCTAATCTTTCTTTTTCTTAACCTTTTCTTTGGAAGCACATTCATCTTCTCTTTAACCTACCATGGCCAAAATTCTCCCTTCATTAATCCACAATTATTTTGCTTCCTTAACTCAAATAAACTTCATTTTTATCATCCACATACCTTAAACTACTTATTTGAACCATTAAACTAATTTAAAACTACAAATTTCACTTACCTCAATTTGGTATCCTAACTTTTCTCCTTTGATTTTTTTCAAATTTAGCATTCTAAATGAAGATTAAAAACTTCTATTAGCTACTAAAGATGCATAAATTATTTTTGGGTGGTTGATTTTGGTGTAAAAAGTGAATTGAAAAAATTTTGAAGAAAAACAAAGGAAAAGTGGTTTGGCCAAGTAAGAGAGGAGAGGAAGGAGATGAAGCAAAATTCTCTCTAGAGAATTCTGATAATTTGGGTCTATTTATAGTGGTCTAAGTGAGGTGGGCTTGGGTCGATCAAAACACAACCCATTTAGGCTCAATTATGCACTATAAATTATTTTTCTCACTTTTCAACTCAATTTCACCCAGATTTGATTCCATAATTCATAAAATATTTTTATATGTTTACACAAAAATTTTCAACTCAATTAGAATTCATTTTCTGTGTAGCTCATTAAAACCGAACAGATACTTTAATTTTCGATGTTACCATAAAATTCTTTTTTTACTGTCAAATAATATTATTTAGAGTCTATCCATGTCTTAAAATAAATTTTTGAATGTAATTTGCTATATTTCATAGCTCAGTCAAAGTACGGTCAACCAACTATTTAATTAAATTGGGTCCAATTTTTTCTTAGTTTTGACTTTTGAACACTTATTTGATCTCATTTTCACTCTAAATTTTACCCTTGGACTAGTCATAATCTATATTTTCCGATGAACAAATAAAATATTTTTCACCCACGGGTGTATTTTTAACCCTCGGGTATGGTGATCAATTTCAGAAACTATAGTTTATGACTAACCTGGTATTTGAGCAATTACACTATCAACAAGTAAAAGATGAACATCAATTACCCACAGGATTACTACAACTGATTTCCATACTCGAATGGAAGTGAGAAAGAGTCACGATCGATTTTGTATCCAGTTTACCGGTAACTCAAAGGAAGCATGACACAGTGCGAGTGATAGTGGATCGACTAACAAATTCAACACATTTTCTACCAGTTCGGATGAGCTATCCTTTGAACAAGTTGGCCGAGATTTATGTAAATGAGATAGTGAGACTTCACATAGTGACTATATCTATTATATCTGATAGAGATCCCAGATTTACATTGCAGTTCTAGAAGAACTTACAGCAGCCTTTGGAAACTCGACTTAGTTTTAGCACGACCTTTCATCCGCAGATAGATGGACAATCAGAGTGAGTTATTTAGTTATTAGAAGACATGATGAGAAGTTGTGTTCTCGACTTTGAGAGAAGTTGGGATCAATATTTATCTCTTATGAAATTTGCCTACAATAATAGTTATCAAACAAGCATTGGCATGACTCCTTATAAGGCTTTATGAGGAAGAAAGTGCAAAACCCCAGTTTGTTGGACCGAATTGAACAAGAAGAAGTTGATCGGACTAGAGATAGTTCAATAGATCGAAGAGAAATTTAGAGTGAGCAAAGAAAGATTGAAAGTGACACAAGATCGACAAAAGTCATACGTTGACCAAAAGAGGTGAGACATAAAATATGCTATAGGTGATAAAGTTTTCCTTAAAGTTTCACCTTGGAAGAAGGTATTCAGATTTAGCAAAAAGAGAAGTTGAGTCCAAGGTTTATTGGTCCTTATTGGATTATGGAAAGAATCCTCACTGAAATGAACTATGATACCTAGTCTCAAATCATTGAAATACATATTGTTGGCTATGAGAAACTGAATTATATTATTGGGGACTTACCTCAACCTGAATTATACCATTTTTACTCACATCAATGACACTAGAAATCATGAAAAGGTATTTTTGTCTTCGTACTGCTCATGAGATTTGGAGTGCTCTTGCTAAAAGCATTTTATGATGGATCTGATGAAACTCAAATCTTCACCTTTAATCAACGTGCATTTACAATTCGCTAATCAGGTCACTCTCTTTGCAGTTATTATGGTGAACTTGATCATCATGATAAAATCAAGATGAAAGATCCCGATGATATTATTATGTATAAGGCATATGTTGAGAAATTAAGGATACATATTTTTCTGAATGGTTTTGACACTGAATTTGAACAAGTGCAAAGGAAAATTCTTTGCATGGATCCAAGTTTGGATTTGGAATGCACATATGCATATGTCTATTGTGAAGCAAATCGTAAGACTCTTTTGACTGGTGATCTGGTTACTTACACTTCTGCAACAATGCTAGCTCAACAAAATAACCCATCTGCTTAACAAGCCAGTACTAGTAATATACCATATTCTTCAATGATAACATCTCGGAGCTTTGATATTGGAATTAAACAGTCTGGGTCAACTAGATGTTGTACTCATTGTGGTGAGTCAGGACATACTCAAAATCGATGTTATGATCTGATTGGATATCCCAAATGGTGAGACCCTTACAAGGCTCCAAAATGTAAATCCAAAGTTGCAACAACTACACCACCAACATCTATTTCTATAACCATAGCTGAATTGTCTTCACCATATGTTGCTGCCTTACTCATCTCTTTAGATCTGCTAGGTAAATCTTTTGTTAACTCTGTTACTATTGGGTCTTGTGCATGGATTATTGATTCTGGGTCAACTGATCACATGTCCTTTAATACTTCATCTATTTCTAACCTAAAACCATATGAACAATATGTTGTGTCTATAGCCAATGATATAGAAGATAATATTATTGGTAAAGGTTCATTCTCTTTTGGATAACCTTAATTTAGATTCAGTTTTTATAGTTTCATCCCTAAATTTTAATTTATTTTTTGTGTAACACTCTCTTACCCTTCTACATAATAGTCAGGTAAATTGATGTCAATGTCCACTTGTTTGGTGAAATCTGTATAATAATACTATATATATATATATATATATATATATATATATATATATATATATATACACACACTCATCTCTAATCACAATCCCCCGTATAATACAATATATTCACATCTCATATATGCATAGGAGAAACCTATAATTTACACATTTATAGTTTTTCTCATAATTCTATATGACCAAAACAGGTCATAAAATATTTACAGACTATATATATATATATATATATATATATATATATATATATATATATATATACATGTGATACAAAAAGAAACCAACTCTATCTGCGTGACTGTCACTGCTGCTTTATTCCATAAGTAGGGCTCACTAGTCTAGTGGATATTTCAACTAATTCACCGCTCTCGCCCTTGTCCTAACACCTGCGCGAGAGAACAACAACTCTCACGCTGAGTTTGAGCTCAATAGCGTAAATTTTATAGTAATAGTCATTTAAAACATACTTAAAATATTAATTCATTTCAATAAAGTTTTACAACAAAAAAATAATTATAAATAGTTATTTTCTTTTTTAGAATTTTGAATGAACCAATTTTACATATACATGTAGTATATAATCATTTATTTTTAAAGTTCATTTCATCAATAACATTCATATAGAAAATTTATCGAAGAAAAATACATCCATTCACTTAATAAATTTTTCATCATACTTATATATTAAGACATCATAGACTTGCCCCTAGAGAATCACGAGTGTATCAAAAAATAAAGGCGACAATCAGATGGTCAAAAATATTCATATGACCAAAGTCTATTTTACATGGTCTGTGACGCCCCACTTATATATTAGGAATAATCACACATATATAAAAAGAATGTCACAAGCTTAACTCGATAATCTGCTCAAATTGAATTTTTTTCCATGTTAAATAACTTAATATATTTATTTATTTTGGTTTAGACAAATTATTCTAATTAAAAATATATATATATATATATATATATATATATATATATATATATATATATATATATATATATATATATATATATATATATATATATATATATATATATATATATATATATATATATATATCCTTATATTGTATACACATATGGCACTCGATTATGTTACATAATTATTTACATGCACAATATTAATATATGAGATATGTCTACCACACCATATACATAGTCAAACTAAAAAAAAACATAATAATACATAACCAACCCTCTAACTATGTTTCTTGTGTCTCTGCTGATATGGACTTGAATTTCCTTCTTGACCACTTCACCTCCTACCGTCTATAGTTCCAATTCCTGCATGAGAAGAACTCACGCTAAGCTAATTCCCCCCTTAATGGTGCACCATCTATCCTATGTTAGTCCTCAGGTAGAGAAATGGACAATTAACACAATTAATTACTTGTTTCTATAACCAATACTCATTTCATATTAACACAATCATATATTCACAATTTATTTCAAAACCATATAATAGTATAATATTTTATCAAATGTTAACACAATATTAAGTTCATAGTTAATAACATTCTTACAACCTTAAAACATGCCATAATATATAATTTTATCATTGTGACATGTAATCTATGTCATACACACAATCATGCATAAAGGCAAAACAAAATACATATATGTACAAACCTCGATAGTATTTTCCTTTTTCCAAAATATAAGTTCAGAGCTTGTTCACTTTTGTTGATCTTCTTCTTGTTGAAATCCTAATTTAAAAATATAATTAATTAATAGCTTGATAAAATATTTATTCTTAATATAACTTAAATAAATAATTTCAATTTCTATTAAGCTAGAATAAGACCTCTAAGGACTGTTGGATTAATAAATTTTCCTACACTTATCCAATTTATATGATTCTTGATTCTGATTAACTATAACATGTAAAACTAAAATATACTAAAATTTCAGAATTTTTGAACCTTTACATAATTTTGGGTATAATTTTAAATATTGACCTGTTTTCTGCCCTTAGGCAGTTTCAAGGTACCCAATTCAAAAATTCATAACTTTCAATGTGTAGCTTCAATTATTCTGAAACTTTTTATACAGTTATATAAATTAATTGGAAACATGTTTCATGTTTAACTAATTTCTTGATTCAGTCTCTAAGGGTCTCAAATATGGGAGGATATATAACTGGTTCAACATAGAGTATCAACCAGACCAGTTTAATTGTTTAGCTCATAACTCACAAAATACATGACATTTTATGATGAAACTTTCACAAAAATTTAGATAAGACATAGGAGTAAAACTTTTATGTTTTGAACTTTGGCCCATTCGATCTAAAAATAGGTGAAATATAAGGACGAATTTACTGGAACTGCACAGGTATATGAAACCAGTTCAATCAAGGAACAGTCATGGTTCATTTTAGAATAACTCAACCTACACAAGAGAAATTCATACGAAATTTTGCAGAGACCTCAATAACATATATATCTACAACTTTCATGTTTTACACAACCTAATAATAATCCAATAAGATGGTCAATATTTACAAAAACCGTAGGTTATTTGGTTGATATGTCTCCCAGAACCAGTTTCACCCCAATAACCATATCTCTTCACATAATCAAAATAATTCAATAAAATTTGGTAGAGAGATACACAAGACATAGATGAACAACTTTTATGTTTAACACATCCCCAAATTCGAGTCACAAGATAATAAAAAATAGAGTGCAATATTCTGTCAAAATATAACCTAAAGAGTTCTAATAACACAATAATCATGGGAAAAATATTTCTTACCAAGATCAGATTTAATTGGACTGATTTTTGATGCAAATCTTGAAGAAGATTATAAGTAATTTGATCTGAGATATGGAGGAAGAAAAAGGGATGAAGAAGAAGAAGAGATGAGGGAGAAAAGAGAATTTGGGAGAAATAGTTCAGCCCCTTTTTCCCTTTTTTTTGTATTCTGCCCCCTTTTTTTTGTTTTTTTGCTGCTGTCCATTTTACTGTTCACTTTAAATTTATTTTTTTTAATTTCTTATTATTATTATTATTATTATTATTATTATTATTATTATTATTATTATTATTATTATTATTATTATTATTATTATTATTATTATCTTCACATAATTGTTTATAGCTAATATTTTTAATTTTATTTAATCAAAAACACAATTTAATTATGTGGTCTAAATTATTCAAATTAAACTCTAATTAGCGGGTGTTACATGGTCCAAAATCATCACATGACCAATGATAATTTCACATGGTCAAATAATAATTACCATATTGGTATACCAACAAAACCCTAGTTCATGTCTAGCTTCCTTAAGATTCAAATTTACCTACTAAAGTCTTTCAGCTCAAAACATGAGCTATTGTGTTCGCCTTCCCTGGCTAGTTGTCTATCACACAATCATAGTCTTTTATCAATTCCAACCATCTCATCTGTCTGAGGTTAAGCTCCCTCTGCATGGATAGATACTTTAAACTCTTGTGATCTGTATAGATACAGTTTTTCTCTCCATACAGATGACGTCGCCAAATTTTTAAAGGCAAATACAATAGCTGCCAACTCCAGAACATGTGTCGGATAATTTAGCTCATGTGGATGTTACATTGCTCTTTTGCATTAGTACACAACCTAAACCATTTCATGAGGCATCATTGTATAACACAAAGTCCTTTTTCGGAGTGGGTTGCGTCAAAACTGGCACCTCTATCAATATAGCTTTCAACTGGTCAAAACTACCCCGACACTTGTCTGTCCACTCAAATTTAATATCATTTTGGAGCAATCGTGTCATGGGTGTAGTTATAGATAAGAATCCCTTCACAAATTGTCTGTAATAACCTGCTAATGCTAAGAAACTTCTAACCTCTGTTACATTCTGAGGTGGCCTCCAATCAAGAATAGCTTCTATCTTGCTAGAGTCAACTCTAAGTCCTTCAATTGATACAACGTGACCTAAAAATCCCACTTATTGCAGCCAAAATTCACATTTTGACAGCTTGGTATACAATTGCTTCTCTCTTAGAGTCTAGAGCACAATCCTTAAATGTTGATCATGTTCTCCCTGATCTTTAGAGTACACCAAGATGTCATCAATCAAGACTACCACAAACTGTTCTAAATGTGGTCTGAAGATCCTATTCATCATATCTATGAAAGTCGTTGAAGCATTTGTTAAACCGAACGGTACAACCATGAACTCGTAGTGGCCGTAACGAGTCCTAAAAGCTGTCTTGAACACATCACTCTCCTTGATCTTCAACTAGTGGTATCCTGATCTGAGGTGAATTTTAGAAATACCCCTGCACCCCTTAACTGATTAAACAAATTGTCAATTCTAGGTAAGGGATACTTGTTCTTTATTATCACCTTATTCAGTTGCTTATAATCTATGCACAGTCGTAAAGTACTATTCTTCTTTTTCACGAACAACACTGGTGCCCTCCAAGGTGATATACCAGGTCAGACAAACCCTTTTGTCTAGTAATTTCTGCAGCAGAACCTTCAACTTTTTCAATTCCACTAAAGCCATTTTATAAAGTGTGATGGATATAGGAGCTGTGAAGGTAACAAATCTATTTCGAACTATACCTCCCGATTTGGTGGTAAACTTGGCAAGTCCTTAGGAAAAATATATGGGAATTCACATATCATAGAGACATTTTGAAGGTTCAAACTCTCCCTATTAGTATCCACCACATGTGCCAGATATGTCTCACACCCCTTCCAAATTAATCGTTGTGCTCTCATAGCAAAAATTATATTGGTTGGCAATTTATATCTGTCATCTTGTAGCTCCATGTCATCTTGTCCATTTTTCTTAAATACTACCTTTCTGCCTTGACAATCTACTATTGCACCATGTTGGGCCAATCAGTCCATACCCAAGATAACATCATATTCATGAAACGGAAGTTCTATCAAATCCACTGGGAATTGTTCACCTAAAATCACTAGGGACAATTATCTATACACTCAATTCACTTTTGTAATATGGCCTAGAAGGTTTGTAACCATTATGTCATACCTTAAGGTCTCTATCTCTATATTTCCATCACAAGGTGGTGTTGTTCAAATATATGAATATGTAGACCTGGATCAACTAAAACATATATAAATGTGCTAAGGAGAGAAAATTTACCTACTATGGCATCTGAAGTGTCTTGCTTTTTGCTAGCTTTCATAGCATATACCCTAGTTGGCGTTGCTCTGCTACCACATGGTTGGTTAACTGTCTCTAAGATAACATGACTCAGCCCTATACAACCTTCTCTGAATTGTCCTCAGCCTTTACCTCTAGCTAAAACTGGTCTCTGTATCTGCATTGACCCTGCACTGGCAGTATATGCACCCTGACTCTATAAAGGACGATCATTCCTCAAATGAGCTACAACACCACAACCATAGTATGTCTGTGGCAATAACCAACACTCGCCTGGATGATATCTACCATAGTACTGACATGAAGGGTAATTAGCTGATCTCACTGCAAATGGAGCTGGGGCATTAGCAGATGATGACACTAGTCTCAGAGGTTGACCTTGCCTACTAATTGCACTTGTCCTCGAGTCCTGGTCTAGAATCCACCTTTAAAGGATCTAGCTTTCTTACCCATTGAGGATCTTGTACCCAACAGGAAAAATGGCCTCTTACCACTGCTCTGAGCTGTTGTCTTCCTTTCATTAGCATCAGCTTCTTCTACACTCTCTGCAACTTTCACTAACCTGGTGAAATTCTTAATCTAAGATACAACTACTCTACGTTTGATAGGTGCTCTAAGCCTATATTCCTTCCCATATTCACTCACTATCAAGCTATTATGTCATAGGTCTAAAAACTGATGTTTCTTCTGGTCTGCATACTCCCTAGAAATATAATTCTCTTGGAATTCCTCTAAGAAAAAGTCCCAAGTGGGAGAAACTGGGGTCTGGGGTCCTTTCTTTGCTATCTTCCACCAATTATGTGTTCCTTCTTGTAACAAAGACATCATATATCTATACTTATGCTGTGGTGTGCAATTCATATCCTCAAAGACTCACTCAGTCCTATTGAGCCAGTATTCTACTGTAGCGGCATCATCCTCTGTATGATTGAAAAAGTCATTGGCTCCCAATTTGTGGAGCTTGTCAAACCTCAGCTCTATAATAGCAGGCCTGGCTGATCTTCATAGAATATTGGCCATATCCTCAAGCAATCTTTTTGTATCTCCTGCAGGTGAGGCCTGTTTGTCTGGCCCAGCAGAAGGTGTACTATCCTCAGCAGCCTGTTGTTATGGGGGACGATACGAAAAATCTTTACTAAACAACTAATTTAAATTAGAGATCTTGTCCCTCAATCTCGACACTCTCGACGTTTGTTCACCCTAAAATTCAAAATAGTGGTCCACATTAGGAAGCAACAACAGTAATAACTTAAGCTTATAAAATATTTAAAACCAATGCATATGCATATACATGCATTTCCCTAATTTTACCCCATTTATGTCCTAAAATCGCCTAAACCCTGCTCTGATACCACTAAATGTAACACTCCTATTGCCCAGATATTGAACCAAGAAGGGGGTTGAATTGGATATTGAAAATTTAACTTTTAAGTGCGGAAAGAAAAGTTAAGTTGAGTAGGGATAGAAAGATAGGACACAAGAATTTTTATAGAGGTTCAGATGTTAACAAACCCTACTCCTCTCCTCAATCTCAATTGGGAGTTTAACTAACACACTAAGTGTTACAATGGAGTTTTACAAGCTCACTCCCAACTATGGTATTTCTAACAATGGATCATACCTAACCCAAAGATCCCTTATGTTTTAATGGCTCACACAATAAACCAATTTCTTGTGTTTTAAAGGCTCACACAAATAACCTTTACCTTGTGTTTTAAAGGCTCACACAAAAAACCCTTACTTTGTGTTTTAAACACTCACACAAATAACCCTTACAAGTGTTCTACTCTTAACCCTAAAATACCCAAATTCATTTGAGTAGATGATTATAGAGAGAAAGACTTACAAATATATAATGCTCAGAGAATGATGAGCAAAAAGATTTTCACAGAGAATAAATGTTTGTTTTGAAAATATCAAATGCACAAATGACTTACAACAAGATTTTGAATCGAAGTATTAGCTAATCTCTTATTCTCTTGTTATGGATGCATAAATGACTTGCATTTATACTTCCATGGTGAATTATAGCCATTTGATTGCATTTAATGTGGAACTAGCCGTTGCACCAACTCTTATTGTCGCGCTTGACATGTTTCTCTTTCCTCTTTCACGGTCGTGAATATGGGTGTCACGATCGTGACTATTCTTCCAAGTCGTGACTTGAGTAGTGACCTTGACCATGAAGCATTATGGAAGGATTCTGGCTGATATTATATCTTCACAGGTGTGATATCCGTCCAAGTCGTGGTCCAAGTGGTGACTCTGACTGTGAAGCTCTCTGGAGGAATTTGTCAACTCTTATCACGGGCGTGACTTTTATTCGCGGGCGTGACTGATATGTTCATTCACGGTTGTTATCATTCTTCATGGCCGTGAACTTTAAATGTTGGATAGTTGGCGTTAAGCTTCATCACGGGCATGACATATAAGGTCACGGACGTGAATATGCTATTTCTTCATTTTTGTCTTTTTAAGATTAGTCTTCCATTCTCCTATGATGTTCCATACCCTGTTCAATAAACTTAAAAAATAAGTATGTTAAATACATTATTGCTATTTTATTTGTTAGCATCAAAATAATGGAAATACCCCTCAAGGTTCAACAACTCCCTTACCGTCCTGCATAATAGTTAGGTAAGTTGATATCACTGTTCACTTGGTTTGGTGAAATCTGTATAATAATGCTAACTATACTTGTGAATATAAATCATCATCATCATCATATATATATATATACACACACACACACACTTATCTCTAATAACAATTCCCTGTATAATACAATATATCCACATCTCATATATGCATAGAAGAAACTTATAATTTACATATTTATAGTTTTTCTTAGAACTTTATACGACCAAAACATGTCATAAAATATTTACAGACTATATATATATATATATGCTACAAAAAGAAATCAATCATATCTGATTGGCTGGCACTGCTGCTTTGTTTCACAAGTAGGGTTCATTGGTCTAGCGGCTATCTCAACTAACTTGCTGCTCTTGGCCCTTGTTCTGACACCTGCGTGAAAGAACAATGAGTTTCACGCTGAGTTTGAGCTCAGTAGTGTAAATGTTATAGTAATAGTCATTTAAAACATTCTTAAAATTTTAATTCATTTTAATACAGTTTCACAACAAAATATATATATATATATTTTATTTTCTTTTTCAGAATTCCGAATGAACGAATTTTACATATACATATAACATATAATCATTTATTTTTAAAGATTATTTCATCAATAACATCACAAATTATAGAAAATTTATTGAAGAAAAACACGTCCATTCACTTAATAAATTTTTCGTCATACCCATATATTAAGACACCATAGATTTGCCCCTAGGGATTCACTAGGATATCAAAAAAATAAAGACTCCAATTACATGGTCAAAGACATTCATATGACCAAAGTCTATTTCACATGGCCTAAGATTATCACAGGACCAAAAATAATTTCACATGGCCAAAGAATAATTATTCTATTGGCATGCCAATAAAATTCTAGTTCATGTCTAGTCTAATATATGGGCTAAAATAAAAAAAAATCTCAAGAATTCTTTCATTTCATTTCAAACAGTTATAAAGTAATAAAATTTCAATAATCATTTCTCAAAACAAAAATTCATTTCAGAACACAATTTATTTTATAACATAAAATATATATATAACATTGAAATTAAAATAAGTGCACGTAACATTATTTCATAAAAAAATTTTAAACTCATTTCATATTAAAACACAAAATCTATTTAATATTATAATAAAATTAAATGTATTTGACCATTACTATAAGAGTTTACACAAACATGTTTAATCTTTTCTCGCACCGACCTTTTTCCTTTATCTGGCACAGACGATTACGTTGTGGTTACACCTAATAAAACATGTATAATTGAATACCAAACATTTAGAAGAATGATAATTGTTATAATAATTGAAATATTGTCCCTTTTTTTAAAAATAAGGCCCAATATCTCTCTCATCGATCCAGTAAATTTGCATTTTTGTATTTCTATATAATTTAGAATTCATTGTATTCAATACATTAATGAATTATAGTCGAATGACATGTTTATCAAGAAAATTACATTATATCCTAGGTAAACATAATTCAAATTAAATCTTTATATGACTTTGCTATTTGCTTGAATTCGAATATCTATTTCCAAATTTTATTTTTAGGACTTATTTCAATTACAACCAAATTAATGGTCGCAACCAAAACACTTATATTTTATCGTTTTTCTAATAGTTTAGATTTGTTGAGATTTGTTGTTGTTGTTTTTGCATTATGCACAATTCCACAATCCAAAGTTTAGGCTCGATAATTATGGACTCGCATAATAGGCTATTATCCACTTTTATCAATTTCTAAAACTCATCTCTTTTCACCTTTAGCTCTCAGTCTTACCTCTCCAAACTTAAAATTTTATGGGTTAGCTTAAGAATTACATCTCAATCACTCTTTTGCAAATTTCGGTCTCACTTTAACGAGCATTAGAAAATTAGAAAACACAATAAAAGAACTTCAACTTAAGCTTTCGGTTAAGATGTGAGAATCATGAGGTATATGGAACAATGGGGTGAATGGGGGAAAGAAAAAAAATCAAGGAATAAAGATGAAAATTGGAGCCCATGGCTCTCAGCTAAGGAAAACAAAAGGCTAAAGGAAATTTTTACCTTTCTAAAACAACTTCAATCCATGAATCTCACCCACTTCCTTTAGGTTTTATTTATTATTATTATTTTTCAACATCAAAGTCTTTTTCTACTTTGTACACCGCTCAAACCCAACACACAATGACTCCTTGCTCATTCTCCAAGATTGATCGAAGCACTTATGTCCACGTCTCCATATAATGATTTTGATGATAAAAGGAAATCAACTCTCAATGAGTAAATATTCACAATTGTACTCTCCTTAGGTTTCAACTCATTTAGCAATGAAGGAGGAATAAAAAAAATGGATAGATAGTGAATAAGACTATAGAGAGGATGGCTAGGTCTCACTTGAAATTGAAAATGGAGTTTTGATTTCACTCAATCTTCGTTGTATCTTGCTAAAGCATGTTTAGCTAGTGAGGAAAATAAAAAACTTAGAGGAAATTGGACTTTCATGGCTCGGTTTGAGGTGCCCATTCTATGACAATTCTCAACAACTTACCCTCCATTTTTGTGCCTTTAGTTGGCTTAGTATTTCCAGCAATTGCAATGGCTTCTTTATCTTTTCATGGGGAGTTGTGGACAAATACATGTAAGAGATGACGAAGATGATTAGATGTGATTTTAGGTGCTTTTTAATTAAAATTTATTAAATATAATTAAGCCTCATTAAAATTAACCATAGTCAAATATCCAAAAATGTCCTCAAATAATCCACTATTTATATTTTTGCCACACTTTTAATTTTTTTATTTCTTCAATTTGAAGTCCTAAGTGACTAAATATCTCATAATTAAATATAATAATATTCACAAAATAATTTATTCTATGCAATAGTGCTTTCAATTTCACAATTAGAGCACTGGAGGAAAATTTGCATTTTTCGATATTTTCGCGAAACTATACCTCAAAATTTATCTCATTAATTCGGCGCCCTAAATATTGGAGTTTTGACACCAAATTATACCAACAAGTTCGTCTCATTATTCTATATGTCACGGTATTCTCCGTTCACGATTCGCTAACAGTAAGAAAATCGTGTATTTTACGGCCGAACTTCATTTTTATTGATTTTCGTGAAATATATATTTAGTGTTACACATTCAAAATAAATTTTATCATTTATCCTCAGTACAAATTTAAACTCCAGTCATATCAGCTATGTTTGAATCATGAACGTGCGCGGTTTTCATTCTATTCGGCGTGTTCGGTCATGAAACTCATGTGTCAATCGGGGTCTAAACTGACGCACATGACATTTTGTCGCCCACTTTACTACCTTATTGAATTGTTTTGTAATTTTTGGCCTAATTATTTTATTTTTAAAGACATTAGGACAAAAAAGATGATTGGGTGTGGTACTAGAAAAATGAAGCTCTATTATCTTAATCTTACACCATCTAACTTCAGTGCTTTGACTCAGTCAAAATCCACTGCTAGTTCAACATCTACTTATGATATTTGATTGTGGCATAAATGTCTTGGACATGTTTCATTTGGATGTTAAAAGTATTTGTTTCTTAAGTTATTCTCAAAGAGTTCTCCATCATTGTTCAAATGTGAAACTTGTGAATTGGCCAAAAAAGCCATTGTGTTTATTTTCCAATAAGTTTAAATAAATGTTCCTTACCATTTATGCTTGTGCACTCTAATGTTTGGGGTCTGCAAAGGTTCCAATTTTGAATTGATTTCGGTGGTTTATCTCTTCCATTAATGATTATAGTCATATGACATGAGTATGTTTGATGAAAACTAAGCAGGATGTTTGCTCACTGTTCAACAATTTTATTTAATGGTTACCACTCAATACAAAACTTCAATTCAAGTATTTTGTATAGACAATGAATGAGAATTTGTCAATCATGAACTAAAACAATTCTTACATGTTCATGGTATTATTCATCAAACTACATGTCCATATTCTCCTCAACAAAACAAGGTTGTAGAAAGAAAAAACCACCACCTTTTGGAAATGGTTTGAGCCATGCTATTTGAAGCCAATATGCCCATTCAGTATTGGAGGGAATCACTCACTAATGCATCTTATTTGATAAATCGTATTCCATATTGTAGCTTAGATTTCTATACCCCCCTTGAAATACTAAATACCAGTTTGACCTCACTATCAACACTAAACTTAACTCCAAAAGTTTTTGGTTGCATTGTTTTTGTCTATATACCACAATATACTAGCCATAAACTTCAACTTCGTGCTTTTCAATGTGTGTTTGTTAGTTATGGTCTTCATCAGAAAGGTTATAGATGTTACCATCCACCAACACTCAAACTGTATGTCACTATAGATGTCCAATTCTGTGAACATCATATGTATTTTCCAACTACAAGTCAGGTGGAGAGAAATATTGACTTACATTCCCTTAGTCATAAACTTGAATTGATATGCCAATATCAAATTATGAACCACAGTTTACTCGAACTTGAATCACCTGAACATGTAACTGAACCTCCATAAGATTCTTAAATGGATAATACTACTATTGAATTGACATTATATGGAGTTGAACCACCTGAATTTGAATTAATATAAGTCAGACTTGCACTATGTGATCAAAATAATAGAGTTGAACTAAATGTACCACAACAATAATTGCCACATTTTCTTGATATTTCTAGTCCACAAGAGTTGACTTCACAAGTTGAATCTCAGGTAAATCTTGAACCTTCACTTTGTATACTTCCTAATTGTGCCACAAGAGGAGTTCCTAGAGTGAGTTATAAACTTGTTCTAACTTCTACTCCTAAATACCTAATAAACAATTGTGTATCCTACCATAGATTGTCAAAGACATATGAATCATTTGCCAATCAATTATCTATTATGCATATTCCTAATAGTGTGTAAGAAGCCATGAAATATTCTAGATGGAAAGATGTAATGAATGAAAAAGTGAAGTCCCTTCAAAAGAAAGGAACATGAGAGATTGTTGCAATGGAAAAAAAACTTGTTACGAGTAAATGGATCTTTATAATTAAATATAAGGCAGACAAAGACATTGAGAGATACAAAACCCAACTGGTTGTTAAATGTTTTATTCAAACCTATGGAATTGATTATGCAAAAAATTTTGCTCCAATTGCCAAACTAAATACTATACGTATTCTTTTATCCTTAGCTACAAACTTTGATTGCCTCTACATCAATTTGATATAAAGAATGCATTCCTACATAGGGATCTCCAAGAAGAGGTATACATGGAATTACCTCCTGGATGTAGATTACAGGTTGAAGGAAGCAAACAAGTTTGTAGGCTACAAAAATCACCATATGGGTTGAAGCAATCACTAAGAGCATGGTTTGGAAGATTTACAAATTCTATGAAGGTGTTTGGGTATTAACATAGTAGTTCGGATCATACTCTCTTCATAAAGCACAAGGAGGGAAAACTCATAATGCTTATCATATATGTTGATTATATGATTATGACAGTGAATGATGTTGCTAAAATAGTAGCCTTACAAAATTATCTTTCTCGGGAGTTTGAGATGAAAGTTTTTGGATCCTTAAAATATTTTTTTGGGAATTAAGGTATTAAGGTTTAGACAAGGTATATTCTTATCATAAAAAAAATATACCTTAAATTTACTAAAGGAAGTTGAAATGCTAGCATGTAAACCAATTGATACACATGATGCTGAAAATGTTAAATTGAGTAATTTTTCAAATAAGATTCTATAAATAAAGAACAATATCAAAGACTGGTAGGACAATTGATATATCTTGCACATATATACCTGATTTAGCATATTTTCTAAGTGTTGTTAGTCAATATATGTATTTTCTAAGTGAAGAACATATGAAGGTTGTACTACATATCTTGTTAAACAACAACTAGAAGTAAAGATAATTGAACTTCCTCAAATTCGATATGAAGATCAACTCACAAACATCCTTACAAAGGTTGTTTCAAAAAAAGTCTTCCAACAAGCATTAGACAAGTTGTGCATGCAAAACATCTATGTACCAACTTGAAGGGCAGTGTAGAAGATCACATGATTTTCTCGTAATTTGTTGTGATTAGATTTCTATTATATCTCTTGTAATTTTCTCTTTCCATATTTATTCCCTAGACTTTAGGAGTGAGTTGTACAAAAATCTATAAAAGGTTGTGTATTATAGAAGATCAATATATTGAAAGCCATTATTGATAAAACCTTTTTCATACCCTTCTTCAAAGAGAAGTTGTATGTTTCTCTAATAAGTAGATGTTGACTGCCGACTTTTAGAATTAACAGAAACAACATTGTTTGTTAATACAATAAGCAGACAAAAGTTGTCTGCTTGTTATGTCAGAGGGCATCATATGCTCTTAATTTTCTTTCTCAAATATTATATTAGTCCATGCCTATGGATTCAACAAAAATGTTGGTGGAGTATCCTAATTGAAGTTCTCATAGTTGAAAATCAATGGACCATGCGCGCGCGCGCGCGCACACACACACACACACACACACACATATATATATATATATATATATAACCTTTTTAAAGAAGAAGAATGATAACTCACAACCAACTTTGAAAAACCGTCTTTATAGCTTTGAAAATCTAGTGGTTGCACTTTCCAAGTTTTGAAAATCTGCCTTCACAGCTTTTGTTTCTCTTGCCTTCTATAGTCTCTTCATAACCTTTTTTTTAAAGCAAAATTTAATGAATGCTGTATGTGTATTCTGAATGTGAATATATGTTGTATGTTAGTTTTTTGTTCTTTATATAAAAAAACAATAATATGTTGCATGTGAGTTTTTTTTTTGTTAAAAAAATTTATGAATTCATAAAACAATAAATGATGTTTAATTTTAAATTTTATTATTTTACTTTTTACTTTTCAATTTTATTAAATTATGAATTCAATTTTATTTTACCTTTTTATTCTTAATATCAAATAAATGATGTTTGATGTAATATATTTAAATTAAATATCATTTATTCGGTTTAAAATTAGTAAAATTGTCCCTTAACCAATCTTCAACAACCGAATATTAATTGCATTTTATTTAATGCGTTCAATCAACCACATTTTATTTAAGAAAAATGCTACTTGTTCTAACTATTTTTATTCCAACTCTAGCCCAACATGCATTAAAGTATTTGTACTTTATTAAACCACCTATTTGTGTTGCTCAACTTACATTAAAGTACTAGTATTTTAATGTAGTTTGGGATAAGTTGATACAAAATAAGTTGGAACAAGTAGCATTGCAATTTATTTAATATCTTCAATTGAGATTTTTCCCTTTTTAAGCATTAATGTTTTTTAATACCCTCAACTAATCTCATTTATTGCACAATGTTGGTTGGATGAAGCTGCAGATAAGAGCTATTTGCTAGAGAAAAAAGCTAACAACTTTGTCCAATTTTTCTAATAGTGGATACGGTCAGTCCGTTACTCCAAAGAGTGAACAACAACTTACTTTTAGTCAAATTTTGACCGCTTATTACATTAAAAATGAGATTTTCTTTTTGTTTTACCCTAAGTTGGTAAAAAATTTCTCAAATTAGTTTTTTTTCTAGGAAAAAGTCCATAATATTCATAGTATTATTATAGCAAACATAAACAAAATATAACAAATAATAGGATTAATATTCCAAACTGAATTAAAGCTTACACAATAGTTGGGTTGGACTCTAAAATGATGGGTAACAGTTGTAGAGATCTACAATGCATAATGTCTTGATGAATTGCTTCGGCTTCAGAATAACAACAAACAATGCCATGTCATACCCATATGCTCCATGTCTTAAACTTTTCATTCCAATCACGAACCAAGAAACCCTAAGCACCACAACCCATATGGAAATCAAATGTTGCATTTGTATTAGCTTTGAACCTTCCATTTGGCAACAACCACCATCTAGGATGAGAATCAACAAAGCAGTAGATGAAAGAGATACATCAACAGAATCACAAGCTATTGATTTATACTCTAAGAATTGTTTATTAGTTGAACTTGCATAAAAAATAGAATTAGGAATTTCATCATTAGAAACTTTTGCATTCCTCATTCGCCATATATTCCAACATACTTAAGTATACAACAATTTACCCAAAATCCTCTTGTATTTTATGACATCTTAAAGCAATTGATAAGTAGACACAGGCTTTGCTTTGGGAAGCATTGGTGTGTGAGCAGGTTTGCTGCCTAGAAAATCCGTTTCAATAAGGAGCTCTAAAGCATACTTACGTTGGGAAACACTAATGCCTGTAGAACTTTTAGCAATCTCCAAGCCTGTAAAATATTTTAATCTTCTCATGTCCTTGACTCCGAATTCAACATTAAGAAATTGCTTGATGGACTGAATAGACTTCAACACTCTTACTAGCCAAGATCACATCACCAACATAGATCAACAAAGCAATGAAAAAGCTGTCAGTAGAATTAATAAACAGACTAGAACATAAACTTCCTCATCTTGAGTGAAAAGTTGTGATAGCAAATGTATATTCCACATTTTATAGTGTTTTGAATAAATAAAACATTTAAAAAAAAGTATTCGAGCAATCTAGTTTTAAAATTTAGTAATATAGGTGTAGGTCCTGAAATAGTTCAAGAGGAAGTGAATTGAGATTTTAAGACTTTTATACCCCTTGTAAAATGACTGATATTTTTAGAGTATTCTAATAGTATGCGAATAATGGGCAGATAACATACACAAGGATAATTTAAAATTTGTTTTTCACAAAATCAAAGTTTATGACTAGAAATATTTATTAACTTTTAAATTCAATTTTTATCAAATAAATCATATCTTTTATTTGCAACAAAAACTTCAAACAAATTTAAGCACAAATGAATTTTTGCACAAAATACTTTTAACATATTTTCACATAAAAATCAAATTTAAAATTTTTTCAGCGAATCAGAATATCAAACTTGAAAATAAAAGAAAGAAGAATAAGTTGACATACATGAATTTATAGTAGTTCAGCCCATTGCTTACATCTACTTCCCACAACGTAATTTTGAGAGTTTTTCTCCACTAATGATTCTTTTGAAGGGCAAAAATCAAGTCAGATACAGCTTTGGAGTTCTAGTTAACTTTCTTAAGCTTAAACCCAAGATTTTACAAAGTAAAATTTGAAAATACTTATTAGTTTTTTATCCCAAAAGTGCTAAACAATCCAACAACCAACTTTTTAAACTTAACTTGGAAACTAACTAAAAAATAAATCACTTATAAGCTCAGAAATAAATTAAATAATGAAGAACTAGAGCCAAATGAAAAATATTTAAGAATGAAAATCAAATGTATGGAAAATATTTCTAAAGAATCAAAAATAAGTTTCTTTTGATGCTTCTTTAAATTTTCAACATCCAAAATGTTCTTTTAATAAGTATTTATAATTTTGAGGTAAAAAACTAGCGAGTATAGACAACATTTCATACAAACAACTAGTCATTATTTTGTATTTAGTGAAATCTATCAGCTATAAAATTGTAATACTCGATTAGAATATTTGGATAGAATACTCTGTTAGAATATTACTTTTCTGGCTAGTGAAAAATATTTTTTCTTAAAAACTTTCATAGTTTGAGCTTCATTTTTAGGCACACATCATACTAACTTTACATTCATATTCTAATACATTTCTTTTATGTACATGTACTTATTTCTTGAACGTTCATCTAGTTGTCAACTTTTAGCATATTAAAATATAAAATTAAAACTATAACATAACAAATTATAATATTTAAATTATGATTTTAGAATCATTAAAATTTGTGATACAAAAATTGTAGCTTTTTAGCTAACAGTAGACACCCACCGATGATCCTAGACTAGAAATGAATATTTCATCTACATCATCGTTTAACTGTTTGAAGTCCCCACTTAAAGCTTTTCATACCTGTGAACAACCACTTTTAAGCCTAACTTCAAAAAAGGAACCATGAGGAAAATATAAAGATTTTAAAACACAAGGCACCAAGAAATCAAGATTTTTTAAAATTTTCCAAGCTTGCTTAGCAAGTAAAGCTTGATTCAAAATTTATGTCCCTAAAACCTGCATTCCTATCTAGTTTAGGTTTCATGAGATCTGTCCAACTATCCCATATCTCACCATGTTTAATATTATAATATTTTTACCAAAACAAAGAGAAAGTTATTTTTTTCATTAAGTCTTTGAAACAATAAAATAGTTTTGATTTGAGTATTCGAAACAATAAAATTGGAAGCAAAGTACAAAGGAATTGCCTATAAGACAAACTTAATAAGGGGCTTATTACTTAATCGAGCAAAAAAGATAAAATATTTACCTATGTGGAATCCAAACATATTTTTCAATATATGCTATTTTTTTTACAGATGGACAGAAGAGGAGATTCAACTACACAAGGTTGACATTTAAATTTTATTTCAAAAAACTCTCAACCTTGTTATTTTTTATTTTTTAAGAAATAGCAAGCTCCACAGTCATAGAGCCGACTTTGTTATTTGTTATTTTTTAATATTTTTTCAAACAATATAGAGTCACAATTGAAATATTTTTTAAAATTAAAATGACATAAATATCATATTAACATGACATATTATATATTAAAATTAAAATTCTTAAATTAAATATTAATTTAAGTTCCGATCATTCCTCCTCTCACTGTGTATGTGTCTATTTCACTACATTTTGCATATTATAGTCTACAACTATACAGTCATACTAGTATGCACTTAGATTTAGTGTCTAAGTCATCACAGACATATGCATCCAACACTCCTGGACCATCCCAGACAATGACATCTTACTCTCTGTATTATCGACACATGACTTGAATTCCAAGAGAGTCTGCAATCATTCAGCAGGACCTTAATCCATCACAAGAAAATCTTTTCTCTAGGCCTATTAGATAATGGTCTCACTCGCATTTTTCATGGATTATATCATTACATATGATGGGTCTAGCATTTGGCATTTCAGAAGAAAAATCATACAACACATAAGAAGAGGAGGTTGCAGATTAATCAAAGTAACATTTAGAAGGCAATGTCGAAGATGTAATAAAAGACAACCAGATTGTAATACAGGAGGATACGTTAGAGGGCACTGATATTTCTTTCGATTTGCATAAATATTAAATACTTATACTTGAATTTTTTTGCTATATATTACATTTTAATAAAAAAATTATCACAAAGGCTTAAATTAAAATATTAAAAAATAAAATAATATTAAAAATATTATTTAATTTTAATTATATTTCTATATTTATTTATTTAATAATATAATTTCATAATTAAAATTTTTATTAATAAATAATTTATTTTTTATTTTAATATTAATATATAATATGTTATGTTAATAAGGTAGTTGAATATTTTTAATTTGCATAAATATGTTATTTTAATATTTTTTCCAATTCAACCCTATAGTTTTTAAAAAAAAAATTGAAAAATTAAAAATTAAAAAAATAACAAGATCGATACCATGGTTGTCGACATTGTTATTTTTTAAAAAATAAAATTTACAAGGTCAACATTATGACTGTCGATCTTGTGTAGTTGAATATTTTTTCCAGTCCACCTATAAAAAAAACATATGTAGAGAAATATGTTTACATTCAACTAGGTACATTTTTTTTATTATTTTTATACAATTAAGTAAAAAGCCCCTTAATAAGAATTTCTCTCCCTCGTGATAGCCAATTATACTTCCAATACATTATTTTTAATTTTAATCGTTCAAGTAAATAGTTAGTGGTTTGAGTAAGCAACTTTTGCTAAATTTGGGGAACCCGAGGTACAAATCTAAAATATGAGATTCCTTCCTCCCAAATAAAAAAACTCTTATTAGTTCTTATAGTAAAATAATTTTAATTTAATCCATTCTATTTAAGCAAAGAGAAATAATTTAGGAACCACTATTCCTTGGGTCAAAAACATTGATAAGATATAGGAAGAAAAATGGTAGAAAATGAGAAGGGCATTTATAAGGCAAGAAGATTGAATTGAGTTTATATTTTCCAACTTAGTAGTTCATATACATAAACTCCTTGTCCCACTATCTACTTATCAAGTTAAAGTACCATTAGATTTAGCATGCTCATATTTGTAGAGCCTTAGACCTGAACCATCGATTGATGGATTTTAGTTTTCTTTTTTTTTTTTTTTGTCACTATCACCATTTTAACAAATATACTTAGGGAGTATTTGATTCAGTTGTTGAATACAGCTGATAGCTATTAACTGATATTAATGTTTGTTAAAATTATTAGAATGTGAAATTACGTAAAATTTATTTCAAAAAATATATTTTTTTATGATGTATACATAACCAAATAAAGAAAATATTATGTATTATTGATATAATTATATATTTTAATAATTAAAATAATAACAATAATAGAATATAATTAATCATAAATAAAATATTTTACAAATATACATCTATAATTTATAAATATAATCAATTAATTTAATATATTTTATTTGAATAGAGTAATTTTGAAGTTTATTTTATTTTTTTAAAATTTACAATATGAGACATTTTATTGTAAATAGGTAAATTTTGTCATTTTATTAAAAATCATCAATTGTTTCAAAAAAACTTCAAAATGAAGTTTTTTCAATCAGCAGTTGTTTGGACTTTTTATCAACTATTAGATGAGATTATCAAATATTTCTATTTAGCTGTTGAGGGTCAAAAAACTATTAGCTATTAGATATAGCTAGTAATTGATTGTTGATTGATGTTAGTGTGGGGTAAAATTAATAGATTTGTTACCATTAAAATATAAAATTACTAATAGATAAATAATTTGTTTTAAAAAATATATTTTTTTATGATGTATAAATAAACAAAAAAATAATAATATTTAGTAATTTTTTGATATAATTATGTCTCTAATTACCAGTTGTATTTAATAGCTTAACTAAATCCTTCCTTAGATTTACTTTGTGAAATATAAGTATGAGGTTACTTATATTTTCAACCAACTAAGATTGTTGATAAATATTTGGGTGGATCAATTAAATACTTTAATAATGTGGACTGGCCATCGGAATTCTCAAGCCCTGACCTTGTAGCCCAATGGCCCCAATCCACTGCAAATGCCCAATCTCCCTTTTTTTAAACAACGATCAATTAAATAGATAAAAAAATATTATACAATTAATTCTAAGAACATTTCCAATAGAACTTTTTATTTTAAATATGTAGAATAAAGATCATCTTTAAATATAGAGTGAAATATTTTTTACAAGTCCAATAGATTTATTATTCATTTTACTTTATCTTATACAAATTAATATTTATCAAAAGAAAAAAGTAAATGACTTTTATAATTAGAAAAGAAAAAAATATTTTTAGAGAAACATATAAATAAAAATAGAACATGTATAAAAAAATGAAGTTGTATTAATTACAATTAGAATAAAGAGTAAAATTTAACTCTTTAGATGTAAAGAATCAAAATCACTATTTATTCTAAATTTTAAAGATAGAGAGTTTATTAAAATTTTTTTTTATAGAACAGCTCTTTAAAATAAAGAGTATAACTTAAAAAAATAATCTATTGGATATGTTATAATAAAACTATTTATTTATTTGTTGTATATCATCCTAATCCAATTTTCATTTTACCTTTATATAATTCGCTATAATAAGATTTCAAATTTTTATTTTTTTTGTTCAGGGTCTAATGGGCCGTAGATTATAAAATATGAGTAGTAATTTCTTTACACTCACTATAAAAAGTATTAAACTTCGACCAATATTGGTGAACGGTGGTAAAAATATTCAAATTAAAAATCTCTTCCAATTCTCATAAATGAAAATATCAATCAATTCACTAATTGATTGATTATCTAAATTTAAAATTTTAAATATGAAACCAAAAAATTAGGATTTATTTTACTGACGGTTACTGAATTTTTTGCTAATTTGTAGTAAAATAAGTATTAATTTTTTTTTGTCATAACACGGTAACAAAATAAATTTTTTCCGAAAATTTGACGTGGCTGTTAACATGATGCCGGATCTTTATAGAATTTTGTCACTTCATGCTATGTCAAATGATATGTGAATATAAACCTTAACTTTGATTACAATATCAGATATCTACTATGTGGATAATGTGAATTTCATTTGCAATCATTTAATTTGTATTCCAATTGTAACGCCTGTTAAATAGGGTCTAGTTAATAAGTTGGTTTAGAGATGTTATAAATGTGTTTAAGAGCTCTATTAAGAGAAAAGAGTTAAAAAAAAAGATGAGAAAAGTGAGAAGTTCTATGTTCACACATGTGACTCATATATTTACAGTTGTGAATGATATTTTGATATGTTTTATGCTCGTGACTGATCGGGTCACGCCCATGAACATCATTAGATATAAAACCCCAACAATTCACTCTTTTTCTTTTTTACACCCTAAAATAAAAAGAGAACCCTAGAATGTGAAGTTCTTTCACATCGTAAATCAAATTCTTTGTTTTTTCTTTGAATTCTTGAACCTAAAACACCTAAACAAACATCAAAGATTAATGTTTCATCAAGTTCTAGTGAGAGAGGAGTAAAATAATGTTGTGTTCTTGAGGAGGTCAAACAAAAAAAGAAGATAGAGGTTCAAAATATCCCATCATAGTTGTATTTCCTTCAATCTTGGTAAGGAATAACGTTTCTCTTTTTATTTTACAAGTTTCATAGCCTTTTTCCATATTAAACATGTTTATGGTAGAGATCCGTTTCCAAATGGATTAGGTTATGGCTTTGAGTTTTTAAGGTTAAAGATCATTCATTAAGTTGATTAAAGGTTAAACTATGTGCTAGTAAGGGGTTATATGAGATTAAGGTTATAAAGAGATTGAAAGTTAGAATTGTATCTTGTATAGCCTTTAAGGGTTAAGTTTATGGCTATAGAAGTTGATATAAATTTCTTATATGTGATAGAAGTTGGAAGATGAGGTGCTGAAACCCACTGAGAGGACAAACAAGCCTGAGAGAAGTTTGGTTTTGAGGCTCCATTAGAGGTATATACATATATGCATTTAAATTTCTAAATTTTGGCATATGTGTGTATTAAATGCTATAAATATTGATATTTGGTTATAATAAGCATGAAAGTAGTAATTAATGCCATAAAAACATGAGAAATTAATGTAAGTATGCCTTGATTGAGCACTGATGATCCTTGAATTGTTATATGCAATAAAATGTGTCCTAAGAAGTATTAATAAGAGTAATGAATAATGATGCCAAAGGTGTATTTAATGAGAACATTGAATGTTGAAAGTTAAAAAGGTTGAAAGAGTTATTAATGATGTTATAAAAAGGTTATTGAACCATAAAGGCAAGATATGGTATTGAATGAGTTTAGTAAGGTAAGTTGTGATTATTATATGTTCAATTGTGATCATAATACATTTTTGGATGTTTATTGATGTTATAAAATGACAAATGTATGAATTGATGAGAATATTAATAGAAAAAGGTTGTCATGAGACAACTATTAGAGCCCTTGCATATGGATTGTATTAAATGCCTTGTTTTATGTTGACACTATTAGAAAATCCAGATTCATGCTTGTGACTGGGTGTTCACGATTGTGAAACTTCATATCATGAACAAGTCACGCCCATAAAGAAATATGCATTTATAGACAAAAGCTTTTATGACTAGTTCCACAGTTTAGTTCACATGTAGGATTACCCGTGAATGAACTTTTACAGTTGTGAACATATAGTTCGGGCTCATGAAAGCTACTTAACATGAAATATGTTGTTCTCTTATATGATTGCAATGTAATGTCTATGAACCTATTTTCATAATGATATGTTATAAATATAAGATACATGATTTCATGATGGTTCATGCAAATATGATACATGGTGGAGTTCCATAAGTTTCAAATGTTTACTTTAAAAGATAAAGACTTATATATAAGAATAACAAAGAGTATATAAATAAGTAAAGCCTTGGCTTCATACTAAAACTAGAAGTAGGATAGTTGGTACACCATTAAGAGAGTTTCTAGTATCGTAGTTATATGTTATATTTATTTCTTCAAGATAAGGTGGCTTAAGCTCTGAGAGCGTCATTCATCTTATATTGCATGTATAATACTATATGTTTTACTTAATCAAAATGGCTTAAGCTCTAGGAGTGTTTTTGACTTGAGGAACTCAGACGAGTACACATGATTACTAACAGTGGTAGGGTGGCTTAAACTCAGAGAGTGTTCATGTTCATAACTCGTATCCGAATAATTTGTGTTGAAAGTTGTTGGGTGATTATACTAAAATGATTAAATAACACAGTACAATGAAAAAGGTTCAAAGAAATAGGTATACAAAGATATAAAGATAAATAGGCTTTGAAAGTATAGGGCCACTGATTTCTTTGGTAGAACATAAGATAATTTAGTTGTAGACGAGTTTTGGCTAAAGAATATCGAAATGGGCTTCGAAGAGTTAGAGTGTGTCGAGGAGCATAAGACAAAGTATGCAGTATTGATTTTATAAGAACATGCATATGAGTGGTGGAAATCGGTTATGAAGAAGCCACATACCCCATAACCTCTAACTTGAGAGTACCTCACAATTGAGTTTAAGAAAAAAATATGTACCCCAAGTCTACATTGACGAAAAAAGAAGGAAATTTCTGAACCTCCGGCAAAGAAACATGACAATTTATGAGTACAAGAAGGAGTTCATATGGTTGAACAGATATGTCACTAGATTCATAGTGGATGAAAATGACAAGTGTCGTCATTTTGAAGATGGTTTGAATGGTGCCATTGGATATCATATAATTTCTCTTTAGCTTAAGGACTTCTTTATCTTTGTTTCCTCAATTATCAGCATAGAAAAGAGAAAAAAGATGATAATAGAATAGAATTTTAGGAGACCGATAAGAAAGGCTAATTATTCTTAGGATAGTCCCAGAGTAAGGGACATGACAAAAGACAAAGACTCTCAACTTAGTACTTTCAAGAGGGGATTGCCCTCTAAAACTGTATCTACCACCACCAACACTCAGTCAGTTAGGGATCTTACTCTCTTATATGAGACATGTCATAGAAACCACAAAGGATAGTGTAGGTTGACCACAAAGGCTTACTTCAAATACGGAGCCCGAGACCACGTACGAAAGGATTGCCCTTTGTTGATTAGTGCTACACCCTGAAAGATAGTAGGATCGGCTCTTGTCCAAAGTAGGAATCAGATATGAGGAGGTTATGTAGAATCTAGCCAGGTTATATCAGAGATAGTGAACAAGTCGGGACCCAGTAGAACTCCATCTATGGCATATACGATGAAGGCTTGTGAGGACTAGGGAGCCACATACATCATAATGGGTATGTTCTCTTTATATGGCTTTGATATATGTACTTTGATAGATTTAGACTCTACATATTCTTATGTATGCATGAGCACACCTAGTCAGCAAAATATGAAAATAGAGAAACTAGAGTTATAGATTGAAGTCACAAACCTTTTAAGCCACCGAGTATACAAAAGTTTCCTTTTAGTTGTGCATGAGAAAAAGTTTTCTACTGATTTTATAAAGTTTTGGTTTTGTGAGTATGATGTTATATTAGGTATAGATTGAGTCTCACAGCATAAGGCAACTATGGACTATTGGTTTAAGACAGTTGTTCTTAAGACTTCAAAATGAAAAGAAATGGTAGTAAAAGGTGAGAGGTTTCCACAACCTCCACATATGGTTTCCATGATGAAAATGCAAAAGATGATTCGAAAGGGATGTGAGACTTATTTGGCTCATATGATTGACACTAGAAAATTAAGTCCAGATCTCTAAGATATTCCTACAGTAGGGGAGTTTCCAGATGTTTTTTGTTGGATGACCTACTAGGATTACCATCGAATAGAGATGTGAAGTTCTCCATAAAGCTCATATTAGGCACAATACTGATATATGGAAAATTGTACAGAATGGCACTATCAGAGATGAAAGAGTTGAAAGCTCATTTGTAAGAGTTGCTAGACAAGGGTTTTATTAGAGTGAGTGTATCTTCTTAGGATGCACCAATTTTATTTGTAAAAAAGAAAGATGAGTCTATAAGGTTATGCATAGATTATAGGTAAATGAACAAGGTGATTATTAAGAATTGATATTCCTTGCCATATATTGATGATATTTTTTATCAGTTAAAAAGTGCAAGAGTGTTTTCCAAGATTGATTTGAGATTGGATTATGATCAGTTAAAGATTAAAAAAGAGGATATATCCAATACAACCCTCAGAATAAGATATGGCCATTACGAGCTTTTGGTTATGCCCTTCAGGTTGACCAATTCCCCAACAAATGTATGGATTTGATGAATTGGACCTTCATGCCATACTTTGATCAATTCGTAGTTGTGTTCATCAATGACATCTCGATGTATTATAAGAGCCAAATGGAACATGATCAATATTTAAGAACAATGTTGTAGATCTTTAGGGATTAGAAACTTTATGTCAAGCTCTCCAAATGCAAGTTTTTTCTTAATGAAGTGTCATTTTTTGAACACATTGTGTTAGCAGATGACATCAAAATTGATCCCAATAAAGTTAAGGCAATCTTGAATTGGAATCCTTCCCAAAATGTGACTGAGATTAGTATTTTTTTGGTTTGGTAGGTTATTACAAGAGGTTTGTGAAAAGTTTTTCTTTGATTGCTTCTCTTTTGACTAAACTTTTGAGAAGAGATATGAAGTTTGAATGGAATGACAAATGTCAGGCTAATTTCGATAAGCTCAAGTGTATGTTGATAGAAGCTCAAGTGTATGTTGACAGAAGCTCAAGTGTATGTTGATAGAAGCTTCAGTTTTGACACAGCTAGTACCCGATAAATAATATATCATATATAATGATACTTCTCATAATGATTTGGGATGTGTCTTGATACAAGAAGGAAATGTTGTTACTTATACTTATAGATAGTTAAAGCCATATGAGAAGAACTACCTCACACATGATATTGAGTTGGCTGTCATTGTGTTTGCTATACAGATATGACACTACTATTTATATGGGGAGAAGTGTTTCATCTACACTAACCACAAAAGTCTGAGTATCTCCCAACACAGAAGGAACTTAATTTGAGATAGAGAAGATTGTTAGAATTGATCAAGAACCATAATTATGTCATCGATTATCATCCAGGCAAGACCAATATTATGACCTATAATTTGAGCATAAAAATTGTAGTAGAGTTACATGTTTAGTCTATTCTCAACCAATAAATTAGAGATGCACAAAAATAAGATATCAAAGTAGTTGAGATCGCCTAGTTGGTCTCCAATGGGAGAGATTGGAATATACATTTGAATTATATGGTAGTTTGTTCTACTAAGGCCACTTAAGCATGCCTAACGATGCAAAGTTGAGGCAAATGATTCTTAAGAAAGCGCATGAAATAAAATTTATCATGCATCCAAGAAGCAACAAGATGTACCATGATCTGAAAGAAAGGTTTTGATGGATAGGTATGAAAAAAGATATCACAGAGTTCACAATGAGATGTTTGACATGTCAACAGGTCAAGGTAGAACATTAGGTACTTTTAGATTTGTTGTCGCCAATTACAATATTAGAATCAAAATGGGAAGGAATTACAATGGATTTTGTGATTGGGTTACCTTTGATATTGAAAAAGTATGACGCTATTTGGGTTGTAATGGACATGTTAACAAAGTCAACACACTTTTTACCTATTAGAAGAGGTTATTCCTTGAATAAGTTAGTAGAGTTATATACGAACAAGATAGTACAACTGCATGAAGTGCCAGTCTTCATCATATTGGACCAAGATCCAAAAGTCACATCTCAGTTTGGGAAAAGTCTTGAGCGAGTTTTAGGTACCAACCTTAGTTTTAGTAGAACTTTTCACCTATAGACAGATGGCCAGTTGGAAAATGTGATACAAATTTTGGAAGACCTAATGAGAAGTTGTGTAATCGAGTTCGAAGGTAGTTGGATAAAAATCTACCGTTGATGGAGTTTGCCTACAACAACCGTTATCAGTCTAGCATATAGATGGATCTTTATGAGACACTGTATGGTAGGAAATGTCAGACACTATTATGTTAAACAAAGCTCAGTGAACAGAAGTTAGTGGGACTATAGTTGGTGCAATAGATAAAAAAAAGTAAAGATCATACAAGAAAGGTTAAAGATAGCTTCAGATAGACCTAAATCGTATACAGGTCTCAAGAGAATAGATATAGATTATGAAGTGGGAGACAAAGTGTTTCTTCAATTTTCTCAATGGAAAAAGGTCTTCAGATTCGGAAAGAAAGTCAAGTTGAGTCATAGGTTCATTGGACTATATGAGATCTTAGAGAGATTAGACAAGTCACCTACATACTTGTTTTACCACCAAAGTTAAGTAAGATTCACAATGACTTTCATGCCTTCATGTTGAAGAGGTACAAATCATAGTCTTTACATGTTATCACAGCTGAAAGCATAGAGGTGAGACTAGATCTTACATATGAAGAAGAATTGATTGAGATCTTGGCTCGTGAACTCAAAGAGCTAAGGAACAAACAAGTATTGTTGGTCAAAATCTTATAGAGGAATCATGCTATATAAAAGGCTTCATGGGAAAACGAATAAGGATGATGGAACTGTAACACTCGCTTGGCTAATCAAGAATAAATTCCAATTAAGTGGACGGATGATAGAGGTTACCGTCTTAGAAAATCTATGCAAATTAAAAACCCTTTTCCCTTCATTATAAAACTTATTCTCAAAATAAACATTTGTATACAAAATCAATAACATTGATCCTAAATGATCACCTTTATATATATATATATATATATATATATATATATAAACTAGGCCTCAAATGGTCCACTATTATAAAATTACAACTTTAAAAATTAAATACATATTTTTACATAACTAGGTTTATACAAAATATTAACCTAAAACCATGTCATGTACAAAAAGAACATAAAGATGACATGTAATACTGACTTTCACGATATGAGTGCTTATTCTCTGTGAGTCAACTTCTATTATCCCCTTAGGCTCTAACTTGTATGTAGAAAATCCACACGCTAAACTACTGAAAGCTTAGTAGTACATATAAACATAAAAATTTAAGCATGCAACCATACAAGTTATATCGTTAAGACACCCATACATGTTATGCTATCATGCTCAAAAATCACTATCCTAATGCATGACAATGCAAGTGTTTTAATCTTTATTATATTCATATCAATAAATCATACCTCAACAATCACACACACTGAGCATTCTCGATTAACTGGTTTCTGTTAAACTTACCTTATTGTGTCTCACTTGGCTTTTCATAACTTACCATTATTCATTAATCATATCTTTTTTCATCTATTTTTTCCACAACTCTAAATCAAACTATTCAAATGCGAGTTGTGGTGTAGAGCTTTAACTACTCTATCCACTAACTGCAAAGGCTCAACAGAGCTCCTCAAGTCCAGGGTGTTCTAAGAGCTTCAACCACCTTGACTAAGTATCAAATAGTATTAAGGGCACTCTACGAGCTTTAGCTACCTTGTCTAATAATCATATAAAACAAAGAAATTAGGGCATCCTAACCTAAGTTTTGACTATCTTGTTCTCAAAATCATATATTATACAGTATTGTAACCCTTTCAATGACATGTCATCTATCTTATGTCAAGTCCTAAATTAGAGAAAATGACATTTAACTTCTTTTATGTCATTTAGTTTTTTTTAATATCGTTATCACATATAACCATGCTTTTAAGCATTTATTATTCATGAATCCTTTTATTGTATCCTATGGAATTTCCCATATCAATATGTTCTTCACATATAATTATTCATATATCAATCACCTATCATAAGTTGGATATGTAGAATAACAGAGAGTTCACGGCCGGAAAGGCCATTCACGGGTACCTTTTATCTATGAACTAAACCGTGATTATTCATGTGAAAGCTTCTATCCACAAAATACAATACATTTATGGCCGTGATTATATGTTTATAGGCGTAAAACCACACGTTTATGACCGTTGATCAAACCATAAAAACTGAGGATAAAACTGGATATCAATGTTCACGACTGTGACTATACGTTTAGGGCATGAATCTATGCATTCTTGACTTTCTTAGTCGTAATGCAAGGTGCGAAAGCTTATGCCCATTTTGGGCATTTTCTAAGTTCATTTTTATGGGCCTGACTCTTTTGTCACAGACGTGAAATATGTCTGTGTGCAACATTCATAGGCATGACTATCATGTCGTGGAAGTAAATTTTTGGATTTTCATAATAGAAAATAGAGCATTATCATTCCACATGCAAAGGTCTTTAAGATTGACCAATGCCAATCACCCCTATCAACATTCCACAACTAATTATGTTAAAAGTCAAAATGCCTCTAAAATATCATAGACATCATAACTTATTTCATGAAATTTTTAACAATTATATCATATAATTTTCATGTATATACATTTTAAAGGCACATTAAACACATTTTCAATACATTGCATGGCATAAAACAAGGCAATATATAAGAAATAATAATTAATATTCATATATGTACTAACCTTTAATAATGAAGCCTAAAACCTTCAAGCTCTTCAAGTTTTTCCTAGCCCTTTAATGATCCTCACCTCTGCTTCTAGCTCTTATCAATAAGAAAAATGTCTTTCTTAGATCCTTAAACTAGAAAACAATGCAAAACTCTTTTACTTACCCTAGTTCAAGCTCAATCTCACCTCTTTGATCTATGAAAACTTGGGAAAAAATAAGAAATGAAGAAGAAGATGATGAAGGTGAGAGGCCTAGTTTGAGAGGAAGAGTTTTAAGGGACATAGGATGGTTATAGGTATTTAAAAAAATGGTAGAGAGAGGAAATCGTGGGATTTGCTCACTTACTCTAGAAACAATTATTCACAAATGTGAATAAATCTTCATGGGCGTAAACACACTCATGTCACAACTGTGACAAATATTTCATAGGAAAAATCTTATACACAATATTCATGGCAGTGAAATCTCATTCACGAGTATGAATAACCTTCAAAACTATGTTGTTTTGTAACACAACATTCTCACGGGCATGAAAAGTACTCTTTCTAACTATATCTACCTTATCTCTACTAACACTCACTCACGTTAACCCATTTAACATATATATCTGAAAATCGGGCATACAAACACATTTCCCCCAGCTGTTTCAACGCATCACTATAAGTAATTTTAATGGCAAAATTCTTTTTCAAGGAAAAAAAATGTAACGACCATTAAGTAGGGTCTAGTTAATAAGTTAGTTTAGAGATGTTATAAGTGTATTTAAGAGTTTTGTTAAGGTAAAAAAGTTCAAAAAAGATGAAAAAAATGAAAAGTTCTATTTTTATATCTGTGACTCATATGTTACGGTCGTGATTGATATTTTAAAAATTTTGCATGCCCATGGCTAATCGGATCACTCCCGTGAATATTGTTAGATATAAAACCCCAATATTTTGCTTTTTTTCTCTTTCACACCTTAAAATCAAAAGAGAACTCTAGAACTTGAATTTTTTCATAGTAGAGGTCAAAATCTTTTGTTTTTTCTTTGAATTCTCGAGCCTAAAGCACCTAAACCAACATCAAAGGTCAATCTTTGATCAAGTTCTAGTGAGAGATGAGAAAAAAAAATTGTGTTCTTGAGAAGGTCGAACCAAAAAAGAAGAAATGGGTCTAAAATCTCCCATTCCAGTTGTGTTTCCTTCAATCTTGGTAAGAAATCACATTTTTCCTTCTTCTTTACAAGCTTCATATTCATTTTCCATGTTAAACTCATTTATGGTAGAGATTCATTTCCAAATGGGTTAAGTTATAGTTTAATCTTGATTTTTTAAGGTTAAATATCCTTCTTTAAGTTGATTAAAGGTTGAAGTATGTATTAAAAAGGAATTATATCGATCAATGTTATAAAGAGATTGAAAGTTAGGGTTTTATCTTGTATAGCTTTTAAGGGTTAAGTTTATGGCTATAAAAGTTGATATAAATGTGTTATATATGATAGGAGTTAGAAAATGAGGTAGTGAAACCCACTAAAAGGACAAATGAGCTTGAGAGAAACTTGGTTTTGAGGCTCTATTAGAGATATGTGCATATATGCATTTAAATTTCTAAATTTTGGAGTGTGTGTATTAAATGCTATAAACATTGATATTTGGTTATGATAAGCATAAAAGTAGTGATTAATGTCATAAAAACATGAGAAGTTAATGTAAGTATACCTTGATTGAGCATTGATGATGTTTGAATTGTTATATAGAATAAATGTGTCTAAAGAAGTATTAATAAGAGTAATGAATGATGATGTCAAAGGTGCATTTAATGAGAACATTGAATGTTGATAGTTAAAAAAAGTTGAAAGAGGTATTAATGAAGTTATAAAAGGGTTGTTGAAATATAAAGGCATGATATGGTATTGAATGAGTTTGGTAAGGTAAGTTGTGATTATTATATGTTCAATTGTGGTCATAATATGTTCTTGGATGTTTATTGATGTTTTGACACGACAAATTTATGAATTGATGAAAATATTGATAGGAAAAAGTTGTCATAGGACAACTATTAGAGCCCTTACATATGAATTGTATTAAATACCTTGTTTTATGTTATCGCTGCTGAAAACCTAGATTCACGTCCATGATTAGGTGTTCATGAATCACAGACGTGAATCTTTATATCATGAAAACAGTCACTCTCGTGACTATTTTTTTTTTGCATGTGAAGAAATGTGCATTTATAGACAAAAACTTTCACGGCTAGTTTCACGGTTTGGTTCGCATGTAAGATTACCCATGAATGAACCTTCATGGCCATGAACAAATAGTTCATGCCCATAAAACCTACTAAGTGAAATATATTATTCTCTTTTATGATTACAATGTAATGTCTATGTACATATTTTCTTAATAACATGTTATAAATATAAAATACATGATTTTGTGATGCTTCATGCACATATAATACATGGTAGAGTTCAATAAAAGATAAAAACTTATATATAAGAAGAACAAATAGTATGTAAACAAGTAAAATCCAGGCTCGATATTAGGACTAAAAATAGGATATGTGATATGCCATTAAGGGGATTTCTAGTACTATAGTTATATGTTACAATTATTTCTTAAGGACAAGATAGCTTAAGCTATAGGAGCACTTTTGATCATACATTGCATGAAAAATATTATATGCTTTACTCGACCAATGTAGCTTAAACTCTGAGAGCATTTTTGACTTGAGGAGCTCAGACGAGTACATATAATTATAGACAATAACATGGTGGCTTTAGCTCGAAGAACTCTATTGTTCACAACCCATATTCGAATAGTCCGTGTTGAGAGTTGTTGGACGATTATATTAAAATGATTGAAGAATACAATACAATGTAAAAGGTTCAAAGACACAAATATACAAAGATACGCAGTTAATACATTGCACACTATAATTATAGTTCAATATGCTTAATGAGTTATCAATTCCACAAAGTAAAGTATATTACATGATATTATGATTTCATTGTCATACCATGATATTTTAATATGATGTCATGAACATGTATGACACCATGTACAATGTTTAATTGCATGTTGAATTTTTATATATATATGTACCACTAAATTTTCAATAACTTAGCGTACGAGTATTTTCTCCACATAAGTCAGAGCCTAGTAGATATAAATTGATCAAGAGAAATCAGCCCAGTACAGAGACAACATATTACATATTAGACCCGATAAGGGTCAATGATATTATTCATGTCATATTTTACATTTTGTACATAACATGACATGTTTGCTTGTATACATATTTATATTTTAAAAAATTATGTAATCTTTTGCTTCAAACATATATTTTTATAAATATCGGGGCGATTGAGCCTAAATATGATAGTTTATATATGATGATGAATTTTTGGATCAATATTTTCTTTATATATACATATACTATATGATATAGTTCACAAGATTTATATTGCAAATGGATTTATATGACAAAAGAGTTTTCAAGATAAAAGAAATTTTTTTATATTTTCTTAGATTTTCTGCAATAGGTTCATGTGACACTGACTCATTTAATTGGGTTAACCCTTATTAGATGATAGAGCGATACACTAATTACATTTCAATAAGAAAATATTTTTTTTCAAATATCTCTTCATTGTACTCAAAACTTTGACATAATTTTTTCAATTCCTCTTCAAATGAATATTGAATGAAATAAATATTTGAACATTTTGAGTATAATGAAAAGAAATTGAAAAATTAATATTCTTTTTTAAATGAAATGAAATTAAGGTATTAGTTTAATGACTACAACTGAAATTAAATAGAGCGTGAATGAAAGACAATTTTATCTTTTTTGTCTACGTTACATTGTCACATGAATATTAGATATGACAATAAAATTAGAGTTTACATTTACGTGTCATCTTACGTCGCGTAATGTGATAAATATCTGTTGTCATGTCACATTTTTGACTACTAATACAAATTCATTTGGCAAAAATTATTTTTATGGAAAAATTCTTTTATTACTATATTGTGACGAAAAATTTAATATTTATTTTACTGTAAATTAACAAAAGTCTAGTGATGGTGAGTAAAATTAATCCAAAAAATTATAAATTATTATATGATTTAGATGCAATCACTTTTTCTTTAAAGGAATTTATTTACACTTTCCCCCTCATTTGATATGCAAATTAGATGAGAAAAATATCTTTTTATAACACTTTAAAATATTACACTGATTTTGTTTTTCATTTTAAAAAGTAAAAATTAATAATTTTAAATAGATTTAAAAAATAATAAAAGAAAATAGAAGTATTGAAAAAAAATTAATAAAGAAAAAGAAAAATCTCTAATTCCAATTTCTACTTTCTAGGTTACTCACCAGCCAGTCGAGCAGGTGGTTCATATACTACCGTCCATGACAGCATCATCGTCCTTCTCTGTGGTGGCAAACTCCTTCAACCATTGAAGAAAAATAAGAAATGGCTTCAATCTCCACCAGCTTCACTGTATCATCCAAATTCCGCATCCTATACTGCCATCCAATTTTAATTTCGAAGCCCTTAATCCGCCTTAAACCTCCCCATTCATTTACTAGAACCCACCCACTTCCTTTCCCGAGAATTTCCTCCAAAGTGGCAAATTCTAGGGTTTCGGTGGCTTCCGTCTGGGCGGGCATAGATTTTCCGGCCGCAATTAAACCTGGAGGAATGGTGGAAAGTGATAAATTACCTGCAGATGTGAGAAAGCAAGCTATGGAAGCGGTGGATTCTTATGGGGGGGGGGGGAGGGTTACTATAGGAGATGTGGCTAACAAAGCTGGACTGAAGCTGAATGAATCTCAAAAGGCTCTCCAGGTTCTTGCTGCTGATACCGATGGCTTATTAGAGGTATCAATTTTATACTTCAATGTTATATTTTCGTTTTCTACTGTGAAATTCAACCTAGAGACTCGAAAGCTGTGTTCTTTTAATTTTGTAATGCTGCTTTTACTAATTTATTTTTCAGTAAATTGAGGAAGCTAATTTTATTCGCAACTAAAATATTGTCTTGCGTTTCTTTTAGGTTTTACGAAATTGCTTTCCATATTTCAGGTTTATGCCAAATAAAGCCTAAAGTGCTAGGGATGTAAGATAGTTTTTAATTTTAGGCGCTATGAACTAACATATTTACATAATATTTATGTTTACTGATTGATTTAAGGGATTCAAGTGAAGGAAAAAAAGGGGGGGGGGCACTTTTGTAATGCATGGAACATGTATATGGATGATCTTGCGTGAGGTTGATAGTTTTAAAAGCATTTGACATGACTGACAGCCATATTTTGGATCTTAGGTGCAGAAGTGACTGATAGATATTCTTCCTGTGCCATTTGTTTTTTGGTATTTCTCGAGTGCTTTAGACATATTACTGTATCCATTTAATCAATCGTGAAGCTATATATGTATATTAGAATGAAACTAACTGCTATTCGCTTTCTTGCTCATTAGATTGATTTTCCATGATTTTCTAGCTAACAAATCAATTTTATGATTTGCCATTTTCTAGGGTTTTTAAAGGAACATATTTTTTTGTTATTTTCACTTCTATTTCTGATCTCCTTGAAGTTATTTTTTAAATGAATGCAATTGTGTTCAAGATGGTCTCAACAGGTTTCAGATGAAGGTGATGTGCTTTATGTTTTTCTAAAATATTACTGCTCAAAGCTTGCAGCGAAGTCATTCAGGATGAAAATTGAACCCTTTGCTGACAAGGCAAAGGTATTGGATCCTGTTGTACTTTTCTTTGGATTTGTACTCTACTGGTTTTATGTCTTGTGGTTGATTCATAGTAGGTTGCTTTAATGTTTATATCAGTCAGCAGCTGAATATCTTATTCGGGTTTCCTTTGGGACAGCATGTATTGCTTCAATAGTTATTGTTTACACGATAATAATCGCTCTCCTTTCAAGTAGAAGGTAATAGATGATACTAGCGAATTGAATTGCAATATTTTTATCCTATATATGTGGCGATATAAAGAATTATTATCTCCAATGACTCTTTGTGGTAGAGAAAGTAATGCCAGAAGAAATTTTGGTAACAGTGAGGAAGATAATCGTGGAAGACGTGGAGGGAGGTCATATGATTCAGGATTCACCTTTTATTTTAGTCCTACGGATCTATTTTGGTATGTTTTCTGGACTGATATAATTCGGGCTGGGCTTTAAGATCATTCTAAATGGATGTGATGTGAGTTGGTGGTTCTAGTTGTCAATGCTGACTGTTAAATGTGTTTGAAACATAAAAAAGTTTTACAGATATTATTGGTAACTGAATAGAATGGAAAAGCTTGTGGAAAATAACTGATGATGTAGATTCCAAATGACTCTGTCAGTGTGGCAGTTTTTATGAACTAGGTTGCTGTGCATTGTGTAAACAATTGTACCATACTTTGAGCAAGTATCTATTTGCATGCTTTAAGTAGTTGAACCGTCACATGCAATTGTGGCAATATTAATATTCTTATTGTATCTTATTATTAAGTTAGGTATGCATTCTAAAGACATGTACTTTATAAGCATATCCTTGCAGAGGGCAAAGACATTAACTTTGGCAAATTGAGATTTAAGGGATACATCTCTGCTTTGGCTAAGTGAATGTTGAAATCAGATTTGTGACTTAGACATTTATCTTGTGATTCAAATATCCAGAGGGTATTAATCACATTCCTGTGTATAGTTCTCCCAACTTCCAATTATTGAGGAAGTGAAATCTAAAAAAAAAAGGTACTGGGATCCATATTACTATAGGAGGCGGCAAGTGCAAAAAGATGATGACAAGATGAACTTCATTGAATCTGTAATCTGAATCTTGTCTAGTTCTTCCTACTAACTAAATTTTGACTTCTCAAAAAGAAAATCTCGGATACTTTAAATGATTTGTAGGTCTTCTCATTTGTGTTTGGGGATGGTGATCCCAATCAAGGAATTGAAGAGGAGAGGTGGAAGTTGGTAATACTTCAGCACTGAATCCAGTGGTCCGTTGCTTTAAATATTTTGTTCTATTTGTCTAACTTTTTACTTCACATGCTCTCATTTTTATCTTTCATCATAGTTACTTGTGTTTTCAAGGTTTCACTAAATTTTTCAACTTGCCATCACCTTTCTTCCCTTTGTTATTCTGAGTTTATTCTTGAGGACTTGCAGCCTATTTAATATCCTTGTCAAACATTCAGCTAATTTGATTTTCTACCTTGGTTATTGACTATTTCTCTTAATAATTATGTGAATAAATTCAATTAGATAACTTGATGATTTTTAGCACATGTAAGTCTTAACTCAGATTCATAAAACTAAACTAACATACTTTTTATTTATATTTTCTGCTTGCTTGCATTTTACAGTAAATCATTTTCAGCACGTGTCTGTTAAATAGTATTAATTGTACTTAGTCATTTTCTTTGGGTTGCATTTGCAGATTGGACAACACATTTCATCTAATGGTGGTGTGGTCACAGCTGAAGAACTTGCTCCTTATCTTGATATACTGACTAGTGAACAAGCTATGGTACTCTATCTCCCTCTGCCCCCTCCATTTTCTTTTGATTGTTATTAAGCTCGCCATAGGTATTTAATTTGTCATCTTAGGTTAGTTCATAGTTTACATGCTTTCGTATTCATGTATGATAGATTGATATCAGTATGCTTGCCTATTGAAAAGCTAGTAAAAGAACTGGAATTAGCTTCAGTATAAGCTCGACCAATTTCATGGCCTCTACGCATTTTTCCGCAACATTAATGAGATAGCCATAGGTGAGCACCTGGCAACTTCTGAGGAGATAAAATTTCTTCTTTTTTGAATGTGTATGTCTGTTCTTAGGTAGGTTCCCCAATCCTGATGCTAATGCCTCAATATTATTTGCTCTTATTTGATTGCAGTTCTGATGAATAAGAATTTATTTTGTATCATTGCTCATTCATAAAATATGCACTGAATTCCTTATTGAGCTATTGAAGAATTACTCAAATAATTTGTCATTCTTCTTCTTCTTGGTTTCAGAATGATGACTCGTACATTTTACCAGTTCTTCTACGATTTGATGGGCCAGAAATTGATGAAGAGGTACGTAAAGTGATATAAGAGGAGTTGTCAGTTATGGTCTTCTGTTTAATGGTTGCAGTTTGTGAACATCACACAAATAAAAACTTGCATTTAACTGTATTTGAGCATTGTCATCTGTGTTCTAAGAATGTGCCTTCTTGCAATAATATGATTTTTTTTATCTATTGTCCTATCTTGGATGGGAAGACTCTTCTTACAAATTTAGCCAAATTGCTATATAGGGCAATATTCTATATCGATTTCCCACACTTCAGCATACAGCTTCTTCTCAGACAAGTAGGAGGAAGGAATATGCTGGTAAAAGATGGGCAGATCTGGTTGGAGGGATGGACAAGTTCTTCAGAGAGAGAAAATGGCAATTCAGGTGACTTATTTGTGCAGTCAGTCACAGATTCTCAAAATTCTAAATTTAAACACCCTGATTTAAGAATTATCTATTTGCAGCAAGATTGGTGCATCAGAGAGGGCAATGGTCATTGGATTGGGTGGGCTTAACTTGTTCGGAGTCATTATTCTCAGAGCCGTGTTAAAGTATATTTCCCTCAAAATTGATGCTTCTTGATGTTTTTCCTTCTTATCTACCTGATATCTCCACCTCTACTTTTGGTTTGAAGGGACATTGCCGTTACACCAAGTGAGTTAATTAAATTTGTTGCAGGCATATTTCCTCTACTTCAGGTATTATTTCATGTTATGCTTTCCTGTAGATTTAATTGAAATTCTGTTTTCCAATGTAGTGGTGTGATATTCTCCTCTACTTTTATCCTTTTCAGGGGAAAAAACTACTATAAATACTCTGCCTGTCCTTGTAGTTAAATTCACTAATCTCTGACTGATGTTGAGTGACAAAAATTGCCTTGGTGATTTACACATACAAATTTACTTTCTCTTACTCCCTATGCATTTCTAGATTGATTTCTTAACTTTTTATTTATTAAACCCCAATATCTTTATCCTTTTATCATCGCAGATTAGATCTTTTCTATATAGAATCAGGTATCTTGGTATGAGATTCAGTGTTGGATTTCTCTTAAGAACTTCTCATTATATTTTGATATTGAGTAATTAGAAAAATTTGAGTTTTCCCATCTGATTAAGGTATTTTCAGTTCTTTTGCTTTAACGTTAGTTGATCTTCAATTGCTTCAGAAATGACTCTATTCTATTGATGATATATGAATTTGTGTGTATAACCATTGTACCAATGAAAGATTGATACCATAAGTGCATGATATACCCAGTAGTTGTTAGTTTTTGTTGCATTGCCATATGATTATAATGACATTATTTGCAGATATATGCTGGTTCTTTCTTTGCTATTCCTTTGATCAGCTGGTTCCTTGTCTGCGAGAGAAATACTGAAATAGAGAAGGGAAACCGAGCAAGGGAACAATTTGCTCAAATGCTTGAACTGCCTGATCCTTCACTAAGGCGAAAGGTAGCCGATTTAATGCTTATTCTGTATTGTGCTTTCCCGTATGTTGCTTGTGAATTATGTTTCCAGCTAAAACTTATGCTTTAAACTTGGGTAGTTCAACAAATTGTTTTTCTAAATAGTTTAGTTCTCAGTTCCCCTAAGGCCTAGGTTAATATTTTATCATGATCAACTAGTGGGAAACAAATTCTAATATTCTTCAGCTTGTTACCCAACAGTTAGAAAATTTGCAAGGTGTCTTCTAGTTTGTGAAGAACATATCTTCATGGTACCACATCGTACACAATGAGAAGCTGGTTACCCTTTTTGGGGCCAAAATAGCAAGATCCTCCTGAATCCTGAGAGTTCTATGCCCTTTCTGTTCTTTTAATTCCCCTAATTTTATAAATCATCAAGTTCCAATTTTTTTAGCATCATTTTGCCCATCTTTGTTTGGTAATTAGTAAGCATAAAGAGAAAAAAATTCATTCTGGATAACAAAAACCCATTTGGATCCTCTTCTTATGAACCAAATCTGGAATCATTCAAGTTTTCTTGTCCTATTGAAGTGGCTGAATGCTAATTAACTTCTTCTGCGTTTTATATTTGATTTATGCCACCAAGGGGGAAGAAAAATGGGGTAGATCTGGCTCTGCATAATTACGTAATTTTGGAAAATTTTCTCGGGATTATTTTTGTCTGAACTGTAAATCCTTGGAAGTCATCACCTATTATTAATAAGCACACACTGGCATCTGATTATAGCACTTGGTATTTTTTTTTAAAAAAAAAGCACTTGGTATTATTTTTTAGTGGGAACGCATTTGGCTTATTTTAATAAACTTCTTTATGAGAATTAATTTCTTTGCTGTATTTCCTGTTCAGCTTCTGAGTGCTCGGGATATGGCCCAATGAACATTCATAGGGCAGGATCGCATTGTCTATAGTACGGACAGAGATGTAATTGAGCAAGATATTGAGGCCCAAGAATGGGATAGGAGATTTCGAGAGATTGAGTAGGCAGAGTTAGTGGCATTTGTTGGTAATTATTGCCATTTTTCTCCTTTTATCACACAAAAGGTCTTGTTATACTTAGCCTTGCATTTCAATGAATGGACTACGATTTCAGGCTGTATTATACACTTTTATTTGTTGAAGGATGCTTTGGATTTGGTATGCTGGAATATTTTTTCATAATAAAATCAGTTAAAGAGAGGACTTTTTGTGTGAAAATTGGAGATTTCTCTACCAATATTAGTTTATATAGAAATTTAATACCATGTGATTTCAGGGATTGAACAGGTACTCATGCAGTGTTTCTTTGGATCATTGAATGATTTCAACTTTGTGCGCAAATGGATTCATCATTGAAGCAACCTGCTACGAGCAATGATCTAATCCGTTGATGCTGCGGCAGGGATACCGCCAGCATGTACAATCGCACCTTTCTTGATTTGCATTTTGCCTATAAAAAAAGTGCAGTATCAAAGAGTTCAAATAAATATCCGGCCAGGAAAATTGTTACCCATTCCTTTTGCTTTTGTTTTTAAATTGCTATTGTAACCTATTAACTAGTTTTAATTATCATATGTGATCATTACATTTCAATTTGTGTCACCCAATTTTAATTTTAATTGTTATTTGAACAGGATGACAATTATTAACCTTGATGCTAATTAAGTTGGAAGTCCGATGATGCTAATTATAGCGGTCTTATTCAAACAAAAATAGAGGAAAATGATTTAATGAGAGTGTGCATATGATATGGAAAATGATTTTATGAGTGTGTGCATATGATATGATATGGACGTTTAAAACTCATTTTGAGTCATGGGAGTAAATTATCATTCCAACTTCATTTGACAATCGTGGGAGTTCATTTATGATTGATTCAATTTGAAAGTGTGGAAGTGGACCGGTTCCCAAAAAATACTGCATGTTCTTGTGGTTGGTTAATCGAATCATAATGGCTTGTTGACGAATTCGGGGAGCACACCCCATTTAAACAACTCTATTTGTTGGCATTCATTTCATAATGCAAATCTTGCCTTGGCATGTTTGCCAAAATTGAGGATCAAATTGAAGATTTTGGTGAAAATGGTTATTATCTGAAGGAAAAGTTCATATTTTCATTTAAATTTTATGATCTTGTGGAGTTAGGTTCATCAACTTGATTTCTTTAACTATCAATTGATTTCCTTAATTATCGACTTTGAACTAATTTAAGATATTTTTCCCTTCTTTTTTTTTTTTGAATATTTTTATATATACTAATTACTCATAGTTATCATTGATAATGGATAAATCTCTGAAATCATTTATTTACTTATAATATATAGCAATCTCACAAAATCCCGTTGCAAAAAAGGCAGAGATTAACATTAGAACCACATGATCTATCTAGAATCAAGATACTCTTTTTGTATGAAGTGTTACTTTCCAATATAACAAATTACGCAAATGACAGCAATATTGCATATTCTTCTTCGCCAGTTCTCTTTGCAACTTCAGTTGCTCTGCTCTCCACCAAGAGCCTTCTCATTTCTCAAAGCTTTAATTCTGGATTCCAATCAGTTGCAATAAAATTTGGACTTCCTCTATTATGCTGTAAAACAGTGGCAAGAGGAATTAATCAGTTGGTTAACAGAATCTATACAAGCAGAGCTGAACACAACTTTCAGCTCAACTCTAAGACCTTTAACCGACTCAAATCCAACGCGATTGTACCTAAGCGCATAAAATGGTTACTGCTACAATTCCTGATGGGCATTGGAGACCAAAGTGCTTTCAGTTTGGATAAGGTTCTGGAAAGTGACTTTTCAATCACAGAGATTTTATAGCTAACTGGACTGTATTTTCCATTATCTTATATTCTCAAGAAAGCATGGAAAATATTTTCCTGCAAACAAACAGAGCCTTAATCTATTGATACTTTGAAGTGAAAGCATGAAGAAAAACAAACATATAAGATGAATTTATTCATGCAAAGAAGCCTTAAATGCTTGAAGCAAGAATTTTACAGTCAAGGACCTTGCTTATTAGAGCCAGCTCACTTCAAAATCAGGAACTAAATATGATTTCTTGTCTGGAACGTTAAAGGAAGGCAACAAACAAAACTTTCTATTCCATAATACTCACTTACAAGCACGCAAATTGAAAATGATAGCATTGAGCCGAAAAAGGTATTTATGGCTTAGACATGAGGTACAATTAAGCTAACCTTTTGGCTGTATTTGTTTTTTCAAATCTTTTAGAGGGCCATAACCTTTCTCTTTAATCTTCTCTTTGCCACAGTTACAACTGCTTGTGTTCAAATTAGTACCACACTTTAGGCATAAACCTTTGCAACTTTGATCACATATTGCATTGATGGTGATTTCTACGTGTATCAAGTCTCTTATGTTCTTCGAAATATCAATTTGCTTTTCTTCTGGAGGAAAGTACAACCTATCATCCCAATCAATTGAAGCATCATCATCATCATCCTCTTCTTCCTCACCATTTCCCATTGATGATCTAGATTTGTCTTCACCAAAGATTACTCCCATATTAATAATATCCGGTACTTCCATGGGCTCCTCACTTAGTAAAATAGAGAAGTTGGAGTAAATGCTCTCAGCAGTTGGCTCGCAACACCTTTAACATAAAATCAATTAGGTTCAATTTCAAAAAGAAGAATAATACAGAATTAATATGAAAATCTTTTAAGTTCTAATTAATAATTTTAGTAATCTTTACAAGTAGTAAAGAAAATGACATGATATATACAATAATAAAAGAAACTGATTACTAAAATTTCCTCCTTTTCGCTTTCAGCTTCTGGTAATACAAATTCCCACAGGAAGAGCAACACATTTTGTAACACAGAAAAAAGAAATAGACTCGACTGAACCGAACATCCTCAACTAAAAATTTTTATTTGGGCAGCAAAATTTGCCAGCTTGTTTACTAGTGTCACATCCAACAAGCCATAAATTCAAGCATGTGTCAACAATCACAGAATAAAAGCATCATTTGCATTTAACTCAGCAATGTTATGTCTTCAGATTGGAAACAACATAACATAAAATGACCCTGTGCTATGTTAATCAGGTGCACTATAAGTTGAACCTATAGCAACTGAAAAGTTGAATTCTTTACATTATATATCTGAGAAGAAACAATGAAAGAAGGATTAGAAAATAAAAGTACCTATTGCAAAGTAGTGTGATGACAGTCTTGATGATACCATCAAGCCTTAGCTTTTGCCTTTTCCTTGTCACATCAACGGAAATCTGAACAGGAGTTCCAAATGGGAAATCCTTCACAGTATTTGTGACACGTAATCCCATAACCGAAGCCCTTGATTTTGAAACCCCAGTTGAAAGATTTACTAACCCAAGCCTCTCTAAAGTTGTACAGTACTCTAAATGTGAAATGGAAGGGTTTCTCTTGTAGATAATTGCACCTTCCCATGGTGACCCCAAGTCTTGAGGGTCTTCTTGCTCTTGATCATCCCAGTTAAAAGATACATCAGTTACCTTCTGACTGTTTGAGTCCATGGAAACTCTTGCAGCAAACTTGAGATTTCTAATTGAACTGACTGTAAGTATTTTACATTGGTGCTGAACAATGGAAAAGCTTGGATTTGATGGAGTAGTTCTCTCATATGCCAAATTATATACCTTGTGTTGGTTAACAAGTGATAATGAACCTAGTGAGGGTGTGAATACTACTAAAGACATTTTTGTTTCCTAAATATGTCACCAATCTGTCTTGCACCAGTTCCAAAACCCAGACTGGGTAACAATGGTAAGGAAATGAAGGGAAAACTATGAGAATATTTGGATGTTTAAAAAGAAACAGTCAAGGAAAATCAACACAACTTCAAGGAGTCGATTTTAGCAACCACAGCCTGCAAAAACAGGAATTCTTTTTTTAGTATAGGCCTAAAGAAAAAGCATAAAAACCCAACAAAAATTTTAGGTAAATATATCTATAATTGATTGATTTTTGAGCAATCAATTTCACCTTTTTTTTTTGTTTTTTTGTAAGAATATAATCACATTGAATCTAGTTGAGCTGTCATCTTCTAAAAAACACTCCAATCCCTCGTCAAAATTCAAAAACAAAATCTCAATTATAATACATGAGGTTAAAAGCACCTGTTTTGAACATATAAGCATGCAGCAGACTCATTTAGAATGAACCATTAGCAAAAATGCAAAGAATGCATCCTCATCCTGCCATAGCAACAACAGCTTAAGAAGTTGATTCGCCTCTCAAAAGGTCCCTAATTTGAATGTCTAACTTCTGAAGTTCATTCATATAGCATATAATCAAATTTCTTACTTGAAGTAGGAATTATCCAACTTCAATGGCTCCTTGTCCAAGCACCATTCAAGCCTGATATTTCCTTATGTGCCTTTTATCAAAATTGAAATTTGTTGAACAGTGTACAACTAAAATAATTGTATTTCTAACGAACTTACCAATGCGTGACCGCTGATTAATCACCGGTAAGGAATGCCATCGACAAGTAGACGAAGGGATGCTGATGAGGTGAAATTGGCAGGTAAAGGAACAAAGGCTCGGTATCGAAAACTAATCCATAAGTATTTTGGCCCAAAGTTTGAAACGGCGTCGTGTTACTTGATGAATTTTAAAACCCTACTCCTCCTCCTCTTTCGCTCCCGTTGACTGTCGAGTCTCTCCTCCGGCTCACCGCCGATGGCAGTGGCACCACCACCGTTCTTTCTCGACAACTTCGGCGAACCTCCTCAAACGCTCGAAATAACGACAAATTGTAAGTTTTTAGGTGTCAGAGCAACGGCTTACATACGCAGCCTCTCCAGACCCATCAAATGGATTGCATTCTTCATAATAATGATAGAAAACCAAATAATTCAGTTGATAAAGGGCCATCTTCGCAAGGGACGACTAAACCAAATAATTTCTTACAACATAGAGCATTTGGAAGTGGCTTTAATAATTCATCTATACTTTACCATAGATTTTTCTGTTCTGCCAAGCATTGGGATTTCTTTTTGTCGATATATGTCAACCACAGTTGGAGAAGGGCCAGACAAGATTGAGCTGATGACTGATGTCAAGCTATAGCCTCGCAGGCCCCTGCTGCTAATGATTCATTGATGCAGCACATTCTTTTATTGGTTTGAACTTTTAACGATCTCATTTCTGACAGTTAATTCCTTCAAGAAACAATTTTTGAGAAACATTCCACAAAATACTAAATCAAATTTTACTGCATCAACTGTTCATGCATGTTCTTCATAATATTTTGGGCAGAGGTGCCTTCAAAGTCAAAGTAGATAATTTTACATGCAGAAAATGTCATCACCCACTAGTATTTCCTAGTTTATTTGGATAGGGTTTTAGCCTCATGTAAGATTCTCTACCACAATGCAAAGATTGCCATCTGCAGATTTGGGACTTCATTCACAACTAATATAAAAAGTTTTAGTTTAAACTGAAAATAAAATCATTTTTATGCATCTGTTTATAGTTTAATGCCCATGAAAGTTCTTGGATAGTCGAAAAATTCAAGACTTCAAGTATTTGAACATTTAACATGTGTATCATGGCTTCTTGGTTCCCACTACCTCAAATTTTTATGACATGAATGCATTTAATTATTTTCTTATTTCTTTTACTTGTATCATGCGGGCTTCCATTGTGATAACGACTTTTATGATTAGATTAGAGGGGTGATGCTCCCATTTGAAATAAATCAACTGAAATATTCAGTGAGTTTTGAAGTATATTTCATTCACCTTATTCATTTACATTCTTGAATGATATTCTTATTACAAACCTAATGCCTTGTACTTTCAGAATGTACTGCAAGAGTTTGTTCATTATTTAATTCTTGTTCTTACACATTGTATATTATTGGTTATGGCTTGCACTTCTAGATAATTTGTCTGATTGCTTAGGAAGCTTGCTGCTTCTTCATCCATCTTATCTATTTCTCCAGTATGTTTTTAATAATGTCAGATATTTCAACATTTCATGTGGTCTCATTGAAAGTAAACTTGTTTGATAAAATTTTGTTTGAAGTATCGTTTGTTAATTATTCTTCTTTTTTTATTAGGTTCTTGGATAATTATTGAAAATTCCTTTTAGGAGCTTCAAACTTTTATATTGAGCAAGTGAAACTCTAGAACTTGTACACTTATGCTGCTGCTGTAGTTGCCACACTTGTTCAACAAATCAAAATTCTAGCATTATTTGCAGGTTCATCTTTTCTTCCTGTTTACTAAAATGTCTTCATTTTGGTGCGTAGTGTCTTTGAATTCATTTTAGTGATTATGTTGCTTCTGTGGTAAGAGTGATATCTGAGGATGCCTTTATTAGACTGTGCCAGGATTCTGATGTGCACAGTATTTGTTGCAGCTTTTGCACACTAACATTTTTTAGTTCTTTGGTTTTGCTGCCATATCACCTTAATCCCTTCATAAGATTTGTTGTTATTCACTTCAATTTGTTTTTGCTAAATAGCAACGAATAAATATTTTTCGTGTGTGTTCTGCAGCTCTTGAGGCCAGAGTCAAGGAGATAAAGCAACAATTGGAATGATGGTTGCTGCTTCTCTGATTATTTTATTATTTTGTTAAATGGTTTACATGCTTGCTGGAGATATCTTTGTATTATGTTTACATGTAGACCTATCTTCTTCTTGTCTGGTTGCATTTTTCCCTGTTTTATTCCCCAGTATTATTTAGATGGTAAACTTACATACAGAACAGATGTACGAATGCCATGACCTGGGTATGGTATTTCTTAGGGAAAGTCACCTGGACATTTGAGTCTAACTTGAGCTAACCTATCAATTATCAAATCTGTATTCTGTGATATGTGAAGCTTGTAATATTCATAATATCGTGGTTATATATCTGTTATTGTATTTATCTGCTAAGAAATATTGTCACTTTATCTGAGTAAGGGATGCCATTTGTTAATTCTGCTTCTTTGTTGACCTTGTTTGTGATTGACTGGTATACACCTTGAACTTATTTATATAAAATGCTGCCAAAGTAAATGCTTTATTCAAGTATTTTAACTCTCTCTCTCTCACACACACATATTTTCAGGATCCCACAGCAGTTGCAGAAGGCCTAAAACAACTGGAGATCGTTTTCAAGGAGTAAGCAACTTTTTCTGTGTCCATGTCAAATCAATTGCAACTAGGTTGCTTGGTCTTTTTCATGACTTAATGTTCATGTTGGATGCCTGCCACAAACTTTGCTGGTCGACACAAGTTGTATAGGACATGGGCCATATTTATGATTGCTGTTTTACTGGAACACCAGTTTTTTATTGTAGTGTCCATTTATAAATTGGTTCATGCTGATAAGCGTTGGGTTGTTTTTTGGTTTTTGACTCTCAGTGGTACTAATTTAAACTTTGTTTAGCAAGTTACAAGGTGATTATGCATAATCTTTAACTGATCATCAATACCTAATTAGGGTAACTTTTATGTTTAGAAGCTTGCTTAAATTAAGGAAACACTATGGGGGTGTTTGGAATTGCTGTTAAGTATCCAAAAAACAGGTTTATAATTTTTTGATTTAATTGACTGATTTTTTTAATTTTTTATAAACTGCTTTTCTCAAACCTACTTCTGGAAAAAAAAACATATATTTACCTGTTTTTCTCCAAAAACAGTTTTCAAAACTCAAAAAATTTAAAAATAAAATTTTTTCTCCAAAAGATTTTGGCAAACTCAATGCCAAACAAGCCCTATAACACTCACCCAGCTAATCAAGATTATTCCCGACTAATTAGATGCTACCGATTATTGTTTTATAAAATCTGTAAAATTAAACTTTTCCTTGCAAGACTAATTTTATGAACCTTGATCCATGAGGATCTCTTTCATAAAATGTCAACTTGGCATTAACTGACCAACTGTTTACAAAAATACAATTTTTAAAATTTAAATACATATCCTTTAATATACAAACTTATAAAAAAAATATATAAAATCCAAAACCATGTCATGTACAAAAAGCAATAAAAATGACATGTGCATATACTTTTCAAAATGGACGCTTCTTCTATTTAGTCAACTCCTGCTATCCCTTAGGCTCTATCCTAAGTGCAGAAAACTCACACGTTAAGCCATTGAAAGTTTAGTTGTACATATAAGAATAAAAATTCAAGTATGCAATCATACAATTCATATCATGACATGTTATGCATGTTCATGTATATTATTATACCATAAACAATATCCTAATGCATGACAATACAATCACCATATCAATCATTATCATCACACATAGCAAATTTTTCTCATATAACCGGTTCATAGTAACCTTACCTTTTCCTTTAGTTCATCTTATTTTACTCATGACTTATCACTTTGTCAATTTTTCCTTTTTTTATAATTGTTTTGTTTTTACCCAAAACTTACCATAATCCCATTTTTTATCTATTTTCTCCCAAAACTTTAAGTCGGACTATTCGGATACAAGTTGTGGAACAGAGGCGCTCCCACAGCTTTAGCCACTCTGCCCACTATCTGTAAAGGCTCACTTAATCTCCTCAAGTCAAGTACGTTTCCAGAGCTTCAACCACCTTGATTGAGTATAAACTGGATCAATGACGCTCTAACCTGAGCTTCAGCCACATTATTCTTAAAATCGCATGAAACTGATGATCAATGGCACTCTAATATGAGTTTCAGCTACCAAGGCCTATTATAAAGAATATTCTATGGTACCATAATCTCTCAATAACATGTCATCTATCCTAAACCAAGTCCTAGATTAGAGAAAAGGGATTTAAAAGTTTTAACATTTATCTTTCATTTCTTTTTAATACCATCATCACATAGCATCAATATCGGTATATTACCTCATCATCATCATTTACATGTGATTTACTCATAGTGGCATACAAATAATAAATGTGAACTATTCACCCATCACATAACATCAAAAACCAAAACTGTATATATTAAAACTACCAAGATTCATGGGTGTAAAATATTTCCTTCTTCGTGAACCAAACTGTGACTGTTGACGTGAAAGCTTCTGTCCCAAAAACACAATTCATTCACAAGCATGACTATATATTCACAGGTGTGAAACCAAGCATTCATAACTGTGGTTCAAACCGTGAAAACTGAAAATGAAAATTGGAAACATATGTTCACGACCGTGAACCCCTACATTTATGACTTCCTTAGGTGTGACGCAAGGCATAAAAGCTTTTACCCATTCTAGGCATTTTCTGGGTTCATGTTTTCTGGCATGACTCCTTTTGTCACGAACGTGAAACATGGCCGTGATAACCTTATACAGGCGTGAATTTCTAGGTTTTTTAGACTTGAAAACAGAGCATAACAAAGCTACATGCAAGGGTCTCTAAAATTAACCAATGTCAATCAGTCCTATCAACATTCAACCACATATCAAGCTAGCAAGGTGATGCGTCCCACATCGGTTGCGGGGGAACTCCTGGACTGGTTTATAAGGGAGGGTTCAAACCTTCCCCTAAGAGCGCGCTTTTGGGGCGAAGTTAGGAGCCCGTGACAGATCGCCGACCGAGGCAGTCACCTTATCGTTTGGTATCAGAGTCAGCCCGTGTTCCCGGTGTCCCTTAGTGTTGCGACCGATCGCCGACTGAGGCAGTCGAGGTGTTAAGGGGGTGGGGATGATGCGTCCCACATCGGTCGGCGATCTGTCACGGGCTCCTAACTTCGCCCCAAAAGCGCGCTCTAAGGGGAAGGGTTGAACCCTCCCTTATAAACCAGTCCAGGAGTTCCCCCGCAACCGATGTGGGACGCATCACAAGGTGCCTCTAATATGAAAAGGAATATTCATAACACATATCATGCTAAAATCTCTCTTAACCATCATAACAAATATAACCTATTTTCATGATGTTTCTAACACTTAACTTATGCAACCATTATACATTTACATCACTAGAAACCCATGTATATCAGTTATCATATTTTCATAGCATATAACACAACAACCTACAAAATAGGAGAATTAATATGCATATATGTACTAACCTTTAACAATGGAGTCTAAACCCTTCAAGCTCTTCAAGCTCGCCTAACTCTTGGTTGATCTTCACCTTTGTTTCTAGCTCCTATCATCAAGAAAAACGTCATATCTTAGAACCATAGAACAAAAAATGAATCACTAAACTCACCCTCAAATCAACCTTTGTTTTAAACCTCAAGAACTCCTCTTATCCCTTAGGTACAAGTTTCCACAAAGATTAAAATGGTGATTTTTGTGTAATAGAGGAAGAAGAAGTTGAAGAAGATGAATGTGAAGTGTAGACTTGGGTTATAGAGGCGGTGAAGTAGCTGAAAGAGCATGGGGGAGAAAGAGAGAAAAGAACAGCTCTGCTGACTATTTTTCATAGGCATGAACATTCTACTGTCACAGGCATGACAAACCTTTTACGGGGAAAACTAACACACGACATTTACGGGCGTGAACAAGCTCTCTATCACTATGTTAAACCTTTCAAACTCTAATCTCACTATGCTCTCTCTTAACCAACTAACTTATAGATCCTAAAAACTGGGCGTTACAAACACAATTTTGGTTGTATGATATTTTGTTGTGTTTGAACAATGATTTACTTCATGACACAAGGTTCCAAGATGAGATGTCTTACTTTCTCCACTTTTATATAACTATAATTTGCAGAAATACTATATAATTATGGATTAACATGGCACTGAAATGTCTAATTGAGCAATTTCACAAGAGAAAGATGGGCCCCCATGAGATATTCAACCTTTCTTTGGGAGCATTTGTATTTTCCCAATCAATATCTTAGTGGACATATATGCATATTAATTTTTTAATTGAAAGCTTGTAATGCATGTGCATCTAGATCCCATGAATGAGAGGGAGAAAAAAGAATAACTAATTTTTAATTAAACCAAGGTGTTTTTCTCTGTCAAGAACTCTAGTGGGGCCGCTTTTTCTCACTGTGACAATGATCATTCACTCCTTAACTCCTGAGTCATTGTCTTCAAGTTTGCTCTCCCTGGTAGGATCAACTCATTGCTGCAATAACTTGTTCAGTGAGTTCCTTGTTGCCTGCATCACACAGAGTGGCCATTATTTGTTGTGCTTGTTGATGTCTTAGGCTTTAATACCTGTGTATCCTTTTTGTTCTTTGTTCTAGAAGGTGATCTTAGTTAAATTGTAGGGTTTTTTTTCTTAGTTTTTGAAATAAAAGGAGACGAATTTTATATTATATTCGAGGGTGCGTCTTATTTTAATGACAATATAGTCACATAGATCTCGCTTTGATTCTAAGATCATCCAAAATTATCTTTAACCATCAGAGCTTACAAACTCCACCCGTACTCTGCATTTGTGTATGTTTGTAGAGTAAGCTGTTTCCATTTTTTTACTCCTTTGCCAGGGGCAGATTTGAGATAGTTGAGTATTCTTGGAACTGCTTCCAAGTGTTCTTCCGTGGGGGGGAATTGAACACTTGACCTGCTTCTTAGGCAGAGATTCAACCATCAGGCTATTTGTTTAGTGGCGTTCTTCCCTTGGGTTATGCATGAATTAACTTACAATACTGACAAAGTAGGCTATATTTGGTCTTGCATGAGAGAAATACAGTAATCTTCCAACAATCTACTGCAAATCCTCCATTAATTCTCCATCTCATTGAGAAGATTTAACACATATTTTTGTCATGAAATATGAATTCCCTTTAGGAAGTATACTACTTCAATCCTTAGAAAGGTTTTGAGCTTACCAAGTTCCTTAATTGGATTTTTTTTTTTGCACTGGCAGTATTCCCAGTCACAGACAGTAATATCTTCTGCACATGATATGTTGTTTCCAGTCAGTGTCCCGTGGTTAATAAGAGATGACAATTTTATGTCATCGGCAATTAGTTGTTTTCTTGTATTGAGTAGGCCTATAAGAAAATGGAAAAATCATTTTTAAGTTTCTAAATTTTTGTGTTTCCGCGCTTTGTTTGTGGGGAAGAAAAATAAATTTAATTATTTTAAATAAAATTTTTATTTGCAGTTAAAGTATTAAGGATTTAGAAAAATAGAAGAAGATTAAAATAGTTTTATGATATAAACAAAAGATTCAAATATAATGAAATAACAAACTATTGATAACAACTAATGAATAGAGTTAATAAATAAATAGAATTTTAGTGCTTTATTAAAACTCAATAATTAACTAAATAAATTTCTATAATTAAGATAATATATTAGTATAACTAATTTTTTAATATTTTAATAGAAGATAATATCAAATATAATTATCATCATCACTAAAATAAGACATTAAAAATTAAAAAATTTTAAAATTCTGCCAAAAAAATATAAATAATTATTTGTCCTTAAAGTGTTAAAGATTTAAAATAGAGTAGAAAATTAAAATAGTTTCATAATGTAAACAAAAATAATCAAATTTACTTAAATAACAAATTATTGATAACAATTAATAAATAGAGTTCATAAATAAATATAATTTTAGTGTTTTATTAAAACTCAATTATGAACTAAATAAATCTTTGTAGTTAAGATAATATTTAGTAGAACTGAATTTTAATATATTAATAGAAAATAATATCAAATGTAATTATCATCACTAAAATAAGATATTAGAAATTAAAAAAAATTAATAAATCTCAAAATTCTGTTGAAAAAGATAAATAAGAAAAATAATATTTTCTTTTCAAGAAAATTTTTAATTGACATAATAAAATAATATATCATACAACAAATAAATTCTTAATGATAGCAAGTATAATAGTCCCAGCATTTAATATGATAAATCTAAATTATAGAATTCAATGGGAATAAATTGAAATATGGTTGCTTGATAGAATAAATACTTAAAAATTAAGTCCCAAAATATATTTTGTCTGAAAAAATTATCGACTTGATAAAACACATTTTTATAATATCTTAAAGAATATTAACATTGTCGCATTAAAAAAAAAATACAATATACAAAACACCAACTTAAATTAAAAAAAAATACCATTAGATGGTAATACTAAAACTATATTTAGGACAAATAAATTTTATAAAATTAGTGAAATTTATTTATAGATGTCACTTGAAATTTTTAATTAAAAATTAACATATTTTTTCTTTTCTTACATTTACACTTTTCTATCTCCTTTTTAAAGATATGGATGCAAAAAAAAAAGACTAAAACATTAATTTTTACACCAAAATTTATTAAAAAAATTGTGTATAAATTTTATTTATATCAAACATAGACTAAAATAAAAAATTTAATAACTATCGCTATCTAAAATAGCATAACTCTGTCCACTAATTTCTTTGTGCATGAGAAGATTACAAATTGAATTTTTTAATTAATAATGGATAGAATCATGTTGTATTTGACCACTAATTTTTAATGGAACATTAATTTGGAAGGTACGGTTCATGTGATGTTGCAAGGAATTAGGGGCCTTGAATTGGACCATATTAAATATATTTTCAGAGAATATTTTTTGGTAATTGTCCAATATGATTGTGGGACACATTCATTTCCTAATTAAATGGGCCAAATTATTCCTTCATAATTGAATAGACATATCATAATTATATATTAAACTATCCTTATTTAATTTATAATGATGTTGACCAAATTTAAGAATTTTTGTTAATAAGGACCTCCTTTTAGGAAGGTACAATTATATATTTAATTCAATAATAAAGTCTAATTTTTATTTACACCTAATAAATGATTACTAAAAATAAGTAATTTTAGCTATAAATTTCATATTTATGGTTCACCAACTTGTTGGTGATGCAAACAAACATTTGGTTATGATAGCTTCAACTTCAAGCTCCAAAAAGAATTCAATTAAACATTCAAATCCTTATGGTTGAGAATAAAGGTGGAGAAATTTTTTTTTTTAAACACAAATTTACATTGCCTATAATTCCGTTTCATGTAGTACATAAAAAAACTCATTAATTATATAAGCTGATAGCTTTATTTAGTGACAAAAGTAATATAATTTAGAATAGAATGTTTGAGTTTGAATTTCTATTAATAGCAATTGAACTCACCTCCAAAACAGTCAAATGAGATAGTAAGCCTTTTTGCTTTTAACCATAAATTTTAAATTTAAACTTTCGGTGTATAATATTTTTAAAATTTGGGAGGGAACGTTGAATTCATATTAGTTTGCAACTTTTAGATTGGAGGATAATGAATAGTTGGCCAAAAAAACTATTTAACTCAATATTAAAGACAAAAAAAAAGAAAAAAAAAGAATATATAACTTAAACATGAAAGTTTCCTTTTTGCCCCTCATAACTAACTTCTATGACATTCTGCCTTTTATGATAAATTTGTAGAAAATTTAGAAAATTTTGAGTGACAATATATTAAAAGGTACAATAATATTATGATGCCAAATGAAAGTGAAAAGGTGTTTTAGAATCAAATAAAGTTCACTTTGGGTTTTGAGATCATTACTCATAATTGAATATTTTAAGTTAAAAATTAAATCAAGCATAGCTGCTTTTATATTTGTTATGTTATAAGCATAGCCTTCCAATTCTTTATCTTATAGTTCAATTGCCCTTATCAATTTGATATGGGTACTAAGGTGTTAGAAGTGTGTGTATTCATCAAATTACATGCTACATCATATTCATTTGATATGCTAGTTTATGGGTCGTGTGACTACTAAGTCTACATTATATCTGGGACTGGGAGGGTGAACCCATAATTTAATTTAATTTATAATTTAGTTTGAGCTAGGAATTAATGAACTTTGCTTTTGTCTTTATAGTTCTTTTCGGAAAAAAATAATTAATTTCTAAAAATTCCAAATCTTTATTGTCTTATCTTTTTAACTCTTTTAATTAGAGTAAGAAAGCCATTACGTTCTTTTATCAAACACAATCTTAATTAACTGTTTAATCTAAAAAAGGAAAGATTTATTATGACTGCTTAACCAAAAAGACTTAAAGGTCTGTTTGGTATCTTGCATTAGTATGTATGTATGTATGTATGTTTGCCAGATTTGAAGTTGAAATTGAAGAATGATTATGCGTGTATATCACGCGCGCGTAAATTTCCAAAGGAGTTGGAACTGTTTGGTTTGGCTAGGTTAACGGGTGTAAATAACTTATCGAGTGGGTCCCACTTCAATGAAAAAGAAAGCTGCTCATCACCGTCAATCACGTGACGGCCCAACTCCATCAAACAATCTTAGCGAATGGAAGTACAACACGCGTCTTCATGTGCTTTGACATTCTCTTCTTAAGATGTTTGCCTGCGCCACCACAATATGGCAATATAGAATATACAATGCCCAATACACTGGCCATGTCCTCAACACAACCTATTAAAAAATATATATATATAATTTATTTTTATTGGTATTCCTATTCTATTTATTATTTGTTTTTTTTTAAATATGCTAGATGTTTTTCCTAAAAAAATTCTAATAAAATGCGGTAATACCTTTGTAAATGAAGAAAATGAGTAAGTAATGGAAATTTTTTTAATATGATTTAATCGAAAATATAGACTTTATTCTGCACGATTATCAATACAGCTGGTGAACTTTTTATTATCTGGCATTATAATTCAAAGACAACAAATAATAAATAACTATATTCTATCTTATAAATTAAACATAATATTCTTTTTTTCCTTTTTTTTTTTGCAATTATAAAAAAGCATATATATATATATATATTATTTTATCCTATTGACAATAAAAAAAAATGTAAATGTATTAAAATATGAGTACTTGATAAAAACAATTGTAATAATTTAGAACTCATATTATAATATCATTTTGAATGTGAAATTTGTTTTAATACCAAAATATATATGAATACTCAAACACATATATTTTTTTTATACATCAATTGTATTTATATAATTTTTAATTTATTATCTATTAAATTAAAATTTATCTACTATATATATATATATATATATATATAACCCTATACTTTTTTCATACATATTTTATAGAAATTTAAAGTTTAAACTCATAATTTTTTATCTTTATTATAACTATTTTACAGTAGGTATACTAATCGAGATATTTCTAATGAGTAAGAAACTAATAAACTGGTAGAGTATCGAAGAGAAATGATATAAAATAAGCTTGTGTGATTGAAACAAAATTTTAGGAGGAGATGGAAACTTCGAATAATAAAGACAAATATTTCTGTTAAAGTTTCATTATCCTTATAAAATATATTTTCAGATAACGATAAATGATAATTAATTTTCAACATTTTAGTAAATTTTGTCTTGGTATTTACAACAAAACTCACATCAATAAATTTTAATTTCCTATTATTAATAGAATTAACATAATTTGGATATACATTCTATTTTAAAATATTTAATTGAACCACTTTCTCTAGAAATATAAATATTTCCAATTTTCTTCAAAAAAAACAAAAGAAAACTAATTTTTCTATTCTAGGCTATTTCTACCTGCCATTCATTCTCAGAACCAGAGCGCGTAATCCGATAAGATTTGGGTGCAAGGTTTAAGCCGATATATTATCGGGTTGGGTTGTTGGCCCACAACCCGATATGATGGCCCGTATAAAAGAAAAAGAAATTCACTGACCTTTTTATGATATTGCACTTTTAGTTGTTTTCCTCAGCGAATGAGTGTCGGCTCTTGGGTTCTCTGCCATTAATAAAAAAAAAAAAAAAAGAAGCGCTATAACCCGTTATACACACCATCGTCTTCTACCTCAAGGCTCCACTATTGTCATATCCAAGTAGTAAAGTTCCAGCTTTTGCCTTAAAACTCAATGTTCTGAACTGGGCTACCTCCCATTCTCTAGCAAATATTTTTTTCCTTGAGTTTTTCACTTACAGGTATATATACATATATGTCCAGTGATTTTCATATATTTGTTTTTATGCTTTTGTCACTATTACTATCATTATGATTAAGTCTATTGGAAATTTGGAAGGAAGCTATTCTATAAGGAAATGGTAATCCAACATTGCTGTTTTGGATTTTGCTTTAGCTGAAATTATATTATGAATAATAATACGTTGTTGTGGTAGCTGATATGATTACACAATTATGGCCTTTTTTATTTTATTTATTTCTGGTCTTCGCTAGTTTAATTTGGTTTTTGGTTCTTTCCCAATTGAAAGAAGGATAGGCTGTGAGCAATACAAACGAATATGGATGGAACTATTGCTATTATGGGTTCTAGATTGTGTTGTCTCTCTCCTTTGGGTTCAATATTTACTTGTTCGATATCCCACCACCGTCTTGTTTTTCTTTTATCCAATATGTAAATACCAATGATGAGATACAGATCTGAAGTTGTTTATAAAATTTGCATTGATTCTGTAATGATGGACTAATTTTCACTCTTGTATACAGTATTGTGTCTGTTCATTTATTTGTGTCGATGCTTCGATTCTTTGGTTAATTAATTTATTTATTTTTTCTCATTATGTTATTTATTTTCTATTTATTTACTGGTACAGGATGGTAGACTCAAGATTGCGACCATGGTGGAATCTTCTAGCTTGTATGTTATTACTGGCCAAAGCAGAAAGCCTTTATGTTGGAATTACTTATGTGAAAAATGCAGTGGCAAAAGGAGCTGGTACGTGTGTCATAATCTGAAAATTTTGTTATATATATATTCTTTTGGTTAATTTGTGAATTTGAATTTTTCTGCAGTTTGTTTGGATGGAAGTCCCCCAGCCTACCATTTGGATAAAGGTTTTGGTACAGGCATTAATAGTTGGTTGGTTCACTTTGAGGTTTGCATTCTGTACTGAAAACTTTTAATTGTTTCTTTCAGAAAACAGAAGGGACAATATATATTAATGTTGTGATTGATATATGGAAGGTGATGGGAAAATCTATGAAAATCTGTCATCGCCATTAATTTCAGAAAACGTGTTTCTTTATCCAACTTGGATGGGAAAAAAAGCTTAGCTTTTGATTTTAGATGAAAGAACCAAGATCATTACATAGTATGAAATAAGTAAAATGATTAAAAAGATAGATGCCCATCAGTTTATTTATTTCTGAAATGCTTTATTAGATCATATATACCAGGTGAAGTCATGAAATGTATGATCTAATATTCTCCTTACTGCAATATGTCTTTTCTCTCATGGTTGTTAGGGAGGAGGATGGTGCAACAATGTAACAAACTGCCTTTTTCGGAAGAATACTCGTTTAGGTTCATCTAAGCAAATGGGAACTCAAATTGCTTTTTCTGGGATTATGAGCAACAGGGGACGATATAATCCAGGTATCACCAAATATTTCATTTTCTAGACCTTTGTATGGAATTTTAACACCAAGTTTTTTACCTTTAATTTTGATTTTTATGCAAATTTATTGAATTTTTTTTGGATGTTCAGATTTTTACAATTGGAATAGAGTTAAGATCAGATATTGTGATGGCTCATCATTTACTGGCGATGTGCAAGCAGTCAATCCTGTAAGATACTTAAATCTAGCAGGAGCCAGCTTTAAAACTTCAGAAATTTTTTTCTTTAATCGGATAGTAATTTGATCAGGCTACTAACCTTCACTTCAGAGGAGCAAGGATTTGGCTTGCTGTCATTGAGGACCTACTAACTAAAGGAATGAAAAATGCTGAAAATGTGAGATTTAATTTTGAAGATTTGTCCACACTTTCTGTGTCTTTTGTCCCTTCTCTACTAACCTTTTTCTCTTCTTTTCCAATTTGTCATTGCAGGCTCTTCTTTCAGGTTGTTCAGCTGGGGGACTGGCATCCATTTTGCACTGTGATAGCTTCCGAGCTCTCCTACCTATTGGTACTAATGTAAAATGCCTTTCAGATGCTGGTTATTTTATCAATGTGTAAGCTCATTGATGGGACCTATCCCCTGATACTGTATCCAAAACTATGAAATTTTGATGTGTGTATATCTTTCAGCAATCTAATCATTTAGTATTTATAACAGAAGGGATGTTTCAAGAGCACCATACATACAAACCTACTTCAGCCAAGTGGTTTCATTGCATGTATATCCTCTATTTCCCTGTTTCTAATATGAATATCATTTCTCAGTTAGCTATGCAGATCATGCCATCTTTTGTTTCATTGAAAACAACGATATATTCATTGAAAATGATAAGGTACATTGTTTTCAAGTGAAGAGTAGATTCCTAATTCAAAATTTGTGATGCTTTATAGGGATCAGCTAAGAATTTGCCTTTGTCATGTACTTCAAGATTGAATCCTGCATTGGTACGTGTATTTTTGTGATGTTGGTTCTGCGTCTTCACCATTTCCTTTGCACTCTTGCTAATACTTCTTAGCAATTTGCAGTGTTTCTTCCCACAATATGTGGTTCAGCAAATTCGAACGCCCCTTTTTATTCTAAATGCAGCTTATGACTCATGGCAGGTTAGGGCATTAAGAGTGCTTTGTAAACACATCATGTAACTAAGTGCTTTTGGTTTTATATAAAATAGGTTATGTCATCTCATCAAATGCTATTAGATGTCTCAATCTATAGCAGGATAGTATGGATTGCAAACAATGTTCTTATGCTTCTTTGTGGTAAATTTACACCAATCATTTTCTTGGACAAGACTCATCTTTTGCATTTAGAGTTAAAATTGAGGGTGAAAGGAAACTTCTTGTCTTAAACTTCATATGCTTGTACACTGTAGACAGTTAAATTTCAGTAAACTTTTGCTTTAGGTTCTTTTTCTAAGTAAAACCATTATAGTGTGTGATTGATTTTCTTCTTTTTCTTTACCAAAAGCATAGTATCATTTTCCCCACAATTTTGTGTAATTAATTTGCATTTGATGCAGAATTTGGATTTTTTTTCCCCTGTAGTAGAAAGGAGGCATTCTAACTTCTATTATAGGGAATGCTTTCACATTGTGGTCTTCAAAATTGACACAAGTTTTAGAAGAGAGCCTCACATTCTTTTCAATTTTTCTTTTTTTTTTTCTTTTGATTTTCTCGTTGCTTCCTGCAAATTTCTTTTTATAGATCTGTCATGGGAGTATTATTCATTTTGTCAGTTTAAAAAGAATAAAATATTAGAGAAGAAAATGTTTGTATAAACAAATTCCTTGACAAATAAATATTTCTAGTGCTCAGTAAATGATGTCTGACATGTGCATTTTGTCTTTCAGATGAAATTCTTATGTGTCACATATACCTCTTATTATATTAATTCTTCATATTATTCAACTGAGTCAGATAAAGAACATTTTAGCACCGGGCGTTGCTGATCCCCATGGCACCTGGAACAGCTGCAAGCTTGATATAAACAACTGCTCCCCTATTCAACTCAAAACCATGCAAGGTATCTGAAACCAAGCTGATTTACAGAATTTAGTAATCTTCCTATTTCATATTTCATGTTCAGTTTTCACTGAGTTGTAGTAAAACTCTTGTGGAGTTTTATAAAAAAACAGAGAATAGTAATTCCTTCAAAGAATTAAAAGAAAGAAAAGTTTTCTAATTATTTTTTAAAAAATCCATTAACTAAACTCTAAGGAGAAACTCCAAATCGGCTTAGGGTCAGTTTGGCATTGCGTTTGGAAAAAACGTTTTTGTAGAAAAAAAATTATTTTTAATTTTTTTGAGTTTTGAAAACTGCTTTTGAAAAGAAACAGATAAATAGATTTTTTTCCCAAAAACAGATTTGAGAAAAACAGTTTATAAAAAATTAAAAAAATCAGTCAATTAAATCAAAAAAATTATAAACCTATTTTTTATATATCCAACGGCAATCTCAAACATCTCTTAGATTATACTTTGGTAGACTCTCTTCAGGTATTGGAGACACCAATAATAGTAATAATAATGACGAGATATTATGCTCTTCTATTCAAATTATTTTGCAACTAGCTCCCAGAAAATTTTCTTAATCAAGCATCTTGGGTTTATTTTCAGATTTTAGGTTGCGGTTCTTGAATGCACTGTATAGATCAGTTAACTCTTCGTCCAGGGGATTGTATATAGATTCTTGCTATGCCCACTGCCAAACTGAAATGCAGGAGACATGGTTCATGCCTGACTCTCCAATGCTCAGTAAAACAGTAAGAAAACTAAAAAATTTCTCCCTACAATCAATTCGCCGCATTTCTATTTCTTGATTTTCTTCTTGTGTTTCAATCCTTTTTTTTTTTATTATTATTATTAAGCTTTCAAAAATTAATTCAGATTTCATTTTCAAATATATATTATGCAGAAAATTGCCAAGGCAGTGGGAGATTGGTTTTATGACAGGGTTCCATTTCAAAAGATAGATTGTCCTTTCCCTTGCAATCCAACCTGCCCCAACCCTGGTTTAAATCCACGTCGTCAACCAGAAGTATAGATTTACTTATTCAAAATTCATCTCATTTATTTTATTATTCAAAATTTTTAGCAGAAATGAGCTCAAGTAAAGGGGAAAAAAAAGTTGCAATTGATTAAGGCTTTAAAATAAGCAAATGCCATCACTGCACCAAACTTGTGTGCTGGGTATCTGCCACAATTGTTTATATATTCAATTATTCCAGATAAATAAAATCAATTCTTTATGTTTTCAGTATTAGAAGGATCACAGTTCCTTTGAAACATTGTTATATTATTTTAATAAACTGTAGCAGAAACTTTGTGGGTGCGTGGGCAGGGCTCTGCCGGATGCTCATCCTGGCAAAGGCCACCTCCATTTCTCTGCTTCTATGATTTGCCAAAACAGGCTTCTCTTCCTCTGTGTGTGTGTGTGTGCGCAAATTCTCCTAAACTGGCTTTAGGTTATGCTCATAGATAGTAGCATAGTTGGTTCTGTTTCGAAAATTCTGAATAACTTTGAAAGAACTGCAAGTTTATAACCATAGAACTCGTTAAGAAGACTTCATTATATATATAATAAACTCATTCCCAAGTTAGAAAATAATATATAATGAAACAAATTTGAAAAAAAAAAGAAGAAAATTAAAAACTGCAAGAAAAGGCGACACCGGCATAATGCTTTGACCCTCTCTTTCTTGTTTCTCTCTAGATGAATGCACTTCACTTATCATATGCTAGTAACTTTTATGCTAGTAAAGGAAATTGAGATGGTAAATGGCTTCTGGTTTTGACAGAAAGGGAGTGCAGCAACAGGAAATAAGAGTTTGCAGAGAAGTCTATGGTGTTGCTTATTATTGGCACTTCAATTGGCATTGGTGTGAGTTTCAAAAATTGAAAATAGTGATGCAGAAGATGCAATAAGGTTCATACAAACACATCCACATACATATAAAAGATACTCTTTACCATCACACTGTGTTGAGACTTGAGAATTCAGGTAAGCATGAATTTGTCAAACTTGAAAATAAAAAGAGTACTCTTTACATTTTTTAGATTTTCGCAGGTTTAAACCATACATACATGATTTTGACATTTGAATCAGGTGAAAAAAGTAAATTGTAAATTTTTATTTTATTTTTATGTGAATCTCACATCTCGATAGTTTGCCTTAAAATCATGTGTATTAGTTTTAAATTGTCACCCTCCCCCTCTAGTATTTTCTTGATTGTACTTTTTCTATTTTCCTACTGTTTTCTTACTTCCCAAACTCAAAACTTAAAAGGACCTTGTGCTTATGCAAGCAAGTTTTATTGTTTATACTGATCGCGGCTCCTTAGGATCTTTGAATCAATCTTTAAATTTTTAATGCCCATATATGTCTTATTAAGTGTATAACTCATATTCGCAGTGACGGAGCTACATTCACTTAAGGATGAACAATTGCATCCCTTTAACTTTTTAAAATATATGTAATAGTATATAAATTTATACAATTTTTTAAGATTTCCTCTCCCTGAAGGATATTGGAAGACTAATATATAAATTTTTGCACTTGGGAAGAATTTTTTGCACTCCCTGACATAGGGTCTTGGTTCTGCCATTGCGTATTGACCGAGAAACCACCATATGGGGTATCACTTTCATTGCTCAAGATACCTCCATCTTAGTTGACAGTTTCTCGAGCATTTCGCAATGTTTCTCGTGCCATGATTCACTAAGAAGAGAACAAAATTTTGACCATGCAACCGTAAACACTAAACAGTATGCACGTGAGAAAGAAAAAATAATAAAAACAACTTCAATAATATGCAAGCTCTCTCTCTCTACCCCCATTTTTTAAGCATCATAAATAAAAACATGTTTGAAATTGCCTAAAAGCGCCATTTTTGCGTACAATTTCAAAAGTAATCTATTGCACACCTCATACTTCAACGAGAACACCCGACATAGAGAGTAAGAAATTTTTTTATATACTTATTTGACATTGCGTTTGCCAAAAATGATTTTAGAAAAAAATTATTTTTAAACTTTTTGAGTTTTGAAAACTGTCTTTAAAGAGAAGCAGTTCTGAAAAACAGGTTTGAAAAAATCAGTTTATAAAAAACTAAAAAAATCAGTCAATTAAATTAAAAAAATTATAAATCTACTTTTTAAACACTTAACATCAATTTCAAACACTTCCATATTCTATCTTTTTTTAATTCTCTAACACGTTTTTATAAGCGTTACAAATATTACACTTTTCACAACTTAAAATGTGTAATAGATGACTTTTAAAATTAATGTCAAAAATGTGTTTATATTATTAGTATTATTATTGTAAATTGTCTCTAAATAACATTGTTTTCTTAATTTCTTTATAAATGGCATTATTCTAATTTAGCCTACTTGCGAGCTTGAACAAGTGAGGCAATTATTAAAGATTATTTGATATGTAATCATTTTTTATATAAGGAGATAATATGAAGAAAAAAATACAGGTATATATTTCATCAGGATAATTTTTAGAAACTTTTTAGTTATATTTATTTTTCATTATATATATATATATCAAATACAAATAGTGTATTGAAAAAATTATAAATCATCTCAAATCAATCTCTATAAATTTAAATAATACAATACTAATGAAAAATAAATAAATTTTTTTAGCACATAATAATTTTAGCAATTTAAAACTTGTCAAAAAATATAAATAAATAAATAAATAAAACTTGCTTCTTGAGTATGATAAAGATTATGATTAAAAATAACAAAGAGTATGATAAATAAAATTGATCCAAATTTTTCTACTACATTTTTTGTTTTGATAACAGCATATTAATTAATAACAGAAAGAAGAGTTAAATTGAAACAAAGAATTGTATAAAAAAAAAAAAACAATTGAAGCAAAGAATTGCAAAATTGAAGAATCACTGCTCACTCATTTTGTAAAAAACTGGTTATTGTAAAAATTAAAGAGAATTAATCAGTTGTTTGGAAAAGGAAATGAAAATCTGATCTTTGATGGAGTAAAGGGGGAGGATTCACATCTGATACGCTGATTGCAGAGAAGGATCGGAAAATTTCTTCCATTGAAAATGGTATGTTGTTATAGAAATAGAAGAAGCAAAGTTAATTATGTTTATTCAAATATTTGAGGATAGTAATTAATGATTACCTAGAATCAACGTCCAGCAAGAAAGAATAATTATTGGGCATGTTTATGGAATCTTCAGCCATCAACGTTCTCATCTTGCTAATCACCTGTTGAATCAAAGTTAAAAATAAAAATAACAATTCCACAAAACATAAATTTTAGGTAGAGATTGGCTTACATCTGGAGATAGTCCCTGCGTTCCATATTTATCATCCCAGAACATTGTCCCAATTCTATATATCTGAGGAATGCTCAATATCTGTATATGAACCAGAAGTTACAAATTTTGAAGTCTAAATCTTGTGTTCTATATTGTGAGTTTCTTTTACTTGCTGTTTCATATAGTAAGTGGCTTACTGGGCACAATTCATTTGTGACCTCTTCTAAACGTTTTTGAGCTTTTTGATGCAAAACCTGTATAGTTGAACCATGATAGAATCCATTACATTCTGGATTCCTGAAATTTAAAAACATTTATTTATTTGAGTTGGGTGTCTAGGTTAAAGAAATTCTACCAGAAATCCCACTGCTTGCCTTATATGTTGAAGTTCCTCCCATGATGATCCTGCAAACTGTGAAACAACCCAACAACAGTTCATCTTTTCTTTCTGAATATGTATATGTTGCATTTTTAGCTTACTTTTTCTGATGCTTTGAGGCACCATTTTTCCAATTCTTGCAAACCTGTCTTTACATATTCTCCATTGCTAAATGAGCAGCATTCACGTTGAAGCAATAAGCTGTTAGAGCAAGAATATGAGACAGTTTTATTAAATATTGCATTATAACAATAAATTAAAGGTTCAAGATGCTCCTTAATTACCTGTTAAAGAGCTGTACATTTATGAATGAGAACACCTGACTAAAAATTTTCCTCCCAAACACAGAAGGGACCTGAAGATATCCAAAAATTAGTTGGAAAATATCTACTCATTCATATATAACGCCAATAAGCTCAAGAATTAATAAGTTTGCTTACATTATTCTCTGACATTATGCTCAAGATATTGTCTACTTTATTTACAATGCTTTGCCAGTGTATATTTGATGCTTGTTGTCATGCAACAATATTTGAATGAATATTTTTAGAGGACCCTCATATTGATCTAACTCTCATAGCTCTTGGTGCCTACTCATGGTAATTTTACAATATTACTATGAGAGCAAAAGCTATTGCTTTCTGGCCATATTGTTCCTATGAATCTGTGCTTATCTGTATGCACAAATTCAAGAATGGACTTAACTCTTTCTTGATGTTATCACGGATCAGCCCATATATTATCTCAACATATGCAGTTAGATGCTGCTTAAATAGTAGGGCTGGGTACTTGGCTTCAACTCTTACTTGTTGGTTTGGGTTTCCCACTATTCCACTGTACCCATATGACATTGAAGATGGCTGGAATCCCTGATATATTGTACATTTGAGGATATCATAATTTCCAACATGAAACCTCATCTAGTAATTGAATTCAATAAAAATACAACTTACTTGTGCTATTCTTCCAAACAAGGCGGCGGACGATGCTTGATTGCATTGCAACAATGCATTCTGTGTGTTGTTCGCCTTGATTGTACTTTGAAGAAGATACAAACTGGTACTAGTTGTTGAGAGCCAATATGCTAGGTTACTGATATTTTCTTGATCCTTCAACAACATCACTCTGGAATGTCAGCATCACAATTTTGGGGTCTATTAAATAATAAATAACAAGATGTGTGAATGGAGGATGGTACCTCTATGCATGATCTGACAGTGTGAATGATTTGATCAAATATGTTGGTCTTTTCTGCTTCAAAGGATCTCTATAAAAGAAGTGCTTTGTAGATAATGCAGCAGTAACAGGTCTATTCTTATTGAACTGCTTATCTTCCACAAGACACTTGATGAGTATATCATGACTTTCCTGTGATAGGGTACATGATAACAGATTAGTGACTGCACAAGACAAGTACCATACTATTTTGACTTATTGGTATTTGTAGGAGATGATGATGGGTTACCTGCTGCCTGTCTGTTAATGATCTTTGTTTAGTTAAGAGAGGTTCTGGCTCCTGCAAACAAAGTTTACTCATAAGATCAGATCTCGAGTTTCTCTATTTTTCAGTTGATACAATTATGTAGTCAATGAGGTTGGCAGTACTTTTGTTATTTCAGGCTCTTCTTCTATATGGTGTCCATTCTCAAAGTCCTGTATGTCACATATAGAGGGTTAGCGATTTAGTTCCATATCAAGAAATAACTATCCAATAAAAGTATACCTTCACTTGAGACAAAATCCTTTCAGGGGTCACTATCTGCTCTAAAAGACTAAAACAGCTGGTCTTTTTCGGAGCAACTCATTCTCTGACTCTAGATCTTTAATCTTATGCTTGAGGCTGCACCATCAAATTTTTGTCAAATAACTAGTTTCTGCTCCAAGCTTCTAGCTTGGTTCAATAGGATAATTTGAAATTTCACATTCAGATTCTATTCTTACACATTTAATTCTTGGGAGAGGTCCTCATTTATTGATTCAACCAGAGCCTGCTGTTGTAGAACCTGATTCTCAGACTCGAGGTTGGACAAGTTCACTTCTAATCTTTAACCATTAAGAGAAAAAAAATGTCAGTCAACCACTGTTGGTGATCCAATCCCAAAATATAATTAATTTACCTTTCAATGGTATCTTGGAGTTGCATTGTTTTCAACTGGACTTCTTCTACTTCTTTTACTCTTGCTTGGCTCTCTTTTTCTAGTTCACTGCACTTGTTCTCAATTTCCTCCATTTTCTTCTTCATTTCTCTTAGCTTATCCTATATATTATATATTTTTTGTGAATAAAAACAATTATGTTTTGTTTATGTTTACTTGTGCTAAATGGCTTACCTCCAGCTCCTGATTTTGATTCTGTAGCAACTCTTGTTTGGTTTGATGACTGGTGGGGCTTGTTCTATAGCTAGCTTTGCTGCTTCTTTCTCTTGGATGATTGCAGCATGGGCTTTTTCTAGCTGTTCTTGCACTTCCAGCAATGTATTTTGTAGCTTTGCAATTTCTTCCCCCTTAGCTCCTTCAAGATCAATCTTCCATAAAATATTTTTATAAGCTAATTAGTGGGTGGTTTTCAATTTTGACATTAATTTCTTTGAAAATTTTTGACATGCTAATATACCCTCAATTGCTTTTCAAGTTCCAGTCGCCATGTCAGCTCTTCAAAACGCTTTTCTAGTTTGTCCTTAGCTTCTTTAAGTGCCCCTGTTTCTCTTGCAGCCTGCATCATTATATTTGCATTAGTTAATCATTGTTTAAGACAATATTTGAATGACAAGAAATGCCAAGTAATGGGAAGTTATATCAATTTAGCTAACCATTTTTAGCTTTCTAAGCTCTTTCCTTGCGCCCTAGCTCTCCAAAGACATTGTAGTGTGAGGGTTGCTTTCTTCTGTTGTTTAGAAGCAGAAAGAGCTTGAAACTTTCTCCATTTAGTCTGTTATGTTTGAGATATCAGTGGAATTCTTAATCTGAAAGATTAGGCCTAGCATATTTATAGACTTCTTATTTATTACCTGAATTATAGTTACAGCCCTGGTTCTTCTTCTGTATCTATATTCATTGTGTGCTGCCCTTGATCTCAATCCAGTTTGAATTACTAGTGCTGAAGTCTGTAAGTTTGCGTAGAATTTTCTAGCTGTATGAGCATGGACATTTTTCTGTATGCGGATAGAAGCTGCTTCTTCTCTCATGTGTTCATATAGCTTACGTGCAAGTTGTGTTGTATGAGAGGCATGGCTAATAATGAGTCACTTGTATCATAGCCATGATGTCATCAAATATGCTATAATTAGTATATAATATGAATATGCTATCATTATTCTACTAACAACTCGGAAAGGCTTTTCTTAAAAGCATTAGAAGAATCTAACTTAATGATGCTTTTCTAAGAAGAGTCATGAAGAACTCTAACTTGGCAACTCTAATCTAAGAAGCGCTAGGAAGATTTTAACTTGGCGATGCTTTTCTAAGTAGCGTTTGGAAGATCTCAAATATGGCAATGTTTTTTCTAGAAAGCATCAAAAAGATTCTAATTTGGCAAATATTTTTTAAGAAGTGTTAGGCAGATCCCTAATTTGGCGACACTTTTCTAAAAGCATCATGAAAATTCTAACTTGGTTATGCTTGAAGCATTGAGAAGATCTCTAACTTGGCAACACTTTACTAAAATGCATTGGGAATATCTCTAATTTGCCCTCACTTTTTACCAAAGTTGGCAAAAAATTGTTGCAATAGCCCCATTTGTTGTTGTGGATATTTAGGCTAAAATTATATTGATTGGATGCAATGTGTGTGAACGCACATTTGAGGTAGAAAATTTGTCTCAGAAAAAGTTAAGTAACCTCTCCAGAGTTTCTGCATATGGATTGAAGCCCTTCTCACGGTGATGAACTCTTTCCTGGTAAGATATGTTCGAATTTGTCTCTGGATTCGTCTAGCAGAATTAGCCAACACTTCAGTTCTCCGTGCATATATCTGGCCAGCTCTAAGGAACACCTTTGTTTTCCCTATCTGAATCAAGCATTCAAGGAGTTACCATATAACAAAATGTTTCCATATTATACGTTTGAGTTTTCTCATGATTAAGAAAAACCTGATAACCCTTTAAACCCATCTTCTCCAAGATGGCAATGCAAGCTGATTTTTCATCAGACCTGTTCAGACGATAATGCTGAATATTAGAGAAACTTTCATCTGTTTCAAGAACATTAAATGTTACAAGAATCTGCGTGTACCCTTCCAGAACATCGGGAGCAAGCATTCCAAAACAATCAAGGAACTCATCGAATGTTCTTTTTGTTGGATACCCAGCACAGCTTATTCGAATAGCCTCCAGTACACCCTATTGTCAAATCAGTTTTGGCATAATTATTCTCAGTAGGACTAAATAGTTTTTAAAATCATTATTACACATGCAAAGAAAAAAAAATCTCATCCCACATGTTAATCGGTTTAACACATTGAAGTTCTCAAAGATTCCTGGCTTTAAGAGTGTATTTGGCTTTACGCATCTGATATAATGGGGTTCTGTTGTGTTCAGTGTCTCCATCAAAGCTTGTAGTTGTTGCTAGATGTTAAATATGAAGGCAGGAATGAGCCAATGTCTCTTCAATGATGTGTTAAATAGAGTGGTGCTAATGTAGAGGAATAGAGCTTACTTTGAAGCGTATGCCAATGGAAGAGAACTTGGATTGTTTTGATGTCTCTTCAGGCAGTGGAGGGGAAAAGATTAGCAACAAATGGGCACTTGGATGCATCTAGTAAGGCTTGATGTTCTGCTACAACATAATCTTTGTTTTTATCAAGAAATTGATCAGCTTGGTATGTAACCTGTTTACCAGATGAGAAGCCAACAAGTTTAGATTGTTATGCAGGATAATCAAGAATGAATTCTAATTGCTAGAATACATCTCCTGCATAGTGATTGATTGTGAAGTCCGTTCGAGCAAGTTTCGGCTTGCTGAAGCGTTGTGTCCTTTATATATCTGGTACATCTTCTGCGCAAATGTCTCATAATTTGACTTGGGAAACATGCTGCATTAAGAAACACTATCCAAATATTTCATTTCATAAACTAGGTATTATTTGTTCAATTTCTATTGTTGTGTTTTACATTTTTGGTTTATCCTCTATCTAAATATTTTATGGGAAACATTTGGTGTTTTGCTTATAGCATTTGACAGCTAGATCAGTGCATATTGCAGAGAGTATAAATGATTTTGCAAGAAGGGATCTGGAATCTACATACCAAGCCTCATCAAGAAGGGCTACTATTCCACCGGGTTTCTGCAGGTAAGGAGATAAAAACCATTACTTACATTATCAGGGGCAATTTGATATTTTTAGTTGCCTTGTAGTAAACAATACCTTCTCTATAAGATCCAAGACATCCTGGTTATCTACGAATTCAACATACCTCCAGTTTATTTCCTCCCTTGTATAATCTTCTTGCTCCATCTTAAAAACATGCTGTTGATAAAAGAAATTCATTTGTACATATATAAAAAAAAATAGTTGTGTGTAAGTGCTTTTCACATAGTCAATTCTCTCTACCTGGTTAAAATGCTGCTGCAACTTTTCATTTGTTAGGTTTATGCATAGCTGCTCAAAACTACCATCAGATCTTCTGGTTAAAACATGTTCAAATATTTATTTAGTTACTTATAGCAGATGCATATAGTTTCAGCATTACCTATTAATCTTGAAGCTTTCAAAGCCGTAAATATCAAGCACTCCAATTATGCTTGTTGCATCAGGATCTTGACCAATTGAACTGTTAATCTTATCAATGATCCTGCAACTGCAATAATCAATATGTCCTTGTCTAGTGAGATAAGAACTCGTCTTTAAGTAATTTTGTGAGCTGCATTTGATTTTCTTACCAATCAAACAGCCTAGAGTAGACAGTCTTTGCTAAGGGATTGCGACTCAGGGTAGCTGAAGCTGGGTCCAGAAGTTTTGTAATGTTCCCATCAGGAGTCACAATGACACGCTTGCAAATGGAATCTTCCATTGCCTTGTCGTCACACCTAAATGGACATATTTCTAATCAGAAAAGAATGTATTGCTTTTTGGTGAATGTGGGTCCAAATAGGTCCGAGTTCTAACATTAGTAGCCCTGCTACTGTTAGAAGATGGAAGCGTGATTTCTCGTCCTTAAGTTTTGAAGAATCAACTTCTTTCCCTTTGATGAAATCAATATTTCCAAGATGGAGAATTGCAGCTACTACGCGAAATATTGCTTCCTACAGAAGAAAAACCAATGTCAGTTTATATCCAACTCAAACTTTCAATCTCAATACTGACGCAATAGGTAAACTTTCACCTGCTCATCCTGGTTTATCCCTACAATATCCATGCATTTCTGGTCTCCAAATGCTCTCTGGCATCATCTCCATTGGCAACTTGATAGCAAATGGATTGATTTAAGTAGTGGAAAGTTGTTGCATCCCCGAACTTGAATTTTTTCACATCCTGAAAGAGAACACCTGTGATCAGTGAGCTTTAGCTTTCCCATCACTACTAATATTATGTATGACTGAAAATGTATGGTATCACCTCTAATGGTGCTGCACAAAGCATGTAAAAACAGTGATAGTTTCTCTCTGGGTCAGAAACTTGGCAGACACGGGACCTTTCGAGAAGGTTAGTATGGACTGCAGCTCCAGATATCTTTCCATTTTTGTCGAATTGTATCTCAACAAACTTCCCAAAACGACTGGTGTAACCACCCAATTCATAATTATAAGTGAACTTATTCTGAAACACACAGCAGAAAGAAAAGAGAGTATCTAAGTTTTACCTTGAATTATTGTTTTTGACAGTTTTAGCATTCCCAAATGCTTCCAAGACTGGATTTGACTGTACTACTGGATATGTCAGTTTGAATCATCTAATTGACAAGATCAATGAATGTGGGATAACTTACCTCCAAAACTTGCTGTTCAACAGTTCTTCCTTCGGTGCCTGATCTGCCCTCCATGAATGCTAGGTATCTCATAAGCATCTTTGTTGTCTCTGTTTTACCGGCACTGCTCTCGCCACTTACCAAAATTGACCAGCCCCTCTGGTTGTTTAACATTGCTCTGATGTATGAAATTGCTATATTTGATTTTTTTAATCTACACATTTTTATTTGACATGGATTGTTGTCAACTGTTATTTTACCTGTAACATGTGTCCGCCACATCGAAAAGGTGAGGACTTAGCTCTCCAAAAGGAGCTCCTTTATACTGCCCCATCATGTGAATGTCATACGAATGTGGCAGTCTTCGGAATGGATTCACTGCAATTAGAATGTTCCCAGTGTAAGTCTGCTTATTTTAGGGCTGGTTATCAGTATTTGCAGTTTTCTTTTCAGATATATATTCTTAAGCTTCAAAGACAAACTCATTTCTAATTATGATGCCAAATGCATACTCACATATATCTCATTGAAAGCAAACCGATAAGTGTGGTTGTACAAGACTCCTGGTTCGTGGAGGTAAGCCAATTTAGTCATGTCATCCACTCCTGCTGGTGGTGCCTCTGTATCTTTGGGATATATGCTAGATACAACTGCAACTATCTGGAGTTGCCCCAAAAGGTAACAATTCACTTGTCATGCTATGTTCAACACAGCTTTCATATATAAGAAGACAACTTCACCATTACATCATAAATAAAATTGGTAACGGAATTTCATTTTAGGAATAGTTTGTATGATTCAATCAACATATTGCAACTTACTTGCCTTTTTTCCTAGACTAGTTTCAGTCATAAAACTGTTAAAATTTTGTGAAATTTTATTCGATAATAATAATTTTTCCTGTAACTAGATTTTTTTCTTATTTTTAGCTGATAGTTGTATTTATTGTCTTAAGGTTCCAAAACAGTATTTGTTAGGTTTGTTTGTTTTTATCTTTTTCCCATGCAAGGTAGCCGAAATCTTCTTGTATAAAAGCTCTAAATTCGGACGAAAAAATAATCAGTCATTTTGATTCCCTATTATCTATTTTATCGTCTGATTGAGTTTTCTAATCGGTGGCTATGATCTACTTTGATATTTCTATTTCCAGCAGATATGTGGTATTCAGAATTGAATATAAATATCTGTTTTGTTATTATGATGCATGCATTTAGCGTGCAGAGAGTAGATGCCTTGTGTATTTCTTTAGATTGTGCTTATAATAAATGTATTGTACTCAAATATAAATCTGATGAGAAGCCTGATTGAGCATATGTATAGAAAAGAATAGATAGACGAAATAGGTGCTTACAGTATTTCCATTAGCAGTAAAGGTGGTGGCATTTCTGCCATTAATTTCAGTGACTTCACCATCAATCCAGGCATCTTCAGAATCCTCTGCCCAGACATGTGATCCAAGGGTGGTCATCATCATCTTGGTTACATGGGGATCACTGAATTGAAGGACAATGCTGCCCCTTTGTTTGATTAACCTTGGATTTTCGAGCTTCTCCTCCATGAATAGACAGTGGAAACAAAAGTAAACGTTATAGTTCTAGCAGCATTTCTATTTTTTGGATTTTAATGAACAAGGTTGAAGACAGGATAACAGTAGGCTAGTCCTTGATCATTTATAATAAATCTTATTACATTAGTGAATGAGTAAATTCAACTCGAAATCTGCATATTCCCAACACTTGTAAAGAGCAATAGTAAATAAATTAGCTTAGCATATCAAAGTATAATACTAAATTAGATCGAATTAGTGAATTATGTATACAAGATAATAATTTATGACAGGTTGGGATCAAATTTGATTTATGAATAAATTAATGGACTCTATCAAAGGTGGAAGAGAGGACAGATTGGAGATTCTCATTGTGAACAGGGAAAAAAAAGAAGGTCGATGAAGAGAACCAAAGTCACTCTATTGACAACTAAGATTGGAAATCATCGATGTGGACCATATTGCTTCCAAATATATATAAATACTCAACCTGGGGTCCTATGGCTTTCATTCTTATTTTCCTTTTCTTTTTAAAACAAATAAATAAATAAAAGAATATAAAATAAAAATGGTATTTTATTCATGTGAGAGTGGAGAAGGAATTCAGGTGGGTCAGAGGCCGGTGCCCGACTTCGGCCATTCTATATTTATTTTACATCAAATCGTATAATTTGATTTTTGAGTCTCTATTTGTTTTTTTCTTGTCAAGTTTCAAAGTCTGTTTAATGAAACTTATGGCAATTGACCCATTTCTCTACATTACTCATTACGTACTTTTCTGTTCCAAGTAATGGGAATTTGATTTTTCTCTTTTTATTCTATTTTGTTTTATATATATATATATATAAAGAAGGGTTGATGTCTTGATGATATTGCTAATGGCAGAAGCCAATACTTCATTATAATATACTCTCGGAGTTCTTGTCTTGTGCATGCAGATTTCAATTCAGAGTACGTAGCTAATTATCAATTAAACATTTTAAATCAGAAACAAACAAAATGCCTACTCTGATAACTCTATGCTCAGAATTGAAACCAACTCTCATTAACTATGTCAGTAAGCAGATTATTGTAGTATTAATTTTAATTTTTTAAATTGATTTTTAAAAATTAAAAGGTAACTTATTTAAAAAGAGTTAAAATAATATCACAAGTTTGACATAAATATTAAAAACAAATGCTAATTATCATAAAATAGAGAAATTCAGGCTAAAAGTATGAATTAATTGTCCTTTTTTTAATCTTAATTATTACTCCCTTTGTCTCAAAAAGTTTGTCCCTTTTAGCTTATGGACTAAAATTAAGAAAAACATTACTAATTTGACAAATTGATTATAATATCCTTTTCAAAAATTGAAAATATAGTTTGAGAATTGTAAAGTAAAAGTAATTAAAGCAAGTGATAATGTTGGGAAAAAAAAAAGTAAAAAACTTTTTTCTTTTCACAATATGGACAATATTTTGAGGCAAAATTTTCTCTAAAATGGGCAGATATTTTGAAACCGATGGAATATTAGTAAAATAGATAACCTAAGAATTAGAACATATTGATTAATGATATGCTTAACACTAAATAATATATTTTATTGGTGTTTCAAACATGAGCATTAATTAACGGGATGCTTTAATGACTGAATTATAAATTTATAACTTGATTTTTGAAAATTTTATCAGCCTAACAAATGGAACACAATATGTTCTAATATATATATATATATATATATATATATATATATAATATTCCTTTTGTTTTACTTTAAATTAGATTATAACTTCTTTTTTTAATTGATTTGAAGCCTATTTAAAAATTTTCATCATCACTAGATCAATCTATACAATTTCTCTTAATTTTTTATTTTCCATAGTCCAATTTAGTTCTCTTTGCTTCCTATGCATATGGAGAATTTTTTTTTCATATATTTATAATTATTACTTTAATAAAGAATATAATTAATTAATTAATTTTTAATATATTTTTTATTTTTAAAATCAAAGTAGGAAAATAATTTTTAAAAAACTAAATTATACTATATAATTATTTCTTAAAAAAAATTGCTAGAAATCAAATTATTTAAAAAATGATTTATTTAAAAAATTTATCATAATTTAAAATAAAAATATTAATAATTAAATTCAACTTTATTGGTTATATATATATATATATATTAAATAATATGGATAACTTTAGTCAGGATCATCTTTAGAACATATTATATTAATAAATACTAAATTGACAATCTATTTTAGAATTTTTTATTTATATTTTTATTTGTAAATAGTTAATTAATGATATAAAATAAAATAATCATAATTATTAAATTAAATTAGAGATAACTTGTTAAAGTTGCAAGTTAAACTATTAAAATTTATTTATAACTTTAATAGATAACTAGTAATTTTATTCAACAACAAAAATAAAAAGTGATTTAATAATTTTAAAATTTAAGATATATTTATAAATCATATGCACTCTATAAAACTTTTTTATATATATATATATATATATATATATATATATATATTAATAACATTGTGATATTCACAATGAGAAAAGGGTACAATAACTTAGTTTAATAGATTAATAGGTTTTCTATATCTTTCTTTCTTAATTAGGCTATATATATATATATATATACTCTAATATGCAGATTATTTTTTCATTATATGGTATTAACTTTTAATTTTGTTAAATAATTAATGTCTTTTTTATTTCCTTCATGAGCTTACCAAATTCAAAAATAAATTTTTATACTATTTAGTCGATTATAAGATACTAAATAGTTTTGACAAAAAGAAAACATTTTCTCTTTATAATAATATCGAATTAATTATATACACATCCCTCAACTATAATCTCTTTTACTAAATTATTCCTAAAAGTACCAAAATACAATCAAAGTTCACTACTTATTTCTGATTTTTTATCCACCTCGTTGTCTATTAAAAAAAAAAGAATTATGATAGCATTTTATCTTTTAATGAGTTTATTTAATGTAAATCTAGATTGAATAATAAATTTTTTAAAAAAAATTATACTTACTCGATCGATCACATAGTGACTTATCATATTATTATGCCACATCATATTTATCTTTAAATTTTTTTATTTAATTATTTAACAAAATAAGGGCAACTAACTAGAGTTAAAACTTTAGCCAAATCAGCACACCTATTTGTCGTCGCCGAAAACGCAGCAACCACAAAATGCAGCAGCCGATTCATTCCACCAACGACATTCCACCCTTCCATGCTTCATTCCTGTAGCAATTTCTTCAGTTGCCGATTTACTCATTTAGTAACTCATCTCCATCTATTTTTTTTATTTCAATAAAAAAGGTAATTTATTTCCTTTTCCTTTCGTATGCCCATTTGTTTCAGACTTTCAATTCATCAAATATTATTTAGTTTTTTATTTTACTTAGTTTATCTATTTCCATGAGATGAATCTTGCTTTCGTTTATCTTGAGATGAATCTTGCTATATATATATATATATATATATATTTTTTTTTTTTTTTTTGAAATCTTGCTAATGGAACTTTTATTTCTCCTATAACATAGTATAAAGTTGAAGTGAGGATTTAAATTTGCAATGCTAATGGTCTATTAGTGCCTCAAGAGTGGACAAATCCTGAGTAATTAATTAATTTGAGGATTTGAATTTTAAGAAAGTTGAATTGGACACTATTGATGCTATGAAAGGATGAATTTGGTTAGCAAAAATCACATTTGGTAAGAGTTTGAAACTTAAAAGCAGAGCTTGATTACAAATTAGATGAGAGAAATCATGTTCAAAAGCTGGACCTAAACTTGTTTAATTTATTAATGAAATGGATGCTTGTATTGCTATTAGTCAAACTACACATGCATCAGAAATAAATGACAATAAAAATGAACAGTGCATCTTTTATTGATAAAATATTTGGTAGGTAAGATGGTAGTTGAAAATTAATCTTGACCATCCATTTGGTGGGTGTGGATTAATCTTGACAATTTATTTAGTTGGTAAGATGGTAGGTGAAGATTAAACTTGATCATTCATTTGGTGGGTGGAAATTAATCTTGATCATCCATTTAGTAGGTAAGACAGTAGGTGAGAAATGATCTCAACCATTCATCAAAATATGTGAGAATTAATCTTGGTCATCCATTGAAGATGTGTAAGCCTATATATAGCTTTAGGAATTCATTTGTAAGACATTTCATCCAAAAGTGAGAGAGAAACTTTAGTGAGAGGTTGGAGTGTTTGTAAATACTTTGTAAATTTCTCTTCCTTCAGTAAAAGATCTGCAGCTGTCCGGAAACGTAGACATAATTGGCCGAACTCCGTTATCAATTTATCTTATTATTCCACATTTTATTTGTTTTCTCATAAATATGATTGTAAGAAAATTGGCGTTATTTCCCAACAACTAGTATCAGAGCATTTGTTGAGTTTTTTCGGGTGATTACTATTCATGTGAATAGTGAATTTTATGAATAGTAAAATTTGGTCAGTTGTACCAAATTGTCCACGGATGTGTTCTAATACACGGTGGATCACAAGAATTGTCAGAAACGACCCAAAGGAAGTCAGAGTTGAGTAAAAGTAATGGCTGCAGACGAAAGAAAGGTGAAAATTGAGAAGTTCGATGGAGCAGACTTTGGCTTTTGGAAAATGCAAATAGAAGAATATTTGTATAAAATAAATCTATATCAACCTCTCTCAGGGAAGAAGCCAGAGGCTATAAAGGAAGAAGACTGGAGTCTTCTCGATAACAAGCTCTCGGAGTTATCCGATTGACGTTATCCCACAATGTTGCTTTCAACATAGCAAAGGAAAAGACCACGACAGGTCTTATGACGACTCTCTCTAGTATGTATAAAAAATCTTCAACCTCAAACAAAGTGCACCTCATGAGGCGCTTATTCAACTTGCGAATGACAGAAGGCGCATCAGTAGCTCAACATCTCAATGAACTCAATACAGTCACAATCCAATTGAGTTTGGTTGGAATTGAATTTGATGAAGAAGTACAAGCATTAATACTTTTGTTTTCTCTAATAGAAAGATGGAATGTTATTGTCACGGCTATGAGTAGCTCGTCGGGAAGCACTAAGTTAAAATTTGATGATGTTCATGATTTGGTTCTCAATGAATAGATCCGAGGGAGAGAGTTAGGTGAATCATCAACTTCTTCAGTTTTGCATACAGAGTCAAGAGGAAGAAATTCAACCAAAGGCAATAGACGAGACAAGTCAAACTTCCGAGGTATATCAAAAAATATGAGGTCCAAATTCAGGAATCCCAGTAATTCCTATAGTTTGAAAGTTGTCGAATGTTGGAATTGTGGGAAGACTGAGCACTACAAAAATCAATGCAAGAGTGCACCGAAGAACCAGGAAGCAAATGTAGAGGCAAATGTTGCTTCCACCTCTAGAGGCAATGACGCATTGATATGCTCTTTGGAAAGCAAAGAGGAGTCTTGAGTGTTAGACTCTGGAGTATCATTCCATGCTACTTCACAGAAAGAATTCTTTGAAAGGTATGTCCCTGGAAACCTTAAAAAGGTATATCTTGGTGATGATCAACCTTGTGCTATTATTGAGAAAGGTATAGTAAAGATTAAGTTGAACGGATCTGTTTGAGAGCTGAAGGATGTCAGACATATTATTGACCTGAGAAAGAATTTAATCTCAGTAAGTCAGTTGGCTAGCAAAGGCTATACTATGATTTTTCATGGTGATAATTGAAAGATTTCAAATGGAGCAATGATGGTTGCTCGAGGCAAAAAGAATGACACTCTTTACATGACAGCAAAAGCACATTGTTCAATCATAGTTGCAGCTAGCAATGAAAATCTCAATCTATGGCACTAGAGACTAGGCCATATGAGTGAAAAAGAATGAAGATTATGAATTCGAAGGGAAAACTTCTAGGTGTACAGTCAGTGGAGATAGACACGTGCGAAGATTGCATACTTGGAAAGCAGAAAGGGTCAGCTTTTAAACAAGTGGCAGAACCCCAAAGAAAGAAAAGCTAGAGCTTATTCACTCTGATGTTTGGGGACCAATGACTGTCTCATGCATTGGTGGAAAACACTACTTCATGACTTTCACCGATGATCACTCTCAAAAGGTATGGGTTTACATTTTAAAACATAAGTCCGAAGTGTTCGAGGCTTTCAGAAGATGGAAAGTTATGGTTAAAAATGAGATAGGTCTGAAGATTAAAAAGCTCAGAACCGACAATGGTGGTGAATATGAAGACACCAGATTCAAGAAGTTTTGTTATGAGCATGGTATCAGAATGGAGAGAACCATGTTAGGCACACCTCAACACAATGGTGTAGCTGAATGTATGAACCGAACGTTAACAGAAAAAGTCAGAAGTATTCGTATATAGTCAGGTCTACTAAAATAGTTCTAGGCAGAAGCAGTCAACACAGCTACTTACTCAATCAATCGAGGACAATCGGTTTCATTGGAGCACATAATATCAGATGAGGTATGGAGCCAAAAAGAGATAAAACTATCACATCTAAAAATTTTTGGCTGTGTAGCATACGTGCATATCAGTGATCAAAGAAGGAATAAGTTTGATCCCAAATTCAAGAAATACACTCTCATCGATTATGGTGATGATGAGTTTAGCTATTGTATTTGGGATAACGAAATTAAAAAAGTTCATCCGTAGCAGAGATGTGATTTTTGACAAAAGAGTGATGTATAAGGACATGTATAAAACAATCGTCAGCAACTCAGAACATAATGAGTCAGTATTTGCAGATGCAGATGATGTCCCAGTTAGTTCCGTGACGGAACTCATTGTAGCAAGTCCTCAGCCAGAGGAACTTATTAGACCAAGCAGTGCGCATCAATCCGACACATCACAGCCTCCTACTCCATCTCCTGTATTAAGAAGGTCTTCTCGGCCTCATATACCTAACATGAGATATATGAACTATCTCTGTTGATTGATGGAGGGGAGCCGAAATACTATAATGAAGCTTGTCAGACTAGAGATACTACTAAGTGGGAGTTTGCCATGAAAAACGAGATGAAGTCTCTGATCTCCAACCAGACATGGGAACTAGCTGAGTTACCTATAGGGAAGAAGACACTTCATAATAAATGGGTGTATCGGATAAAATAGGAAGATGATGTGTTAGTACTGAAGAAGATCCAAAGAAGTAAGAATCCGACGGATATGTTGACAAAGACGGTGACTATTAACAAACTGAAGTTGTGTTCAACTTCAGTTGGTCTGCTAGAGTAACAAGACCAGAAAGGCTGCTGCATTGATCAATGTGTGAAGACAGATTGAAACCAGTCTTCAAGTGGGAGATTGTTGGTCAAATTACATATGCATCAAAAATAAATGACAATAAAGATGGACAATACATCTTTTGTTGACAAAATATTTGGTAGGTAAGATGGTAGTTGAAGATTAATCTTGACTATCCATTTGGTGGATGGGAATTAATCTTGACCATCCATTTGGTAAGTAAGATGGTAGGTGAGAATTGATCTCAACCATTCATCAAAGTATGTGAGAATTAATATTGGTTGTCCATTGAGGAGGTGTAAGCCTATATATAGAATTAGGAATTCATTTGTAAGACATTCCATCCAAAAGTGAGAGGGAAGCTTTAGTGAGAGGTTGTGAGTTGTGAGTATTTGTAAACACTTTGTAAATTTTTCTTCCTTCAGTAAAAGATCTACAGCAGTCTGGAAACGTAAATATAATTAGCCAAACTCCGTTATAAATTTGTGTCTTATTATTCCGCATTTTATTTGCTTTCTCATAAATCTGATTATAGGAAAATTGACATTATTTTTCAACAAATTGAAGTTCAACTAGCCATTAAATTCAATAGTAATCATTACCCACCTAACAATTTGTTACAACCATATTTGTTGCTTCCAAGTTTTAACGAGTCTATTTCTGATGAAGACAATCTTCAATGCATATGGAAATAGAAAACCAAGAACCCATATCCAATTGTCTCTTTATTCAAAACTTAATTCTCAAATCAATCAAGAGAAACCTAAAAATCTATACAGAAAATGATTTGAAATTTCTAATGAAATTTATTCTAATTTGATTTAATCAAAGGTGAAACCCACGAATCTATACCCAAAAAAAAAATCAAAATCCTGACAAGAAACAAGTTTTTTTTTGTACAATCTAATAAAAAAACATTCTTCTTTCTTTATATTTATAAGAAAAAAAGTTATAACTTTTCATTTGTGAGTATAGAGGTTCTCTAATATCCTTTTTGCTGTCGGGTCTACTAAAGAAAATGTTACGAGTCTTCAAATAGAAAATATTACAATACTCTGCTGAAGTGCTGTTTGGAACCCAACCGTCCAATTCTAAAATATAAATCCCTTTTTTCCTCCCATTTGATGACCTTTTCTTGCAATAAAAAAAATCCCTAAATTGAAAAACCAATTCTAAAATGTAAATCGAAGCTACTGAATCGGCTTCATGAGGGAAGCATTCAGACGTCGTCTCCACTTGGTAACGGCTGCAATTTCTTTTCGCGAGTATATTCTGAAGAAAACAGTGATTTTTGGCTATTTTAGCGAGGAAAACGAACATTTGCAATTGCTTGCACTCAGCAAATCAAATTCGCTATTTAACACGACTCCTTTAACTCTTTGATTCCTCTTCTTATTGTCTGAGTTTATGGATTTCAACCCTCAATAAATCTTGATCATTCTTCTAGTTTCTAACTTGGGCTTCCAAATTAAGTTTTGCTAAATCGCCACTATTTTCTGCTTTGTTGTACCTGCTTTTTCTCTTGATATTCTTGGGCAAATTTTTTTTCCCTTCTTAAAACCCTTTATTTGCAAACTCCCATTTATCTGGATTGATTTTTCTCAAGCCCTCAGAGATAAAACCAAAAGCAAAACAATTGAAACAATCACAGATAATCCAATAAAATAAGGAGAAGAGAAATCAACTTGAAACCCCACAAAGCTCAATCCCCTTGATCACCAAAAAAAGCGAAAACCCAGCAACACAAAATATAACAGACAATAATTTAAGTGAAAATGACAGCGATCAAGAAGGGGAAGAAGTGAAAGTAGACTTGATAATGGATACAAGCTTGACAGGTCTACCTTAGAAACTATGGAGAACATTGTAAGTGACAAAACCATTAGCAAGAAGAGCAAAAATTAAAGGCAGTAAATGAAACAAGTCAGAGCTTAATATTGGTGAGCTCGAATTCGGTTCGTTTAAATTTATTACAGACTTGAATTCGAGTCAAGTTTTTATATTTGAATTCGAGTTCTACTTTTTTGAAAATTATCAAGTTCGCGAGCAATTCGAATTTGACTTGTAAATAGCTCATTTATTATGTTTAACGAGTTTAATTCAAGTTTGACTTATTAACTAATAATGACAAAAACTCGATTTTGACTCCTTAACTAATAAGGATAAAAGTTCAAGTTCGACTCGTTAACTAATAATAACAAAAATTTGAGTTCGACTCGTTAACTAGTAATAACAAAAACTCGAGCTCGATAATAAAATATAATATAAACGAGTTATAAATAAATACGTTTACGAATTTTTAAATGAACATGTTCACGATCCTTTAAACGAACATGAACATGTTCAAAATCTTTTAAACGAATACGTTCGTAAGTTTTTAAATTAACATTTTGCAATTTTTTAAAATGAATACGTTCACGAATTCGTAAGCGAATATGTTTGCGAGCTTTTAAACGAACTAAACAGTATTGAGTTTGAGTTCAACTTGTTAATAATAATAAACGATTTTAAATGATATTTTTTTTAAACCGAAATTTAAGTAACTCGTGGGCAGTTTAGTTCATTTATAGCCCTAGCAAAAATAAAAACAAAGATAGAAAAAAGAAGAGGGGGATAAAGATCCTATAAGTGAGAGGATCATATGAGTTTTGAAATTGATAAATGAGCTAAAATGATAAATTTTGGAGTTGTGAGATGATAATTGAGTGAGAAGGCTGTGGAGCATGGGGTAGATGGTGATAGAAAAAGCGAAAGGAAGGAGAAAGAGAACGGACAAAGCGAGGATCGATGAGGAATCTCCAAATCTCTGAAATTTGCATTTGTTAAATCTAATAATGAAAAATTGGTCAATTAGGGATTTTGGGTTCTATTCTAGGATTTTTTCATTTGAGGATTAGGGATAATACGTTATATAGGAGAGAGACAACTACATAATTCTATATAGAAAAGAGATAAATATCACTTCAGTCTTTTTTAACGCTGTTATATTTAGAAAATTAACTAATGATACAAATTCATAAAACTCATTTTGGGAAAAAAAAGTTTGTATTTAAAATTACAAAACATGGAACCACATGTAAATTTTTTTTGTATTTTTTCTGATAATTTTATGATAAAATCTATTATTTGACTTATGTAGTTTTAAATTTTTCTTCATTTAATATATATACATATATATATATATATTATTTTGATGATTTGAGCATTTACTTTATTAACAATTGAATTTTTTTTTATTTTTGCAAATTAGATTAATATCGAAATATGAAATGAAACCTGTAACTTACATATTATTCTTATTTTGATTGCAAAAATAATTCAATTATGCACTCCAATTTACATTAAATCAAATCAAAAGGGGACAAAATAACACTTTTATATTAATATATTAACGAAAGTAGTCTAATTTTAAAAAAATGTCGAAAAAATAACTTAATTATTAGAAAAGTGATAGTATAGATGCTAAAATCATTTAAATAAAAGTATAAATACTCCATCAAAAAAAAAATACACAAACCGAATGATAGATTTGTATCCTAATAAAAATTAGGAGAAATTAATAAAAGAAAAATACTTATTAATTTTCTCATGTTATTATTAATTTTCTCATGTTCCCTTTGTGTCACTGTGGGTAACATATAGTGAATTTTGAATTCTAAAGTTTGAATCGATACATTTCACGAAAGGATATGATGTAAAACTGCTATTGTCAGAGAGAAACATGGACCCTATTAAGATTAATTGTAACGAATCAAAATAATAATAATAATAGTAATAATTCAATAATAAATCAAAAGAAATTAAACAGCCAAATAATATCTAATTAAGAAAATAAATAATCAAATAATCCCCAAAATCTCCTCTCTCTATTCTTCTTCTCCTTCTGCTTCTTCTGAATTTCGGGATTTTAGTTTCTTTATTTTTCTTCTTCTTCTTCTCTGAGTTCGTTGTTTGTGTCAGTAATATGCGAAATGAGAGAACCGCCACACCCATCTGGACTTATTATATCATCCACCGAAGCAATTCGCTCCTTTCTCCTCTCAGCTGCCAAAGATGAAACCCTTTCTCAGCAACTACGAGATCTCGCTTCCAATCTCATCCCTCAAATTAATCTACCCTATCACTCTCTCCGTGGCCTATGGATAGCTTCTCTGCCGTCGACGAGACCTGATTTGATCCGTCTTTTATCAGGATCGCAATTCGTCTTCACCAGTCCCAAACCCAGAGAAAAGGTTTTACATGATACTCATTATAGATTGCGTGCTTTCTGTTTGGTTCATGTGGGAACTGACTCAATTTGAGAAAGAAAATCTCTCTATTAAATTATGTTTTATCTTTTTTTTTTGGTTAAAAGTTCAGAGATTTTTATATATGATAAAGAAGGAAACATAATCAATATTCTCCTGTTTCATCCAATTTTCTCCGGTGTGGAAAACTTGAAACAAGCCATGTATTGAATGTTGATGTAATTTTAGTTAAACTGGATTGCATTTTCCCGCAATCAAAAGAAATTGTTTTTGTGTTGATTTCATTCCTTAATTAGTTCTTTGTTTTGTCAAATTTTTTTTTCTATTCTTGGATTGGTACAGAGTGAAGAGTTAAAGATCAGACTTAACAAACTCGAGGAATTGGCAGAGAGGAATGCGTATCAAGAGCTTGTAAAGGATATTACACCAAGGAAGGAGGATAATGAGCCTTTCTCCTCTTATAAGGATCAGCTTGGTTTTGGTAACTCCCAACTGTCCTCGTACTGATAGCATTTTTTTTCTCTATAAATGCATGCCTCTGTGCTTATTTATTTTACTAAATTTGGAATTCATTAGAATATTGAAGATGATTTATGTTGTTGAACATGTCTCCATACCACATTTTTTAAGTTTGCATACCATGGTTATTTATATTAGCTCAGTCAGATTATCGTTATGCGTACAGTTGCTGTTTATTAGTTGGTTCATTGCATTACACCTTCAATGACTGAGGTGGGCATTTAAAGGAAATGGTGGGAGCATGGCTAAGGAGAGATTAACAAAATGATTTTAATTTTTTTTTAATGTTAAGATTAATCTTTCCAGGAAATAATGATTAAATAATGACAAAACAGTCACCTGGTTCTGAAAGGATAGCATCTTGTGTTTTGGATGGCCATATATAAGACTGGTCATCATTCCATTACTAACTTATGGAAAATTACATTGACACAATTTGCTGTGGCTTGTTTAGCATTGAGAATTAAAATCCAGACTGTGATTGTTTCGGTACTATTCCTCCATGATATCTAATTGTTTGTTTTTATGGGGACAATGCTAACAAAACTGAAGTGAGGACCAAAAGTTCCTCTATCATGTTTTCAGATGGCTATGGAATCTTTTATAGATTTTCAAATGATGTACTGGTGGCTTCCAATTAATTATACACAGATCTCTTTCTCAAGAATGATGCTTGTTGTGTGATTTAGGTGTTTGATATCAGCAAATTGAGGAGAGAAATTTTCTTCTTTTTTACACCCCTTCTTTGCCATCATCTTATTTACATGTCTCCAAATTGCATTTGATTTCATTTTGTAGCTTATAATTTCATTTTGAGTAGTGATGATTTTACCCTGCTTCTTAGATCGTTTTGCCAGACTTCAACAGGTATTATTGTTCTTTATATTAGGAGGTTGTGTTTCTAAATTTGCGAACTAGAAATTCCATGTAATCATTATCTTGCTGAATGCCTCGTTTCTTTGGTAATTTGGATGCTGTTGAGAGGGGCATTTCACATAAGCAAATTGTGGATCCTACAAATGTCACATAATTCGGAGGCTTTTCTTTTCTTTTCTTTTCTTTCAATATGTTGTTTTTAGGGTTTTATTTCACTAGTTTCTTTTTTCCATTCTTCTCCTTTTCCTGAAACTGGGAAAGGTAGATCATAAATGTATGGCCAATTTCTAATGACTAGAGGATTTGGCATGCATTTCAAATCGGATGTGAGAATAATTTAATGTCATGGTTAGTATGAAAGGGTGAGACAGTAGAAGTTAAAATGATTCCTTTGTTGTGTAGCTAAGGAGATTACCTTTGAAAACGTTGGTGCAGTACCTTAATGCTATGAGACACCGGGATTCTTGGCAACACCTTCTATTGCATGCTAATATGCTGTAGTTATTTGCTTCTAGTGAACAAAATCTTTTAATATCTTTTGCCTAGTTAGCTATTACCTACACCGTTTTTGCATGCAGTCCTCTGAACTAAGAACTGGTTTCATGTTATTCACTTTGGTATTCCCTCTCTCATTGTACCCCATCATTTTCTATATTTAATGCTTCTGCCATATAATAACATTTTCTTTGAACTCGCTTAATATTGAATTAACTTTCCCCAACTTCTGTCAATATCACATTGCTACTCAATTGTTTAAAGCACAGTTGTTTAAATCGTATGATTTTGTATTCAAATCATACAATTTGATTCCCTGACCTAGCAATTTGAATTTATAGTGTAAGTCTCAAATACAACTTCAGCAAACCAACAGACATCTTTTTAAATCCTCCTTAGGTATTTTTCTTCCACCCACCATTTCTTTTCTACTTACCCTGTTCTCTTTCTTTGTCATTTTTGGTGTTAACTTCTCTGTTAAGTGTTGGCTATTCAGTTATACAGTTTATATCCCATCAATTGTTTTATGATCTTGTAAGCCATCCTTTCTTACTATTTTATTTTTTTAATCAAGTGTATATAAGTTGTGGTTTCTAGCACATATGCAATAACATCCGATAATTCCATTGTCTAGAAATCTAGATTTTTTTTTTAAATGTAAACGTGATATAATGAAAAAAGAATAAATTCATTATAATAGATAAAGGTTAGATATTCTAGAGTGCATTTTTAATTGGCCAAATAATAATTCAATATTTGTCAAACTGTCATATTTTAGATGTATTTTGTCATGTATATTAGTTTTAATTAATTTTGAGAGTTTGTGACAAATCTTACTAGTCAAGTCAATTCTAAAATCTTGATTAACAAAATAAAGATTTCAACTATGCTCTGAAGTTATTGCATTGTGAATATCTACAGGCTTACATGTTGCTCTTACCATGTTTACTGGGTACCTGGTGGGATATGCAGCATTCAGGGCGTTGTTTGGCCATAGTCCTGCAATGGTAAGACTTTTTGAATTAAAGATTTCTTCTCTTCCACTGCTAAATCTTTTCCATAATTGGTGATATATGGTTATTCACATCATCCATTTGCACTCGATCACACATACATTATTTTTCCCCCATCTGTTTTCTTGTATTTTCAAATCGAATTTATATTGATTTACACTTCTTTAAATCCAGAGTGCTGCTGGAGGTATTCTTGGGTTTGTTTGTGGAATGCTTGTAGAAACACTCCTTTTCATTATTAGAACTTCTTCCAATCAAGACCCTAAATCATCGAGTTTTAGTTCCACTCTTAAGAAGAATCAGTAGAGTCTGTTGAAGGAGGCGGGTTTTTCGAATATGTGGTGTTTATAAAGATATTTGGCAATAATGTTGTAAGTAGTTCATCTGAATAAATGCCTCGGAGACACAAGCTCCTCACTCACAAACTGAAGCTAGTTTAGGAACTCAGATTTGTGAATTTCAAACAGTTTACACTTAGGGGTGGGCAATGGGTTCAAACCGAACCCAAGCGAACATTTCAAGGAAATGACAACCGAATCGAATTATTAATATTTTGCTCGGTTTTTTTGGGTTCAGCTCAGTTTAAGCTATACCCTTGACATTCTATTCTAGCCATTTGATCATTTAATAATAAATTTTTATTTGTTATTTGTCATTAGCTTGTTTTAATTTTTATATTTTACAAAAATATTAAATGGTATTAGTAAACCCAAAAAGAAAAAGAAAAATATTAATAAGGAAATAGCAACACTAATTTAAAGCCTTAAACTTTTTCATTTAGTTCTACTGAGTTTTTATATTTTAATCGTATATTGCTAAATCATCATATTATAGTTATGAATATCAAAAGTTCTTGCTGGATATATATATATATATATATATATATATATATATATATATATATATATATATATATATATTCCTGTGGAGTTATTGTGGTAAAAGAAGCAAGGAGATTAAAAGAACAGAAAGAAGGGGGAAAACAGGAACAGAAAAATTGTGTCAGAATGAGAAAGATGAAATTTTCTTTTCTTTCTTTTTTTAATATATCCATTTACTGTAGAAAGATTTGGTAATAAATAAATTAGAAGAATAAATATTATTACTATTTCCTTTTTTTCAGAAAGTAAATTAAAATCATAATTTTATTATATTCCAATCCTTCTGTTCTATTATTATATAATTAAGTTTCTAAATTTTACTTTAAACGATATTTGAATTAAGAAATTTTGACTTCTCCAAAATGTAAAAGATCAATTGTTATTTTGATTAGTAAGTGTGAAAATTGAAAATTATTATAATTAATATATAATGCAAAAAATGTAACTATAGTAGTGTAAAAAAAACCCGAGATGATATAAGTAAAATAATTATTTAAGCATTAAATCAATAACAAAATCCTACAGTAATCCGTACCATACCTTGGCATAAGATGTAACACGTCATCAGGTTCACGCTTTTTCTGTGACGCGTGCACTACACTCTTCTGCATTAAAAAAAAGGTTCCCAGATCTCCGACTGCCCCGCTCGCTCCTACCCATGAGCCTCGCTCACGTGGTCTTTTACACGTGTCTCCATCTTTTTCCTTCGCATCTCAATTCACTCACCAAAATGCGACGCCTCAATAAACTCTCTTTCTCTCTCTCTCTCTCTCTCGATCTATATATATATATATAAATGCTCCCAATCAAACTGAAATCTGAGAACTATCAGTAAAGCTGCAAACCATTTATCAGTCTATAATCCGCCATGAAAGCTCTTATCTTGAGAAGCGGATCCGCCCCCAAGCACGGCCTGCTCCTTCCCGGTTCACCAAAATTCTCTCTCTCCCGCAACGATTCATTCTCCGGCGCTAATTCCGGCGAGAGTTCTCCCCGAATCTCCCTACATTTGCATATTAACCGCCATAAAAGTACTCCAATTAGACGAGCACTCTCTGAAATTGACGTCATCAGATCAGAATCCGAGGTCTTTTGCGGTTTGAAAAAGCTTTCTAGTGCTGGCTCTCGGTCTTTTCCGAAGAGGATACCAGAGGAAGATAATCTGTTTGGAGGTGACATGGATGTTTGTGGATCTTCGAATTCGAAACGCTCCGGAATCTGGCCGGAAGAAGGTATTCCGTTAGAGGAGCTAGGGTTCTCCGGCGACGGATTCGGGAAAGGAATGAAGTCCATCGTTGGAAATGGAGGCGATCACGGGAACAACGGAGAGTTTAATAGTGACGACGTCGGCAGACGCGGTGACCAGAGTAAGATAAGTGATTATTATAAAGAAATGCTAAAGTCAAACCCCGGCGATTCTTTGCTTTTGAGAAACTACGGGAAATTCTTGCAGGAGGTGATTAAAATAAATAGTTTTTTGCTTTAAATTTTATCAAATTTAAGTAAAATTATGAGTTAATAATGGTTGATTAAATAATGTAATTGCGTTTGAATTAGGTGGAGGGAGATACGGAGAGAGCTGAAGAGTATTATGGAAGAGCAATTCTAGCGAGTCCTGGAGATGGAGAGGTGTTGTCTCTGTACGGGAAGTTGATTTGGGATACGCTCAGAGATGGAGAGAGAGCTAAAGCTTATTTTGATCAAGCTGTTGCTGCCTCTCCTAACGATTGGTACATACTCTTCTTTTGTTTTTCCTTTTTTATTTTCCTCAAATTTTTACTGCAAAATAAAATGGACAAATAAAGGGATCTTACAATTGTTGGGTTGTGTAGCATGGTGATGGGATCGTATGCCCACTTCATGTGGGAAGCAGAGGAAGAAGAAGAAGAAGAAATTAACGGGCAGGCTCAAGTGTCACCGGCAATGGTTGCTGTGCTGTAGCAGGCCAGAGAGGCAAATAATATATTACTAACTTCAATAACAACAAAGGAAATTAATAGTAAACAATACTAAAGCATATATCAGATTGAAAGTTCAAAATTATAGGTGTTTTGAGTGTGGGAATTTTGAATAGTTTTCAAGTTTCCAAAATCCTTATTTTATCCTTCTCTTACTTAAATTATGTTTTGAAAAATGTAAAAACATATAATTTATATTGTAATTTACGTCCTCATGTTTGGGTTGGAGGATGAGAACGGCCTGTGATGCTTAATGAACTTAGCTGATGCCAAATCCCGTTTATTAATCTAATTGTAAGCTGGTGTTAAAAAGTGGACGTTAGATTCAAATTTCAGCAATATTACTTCAAGTCCCTTCAATCAATTTACTTTTTTCTATGTTTTATTAAAAAAAGGGAAAAATAAAAAGAAATTAGCATAAATAGAAAGGATTAATGAGATAACTATTTTTGTTAGAAAATATTTATTTGTCCAAACCAACTTCATGTAAATGAAAGCCAATACCATACAAGTAATTCTATCAATTAAACCTTTTCTTGGGCATTTTAGCATAAGACAAAAATATGAAATTCCCAATGTAATGCATTTGTAAAAAATGGAAATTTTCAGAATAGAAAATTATTTTCATGCGGAGAATAAATTTCATAAAAGTCTATGAATTCTAAACATAAAAGAAAGAAGAGTGAAATGAAATAAAATGCTCATCTAATTTAAAGAGGTGAAAGTCTTTGGAGTGCCCTTAAATAATTCAATTTTCAATATTTTTGAAATAAATCTGAAATTAAATATTTGAATTAGATTCAAACCAAATTTCAATCAAAATGATCATCCTTAATCATCACATGATCATATCAAAGAAATAAAAATATGTAAAATTAATTTCAAATTTTCAAATCTATTGATCTAAAATTATCAAAACCGTGCAATTTCATTACACTTTCAATCAAAATTAATTTTAATTGACACAAGGGGGATTTGATACCACTGTTTGATTTTAAAAGCAAATGTCATTCATAAATACAGTGGAAAAATATAATTTTTCAAAACCTAAAACAAAAAATCATATTTGTACTATTAAAACTAATTTATCAAACATAGAGGTTAGAAATTAGACCTTGTATTTTCTTTATTTGTTATTCAAATCTTCACCTTGATGAGTTGTACTAAATCACAACAATCCACACTAGAATATCTCTAATGATAATCCAAGTGAAGAATAAAGAAAAAACTAACAAGAGGAATGGTTTTAACAAATTCCAAAGTGCTAGTTTTGAATAGTTTCTCAAAAACTATTTTTCAACAAAAATAATTTTCATCTCTCTTTTTGCCATTTGATATCTTTTCAAATTGAATCATATTCAAAAAGAAGATTACAATTCAAAAGTGGACAAAAGTAAATTCAAATAATAGTAATTGCCATAATTAACTAATAAAAACCAAAATTGGCCTAACGGCCCTTAATTAGTTTGTTCAAAGCAAAACATCCGTTGCATTCTCACTTATTAGCTTTGTTGTCCTTGTATCCATTCTCAGCACTTGACATGCTTCTTTGCCTGCCGAGCAAAGGAGACTTTGGGCCTGTACGTTAACAATTACAAATCTCAGAATTTAGTAATTAATTTATTATTTTTGCTTATGAGATTTGATTTCAAAGTAATTGGGTTAACCCAGTTTCCAAAGAAAATGGTTGAGGAACTGTTGTTTTTCGTTTTGGAATATGTTTTGTTTTAATGTTTGATTAATGATGAATCTGTTTGTTTTCCTCCTAATTGCAATTGCTCCTCACTTTGATCAGCTTTCTCTTCTTTGCTCTCCTGTAATTAATCGTGAATATGTCATATGAGTGTTGGCTTCTTTTCTCTTCCATATCTGCCGATGAATTAAATGCTTGTTCATCAATAAGACCATCTTTTTACTTTTATTTTTCTTGTTTTAGATTTTAACTCTCTAAAATTTTTTGCGTTCTCGCTTTACTTATTATTGGTTTGGAATACAATTTGGTAGCATTACATAAATTTTAATATGTGCAATTATTAATTTGAATGAAACTGTTAAAAAAAAGTTTAATATGAGTTAATTTCACCCACAATCATTTAACTTCGTATTATTTGCTGCAAATTCATGAAATTCTTTTTCCTTCCCATAAAAATAACTAAAGTTCACTCTAATTTTATTTAAATAACTTCCGGCCAATTTTCTGATTTGATAACAGGAAAACTGCTATAATCCAGAACGAACTCAGTATCCAAATAATCTTTTTGGTTGTCAAATCATCAAAATTGACAGGAAATTATTTAGGTGAAATCAAAGTGAAGTTTAAGGATTTTCATGGGACAAAAAAAGTTATAACTTTATAGCAAGTGATGCAAAGTTCAGTACCACTAGTAAAAATAGCCCAGTCTAATAGTCAAAAAAAAAACCAATAGATCAAAATTTTTTAAAAAAAATTGAAAAGTCAGAGTTCAAAACTATATTTTTCAATATGTAAAACTTGATCATCAAAATAATAATATAATGTATATGTTGTATTTGTATTTTGAATGATGCTTTATAATTTGTAATGTGTATGCATGAGGAAAATAAAATATTTTATAGCAACTACAAATTAAATTTTAATTTTAAAACAACATGGCTTTTTTTTAACAATTAAATGAGAAAAAATAACGGCTAGCCTATACGTTAAAACTAAATAATGAATCGATTTTTAATTGTCAAATTTGTGGTTGAGTTTTCAAAAATCAGTTCTTACAGACTGAGAAGTGGAAATGCATCATGAATATATTAATCTGTCTATGATCTCTCCGAGTCTAAACGCCAATCACTAATGGTTGTCTAATATGCTTTAAATAATATTTTTCAATATTTAATGATATTATTTTTTGTAAAATAAAATTTTAATGATTTAATTTTAAAAAATTCAGAATCAAAATATGTGTTTTTTCAAAAAACAAAAGGAGTTTATTATAATAAAGACTAATGAGCCCAAAGGCCCAATCTGTACAAAAATAAGAACCCGGCCCAACTTAAATCTGATGAGGCCACAAGTAGAAGTCCCCAATTAGGCCCACCATTAAATATTGAATTTCAGCTTACGCGATCAAGGGCAGTTCCCCACTTCCCGCCGCCCAATGTCTCCATCCTCCACCAATTTTTAGCGTTTGTAATTCGCCTCTCTCTTTCACAAGTCGAATGGGTAGGAAGAAACCTAAGGATACGGAAGTCACCTCCGCCATTCAAAACGATGCCGTTTCTGATTATCCCTTCCACGTTTTCAACACCCTGTTCGGCGACGTTGAGCAAAACGCAGCTGTTTCCTCCATCTTCTCTGATAGCAACCCTTTCAAAAGAAAGCTTCAAGATTCAATCTCTGGATCCATTGAAAACCCTGCAAATTCTAATGTCGATGAGGTGAAGAGAAAGCGAATTAAACAGACAAATTCTAATCTTGATCAGGATCCAACTGAAGAAGCCTCAGCTATTTCTTCGGGTTTTAAGAAAACAAAGAAGTTGGAAAATTTGAAATCAATGGATGAAGATGAAGAGGGAAAGGATATCGTTGGTTCTGAGAATGACAAAAACAAGAAGAGAAAAAGAGATGATGTGGAGAGCGAATACGAAGCCAAAAAGTATGGCGTGGCGCTCGAAGAATCAGAAAATGCTGTAGTTGTTGGAAAGAAGAGGAAAAAGGCGGAGAATGCTGCGGATATGTTGGTACGCAAGGATTCAGAAGGGTTCGATGATGAAAGTAAGCTCTTAAGGACCGTGTTTCTGGGTAATTTGCCTTTGAAGGTGATGAAGAAGGCGATAATTAAGGAGTTCAGCCAGTTTGGGGAGGTTGAATCTGTGAGGATGCGGTCAGTGCCCATTGCGGATGTGAGTATCTTATGCTTTTGCTTCTAATTGTTTGAGATATCAAAATGATTTTATTTTCTGCTAATTGGGTTTCGATGTTTTGTTATTGTTTTTGTGTTTGGGCAGACCAAAATACCTAGAAAGGGAGCCGTTATACTGAAGAAATTCAACGATTCTGCTGATAGGTATGGTGTTATATTTGAATTCTGGTTTATTACACTGAATTTTTTTGTTGTAGTTTAGGTGAAGACGATAAAAATGATAAGCTAGAAATGGAGGAAAAAAAAAAAAGGAACTACGTTTAAGTTGATTTACCACAAATTCTTAGCGAAAACACTTGTTTACAATGATTCTACATGACATGAGATTCTGAGGAAGTATTTGATTGAGCTTAAAGCAACATAGTATCATTATAGAATTTTGTATGCTACATGCCATTTCCTTATCCTAATTTGATGGAAGGCAATTAGCGTCTTTTTTCTTCTTTTCTTATTTATGCTTGTTGCTCGCTATGTTGTTGCTTAAAGCTTCCCTCTGCCCCCCTTTTCTTCTTTATTATTGGTCCTTTATAAGGAAATTATTCAGTATGATTCCCCAGCAAAGTCTCTTGGGATCTATATTTGATTCTTGCAACATGACTTTCTCATCCGTGAATAAACCACATGAACCATTTTTTGTTTAGATGTTATATCAACTTAAACTAGCAATAGGTTGACCAATTTGAGGTTGGGATTTTCTTGGACATTTATTTCCGTCGCTTATCATAATTGTTTAGACAATGCATAGTTATTGTATGGACTCTAGATTGTTGAGTTGTGGGAATGTTAGTTATAAGAACTTTAATTTAGTTAATGTGTGCAATTTTATTTTTATTTTTATTTCTTAGGATTTCTAATCGTTTTTAAACTAATGTCTCCTCTTGATTGCAAATGATTGTTTGGCAGTGTGAATGCTTACATTGTTTTCAAAACAGAGGAATCTGCAGAGGCGTCTCTCTCCCATAATATGGCCATGGTATGTTTCTCTTGTGAAGCTGGCTATTTGAACATGATTTAAGTAAAAGTACAATTGCATTTCTCTCTCTCTCTCTCTCTCTCTCTCTCTCTTCTCCACATTCATATGCATACACACTCATGCACATCAACATGTTTGAGTAGTTCCCTTCTATGATCTTTTAAGTATGAAAGCAGCATATGTGAAATTGTCATGTGTTTGCATGTCAATGTAGGTTGCTGGAAATCATATTCGTGTTGACAGGGCTTGTCCACCTCGCAAGAAATTGAAGGGTGAGGGTGCTCCACTTTATGACAACAAAAGGGCAATTTTTGTTGGTAATCTCCCATTTGATGTAAAGGTAATCAGCTTCCTTTGACCGCTCGGTGACTACAGATATCCTTTGCATTTGGTTCTCTTTATCCTTATAAATTCTGTTTGCATGTCTTTTTAATTATTGTTGCAGGATGAAGAAATTTATCAACTTTTCTCTGGTATCATTGATCTTGAGTCTAGCATCGAAGCTGTTCAGATTATAAGGCATTCTCATATAGGTCTTGGGAAGGGTATTGCCTATGTGTTGTTTAAAACAAGGGTATGTTGAACTTTGTCTGATGCTTGTTTATCAACAAGACCAGAATTGGAAAATTTTCTGTGCAACATGGATCTGTGATTTTTACTTCTGTTTTTATTTAAGTGTTTTCCCCTTTTTGAAAACATGATATGATTTTCTTAGTTCCAAGACCAGTAGTGCTGTAAATATGCCTCATACTGTCCCATGTAAGCTTCAAATATATTCATTTTTATAGGAATATACTGTAATTTTCTTCATGCCATTATTATCAGCAATCCTGGTAAATAGTTATGCAGATTTTTTGTACAATTTTTTACACCTAACTATGTATGATAATAAATCTGAATTGCTAGTTTTATCATGTGAATGCTGTTGAAACTTGTTATGATTTTGAGTTTTTATAACTTATTCTTTGGAAATCATATAGCAGATGCCATGCTGGTTTGAGGTTTAAAATTTTTCATTCAGCTGTTTAGAACCAGATGCTAGTAAATGGCAGATTAAAATTCCAGCTGTTTGGGATTGGATTATTTTTACCCCTTCCTGTTACACTTATTTTTGTTCTTGTATTATCGTATTAACTAATTTTCTTTCAGCGTGTGGAATAAACTATTTTTTTTTTTATCGTATTAACTAATGGATTACACTTTGAAGTTCTATGACTTAGTTGTGATAGGTGCAGTTTCTGAAAACTAGCATTGGGAAAAAGTTGCGTAAATTAATTCGCAGAGACTGAATGCTTAGATATTATTTGAACCTAGCTTAAATGCTTTGTTACCTTCTTTCTAATACAATGTTATTTTGCATAATTTTATACAATTGTAACACCCTTTTTTTTTTTTGTCTGATCTAAACATCTTATGGTGATTGTAATGATATGCAGGAAGCTGCAAATTTGGCATTGAAGAAAAGAAATTTAAAGATACGAAACCGAGAGCTTAGGATCTCTCATGCTAGGCAAGATTCTACACTGTCTAAAAGAAAGAATTCGTTTCCTGTAGAGATAACTGATTCACCGAACAAGAAGGTTGCAGTGGATTCAAGGACTCCTGATTGTAGCAGAGTCTCTAATACGAAGGCTTCCCCTTCCGACCAGGGTTTACGTGCTAGCAAACCTGGTGTCCATAAGAAAGTCCTTCCAAAGCAAACTAGGGCTTTTAAGGCAAAATCTTCGGGGCAAACAGGTGAGAAGTGCAAGGGAAAAAGACCAGCTGTTGCTGCAAGAAAGTTGAAGGCAAAAGCACTTAAAGATGGTAGTGCTCTTAAACAAGCAGGGCAAAAGCGGAAGTTGAAAAATGGGACCCCGGAGAGTTTTAAGGCGAAGAAGAAAGCCAAAAGATTTAGATAGCATCATAATAATGAAAAAAAAATGATCTGTATTATGGAAAGAACTAGATTTTCAAGTCACTTAATAATGCAAGTTAGTGATCATCATACAAAAGACTCCTGGTTTAATTTAATTTCATGAAATATTTTGTACAATTTATATTAATTTTGTTGGATGAGAGTGTCGAAGACAAGATTGTTAGCGGAGAAAATCAGGGCACTGATGAGAAATTTCCAACTTTATTTTGTCTGAGCTTAGATGTGTTTGGAAGAATGGTGCAATCACACAAGGGTCACAATAAATAACGGTCATGCCTTGATGAACAGTATTAAATAATGATCATAGGGAATTCATTTGGTTTGTTTTTCCTGTGGCAAATACGGAAATCAGCTGGTCGGCTGTCCAGAATTATGACCGGCTGAGGATGTGGCGACCCTAATGACTTTTATTCTCCTGAGCAATTTGGGCCGCCGATGCTGGTGAAAAAACGATCTCGTGCCCGGATTTCTTGTGTAAGTCCATCTTCAATTTAAAAAATATTTTTAAACGAGTGAATAACCCTAGCTTCGCGTCGGATAAAATGTCATATAATTGTTAGTAATAATTAATCGATTAAAATATTATAAATTTCATATATAGTAAATACAATATTTATTAAATACATACAAAATATAATATACTTAATATAAATTTGTATCATTTGAAATAATAATTAGTTTAAAATAAAAGAGAGAAAAAAAGTTTTTGCATTGTTCATGATTATTAATATAATTTCAAAAGAGCAAAAGAGTCAAAAAAAAAAAACATTATAAACCCTATTAAAAGATCACCCATCATCTGTTTCAATAATAAATTTTTGCAATCATAAAATGACAAAAAAAATATGTTACAGTTGGAGACAACACACAAATTAAGGTAAAAGCATGGTCCATCACACTATAAATATGTTTTCTATTATTCATATTCAATTAAGATTTTTCTCATCATTTTAAAGAAGACAAACTTAAGATTGGAACAAAGATAAAAACAGTAAACATGAGATCATAATGCATTTTCATCATTAATTAATTATATTATAAATTTTTATCAACAATTAAAATTTTAATTTTAATAACCAAATAATATATTGAGCATTGAAGATTGTAAAGATTTCAAACATATCCAATTTAGTAAAAAAATGCAAAAAAAAGTTTCAAAAAAGCCATAAAAATTAAAAAATATATATTAAAAAAGAAATAAATTGGATTTGAAAGATAAAAAGATTAAAAAAATAAAGATTAAGTTCAATATAATATAATCAACAACAAATTGGCTATGACAATGTGTACATGTAAATATAATTATAAATTAGGTATGAGCATACATATCTAATTTTATATATTTATACAACAAATTGAGGTAGATGACTTGGAAAATTATGATCAATAAAGCAGTGAATTATAAATGTTGATACCTCTAAAAGAACATTAATTATTGTATAGTCATTAGTCTTACAATTTGCAAGTTTGTTTTCCTTTACAGCTGACAACCTCCTAAACTTTACTATATATGCAAATGTTGATGACCTTTAACAAATAGAGAAACCAATCACACATATAAACAACATATTTCCCTACTAAAACAATGAACTCACTTCAACAAATAGAAACTGCTATTCAAATGACTTTATGGAACTCGGACATTTTTTTATATATTTTATTATGACATCTCAAATACATTATTGTTATTAAACAACAGACAGTATAACATTATATGCAAACAAATGTATTAAATTCCTTTAATTAAATTAATATTCCAATCAGTTATTTGGCAACAAAAATATCATTATGTAATTTTATTTGCTATGAAAGCCAATTGGATGTTACTGAGAGATGAGAAGACATCTTTTGTCTTTATTAGTGTCACAACTAACATGGCTAGATAAATGTTGTAAAATAAAAAAAATAAATTGGACCAATGTAATTGATCAATATTCCCACTTAGAAACCAAACTGGAATAATAATAAGTGACAATAACATAGTAAAGACATGCAAATCCCTTTATCATTAGGAACTTAGAACGCCAAGATTTATACAAATCATCATGGAGCATTTAGTCATGACATAATAAAAATAAAGCCATTATCAGTTTAATATGATCAAGATATTTTTTAAATAGAACGAGTATCTATGCTTTTAACAAAACAACTTGTAGAAAAAAGCTAAAAAAAAGGGCAAAGCATCAAGAAAAGATAGCAATATAGAGAGATAAAGAAACAAAACTGAAAAAATAATTCATATAATAGGTTTAGTAGTCTCGAATCCACAAAAAAATTGATCTAGTAATTTCTTGTTCTTTACAAATTACTTACAATAAATATAATGCATCAATTTCAGGTCAAGAGAGATGTCTTAAGGATGTGGCAAAGCCTTACCAATGTAGTCAAGTCCTAAATTATGCAACATCCTGAATTTTGATTGATTCTTATAGTTTAAATATTGCTAAGTTATGTGAATATATAAAAAAAAAGTAAAGAAATGGAATTGTGAGTGGGAGTATTGAAATACCTGGTTTAAGAGTTCTTCACATTCATTTTCTAGAGTGGTGTCCATAAAAAATAAAATATGTTTAGAAACAATATAAGAAAACAGTGTTTGTGAATAGTGAAATCATTAGTAAAAAAAAGGGAGAAAGAAAATGACAAAACCCTTAGTAGATAATAAGTAGTGTATAGGTAAAATAGTCCAATGCTAAGCCCTTGGTTGGACTCAAAATAACATAAGAATATGGCATCATATTAATAAGTTAGCTAAGTTATGTGAATATATCAAAATTTTAAAAAATAAGTAAATAAATAGAATTGTGGGTGGGAAGTGAGTCAATTTTTTTCTCTAATAGCACATAACAAAAGTCACAAAATATGCAAACAATAAAAAATAAAACCTCTTTTAACTCCTAAACAATGTCCAAAAGCAATTAAAAGAAAAGGGCAAAACAACAGTTAAGTGGAAGTATTGAAATACCTGGTTTAAGAGTTTCTCACATCCATCTTCTGCAGTGGTATTCCTCAAAAATAACATTTGTTTAGCCAACAGAAAATTAGAAAAGTCCATCTTCATGGAAAAAGGGCAAAAAAAAAAGAAAAAAGAAATTATCAGCAACAACCATATATTACTTGCTTTAAACCTTAAAGGGAGAAATAAAATAAAAGGTAAAGAAGTCAGAAATTGAGGCTATCAAGTTGTTCTTGGTTCTTCTATATCACCTTCATAAACTTTATTTCTTTTTATACATACTAATATCTTGTGTTTGATTAAATTACCAAACCTCATCATCCAGAGCAAAAAGAAAGAAAGAAACAGATTTTGTGGAACCAAAGATAAATAAATGTATATATACTAATATCAAACTTTTTCGTTTGATATGACTTGAAACAAAGACCCACTCCTATATTTTTTTGAAAAGACCTCTACTACAAAGACCCACTCCTAGATCATGTGTTTATATGCATGATTTTTTTCATTATATGCAAGAATTAAAATCATCAGGAAATAAATAAATAAAAGAATAATAGTTTACAATAGATTGACATTAATTTATTTACTATCATAAGATATTGCTTAAACTACAAATGACACCTAATATAACATTAATTCTAGAAGATGCTTAATATAAAATCTAAGGAACACAACAATGTAAAAAATATTAAAAATAGATAAAAAAAAATATGGCAAACAACAAAAAAAATGAAGGTAAACTTCTATAAAATTTAAAATTTAATCCAAAATATAAAATTCATTACCAATTATTATAAAAGATCATGAAAAAAAAAGAAACTCAAATCAATTCAAATAAAACCACCAAATTATTCAATAGTTCAAATCACTGAAAAAAATGAAGAGGCAAACTTTCAATTAAGCAAGTAGCAGTTCCTTTGTATAACTCGTACTTGACCTTCAAAAGAATCATGAAAAAAACAAATGAAGCTCATATCAATTCAAGCGAAACCATCAGAATTATGTAATAGGCCAAATGAAATAAATTAATCCTACATTCAGAACACTGTCAAATATGTTTAAGAGTAACCTTGTGAGAAGAGTTAATTTAAGACCAAAAAAAACAAAAAGAAGAGTTAATTTAAGACCAAGAAAAAATACATTTTTCCAATATTATAGTAATATGCTTTTCAGAATTTTCAACTCTTAATTATGTAGGACAAACGGATAGTAGAACATTTACTTCCTTATTTTCCCAAATCTATGTACAAGACTTTTAAAATCTTATGTTAATTGAACCCTATCTGTCATAGATGAAAATAAAATTTCATTTCTTGTAAATTTAGCAATCAAAACCATTAAATAGGTAAAAAGTAGTCAATACCAAACCTTGCATATTCTCACAATAAAATACCTAAATGTATTAGAAAGTGCTATTGAGAAAATATCCAAAATGACTACAAATCACATGTATAATTCACAATATTTTTCTCTAACTGTTTATTATTATTATTATTATTTAATTAATTAAAGAGCTTAATTAATTCTATTACAATCAAACCAATCATCATTAATATAGCCAAAATAAGAAACAAAAATATATAATAAAAGAAGTTAGATTGATTTTACTACTATGTTGAAAACTTATGTAAAATAATAGTTGGACCTTCTACTACCAGCTTAATCTCTCTGTATCTTATATGAAGCAAATCTTACAGTATTAAAAGCAACCAATAGAGTGTTGAGCTTCGGTCAGGAGAAAAGCTACCGGTGGAGGCAAGCATGTGTTGAACTAAGTAGTTTTATAATTATCATGATAGAATTGAAAAGTCAATATAGGATACAACCTAGTCATAACCTTTTAACTCTTTCAGCTTATTTAACAACTGATTTAGCTCAACTAATAAGGACTCTCAAAATGTATAAAATATATTTGATGGTGAAATAATATGAGAATATATTTGATGGTGAAATAATATGCATTACGAAAATCATCCACATGTGAAGATTCAATTCACATCAATATTCACAATAATCATTCTCAAGATAAAAAAGAATTATAAATACATAATTTCAAGATTTTATGCATCTAAAAGTACCATTTCATGCATATTATAAGCATTTCTCAATGGTGCATGAATTAACACATTATATACATTGTTACACTCAACTCACTCATTGTACTCCACCCATTGAATCATTCCTTTGCCTTCATAAAATCTTACAACTCATACAAGTTTCAAATAACAGTAAATGCTCCATTCTATGACTAATAATAAAATGTGAACCATGTGTGAGTATACTTTCATCTCGCTCTCTATACATGCTATATAATTTTAAGCTTTTTGGTCAAGTCTAATACTAACTTTTTATTTTAATGTAGAAGAGGTAAACATTCCTTCATCAATAACAGAAATGAAAATTCAATAATGAAGTATGCCTCACCAACTGAAAGAACGTAAAAAAATAACTTGAACATAAATAAAAGTAATAGAACTTTAATACCTTAGAAGGAAAAAGAAATCTTCTAAACATGCTCAAAGAAGTAATTATTAGTTAACTATTACAAGTAGAATAAATGAAATTATTCAATTCCAGATTATATAATAAGATGAAATATTAGAGACTAAAAAATTCAAACTGATTTTTGGTGGAGAAAATTGAGGTGGTGGAATGGCAGTCAAAAGCATCAAGCGATTGCTCCATTCTCTTCATCATGCTAGCGATTTCATAAATGATTCTATTATAATGTAACCTATAAAAAAATTTATTATAATTTTTTAACTCTTTTATACACGAACTTACATCAGTCTTATTAATTTATTGTGTAATTTAATAACAACGTAAAGCAAGGATTGGAGGAATACTTAATAAATCTTTTCTCAAATTCAATGGCTCTGATTGAATTAAGTGGTTTCATAATTATCATGACATAATCGGAAAGTCAATATAGGATACAACCTAGTCAGAACCTTTTAACTCTTTCAGCTTATCTTACAACCAATTTAGCTCAACTAATAAGGACTCTTAAAATATATGAGAATATATTTGATGGTGAAATAACATGGAAATACATTTGACGGAGAAATAATATGCATTACAAAGATCATGCACATGTGACGATTCAATTCACATTAATATTCACAATTATTATTCTCAAGCGAAAAAAAAACCATAAATACAGGATTTCAAGATTTTATACATCTAAAAGTACATTTTGAGCATATTATAAACATTTCTCAATGGTGCTTATAAAATCCTTTATAAGGAAATAGATGTAAGGGTAATCAAATAGAAGTAAAAACATTATAAGTGGCAGAGCAAGCCAAAAGAGTTTCAATTTGCTAGGAGAAAACTTACCGTTGTTTCAATCTGTCTTTCCTATGAACCACTTCCTTCATAGCCTCCACTTGCAGCCTTGATAGATATTTTGTGGTTTTTGCGAAACCTATGAATTAACACATTATATACATTGTTACACTCAACTCACACTCATTGTACTCCACCCATTGAATCATTCCTTTGCCTTCACAAAATCTTACAATTCATGCAAGCTTCAAATAAATGCTCTATTATATGACTAATAATAAAATGTGAATCATGTGTGAGTATACTTTCATCTCACTCTCTATATATGCTATATAATTTTTAAGCTTTTTGGTTGAGTCTAATACTAACTTTTTAAAGATTCCTCCATCAATAATGGAAAGGAAAATTCAATAATGAAGTATAACTCACCAACTGAAAGAAAGTAAAAAATAACCTCAACATAAATAAAAGTAATAGAACTTTAATACCTTAGAATAGAGTAATTGTCACTCGAATCTGCAAGACTGAGGAAAGTGTCACCCGGATCAGCAAATTTGCAAGCCTCAGATATGCAACTCACTAATCAAGCCTCAAATATGCAACTCTTTGAAGAAGAATCAGATCTGAAACTCACGGATCAACAAATTTGCAAGCCTCGGATCTGTAACTCACCGAAGAAAAATCAGATCTAAAACTCACTGAAGAAGAAATAACAGCTACAAAGTCTTCGATCTACAACTCACTGAAGAGGAATCAAATTTGAAACTGACCGAAAAGGAAAGAACGGCTACAATGCTTTAGATCTGCAACTCACTGAAGATGAATCGAATCTCCACAAAAGTAGATTGAGGGCTTGAGGAAAATGGAAGCCAAAAAAAGTCACAGATCAGAAACCAACCTACAAAAATAAAAATTATAAATCAACATAAAATTTAAAAAAAACATGCAATTTAAAAAATGAAATTAAAGAAAGGAGAAGAAGAAGCAAACATCAAAAAACATGTTAGCAACGCAGAGAGACAACTAGTAAGCAACCTGAAAGGAAACACAAAGTAAAAAATCAATATAAACTTTTTAAACCACAAATCGATTCTAAAAAAAATAAATCTAATAACAAAAATCTAAAAACACATATGGGAGTAAAAAAAAAGTCAAGAGAATGGGAAAAAATGAAGAGAATGATACTGGAAATCTAAAAGCACATATGAGAGAGAAAAAAAAAGGCAAGAGAGAGGGGAGAAAATGGTGAGGAAGAGCAGTAGAACTCCCTGGAAATCTAAAAGCATAGATGAGAGACCACAAAAAAAGCCAAAAGAAATGGAGAAAAATGATGACGAATAGTAGTAAAATTCGTGGGAGGAAGAAATGAGAGAGAGAATGTGTGGAGGTGGCTAAAATGTAGAATGAGAAGATCAAAGATAAGATGAGATTTAGGATTTTTTTGTGTAATTGGATCTGACGGCATCGTTTTGCTAGCTGTTGTGAGGGGCACGGGAGCAGGATGGTGGATGACGACGTTTTGTTGTAGTGTAAATGAGTAAGCAAGGGTTGGAAAGTAATTGTGCATAGTTACTATTCATAGAACAATAAAACTTGTTATGGGTTATATATATATATATGTAATAGATGAAGAGGCTAATAGGTTGTTTATATTTATATTTTTCATTTTATTTTATCCTATATAAATTAATATTTATTAATATAAAAAATATATATTTTTAGAAAAATATATCAATAAAAAGTTAGAATATATATAGAAAATGGAATTACATTAATTATAATTAAATTAATTAGAATATATAGTAAAATTTGAATATCTAAGTGAACCTCATTTTTTTTAAAATGAAATAACCCTTTTATTTTAAAGAGTAACTTATTGGTATTAATGCTCGAGTTAAAATAACATAGGGGTAGATGTGGGTGATAAGTTTGGAAACACATTTCGATTTGGTATTTTTGCGAAAAACTTCGATGCTGGTAAGGGAGGGACAGATGTTTGCAGTGAGGAGGTTAGGAAACTTATATGGAGGGAGCCCGTGCTGCTGATGCGCAGGAGCAAAAATACCATATCGCACCAATATATATATATATATATATATATATATATATATATATATATATATATATATATATATATATTATCTGAATTATCCGAAAAGATAATAAATTTGTTACCTAACATTTAACAAAAATTTACTAAAAGTTAATTAAATATTTAATATATGATATATTTTTTTATAATATATTTATACAACATTTACGTAATATTTAACTAATATTAACTTACACTTATAGATACCAAACAATTATCTATAATTTATCTAATGTATACCCGACATTTACATAATATTGATTCATACTTAAAAATATCCAACCTTTATTCAATATTTTTCTAATATTTATCCACATTTAGCAGATTTTTTTGATATATAATATTTTTTTTATAAATAATATATTTATACAATATTTATCCAAAGTTTATGTCATATCTCTTAAAAAAGAAAAAGATAATAAATTTCAAGAAAAATTCAGGCAAATGTTAAGTGAAAAATATTTAAATTTTATTTGATAAATAAAAATATATGTTACATATAAAAAAAGATAAAATGTAATAAATATCAAGTAAAATTCAGAAAAATATACAAAATGAAAATGCAGAAATACAAGAAAGAAAAAGACAAAAACAAAAAAACAATTTGAAACCGAAATGACAAAAAAATAGAAATATAAAGAAAACTAAAAGAAATGGAAAGTTAAAAAAACACAAAAATTTAGTGAAAAGTTATACCAAAAAATTACGTCACGATATTAAAAAAAAATTGATTTTTTTTATTATAAAATAGAAAAATGATAAAAATTTTGATTAGAAAAGAAAAAATGATAAAAATATGTTGGTCAAAGAAACAAAAACATATATTTTGCAGTGGATTGAGAGAAAAAAACTGTAGAAAAAAAAGATAAGAGAAATTGAAATGCTACAAGAGAAATTCAAAAGATAAGATAAAATGGTAAATTTGAAATTAAAAAATGATAAAAATATTAAAATAGAAAAGGTATTTTGGTAAAAATGATTTAAAAAAAATTGTAAATATTTTTGAAATAAAAACTTAAAAAAACTGATAAAAAAATTTTGTAGATATTTTTGAAATAAAAACTAAAAAAAAAAAAGATAAACCAAGAAATTTCCTCTTTCTTTTTATGTTGCAAATCATGAGACAAATTGATAGTCTGTTTACTTTTTTCCCCCAAAAACATATAACTGGCTACATGAAGTTGTCATTGATTCCATTATAAAATTATCTTGTAATTAATTTAGATTTTTTTGTATAAACAATCTTAATTATTGACTCACTTAATATGTTTTTCATTTAAAATTTTCTAGCAATTTCCAATTTAATTTTTTTATGAGCAATATATATATAAACTTGATTTGATTTAGACACCATGCCAATCTTCCAATTTTACAATAAAGAGCGCAACATCCACTTGCATTTTTATCGTTTATGAAAAAATGATGCAGAAAATAATAATCATATAAAGACAACGTGAAACTTGTAATCTTCAAATATGGACTGCAACTAAAACTCATTGTTCATACATTTTGTATTATCATGCTTACTTATTACAAATTTTCTTGATCCCATTTTCGAGAAGTGAAAAAACCAAAGCAAGAAATCGAACCATGCTCTATTATTTTACACACCCAAAAAGAAAAAAAAAAAGAGGAAGAAGATTGGTAGTATTAACTGAAAAGAAACCATGATGAAGTCATTACTACATTGCTTTGAGAAACTGAGATGTGAAACTGAACACCTAACCATCTTAAACTGGAATTATACAATTACCTCCCTTCCATCCACCTTCCTTTAAACAACTCCCAACTGTAAATGAACCCGTAAATACTCGAGTACCTTTCCCAGATCAGTATCATCATTCTCTGCAGCATCAGCAGTAGGCGTTCAAGAACAGCGTTACCACATATTGCATTGATTCTGATACTAATCTGTACAGCGATGAAGGCCGCACCCATACAGCTGCCAGGTTGCTAAAAAACATTGTACAACAACCAACTTCCTTGTGGTTTCAGGCTATGGTTTGCTCTTGCTCATCAATGTAGGCGTGATAGACACAACCCCAATAAGGAATAGGGTAGCAACTGAATTGAAGTCATAAAGATCCCCCAACGATTGCAATTCTCCAAGAGCTATTCCAGCCTGCAAAACAATCAGGTATCTCCTGAGTTTAGGCAGCACCAACCACATTTAAATTCTTCAGTATGATGATATCAGGAATAACCATACAAGCTTTCATATCACACTCTACCAGGCTTATTTCGGTCGGCGACTTCACAACAATTTTAGTATTTCACTCATTGCTTTAACATTAAAGCAATTTTAGTATTTCAGTCGCATTTAACTTTTAGAATTTATCACATTAAAGCTACTCCATTTAAATACATTTGGATTAAAAAGTTCTTACAACTTCACAAGCATTCTCACAGCACCCCAAATAAATAACATCAGAGTCCAGTTGACTTGATGCCAAAACCTTGACACATTAAGCCAAATATTCAGTACTATAATAAGATGAGAGTAAATGTAGCATACCTTGACAGTGACATAAGAAGCAGGAATGAGTCCAATAAAGGTTGCCAGGAAGAAAATATGATATGGCACATCAACTATTGGTGAAGCAACATTTATAAACGTATTTGGCAAAGTTGGAGTTAGTCTCAAGAAAAGCATGTAGTTTAATAATCTATCTTTTCTTCTGGCCACCTGAAAATGAAAAGAAATAATTTGAATGCCAATTTGTTTGGCCAATACAAGCAATATAGCATATAAGAATAGCTAAGCTTCACCTGCTCTTGGAAGAAGCTCAGCTTATCAGGCCATAGAGAGAAAACAAGTGGCCGCCCAACAAGTTTTGAAAGGAAATAGCAAGAAGAAGCACCAGCAGTTGCAGTGAACACCACCAAGGCCACACCTTTAAATACACCAAAAAGTGCTCCAGCAAGCAATGACATAAATACAGTCCCCGGAATCATAAAAGTTTGCATGAAAATATAGACCACACAGTACCCTATCAAGACTTGTGCAGTGTAGTCACTTGTGTAGCTCTCAAGGTGATCCCTGCAAAAAAGGGCATTCTAAATGAAAATGACACTACAACTATATGCAAGAAAACAATATCTGTACTCTAACAGAGCAGGAAAATTCTTAGTTGAAGAGGAAGGAGCACATCCCTTCTTTCAAAATCATAGTACTAATATCTGTACTATCTTTTGTATGAGAATGACTATTGATCTTTTCTCTTTCCTTCTTCTTATTCATCTTCAAGAATTACTTGTAAAATATATGAAAATTGTTCTTCCTCATAAAGTTGAACGAATGTAATTGATGATGAAATTAACAGCTATATCAGCTTAAACCACATCCTAATTTTTTATTACCTCAGACGAATCAACTAATGGCAGACTTTATAGACAGAAGAATAAATAAGTAACAGGGTGGAATTAAGCTTAAACATATTTGCAAATGCCTCAAGAAAATCATTACTCTCTAAAAAAGTCTTGCCAAAAATTTGCCTGAGCATCGTTGCCTCTTCCCCAAAAGAAGAATGTAATGGAAAAATTCATACAGTAAATTCATCCTCTCCAGCCAATTAAAAAAACCTTGTTAGCAACTATGTACTCTACTCAACCATTCCTGCTTGTAATCAATGCCACAAATTAAATATTTTGATTCATAGCACTCAGATTGCAATCCATTTACCCATATCAATTAGTTTGTTTTGTTCACAATCCACGACATATAATATAAGCTCTCACACCGGCATCTGATTTTTCTCAAATTAAGTGATCCAATTAAACAATTATGTCAATCTATATCAAAGGTAAAATTCAATTACACTTGTCATTATGTAAAGCTATTTCCATAAATCATCTGAAAGAAAAATACCAAATTTGAAGAACCGCCCATCATCAACCACTTCTAAGTTTCAGAACTCTCTGCAATTAGATAAAAACTCAAATATAGACTAGCATGCAAAGCATCAACGAGGGATACCCACTTACCTAAAACAATTTGTTCACAGTATAAAATTGACCAATTAATGTTAACAAGTGAAAGGGCGCATTTATATTTGACAGGGAAATTTTTCATCAAAAACGAAATATTTTCCTCCAATTTCCCACCTTCAATTTTACTTATCCAGATTTTTCTCTTATACCTATAAATTGACATTATTTGCACCAAACAGAAAAAAAAAAAGAAGGAAAATTAAAGAAAAGAAACCTGAGGATTTGAAGATCTTCAAGATTACGAGGGAGCTTAAGGAAGCTGTAGTCAGAAGGAGGCATGGTGAAGTAAACCCCCAAAAGACCAAGAAAAAAACCCAAGACAACAGTGACGGCGACGGCGACCTCCCAAAGGGATAAAGGAAAACCAGATCCCACATTTACAGTAGCTTCTCCAATTTGTCCTCCTCTGGCATTGTTTTCTGTCCTCATCTGTCTCTCTCTCTTTCCCGCACAAACAAATTAAAAATCCTTTTGTTTTGGCAATTGATTTTTGGTTTGTGAGCAGCGTTTGGTTAGAGAGACAGAGCGGAGAGGAGAGGAGACCAAGTTTTCCCCTTCTTTGCTTTTGGGGCACTTTCTCTTCTTCTTCTCGCCGCTCTTTCTTCGTTTGGGTTGGTTTGTTTGATGTTGTTAGAATTTTAAGTACATATTAATATTTGAATTCTCTGTCTCTTTTCCTTCCTTTTTCTAAACACATTGGTATATTCCCCTTCCTATTCACTTTACAATTTTGATCCCATTTCATATCACACCCCTAATTATTATTATTATTATTATTATTATTATTATTATTATTATTATTATTATTATTATTATTATTATTCTTTCTTTTAAAAAAACTATTTTTCTTTTTTTAAATTATTCTAAAAGAATGGTTATAATTAATTGTTGAGTCTCTATTATCATTTTTTATTCTTTTAATAATGCCCCACTTAATATATAAGTAGTAGTATTAGACAATATTATTATATGGAGTAATTAAATATATTATTGAAAATTTAAAAATAATAAATATTATTTATTAATAATAAAAAAAATTAAATGAAAATATAATAAAAAAGTATTCAATAATTATATTTTTTAAGAAAATAAATTAATTTTTAAGAATCTATATCCACAAGGCAGAGGCGGTATTAACCTAATGAGTTGCTTTTATTTTAAGGAATGAGCTTACTTTAATTTTTATCCAACTATAATTTTATTAATTTGGTTTTAACATAATTGGTGTATTTGGTTGCTTATTGGCGCTCGTCCATGGCCGCCAATCCATTCGTTGTCCCATTTTCTACGCGTTTTCGAAGAAAAATCTTTTAATTTAAATGGACCACATATATATATATATATATATATATATATTATCATAATTATTATAAAATTAATTAAAATTATTAAATTTTTTACTTAACAATTAAAAAATAATATCTATAAATAGATAAACTATACAATAACTATTAAAACATTATTCATATATATCTATATTTTTCAATTATTACGGTCTATTAGTAATCATCGTAATATTTAATATTAAATAATATTAAATATTCAAAATTTTCGTAGAATTAATTATAATCATTAATTCAAATTGGTTTGTATTTCATCTAATGTCAACATGTTTTAATAATTGTTTTTTAATTTTCTTTCGATGACGGCCTTTCCATTAAAGGTCCGTTTGCATTGAGTTTACCAAAAACGATTTGAAAAAAAATTATTTTTAAATTTTTTGAGTTTTGAAAACTACTTCTAAAGAGAAGTAAGTAAATAAATATTTTTTTAAAACGAATTTGAAAAAAATAGTTTATAAAAAATTAAAAAAATCAATAAATTAAATTAAAAATATTTTAAATCTACTTTTTAAAAATATAACAGTAATTTCAAATACATCTATACTACTGCCACAACATCTCCTATTCACTAGAATGGGATAGAATATATATATATATATATATATATATATATATATATATATATTTGTTTGTATATTATATGCATTGCAGAAGCATATTCATTATCATAAAAAAGGCAATTTCAGTCAGGGACATAGCTGAGGCTAATGAGCCCATTCAATTTAAGGAAAAACCAAACTTATCATATTAATTTTGTAATTTTTTCAAATTGACTCCAATCAAGTAAAAAAATATTTTTCTGACACACATTGAATGCATGGAAGAAATTGAATACCCTGCTGTTGACTTTCTTTTTATTTTCTCCACCTATTTGCCATGACTTTCTCAACCTATTTCATATATTGAACCGTGCATGTGTAGAAAATTTAGTAGATATTGGCTATTTTCTTGGTGCAGACTTCACTTTCTTCATTACCCATTTATTGTTCCATTTTTTTTAGGTATGATATGGCATATTTATGGTGTCTTTTGAACGTAATTGAGAAGAAAAATAAACTTGGTGGATTTTATATATGTATAAGATGTAGAACTTAAAAATGAGAGTACAAAAAGTGAGAGAAAATATAAAATTAGTGTGGCTGAAAAAGAGTTATTGAAATTCTAATTATATATATATAGTCATATATATTATTAAAACATGTTGACATTATAACTTATTATTAGGGGAATTTTGAATTAATTCAAATTGGTTTTACAGATAGACTAAATTATGTATATATCATTTAATTATAATGCCCTTTTTAAAAGGTAAAGATACATCAACTTTACAGCAAGTTGCTTTATAAAATTTATTGCAAACTATCAAATTTGGATAACACAAATGAAGTAGATTTCAAATTTTCCTAAATAATTATTTATAAGAATTAGAAAATATACAATTTTTAATTCCGGATAAATTAAAAAAAACAATTTTAGTAATGAAAATAATTATTAATTGAGATGGATTCGATTGATACGCATTTAGAAAAAAAATTAAAAAATATAGAAGAATTCAAAGCTAAACAACAACAACACATGAACATCTAATGCTTTTTATTAGAAATTTAGTCAATTATAAGAAGAATATGATTAGCTTAGCGTTATTAATCATCAATGATTAAGAGGGACCCATAAAAGAGTAAAATCTAAGAATCAGAAACGCCATTTTCTTCTATCAACAAAGAAAAGAGAGAAATTTTGAGAAGGATATGATACAGAGGGGTAAAAAGGGAAATAGAATATGCCACGAGGGACTGTCACGTGTTTATTTAAAAAATAATTCAAGGGACACGTGACGTTTAGCACGTGGATTTTTGGAATTATTTAAAAAGAAGAGAAATGTGAAAAATATTTTCTATTTTTTTAATGCTTATATTCTAATTAATTAGTAATAAAAATAAAATATTTAAAAATTATATTTTTTTTCTCGCACTTTATTCTTCTATTATCAACCAATCATTCACATTTTTTTTTTAATAAAGAAGACCAAAACTGAAAGTATTATTGGCTGTTTCGTACATAAACATTAAATTAAAAATATTTCCATGATATATATATATATATAGGGGTATGAAACCAAAAATGAAATAAAATCAAAATCGTTATTCGTTCTTATATTTGATTAATTAGTACAAGCTTAAAGTGTAATTTCATTTAAAAATATTTAAATTATAGAGATCCAGAATTGAAATCAGCATTAAATTTTCAATTCATTGGCTTATAAAAATATATAAATCATAAATATCATTAATAATTATTCAGTAATTAGAAGAAATTAATATCCACAGCCAATTAAAGGATATGGTGGAATGAGCAACTTGGTTCACTGACTGTTTGACAAAAGAATTACGAACAAAAACAAGATATCGATCTTTATAGATCTCATTACATTTGTCAATGATTAATCCGAAACCAGAGAAGTTGTTAGATGTAGAGAATAGTGCATTAACGTTCTTTAAAAAAATAAAACTAAATGCTGCTAACATACCAAAAAAAGATTGAATCAACTATCAAAATAAACTCAAAGGGAAGCAAGCGTACACAACAAAAAACAAAATATTCAATTTTAAACTTTTGCTTTGAATTAAATCATAATAATCTAATGGGATAAGTTAGCAATTAATGAATTTTTTTTAATAATAAGGGCCGAGATAAAAATAAATAAATTAATAAATAAAAATCATCATAAAAGGCTATCAATTGCACTCCACAAACAATAGAACCTAAAAAGATTTTTATAAAAATTATGAAAACAATGACAAGCATTGTCAAATAGAGAATTCAATCTCAAATGCTATAAAAACATAATTAACGAGGAGCAAAACTGAAACAAACGCAAGGAAATAAGTTAATTTCAATTGGATGGTCTAGTGGTCACGAATCTCCTAATCAACAAAAGGGTAAGTAACCAAACTACTTGATCAATCAAGAAACTCGAGCAACCTAATTCTCCTCAAAAATCAGATTTGTGATAACATTTCCGTCCTTGTTATCATCTATCATTATTTGGCTGTTTGTTTGTCGTCCATGCCAAACTTGTTATTTAAGTTCACGCTATAGAAATATAAAGAAAAAGAAAAATAAATTTAAACAAAAAAAATATATGATTTTATTAATGATGGAAAGGAAGAAGCACCTGTTTGATTTTGAACCAAAAAATACAGATTTAGCGACAGATTATTCCGTCACCGAAGTATATTTTAGGTCACTAAAGGCACTCAGCGACACACATAATTCATTCTTATATCAATTGTAGTTAGCTATTTGGCGATGGATTTTGCATCCGTAGTTAGTTTTAATGATAAATATTTTTGTTATTAAATGTCAAAATTCATCAGTAATTTCATTTTTAAATGGATGACCAATGAGACAAAATTGTGAGAGATTAGCGATGGACTATTCGTTGCTACATTTAGCATTGGAAGGAAATCCGTCATTATATTTTTGTTATAGCGACAAAATATTTGTGTTGCTATTTAGTGATTGATTAGTTTCCGTTGCTAAGGTTTATGCTTTTGCGACTAGTATAGTGATGTCTAAATTTTATTTTTTCAATTTATAATAATTTTTTAATATTATTTTTTAATTTTAAAATTCAGTGAGTTATAAAATAAATATTAAAATATTGAATATGCCCTCATAGTTCCCCATAACATTTAGATTAACAAATTTTCGATATAAAATAAAAATATAATTTGTTTCTTAAAATAAAAATAAAAATAAAAAGCAACAAACAACATTGAAATCTGTAGATATCAAAACTAAACTCAAACTCTCTATAAAAGAGTTCAGGAAAGTTCTCTCTCAAAGTCCTAATCTATAACCCATATTGACATAGTAATTTTGCTTCTCATCTTCCTTTTTCCTTTGTTTTGTTTCTTGTTTACCACAACGAGAATTGGCCAATCAACCTTATTTTGATTCAACTCTAGAACCCTAAGCTCACGACCTTTAATACCAAACCTACCTCCAGTTCCAACTCCAGCCTTAGCCCTAGACCCAAACCTCATGTCATTCTTCAACAGCATGAGGGTCTTGATAACCTTGGGGATTGAATTACGATTAAAAAGAATTCTCATAGCGGAGATCTCTAGTGGATGTCACTATCAGTAAATTGATTTAGGGTTTTACAATGCACCAATTAGAGGAGAGGTAGAAGAGGCAACGCAATGAAAAACTGGTTGCTGGAGATTGTGGTGTCAGACGACGAGTGAGAGTAGCGGTTAAAAGAGGGTGAGGGTGAGAGAAATAGGTGAAAGACAGAGCAGATTGATGGAAGTGGATAATTCGAGTGGACGGTGGCAAAGAGAAAAAAAAAAGTGGAGAAGTATTATATGGACTTATATAAAAATGATGTCGTATTGTTATAAATCTAGCAAAGGATTTCAACTCAGTTGCTAAAATAGCAGTTGATTTCAATTTCGACGCTAAACCTTCAATACAAAGACATATATCTTTCTGTTGCTAAATTGTTGCCAATCTGTACGCTAGAATTAATTAGCTACCGAATTTAGTATTCTTTAACAACATATAAACATCTAATGCTTTTTATTGGAAATTTAGTCGATTATAATAAGAATATGATTAACTTAGTGTTATTAATCATCAATGATCGATTAAGGAGTGACCCATATTTTGGTCTATAAAAGAGTAAAATCTAAGAATCAGAAACAACATTTTCAAATCAACAAAGAAAAGAGAGAAAATTTGATGTGAAAGATGATGAAGAGGGGTAAAGAGGGAAAAAGGGAAATAGAATATGCCACCAGGGACTGTAAGCATATTACAAGTAAAGTAATACGTGTTGATTTAATGCACTCAAAAAAATTAAGTGTTGATTTAAAAAATTATTTAAGGAACACGTCACATTTAGCACGTGGGTTTTTCGTTTTTGGAATTATTAAGACTGACTATAGGGTAATCATACGTACGTCAATCGAGAGACAACATCCATGTACGTCCCGCAAATTGAGAGTATTATTTGTTGTTTTGTAACTAAATGTCAAATAAATTTTTTTTTTTTTAAAAAAACAACGTAGCCTGACAATAAATTTATTTAGCAATTTGAACTAGACTTAAATTACCATACCATGATAAATATATATATATTTAGTAGTATGAAACCAAAAATGAAATAAATCAAAATCATTATTTGTTCTTATATTTGATTAATTAGTACAAACTTAAAGTGAAATTTCATTTAAAAATATTTAAATTATAGAGATCTTAAATTGAAATCAGTATTAAATTTTCAATCAATTCTCTTATAAAAATATATAAATCATAAATATTATTAATAATTATTTAAAAATAATGCAGTAACTTTCATCAGTAAGAAGAAATATCCACAACCCATTAAAGTATATGGCGAAATGAGCAACTTGGTTCATCGACTATTTTGCAAAAGAAATATGAACGTAAACAACATTTTTATAAATATATATCACTTTAACACATACATAATATGTATTTTTATTTAAATAAATTTATAATATATACTTAATTTATTTTTAAGTATTTTATAATTGTATAGAGATACACTTGTCTGTTTTATAATTTAGATGAAAATAATATGAAATTAATATTTAAGTGAATAAAGAGATTATATTGAATTAATAAAAATTTGACATGATTAATTTAATTAAATTAAAATAAGTGATTAAATTATATTTTTGTATTAGTTAGTAAAATGAGATGATAATAATAATAATAATAATAATAATAATAATAATAATAATAATAATAATAATAAAGAGGGAAACAAACAGCAAAAAAAAAAACAAAAAAGATAAAGTTGGCTTAGTCAAAGTTCAAATTTCTTATTTTTTCTACCAATACTTTTTCTTCCCTTCATTTCTATATTTTATTTCAAAGTTCTGCTATAAATCAAGTAAGAAAATCTTTGGTAAATTAATTATTCCTCCATATGTTACTAATGTTGAATTAAAGATTAGATAAATTAGGATTCATGGGGTGTAAACTACTAAATTGAAGCTCTGAATTATATTTTTATGGAAGAATATTAAGACTTAATTTTCGTAGTTTAGAGAGGGAATTTGGAAAAGTTCAAAACATGAAACTTTTAGATCTATGTCTCATATATATGTGTCTAAAATAGTTTTTTTTTTATATAAATTTGATGTATTTTAAGAGAAATTATTATTTGAGTAAAACTAGTTCTGGTTTGATTTTCAGCAAACTACCCTACAATTTTTTTCTATTTTGACTATCTTATAGATATCCTTTAATGAAACATAAAACATAAAATTTTTAGATACATGTGATAGCTAGCTGTATACTAAATTGCAGTTCATATATCGTGTATATTTTGAGTTATGATAAAAATAACCACGATTGTTCTATAGTTGGTTAGTTCCTGTACAAGAGAAATTTATTTAATTATTTTGAGTTATAGACAAAATTTGTAATTTTTCGAAAGATAAAAGTTATAAAATTATGTCTTATATAAATTTTGGTAAAAATTTCATCTTAATATGTTATGTATGAAGTGATATATAGCATTCACGAGTCATACTGGTCCAGAAGCCAACTTTATTATGAACCAGTAAAATATTTCTTATAATTTGAAAACTTTAGAAATAGAATGACAAAGAGATTTGTGTGGATTGAAGGAAATACAGTGTGGAAGTGAGCTTGGTGAACTATTTTTCTTAGAGCGTATAGTAATACAATTGGGTCATTTGAGCTGTGAACTCCTTAACTCGATAGCAACTCTGTGGATCTTAATTATTTTATTGTCCGTTGGAAAATTAATCATGTGGATTTTATGGTTATAATAAGTTTGTGGAGGTTCTAATTTTAATGGTTGTGCTTTTTGGCTAATGGTATATATAACCACATTTTGTATCCTTATGGTTTTGCGCAATGTCAAACATTTCTTTTGTTATGGTACCTTAAATGAGAAATTTCTATTTGTTTCCCAGAAGCATATCATATTTGCCATAAATATTTTTCATATTGAATATTGGTTGGAGCATAGCTGTGTGTGAGAGCATGCAATTCTCCATTAACAACTACTCCTTCCCCTGAGCTTAATCTTATAATATTAATTTTGATTTTGAATTTGTTTGCGTCCATACCAATTCTTGGGGATAATTTGTTCCTCTTGATATAATGGCTCGGGTGCTATAGATTATGTTGTGGGTTATCCTAATTAATGTTTTTTTTCCATGTCATTTGATAATTTCTTGAAAAAAATAGGTGATAATTTTAATTGAAGTTATAAATAATTTAAATGATGCAAAATTATATTAAATATTTTGCACTCTACAAATATTTAGTAAATATCATATTTATTGTTAATTATTTATAACAGTTAATCTACTGATTAATAATTATAATCACACGTTATTATTTATGACATGAAGTTACGATAACATACTCGTATATATATATATACTTAGTTGAAATGACTCATGTTCAAAACTTGGATTGTAAATGAAAAATAAAACAAAACAAATAATAAAAGCTACCCAGAGGTGTGTTTTCTTCTCCACAGGACAAAAATTGTACCAACCAATTCCTTACCTTCCCACATCTTTTATGCCTTTCTGATAGATTTTTCTCCCACCTATTAGAAATCACTCAGAGGGAGAACGGCGGAGTATCAAGGGTTGTTCCAGCATGAATCATGCCCCAACCAATAAGACGCCAATGCAATTCTCAACTCTACGGCTAAGTGCAATCTTCTCTCCCTTGCTAGTGCACACAGGAGAGCTGTTAGCTGCAGCTTTGCCAAATCATTCTTAACTGCAATAACTTTTGCTCCAGTTGACATGGACCCTATGTTCAGCATGAGAATCTCTCCCTTAGCTAGCTTTGACACTTTTCCTTGCTTTTCTGATCCCATTGTCCTAACACTATTAAGTCGTCGAAGAAGAAAAAAATTCACATGTATGATAAGAGCAAACTATCAGCATCAAATGAGCACAGAAAGGCCTCAAGTCCCTTTTAAGTATTATTAATATCAAGCAACGATACAAATCAAAGCAGGAAAAGATAGATTCATTTTTTAAAAAAAAAAATCTAATGAAATTAGACCCTGAAAACTACTACTAGACTATCTTTAAGTCCTTTTTTTAATTTAAAAAAAACACTTGTCCAGGTCACTCCCTCTCTCAGAAAAACAAATCTACCTGCCTGACTTGCCTCAAGCAACTGCCAGGCTCAAATCAATGTTCTTAGCCTCTCTAGTGTGCACCCATAGTCTCACTTGAAACTTCTAGCTCTACCGCTAACAGTATTGATTACCACCCTCCAGATTAAGGTTATCCCCATAAAATTTGCAGGGTATTTCCCTATTTACTTTTGGTCTACGCTACTTACAAACAACTTTTATTTTTTATTTTCTACGTAAGGCCTTTTTTTAAGTACAATAAAATACCCTGCAGTTCTAGCACCATTGCCATTGGTCCTATGATTTTTTTCTTTGACGTTGATACACTTCGTTTTCACAGTTAGCATTATTGTGCCAAACCAACTAACTCTGTTAGTTTATACAGATGTGGAGCAGCATAGCATGCACTTTCAATAAGATTATTATCTTTTTCAATAATTTTCTGTCCTACTGAGCATCAAGGACTCATTATTAGAATCTAATTAAGAATATCATTTTTTTTATTTTCACTGTAATTAAAGTTTAAAGATTTATGGTTGTTATAAATGCAAAATTACTCACAAAAAAATTATAACTGAACATGCAAGCCATGTTAACGCATTGTTTAATTGACATTAAAGTGCTAACGACAAAAAATACAGAATACCAAAGCCACAACCAAAAAAAAAAAAAAAAAGAAAAATCTTGGGACCCAAGGTGCATAAGCACGAAACTATGATGTGTTTCCCTATTTTTTTGATGTCATTGTTCCAATGTATGGTTTAGGTAATTGGCAAGGTAACTGGAATTTTTTTTTTCCTTCCTTTTTTCATCAGATGAATATGAGAGTTCAGTTAGGAAAAAAGAAGCTACAACAGCTTGGATGACCTTGTTGGATTTGCAAACCTGTTAACCCACACTTGATAGTCCAAATAAATAACACAACAAAAATGAGTCTACAGGTGGGCTGCACATCATGGGGTATAAGTTGGATAAAATAAAAGATTTTGCTGGTGATGTCTCCATCCGTGGATGGCAATGGGATTTGTGAAGGAAAACAGATAAAGGGTCTCTTTTGAAAAAAAAAAAAAAAGTGGGATAGGCATGAGATGTGTTTTTTTCATTTGTGAAGTTTATTTATTTTTTATTTTTTTAAGAATATAACATAATATATGTTCCATTTCTGTAATATATAGGTGCTAAATTTACTGTAAAACAAAAATGTGGTAATTAGGCCAAATAAAAACCTTTGGCCTCAACAGTTGAGGCACTAATTTAAATTTCGAATTTTATTCCGGAAAACAACACAAGAATGACACAAAAAAAAAAAAAAGGATTGATTACTGAACAATAAATACAATCAAGCCCTATCCTACCCAAAAATACCAATTTCAAACATAAGCAAGATATGGGATATGCGTGCATACCACATGCTCCATGATGCTAAATTTGTTCAAGTCAACATCTAGAGAAAGATTTTGCAGTTCAGCTCATTACCTCTAGCTTGACAAAAACTTCAGGGAGTGATCCAACATCTCCAAAAACCTGACCCACCAAACAATCTACACATGTCACTGCACAGGAAAGATTGTTAACAGAGCACATATGCATCAAAGATGTGAAAAGAATGCATGAAGCAAATATATAAAAAATGTTGAGAAGGATATTGTCCAGGATTCAGAGATGCAAAATAAACAGAACGGAAAATCTATAAGTCCCGTTTGGCAAAAGTGTTTTTGGAGAAAAAAATTTATTTTTAAATTTTTTTAGGTTTGAAAACTGTTTTTGGAAAAAAAAAAAAAAAGTAAATAGATACTTTTCCCAGAAGCAGGTTTAAGAAATACAGTTTATAAAAAATTTAAAAAAATCAATCAATTAAATCAAAAAAATTCTAAATCTGCTTTTTGGACACTTAACAGCAATTTCAAACACACCTATAGAAGACAACAACAAAGTCAAGCAATCCCATTGTTAAGAAACATACTCTGAGAATGCTTCCACTAGCCACACCATCTCTAATCTCATCAACCTCATACCCAGGCTTATTCACATCAAAAGATCGAATCACAATCATATTAGGAGGTGAAATAAAGTTTCTTTCTAGAATAGGGATTTTTTTCACAAGTATTCACACACAACTTCAATATTATACTTCAGTTGTGCAGAAATTGGCACCACCGGAGCACCATCAGCAACAGTTCCCTGAAATGAAAGTGTTACATGGATAAGTAGAATACAAATCACATGATACATGCCATCTAGCAAGGCGCTATTCTAAAAAGCAAATAACTTTCTGTTTTAGTCCTTGCAATAATCAAATAACTCAAAATTCATGATTGACATGTTTTTTCTTCCTCCTCTATTTTGTTTCCTATTTTAGTTCTTTTTTTAATTTCTTCAAATGCTTTAAGCTCTAAATTTTCACAAAACAAATATCTAAGATATTTGATAATAGCATGCCTAAAAATTTTAAAAAGAAAAAAAAAAAGGTATTGAATGCACATTATACCTGAACAACTAGTGGCTTTATCAGACAATAACATTTTACTTCTAGGCCTTGGCTCGGGTTAAGTCTGAAAAGCCTGGCTTGGTTTATTGACCAAACCCAACTTAATTGAACATATTAAGAAAATAAATGTCATTTTAATTTATTTCTTAAGCTACATCATGCCAGACTGGGCTGCAACCCTTAATCCCAAGCCTCTTACACTTTAAGAGCACGTCTTGGTCAAACTGGGTTGGGTTGGGACTTAGGACAAAATTTTGTGCCCCATGGCCAACAGTGTGTGTGTATACATTATAATTTCCTGCAGTGAGGGGAAAAAAGCACGTGCCTCCTAAAACAGCTATCTAATAATGAGAGAGTTGTGCAGAAAAGTGGTAGAAGGATTTAAAACCCAAATAAATTTCTGAATCGCCTCATGCTGATTGATTGCTACATTTTCTTGAACTAGATCAACTTTATTTTGAAGAATTATGATATGCTGGAGACGCATTATTTGAACAGCAGCAAGATGTTCAGAAGTCTGTGGTTGCGGGTAGGGTTCATTTGCAACTATAAGAAGTGATGCCCCATCCATAATTGCTGTGGTTGCGGGCAGGGTTCATTTGTAGCCATGAGGATATCATGAAGCTATAATGATTTGAAAAACAGAAAACATAAATGAGTAAACAAACCTTGCCACATAATATAAGAGCAACAAAAACACAAAATTTTTTCTTCAAAGTATAAAAGCCGGAAAAATAAAAATAAAATAAAAATATATATGTAATAAAAAAAATTGAGAGAATTTTATGATTTTATTGATAGTAGGATGTCACATATATATACAACCTTAATCCTACCTACCATTAATTACACACCCTCACCTACCTTACCTACCTTCACCTATCCTTAATTACACAAATCAAGTTGGTATCTTAAAACATTCCCTCTCGAGTTGGAGTATAGATATCAATCATGACCAACTTTTTACAAATATAAGACACTCGAGTTCCATTTAGAGCTTTTGTGAAAATATCTCTAAATTATTCTTCAGTCTTGATATATCTTGTAGAAATTAAATTTTATTGCATTTTCTCATGAACAAAATGATAATCAATCTTTATATGTTTAATACGTTCATGAAAATTGTATTAAAAGCAATATAAATTGCAGCTTGATTATCACACCATAATATTGCTAGCGTTGAAACCTTGAAACTAAGAGATGAGAGACCCACATTACCTCACTCGTGGATTGGGCCACAGTTTTATACTCTGATTTAGCACTAGACTAAGATACCACATGTTGCTTTTTACTCTTCCATAAAAATCAAATTGCCACCCACAAATACACAATAACCAATAATGGATCTTCGATCAATCTTTAGATCAAGCCCAACTGCATCTTAAAAACATTCAATTTGAGTGTGACCATAATTCTTATACACTAAGCCTTGTCTCGATGCCCCTTTCAAATAGGACAAAATATGTTCTAAAGCTTCCCAATGATGAATTGTTGGAGCAAACATGGACCGACTTACAATATTGACTGCATAAACTATACTGGTCAAGTAACAGTAAAATAATTAAGTTTACCAACCAACCTTCTATACCTTTCTGACTCTTCAAATAGATTTCCATCCTTTGTGAGTTAAAGATTAAGAGTCATTGGAGTACTACATAGTTTGACTTCCAGTTTCCCTGTCTTAGTTAATAAATCCATAACATACTTCCTCTAAGATCAAACTATACCTTTCCTTCTTGATATATCAATTCTCGAAAAATACTTTAGCACCCCCAAATCCTTTATTTTAAATTAACTCTAAATAAACTTTTTTAGAAATGAAATCCCTTAAGTATCGCTTCCATTGATGATAATATCATTCACATACACAACTAAAAGTATAATCCCATAAGCAGATTGTCTATAAAAGATTGAATGATCAAATTTCTCTTATGCATCCCAAATGTCTCCATTGCTGGACTAAATTTACCAAACCATGCACGAGGACTTTGTTTTAGGCCATACAAAGATTTCCGAAGTTGACAGACATTCCTTGACTCCCCCTGAACAACAAATCCAGATGGTTGCTCCATATACACTTCCTTTTGGAATCATGCAAAAATGCATTTTTAATATCTAGCTAATAAGAGGGTCAATCGTAACTGCCAAAAAAATGAACAGGCAAACAAAATTCAATTTGCCAATAGGGAAAAATGTGTCAGAATAATGTACTCCATATGTTTATGCATAGTCTTTGGGCAAAAGGAAAGATTTGAGTAATGCAATTGAACCATATGAATGAAATTTTAATGCAAACATCCATTTACACCCCACTGCTCTTTTACCAGGTGGAATAGCTACCAAGTCTCAAGTACCATTAGCATCTAAAGCATTTATTTTCTTAATCATAGTCTAACGCTAACCAAGGTGAGACAATACTTCATGAACAATTTTAGGAACAAAAATTGAATCCAACGAAGCAATAAAAGAACAAGATAATGGAGACAAATGATTATAAGACACAAAAGAAGAAACATGATAAGTACACTAACGTTTACCTTTCCGAAGAGCAACATGATCAGTACACTAACGTTTACTTTTCCAAAGAGCAATAGGAAGGTCATCCGGATTGATAGACTGAGAGACTGGATTTGACGACAAAGGAATTGGTACAGTTGGCATAAGACATGATTCCAAAGTAGAAGTTTTCTGAGAATAGAGTTGTACTATAAGAGGTTTTGGTTGAGTTGGGACAAACTCAACAAGATTTGGTGCTAGAGTTGTAACCATGTAGATTAATAAACCATCATCCTCTCCCTGAATTGTGTAAGATATAGATGAAGAAAACGAAATATCTTCTAAAAATGTGACATCAATTGAAACAAGATACTTGTAAAAAATAGGACAATAACACCTATATCCCTTTTGAATATGAGAATACCCAAGAAAAATACATTTAAAAGAACGAACATCCCGAACAAAACAAGTACACCTAAATATTTTAGGTTCAATAGAAAATAATGTTTTGTTTAAAAAAAACATGATAAGGTATATCACCATTAAGAACAAACAATGAAATGCAATTTATCAGAAAATAAACTGTGGAGATATCTACCCAAAATATTTTGGAATAATAATGTCCTTATAGTTTCTAGAAGGTGTATTTTTCCGCTCAACAACCCCATTTTGAGATGGTGCATCAATACAAAAAGTCTGATGAAAAATACCATGTGGAATCATATAATTTTGAAAAGTGGTATACAAATATTCTTTCACATTATCACTTCTTATAGTTTGGATAGATATATGAAATTGAGTTTTAATTTTAGCACAAAAAGCAAAAAAAAATGAAAAAACAACTTAGAATGATTTTTCATTAAATACAATTATGTCATCCGAGAATAATCATCAATAAACGTAATAAAATACTGAAACCCTGTTTTGGATGTAATAAGACAAGGATTCTAAACATCTGAATAAACTAACTCAAAAGTAGTACTAGCTCGTTTATTGACTCTTGGACTTGAATTAAGACGATAATGTTTTGCAAATTAACATGAGTCACAATCTAGAGAAGGCAGACTTTGAAGCTGATGGCATAATTTTTTAACACAGAAAAAAAGGATGACTAAACCTACAATGTGATTCAAAGGAGTTGACTACTTTAGAACAAGCAATGAATCTCGGTACTTTTGTATCAAGGATATAGAGGCCCCCATACTTATGTCCTTTATTAATAATTTGTTTTGTCGTAAGATCCTGAAACAAATAATAATAAAAAAAAGAATGAGATACAATAGTTTAAGGTACGAGTAAGTTTACTGACATAAATTAAATTGAAAGATAGTTGAGGTAGACTAAAAACAAATGACAAAAGAAGTGATGGAGTAGGAATAATTGTGTTAGATCCAAGTACATACAATGTGGATCCATCTGGTAAAATAACACTAGAGTTAGATGTATGTTTTTGAAAGGTAGAAAATAAACTAAAATTACCTCTGATGTGATCTATGACACCTGAATCAAAAACCCATTTGGAAGAAGAAGACATAGGACATGCATTGGATTTATCTAATTCGACAAGTGTAGTGACAGGAGTAGGCTAATTAGGCTAAGATTTCATAAAATCTTAGTACTTAACGTACTCATCAGTAAATATTATGACAATTTTCCATATTTGGTAAAAATAATCAAACCACTCAAAATTATTTTGAATATTGAAAGAGTGGAAAAACAACAAATGTAATATAAAAGGCCTCACACCGCACCGATGTCTACCATCCAAGTAAAAGAATTTAACACTCAAACACATCCAAACTCCCAAATAACAGCAAATCAATCACCTAAACAATAATAGATTAAAACCGATAACAGTAAATTATAATGGCAGCACTGAAAATCACTGTATACAAAGGACAGAATAAAAAAAATTGATAGACAAACAATCACCACCGAAAGGCCACCCAGATAAAGATAACTATCGGAGAAGTTGGAAAAATGGGTCCGCTACACATGCCGGTGCATGGAGAACTAGGCAAAAGAAGGCAGTCATGCGTAATGCTCACACGCTAGGGTTCCAGTGATCGGATTTGGTGGAGAAATCGATCTAGAGGTGGTGTACCCACTAGTATGGGTGGTGACACATAAAAGTCACTCGGAAATGTGAACCAAAAAATCAACGAGTATGCTCTTTGGGGCAAAACCAAAATTAAATTAAAACAAATTTTCTAACGCTAGAAGTATTGAAACCAGCTCTGATACCATGTAATAAACAAAGAATTGAGAGAATTTTATGATTTTATTGATAGTAGGATGTTACATATATATACAACCTTAATCCTACCTACCCTCACCTACATTCACCTACCTACCATTAATTACACACTCTCACATTTTTTACCTACCTTCACCCATCCTTAATTACACAATCAAGTTAATATCTTACAATAATATAATCCAGCAACCCAACAATTTTCTTAGTGAGTGAATAATTAAGATACTTGGAACTTTAAGTCAAAAGGCTAGAAAAGTAACAAGAAGTACCTAGCACTAATTATGAATTGTGCATAAACAACAAACTTAAAAGTTATAGCTGTGTATAGGACAATCAACGAAAGAAACATGTCTCAACAATTTCATTCTATAGTTCTCAAACCCAGGTACATCACGCATGGGACCATTTCTTTTCGACTTCCATATGCCCTACAAGAAAATTTCTCACATTAAACAAAGCATGAAATGTCAAAAAGTGTACTGATACCATAGTACTTCAACTACATGCCAACTCACTTGTAACACATGAGCCAGGAGCATCGTGCATCTTCACACTTGTATATCTTTGCATTTGCATATCCAAGCTTGATTGTAATGTTGCGCTCCAACTCATTTTTAGAACGAACAGTCTGCAAATGGATAGGTAATTTAAACATTTGACAATTAGAATCAAATAAAATGGCATAGTCTATCTCATCTAATATACTTTAAATCAAGATAAAATCAAGAAATCATTCCAGGACTAGGTAATAGCATTGATTGAAACTTGTCCAAAATAACTAAAACTCCATAGATTTATAGAAAAATAAGAAGATAACTAGTTTCAGCATATGCTGGAATGCAGAATATCTTTATGGAAGGATTTCTTGTTACAATTATGTGGAATCTAATTTTGATCATAACAGAATCAATTCTTAAAAGCATCTATTGTCTTGTTGACATAGTACAAGTTAGAGTTCAAGCCCCAAAAGTACTATCCTTTGTTTCAAATGGATGACAATGCTATTGAAATTGAAGTGAAACATTCCTTCGTTGACCCATAAAAAGAATTTAGGAGGAAGCTCACTGGTTACCGTCTGCAAAGCCATATAATGTCTTTCTTTATACAAAAAAAGTATAGATCCTACTGCATCACTAATATAGGGAATTGAACTAGTATGGGCAACTTTCTTCATGAGCTCTTCATATCAACTTATACACTGGATTGTAGATACACAATGCCACAGAGAAGTAAAACCGCAACTTTAAGCAATACAGACTAGCAAGATTAGGAAATAAAAAACTTCACAGTGAAAGCAGCTAAATACCTGAACACCAGATATTGCTTTCACAACAGTTGACTTGCCATGCGCCACATGACCTATGGTGCATAAGTACACGTTCAATCCCATATAATCAATTCTCAATCACTAAACACCCAGGGAAGGGAACAATACTCTAGTAATTCGAGACTTACCAATATTTATAGTTACCTGGCGAGTATAACTTCAGGAGAAAGTAGTTGCATCCAATTTACTCAAGTCTTGCTCCATAAAACCTTTCCGCGACATTTTTACTAACCATAGATTCAACCAATTCAAATATACTACATAAGAAGAAAATATAATCTTCTTCCCAATCCAAAAAAAAACACAATTATTTGCCCATACTAATTCAGAATACAGTAGTTAGAACAAGATTATTCTTATTATGATTATAATTTTTTAATCAAAACGGCACCAACAAAGATTGTCATAAACAATAAAAAGACCCACATTATCAATACTGATTCAATTTTCCTGGTAAACAAACATAAAATAATAATCGGATTTCATTTAGTAGTTAGTACAGCTACTTGCTTCTAGAACAATTACCAAAATTAAACCCAAGACTAAATCAAATAATATACTCCATTTTCTACAAACTCCAACAAAAACCGTAAGCAGCAGAGAATCATAGTTTCCTATATCTCAATGCAAGGAGTAATAAACTCATAGTTGCATTTTTTATAAAATTTACAATAAAACTAAACTAGCAAGAACTACTACATGCCTAATTCGTTTCACAAGAAACTAATAGCAAATTATATGGAAATTATTTTACATACAAATGCTCAAAGTAGACTCCCGGCGACGCCGGCTGTTGAGTGCCAATGGAAGTTGATTCGGCAGTAATAAAGCGGGCCACGCGCGGTGGCGGAACGAGTGGCAAGGTAGGATACGAGAAAAGCAAGAAAAATAGAGTGAAAAAATTATATATATATATATATATATATATATATATATATATATATATATATATATATATATATATATATATAAGTTCAGTAAACCGTCCAAACAGCGGAAGAATGAATTTTTCCGATCTACCGTGATTCCAAAATTTTACTCTCAGTTACATTTTAAATATCTATTTTAGATTTTGTTTTCCACTTTAAGAAATCAACCTGCACTCTTATTTATTAAAATTATATAACTTATTTTAAAATAATAATAATAAAAAGGTATCAAAATAAATTATAATTAAAAATTTATAAAATTAATGGATAGTTTATCTTTTTTTAATATGTGTGAAGATTTCAAAATTAATTAATTAATTTTAATAAAACTTAGAAAGTATCATGCATTCAATAATATTATTTATCTAATTTAATTGGTCAGTTGGATTAATAATGTTAAAAATTTCTATTAAGCTGAACGGACTAAAATTTATATATATATATATATATATATATATATATATATATATATATATATATATATATATATATATATATATATATATATATAATTTTTATAGACGCAATTGATTCTAGTTTTCAAATAAAAAATAAAATATGCAGCTTTACGGTAATTAATTTTAATTTTTGATCATTAATATAATTATAGTAATTGATTTTATTTTATAAAAATTAATTTTACTTTTAGATAATTTATAAATTTATAATTATTATTATAATTTATAGGAATTTAATTTTTAAAATTGATTAAATCGTATCTAATTAAACTGTATTAATTTTGGTTCAAGCCTTCTAATAAACTATAATTTAGTTTGATTGTCTCTAATTATATTTTCAATTTTTCGATTCTAAATTAAATCCCTAAATTCAACGCCCTCACCCTTCAAATTCTATATCTAAAACAAATAAGCTAAGGTTTTCATTTTTCAATTACAATCTAAAAAATTAATATTTAATGCGCATCATATTTTATTTTTCTCGGAACATATTTTTCATATTCTATGGTCTATTGAGGGCTTGAATAATAATAACACAAAATTGGTATTGCTTGATTTGAAGTTATATTCGGAAAAACTCGTGATCAGATTATCCACATATTAATATTCAATTATTGACTATATGTCTAAGTTCTAAGTTGTATTTGATTCCTGCGATTTGATCAGTTCCACTGCCTTTAATATTCTCGTTGCAACTTTCTATTCAGAAAAATTAGGACTAATAATTTAAAAAAATAAAAATAAAATAAAATTGACAGATTTTACGAAGAAAAATCTTTAGGATAAAAATTACGGATAATAATAAAATAATTCACTATAAAAAAATAAAAATTATATATTTTCTAATAATTAAATAGATAATAAATATATAGATAATAATTAAATAGATAATAAAAAATAAAAAATATATATTTCTCTCTATTTTTTTCTTTATTTGGGGAGCTCTCACTTGCTATTTGTTGCACTTTATATTTGAAATGTTTTGCCTATAGATAGAGAATAAATAAAAAAAATTATAAAATCAATATGTCGGACATCGATAGAAAAATTCAAACTTTTTTGTCTCACCTACCTCATATTTTAACAAAATTTTTCAATTTTTTTTTGTTTTGTCATATTTTCAATAAATCTTCTACTTAAAAATTTAATTATGTCAATCATATTTTCACACAATTTTTTCTTTTTTGTCATTTTATATCGCTTACGTTTCTACTAAACCGCTAGATGATCGACACTAAATAAATTTTATCAACACTGATTACTTTAGTCAAGAAATTTGCTATATTGTCTTATTATGAATTTTTTGCATATTCATTGTTTCTTCCTCCATTTTCGTATGAATGGAGTGGAACTGCACTTAAATGTGTTTTTTCCTTAAATGAAAAGCAGAATTTTTTACAAGATACAAAACACTTTAACTGTCACAAAATATAAAAAATTTCTCTTGTTCATATCCGAATTTCTCCAATGTCATTTTCAACTAGATTGCTTCTTTACTAGGTTATACAGTTGCTACATATTCCATTTCTATTGTTAATGTAATCATAACTGATTACAGTTTTGAAATCCAACTTATAGATCTGCTAGCAAGTACAAATATATATTCAGCGGTGAATTTGCTTTTATCAAGATCACAAGTATAATCTAAATCAATATATCATCTGATAATAAAGTTTGATCCTTCATAATACAATGCAATATTTATAATCTCCTTAATGTATCTCATGACCTTTTTCACTCAATTCCAATGATCTTTACCAAGATTCGCTATATATTAACTAATCGCTCTCATTGCTTATACAATATCTGATACTGTACAAATCATAAAGAATATTAAACTTTCAACTGCTAATGTATACAATACTCGAGATATCTTCATTTTTTTTGCTTTTATGTTATAACTCATACTAGAAGATAACTTGAAATTAATAGAAAGTGAGGTAGAACTTTTTTTACAATCTTGAATATTGAAATGTTGCAAATTCTTTTTCAAATAATTCTTTTAAAAAAATCAAATTTTCCTATTATTTATATCTCGATAAATTTGCATCCTTAGAATTTTATTTGTCAATCTCATGTTCTTCATTTTAAACTCTTTAACCAACTATGTTTTCAATTCTACAATATGATTTTTATTAGGATCTGCTACTAACATGTCATCTATATACAACAGTAAAATAATAAAATTATTTCTACCAAACCTCTTGATATATGCACAAAAGTCTACATCAAGTTTGTTGTATCCAAGGCTCATAGTAGAAGAATCAAATCTTCTATACCAACACCTCAACGTCTATTTGAGATCATAAATAGATTTGTTCAACCTGTAAACCAAAATTTCATTTCCTTTTTCTTTAAATCTCTCTAGTTGGAGCATGTAAATTTCTTCTTCAAGATATCCATGAAGAAAAACAGTTTTCACATCTAACAACTCCAGAAGCAAATCAAATGTAGTTTACATTGTCAGGACTACTCCAATTGTTGTCAGTTGTACTGCTAGGAGAAATATCTCATTAAATTCAATATTTTTTTATCATATTCTTTCACCACAAATCTTGCACGATACCACTCTATTTGATTTTCATTATTACACTTGTTCTTATACACACACCTATTTGTTACCTAGGCTTTTTTTCTTATAGTAACGAAACAAGTTTCTAAATTTTATTTTTATAAAGAGCTTTCATTTCTTCTTAAATTGTTGTCATCTATTAAGATGCATTCGAATTATTCAGTGCTTATTGGAGAATTGATGACTCTTAATCCTTTGTAAGAAGACAATATGCAATATTACTCTCCATAATATACTTTGAGTATCAACCTGGTTATTTTATAAAGCGATTTGACTATCGAGTTTCCAATGTCTCATAAATAATTGGTTCTTGTTCCTCGTGCTCTAGTGCTGCTCTAGAAGAATTTTTTTACTCAACTTCTTTTTCAAAGTGTACTACAATAGTCTCTGAATTTTTCCCTCATCGTGTTATCATTTATTTCTTATTTGTGGTGTTTATCTTTTAAAAAATAACATATATGCTAACTACAAAATTGTGGGCAATGAGATCCCACATGCAATACTCCTTTATTCCATCAACGTACCTCAAGAATAAACATTTTCTAGATTTTGGACCTTGCTTTGTAATTTTTTAGGTATTGTATATCACGTGCACAATATTTTCAAATATATGGAGGTTTGAATAATTAGTCTTCTTTCTAGTCCACATTTCTATCGATGTCTTCAACTCAATTATTATTGATGGGGTCTGATTTATCACATAATAGATAATATTTACTGCTTCTACCCAGAAAGATTTTTTCAAGTATGTAGCTCCCAACATTACTCTTGTTTTTTCTAACAAGGTTTTGTTCTTCCACTTCGTCACTCTATTTTATTAAGGAGTGTATATTGTAGTGAACTGTCTTTTTATGCCTTATTTATTACAGAATTTGGCAAACTCATGGTTAGTGCATTCTCCTACATTATTTGACCTTAGACATTTGATCTTTTTTCTAGAATCAAACTCTACTCTCGCTTTGAATGCTTTGAAGACTGAAAACATTCATTGCTCAAACATATGGCTAAGTTTCTAATACCACACCATTATAAAACTTTCACTTGAACTATTTGAAGTAATCTATGCTTCTCTTTCTAGCAAAATCTCTCCCTTAACATGTATTAGTTATAGTCATATTTTTTCCCTTCATTAGAATAAGTGCACATCGAATCACCTTCACGATTCATTTTTCAACTTCAATTTTACAGCTAAGATCATCAGTTGACCTAATGCATCAAATTCTTTTTTAGAAACTCCATATATATCATTTGTGGAATAATGCATATTGTGTCATCATGAAACTTCAATTTATGATTCCAATACCGACAATCTTTAAAGTATGATCATTGCAACTATATATAGATCCCTTAGAGACAGGTTTATATTAATGGAATCATTCTCTTCGAAAAGTCATGTGAAATGTGGCTCCCGAGTCAATGAATCACATATCAACAAATGTCATTCTCTCTTCACTAGTTATCGCTACTTCACAATATAAAGTATCACTCTCATTGGATGTGCTTGCAATATTTCCTTGAGAGTTTGAATTTTTCTTATTTAAACTCTAACAATCCTTTATCAAATGACCATTTTTGCCATATATGTAGCATTTTCAGTTCTTCTTACTTTTCGACTTTAATCTATCTTGATCTTGACTCCCACTTAAGTCACATTCCGTTGATCTCTCTTATCACCATTAGGGCCTCCATTTGTTGCAAACTTGTCAACCTGTCTTTTTTATTTTTGCAGCGATTTTCTTCTTTAAGAATAGCAGTTGCAACAGTATTAAAGTTCAGATGATTTGTAAAGACATTGTTTGTTAGATTAATAATGAGTTGATCATACGAATCAGGTAGACTTTGAAACAATAGTTCAACACGTTCATTTGACTATATTTTATAATCCAGTGATATGAGCTAACAAAATAGAACATTCAAAATATTGATGTACTCTGTCATTGAAATAGATTTTGACATCCGTAGAGTGTACAATTTTCTCTTAAATTTTTTTTTTGTGAAATAATTTGACCTCGTACAACTTCGTAAGAAGATCTCAAATCTCACTTACAGTTTTCTTCTCCTATGTGCTTGACAACACTTCATCTTCTAATACAAGATGAAAATTTGTAATATCATTTACATTCATCTTGTTCCCGCTTATTATTATATGTGAATTTTGTTGGCTTTTCACTAATAACCATCAAACAATTATATTTTTTCGAGATAACATTTATCTTTAATTTACACAATGAAAAATTATTCCTATTGAATTTTGTCATCTCAAATTTTGTCGTCCCTACTTTTATAACAACTTTCAAGGATAAATAATAATTTATTTTATTTTATAATGTGTAAGGTCCACTTATTAGTAGCAAACACATAACATACAATAAATTAATATCATTTATTGAGAAAAATTATGATCGAATAAATTAGGGTTGTAGCTAATAATTTGAAAAAAAATAAAGATTAAATGGAACTAACCCTTAAATAAATGAATTAGGATAAAAAGTACAGACAATGATAAAAGAATTCACTATAAAATAAATAAGAGATTATATATTCTCTCTAATAATTAAGAAAAGAACAAATACACTATTTTATAAAAATTTTAAAAATAACAAATAATAAATATTTTTATATTTTTCTTCTTTTTTTTTTTCTCTCAAGGAGCTTTTATTTGCTCTTGTTGTGCTTTACATTTGAAATGCTTTGCCAATTTACTGGGCGGAGAATCAATGAAAAAACAAAAATTATAAAGTCAATATATTCAGCACACATAGAAAAGTTTGAAAAGTGGTGCCTCACCTGCCTCACATTTTGACAAAACTTTTCAAAAACTTATTTTTTAAGTCATATTTTCAAAACTTCCATAAACCAACTCATAAATAGGCGTTTCATCCTGATATTGCCAAAGTGGCATCTCACTTTCTCGTAGAAAAATAAGGCTTTTGTTTTCTATAAAAAAAAAAAAAATTAAGGCTTCTTCAAGATTCCGTTAACATCACCAACAGTCGGCGAGGCTGAGGCTGAGGCGGAGTCTTCAAAAGCAAGAGTAGAATTTCCCCTCTCATTAAGACAACCGATGGTAAGAGGAATTGAATCTTAATTAATTTGATTAATTTTCATAAAGTCCCATATCCAATTTCTGAAAATAACAATACTAACTTGTATCTAATTAATATATATATATTTTAGATTTTTCTTGGTTTCATTACTAGGGTCATCGTGAAATTCAAAATGTCCGAATAAAATTTTCACCTTTCTAAGAATTTATTTAAAGGTTTAATTACAACTAAGTTGATGGATCTAAACTTTAATTGTTGACTAAGCGTTGTGATGCTAATTTCAGGCACAACCTCGGTAACAGATTAGCCATTACCATCTTGCAATGGAATAGTGGGAGAACTTTCCCCATGCATTTCATACTTGTCCAAAATAGAGGCAAGCCCCAACTGAGCCATGCTGTGCAGGAGTGAGGTTTCTATCAAATTATGCTGCTGATCGGCAGATCTAGTGAGTTTTTGTCAGTGCCTTGAGTTTTCTGCTCCAAATACTTGTTTTGATTGAATCTATATAAACTAAGTTAACGAGAAAATGTCAGGTAAGAAAAAAAAAAAAAAAAAAAAAAAAAAAAAAAAAAAAAGAGTTTTAGTTTAGAACCAAATGGAATATGACCAACTTCTACAGTGTTTATTGAGCTCATAAATATTTATTTTAGAACACATTGAATTGCAAGCAAAAAAAATTGAAAAAGATAGTTTAGAACCAAATGTAATATTTATTTTACTACACGAGTAACTGTACAATAGAAGTCTCTTTTCAGATGAAGATTAAAAACTTCTAGCTGTATAGAAATTGCTTAACACCATTTCATAATGGGATATAATGTGAAAGGACATAAATTCCAAACAAAATAAATGCAAAAGTTAATGTTATCGACCATCGGAACAGCCACTAACATAATTATCAACTACAATGAGTTGAGTTTCAAATATTCATACCATGCATGCATTTTATGAAGTATTCCAACTCAGTGAAGCAAATTGTTCCTTGAACTAAAGGTGAGGGCTGTTGATAGACAAAGAAAGTAAAGTGATGGTGATCAGGGTCGTGCCTAGGCTTTGCCATCTCAACCACTCTCATACACCCTTCTCTATCATAACACGAAAGTATGTTCACACCAGCCACAGTCAATCCTCGGTCCCAGGCAGAATTTAAAACCTGTAGGAAGAAACAGGGATCCATTAGCATCTACTTTCACATGGTAAAAGTAGTCTGCCTAATATCAACATTTAACATTAAGAAATTCCAGGCTTCAACTTAATTGACAAGTTGCTTGCATTATCCAAGAAACCATATAGCAATTAGGAAGTGTAGAGGGATATAAAAGGGCAATCATAGCAATTAGGGACTATAGAGGGACATAAAAGGGCAATCACCTGCCAACTCAAGCCCTCAGGATCAGCAAGTGCTCCATCACTTTCATGATCAGAAACTTGCAACCCAGAGCACACAAACTTCATTGTGACAGAGTGCTTCTTCAAAACCTCGAAAACTGGGGAGTACCCATCATGGTTTGTGGGGTTATAGTATCCCGCAGTTAGCTCTGCTGCATGGCTAGCAGCCTTATACCACCAATAAACTGCTGGAACCTGCACATTATGATCTTTTGTTTAATATAGAGATCTTCTTTTCACAAGATAACAGCGGAAGCACCACTTCAGGCAAACCATTTACTTGATTATAGATCTATTTGCATCAAAACAACAATATGATTTAAGTTATCTACAATTTGTCGGTGATCATTTAAAAGAATGTAAAATTAAATGCAACTAACATTTGAAAACATATTTCTTTTGCCCATTGCTGGTCAGAGTGCTCTAATGAAGTATCAAAGCTAGGAGCATATCTCAGAAATTGAAAGAATTCTGCAGATAAAAAGCTTCGTGGGATTCCAAATGTGGTAGTATTAACCAAGGGCTGTAATGGTAGTTAATTCTACTGCATCTCCAGTGCTCATAGTTGGCCCAAGGCAACACTTCTTACAAGCAACTATGACAAAATACAAATTTTTGCAATGGCAGCTGCTTGGGAGGATATTGAGACTCTCAAGAATGCAAGTTGAAGGCAACCCCTGAGAGTTTCTGATTCACGGTATCAATCTTCATTTTGTTGTCTGGAATGTTGATAACCTTTGATTGTTTGGGCATCAGGGAAATTTCAGCTGCAGCACATGCAAACTCATCATGCATGTACATGTTTGTGTACATTTATGTTTGAGAGAGAAAATGAGGGAAACAATTAAGGAAAATATAGAAGCAGTAAACTATGGCTATTTTCTTGAAAATCTCTTCGAAGGAAAGATATCTGAAAACAGATGGTATTTTGTCATTAACATAATTCTTCTGTTGAATGACCAAAAAACCTGCAGTGTTTTTTCTTTCCACGTTGTTACTTAGAATATTCGCATCAATCTTGCTTCTGGAAAATCCTATGAAGAGGGTATATAGGTAGTGATGAAGAGTATTGCTTCCAGTAAATTGTATTTATTTCTTTTATTGCTCTTAGGGTGTGTTTCATTTGAGATTGAAACTTGAAGATTAAAAATCGCATTAAATAAAGTTAAGGGTGTAATCATTAAAAGTAAAACCATTAATTAACCATGTTTAGTATAATTTCAAAATGAAGGTTATGTTTAAAAGATTAACAAAAATTTTTGTGAAAACAAAATAAATAGATGACTAGTATTCGTGAAACATATGACCTTCAAAACATCTAAAGTGAAGGCTGGATAAAAAATACATACACTAAAAATTTAAGTAAACTCCTTTAATACATAAGGTCCAAAAGTAAATTATCAAAATTTAAGAAAACCCAAAATTGGCAGTAAACTTTAGCAAAAGATACACCCAACCACTTGTATTTGTCACTTTCGTCATTTTGCCCCATTGACTGGTTTTTGGTCCAAGATACCTCTTATATTTCCTTTTTGGTCCACTTTACCTCTTAAAAATTCAAATTTTCATCATAATATGCCCTTGTCAGGTGAAAAATATCAAAAAATAGTGCGTGTATTTCACGTGCTGATGTGTTTTTCCGATATGTCATGTCACCATATAGTGGCCCAGTATATCATGTTTTTGAAATATTAAGTAGCAACCTGGTCCAAAAACAAAGTTTAAGGGGCAAGTTGGACAAAAAATTGATTAAATGGGCAAAATGACGAAAATTGTGGCTGGATATGTCTTATGCCTAAACTTTATTCTTTCAGAAATCCAGTATATTGTTCAATTTTTATAACTTCACAATTCCAAAGAGCCGCTAGTCATTAGTCATTACCATGATATATAATAAAACAAAATTATGTTGAATTGGATCTTTCATAAGACCTTTACACTGATTTATTTTAATAATCTCATAATCCCATAAAGGAGAAAAAGAAAAAAATACTTTCATACTTTAGTCTCTGATATGTAGGGTAGTAATTTTCTTAACTGTTTTCATGCATGCATGCGCACACACACACATAAAAAGAAAGCTATAAATTATATTTTACAAATTAAACTGTGATTACTTTTAGGAGCCCTTCAATTTGTAGATTTCACTAAATTATTCTTATGATTGACTTTGAAAACATTTTACAAATGGAAGAAATATCTGAAAATTATGTAATGCAAAGACTTTGCCAATACATCTAGATAGTACAATCTCTAAAAGTTAAAAATGAAAAATTGCAAACCAGCACTAGCACCATGACCGCCATGGTCGACAGCTAAACGACATTACATTAACACCACTACTAGAAAATTAATGAATGCAGCATGTCATAATCCAGTTTCTACAGTCTGAAATAAATTAAACTACATATCATACTTACCTTTACGATTATCTTCATATCCTCAAAGGCAAGGCTTGCAAGATACAAAACATTATCGGCATGATCTATTAATGTCTGAGCATACCACTGGAGGAAAAAGCGCCCAAAGTAACTATCATAATCACCTCTTTCACAGAAGAACCCAGTCTCATGAGGCCTAGAATTATAGTGACCAGCATTATCAGGCCCCCTAGCCCAAAAAGAATGCCCACGCAATTTAGCTGCTCTGCGTAGACTTTGTTGTAAATATTTATCATAGCACTGTACAAAAGCAATCATGTTAGAGCATGAACAACAAAATAAAACTGAGAGTAATATGAATCTATCAAAGAATGATTATAACCAGAATAAGGCCAAACGCTACATTTGCCTATGTATTATACCCAAATACTAAATATTGGCCCTTAATGATTTTTTTCCCTTTTTGATAAAATCAAACCATTTAAACCTTTTTATGGTCCAATTAGTACCTTAAGTCACTGTTTTAGGTATCACAATAATGATAGTACCAAACAGAGTGAGGCAAAACCAATACCAAATCCACAACCAAAAACAAAACCAATAGCAATACCAAAACCAAAGCCAATGCCAATGCCAAAACCAAAACCAAAACCACTACCACTGCCAAAACCAATACCAATGCCAATGCAAAAACCACTACCACTGCCACTACCAAAACCAATACCAATACTAAAACTGATACCAGAACCAGAACCAAAACCACAACGAATACCAATACTAATTCCAATACCAACACCAATACCAAAACCAATAGCAGAGCCAAAACCAATACCAAAACCAATAGCAGAACCAAAACCAATACCAAAACCAAAACCAAAAACCAGAACCAATACCAATAACCAAAACCTATACCAATACCAATATTTTCCATGAGAAAATAAATTATTTTGAGAATAAAATAAAGATGAGTACACCATGTCCGATAAAAGATCCTACAAAACTCAATAAAAAAACTAAACAATAAGCTATATAATTAACGCCCCTCAATCAAGCTTGATAATAGAAAGAACACCTTTAAAAGCTCCAAAGCATGATGACATATAAGCCAAATCCAGCACCATCCACAACAAATTAAAAGGCAAACTCTAATTTTTTAAAATGTGTATTTTCCTATCCAGTGGTTGCATAATCAAACAAACATTACAAATCCTAACATTTTTTGCAGCTTCCTACTAACAAATCCTCTCTTCATTAAAACCAACAAAAGGCAATTAAGATTCTGGACACGCTCAGAGCTCCTCAAAGGTGCTAAAGGCAATCCTAAATTGTCCAAATCAAGTCAAAATGTTTTAAAAAGAAGGTACAGGGCCTAATTAGGCCTTCTTTTCTGCAAGAGATTATTAGCATTCACCTATTTGAGAATGATGACAAAAATAAAAGACCTTGAATTTATCACTTTAATTTTTCAAATTTTATTGGCTTAGTAAAATGAGCTGTGTTCCAGGAAGATAAATGAAATGGGTTGAAGGGTTAGGAAGAGAAGTTTCTCCCAGAGCACAGATCAAATCTATCTACCTTCATAGGAAGCAAAAGAACAGGAACCAATGGCAAAGGCAATGAAGACAATGTTCGCCTTTTTGGGTCAATAAAATTACTGTAGAAATGAAAATTACAAGAGAAGATACCGTTGCCATTAGAGAGCTGATAATCAGCAACAGATTTCCAACAAAAATCAGAAAATTACACATTACATCATCCCATGACAAAAATCATAAGAGGCATTTCCACTTTCTAACAATCAATGAAATGGGTTTTGGATCTATCACTACAAGCAAAACATATGATAATTAAAATCCAATGAAATCAGATTAAACAAAATATGACAACTAAAACAAACAACCAATAATTGCTTCGAACTCCAAATACATTACAAAGTAGCACTGCTAATATAGGAATATTATGATGCACACTTTTCCCATCTAATATTTTGTGGTCATCTACAGCCAAAACCCACAATAGACAATAGCAAATCCATCAGAATGAACCTAAAATAAGTACAAGGGAAGGAAATGATATGCACGGTTCAACTTAAAAAGATACCTGAAACTCACCGATACCAGGATATCTCCATCCCATCCTTTCAGAAAATGATGGGTACTTCAATTCTCCGGCTGCCCCAAGCCCAATTTCTATGGCAGAAATAATATCCTCTGCAAACAGGTCATCAAATTCCATACGGAAGCTTCTCATGAAGTCAAAATAAACCTGCAAGTATTTCAGAATTGTAATAATGACCAACAGAAAAGCAATAAATGAAGGTGTGTCAACTTTTCCGGAAGGGCTAATCAAGCATACAGCCAACTAGAAACTGACATGCTGTGCAGAGGACTAAAAGGCCATATAAAGCAAAAACCTTCACGCTGCTTTGCTCTCCTCATGTACCCCTCATGTTTAACATGACTGAACAGGACCTGATCTATTTTACTTGGAAATATGGACAAGTACACATGGGAATCTATAAGGTGTTAGACTCGTGTATTGTCTGAAATTTTTATGGACAGGTCCAATGATTCTATGCATCAAAGTGCCTTGCCAGTGTCCAAGTATCCTTATTTGATATTGGTATTTCAGTGTATACTGAAGATTAACTATGGATTAAGTTGCCTAAACATAAAGACGGATTCCAATTTCTATCTGAGGCTTGGATTTCTTAGTGCACATGCAGAATAATTGAAGCCAACTCCTAGCTACATCAAACAATAATACTAAAGCAACAGCAAGTGAGATTTTAGAGAGATAGAGAGAAAAGTGGAATTTGAGAGAGAGAGAGAGAGACAGAGAGATAGAGACAGAGACTCCCAAAACATATATAAATGTAACAAAAGATGCATAAAAGATGAAATAACAACTAATTATAAATGATATTTTGATACCTCAACAGCAGTTCTCCCTTTTAGAACTCGCTCTTTGTCAATACCCCATGATAGGCATTCAGTATTTCTTCTTCCTTCACGATCAGTGAAGAAAATATCCGAGTTCTCTTTTCCAATCTCTAAAATCCAATGAGGGAGTGAGATCAAGACTTCACCAGAGTCACTTCCCCCATACTCATGAAACGCCATTACAACCTTCAAAATTTTAAAGAGAGGTTTACTAAGCAATCCTACAATTATAAAGTGTTTCTCATATTATAATAAAAACATGAGAAACTTCCAAAAATATAGATGAGGTAATTCCTTAGTTCTCAATTACAAGAAACAAACATCAACTCCAGCTGGAATTTTCAAATGCTTGTTCAAGATAGCCCACATGCTTGGTACATAATTAACAAATGACCTGAAATTTTCTCTAGATATTTTCTTCCCTTTGATAAGTAGGGAAAGTTTCAAAGTATAGTCTGATGCAGATAGATATCACAATTATTCAAAAAATTGGATAGCATATGAAATGCATAACAAACAATTTAAAACTCAAAAAAGCATAGATAGAAATGTTCACGTTAGGAAAGCCTTTGTGCATGCACACTTTTGCGTGAGAGAATTAGAGAAAAGGATTAAGAAGTATAAAGCTCACATCAGAATCTATCCATTTGGACATATTAGAAAAACAATAATGTCAAGAAAATGAAGCCTAAAGCTGCAAATAAGCCAGCCGACTTAGAGCATGAATTGGTAAGAACTTTCCAATTTTGTACATTAAACTTGACATGTTGAGCTTAAGCCTGATTTCCAAACTCGTTAAATAAACAAACACAAGTTCAAGCTTATAATTATGAACTCATTTAATATTGTGAACTAGCTCTTTTGTAGGCTCAAAAGCTAGCTTGTTTACAAGCTCCTGAGCTGGCTCATAAGTTGGCTCACTTATATGCTCGAGATTAGCTTGTTTATAAGCTTAATATGTAGCTCATTTAGTGTTCATTAATTGCCTCATTTATAAGCTCATCAGTTAACTCATTCATAAGCTGGCCAGTAAGTTCATCTAAAGGATGAAATAGTTAGGGTTAACTTTACTAACCATGTTCCATCCCTACTATATGTAATAATTCATTAAAAATATAGTTATCTTTTTTTTCCTTTTTATGTGCAAAAATATCCCTAGTGTCCATAATCTTTTAAATTAATTATAAATATATTTTTATATGGCTATCACTGGTGTAAGAGAAAACAATTTGATATAATTGTATTATTTGAGGTTTTAACAAAACTAATTTAATTTGATGAATATTAATATGTTGTTGGTGAGAATTCTATAGAAGTAATAAACATGACCATTAACAGCTAAAGAGATTCAAAAGATAGATTAAAAGAATAGCTAAATTTTTAAAGTTTGATTTATTTTTCAAAATTGAATATAATAAAAGGTTGTGCCATAAACTACAAGAGAAAATGCAAGTATTTAGTAAATTCAATATCAAGAAATGTTTAATGGTAAGCTTGTGATATAATGTCATTAACTTGTTTACAAATTAAATGGTAAGTGTAAATATGCCTTTCTCCTCCCGAGCATAAATGAATCAATAAAAATACAAATGAATTAAGCTCAATAAGATAGATAGATAATTTCATTTTAAGCTCATTTAAAGAAATGTTTGTATATTTATGTACTCAAATCTCATTAAGTTTAACAAAAGAAAGTTCAAATTCATAGATTTCATTTTTAATATTAAAAAGGGGTTAGAATGCAATTTCATATTAAAGGATGGTGCTTTATCTCTAAAATATGTTTCCATGAATAAAAATGGAGTTTTAAAATTAAAGATGTTGCCTTTTAAACATAGGACTACGATCATGGAAGGAAAAGTAGACAAGATAGCAATCCCACATTGGTTAAAAAGAGGGAAGGAAATTGTTGAGAAATAATGAAACAGCAAAGAAGAAGAATAAAAGAAATCAAAAAACTCAGAGATTTAACGAAATTCGGCAATATGTCTATAAACTTGAGAGCATAGCGGCTAGATTTTTCTTATTAGATGTGTCAAACTTAGGATTACAATCCACTCCTCGCTACACTTCGTCATTACGCTCCGCTCCAGCATCTGTCTACTAACTATGTATATGAGTCATACACAACAATTTTCACCTTGACAAATATCATCAAGCACCTTAGGATATAGTCCTGAAGTTTCTCAAATACTAAATGGGTTGGGGTTACACATGCTTATCTAGCATCTATCAACATTTAACAAGTTCAAGCAAAAGTCCAAGCAGTGCTTGAACTTATCAGTAGTAATTGTCTTGGGCAACATATCAGCTACATTCTTAGACGAATGAATCTTGAGTAACAATATCTGATCAGATGCAATCAACTCCCTAATCTTGTGAAATCTCACATCAATATGCTTAGTCCTAGCATGGTACACCTAGTTCTTTGCCAAATAAATGACATTGTGAGTATCACAATGCAACTGAACTCCACCTTGCTCAATAGCCAGTTCTTTTATCAGCCCTATAAGCCATAAAGCTTCTTTAGCAACTTCAGTTACTGCCATATATTCAACTTCAGTTTTAGATAATATCACTATAGACTAAACTGTTGATTTCCAACAAATAGACCCTCCTGCAAGAGTAAACACATATCCTGTGTAGACCTTCTCTCATCCATATCACCAGTATAGTCTGAATCCACATACCTCACAACTGAAGCATCACCCTGTTGACTACCAAACATAATGTCATAACCTGTTGTGCCCTTCAGATACCTAAAAATCCATTTGAATGCTTCTCAATGTCGTCTACCTGGTTTCGACATAAACTTATTGACTTAGCTAACTGCATGAGTCAAATCATGTTTGGTACAAACCATTGCGTACATTAAATAGCCAACTGCACTTGCATATGGAATTTTAATCATATCTTCAATTTCCTTATCTGACTCTAGACACTAATCTACTGAAAGCTTGAAATAATTTGCCAATGGAGTACTCATTGGCTTAGCACTACTCATACCAAATTTGTCTAACACCTTCTCAATATAACTCTGTTAAAATAACCACAGTTTTCTAGAGCTCGTCCTTGTGAATCTCCATCCCAAGAATTTTCTTTGCAGCACCTAAATATTTCATGTCAAATTCTTGCCCTAACAAAGCTTTCAACTCATTGACATCATGCAAACTCTTAGTAGCAATTAGCATATCAACATACAATAACAGAAAAATAAAAGAACCATCATCAAGGTTTTTAACATAAATACAACAATCATACTCACATCGCCTATAGTCAATCTATAACATATAAGAGTCAAACCGCTTATACTACTGTCTTCGAGACTGCGTCAATCCATACAATAATCTTCTTAATTTACAAATTAGATGTTCCTGTCCAGATTCAATGAACCCTTCTGGCTGCTCCATGTAAATATGCTCCTTAAGATCACCATGAAGAAATGCAATTTTCACATCCATCTGCTCTAAGTACATATCCCAACTGGCTACCAATGTTAACACTACCCTAATGGAAGTATGTCTAACCACAAGAGAAAAAATTTCATCATAATCAATCCCCTTCTGCTGTAAATACCATTTTTCTACTAACCAAGCCTTGAACTTTTCCCCTTCTTTTTTTGATATTGTTGGTTTCCTCTTGTACACCTATTTGCACCCTATAGCCTCTTTTCCTTTAGGAAGTTGAGCAAGCTCCCAAGTTTGATTCTTATGCAAAGACTCAATCTCCTCCGCCATAAAACTCATTCATCTATCTTTCTCCTGACTAATCATAGCCTCCTGAAAGGTAGCTGGATCCCCACTACTCATGAGAATAGCAAAAAAAACTAAGACTTCAAACCCAAACTTGTTTAGAGGCTTAATGGTGCGACTCACTTTGTCTCTGGCTACACTGTAACGTTGCTTTTCACCTAGATTTGGATTTTTAGGCCTTGAATTATAACTTTCAGCCATTTCATTGTCTTGAACTTGTTATTCTAAGTGCATCTGCATCACCTTTGAACTAGAGTTGTTATCCTCTATTGTTGGTACATTCTCGTCAATATTATGTTGCAACATAAATTTGCTCATCAAATACTACATCCCTATTGATCATCATCTTCTTTATCACCGAATCCCAAAACTTATATCCTTTTACACCTTTCACATAGCCTATGAAGATACATTTCTTTGACTTTGGATCAAGTTTAGATCTTTCATCACTAAATATATGCACATAAGAAGGACAACCAAAGATTTTCAATTTTTCAAAATCAACTGGATTACATGTCCATACCTCTTCTGCAACTTTTCCTCCCAATGATGCCCGTGGTAATTTATTGATGAGGTAAATGGCCACACTCACATCTTTTGCCCAGAAACACTTAGGAAACCCTACATTCAACCTCAAGTATCTTGCCCTTTTAGTAATGGATCTATTCATCTTCTTTTCAACATCATTTTGTTGTGATGTTTTATGAACTGAAAAGTGCCTCTGAATACCATGCTCTTCACAAAATTTTTGAAATCGTGAATTTGTATACTTTGTACCATTGTCAAATCTCAAGTATTTGATCTTTCTACCCGTCTGATTTTCTGCATCTACTTTTCACTACTTGAACTTAGCAAAGACTTCAGATTTTTATTTCAAGAAATACACCTAAACTTTTCTAGAAAAATCATCAGTAAAAGTAACAAAATATTACGATCTACCAAATGACAATTATCTGGTTGGCCCCCATGCATCAGAATGCATATAATCAAGAATTCCCTCAGATTTGTATTTGTCGGTCATGAATATAACTATAGACTGTTTCCTAAGAACACAAACTTTGCATAAACCTAACTTGCAGCTTTTAACACCTTTTAACGGATTTCTTTTATGTAATTTAGTCATCCCACGTTCACTAAAATGACGTAAACGCATGTGTCACAGTTTTGAACTATCATCATTTGACTTAACAGATACAACTCTACCTACAACTATATTCCCTAATAGTTTATAGATGTTTCCTACAGTTTTCATCCCTTTCATCACAGTCAATGCACCCTTACTCTAATGCAACTATCACCATATTTTATGAGTAAAACCATTAGACTATAAGGTGCCTAAAGGAATCAGATTCTTTTTCAATTCTGGTATATGTCTAATGTTACATAAGTTTCTAACAATACCATCATACATCTGAATTTTGATTGCACACAACCAAAATTTCCTGATTTGTATGATTTAAACCACTCCCCGTTAGGTGTCATGTGATAGGAGTACCTTGAATCAAGAATTCATGCATCCGTAAACTGACTTGATGAAACATAAAGCATATCTCCATCACTACAATCTGAATCTTTATTTTGTACCACATTTGCAGACTTTGACAAGCCATCATTCCTCTTGTTATCATTCTACGCCTTCCTGTTTAGACAGTCTCTTTTAATATGTCCATACTCCTCGCACTTATAGCACTAAACTGATTTTCTGCCTTTGGATTTCGATATGGACTTTTTTTTGCATAAACTTCTTTACTCTATTTCCTACCACATTGCTGATTTCCCTTCACATACAAACCTTCATTTTGAGAGCTATCACCTGCAATTTGTTTCCTTTGGCTTTGCGCCAACAATGCTGCAATAATCTCTTCCAAATTAATTGTTTCTTTCCCATATGTAAGGGTTGTTACTATATGTTCATAGGAAGATGGCAAAGAACACAACAGTATCATTGCTTTATCTTCATCCTCAATCTTTACATCAACCCTCACCAAATCCATGACTATCTAATTGAAGATATTGACGTGTCGTGCCAAATCCAAACCATCTTACATCTTCAGCCCGTATAGCCTTTACTTCAAATACAATTTGTTCATGAGATATTTGGATATATACTGACTCTCCAATTTCTTCCAAACCTCTCCTGGAGACTTCAATCCATGACTTGGCACATAATCTCGTTTGCCAAATATAACTATATGGTTCTTGTTGCCTGTACGCAATTCTTTCCAATCAATCTCATTCATTCCTTATAGTTTATTCTCGCACAACACCTTCAAGATTCCTTGTTGCGCCAACAAATCTCTTACTCGTGTTTGGCACAATCCGAAATTACCAATTCCATCGAACTTTCCTACCTCGAATTGTTCACTAGAGCTTAAAACCATCTCAACAACACTGCTTTGATACAAATTGTTGAGAAATAACAAAACAAGAAAAAGAATAAAAGAAATTGAAAAACACAGAGATTTAACGAGATTTTGTAATGTGTCTACATCTTCGGGAGCAGAGCGGCTAGATTTTTCTTATTAAATGTGTCAAACTTAAGATTACAATATAGCAAGAAAAAGAATAAAAGAAATCGAAGAACACGGAGATTTAACGAGGTTTGGTAATGTGCTTACATATTCAGGAGCAGAGCGGTTAAGTTTTTCTTATTAGATGTGTCAAACTATATATATATATATATATATACAAGTTGTATGATAATAATTTACAAAATTACCCCTATACCGTACAGCAGGGGCAATGCCCCCAACCCACTTAAACTGTAACCAAGCAAATTCAATGTGCCCACAAGGATAGATGTTGTAGCTCCATTCCAACATTTATCCACCAACTATGTATATGAGCCATACACAATAAAAATCCACTCATCTTAAAGAAAAGGAAGGCAACTACTCCTTCATAAAAAAAACTATTGGAAAATGGAAAATGGAGAATGGAGAATGGGAAAAGATGAAAAAGAGATGATAAAAAATAAAAAAATAAATAATAAATAAAAAAAAAGGCACTAAGCAATCCAAACAGATGGAAAGGAGAAAAAATGTAAGCATATGAGTGTAGTAGAGCTAGCAACCAAAATGGCATAGGCCATTTTGGAGCATAGCTACCTACACTTAAAGCCCATCTGCCAAGCCTAATGGATCATCATTGTAGCACTCTTAATTATCTAAAGGACCAAAACCATGGAGTTCTAGTTTCCCAATTCTGACAAAGACCAAATTATGAGGCATCACTATTTTTATAGGCTTCAAGAGTTCATTGTTCAACAATATTTTGCTTATTTGGCTTAATATGAAAAATTAATCCAAATTCATAATTTAAATAACTGCAGCTTTAGTCTTAACGAGCCAAGCTTACTGTTGTAAATGATGGTAAATGAGCCAAAGATGTGTCGTTGAACTTTTGCTAAAATATAGATGAGCCAAGCATAAGCTCAAATCAAGCTTGAGCCTGGTGAAAATCTTGATAAGCCAAGCTTGAGCTCAGATCAGCTTGTTCACATTCTTAATATTAAGGCCATTCCCACTAATAGAAACTTGTTTAGAGAACTATGAAAAACAAAAAATCTCTTCAATATTTGAGTTTTCACAAATATGATTTCTTGAGAAAGAGTCAACTCTCATAATTTAATTTCTCATCAAAGTGATCTTCTTTAAAAAAAATTAAATTTTTCAGTATTTAAGCTCAATACAAGTTTAAATGAAAAATACTTAGTCTAAAATGGTCAAAACCCCCAATGAAAGATAGTAAGATATAGGTATAACTGCAACATTTTATAGGCATTTATTGCATCATCAGTTGATTACTCTCCTATATAAAAAAGCAGATTTACTGTGCAGGCCTTTTTGTTGATGAAAGAAAACAAAGTAGATAAACTGCAGAAAATAAAACGGCTGCAAATAATAACTTTTTACTCTTTCATTTTGGGCACATTGAATTTGTCAAATAGAGTATAAAACATCACCTGCAATTTCAACTTGAATTCCCGGATGATATTAAAGACTTCCCTATAGCCAGACCATACATATTTCTGAGGGCTCCATGCTTCAACAATGCCCCACCAACATTCTACAACAACACCATCAACATCTAAAGACTTCAAATGGCTTAGCTCTTGTTGAAGACCTTGTGGATCAACCAACTGGCAGAAATTGTTAACAAAACCAGTCTGCCATAATAGTTCAAGAATTTTAGCCCTTAGGAAAAATAGCATTAGACACTTAGAAACTTAAGGTGGAAAAATAGTATTAGACACTCGGAAATTTAATAGGGAAAATAGACTCAACAGATGCTATTAAATTGAAAGCAAGGAAGAAATACATCCACAAACAATGACACAGAAGCAATGCAGGCCAGTACATAAGCCCCATAAGAACTCCATTTAAAGCAGCAAGAGGCAGAAAGCAAAGACTTACAGCAAGCATTACATAGACTGGGACATAGGAAGACCCCACAATATTGCCCTCATTCTCACCAGCACGAGCATCCTTTAAAAACTGCATCAAAGCCACCAAACAGACATGAATTTACAGCTTTAAGCACATATCTAGTTCATAGAAATTTTTTAGCAGTTGAAAGGGATTAAAAAAAAAAAGCTCATCAGGAAGTCAAACAATAACCACCCCCTATGGATGGACTATATTTCCAAGATTAATGATGGCTCCTGTGGTAGTCACCTTGAGTTAAACATATGAAGTATCTCTTTCTTTCTTTACAAGCATTTTGATGCCATATTCAAGAAATTAACCCAGCACTTTACAGAGTGACTACATGACCAAGGTTCCTGTGCATCAATCAGGCATTCAAATAGTTCTAGTTGCCTTGTTCATAGGAAGACAAGGAACATGAAGAAAAAAAGGGGAAAAAAAAAGATTTCCAAAACCTTTAATATACCAATGGACCACACAATGAAGTCAAATAAGAAGAAAAAATAAATAAAATAAGGTCACCAGTGCAAATATCCAGTTGGATATATATATATATATATATATATATATATGATGCACTTAAAGGTAAGGGGTTACAGTTATTGTTTTATATCTATCACTTTAATTGGTCTTTGTTTGTTATGGCTAATTTCTATAGTTTTACATCTGCAGTCCAAATCCTTCTAGGATTAGGAGTTCAAGCACTTATCTGTTAGAAGTACATTGAATTTTTTGCTTATGCTTATAATAACTTTTTTCCATACAAGAGTGTCGATAAACAAAATTCAAAAGAATTTTCAACCAATTATGTTTCCTTTATATTGTATTGCAGTTAATTGCTAACATTTAGTTTGGATTGGAAAGAGTAAAGCACTATCTTTTGTTTGGAAGCTTAATGAGATTAGAAAAGAAGTAATAAAGAGGAAAAAATTATTCATCAAATCAGAGTTTTTTTCTTTTAAAAAAAAATAGGATTATCGTATCCTTTGTACTAAATCCATTTCTATCCTTTAAACACCAAACATGAATAATTGATTAACCACTAATTTCATTTACTTTCCAATCCCATGGATTAACTACCATTTCCTTTCCTATCCAACTAAATCTCTCTCTCAAACACAATATCTGTGATTCCAAAAGAACCAGGTTTGTGATGCCTAAGGAATTCTAGACTTGAAGTTTGGAATTTTCTTTTTCTTTTATCAGTTTCACAAGAAAATTGCAACCAATTGATATTTAGAATTTCTTACTCAAACCCTAATTAATTTCCGATCCATAAGCCTCAAAAGAATAAAATTGTCATTCATAGTGCAAACCAGCTACTATATAAATAGCCACAAAAAATCGATTTCCTTCTTCAAATTTGATCCCTAACCATCCCCTTTGCATACCCAAGTATCCTTTTAGCACTTGAATTAACTTCAATGCTAAGTCACCAAACCTATTTGACACAAGTGTGTTATCAGAACTTACAGATCCTAGGTATTACTAATTTATTTTGCAGTGGAACATTGTAAAGGCTTACAGCAACATGAAGAATATTTGGTATTTTAATGACTTGAAGTATAGAATAGACAAGTCTCTAGTTTCTGGCACCTTATCCAAAAAAAAATGAAAAACTGGAGGTATGCTTCAATTTTTTAAAGCTTTCATTGATGGTGAAACCTGCATGAAAATTGAATCTGCATCTACTGTTATAGTGCCTGGAACTTCAATGAAACCACAATCATATCGCTACAACTTAGCTTAAGAAGATGGAACTTCAAATGAAATTATTTTATTTGATTGATGCGATATGGTTCTGAAGAATGCTTTACAAATCCTTTTAGGTCAACCATGTTTATGATCAACGTCAGAATGATACAAAAAAACAAATACATTAACCTTTTTATTTGGAAACAATAGCAAAGCAATTAGTTCAGCTGATACCAAGAAGGATAAAGAAGCACGAAGAAGAACAGCCATGAAAATTTAGACTAAATGTACTTTTTGTCCAATATTAATTTGTTTCCTTTGCCGCAAATTTTCATCATATTCTTTGAATTTGAATTCCAGATAAATTCATGATACTCAAAAATAAGACATAAAAAGGGGAGGTTCCAACTGCATTTAATTCAATCATTCTCCAAATATGCCCGCATATCTCTTGAATTACAACATAAATAAACAAAAACAATATTCAAAATAAGTTATATACCGTACTCAGATTACTCACAGAAGTAGAGAAAATCATTAAACACTCGGGGTAGACAACTACCTGATCAGCATCCAAGCAATCAACTGAATTGATAGGACTGGCACCAGCAAATTTCTCACTCATATCTCCCTCTGTCATCACCACTGAATCGAGAGATGCCGGGGACAAACTCTCATCAATTCTTAGAGCAGATGGTTGACATTCCAATGCAGCTGCTTTCCCGGAGCAGGTTTTCAAAGAAGAAGTCGAGAGTGGGCTTTCCACTGATCTCGCAGCAAACGATGCCTAATCATTATCAATTAACAATTATGAATTGTAAAGTAGCCATTTTTACAAGAAAGAAGAAAAACCCAGATACAAAACCATTAAAAAAAAAAAGGAAGCAAGACCCACAAACCATTTGAGAAGGAGGAGGAGATTGCCTATAAGTGGTGCCATCAGCCTCAACAGTCCAGCCAGCCTCACGCGCGAGGGCAGCAAGGACATCGTTCATGTCGGCACGAGCAGGAAGAGGGAAATTACCATATTGCCTAAGCCCCGAAAGCATTCGACTAGTGATAGCTCGGCGGTGGCGTTCTCGAAGCTTTGTCCGCTCTTTCTCTTTCTCCCTCTCTCTCTTGCCCTTACCTGAGACACTGCCGACGGAAACGGTGTTCGTAGGGTCTGTTGATGTGGAAGAAGCTGCTGCTGCTGCTTGTGCGGCGGCAGTTGCGGCGAAGCCACGGGGGCGACGGGGCTGGGGCTGGGGCTGGGATTGAGATTGAGGGTGGAAGTGGGAATTTGGTTGAACAGGATGGGGTTGAGGTTGGGGATAAGTATCAGATTGATTAAGAGGGGTTTGGATTTGGGATTGGGGATCAATTAGAAGATCTTGATTGTTGTTATTGCTGCTGTTCATCTTTACTTCTTCAATTGAGGATTCCAATTTCCAACTTCACAACTTCAGTCTACACCTCACTGTATTTCTGTTGCATTTTCTTAGACACTGCTGTTATTTGAAATCTGGAAATAAACCAAATTATGCAATTGCAGAACCCTTTATGCCTAATAACTGGGCTATAATGCATCATATTTTGAAAAATCCATCTTTAAGTTTGGATTTAGAGATATAAATCTTCATAATCAAAAATTTCAGCATAAGTTCTTTTTTTATATAATAATTAACCAAATGATTCAACAAATTTAATTTTGATTAAAAATAATATTTTTATTAATTAATTAAAAAAAGTAAAATAATGATGAAAATGAGAAATGCACAATTAATACTTTCGCTAATTTCATACATTTAAGGGTGTTTGCTTGGTAAAAAAATAGGGTGGAAATGGAAATAAGAATGAATAATTTTATTGTTAATACTTAGTTAGCAAAAAAAATAAAATGTAACGAGAAAGAGATTTCTTTAACAATAGAAATTACCTATTTTCGTTTCTCATTACAAAATATCATTTTCATAAAAATTAAGTCAAATTAGCTAAAAAAATATAAAATTTTCTACTTTTTTTATATAAATTATGAGTTAAATATACAAATATACATATTTTGAAATATATTTAAAATTCAACTTTTATTTACAAACAAGTTAAGTTTTTTTATTTTTACAAATATTTTTTTATATTTATTTTTATTTTTGTTTTAAATATAGAACCGAATATATAGTTTTCTATAAAATTGCAATAAAAATCTATATTAGAAAAGAATTTTAAAAAAAATTAATTATTAATTTAATTATAGTTTTCAATTTTTAATTATTAATACATATAAAATTGATTAACCATGGTAATTTTATATTTATAATATTTTTATAATAAATTATAATTTTTTTCAATTATTATATTTTTTAAAAGTGTACATATTAAAAATAATATAAAATATGAAATTGATTCTCATTCTTTAATATAAAATAAAAATGAACCAATTTTATGAATAAAACGTATACAAGTTAAATTTTATTCTCATTCTTTTTAAATATGAAATAATATAATATTTAACAAAACATATATAGATGAAATTTTATTCTCATTTTTTAATAAATAAAAATGAACCAAATAATATACTAAAATTAATTATTTTTTATTTTTATTCTCATTCATTTTCAATCACACCCTTTAATCAAACGAGTTCTTAAAGATAATAAAAGAAAAAAATAAAAGAATAATATGTTCATTAAATTTAATTTTATAAAATAAGTTCTCTCTTTATATATATATACACACACATACACTTCATATGAATAGCACTCGTATTGTATTTGAAAAAAAATTAGACAATAAATACAACAGATAATATTAAAATATAGCAAAAATAATATAAGTAATACAATCTCATAAAAAATATATAATTTAAAAGGAAACTCAAATGCATCATTTTACTTGAGAAAAAAAAACTGATAATAAAATATTTAATTAATAATTCAAATAGTTATTTTAATTATATGATGTGCTTTGATATCCAACATGACAAGTTAATAATAATAATAATAATAATAATAATAATAATAAACAACTTAAAAACACTACACATATACCCCGATTCCCCACCTAAACCCAATTACTCTTAATAAAATGCTAAACTCCATATAAACAAAGTGGAGGGATCAAATTTTGAAAACATCTATTTTCTTCTTCAATTTCACTCTCCATTAAAACTACCAAGGCAACAAACTCACAGTAAGAGGAAAAAATTTCAACATTTTATTGAACTCATATCTCACTTTATCAATTTGTTTCATTCCGAGTTTGACATTTATATCGTTGAGATTAAAGAATATAAAACCTCCCACTACAAAAAAAAAAAAAAAAACAAAAAAAAAAACAAAACAAAACAAAACAAAACAAAACAAAACAAAAAAACAAAAAAGCCATCAATTTAATTATAAAATTCATGTAAATTATTTAATATGCTTAAAAGTCTATTTTTTTATCCTTACAACTTAAAATAAAAGTCTAGTTTTTAATTTCTTAAAATTAAATTCATGCAAAATTATTTAATATGCTGTAAACCTGTACTGAGATTTTGAGGTTATTGATTTGAATTGTGGAAAATTAATTCTCAGTACAGGTTTACAGTCTGATTTTTTGGACCAAGAGATAGAGAGATGTGTTTGTGATCACAATTAAGTCGATGTGATCGAAATTTAATTTTAAGATTTTAAAAACTGATAAATTAGAAATAGGACGGCAAATGAATTTTTACGGGTCAAATTAAAAAAAATGATTAATCCGTAAAAACTCGATTTTTGCACCGGTGATCATTTTGCAAAATCGAAGAGACCGTTTCAAAGAGAAAATTATTTTATAATTTTTAAAATATTTAATTTGATGAAATTAAATTGTTTGGAGGTTGAATTTTGGAGAATTAAAATTTATTATGAAGAAAAATTTTGGTTGGTTGGAAATTTGTAATGGTCACTAATTAGCATCTAGTTAGAATAAGTATTTGATATGCATAGAAACTATATGATTGATATTAGATATTAAAATAAATTGAGTAAATTATTAAATAAGAAATAAAAATGAACTAAATAGATTGATAAAATTTAATTTGGTTAGGCATATCATAGTAAAATTACAGTTTAATAAAAGATAGTGAAATTTAATACATATAAAAAAGTAAATAAATAAATAATTAATTAAAATAGAACAAGTTAAAAAAAAAAAAAAAAAAAAAAAAAAAAAAAAGAGGAAAGGGGGGCCGAATGTGGTTTTGTGGGAGGGGGGAGTGTATTTGAGTTAAATGCATTTAATGTCATAATAACATCAACCTTATCTCCACACCAATCTTATCTCCACTCTTCTTCTTCCTCCAACCACCAGCCTCCATGATTTTCAAGAAGTTCACTTCAAATAGATTTGTTCTTGGTAAGTGATCATCTCTCAATTATTCTTGTATTTTTAGAGTATTAGGACTGTATATTATCAGTATTTGGCACTTGATTTTTGAGTGAGTTATCAACCAAATTTGAAGAAGTATAAAACATAAAAGTTGTTCATCTATGTCTTTTGTATCTCTCTGCGAAATTTGATTGAATTATTTTGAGTATATGAAGAGATATGGTTATTTGAATAAAACTGGTTCAGGGAGACATATCAACTAAATGACCTATGGTTTTTGTAAAAATTGATTATCTTAGTGGCTTAATCCGAGGTTTTATAAAACATGAAAGTTGTAGGTATATAAGTTATTGAGTTCTATGAAAAATTTCGTATAAATTTCTCTTGTGTAGGTTGAGTTATTCTGAAATGATCTATAATTGTTCCTTGATTGAGCTGGTTTCATATACCTATTCAGTTCTAGTAAATTCGTCCTTATATTTCACCTATTTTTAGATCGAATTAGCCAAAGTTAAAAATATAAAAGTTTTACTCCTATATCTGATCTATATTTATGTGAAGGTTTCACCTTAAAATATCATGTATTTTGTGAGTTATGAGCTGAACAATTAAACTGGTCGGGTTGATACTCTATGTTGAACCAGTTATAGATCCGCCAATATTTGAGAATCTTAGAGACCGAATTTGGAAATGAGTTAAACATGAAAAATGTTCAAAATTAACCTATATAACTGTATAAATATTTTTCAGAATAATTTAAGCTAAAACGTGAAAGCTATGAATTTTTGAATTTGGTACCTCGAAACTGCCTAAGGGCAGAAAACAGGGAAATATTTAAAATTATACCACAAATTATGTAAAGGTTCAAAAATTCTGAAATTTTAGTATATTTTAGTTTTACATATTATATTTAATTAGGATCAAGAATCATATAAATTGGATAAGTATAGAAAAAGTTATTAATCCAACAGTCCTTAGAGATCTTGTTCTAGCTTAATAGAAATTCTAGTTATTTATTTAAATTATATTAAGAATAAATATTTTATCAAGCTATTAATTAATTATATTTTTAAATTAGGATTTCAACAAGAAGAAGACCAACAAAAGTGAACAAGCTCTGAACTTATATTTTGGAAAAGGAAAATACTGTCGAGATTTGTACATATATGTATTATGTTTTGCCCTGATGCATGATTGTGTGTGCATGACATGAATTATTTGTCACAATGATTAAATAGTATATTATGACATGTTTTACAATTATAGAAATGTTATTGACTATGAACTTAACATTATGCTAATATTTGATAAAATATCCTGCTATCACTTGGTTTTGAAATAAAATGGTGAGTATATGATTGTGTTAATGTGAATTGAGTATTGGTTATAAAAACAAGAAATTAATGGTGTTAATTGCCCATTTCTCTACCTGAGGACTAATATAGGATAGATGGTGCACCATTATGGGGAACGTTACGGTACCGCTATGGATATGATTTAAGGACAAGGTGGCTTAAGCTCTAGGAGCGCCCCTGATCCTGATTACACACATATAACATGATTATATTCGGTCAATGTGACTTAAGCTCCGCGAGCGCCCCTATTTCACACCCCATATCCGAACAGTTTGGGAATGAGATTTGGGCTGATACTAATTAAAGACTTTGGAATGAAATGTGAGAATTATATTATTGACATAAGTGATTAAGAAATGAAATGCTTATATGAGGTAGTGAGAACTTAATTATTGAATATGATTATTATGCTTATACTGCTATGTGATGTGGTTAATTCTTTTATATGACAAATATGCAATAAAATTTCAATGTGTCATGAATTATTTGAGACATGTATTTGTGTGACTGCTTGGGAAAACTTAATGCCTATATGTACCACTAATCTATAGATAGCTTAGCGTGAGTTTTTCTCACGCAGGAATTGGAACTATAGACGGTAGGAAGTGAAGTGGTCAGGAAAGAAATCCAAACCCATATCAGCAGAGACACAAGAAATATAGTTAGAGGGTTGGTTATTTAATAGTTTTTTTTCTTTTCTTTTCTTGGTTGACTATGTATATGGTTTGTGGTGGACTTGACTCATATGTTCATATTGTGTATGTAAATAATTAAGTAATGTAATTAGGTGTCATATGTGTGAACAATATAATGATATATATATTATTAATTAGGATGACCTGCCTAAACCAATATAAATAAATAAATAGATTAAGTTATTTAAAATGAAAAAAAAATTAATCCGAGCAGATTTATCAAGTTAAGCTTGTGACATCCTTCTTATATATGTGGGATTATTCCTACTATATAAGTGGGGCGTCACAAAATTGGTTAAGTCAAAATTAATTAGATTTTGATAGGGTTATGTGTCAATATTATGAGATAATTAATTGTGCTATTGGCCAATGAGGAGGTTAATTAAAGAATTAATTATGATTAATAAAATTAATTGGGGTATATATAAGAAATTAATTAGAAATTCTTCAAAAATCATAAATTCCCATCTTCTTCCTTCTCTCTTCCATGGCCGAAACCCTCTAAGCTCCAAATCCCTTGAGTTCTTCAATTTTTCTTCTTCAAATCATATTATTCAACAATTAAAAGAATTAAAGTTAGATTGGTGTGCAAAAAAAAAAGAAAAATGGTGGAGTTTTGACAAAAAAAGAAAATCAAAGATTTGCTTGATACCCATTTGAAGAATGTAATATTTTGTTCCTTCTTCATGTGATTTTATTGGTTTGATTATTGTCATAATTATTTATTGAAGTGTGGTGTGATGTGTTGATATTTGGTTGATGCAAAAATTAGGGTTTATGGAAAAAATCTTGAATAATTAGATAAAAATAGGAAATGAAGAGAATAAGCTTTGAGGATGATGGATTGAGTGAATAATTGATGAAAATAAATTTTAGAAATTTTTGTGGAATTTTTAGAGAATTTTCATAATTATGGTTAAATTTTGAAAAAAATATTTTAGAGGAATTTTGTCTTAAATTGAAGATAATAGAGTTGATTGGAGTGTTTAGAAGTGGAAAATAAATTTTGGGATGAAAGAAAATTTTAATAGGATTTTTGGAAAATTTTTAGATTTTTAGCCTAATTATGAAAAAATTTATTGAGAGTTGTTGAATATTTTTTTGGTAAAATTGATGAGGAAAAATGAAAAAAAAAATGAGTTAAAATGATGATAGGAAGTTATTTGGAATTTTTAGACTATTTATTGAATTAATGAAAATTCTTGAATTGGAAATGGACATTAGAAGAATAAAAGAAATAAATGAAATAAATGGAGAAAAATAGTTTTGGAGGCGAAAAAATAAAAAAAAAATATTATAAAAAAAATTTATATTTGAATTTTTGGTTGCATCAGATAGAGTAATGACGAAAAAAATCGTGATTTATACGTTAAAAACGTATAATGAGAAAATTTTAATTATAGGATCTTGATATCCGTGAGAGTGAAAATTTTAAATTTTGCTAGATTTTATGTCTTAAGGGTTCAATAGTTAATTGAAAATTTTTATCTCTAGGTGCGACGTCAGATCAGATGTCATTCCAAGATAAGAGGAAAGTACTGACAGACACCGGCAGAACATAAAAATGTTAGTGCAACTACCCTTATAATATTAGTCATATAAATATATTTTATGTGAAAATTGAAATTTTTACAATTATTGAGTTGAAAATATATTTTTTTCCAGAAAATTTAAATTTGAAAAATTTCATATGATGATAATTATTTTGATATGGAAAAAATATTTATTAATTTTATGAAAAATGAAGTAAATTATGAATATGATAATTTTTTCCACATGTTAGCTTAGACGTGAACTAGGGTATTGTTGGTATGCCAATAGGGTAAAAATTATGGTCCTGTACATTTTTTGTGGACCAATAAAATATTGTGATTTTGTACATTTCTGTGGACTAAGTCATATTACATTTGGATCCTGTGCATTTTTGTGGATCATAAGTTGAAATGTAATATGATACCTATTTGATTCTCTATGAGCAAGTCTAAGATATTATAATATGTGAGTATATGAAAAATATATTATTAAGAACTTAGCGGTACATTGAAGTATAAAAACATTATATTTTTGTATTTACAGAAAGAAATGTAAATTTTGAATTGGTTTTATTTTTAATCTATGTTTTATTTTAATGATTATTATTATAAGAATTTTTTGCACCACTGAATTATATACTCAATGTGAGAATTTGTTTTCTCTCGCATAGGTTACCAGAGTAGTAGAGAACGTCCTGACTTGTAGATAGAGACTCTGACTTAGGAACCTATATAATAGAACACAGCAACAGCAGTGGCAGCCACCCAAAACGGGTTGGTCTTTTTGTTAGATGTTGATATATATATATATATATATATATATATATGTAAGTTTTTAAATTTTCATTATAGCATGTATATAGAAAAAATGTGTGTATGCATAAACTTTTATTATATTTTAAATCTCTTATATTAAGTATGTTTTAAAATTAAAGGTGTATTTATTTTTTAAAAAAAAATTCTATTTTCTGTAGTATTTTTTATCCGTCTGGTATATAGATGGATGTACGGAAGGGTAAAGGGTGTTACAGATATACTTACATTTTGATTTATATAAATTAAATTAATAATTATTAAAATTATTTTAAATAATATATTCTTATTAATAATAAATAAAATCCAATTACCACAACAACAATTCTAATTATAAATAAAATTTGATTTTCATAAATAAATATTTATCAAATGTGGTCAACTCAAGTCTAGTAAAGCTTCATTTTGGAAAACGTGTTTAATGGTAATGTTGATGACAGTAGATGCAAAGGTCTTTTGCAATGGAGTCCATGGGGTGATCAATGCACAAAGTTCCATAGCTTCTACCCCTTTAAAAATTGGAAAAATGGGTCATAAATAAAATCATTTTAAGAACATTGTATGTCCCATCGTCTTCTTCACTCCATAGACTATATCTCAAATTTCTTTCATATGTTCTCTACTCTCTGCAATAAAAACGTTGGCACATCAAAATCCTCATTGGGAGGTTTCTGCTCTTTATCATATTAAATGATCTGAACACTCTCACATGTTCTCTTTTTCTTAATCTCACTTTGATTATAACTAAATCTCGCTATCTTTGTGTTGCTACGATAATGATCCAACAATCCATAATGAAAGAAGCTCATCTCGTTTGTTTCTTCAAATTTTAGAGTCTAAAACCTCAAGTTCTGCACTTTCTTTACTTAGATTTTGATTTATGGTAAGGTTTTTCTCCTTGATTCGCTTTCTTTTGTTTCTCACACTGTTAGTTTCTAACTGTTGATTTTGCTTTAATTCCAATATCATTTTGTACCTTTCACTAGTTACACAACTCAACTTGTGAATATTAAATCTATTACAGATGAAACTTAGCTCATTTTGCTTAAATTTTTGCTTTTTGTCAAAGTATTGATTTTTTTTCTTTGTAAATTTGCATTTTTATTTGAAAATTAGATAATATAGTAAATGAACATATTTCAGCTATGAACTCGACTTTTTTGCAATTTTTTTTAGGGTTTTAACGATATAATCTTCTCCAGCGAGCAGGGAATAGGTTGCTAAAGAATGAAAAAATAGCATTGTGTTTAGTGGAGTGGAATGCTTTATGGTGAAATTGAAAAGGTACCATTTTATTTTAAAAGGGATTGGCTAAATGAAACGTCAACGTTTTGGAGAGAATGACTAAATTTGGTAAGTGGCTATAATAACTACAGTAATATACACTTGTGCTTTATATATATTAATAGATTTCAAGAGATAATATATATGACAAATATTCATACTTCATTATTTAAGTTGTGTCAGCTACTCTTTTATTGAATAGATTTCATCAATTGTCACACAACTCACATGCTTAGACTTTTTTGTATCAAATGATAAAAATAACAAAAATCAAAAATTAATTTTCTTAATTAATGTTTTTCATGTATTACAAGACTTGAGTTGAGAATTGAGATATATAATTACTTAAGAGAAATTGGTAATTATAAGAAAGAGAAGAAAAAATAAAAGATAAAATTTAGGGATTTAGAGAAAGGAAAGAACATGCTATTAAGGAAAAAACACTTTTTTTTTGCTCTTTTTCTGTTGTACTCTTAGAAATTAGGAAAATAATAATATCGAAATTACTAATTCATTATTGTATTTGACTTTTAGATAATAATCACCACTTAGATTTTATTGTAAAAAAAATAATTGTTTGATTACTTATTGAAATTTTTATACTTATTAATAAATGTGTATTTTTTAAATTTTCTATCATAATAAAATACACTTTTATTATTTTTTTTGGAAGGGACAATTTTTTTTTTAAATAATTGTAGATACTATATTAATTTTTTCCAAAGTTAGGGAGGGTCAAGGCTTCCCTGTCCCCTCTAAAACCACCCGTGCATTCTAACAATATTATTATTTTTTTTTTGTTTGTAAGGAATCTCGAAATTGAGACATATTCTAACAAAATTTTAAATATCTCGACAAATAAGAGCAATATATTTTCAACTAGGATATATGCATTGCAACATACTCATAAAATTTATATAATTGATATGTAAATGGATTAATATTATAGCATAACATATATAAATGAAGATATTAATATGATATTAAAATATTAGTTTAAATTATTATTTACAAAGATTAAAAAAAGCATGGTAATAAAATATCGAAGTAATAGGTCAAATAACCATTGACTGTAATGTTTCAAGACTTGGTAGTAGTGTTATTTTTCACATAGATAGGAAATTTCTTTGACGATGGACTTGCTTTATTCATTTTCTTCTTGGAATGAGGTATTACATTTTTTGTTGAAGAAAATGGTAATAGTAATGCTATAAATCATAGTAATGGTCAAGGAGAATTGAAGAGACTTTCCAACCTATGAGAATTTCCATTGGGTCTAAAACAGAGGTCGAAGAAGGGATGGGCCTCAACGACAACAATGAATGAAGTCAGAAAAATAATATTGGTTGCGATAAAGATCGCAAATGGGTGGGGTAGGGCTAAAGTTCTGTGAACCCATTTTCTGGTTCGCCGGCCTAGACACACAAATTTGAGAGTACAACAAAATGGGTGGAATTGGTGACAGAAGTAGTGGAAAGCTGGATAACGGTGCCATTTTTGTTTTGGGTGATGGAAAAAACAATAAAGATCGTGAATAAGCATTGAGCTAAAGTTCTGCAAATCCATTTGCTAGTTCGCCGACCTAGACACAGAGATCTAAGAATACAGAGAAATGGGTGTAATTGATAACATAAGCAGTATGCAAAAACCATTTGCTGATTCGCCAGCTTATACACGAAGATATGAGAATACAACAGAATGGGTAGAATTGGTGGCAGAAGCAGTGGAAGACGATATCCTTTTTGTTTGGGGGTGATGGCAAAAGCAGCAGGAAGCTGCGACAACGATGTGGTGTGGTGGGTGGTGGCAGAAGCAGTGGGAAGCAGGGGAAGGCTGGAAATGGCGTCATGGGTGAATGGGGACAAGACTTCAAATAACTCAGGGGGTCGGTTCTGCGGTCCCAGAAGACTAAACCAAAACCAAAAGAAAGAAAACTTTAAAAGGAATTATTTTGATTCAACCATCTTATTTTTTGACTTGCCTACTTATACTTAAATTACTTGGCTCCTCTAGCAAGATATACTCGTGCACTGTTTGAGACCCCTAAAGCCTTCAAAATTCAAGGTTCTCATTTTTCCAATTATGAAGCATGGCTTGAATAATTGGCTTCATAATTGGAAAAACGAGCACCGTGAAAATACATGCCACTCAGCCAAAAAAAGATGATGGTGATTAATTCCACAAAAGTAAAAGAAAGAAGTCCGTTTTGGTTTTCATGAGGTACAACTAGGAATTGAAAGGTGCCAGTTTGAAACCAAAGATCTAGCCAGTTCCAACATTTTTATTTTTTAAAAGATATTGAAAATTATTAAAGTTTAGAAATTAAATTTGAAACGAAATAAATTTAACTTATCAATTTATTTATAAATGAAGTAAAAAAATATTAAGTTAGAAATAAGTGAAAAAAATTGGAGAATAAGTTAGTTAGAAATAATAATAATTTTGAGAACTAAATATTAACTTATAAAATATGAATTTGTATAAATTATAAATTTTTACAACTAATAAGTTATAAAAAAATAAACACTTTGAGGAAAAAAATTAATTTATTAAAAAATATTTTGTGATTTTATACAATAAGTTAGATTGTTATTAAAAAAAAGGAGGAATATAATTTTGAGAAATTATAAGTTAGAATTTAAAAATGATTATTTTTATTTGATAAATTAATAAATTATAAAAATTATAATTGGGCTAAAAATCTAACTAATTTATTTTTTTATTTTAAAAAATAATTTAATTATAAAAGTTTGAATTTCTATTTAAAAAATAATAATATTAATAATTAGGCTTGAATTTAATTTTTTACTATTAATTAAGTTGCCAACATATTCTTTTGAGGTTTAAAAGAATTAAACTCCACATAGCTCTCTTATCTTTTAAATTTTAATTATTGTCTCATTTTATTTTATTTTTTAATTAGAACCGTCGGTATCGGATGTGTTCACGTAATTCTCTTACATTTTAAATTTTAATTAAAATGAGTTTAGTATTTATAGAAAAAATTGAAAATTTCAATTTTAATAATATCTTTAAACTATAATTGTTATTTTTCTGTTATAAGTGGTATTTTATATTTTCATTATATTTATATTTTAATACATTTAATTATTTATTAAAAAATAGATGCAACCTTGCACCTGTTGCCGCATAAGGGAGGGGGAGGAAACAGTCTCATGACCGTTGCCTCTTTTTTTAAAAAGAAATTGAAAACTAGCAGTTTTCAATTCCTAGAGGAAGAGTCACGATCAGACTCTTCCCCTATTGGGTCACGATCTAGGTTAAGACCAGTTCTGAATTGGACTAAAATAGTTCTAAAGGTTCAATCGACTTGTGGCTAAACCTAACTACAAATGTAGTTTACTAACTATAGTGTCATTGTTCCCAATTTTTATGTATAGAAAAATACTTGAATTTTAATTTGGAACTTCAAAAAACATTTTATAACAGTCATATTAAGAGGGGTGCATGTAATAACTAATCTTTGGAGACCTTGTAGATTTTATTTCTCTCTATAATAATGTAAATAATAGTGTTCTCTTCAACACACTGAAAATTTTGTTAAAAAAAAGTACAAGAGATTCTAAGTATAAGGGGAAAAACGACTAATCATGACAAATATAACTAGCTCCATATGTATTAAGTCATTAAAAAATAAAAAAATAAAAAACTTCAATACATAGCTATATCTATTTGCAACCATTTTGTATATGAAAAAAAAGTATTTTGAATGATTGTAGTTTATAATGCACCAAATGAGTAATGATATTTGTCCCAACTGCATTAAAATACTAGTATTTTAATATAGTTTGAGTAAGACAAATAGATAAATTAATAAAGTATAAATATTTTAATGTATGTTGGATAGAAATTGAAAAAACAAAATTGTAAAAAGGAACATTTTTCTTTATCATTGAATTTTGCATGATAATTTGGATGCTTTCCGTTGATTTTAATTTATTAGTGATTGCAAATTAAATTTGAAATTAGGTTAATAGCAATAAAGGCCCTATTAAACCCAAAGTATCAAGTACTTGGTGGCAAAGGACGTTTTGAGCCATGTGGAAGGTGGCGAGTTCGATTCTTTCTTGCACCACTCATCCCACATATTTCCCCTTTCTCTTTGTAGTTGTAATATCTAATGTCACTAAAAAAAATAGAAACAAGAAGCAAATTTTTAAAGAAAAAAAAATAATAACAAACATCCAAGTGCATAGAGATTGCAATTTTCCCCCGCCCCGAATGGAGCGGTTTATTGAAGTTTTTCTTTTTCGCCCCAACCCCGAATTTTTTTTGTCGGGGATGAGGTGGGGACGGTATATATATTCCCCGCCCCGATCTAGCCCCGAAAAATATATTTATATATAATAATTATTTATATTTTAATATAATTAATATTTTAAAAATAATAACAAAATAAAAATATAACACTTATTTTAAGTAAAAAATATTTTTTTATTTAAAAAATTATATAATTAACTAATTAATTAAAATTAAAAAAATAAATTTAACATTAAAAAAATAAAAAAATTTAATAAAATTCGAGGATCGGGGCGGGGTCGGGGATACCTGTCCCCGTGTGGTGTGGGGACGGGGATTTAAGAAATTTCTCCTTTCGGGGAGGGGTCGGGGTACATGGTCGGGGGTCGAGCTCGGGGACGGGGACGAGAAATTCCGCGCCGAACCCGCCCCATTGCCATCCCTACAAGTGCAGTTATGAAAATTAACTAAATAGCATTTAAATTAGATTTTGCCTCATATTCAATAAAAACTTCAAGAATTTTGAAATTTTTGAAATTATGTGAATTCACACTTTTTGATTGTATAATTAGGTGTAAACTGAGATTTTGGTGCATGTAAAATATAGAAGATGCACATAAAGATTTTGAAAATACAAAGAAAGTGAGATTTGTCGTTCAACCTCTTCTCTTTTGATGTTCACCTATTCTCTACTGCTACTTTTTATCTTCTGTTATTTATTCTTTATTTTATTTTATTTTTGTGTTCGAAAGCTTCATTAGTATCATTAAAAAGAGAATCCTTCTACAATACACTAGGTATATAAATAAATCATAATATTTATAACCGTTTGTTTACTTATTTTTAATTATGAGCATTAGATTAAGTGACTGATAACCTGCTAAACAAATTAATTAATTCAATCAATTTAACATGCAACTTGTTTTACCCATGTTTCTTATATATATAATAATTACAATTTCCAAAATATAATTAGAAAAAGAAGAAGCATAATAATAATTAGAGAAAGAAGAAGCATATCAACATAATTATAATTTGCTGAATTACAACATAAAGATGTGCAGGGTAGCTTTAAATTCTCTCACAACATTATGTTAAAAAAATTAATTGAAAAAATTAAAGGGATTATTTTCCTTAGTAATTTTTTCTCTCTCTAACTTTACCGATTTTATCCCATTAAATCTATCAACTAAAAATATTTAATTAATAATAATTAAGAGAGTTAATTAAATAAATTTTCAGTTAGTTCAATTAATGAAGCACTTTGATAATGGCTTAAGTTGATATTTATTCCACAATCATTTTTTGTATATAAGTGATTATCCTTAAAAATCTTTTGGAATTTATGTGGATCACCTAAAAAAATCAAAGTAGATATAATGTATTAAAAATTAACACAAAGCAACTTTATGTTTGGCAAACAAGGAAGAATTGTTGGACTTAGAACAAGGAGACAAAGATTACCTCCTGAGCTTTATATAAAATTTTTATTGTAAGTGAATTTAATCCCCTTGGGCTATATCAATAAAAGAATAAACTATAAAATTTCAGAGATTGAGTTTACTGTGACACTATATACATACTATTATACTAAGACTAGACTATATCAATTTAGGAAAATAAATCAGTTGAGTATGTAAATTAAAATTATCTTTTATTATAAATTTATTAGGCCTAAAATAAAGATAAAAATACACCTCATACATTTTTTATAAAAAAAATTTTATATTTATATACCATATATTTTTTACAAAATTATTGATTGGTAAATAAACAAATTTATAATTTTTTACATGTCATATATATTAAAAACTGGAATTCCTGATATTTAAATCATATATCTAGTCAAAGAAATTGTATTGATGAAGATATAAGTTTTTTTAACTCTTGGCGCATGAATGAACATTTAAAGAAATATATATATGTCATTTTATATTAGACGGAGAGAAAATTAAAAAGAAAAAAAAGCATAAAGAGAGATCCATATTTTTAATAATTAATTTTCTAAAAATTAAATAAAGAGAATAATGTATTCGTTATATTATGAAATCTGAATTTTTTTATGTTTAAAAATAAAATTTATATGATGAATTAATTTATAAGCTCAAATGAAGGAAATAATATTCATTACCATTATCTTGTGAAATCTGAATTTTTTTAGGTTTAAAAATAAAATTTATATAATAAATTAATTTGTAAGCCAAAATAAATGAAATAATATTTATTATAATATGAAATCTGAATTTTTTAGGTTTAAAAATAAAATTTATATATGAATTAATTTGTAAGCCAAAATAATAAGTCATTTATTTAAATAAAAATATACAATTTAAAGATTAAATTCCAAATATAAGGTTAAATCATAAATTTGAGATTCAAATTCATTTGTTATAAGTCTATTTCAATTAATTAATAATTACATGTTGAAAAATGCTAGCAACACTCTCTTTTCATACTCTCTTCTCTATTAATCCACTATTTTTAATTAAAAAAAATATGTAATCACTTTTCTAGATAAGATTAAATATAGTGATTTTATTTTCTCTCATAATAATAACTAAAATATTAAAATTTATTTTTTATTCTCTATTATATCTTTCTTCATATCTCATACAACTCTTTTTTCTCTTTTTTATACTTTTTTATTAAAATTTTAAAAACTAAGAAAAATAAAATATATTTTAACTGATTTTTGAGAATGCAGATGATACTTTATACAATAGTCTTATATTTACTATCTATTTGATATTACAAATAATAATTTTAATTTAAAAAAAATTAAGTCGAAATTAATCATAGGCTATATATCTAAGTGTAAAATACCTTTTTTATGGTTTTTATATACAATTTTCTGGAAAAAATAGTGTGCATGAAAAATAAATCCAAAACCAACAAGAAGAGAAAATAAAAGAAAAATAAAATCATAAAAAGAAACAAAATAAAATATATAGAAAAAATAAAATAATTTAAGTAATGAAAAATCTAAAACAAATAAAAAATTATGAAGAGAAACAAAACAAAATATATAAAAAAATAAAATAATTTGAGTAATGAAAAATCTAAAATGAAGAGAAAATTAATTATATTTTTTGTGGTTTTTTATATCCTTAAAAACAAAATTAATATTCTCTTAATTATCAATTTTTTTTGCTTTATCATTTATTATATTTTTATTTTATTAATAATTTTAAAATAATTTTTGTTCTTAGTATAAAAATCAATCCAAAAATTTTTCATAATTTTTTCTGTATGTTTTTTAAATTTTAATAAAAAAGTTAAAAAAAAAGAGTAGTGTGAGATTTAAGCAAAATAAGAGATGAAAGAGAATGGTAAATAAAAAAAATTAGATTATAATATTTTAGTCATTTTTATGAGAGAGAAAAATTATTATATTTAATTTTATTTAAAAAATATTATATTTTTTAATTAAAAATAGTGAACCAATAAAAAAGAAAGTGTTAAAAAAGAGTGTGGAAAAAGAGTGTTATTATCATTCATCTTACATATTTTAAATAAAAGAGTAATTAGGTAACAAGTTAACTTTTACCTATTTATTATATATGATAGCAGATCAAAAGACATATTTATAGATAAATTAGATGTATTCAAGAATTAACCATATGTAAATATATATGAAAAGGAAGCAGAAAATTTATACTCGATTGAGGTCTCCACCTGAAAATTCCCCAAAAGTAATGCAACTTTTTGTGGTATTGTGAGCATTTTTAATTTTGAATTTGACATGCTCAAGCAATCTTAAAGTATATCTATCCTCATCTTCTCTAGTCATTGCTGTGGAGTGTCCTGTTGAATGTGATCTTGAAAATCTCTCAATCCTTTTAAGATTTTTGTTTTCTACTTTTGTATGATCAGGATCACGATTTGTTGTCCTTTCACCATTTTCTCTTTGACATTTCTCATCATCATCGTCATCTTTATCATCAATACATATAGTATGCTCGAATACCGGCTCAATCTTTCGATTAGTATCATTATTGATCAGGTCTAGACGAATATTTTCCATATCATTACCGTTATAACGATAAAGTATTTGAGCTTTTTCCAATGTTTCTCTAGGCAAGTTTAGATCACTCCGACAAACCGGGCAAGTTTTATGAGACTTGAGCCAAAGATCAATACATTCTTGGTGAAAAACATGGGAGCAAACTGTTAGAAGACGAAGAGAATCATCATCCTCAAATTCTGCTAAACAGATTGCACATTCAAGGCCAATATTTTTTTCCCATCTAAAATCTTTGACACTTGAATAAATAAATGAAGGAAAAAGTAGAATTAGTGAAGGGTCAAGGCCTTCATTTGCAGGAGCACCTCCATTAATAATATTGCCTGATGGGGTTCTCCTTAGATGCCAACTATTGAGCATACTATCCATAAAACATCTACAAAAGTAAATAGAAAAAAACCCTATAAAGAAGAAAACAAGAAGAATTATAGTTAGAATTATAGTTACTGAGGGAGAATTAAGATTTGACTGTTGTGGAGATAGAGGAGAATGTGATGACGACGACATTGAAGGTGGCTAAGTGGTGGTGGTGGCCGGAGATAGTGTTTCTTCCGGCCTTAGATTTTTGCATGAGGTGATGAGAGGGAATTTGTAGTAAAAGAAATTAAAAGAAGACGATTAAGATGCAAAATAAATTGGCATTACATTTTTTTTTCTTTAAACACAAAGGTAATTGCAATTTAATGTGTTTGTTATGATGATATAAAAGCTTACAAGTATTATCTACAAAATATTGGTTTCTTATCCATGGTTGACTATGGCTATTGAGCGAGTCCTCGTGAGAAGTTTGTGGAACTTTTGTCTGAATATTAACAGCTTTAGCTCCGAAAATTGCTCTCTTTTACAATTCTTTTTAACTCCAAATTAATACTTCTTGTTAATAATTAATAATTAATAATTAAAATCATAACTGAACTCCGTGATTAAATTATATTTTCTCTGTCCCATACAAATGGGTTGTTTTATTTTCATATAGATAGACTAAAAAAATTTAATTATAGATTTTTTCTAATATATCTCTCTAATAATTAGGGATATATTGAAAAACTTAAAAATAATATATCACTTTTCAAAAACAACGCAGATAATATGAGTTCATTTTCTTAGTATTGGTCTGATAATTAAGATTATGATATCTCAGAGTTGAATTTTCAGTCCAAACCTTTTACTCAAAAAAAATCTCTATCTTCTAGATCGGTAGAGAATTATAATATTCCAAGCTAGCTAGGATAAATGAGATCTCTATATTTGTTGTCATTGATACATTTTCTTGGTCGTAGTGGGCACTTGTCAGCCGCAAATTTATGATTTCATTTTATCCACCCTAATAATAATAATAATTTATCAACAGATAAAAAAAAGTAGTAATTGCATGAAAGATTAAAGAAGAATCAAACTGTCATATCTCTTGTTTATGATTAGGTTTGTTCCTATGAAATTAAAAATTGTTGTTGTACATTGTCATTAATAAAAAGGTATATATTTCGTTTTTAAATAAAATTAATGAGATTTGCACTTTCATTTTTTGGATTAATTATTTGGATTCAATACAATGGACAAGAAAAGAAAATAGCAATACTTTTTCTAAACCTTTTTTTTTTTACAAATTCATTATTTATTTAAAAAGATGCTCAGTTTTGCGACGGAATACTGATGGATTTTATACCCATTTTTTCGGATATTATGAAAAACTAAACCCGATTTCCAGATATAATAAGAAGATACACACATTCCACCTATGGATTTAAGAAAAAGGCAACGCTTTCTCTATTCCCTCAATGTTTGCTAGAGATTGCTCAAATGCAAAAGAAAATGGATTGCCAGGTTATTCCAGTATAATCTCATATCTCCCCATGGATATTTGTCAATTATTTTTTGGAAGATAACGTAAAGTTAGCCATATTATTTAAGATAAACCCATAATTGAAAGACAATTGTGATACCAGCTGACAAAGAGAAGCATAAAAGCTATATTAATAAAACAAAAAAATTTCATACACATAAAATTATTTATATAATATATTAATTCATCTAAACGTAAGTTAGTAGATATATTAGTATAATATTAATATAAATAATAGATACACAACTATTTATTAATATTTATTTACATATACTAATATAATTAAATTTAACATAATATATTATAAAATAATATTAAATATATTAGTCTAAAATAATATTAAAAATATTAAATATTTTACATATATTTAAACGTGTTTAATTGTATCTTAACATATTAGACAAGCAAAATTTATTTATAATATAGTTTTTTCTGTATTGACACGGTTATAATACATATTATTTAACTCAAATTCATACATGTTTAAATGTGTATCATGCCGTATTCAAAATTGTTAGCCGTACAATTAACAATGGAAAATTTAGAATATACAATAATGGAGAAGTTTAGTAGCCTGTGGTATTCTCTCATTAAATGCCAATTAGTAATTCATTTTTTGGATCATTTGTGATTCTTTTATTCCCATTCCGACACACATTTAGGGGTGAAATTCGTGCACGGCTTTGTGGTCTTGATTCTCATAGCAATATTGGACCTATGGGAGAAAAAGATGTAGCAGCAACTTCAAACTCTAGATGATAAATTCAGTAATTGCTCCAGGTGATGAAATGCGACAACAAACACATGCATAGCTGAGAAATTTTTTTCCCACAATGCCATAACAAAATATAAATAAATAAATTATCTTACCTTCATTTTTACAACCTCTTAGCAAACCAGGACAAAAAGCTGAAAAACAACCGACAACACACAACAGAAACTTATGAGAGCAATAAACGTGTTACAATCAGTGGCATACCTTAGGGTGTCAAATTCGGCAGGCAGGTAGAGAATCTTCAGTTTATAATCAACATAAATAAATTTTTGCACAGAGAGAGATAAATACTTAATTGGTAAATCTACCAAAGTGGTACCACTACAGAGATTAAAAGTTGTTTCTATTTGGATGATCATCCAGTTCTTGTGATTCATTACAAAGATAAAGATTACAAATGTAATACAACATCCAAAACTACAAGTCTACAACTTCACATGTAGAAGATAACAGGCTGAAACTCCAACATCAAAGGTGCTTCTTGAACTTGAACCAGCTCAGCAACCCAGAACTGAGCCTTCATGATTCCTTCCCTTATCTCCTAAGAAAACCCTTTTTCCTTCTCTATTTAACCTTCTGGCATGAATCCCAGAACACGTGTTCTTAGCAGATTCCTTAATCAAAGAAAACCACTTCTTTTTCTATTCAATGTCATCAATCCAATCACCATATATCCTACTGATTTTGTCTGGGCCTTTCCACTTTTGATGAGTTCTTTGCCCAGGCCTCTGAATCAGAATGGATGATCTTTGTGATAGAACTCCAAGGTGATAGACATCTGCATGAGGAACTGGAGCAACTGATGCTACCACAGTATCTGCTGGGGTTTTCGAAGGCACTCCTCCCTGCTTTAGGTCAGCAGGAGCAGATGAAGAATCTTTACCTTCTGACTCCACAATCCCTCCACCATACCTGTTCAACTCTGCAGCCAATAAAATTGAATTCCAAAATTAAAATACAAAACATATTCTTGTTACATTAAAATACATAAATAGTAAGTCAGTTCCACTATCTCATTTTATCCTTTTCAACTTTAAATTAAGCTGATACTAAAGAAACGCCAATTAGTAGGTGTGCATTGAGTTCCTAATGCCAAATAATCTGATCTAAACAATGACAGTAAAACAAAAGTATTCCAAAAATAAGGTCCAAAAAGAATTAGGCACTTAATTAATCCTGCTTATAATTTGTCGAGGTAGCTTTGCATGAGGGCCTCCTACATGAAAAGCACATTCCTTCCACAGGCCTGAACTCAAAATTCAAGTTCCTTAAGAGAAACTTGAAATTAGTTGCTTAAGAGAAACGATAATAACAGTCTCGCTTCAGTTACTTTCCAATTATTGTTGTTGGGTGTAAGCAAGTCAAATAACTCGCTTATTACTTGAATGCAACTTGCAAGTATTAATTTCAACCAACTTTATTCAAGTCGAATTCATATAAGAATAATTCAAGTAACAAGTCAAACCAAGTTCAAGTGTGGCAATGCTCTGCTTTAGTAGCTCGCAAGCATAATTGAGCATTTAATCACAAGCTTAATAACCCCATAAAACTTTCAAATTCATATCAATTTTAGCCGACAGAAAACCAAATATTAAATTGTTAGTGAATCAAATAAAATATTATATTTTAGAAGCAAAAAAGGCATTGTTACCCCACACCTCTCTTAGCCTTTCTCTCTTAGCCCCTCCCTCTCTCTTCCTGCTTCCTCTTCCTCCTTTCCTACAAGCCACCCTTTTTCTCATTACTCACTTCAAATAACTTCAAAATCTTCCATTTTCGCAATCTACTTGTCCCTTTCAAACGCTTATAAACCCTCTTTCACATCAAAACCATCACTCTTCTCTCATCAAATCCAATATCCTCTATTTTCAAGTGTTTTCATCTTACTCTACCAATATATAATCAAAATGCCATTCTGATCTTGCATTGAAGCTCAGTCAAACTTATTCAAGCTTCATTTTAAGAACAGTTAACAACATGACTTGAATTTTTAGCAACAAATCAAATCAAGCTAGGGATTCTCGAGTGCAATAGTGAGATAAGTTAATAGTTTAAAAAATTATCAAGTTTCAGTTCAATTCAAATCCTTAGTCTCTAAGTTGAATCAAGTTCAAGTAGTGCATTAAATGATCTCAGTGTAGTTAAATGCAAAAAGCACACTCAAAGCGATATACTTTTCTATCGCCTAAAGTGCAAAGTGCGAAAAAGACACCTGCTTCGTTGAAGCAAAACCTAGTTTATCTAAAACAAATAAACAATAATATAATATGCCCAAAAAACCAGAAATCCTTAGCAAACAAAAATATATAAAAAAAACTACAAGCATTGTGAAACATCACTTCACATGTCAAAAAAAACTATGACTTTAAAGTTTAATATACAAAATTACTTGGGAAAATGAATAATTTTAAAACTAATAAAGCAAATAGCTATGAACTAAAATTCATTATTAGACTCCTTGCTTAAATCATTATCAGACTTCTCATTTAAAGATAACAGAATAAAAAAATTAAAAAAGTGTTTAATATTTAAAAAATAGCAGTAGTATTAAACAGTATTTAGAAAATTAAAGATAGAGTAATACAACAAAAACAATCAAGTTAAAAATTGTAATATTAGAAAATTAAAGAAGTATTAAAAGATAAAAGTAGTATAAAACAGTATTAAGAAAATTAAAGATAGTAGTATTCAGAAAATGATAAAGAAGAGAACTGAGTAATAAAGGAAAAAGAATCTGATTATCTTAAAAAAGTACGTCTTTGTGACTTTGTCTTATACATGAGTTCTGTAACAAAATGTCTTCAGTGTTGAAGAAATAGAGAAAAGCAGCCCGTGTATTTTAAAAAGAAAAATAGCAAATATAGATATACAAGCAACCCACTTTGACTAAAAAACTAATTAAGAAGTTTTATAAAGAATTAAATACAGAAAAAAAAAGCTGGCAGCAGACCCCAAGTTCTAGGAATATAAAGAGTCTCATAATGAAAAAAATGTGTTCTTACTAAAAATACTGATTAACAAATTTTAAAAATAAGTGAAAAAAAGTGAGTGCTTTCCGTTTCGCGAAGCACTACCTAAACTGCAAAAGTGTGCACTTCATTAAAGGAGTGGCCTTCAAACTATCAAAAAGTGATATATCTATAATGTGCTTCGCTTCAGGCTTTAAGCTCTAAAGCAAGCGCTTTTCTTGGTTTGGCTAGAATATACTACTAATGTTACTTTTGTCAAAAGTCTCAACAGAAGACAAGATGTTTTTGCCAAATGATTAAATACCCAATTTTCTGCTTATGATTCCCACAAGAACAAGAACAAGAAAATGCTAAGAAGAAATACCAACCATAAATTAGTTTGTATTGTGCTCTAATGTCATTGAGAGTACATGGATAACATCAATAAAGGGCCTAAAAGTAGCGGGACAACGAAAAAATATTTAAGAAGATGACCAAATTTCATCTACTTGGACAGGTTGAAAGGCAGAAAAAGAGGAAAAAGGAAACAATAAATTTAGAGATGAGGAAGTAGGTCATAGCTCCTATGTTGATTGAAATCAGGTGTGAACACTGAATATGAGCTGTTAAATTCAGCTTTCCAAAAAACTATTATTGATTTCACTAATTTGATGAGCTAGTGTCATGTTCATGTCCAAGCACAATTAGCAGATAGGTTGTATGAGTTCAAATTTCAAGTATTTAAATTTTTTCCCCTTTGTTTTTCTAGCTTTTATTTAGAAGTGCGAGAATTTTTTTTTTTGTTCTCTTCTTTTGGGCTTTTCTTTCGCCTATTCTTAAAACATGTAGACATACTGAACATAAATATTAAGCCCTTTTAAGATCTGAAAAATTCAACTTAACTTATGATTACAAAAATTTCAAACCCCATATTCAAGAAGCTGCTCAGAAAAAACACTTGAACAAAGAGACACTTGTATGTAATAGGACATAACTAAAGGAACAGGTGTTTAGAATATTAAAATTTACTCCCTAAGCCAATTCACATGCTCAAGCTCAACTATGAAAACATTAATGCACACTATTGCTCAAAATATAGTAATAAATGTTAATTGTATCCTAAATTCATCAAACAAATGCAAGCATAAAGCTTCAACCTTCAGATAACACCATGCTTCATATATCACACATTAAATTCTAGGAAATAATCATGAAGCACTTTCATGGTCCCCTGAAAACAAATATCTATATGCAACAAAAATTCTTATTTGCTTCTTCAAACAAATAGTATAATCTCATAATCTTTTCATCCATGGAATGGGAAAAGATTAGATGTTATTGTTATAACAAAATGTGCTTAAATCAAATTAAAGAGCTCAATGGGGGTTCCGTCCCAAGTGCAAAGGTGTCCTCAAGAAACATATAGAAAACATGGCATAAACAAAATTTACAACTGCATGTTAAATATGGCATTGCCGATTGGATCAAAAGTTAGGTGTATTGAGTTATTGACGTCAAAATATTGGGAAATAACAATTGTTTCTTAAATCCATCAAAATTAACACAGGTTTAAAGCTTTACTCTTCAGATAAAGTGTCATGCTTCATATATTGACGCTTTACATTTGAGGATACAACCACAAAATGCTGTTTCATTGTACCTCTGAAAGCATCTGCAAATAACAAAAATTATAATGTACTTCAAACAAATAATATTAGGCTTAATACATAAATTCACCCCTGAACTTGTCCTCAAAAGCCGTTTAGCACCCTAAACTTTTTGAGTGACCTATTGGACACCTAAACTTATCAGTCACAACTTGTTTAAAATGACCCATTAGATACCAGAACAAAAAGCTCATATTTGTTGAGTACTCGTTACCACATGTCCTTGCGTGTTTAATGGGCATATTTGAGAAAAGTTCGGGTGTCTATGGGTCACCTAAAAAGTATAGGGTGCCAAATGGCTTTGGACAAATTAGGGATTTATTTATATACTAAGCAAACCATATTATGTGATTATCTTTTTTATCTAGTGAAAATCAAAGAATAGGTTTAATTTTATTACAAGTACTTAAATCAAAGCAGGTTTCTAATTCATGCCCAAAAGAGGCCTCAAGAAATATAAAGAAGACATGGCATTAACAAAATCTACAACCTCCTGCATATTAAGGAAAGCATTGCTTATTAAACCAAATATTAAGCATATTCAGCTACAACCTCCAAATATTGGATAAAGAGAAAGGGAAAGAAAAAAAAAGAATCAACTCATAATGATAGCTTTCCTATTCTCTGAATCAATATCAGCCTAAAGATTATCAATAGGATTTGAAAGAAATTATTATTATTATTTTTGGTCTTCTAAGTCAAAGAATGCTCATTCAAGTACATAATAGGTTTTAACTAACCTCATTTAACTCAAGAAAGTCACAATGATTACAACCTAGCACAACCAAAGTGCAATAATAAATGTTGCACAGGCTTCTCAAAACTCTTTCATAGCATGCATGCATTCTTTTATGGAAAGTTTGCTTTAACATCATTCATATAGTTGACCGCGTAAATTATCCTCTGACCAAAATCAATTCCATGCCATAAAACAAGTCAAAAAGTTATGAAAATGGTTCTAAAATTTGTCTTTGTATATTTCACTCAAATTACCTACCATTCCACTTTTCTTCAACATGAGCTCCCAATATAACTAAGCCAGATAATAGCTCATGAAAACCCATATCACATGCGACAAAGGTTTCAGAAATATGTTGAGTGATCAAACACCCTCGGCACCTCCCAGAAATGATATATTTAATAATAAATCTGTAAGGCAAGTTAGTCGTGAACAATATATTAAGTACATTCAGCAATCTAATTTCAAAGCATCTCCTTTCTGCAGTTCTTTTTTTTTAACTATATTACAACATCAACATCAGCAAGGCACTTCTTTCTTAATTTTCATTTTGTTAAGCAATTTCAAGTTAAATTAATCAGAAAAAAATACCCTACAGAAAAACATTTTTCATGCCAAGAGATTACTCGGATATAAATTATTCATTAAGACATTGGGAATGCAAAATTCATATATTATTGAACAGGATGCATGGAGTCCTTAAGTGGAAAGTTCAAGTAAGCTGGTATCATTAAAGACAATCATATCCATGACAAGCAACATACAAATCTTTCTGAACCATAGATTTCTACATTTCAAGTTTGGTCAGTACATAAACATAAATAGAAAATTTTACGAGCCAAAAAAATCCAATCCCTAGCAAAAACAGAAAGTACAAAACCCATAATATCCCTAACTGGCAATTCACAATTATTAAGACATACCTGCAGCTCCATGAGCAAAATGACACTTATTCCCAAACGGACAGTACCCAGTGAGTTCCCACTTGTTACAAATCCTAGTTTTCCAATTTGATGGCTTCACATTCGCTCCATTCCCATTCCCATTCCCATTCCCATTCCCACTTCCACTTACCCCTCCACCTCCTCCAGCCCCTCCATAACCTCCTGGGCCCAAACTTATTGCCACACTTTCCCTATTCTTGGACTGCTCATCATGCAAAAATGTGCAATTTTCTCCATAGGGGCAACCCTCCTCTGTGTAAAACTTCTTGCAATGCCTCCCTTTATAAGACCTCTGTGAGTCCCCTCCAAATCCCGCTACTGATGGAATTTGAAATTCCTCTCGTATCTCCAATACATTCCCTCCTTTCTCTTCCTCATGCGCTGCCACAATTTCCTGCCAGTTTGGAGGCGGGCGCCGAAGCTCCTCTATGCTGTGTGCAAAATTGCAGTTTGATATGTATGGGCACGTTCCAGCACGGAATTTGCAACATAGTTTGGTCTTGAAAAACATTTTCCCTATGGATTTCTTGGAAGTCAATTCCTGGGAGTTATTTTTTGATTTTTTGTTTGGCGGTTCACTGCCAGAGCGTGTTTGCGAGGATTGAAAGTTGGAATTGGAAGGGGTGCTGTCACTGGCGCCATCGGAGTTGTACCAAACACGATAATCTTCTTCTGTGGCCCAAACAGAATTCGGATCAATAGAATTTGGAAGCCAATTGTCAGGTCCGTTTCCAGGAATCACATGGACAACATTCCCACTGGAAAAATCTCTACTGTAATCCATTAAATAACTAAAATCCCACTAAACATAGATATCCCAGTTTGTGGAATTCGAACATTAAAATCCAAACTATGAATAAAACAACACATAAAACACAAAACCCATCATCTCAAATTGAATGAATTGACAGGGAATGAGCTTGCTATAATATGAAAACGGGGTTTTTTTGGTGACGAAACGAAACCCTAACTAACAATCAAAGAAAGAAACGCAGTACCTGCTTACCCAAATTCGCTGAGAATTGGAGGTGGACAAGTAAAACATCGAAACTATAAAGATAATGGGCTTTTGGATTAACACAACTAGAACGAGAGTTTGGACATAAAAATTTAAAATTGAAAGGTGAGAAAAGAAACTAACAATATAACGACTAAAACTAGAAAGACAACAACAACAGATACCAAGTATTAAAAGATCAATGAACAAAAAGGAAATAGATAAGGTTTAGATCTAAAACGAATTTACATGTAAAAGTGAGCAGCAATTGGAAATTTTTAAGAGCTCAAAAAAAAAACAAAAAGATATTGAGATTGAGATTGAGATCTAGAGATAGATTTGGTTAGCACAAAACTCAACGGTGGGGTAGATTTTAATCATTTTACAGATATGAGCACGCACCGTTTTGTCTTTGACAGTGAGCAACATTGCCTGTCCGAAATGATCTTGCGCAAAATTACTGATTTTATTTTCCCTTTAATATTAAATTCTAGTAAATTAAACTCGCGAAATAATTTAAACAATAACACAAATGTATATAAGGAATAAAAAATATAACATAGTTTAATATACATAATGTCACAATAAATTTATTTATTAAAATTATATAAAAATATATATATAAAAACTGAAATGTTGATAGTAAAGATAATGTGCAGTAACTCATCCAAATATGCATCATTAAACTAAATTATTAATGTCTATTGACGACGACGTTTTGATCAGTGTTTTTATATCCCATTTGTTTTCAACTATCGGCAGTCCCTCTTTTCTACTCCATTAGTTACGGTTCAGGGCTGTCCATAATAGCACAATAATCATATATTTTGTGTGAAATAATTATAACTTTTTTTTAAATAAATTACATAATTTTTTTTTAAAATTTAACAAATTACAATTAGAAATAAGTTTTTTAAAAATTAAAAATATATTCTTCTATCATTTGATAAAAATATTGTTTGAGATAACAATTAAAAAGACTGAAATTCTTCGATTACAATTATTAATAACGAATAAAATCTTTAAATTTTTATAAAATGTTGTTAGACTGTATACGAAACTCTAAAAAATTCATCCACCTTAAGCTTTCTCTCTAATTTTTCATGATTTTGGACGAAGGGTAGGAACTTAACCAAAATGATTGGAAGGCAGATCTAGTGAAAATTGGAAGAAAGATAAAAAAAAAAAAAGGGAAAATTTCCATGAATGGTCCGGCCAATTTGGGAAGTTTAGGTAAGTTGGTTAATTTTTTTTCATTTTCTCTTATTAATTCTTGAAATTTAAGATGAAATTTCAGCTTGCCTTGCTGTGAATTGCGGGAATCTGAGGAAATTGTTGGTGGCTCATTTTTTTGGGAACTTGATTTTCGTTTTAATGGATTTCAAAAATACTTCTCTTTCGATTAGCTATTGTTAGTCAGCTGTAAATTCGGATTCCCACTATGCGAGCTCAACAACTGTTTCTCTACTGAAAACAGTTCCAATACTTCTGTTTTTGCAGCAAGTGGTTGGGGATAGAAAAGATGAATGCAATCACCATTAATTTGTTATAAATTAATTTGTGGCTTATCGATGAGTTAACAAAATTTAAGCTCAAAACAAAAAAAAAATATTTTTTTAAAAAAAGAATCATAAAACTTTATCGCTGGATTTAATGGCTCATAATCTATCGTGCAAATTTTAACAATGGATGTAGTAGGACAAAATCTATCCTAAACTATAGGATGTAAAAGTGCCATTTTGTCTATTTTTCACAAAAAAAAAAAAAAATTAAGAAGCCTAATTAAAAAAAAAAAATCTTCAAACGTTGTGGGCTCAATTTCAACAAAGAAAACGATAAGAATTTAATTAAAAATTAGGACAAATGTTAAGAATTTGTTTTTCTTTTATAGTTATTCCTTAGTTTTTATTGAACTAATATGTATGTTGTGTCCCAACTAAATGTGATTGGAAGAGTGGCTGTTGCCTCCATCTCTTCCATTCATGTGTAGCACTGGCTGAAGATGTTGATCAACATTGATTTCTCTCCACCACCATAGTTTCCCAACCTTCAGTTTTTCTATCCTTTTATTATTATTATTATTATTATTATTATTATTATTATTATATATATATAATATGTTTCTGCCATTTTGGTTCCAAGTTGAATCTAGAAATTAACAAAATATAAGCTGCATATATCTTGAAATCATGAACTGAAGGCCTAGTGAGAAATGAAGGCACAGTTAGTAATTGTGTCATTCTTGTATTGTTAAATGCAGCTTCAAAGGGCCTAGCAATATTTATATTAATCTTGTTATGAAGACCCATAGTCAGAAAGAAAGAAAATTGACTGATCAAATAAGAAAAACGAAAAATAATGAAAGAAAATTATTATTCTGCAGTCATCGAACAATTCAACCTTCTCTACTCTAAATAGGCAGATTTTGTCAGCCAATAGATGACTCAAGTTCGATTTAACTCGGGAAAGACGACAAAAAAAGAAAGTCATATGCCTATTTGACTCGGCGGTCGCCATCAATCTTGCCTTGTAAATGATCAGCCGCTCCCTGCCAACTTTGATAATACTTTTTAATTAATTATAGTATTGGAGGGTACTGCATTATCTAAATTCGAACCCAATTATTTATATATATCTAAATTCGTCTTAAATTCATTTAAAATTATAATATTAATATTCGTATCCGTCCCAAATCCGATTAATATTAATCGATTAATACTCGACTTTGAATAATTACCCGTTTATCATTAAAAAAATTTAAAATAAAATAAAATAAAAATTCAAACTAATTAAATAATTAAAAATATATAAATATATAAATAATCTACCATAAATCGCTATAAATCAAATAAAACATAAAATTTAATTCAACACATTCAAATTAAAATAATTTATCAAATTGTTCAAAAATAATAATAAAATTAAATATTATTCATTATGACAGAAAAATTATATTTCACATTTTAAACTTCCATTACCTTTCTAATTCATCAATCTATAAAAATATATGAAAAAATAATTGTATCATTATATTAAATAAATAAAAATAGAATAAATTGCATAATATATATATATATATAATCAGATTTATCGGGTAGAGGGTATCCGAAAGCCTCTATCTATACTCTTTCTAAATCCGTGACGGATTTAAATATTGTTATTTAAATCCGTCCCAAAACCCTAATAGGATTATCCATTAGGATTTAAACGGGTTCGGATTGACACGGACACCCGCGAAATCTGTACTCGTTGACACCCTTAGGCCGACAATGCATTCTCATAGATTTTCACATTGAAACGGCAGCGTTTGATAATATGATAAATTTCCCGTTTTTTATTATTATTATTATTTTTTATAATCTGCCGCGGATCTCCTCCCCTTACATCCATCGCTGCCTCTGAAAGTTCAAACCTCCGGCATCGTATCCTGTTAACTCACCACCATTAACGTCGTTTGCTCCCGCTCTCCTCTCTTTTTTTTTTTCAGCGGAAGATCGAACATTGAAGGTAAAGGAAGTTCACTAAGCTCGCCGCTCTTCTCGGATTGATCCGACCATCGGCCCCCTTATGTAGTTGCGAATGTGATTTCTGATTATGCATTCGCTTTTCTTTTTGCGGGATCATCCATTCGTTGTTATCTTAACATTTTCGATTAATTTAGAAAGAAAAGAATAAATAACAGCCACCACTCTGCAACAAATGTTTTCGAGTAGATTTTCATTATTTGGGGGTGGAGGTTCAACAAAGGTTAACAATTCCTCAGATGGTGTGAAAACTGAGCTCGCGCCAACAATAAAGCTGCAAACAGATAAAGATGTATATAGACCTGGTGATTCAATTTTTGTTGCTATTGAGATATCCAACCCCAGCAATGTTGCATCGGAAAGTATCCTATGTTCACTGCTAATTGAAAATCTTGGATTTGAAATTAAAGGTATTGAAAAATTGGATCCTCAGTGGTTTACCACTCAGAAGCCGTTGCCTGGATCCAGACAGCGGAGAGGTTTGTAAATGTTTCTATAAGTTTCATTTCAATTTTACTTTAAGCAACTGAACTTGTTGTTTATTTTCCGAATACTTGCATTTGATATGTTGCCTATATCCATGAATTGCCAAGAATGATTAAGGATAAAAGTTTCTATAGTAAACGTTTTTGTTGTTTATCGAGTACGGTTTACTTTCTTGATGTATAAAGGGCTAGATAGATTATTATAGGAGATTTTTCTTCAAATACTTTTACATTTAGTTGTCGGCTTTTTTTATGCTCGTGTTAAACTAGTGGAGGAAAATAGAGCAGAAGGAATGAAATAAAAGGCTGGAAACAAAGTTGATGAAGAGAAAGTCAATGTTTTACTTCTCTGTTTTTAAACTGGAGGGAAAATTGGGGGAGTGATGATGGAAGAGTTGTTTATGAATGACAAATTCATGGTTATATCCTCTCCTATTTTATGAGGGATTGAATATTATTTAATTTTCCTTCCGTATTGGAGAGAATTTTTGGTTGTGTACTACTATGTACCTTAATTTTTTCCTTCCCTTTATTTCACTCCTACAAGCAATGGAGAAGTGGAAATTCTCCAGTTTCATTCTTTTCTCTCCTTTCTCCCATTTTCCATGTTTTACCATAAATTAGTGCATGCCTAACAATTTGTATCATGATCCTGTTTATGAATATTTGTAGTTTTGAATGTTAAATTAGAATTCCTGAATGCAAAGAATCATGTGTAGAAATCAAACAGTCTCAGTTACACAAATATCAGATGATTTTGTTATGACCATAATTATGCTATTTTGAATTTGAATACTTTTTATAACATTAAAGTAATTAAGATACTATTTTCAGTAAAAACTAATTTATTATAATAAATAGTATGTTAAAAATCTTTGTGGTTTTCATTATTTTATTGTAGAATGAAATGTTTAGCATATATTTCTGTATGCAATCTGGGTTATCATATTTTTCCTCCTAAGTGGTCTATAGGAAGCCTACCCAGTTTTAAACAGGGAAATTCTGTGTTCTCATTGTTGTTCCACAATCCAGGTAATCTAGTTTCAATCACATTTCATACTTATGTATGGAAAACCCTTTTGTAGTTCTTCCATTCATGGTTTTAAATAACGGCCGTTACGTTACATAACGGCCGTTATTTAACGGAAAATGAACCTCCCGTTACCGTTACACCCGTTATGCCACGTTATTTATTTTTTGCAATGAAAACGGCCGTTACGGCGTTATGTAACGGGTAACACCGTTATATAACCGCGAACAACCGTTACATAATCAATTATTAGACTGATTTTCATGATGATTTATATTTTGAAATTCCCCATTCCAGTGGTTGTCTAAACCAAACTCTAATCCTAAGTCAAGCTCTACATTGCCCAAACCCAATTAAAAATTCTTATCAGTAACAGCCAAGTCAAATTCGTTAGGGAATTGGAAATCAATGTTTGTTTTACATAGTTGCATTTTGTTTTATTTTTAGTGAAATTTAATTGCATCAATGGTTTTTAATTCTTATCCACAATGGCTTGTTTGTTTGTTGGTATGCCACTCATTTTGGTGGTAGTAGCATGTTAGATAATGTAATATTCCGAACAGTGTTTTGTACTCGTTTTAATACTTAATGTAATAATGACTTAAATATATGAACTAAATGTGTTTTCCTTTTGAATTTATGTTAATTAGATAGTTACATTTCTTAATTTTAGTGAATTTTTTTAAAATACATTAATTTCATGAGTTTTGCAATTTTTATAAAAAAATTTGCGCCGCGGTAGTCCGTTACCGTTATATTACGCCGTTATGCACCCGTTTTCGTTACATGCGACTGCGTCCGTGATCACGGCCGTTACTGCGATTTAAATCTATGCTTCCATTAAATAAATTAGCTGCAGTAGCCACTAAGTTTATTTTGGCATTCAGACTTGTGTCATTGATAGATATTATATGGATAAAAGCTGAAAGAAAAAATAAGATAGAAATTGTATTTTGCAGTTTCTTCTACATTTTTTTTTATATTTCCCATCATTTTATTGGTGATTTTCCTTTGTTACCTTTTCAGGTGAACATATTTTCATGGACTGCTCAGCATCATCAATAGTGTCAAACCAGATTTTGTCCTCTGGTGCAACAAAAACATGTAAGCTCAGGTTTTTGCTGTATTTATTTTTTTCTTAATCTAATGTATATTTTGCTTTTTTTTTCATCATATACTCATAACAGTTATTTATTGATCCTATCCTTTCATCTATATAATCTCAACTTTTAGAAAATCGTCTGAGCAGATAAAAATGGTTCTCTTTATTGATTGTTTTCAATGTTGAACCTGTGCAACTTGATTAGTCTTTTGACTGAGATCTTGAAACTGAGTAAAATGATTCAAATCTTCTCATTTGTCTCATCAAGTATGATTTGACACCATTTTCCTAGAAAGGTAACCAACAAAGTGCTCCTTGCTTGAAATTGTTTTATTTGTTCTTAAATTTGCTAGTTTTGTTTTCTGTTTGCTTCTGGGTCGTAAGTCGCTAACAAAATGCTTTATTCATTGAAAAATTTCCTGATAAATACTGTATAATTAATAATCCTAACAGTGTGCCTGTGATTCTGAATGTATGAATTGATGTTTAATCACACATTAAGTACTATAGTAAAATTTTCAAGTGATTTAATGCCATTAGGTTAATTCTAATGTATTCATTTATTAAATCTCTCGATGCAATATGCAGACGCAGTGCGAGCTGTGCTGCCTGGCATTATTCCACCATCTTATCGGGGTGCTGCTATTCGCTATCTTTACTATGTGAAGGGTACATTATCTGGCCGATGGCTGATATTGGAAAATGGTCACTCCCATAGAGAGTCTTCAAAGGATCTCATTGAATTGGTCAGTTTGCTGCATTATACTTACTTTGAAGGTTGATGATTATTTAATTGATTGCCCTATCTATCTCTCACATACCCTTCTCCTGCGCCCCCAATCCTCATCAAAATTGTTCGTTGCACCTGATTTTGAGACATCAAAATAATTTCTACTTCTTTCCACTTTTGTGCTAATATATGTTTATTTACTTAATTTGATTTCTTACATTTTAGATCATTCATTGTATTTTTCTGACTTGGTTAGAAGCTTGAAATCATTACTGTTTGTTGTGGCTGATACAGTCGTGGAGGGTATCCATTTGCAATTTTTTGCAAATTGATTTTATTATCAGCTTAGAAAAATGTTAAATCTGTTGCTATCAACATTTAAATATTTATACTGTTATCAATTGCCATGGAAAATGTTTGATAACACATGATCTTTTTTCTATATTACATTTTTTATTATCTTTTATATAAAATTTTGCTGTATAATAATGTCATTTTGTCATGCAAATTGGATCATTGAGGTTTTGGCTTCAAACATCTGATGATAGCTCTGTCAAATTGTCTTGTTACCCTCTGTTTTTTTTATTTTTTTTATTTGGTCTAGTCAGAAAAACCTAAGGGGTTTCAGTGGGGTGTATTCCAAGTTAAATATAGCAAGTAGTTGTTAGTCATAGCAACTCCTCGTGTACTCACTAGTAATGCATTGGTGTGTGGAATTTGCTAAATACACTCATTTCTTTCTTTCTTCTGTTTTATTTTTATTTATTCATTTTTTTAATATATTGGCTTTACATTTTCATATGGAGTTGAATTTTTATCCTTGTAGGAAGCTCGTGTTCCATTGCAAATATGGGTTACTCAGAAGAGCAATGGTCTGCTATTGAAAGGACAAACTGATGGTGAGTAGTTTCTAAATTACCAGTTTTGAGCCATGGAGGAAGAGGAGCATTTGCACTTTCTAGGATTAAAAGCTCAGAATTGGCCAAGACAAGATATTGATGACTTGTACACACTAAAATTAACTCAGCTGACAAGGTGCTTGTGCAAAAAATTAGAAGAACAAGTTCTTTTGGCATAGAATTGGAAATTTTGTAGAGTCAGAAACTTGAGGAGTTCACTTTTGTTAGAGGTTTAGATTCTCTGCTAGTATATAGAACTTTTTATAGAACTTCCACAGGGATCTATCTTTGCAGATTTATCAATCAATAGTCTGGTAGTTAACATTGTTATCTTTTGCTAAAGAAATATTGGCGTTGAAATCCATAACGAGGACATGCTAGTTTATACTATTGTATTAGTAGGATTAAGACTTCGTGTTTTATCCACTTCTCCAATAACCCTTAATTTTTGCTTTCTTCCTTTGCATGTTTTGTTCTTTGCTTTTTTGACTTTTGACTGGAACTATATTCCTAAAGTTTTGAACTTAATCCTTATTTTAAATGTATTCGTGATGAAGGAGCAATAGCTATGTCGAGAATACTCATTACACCAGAAAGTTACAGTTTCTGTTGCTCTTGATTTAGTTGAATCTTTATTATGTATTCAAGTTATGTTTATGCAGATTATCCAGAAATCTTGTATGACAAGAAGTATTTGTGACAAGAGATATAGATCTAATTTGTCATTATGTTCTCCTGGGATTAACATCGGTATAGTGTTTTAAATATTATCAGGGATTGTTCCTGCTACAACCCTTCAACTAGATGCATACTGGAAAGCAGTGGATGGAGATTCTGAATGGGTATGCAGTTTCTCATGTAGTCTTTTCTGAATGTATGTACACTTATGATACATGAAGATTGTGTAAATATGTCTTGGAGCATATATTTAATTGTCATTTTAACATCACTTTCATTTATGATGTCGTCTGTTACCTATTTAAAAGTATATGGTTTAGTTATTAAATTTTTATTTTTATTTTTCTCACAGGCTAGAGCTAATGATACAGATGATGTATTTGAGGGAGGTTATGACAGCTCCAGAGATGAAATCTCATCTGCTTCTTCCTACAATCCCTCTAAAGATAATATACACAAGGCCTTTGGAAGCTCTTTGTCCTTGCAATCATTTTCAGCAAGGTCTTTGACTAAGGATCCCTCATATATTGAAGGCCATACAAGTTTATCATCAAATCTTGCACCTCCTCAAACAGCTGTGGCTGAGGTTTTATATGATTCCAGTGCAGGTGTGTGGATACTAAATCAGTGATTATATCCTGTGAGATGTTTATTTGTTATGCTTTCTAAGGTTATGAAATATAGTGTATTGACATAGTAGGAAAATCTGATGATGGATGGTGGAAAGGACTTCTAAACAGAAATTGAAAAGAAACAAAAATGTAATATAAAATATCTCTCTAATCTTGTCGAATATTGATGGAGTATAACCCTTCTAAATATATCAAGACTGGAACTCATGACATTTTTAAGGAAAACTAATTGTCTATGCTGTAAAGGTAAATACTGACCTTTCAAATTCCAGAATTGTATTCTAGCCAAATACACCAGTTCATTATGGATTTTATACACGTACAGAGGATTTTCCTTTTTTCGGTCCTCCTAAAGCCTGTAGGTTAAGTCAATAATTAGTCTCTGATGCTTTTAGGGTAAACCTGTTAATTGAATGTACTAAAATTCCTGTTTTATATGTTCCATGTGAATAAAATAATGGCTCAAAAGAACAAAAGGTAGGAGTTATTCTCACAACTCTAAAAGCACTCACGATACAGACTAGTTGATTAGTTGTCATGTCCACCTATGACAAGTTGTTTTCCTTTAGGTGATCAGGCCTGGATATAGGTCCTGGGTCTGCTGACCCTAGAAGGAGCCCTAGGGTCTATTTGCTTATGGAATTATGGATTCATGTTTATGAATGTTTCTCCATGCAAACAGAACTCTGAAGTTTCATATTTGACTGTAAATATTTTTCCATTTTCTGAACTTGTATTGGTGTTAGAATTCTACTGAAGCTTGTTATATTTTTTTGGTCATGCTCCTTAAGTAAATATGATAGACAATTAGACACCACCTACAGCCCCCAACAATCCAATATCTACTCAACAACCATTTTATTTCTGCTGGTAATACCAATATTACTGCAGTGACAGCCACAACTAATGGTGCCACCACCATGTCACCAACTTTGCTGTGTTGCAAGTATCAATGATGAGACTGCTAATTCTCCCATGCTATCACTTTTGTCACCTGTGGTACTGGTGTTGCTGCCATAATATCGTCAGCTCCAGCACTTTCATCATTGCTGTCCACTACCAATATCAGCTATCATTTCTGTAGCGATGGCAACCATATATTTGAAAGAATAATTCTACCACTGCCGGTGCCTTGACCACCCAATATTAGCTCTTCACTGTTATTAGCTTTGCCATAATTAGATTATACTTTTGCCTTCTTAATTTCCATAATTAAAAATATAACTATTGTCTTCTAAATTCTTACTCTTGCAATACTAATTCTAGATTTTTTTTTCCATTGGACTAATCCCAATATAAAAGCAATCGAAATTGAATAATAAAAATTACTATACAGCAAGGCCAAAATTGAATGCTTTTTGTAACATTAATAGTCAACAATGCCAAAATGAATGGATTTTCTAGTTTCTTAATATGAAAAACTGGAAATGAGAAACAAAAACTATTGCTGCAAGTAAACAAGATTTTAAAATGCCAAATATGTTAATCAATGGAAAATGGATAGAATGGGATGCTAAAACCGAACTATAAGTAGATTTGCATTAGAAGATATTGAACTAGAAAGGCTTGTAAAAGTTATTAAGAACACGGCCTAAAATAATGCATTTTCTAGTTTTCTTGATAGGAAAAATTGGAATGAGAAACCAAAAATTACAATTCCTTAAATCTCCAAATGTGATGCTCTAAGGAAATGGATAGAACTAGAACTGCTAAAAGTGAAGGTTAAGAAATATTTGTTTCAGAAGATTGAGGACATATTGAAAGATTAAGAAGCTGATTAGATTGGTGGTTAGACCACAGTACCTCCAAATATTTCTATCTGTTCTGGAGAAACAAAAGGAGTTAAGGATATCATGCAGCAATATAAGATCATTAGTCTCTTTATCACTGAGGCTCTTGAAAATAAAAAAGATGGTTAGAAGTGTAGTTATACTTTCTGTAACTCTTTTAGTTTGAGTAACAATTATGATATTTTCTTGCACTTTTGGTCTGGTTCTAGTGATGCCTGCTTTGCAATTTCTGCATCATCTGTCAATTTACACAGGACTTGTAATATCCCAATGGATGGAAAAAATAGCTTTCTGAACCATAAATTATATTTTAAAACAGATATTTCATCATCCCAAACATTATCGTCCATTGTCTCTTCAAATCAGCAGGAGAAGATCATGAAAACCCCATCTGTGGGTGATAGTGTAGGTGAATCCTCTCCACTTGACGTACGAGCCAGTGAACCTGTAACATGTAAATTACTGGACTTTAATCTTTTTAAATATTGTAAAGGCTTCTCATATATTTTATATCTTCTCATAGTTGGTTAATGTTTTACAGCAGAAAGCTTTATTCGAGGAAGGTCTTACAATATTAGGATGGATGACCAAGTTCTGCTGAGATTCTCTCCAAAAAATTCTGATTCCATTTATTACTTCAGTGACATGGTAATGGCTCTCTTACATTTTTTCTTTTCAGAATTTAAAGCCTCCTGTTTTCCTTACCTATTTTGGTGACAGATTGGTGGAACTCTTACATTTTTTCATGAAGGATCCAGGAGAGTCCTTGAGGTGAGCAACAAAAGAAAATGAAAACATTCATTCCTAGGCCTATGAACGTTCTGTGATTTGTCTATTGAGCCTCTAGTTTTTGTTTTATTTTACAGTGCCTTATTTTATTTTTAGTCTCGTTGAGGACTTTGTTAATGCCCATAACACGAAATTAATAAAATGATTAACAACTCTGTAAGTAGTATTTATAAAAATTAAAAAACTTCCACTATGGAATATTGAGTGGATGGAATTGAAAGAAAATGAAAAGAAATTGGGAATCTAGGGTTTAAATTTCTCCCAAATCCTCAGCAGTGGCCTTGCTACATGTTGTGAATGATTGAAGGAACTCTATTCCATCTTCCGCAACAAAGGAATAAAGTTAACAACTAATTATCCAAACTGAAAGCAACAAACAGATCAATAAATATTATTGACCTGCCCAACCGAATTGCAGCAATGAGGAATCTGATAAATCAGAGGGCACATAAAAATTGGTATAACCTACGCACTTGAGCAGCTCACGGATATTGATGGATTAAGTTGTTGAGGAAACATTATTCTAGTGGTGTTGTTCGTTTGATCCTTTGGAATTGAGGGGGATTGATGTGGGTGGTGATAGATCTCACCCTTATTTGAGATGGAGCACCTTCAGTGCTATCTTATTTCATTCATAAAAACTGCCCCAAAAAAGGGAAGGGCAGGTAATTTTCCAAATTTAAGACTTTTTTTCATTGTTAATTTTTAAGATTCTGCTGCCTTATTCTCGAAAGAAGAGAAAAATAGTAAGAAGATTTTTCAAGGGAGATTTCTTTCCCTTGATTTTATGGTTCTTTTACATGTACTTGGGAAAGCAGGTTGAAATTTTGGAAGAGTTTAGAAGAAAAATAAACACGGAGAGATTGATTATGTATATATGAGATATCTTTTATCGAAAAGAGGTGGTTCTTAGTAATTGAATGAGATGGAACAATTATAGGGTTCAATTGATCAACATCTTAATGTTTCATGAGAGAGAGAGAGAGAGAGAGAGAGAGAAGGAGAAGATTGCCTTTTTTTCTTTTCTTTAAATAAGTTTCTTGCCTCTATGAACACTTAGTTTCTTATTACACTTGTAAAACTAGCTATTAATAAGTCCACTATGTGTCTACAAGTAAAAATATGGCTCAATGTGGAGTAAACGCGTAGGGACTCGATAGGCGTATAATGGAGTCATGTGTCACTAATGAGCTAATCAAACAAACTTGCGAAATATTCAAACTTGACGCGACTTTTAATGAGTCAAGCTCAAGTAGTTTTAGTAACAAATTGATTTGTGTTCGAGTATTATAATACTCAACTATAATAGCTAGTGAGCTTTAATTGAGTATTTTATTTTTATATAGTTTAAATATATTTAAATATTACATATTGTGTTTAAATAAAAACATATAATATTTACAATGTTATTTTAAAAATATATATGATAAAGATGTCATATAAAGCTTGACTCAAGCTTATTCAATCTTATTCTAGTTAATTAAACTTTTCTTTTAATTTCTAATGATGATCGAGTTGAGCACTTGAGCTGAGTCGAGCTAAGCTCGAGTAACCTGAATATTGAATTGAATGTAGTTCGAGTATAAACAATAAAGCTCAGTCGAGTTCAGGTTGAACTTGAGCTCTATATTATATTGACTTGACTTGACTTGCTTACACCCTTAGAATTCAATTAACAAAACTTGAGGAGTGTTAACAATTGTTTTTTCCTAAAAAAATAAATATTTTAATGGAGAAATACATATAGAATGGGGTTGACCTCTCTAGAGAGCTGTACTAACAATTAGTACTTCCATTAGTATCGAGAGTTGCATCCAGTGGTCTCTTGAGGGATCAAACTAGAAACTATTATTGTGTGTACTACTGAGGTTGATTGGAAAGATGGAATTTGCAGGTCTCAATAACATTGGAAACTTCAGAGATTATAAATCGTCATTTTGTTCATCCTTCTCGCAGGAATTCCCCAACAATTACGAAGGTATGATGCATAGGCATATGCAATTATCAAACAAATATATCATGTCTGACAGAAGTTCTTATTTGAAAAACTACGTAACTTTAATCATTTATCTGATCTAATTTTCTTCTGGAATGTGCATAACTATTTTTTTCATTGATAACTATTTTGCTCGAAGTACTATATATTTGTTTCATTGATAGTATTATTTCAGATTTACTTGCATACTGTTTTTTCAATTACAATTCCCAACATATTATGTCCAATATATTGTAAAACAAAAATACTGGCAGTGTCAGTGAGTAAAACACTGTCAAATTCTTTTGCTTGGATATTGCAATCAATCTGATAGATAGTTCTAATTCATTGATGCCTGAGGCTGTGGTCTAAATCTGGGTGTATTTTAGCTTTAGCTATTTAATCAAACGTGCTTTCACAATATCTAAAGACTGAAGTTAGCAGAGAGCTTAATTTCTTATTTGCCAGTATCCTGTTTGCAAGAGGCTGTAATTAGTTCATGTGATAGAGTGTTTTGATGATATGAGACTGAAGTAGCAGGAAGCCAGATTTCTAACTTAGCATATACTGTATTTGGCCTAGAAATTGCAACTGGGTACTGTTCTAAAACTTATTATGTTCTGCTATTTGGTGTGTCATATATCTGGCAGAGCTTTTTTCAAAATGTAAGACTCCATTTGTTTCCGGAAAATAATTTGTCTTTGGAAAATATAATATTTTCCTATGTTTGGCTGCAACACTAGAAAAAAAAAAATGAAGTGATACTTTATTTTTTTTTATGTTTGATAAGTTTTGGAAAATGACTTATCTTGTTTTTGAGATATTTTTCGTTGACTTGAAAAATATTTTCCTTTGACTTATTTTCCGGAGGTAAAACAAACATTGGAAAATAAGGGAAAATATTTTCCGGAAACAAATGGAACCTAAAATAAATGTAATTTTCTCTCTACTTGACTTTATACTAGAAAAAAGAAAGTGTATCCTTCTTAAAGTATATCCATTTATCTTCAGAGTTATGTTAGTCTAAATTCTTTACATGTGTCTACCTGTGCCGAGTTTTTTCTCATCTACCAATAGAAGAATAATTAGTATGCCAAACTTTCTGTGGTTTGTAATTGAATTATCTTTAAATCAAATATACAAGCAGTCTGATGTATGAACTGGAAGTAGAAAAGCCAAACAAATTATTATTCAATATTAATTTTTACTGGCTAATTTAACGTCGTGGGCTTAAAGCATAAACCTAGAACCTGATGAGTGAAAAAATTAAATTCTTATTGTATGGCATCTATGTTGTATGATCCTTGTAGGTGCAGAGTGATTATCATGAGGTTGTTGCAGATTTAGTGCAGACCAGCTTTCTTTTTTCAGTTCCCATGGATGGGCCTATGTCATTTTCAACTCCACATGTCTCGGTGCAATGGGCTCTACGATTTGAATTTTTTACCACTCCGAAGAATGTGGATTTAGCAAGGTATTCCATATGAAAATTACTTGGAGAATTTGTTGCAAAGTTTCATTGGATCTTCAAGAATAGATTTTCCAGTTAATGCACACTGGTGCTGGCAGGGACTAGAGAATATCTGTTCTGTTATCAATTTTGAGGAAAAAATGTGTTATGATTGAATGCAGTTTTGATGTGAGTTAAATCCTTAGAATGCTAAGTTCAAATTTAGGGGAGGACTTTTTAGATGTGTATTTAAATATAATATGGGAAGAATTACTGAAATGTTGATATAGAGACATGTTTCTTGAGAGGGTTTGGCACTGAGTTAGTTGACTGAAATCTAAGCAATTCATAATTTCAAGTAACATCTTGTCGGCTGCTATTATCCCTCATTGGCATAGTTGTTAAAGGCATGCCTGAGGTGCCTATGGCTGGCTTTAGTGCTACCAGAATCAGGGGAGTTTATCTCAGTGAGCTCTCTCACTGGTAAAGGTTATCACCACTTGACTTGAAAATTCCCAATCTACTAGAACTAGTTAATGAAAGTCACTGGATTAGGCCACTCTGAGGAGTTGCCAGATTCTTGCCGGGCCCCCACCTTTGGAATTGCAGGGTGCTGATCCTTCTGTTTCCACATTCCAAGTATCTCAAATCTCTCTCCTACCTTGTTTGGGGTATTTCTCTCTCTGCACCCTTCTCTTGGCTAAAACATACCTAGATGAATCAAGATTGCAAGTTTTTTCTTATATTTCTATGAAAAGAAAAGGCATATGAGATGCTTCTTACTTTAGCGCTTATGGAAATATTGTTGTGTTCATAATTGTGTGTTTGACAAGTGTGATAACTGGAGCAAATTAATAATACTATACTGAAGTCTGTGCTCCTTTTTTTGTTAATTTTCCTACTGGTTCGATTGTCAACTTTAGATTGGTACTCTGAAGATCGTTACCTTTTGTCAATTTGGTTTAAGTATAGCCAGTATCCTTCTTGTGCCTAGGCTCCAGGATTCCTTTGCACTATACTACGCCTAACCCCTTCAAAGTGCTCCACGGTTGGCTATAAGTATCCTACTCATCTGTAGAGAACATAAAAACAATTTGGAAATCAACTTCTAGTTAAATAATGATAGCAAGTAATAGGAAATCTGAGCTAGCAGTAACTGCTAAATGTAATAAAAAAGAATATCAAAACCAATTGCTGAGAGGAACTTCTGTGCCATGGTATCTATGTTATTTTGCTATGTTGCGTTGAGTTTCCAATGCCTATAGTTCAAACCTATTTTCTCCTTTCTACATCCATATCTGGCTTGTTTCTTCACCGACTTATCATTTTACTAGGTTTCTATCCTCCACCTTTTTAATTAGTTCTTGGATTTTCGTTTCCCTTTTCATTTAGCAGCTTTGCTAATCTCCAGTCCCTGTTAGTTATGAAAAACAACTAACATGTCCACATTCACATACTTAAAGGATGTGGATGCAAACATACATGTGTACTCAAATTGTTATCTTTGTTTTGTCAATAACAATGAAAAAGTTGTTACTTTGTGGATACGTTCCTCAGTTTATATGGTTGCATGGTTTTTAGCAGTTCTGCCTTCTCTATTATAATAAAAGTCTCCTAATTTTCCAATTTCAGATATGAGCATCCTCTTCTGGTAGATGGTAGGGACAAATGTGACTGGGTTCTCCCTATAACCGTGCATACACCTCCACCTGGTACTCCAGCTGCCAAAGCCCGAGACGAGAAGCAATTTCCTTTGGAACCATTGTGGGTTCATACGTGAAGGTACAAGTATTTATAGTAATTTCTATTTGTTGTATAGATCATTTGTCAAGGAATTTCATTAGCTTCTCCATTGACATGGTTAAATTAAAGATCTCTTGTGAAGGTGTTTCTTTTTTCAAAGATTTATTTTCTGTTAAATTTAAGATCTATTTTGTGGTTTTCTTTTATTTAATAAAATTTCTCAAAATATCATCTGAAAATTAATCTGGGCAGGTGACTATTGATTTTTTCTCAATTTGATTTTGATATTGTTTAATTCAGGTATTTAATATGGGTTTTTGAGCTAATCACGATAGCAAGACCAAGTGGAATTGTGCTTTTTTAGGGGATGTATGGCTTATGGTGAGGAGTCGCACTTAGATCCATTCCCATGCAAGTACACCGTTGTTGCATTGTATTAAGCTATCACGTTAAGCTATCATGTAAAGATGTGCAGATGCAGAGCGAAATTGATACATCGCCCATATGGCATCTTCACTCATTGTAACGGGTGAATATCTGACTTTTAACCTTTGGCAGCTAACATCACAAACTTTGCGAGTACAATTGGATTCTAAAACATTACAAGCACTCGGTATAGAATCAAAAAGCAAATCTATGGATTTTGAGGGCTTGAGCTGTTTAGTGTGATTGGTTTTGCTTCATAAAATATGATCATTAACTTGATAATATTGTTTGTATTAGTAATTTTGGAGTCATGCCTAGTTATTGTTGAATTCAGAGATAACTACATTTAATGGAGAAGTTATAAGAGTAGAACCCTACCTGCACTGACCAGCGTGCACAATTTTTAGATTAAGTACTGCAGTTCAGGATGGATCCATTAGTGTTTTTGCATACACGAAATCTTATTTTCCGCATTCACTTTCTAGGATTTACCATAATGAGATCCTGTTCCAGCACTTTTGATCAGTTCAATTTTCTACCCCAGGCTTTTTGTTCTATTCTCTCTTAAGAAGATATATACTACGAGAACTAGAGGGTTAACTAGTTAAGTTATTCACGAGCTACTTGAGCTTCAATCTGATACTGTATTGACTTGACTCTATTGCATTCTTAATGAGAATCTGAACGGACTTTTGGTTAGTACTTAGTACTGCTGAAAAATAAATGGTTCCATGAAGATGCACTATATTAACATGCTAGTTTAATAAGGGCATATGGCTCATCCTAGTGATTAACTTTTAAGTAGTTTCAAGTAAGAGAGCGACTGATCTAAACGGACATTGTGATCTTATAGTCCGACCAAATCAAACATGTTGGCAGCCTCAAGGCTATCTCGTTTACGATGTCTGATCCACATGTTTGATTTAACAAAAATGAATAGAGATATAAGTGAAAATGTGGAGACAAAACAATGCGATATTTATCCCACTGAAAAAAAAAAAAGAATCTTAAAGATAGATCATATGCAACCCACACCCAAAAAAAAAAATAGCTGATTAGACCTGGTAATTGAGTTTGTTGGGTGAGTTCGGATCATCAATTTTTTTTTTCTTTTTGGATGATTGTTTGATCATTTTTGAGTCACTTCACGTTGTTGGTTGGATTATTTTTAATCTTGAATAGAAATCGAGTTACCTATTGAATTGGGTTATTTTTATTTTTAATATTAATTCATTTCACATAACATCTGAAGCAAAAACTATCAAAATAAAATAAAATAAAATATAAATTCAAATTTAATAAAATGTTAATAAGCAATAGCAGAGCTTGACTAAAATATTTGAACCGCCCACAAAGTCTTTCATATGTATTTATATAAACAATTTATTTTTTTTGGGTAGGGCTATGGCCCTTGTATGCCCCTAAAGGATCCATCACTGTTAATAAGCAAAATAATTTATCTTACAATGACCCCGTTATATAAAAGACTAAAACCTTTTTTTTTTTTTACAAATAAATTTGTTAATATAAAATTTATCCTTTTTCTTCATTTTCCAACTTGAGTTTGTATATAATATGAAAAATTATGTTGTAATTTCTCTTTAAAAATAATAGAAATGTTAAATCTGTCTCGAAATATAATTGTACATTTTAATATTTTGTATCACTGATATATTTAAATATTTGAGCCTCAATGTTAATGGACAAATAAATGAAATATTATGATATTATGATACGCAATGGGTTCAAAATCTTAGTATGTACTTCTTTTAACATAAAAGTATGACAGATTTTTGAGCATTTTCAGGCAGGCCATCCAGATTTTAGATGAAGGCCATTTTTCATTTTCTCTTATCCGAATGGGAGAAAAGTTGTCAATGCTATAGCTAATAAGCAGCCTTTTTTTTTTTGGCCGAATAATATATTGCCTTTGACAATCCTTAGTTAAAAGCATGTATATTCTCCCTCTATATGTAGTAATAATAATAATAATAGTAATAAGCCAAAAGTTGGGTTTAAAATTTTCAGGTAGATGTTAGCTTTTCTTTACTAAATAGCTATTCAAAAGATGTTTGATAAATATATGAATCAATAGCTCATAATTGATTTTTGTTTCAATCATACATGCTGCTAATTTTAAAAACTCCATTTTCAGTTTTTTTCTTCGGTTAGCTTTTGATTTTACTTTTTATGTAGACTATATTGTCTCTTAAAAATTTATTATTTATAAAATACTTATGTATCTAAATTAATTTTTGCATCAAACAATTATTTATTTCTATAAAAATAACAATAAATACAAAAATGTTTTGAATAATAATTAATTAAACTAGTTATAATATTAATTCATATATGATGAAAAATATACATATTTATAAAAATAATTACATTTTAAATTATTATAATTGTTATTTAACATATTTAGTATAAACTGTATTTAAAAATAAAAGAAAGTGTGAAAAACTGTTTTGCAATTTTATAGAAATTTAATTAAGTACGTGTTTTTTCTCTATATATAAAGCATATTGTGATTAAAACCGTTAGTAAAATTAAATTTCTATCCATTACAACGTTAAAAAAAATTGACAAATTGATGATATAATTAGTGAAAACAATGCATATTTGTATTGAATAATTAACAAATCCCTCTAAGATAAAGAACATGACTCTGACTTCATTTAGCTCAATTTCATCTTACATACACTCTTGTTTTCTCTGATTGAATCTAGGATTTTTTTCTCCAATAGATTTTACCTCTTTCAATTTCTAGAGTTACGTGATTTGGAAACTAGAGAAAACATAACTATTATGCCATGTAGGACAAAGATAAGCTCCATGTCAATTTTTTTAACGTTGTAACAAGTAGAAACTTAATTTTATCAATAGTTTCAACCATGAAACTATTTTTGTATAAAAAAATTACATACTTAAAAATGTCAAATCTTGAAATTACAGAACGGTTTTTTGCACTTTCTCCTAAAAAATATATTACACCTTTAATTATAATATCATATATAAACAACAATTGCTAATGTCAATTAAGAAGAGACTTAATTGATATTTTTACTTATAAGAATTGGGGAAGACCTTAAGTTTTAGATTCCTTACCACCATCCACGTAGAAGTTTAATACATTTACAATGAATGTACACAAATTGAAGTTAAGTACTTTTACGTGAGTGAAAGGAATAACTACTTCTATTGTGTAGCTTATGGCCCATTGAATATCCTAATCAACAAAAAAACATTGCTAAAAAATATTTATCAGATATTTAAAATATTTCAACTATTAGCCATTAACTACCGTATTAGTGTTAGTTCAAGAGTTGAATTGCTGGAGAAGAGAAATATTACATAAGAATAAAATACACTAACACACCTTAGAGACATGGCGATTCAGGTCTTATGAACCTATTGACATAAGTAGAACTGAATAAGCATTTATCCAAAAATATTTAAATAAAAAATGTAATGTATGATATGTAAATTATAAAAGTAAACTAAAATATTTTAATAATATATAAGAAAAACTTGTTAACTAAGAGAAAATCAAATATATTCTAAAGATATCAATTACTTAAACAGTCTTGTTCTTGATGCATCCTCGCAATATCACCAATTGAAACTCTATCCATTGAAAATAATATTCTAACATGTTCCAGCCTTTCAATATCTCTAATCTCAATTACAGTATCTCTCTTCTCCAAGTTCCCCAAATCGCTCAGAACCCGAACCGGAGTCTTTGGAGCTGGATCATTGTTTTGTACTATGATGTCTTGTTCAGAATCAGAATTTTGGGCTTCCAATAATGGAGGAGGAGGAGGAGGAGGTGGCGACGAAAGCAATGAAGAGGTAACAAAAAGAATGTTAGAGCGACACAGGGCAATTTGAGTGAGATTGAAGCCAAGTATCAATGCAAGAAACATGAAAAGCATGGCTACATTTAGGCAACAGCCTTATGCTCTCATTTTCTTGAAATTCACTAAGGCAAACAGAGCAATCCGTGCCTTCAATCAAACCATCTCCTTTTTTGTACTCGCACATTGTGATTTTCTTGATCAAAGCTTCATCTAACCCAGTTGTGGAAACATTCCAAGGTTCATGGAGAGATGGGTCGTGTTCTTGATCGTAATTTTCTTGATGATCAAATTCTTCATTTCTCTCATCTTGATCGTTATTCTCTCTTCTTCTCCTTGCAGGGTCATATTACTCTTGTTCCCGCAATATTTAGAAAAAAAAAATGGTATAGTAACGCACTAGAATTAAAGCACTAGCCAAAATTCCAATTATTGCAATGATTAAAGGGGAGAAAGTTGAGCTTGAACTATCATATGTGAGATCATCAAAAGGAGGAGGTGGAGGTGGAGGGAAGATTTTATAACACCATTGTGGACAGTACAAGCTACAAAAATCCTTGAGAACAATCTTTACTATTTATATATGGAATCCAAGTTTTCGGGGTGTCTAATGAAGCCATGAAAAAGAAAAAAGAAAAAAAAAGACCCTTCATTAATTTTCAGTGAACAAAATAATTTGATTAGTAAAAGCAAAACCCATGTTCAATCTTTGTGAGAAATGTCATAAAATGTTGGTTTCATAGAAGAAAAGAAAAATTAAAAGAGAGAGAGGTTAGAAACTATACCTTAAAATTTCTTTTTGATGGTGATTATATGAGCAAAACTATATAAATTGACATATTGTAGATTATTTGGACATGAAGAGGTTACAACTTCAAATTAAGTGGAAATAATTTTTTGGTGAGAAAAACAGTAAAGCAGAGAGTGTTGATGAGAATTCTTCGTTTTTTTGTCTTCTCTTTTTCACTTTGCTTTTTCTTGTTCAGGTCTTTTCTCTTTTCTTTTAATTCTGTTTTTGAGAAATAATGGATTGTTGCCTAAGGGAAGAGTTAAATGTTGGTTGGTAATTCATTGAAGTAATCAATGCCTTTATTGGGAATTTGCCATTATTATATCTCTTAATCATATACTCTCGCAAACCATCAATAATTTTTTCTCTTTTAACCATTTAATTGGAGAGTGAATATTGAATAGGTACTTCATTTTACATGTATGTGTGTACTGGGACGCACAGAAAATAAAATATATAATAGTATTATAAATTGTTCACATAAGTTGTAATTATAAAAAAATAATAAATAACAAATGGTCAACTTAAATTTAGTGTTAAATAAATTAACAGTCAACTAGTTTTAACGAATTAGTTCAGATTATAAATTTTTGTAAAATTGCACTTAATAGACTAAAACTAAAAAGGTGTCGATTGGTTAGAGTTTAATATTTTGCTCTTAATAAGTGGACAGTTGGATTAAATTTTAAGGAGTCAAATTGCATCTTACCTTATACTATAAAAAACTAATTTACATTGTAACAAAAAAAACTAATTTGCACCCCTTTTTTTCATTAGAAGGCTCGTGGGTTACAGGAGTAATCAGTCACAAGAAAAGTGATAAACTCCCACTAATATTGGCAGATAGTAGCGAAGAGACTCGAACTCGAAATTTCTTTCAATTCTCAAAAATGAAAAATACCAATCAAGTCACTCATTGATTCACTCTAATTTGCACCTTTGATCTTTAACAGAATATTAATTCTTATAATTAAGTTAGCTTCGATTTAATTTGACATAAATCAGTTCAATTTTCAATTTAGAGATACATAATCTTATCTCTAAAACATAATAAATTGAAAATCAATTTATCCAATTCGATACAATTTTCAATTCAAAATCTTCAACAACCATGCGAAGTCGTATATTTCGTTATCAAAAACTTCATATATATGGATTATGGAATGGGTAAAAAGGGGTAAAAATGCATATAGAGAAATTATAATTTATAAGCATGAAAAGCAAAGTATTCTAATATGACACACTATTCTAAAATACGAAAAGAATAACTTATTTGAAACGGTAAAATCCACCAAAGACAGATAAGTCAAACAACAAAATAAAAAGATAAAAAGAAATGCTATTGAATTAACCTAAGCTTGTGTCAATTTTAGATCAAGTGAGAAAAATCTGATTCAACAAATTCTCTCTCAACTACTCTTTGGTCTTTTGTTATGGGTCACCTTTTCTCTTCTTTTCATTCTCTTTCTCAGTGCTCACCAGTTCCACACAACTTCAAGAAGCTGCCTTTATATATTAATATATATGTAGACATTTGCTTGAAGAAAGATATCTTCTCTATTAGTTTCCACCTCCTCAACACCTTTTCCTTTTTTTAATGATAATAAAGGGGAAAAATGAGGCATACTGATGCAGAAAACACACTGCTTTGTTTTGATAATATTGCAGCATAAATATTTCTTATCAATAACTAGAGAAAAAGGTGTTATATCAACATATGATGTCCCAATATTCAGTAAGTACGCAGTTGCAATATAAGAAACAAGAATTCTACATGTAACAGATCACAGGTAAATACATTTTTATGAATCACTTCTATACAATTTTGGCAAAAGGGAACAAAAATGTAACTTTTAGTCCAATGAACTCACCAGATGTTAGAAGGATGCAAAAATAAGCAGGGCACTGAACTCCTTCCATCACATGCATGCCTGGTTGAGATTATAATTTATTCTGCTGCTATATTCGTACTGTCAATCTGCAAATCAAGAAAAAGATTACCAAATGACAGGTAATCTATTACTCTTCAGGCTGCTCCTCCAAATTTCTTTCCTCTTGCTCATTGCTTCGAGGTTCATCAGCCATTTTATCATTAAATTTAAGGCGAAGTGCTCGACCCATCAATTCCTGCAGGAAATATAAGGGAAGGATCACATATCCCTTATCCCAATCAAAGACACACTGATATATGGCTTGACAGAAAAATGCATGCGACTCTGATGTAAGAAAAATAAGAATTTTACGAGGCAATTATTGTGAACATACATACATAGACAAGTGTAAGGTTTGAATATAATGATCATCAATGCACACATAATGCTTGGATGGTAATTAAAATGCTTTGATATTCAAGATTTAAAACAAATTTCGAATAATCCCTACAAATATAAAACATTATCTTTTGCATCTCCCACTTTGCTCAATGGTATCACCCGAAGTAAACTTTCAGTAACAGAATACCATGGCAAGCATAGACTGAAACTGCTAATGAAAATGTGGAAATTGTGGCCAGTTCCTCCACATTGTTTTTATTGCACGTAAAAATTGCAAAATTGAAGTTGACTAAAATTAAAAAATTGCATCTAGCTAATGAGCACGAGTATATCAAAATAAGACGACATTTTAACATTTTATTCATTATTACCAATCGACTTTGGTAACTAGTGCAAGACTTTGAAAGCAACTAAGAGGTTCCTAACCTCCATCCAAGCGAATAGCAAAAGTCCATTAAAATGATGGTGCAAGTAATTTATTTTTGTTTACCTTTCCATCCAAGGCAGAAATTGCAGCCTCTGCTTCCTCTCTTGTGGCAAATGAGACAAACCCATAGCCATCTACATGAAACAGGGTTGAAATTAGCAGAGAAAAATTCTCTCAAATGAGTTGCTCTAACTTTCCAAGAAAGATTTGACACATAAAGCTTATGCCGTGTTTCCTTGGCAGGGGTACCCAGAGAAGGTGGAGGCAAAGGTTTCCTGAATCTCTTTGCAAATTCCACCCTAATGATCCTCCCTGACACTTCCCGCAGTCACAGCATGAAAACCATCTTGCAAGTAGCCTCCAATGGAATGTGGGAATGTCAACTGAAGTTAGAGGAATGCTAAGTACCTTCTCCACATTATCTTGTTTACTCTACGAATTACTTCTTTCACATGCAATAATTGGATTCATTTTGCATGGGGGACCAAAATGAAAAGAAAAATGCTAGGAGTATCCGCAGAGCCGATAAGGTAATAAGGATAAGGTAAAGGAGATGATTTTTAGCATTTTTCCTGAATTTATACCTATTTTATGGCTATAATTAAATGCTACTGTGCAAGAATCAGCATTTCAAGATGTGAGAAAACTGAACCAAAAGGGAGAGAAAGTAAAACATCATACATCCCTGTGAAACAAGATACTCAATGGTAAATTCAAGTCCTAGAAACTTAATGACCAAAATTCAGATCGTTTAGATCACAAGCAACAAAATGATTGCCTTGCATATTACAACAAACAAGAAAGTATCCTATGAAGGCCAATGAACTCTGATTAAAGAAAACACTAGTGAATAATCATAAGGAAATCATATAGCTGCATCAAACAAAGTAGTGAAAACGGAAACTATCCACTAGAATGTCAGAACAAGAACAAGGAAAAATTAAGATCAAAGAAAACTGTAAAAGGCGTACATGGGAGTCAAATATATCAACAACCGCCTGGGCTTCAATCCCAGAAGCCATCGTGAAAGCAAAGCCCTTACTCCTCCCGTCCTTTTGCTTTATAATCTAATTTCGCAAACATGAAAACCACGAAACCCGCATTTATAGCCATTAAAAGTTCCAAAGAAAATATACATGCCCAACAGACCAACAACCTCAACATCTTTGAAGGTCCCACATTGGACGAAGAGGTTTTTGATATCAGCAACGGAGACAGACCAAGGAAAATTGAACACAAAAAGCTTTCTCTTTTGGCCAGTTTCCTGGGTTTTCTGTAGAATCTTATCTGCCGATACTTCCTGTAAAGCAGAGCATTGTCCAAAAGGAAAGCTTTCGAGTTTCCGGGTGGGTGTTGATGAAAGGAGACAGAGGGAAATTCTGGGAAAGTTAAAGGGTAGAAGTGGAATTATGTAGTTTTAGGAACAGTGGTCGAGGTTTGGAAGATGATAGGATATGGATTTTATTAGAGGACGAAGAAAGATGGGGCGGGAAGAGAGAAGATGATGCAGCCTCCGATGCCGCCATTGCTGTGATAACAATAAGATAAGAACCAACTAAAATCTCCTGATATTTTTATAGGGGTAATATTGTAATTCTAAATATAATTTCTTTTAAAAAATTTCGTTTAGATACTATAGTGGGAAGCAATTCACTAAACCTTGCGTGGCGTTGCGTATGAGTCAGGGAACAGATGCATGTTAGATTTAGAACCACTCAGTTAGTTATACGCAAGCAGCCAGCCACTTATCTCGACGAACTGTCTGAGCGCCCAGTACGTACACACGTGTCACTAATTACACCATCTCCCCAACTTCCATGTCTCCTCATTTCTCGCTCATATAATCCAGCCCCTATATGGATTAGGTTTGAGAATGGAGCGAGAAATCGCACTTTTTTCGCAGAAATTTGTCCCAAACATATTCCAGTTGGACTTTTTATGGGGATAGATATGAAAAAAAATTCATTGAGTGGGACAAGACAGGAATGGAGAGGATACTTCCGCTCCGTCCAGATAATTATTTTATAATATATATATATATATATAAATTTATATATTTTAAATATATAAATAATTTTATAATATATTTTATTAAAATTAATTATTTAAAATTAATTAATTTATTTAATAAAATTAAATTGTGATCGAATAACTGGATTAATAATAAATCGAATGATTGATAATTTTTTAATTAATTAATTATAAATAATTTAATTAATTGATAAATAAATAAATCATTCAAATTGATTGATAAATAAATTGATTAAAATTTATTTTTTTATCTATTGATTAAATAATTAAATTAATTATTTATTATACATTATTTTTAAATTAAAAGAAATTCATTACGGAAAATAGAGATCCTGCAGTAACAGAGAGAAGACAAATATGCCTTCGTTAGTGTAACGGAAACGGAGATGAAAATGGAGATCAATTCCCTACTCTGCCCCATTGACAAACCTAATATGGACACTCTCCTCCCTACCCCAACCTCCATGGCCAAGCGTCCCTGTCCCTTCGTCTCTCCCTCCTGTTACCTCCACTGCCGCCGCCACCACATGAACCACAACATCCCCCAGCCCTACTAGGCTCCCGAGCATGACCCGCTAAGTGGACACCCTCCTCCAAACATTATTATTATTATTATTATTATTATTATTATTATTTTGTTGAGATAAAGCTTTTGTTCCTAAGAGGCATGACAGTTCCTCTTCCATCCATAAGGATATACTCATGGAGGTTTCTATTTCTTGCTACATAAACTTAACAAATAATAGTTGTATTTTCTATCTTCAACAGTAACAAGCGAAACCAACTTCAACGACTTTTTTGTTTTATTATGTTAATGAATTGAGAAGTACCTTTTCTATATTACTAATTGTTTAAGTTACACATATTTTTAGTTTTTTCATCTTATAATATTAAAACCTGTTATGTAACTATTATTTAAGAGGAGTATCTCTTAACTTTTTTTTATGAATCTCGTAATATTAAAAGTAGAGGTATATATCACTCATAAAATGAAAAAATTAATAAAAATAGTAATATGAAGAAGTTAATAAGTACTCTATAATAAAAAATATTAATTTAGCAATTTTTGATAAATTTATTTAAACAGTTAAATCAAATTTATCCATGCTACACAAGTACATATGCTAATAAAGGCGAATGAAATATCTAACAGCTAATTTAAATCAGATTCAATCAAACTCTCACAAGGAATGAAGTTAGTTATAATTGTTTTACAAGGAAAGGTTATAAAAGAAAACAACTCAGATCAATCTTTTAAGTGAGTGAAGTATTAATTAAGACAAATATGTACCTCAAAAACAAATGATAAATCCTATTAAAATTGCTATTGTCCAGAAAAAAAATATATGTAAAAGAGTAATAAAATCTTTTAATATAAGAAAGGGATTATGCGTTATGGTGGAATTAAGCCATTAATCATCATTATTAATTACCAACTTCATTTGTATTCTCTTGCACTCTCGATCTCTATGTCTTTTAATACTAGAGTGTCTGATATTTTAATACCTTCGGTATATGTTTCTGTGGTATTATTCTCTCTAGTTTTTCTTACCATAACAACTTATCAAACTATAAAATATGGGCCCAGAAAAAACACCCTCTCCCTCCAAATATCTTCCTTAGTTTTAGGAAAAACATATGTGGGTAGGAGACATCTTTTCTCATGGAATGCAACCTTAATAATTGTGAATCATGAATCCCATTTAAATGTTACAATTCCTCCATTTCGTTCTTATCTCACATATGATGGCATACCCATCTCTTGTGGGTACATGAAGGAAAAAGTTAGTACTGGCATTGGGCAAAGAATATCTTTTCAGATTCATGGGTATTCTCATGGGTGTGAGTGGGCAAGATTGTTCATGCTAAGTCCTCGGTTTGAGAAATTGAAGATGGATTTGATGAAAGAACCTCAGATTGATATGGGCGTACAGATGAGTTTAATTGCTTATTATAAGCATGATTGGTGGGGTTGGGATGTCATGATGAAGCCATATTGTAAAAATTTATCTATTCAATCGACAAATGGGAAGGATCAAGGCGTTTTTAGCACCTCAGAAACTAAAGACTGTATAGTACCTCAGCCTTTATGGTATCATTAGCTTCAATTTCTTATGTACAGTTTTAATTCATTCTATTTTCTTTTGCTCTTAATTTTTTAATGAAATGCATTTCAAGTAGTAGTCCATTTCTGTACTTTAATTATTTATTAACTCTTGATGGAAAACGATGATAACAAATTTCAATCTCATTTTCTGAAATGTTTAATAATTCTAGATCTATCTAGTTGAGATGATATAAAGAAAAGGTATAATAGGTTAATGTTACTCTATATATATATATATACACACACACACACACAAAAAACATAAACGATGTGAATTAAATTTTTTTTTTATTACCTAAAAATATTTAAAAGTTATACCATAGGTATTAAATATTTTAATATTTTTTTTGAATTTTATATAAAAAAATGTGGAACTTTAAATGTTAAACTTATAAATATACACATTAATATTATTTACTAAGTGATAATTTGTAAGTTTCGAGTTTGTACCCTTTACAAAAAAAAAAAAAAAAGTATTGACCCATGATCTGAAATAAGAGGACGCTAAACAATCCAGAAACTATCCAAACTCAAAATTTTGATGTGATTCATTCACCAAGTTTAATTTAAATGCTTTCAGAATTCAAATAACTTGGAAAGAAATCGAATTTTCATTCCTTATTAAACCAAATAAGAGGGAATGAATCATCATTTTGAATTGGATTTAGCTGCTTAATATTATAAAACTATTTAGAGATTTGGCTAGATGATGACATCATTAATTAGCCATGATTAAATAAAAATAGGGATTCAAAGTAGATTTTTTTTTTTTTTTTGCTACCATCTATGAATATTGGTGTAAGGTTAACATTTTTATAATATTTTGATTTTACGACAATCATGTAATAAATTGTACCGATCAAACAAAAAGAACCATATATACTAATTTGCCTAAACAAAAGAATAAATAAACGAAATGGGAAAGTTCGTGAGCCATTTGGAACTTTATTGTCCGAAAATTTATAAATTTTGCAATAAGTTTATTATGTTTCAAACATTTTTTTTCAAAAAACTAATATCAAAAGTTTGAAAAAATTAATTTTAATCTTACTTCTACGATGTGGCGGAATAAATATGGAAAATTCATTTTAATTTTAATAAATAAAGAGAGGTTTTTTCGGATTAAAAAATAAACTCTCAGCAGCCTCAAAAATTAATTGTACAAAGAATATTCAAAGAGAAATTAATTGAGTTGGGCACGTGGACAGCAATTGGTGATGAACTGAAGGGTTCAAAAAGAAAGGTGGTGTGCTGGCATCGATTTAATCCGGTGGGTTTGAGTTCATTCATTTCAGTTGGGGCTAATTTTCTGAGTCATCAGTTCTAGATCATGGCTTACGTGTCTATGCTGTCATTTTCATTGTTTCTCAGGGTGAACACCGACCGTGTATTACTTATTTACTTAGCCTATAAAAATTGAAAACAATAAAAAGGTAGGACGCGTGTCGGTTCAGCTTCTGCTTTAGAGTTTTTGAGCTTTTTGGATTTGAACTCTTTCTATGTGTGCAAATTTCAACAACACGTGGAGACTGAATTTTTACAGGTTAAATTATAAAAAAATCCAAATTACTAAAAAAAAAAAAATTTTTTTTATCACGATGTCTAACCCTTTTCACACTGCCTAAATCTTTTAACAATAAAATATACGGTTTTGAGAAAAAAAAAATAGTTTTTTTATTACGTAAACGCCAGATATTTTTTTACCATGGTTAAGTTAATACTCCCACACACACACACACACACAAAAATAAAAATTAAAAAAAAGACATCAAAATTTTAATGTAACAGAGTATAGTTACAAAGGCCAATCCTTTGTTCATTTTATGGTATCATTGGATATACTTTAGATATGTGTTATAGGAAACATAGGGTTTTGGCTATAAATTCAAGGGAAATTCATCAAGCAGACCATCAATGTCAGGAAAGTCACAAAACTTTTGAGCAAATCAAATGCAAGTAACAAAAGATGGTGATCAACAAGGTTTTGATGATAGATCTTCGGACAACATATATGGAAGTGTGTAAGAAGTATGTTGTTTTTTTTTTTACCAAGGATCAATATGCACGGTTGTTGTTATTGATTCAATATGATTTTGCACTTTCACCTGCATTAGCACACATGGTAACAAACTGTCTCAACACAGTGTCAGGGAGTTACTGAGCTGTATAATGGTATCTGCTTTCAACTTCTAATTTTGATCTGATTAAATCAAATAAAGATTGGAGATTGGACACAAGGGCATCAAAACATATAGTGTGCGATAAAACAATATATTTGAATGCCAAATCAGTGTCCCAATACAATATCACTTTGTCAAATGGGAGTCAAGTTCCTGTCACACACATTGGGCAAGTGAAGCTGAGTTATTTTATCACTTTACAAAATGTTCTATTGGCACCAAGTTTCTATTGTAACCTTATATTATTTAGCAAGTTAACTACCACCAGTACATATTTAGTCGTTTTTATTAATGATAAGTGTGTTATACAGGATATAAAGAGCAGGAGGATGATTGGTTCAGCTAAAATACAAAAGGAGTTTTATCATTTTAGACCTGGTAATAAGCCAGTCGATAGTGTTACTGTTAACTCAACTTCAGTCTCTAATTTTCACAAGTAGTATTATAGACTATGACATCTTTCTAAGAATAGACTTAGTATCTTAAAACAATTGTATCCATAAATAAATTCAAATCATTATTTGATTTGTGATGTTTGTCACCTTGCAAAGCATAAAACGTTAAGTTTTCCTATCAATAATTCAAATACAAATAAATGTTTTGAGCTTTTACATATGAACATATGGGGATTAGTTGTAAATTCTATAAATGGATTTAAGTATTTTCTTACTATAGTTAATGATCATTCGGGACATACATGGATTTATTTATTAAAGTCTAAATCAGAAGTGAGGAGCTCTACGGTTAAATTTAATATAAAGATGCAGACACAATTTGGAGAATAAATTAAGATTATAAAAACTGATAATGGACATGAGTTCACGTGGATGGATTTTTATGATAAAAGAGGTATTATACATCAAACCAGTTGTGTTGGCACCACTCAACAAAATAGAATAGTATAGATGAAGTACCAACACATATTAAATATTGTTAGATCTTTGTTATATCGGAGTAATTTGTTCAATCAGTTTTAGAGTATGCTTTGATTCATGTTATCTATCTTATAAACAGGTTGCTTGCACCTTTGCTACAAGATAAATTCCTAAATTATGATATTTTACAATAAAAAAAAAAACCAGTTTTTAGCGATCTTAATTTCTTTAGATGTTTATGCTTTACATCTTCTCAGTCCCAAAACATATCAAAGCTACAACGTTGAGCTATCAAGTGTGTATTTTTGGGATAACATTTTGGAAAAAAAAAAAAAAGGATATAAAGTGTTTGGTTTAGACTCTATTCAAGTTCTAGTATCAAGGGATGTTTATTTCTATAAGACTGTTTTTCCATATCAAGAAAAACCCAAATTGCAGCTATAGATTTTAATTTCCCATAATCTATTTCTCATATGTTTTTAGACATGCTATCAGACTCATCTACTAGACCAGCTAACCAAAGTCAACTTCATAATAATAATTTGCAGTTAGAGACAGAGTCAACTAACAGTATTAGATTTTTAACTAGGAATAGAAGATGATGTGTCAAACTTTGTGATATATTTTATAGGTATGATAGTATTGAATTGGGTGTCTTGTGATAAATTTTTTTGCTTAATTTGCTACTTTTCTTTGTTTAGTTTATTAATATAGGTAGTAGAGTGGCGGAAGAGGTGATTTGGAAGCAAGAGGCCTATACTTGGGCTTAAATGGAGAATGATAGAGTAATTGAAGGTGTTTTGAGGCATTCCAAGTGAGGATTGTCATGCACGCGACGGTGTGTAGCGAGCATGTGAGGATGGACTGCAAGAAACCTCATTGTCACGCGCACGACGATCCCTGCTACTGCAAAATTGTAAAATTTTGGTCATACTCAGGTTTTCGCTCTTTTTTTTGGGGTTTTGGATATTTTTGAAGGAAAATTAATGTATTTTAGGCAGTAGACTAGTGTTAGAACACTATGGAGAATTTAATTCATATTTTTTATTAGAAATTAGAGCAATCCACATTGAAGAGATTCATTCAATTATCTGTACATGAGAGAACTCTTAAGTTGAGATTTCATTCTAGCAGTTTGAGCTTCATTCCTTAGAGTTATTTTGTTTCTTAGAGATTGATGTCTTCGAAGTTTAGAGGATTGGGGATCAACCACTTATAGAATTCCAATTTCCATTAGTTTAAGGAGTTTAATAGTTTCTTATTCTTCTTGAGTTCTACTGTAATGTTTAGTTTATGGGTTATTATTAATTTGATGTTTACAATCTCAATGTTAGGCTAATTTTCTTAAGTTGTATGAACTCTAATTTATTTTTATGAAATTAATCATTATCTTTCTTTTATATCCGTGGTACTTATTTTATTTCCAATTTAATGATTGATTGACCATTGATTGTTAAGTTGCGAATGTAAATCTCAGGGTATAGTTATTAGAAACATCATCTATAATCTAACCCATAATTTGAATTGAACGTTGGTTAATTCATTGACTTGATTAGATAATGCTTAGAGCGAATGTTTGAGATAATAATGATTCTTTAAACTTATTTGGTTGGAGGTAAATACGAGATTGGGGGATGCGAAACTGACCTCTCTATGTAAGTCAGATGGAACTATTGAAAGATATAAAACTAGATTAGTTGCAAAATGTTATACATAAAGAGAAGAAATAGATTATATGAAAACTTTTTCTCTAGTGGCCAAAATGACTACAATTATACTTATTTTTGCTCTTGCAGCAATCAAATAGTGGCACCCGGAGCAATTGGATAACAACAACACATTCTTATATGGAGATTTATCAAACGAAATATATATGCTACCTACCTTCTGGTCTCTCATGTATTAAACAGGTTTGTAAATTACAAAAAAAAAATTGTATGACTTGAAGCAAGCAAGCAAACAGTGGAATGTCAAACTCTCAACCTCTCTCATCCAAGAAGAATTTATATAAGCTAAGTCTAATCCATCTTTATTCATAAGCTAATATTGATTTCATTGCTTTGTTAATCCATATGGATGATGTAATCTTGGTCAACAATGACATTGAGACTTTTCTTCATTAATCTTTTAAGATTAAAGATATTGGAAAGTTAAAATTTTTCTTGGGATTTGAAGTTGCACAATATATAAAAGGCATACATTTCTGTCAAAGAAAATATGAATTAGACATATTGCAAGACACATGTTTTATAGATTCATAACTAATCTCCACTCCTATTGTGCCATTCAAGAATAATCAAGTGCTTAATTCATTACTCATTTTTTATATTTCAAGCTATAGAAGACTCATTGTAAGACTTTTATATCTAACCAATACAAAACTAGACACATCTCATGCAATACAATATCTCAGTCAGTTTCTAGATAAACCTATAAAATTTCATCTCAAGTGTATACACAAAGTTTTTAGAAATTTTAAGCAAAGTCCAGCACAAGGACTTTTCTTTTCAAGTAGTTCTAGTCTATAATTATAAGGATTTAGCAATGTTGATTGGGCTACATGTCCTTTAACTAAGAAATTAATCACTGGCATATGCAATTTCCTTAAAAAAACTCATTGATTTCATGGAGATCAAAGAAACAAACAATTGTGTCGATGTCATCCACTGAAGCAAAATATAGGGCTTTAGCATTTTCAGCTGCAGAAATACAATGGTTGCTTTATTTGTCTGTGACAATTAATTTTTCATAAATTTGACCCACAATTATATTCTACATGAAAGAATAAAATATGCCGAATTTAATTGTCATTTCATTCGAGAAAAAAGTGTTTTATGGTGTGATCAAGTTATTGTCTATCAGATTTGCCAACTAAGTAACAAATTTTTTTACAAAGGCTAATCACAGGAACAATAATCGTAGTGAAATCATGTTTTGGATTCTAGTACTTCCAAATACATCAATTCATATAAATAGCAAGTGGTGAGTCGAGTATCATTCCATATGGATTGCGTATACAATCATGTAAGTAAGTGAATTGAGTTATAAGTAAGCTAAGATAACGAAAATATGGAATCTTCACAAAACTAAACAAAATTAGTAAACTAATAACTATAACTAATTAAACTAACAACAAATCATAAGAAGAATACAATGGATATGTAAGCTGGGTACTGCTTTAGTCCACTCATGAATATGCTTATATATAGTTTATATTGCTCAAAACATTGAATGATGGTAACATAAAAATTGAAAATGAGGCACATTATTTGGATTCACACTCTCTAATTAGTCTAGGTTCCATTTCAGTCAAGCCTAACAAGTTCAAGGCATTCTTTTTAATGTAAACCTCCCTCTCGATTTTGATTCAAAAAAGTCGCTCTATAAATTAAGTGTCTCTCAGTTAAACCTCTCTAATAGCTTCATGTAATCATTGAATAAATGATCCATTAAATAAATATCAACCTAATCTATAACTTCTCTTTTCAAGCCATCATCAAGGTTCAAATCAATATTCAACTCAATAAAAGGTATCAAGGACAAAATAAAAACATTCAAGACATTCAAGTTTGCATAAATATCATTCCATTCATAAATAAGCAATAACATCCATGTATTTACATTTTCTTAAGGGTTAAAATCTACCCCAACAAAATACTTAGTCACTCATGTTCAAATACATCACCATAAACATAAAAAAGAACATTAAAAATAGAGCAAGAGAAAAACAAACTATTGAGCTTTTAAAGCTTTCAAATCTCCTTTTGTAATTGGTCCCCTCTTCAAGCCTATTTTTCTTCCTTCAATAAACCTCCTTAGTGTCCAAAAATGGTGACTTGAATGAGATCTTGCTGTTAAAAATGGAAGTGGAGTTGATGAGTTATGGAGAATGAGGTTGGTGGGTATCATCCTCTGTCAAACAAGAAAAAAGTTGCCTTTTATATATGATGGAAGGCATATGTCCTCAAATTGATATCATAAAAGCACCTTAAACATTTTCGAGACTCTAAAGAATTGAATATTTAAATCTCTCTAAGTGGTTTGCGCTCAAAATTACAAAAAGATGAGTGCAAATGTGCCCACATGGTTGTGTGAGTAAATGTGTGGGATCCATGAAAATTGGTCCACTTCTGGTGGCCCTATTTTAGCTCCAATTTTGCACGATCTTCCTCCAAATTGGTTCAAACTTGGGCTTTTCTTAGAAATTTGCTCTTTTCAACTCCATTTTGGCTCAAAAACCTCTTTTTAAACTCAAATACTTGAAAATAAAGATAAAAACACAAAAAAAAACAAATTCTAACAAAAAATATAAAGCATAAATAAAAACAACTAAAAATGGTGTGAAGTGGTTGAGAAAATTATGTCCTTTTTAGTGCTATTATTAATGATTATCCTCTTATCTTTTTTTTTTTTTTAAAAAAATCCTATGCGTGTTAGATACTATTACACACTCATTTGACAAATAACCAATAAAAAAAAACCTCTTCCATTCACTATTGACCTTCTACAAAATTGCTCAATTTTCTCGCATATAAAATGACTTATTTATTCTTCTTTATATTCCTTTTGTAACACCCCTTACCCTTTCGTACACTCATCCGTATACCGAACGGATAAGAGATGCTACAGAAAATAAAAATATTTTCAAAAAAAGATTCCTTTAAAGTTTAAAACATATCTAATATAAAAAATTTAAAATATATAAAATATTTTATTATGCACACACACCATAATTACAATTTTATTTTTATAGATACATAACATAATGAAATTTGAAAAACTTATTTATATATATAACCCAAAATAAAATAAAATAAAATAAAAAGACCAACCCGCTCTGGTGGCTGCTGCTAGCGCTGCCGCTGCTACTGTTGTGCTCCATTTTGTGGGTTCCCAAGTCAGCGTCTCTATCTACAAGTCAGGACGCTCTCTGCTACACTGGTAATGTACACAAGAAAAAACAAACTCTCGCGCTAAGTATATAACTCAGTGGTGCAAAAACTCTTATAATAATAATCATTAAAATAAAATATACATTTAAAATGAAATTAATTCAAAATTTACTTCTTTTTATATAAATACCATAATACAATATTTTTATAATTCAACATATCGCTGAGTTCTTAATAATATATTTTTCATATACCCACATATTATAACATCCTAGACTTGCTTCTAGAGAATCAAAGGGGTATCATATTACATCTCAACTTAGGATCCACATAAATGTACAGGATCCAAATGTAATATGACTTAGCCACAGAAATGTACAGGACTGACAATTGTATCAGGTGATCCATAGAAATGCATAGGATCACAATATTTCATTCGTCCACAGAAATGCACAGGACCATAATTTCTATCATATTGGCATGCCAACAATACCCTAGTTCACGTCTAGACTAATATGTTGAAAAAATTCTCATATTCATAATTCACTTCATTTTTCATAAAATTAATAAATATTCTTTCAATACCAAAATAATTATCATCATATAAAATTTTTAACATTTAAATTTTCTGGAATACAAAAAAAATATTTTCAATTTAATAATTGCAAAAATTCCATTTTTTTCACATAAATTGTAACACCTTTATAACACTTATTCATATCTATACGTACGTTATGTGGGTAAATATGATTATAGTCGATATATGCCCAAAAATTTTTTTATCTTAATTTAATAACCATAATATTTTCAATACTTAATTAATCCTTTTTATTTTTCCAAAACTTTCGGAATCATAACGGTTATAACATAACTAACCCACCTGCAAAGTAAACAATTCACAACCCATTTTTGGGCACAACAATCCACACATAATGCAATATATTTTACAGTCATCCACAAATCATCCTTTCATTATTTACACACATAATACTTTACAAGTACCATTTTGTCATAATATGTACAGAGTTCTTTCTTACAACTCTATATTTATGCATATATATACATGTCATTATTAGTAATATCTTATTACTATTTTGTTCTTCCGTCTGCTCCCAAAATTCACATACTTGCTCCTGCATTTTCGGCTACTACCTGCACGCAGTCAAATAATTATATGCTGAGCATTAATATGCTCAGTGGTGACTACTAATCTAAAATTTTCCACTAATTATATTTTCATACAATTATATTTTTAATATACTATTCAATTTTTCTCATTAATATATAATTCATTTTATTATTTTTAAGTACTCTTAATTCGCTATTTAATACCTTAATTAATTTTATCAATTTTTTTTAATAATTTTTTTTCCTTTTTAATCCTTCTTTTCTTTCTTCTTTTCAAATTTTTTTAATTTGTTACAAATTTTACTTAAATTCCTAAATTTCTATTTATTTACAATTATGCCATTAACTATATATTATTTACACTTTTGCCACTAATATTTTTATTTTTATTTTTTTATTTATATTTATTTATTTGATTATTTATCTTTACTACACAATTTAATATCTATCTTCCACTTATTTTTCATTTTTCAACTTTATTATATATATATTTTTTCATTTATCTTGTATTTCACACTTTCATTATTTTTCTTATATTTTTCAGTTATTTCATGTTTATCATAATTTTCATTTTAATCACTTTTTTCATATTTTATTCATAATTGTCACTTTAATCATTTCATTCACACTTGCCCCTAATTTCAATCCAATAGAAAATCTTTGGACCAGATACATGGGACGTGGACCTCAAGAGTCCACTACACTGAAGAGTAATCCCGAAAGATCACCTAAGTACTATATTGTACACTGAATCACTAAGTTATAGTCACTAAAGTAGACCATCATTAGCCTACATAAGCGAGTCTCCATAACCCGCATCGCGGTAATAGTGTCCCTATGGCTAGCCAATTATATCCTGAACTAGATTTAACCATCAGAAAAATAACTAAGGGCATTATTTTATTTCTTCAATTCAATTTATATTAAATCATAAATTTTATTATTTTTACATTATTAATCACTTAATAATTTATTCTTTCATAACAATTTTATCATTACTAAATTTTTTTCACATTTTTCATTCTAATATATCAATTAAGTTATAAACTCACTAAATATATTTTATTCATTATTTTTCATTTCATACATAATATCATCAATAAATAGAAAAATATTAAATATTTAATTGAAAATTTTCAATAAATGTCTACATACTTAAAATCATATTCTCTTACATTTCATAACTAAATTTTCATTTAATTAGCAAAGAAAATATTAATTTCTATTTTCTTTATTTATTTTTTTTGCCTATATTTAATTTTCATCATTAAAATTTTTCTTTCAATTTCTAATTATTCATTTCACTAATTAATACATTCATTATTCCATATATATCTAATATTACACTAAAATGTATTTATTCATTAATATTCACTTTTCACATAATAAGATCACATTTTTCAATTTCCACTAATTAATTTTTTAATATAAATTAATCATTCTAATTCACTTTTCATAATTCATTAATCATGTTTTAAGCATTAATTTAACAATTACATACAAAATACACAAATTTCTAAATTTTCATAACCCTAAATTATACTTAATTAATGGAAATAATTAGATTAAAAAATCACTAACCTTAATTGCTTGTTTAGGCTTTCCTAAATTTGCTTTTCCTTTGCCTTTTCCTTGGAAGAACCTTTACCTTCTCTTAAACCTACCATGGACAAAATTTTTCCTTCATTAATCCACCATTAATTTACTTCCTTAACTCAAATAAACTTCTTAATTATTATCTACATATCTTAAACTACCTATTTGAACCATTAAATTAATTTAAAACCATAAATTTTGTTTATCTCAAATTAATATCCTAAACCTTCTCCTTTGATTTTCTTCCATTTTAGCCTCCCAAATGAAGATTAAAAACTTTTATTAGCTATTAGAGAGGTTGAAATTAATTTTGGATGGTTGATTTTGGCGTGAGAATTGAAGAAAAATGAAGAAATTTTGAAGAAAAATAAGGAAGGCATGGCACGGGTAAGAAAGGGGAAAGAGGAAGGAGATGATGCAGAATTACCTAGAGAAATCTGCTAATTTTGGTCCCTTTTATAGTGGTCTTAAATGGATGGGCTTGGGTCAAACAAAGCCCAACCCATTTAAGTCTAATTATGTACTATAAATTATTTTTCTCACTTTCCAAGCTCAATTTCACCCAAATTTGATTCTATAATTCATAAAATATTTTTATATATCTACAAAAAAAATTTCAACTCAATCGGAGTTCGTTTCCTATCCAGTTCACTTAAATCAGACAGATAATTCAATTTTCGGTATCACCGTAAAATTTCATTTTTACTGTCAAATAATCCTAAATATTATTTAGAGTTTATCCATATCTTAAAAAAAATTTGGATGTCGTTTTCTATTTTTCATAACCCAGTCAAATTACGATCAACCAACTATTTAATTAACCGGCTCATTTTGTTTTCTTAATTTTGACTTTTGAGAACTTATTTGATCTCATTTTCACTCCAAATTGTGCCCTCAGACTAGTCATAACCTATAGTTTCCGATGATCAAATAAAATATTTTTCATCTACGGATGTATTTTTGACCCCCGAGTATACTGATCAATCTCGGAAACTACAGTTTATGACTAACCCGGTATTTGGGCCATTACAATTCTCCCCTACTAATAAAAATTTCGCCCTCAAAATTTTATTTGTATTAAACAATTGTGGATATTGTTGCCTCATCGCAGCTTCTGGCTTCCACGTGGCTTCTTCCACATTGTGGTGATTCCATAACACCTTCACTAGTGGGATTTGCTTGTTCCTGAGATGTTTAACCTCTTTGTCTAGGATTTTTAATGGTTTCTCTTCATAAGTCAGATCAGCCTGTATTCGAATTTCTTCTGACTTAATCACATAACTTGGGTCTGACCTATACCTCCGTAACATTGACATGTGGAACACATTACGAATCTTTTCTAACTCTTGAGACAGCTTCAATCAATAGACTACGAGTCTCACTCGCTGTGTAATCTCATAAGGGCCTAAAAATCTCGGACTTAGTTTGCCCTTCTTGCCAAATCTCATAACTTTCTTACAGGGTGATACTTTCTGAAACACTTGATCTCCGACCTGGAATTTTATATCTTTTCTTCTTAAATCTGCATATGACTTCTGTCGGTCCATGGCTTCTTTCAATCTATCCTTGATTACCCACACTTTCTCTTCGGTTTCTCGAACCAAGTCTATTCCTATTAACTTCTTCTCACTCAATTCTGTCCAACATAAAGGAGTTCTAAATTTTCTCCTATACAATGCTTCATACGGTGTCATTTTGATGCTGGACTGATAGCTGTTGTTGTAAGCAAATTCTGCTAATGGCAAATACTTTTCCCAACTACTTTCAAACTCGATGATGCAACATCGCAACATATCCTTAAGTATCTGAATTACACGCTCCGACTGTCCATCAGTCTGAGGATAAAAAGTTGTACTGAAATGAAGTCTTGTCCCCAATGCTTTCTGCAACTTTTTCCAGAATTGGGAAGTAAATCTGGGGTCTCTATCTGAAATAATGGAGGATGGTACTCCATGGAGTCTCACTATCTCATTGATTTATATTTCTGCCAACTTGGTCAGTGGATAGTCTCTCCGTACTGGTATGAAATGGGCTGATTTCGTCAGTCTATCAATGACTATCCAGATAGCATCATGCTTCTTTCCCGTCAGAGGCAATCCCATCACAAAATCCATGGTCACTCGATCCCATTTCCACTCTGGTATTGCAATAGGTTGAAGTAAACCCGATGGAACTTGATACTCAGCTTTCACCTGTTGGCATATCAAACATTTACTTACGAATTCTGTCACATCACGTTTCATTCCTAGCCACCAATAATGTACTTTCAAATCATGATACATCTTGTTACGACCAGGATGCATCGCATAGCTGCTATGATGAGCTTCTGTGAGAATGTTCTTTCTCAATTCATCTTTATCCGGTACACATACCTCCGGTTTAAATAAAGACTTCCATCTTTACCCAAAGAATAACCACTTTCATTGCCCTCTTTTACTCTGTTCATTATGGAAATCAAACGATCGTCTAGCTTTTGTGCAACTTTCACTTGCGGAAGAAAATCTGGTTTTACTTGCATTTATGCTATTATCGTTCCATCTTGTGTCATATCCAACCTGACATTCATCACTCAAAGGACTGCCATAAATTTTCTACTAAGTGCATCAGCTACTACATTCGTCTTTCCTGGATGATAGTCGATTAAGCAGTCATAGTCTTTTATCAATTTAAGCCATCGTCTGTGCCTCAAATTAAGTTCTTTCTGTGTGAGTAAATATTTCAGACTTTTATGATCGGTGTAAATGTAACATTTCTCACTATAAAGATAATGTCTCTAGATCTTCAAGGCGAGTACAATTGCTGCAAGCTCAAGATCATGAGTATGATAGTTCTTCTCATGAGTCTTGAGTTATCGGGAAGCATATGAAATCACTTTACCTTCTTGCATCAATACACAACTTAACCCATTCTTGGAGGCATCACTATAAATCACAAAATCCTTGCCAGATTCTGGTTGAGTTAACATTGGGGCTTCTGTCAATATATTCTTAAGCTTCTCAAAGCTTTCTTGACATTTATCCGTCCATTCAAACTTTATGTGCTTCTGTAACAGTCGAGTGAGCAGCGCTGTTATGGTGGAAAAATCTTTTACAAATCTCCTATAATACCCAGCCAAACCTAAGAAACTTTTGACTTCTGTAACAGTCTTAGGTATTCTCCACTGTAAGATTGCTTCAATCTTCTTTGGATCCACCTTTATCACTTTAGCTGAAATTACATGACCCAAGAATGATACTTCATTCAACCAGAAGTCACATTTACTGAATTTTGCATACAGCTGCTTCTCTCTCAATATCTGCAAGACAGCTCGTAGGTGCTTGTCATGTTCTTCTAGCGTCTTCGAATACACTAAAATATCATCAATAAATACTACCACTAACTAGTCCAGATAAGGATGAAAGATCCTATTCATTAGATCCATGAAAGCTGTTGGAGCATTCGTAAGTCCGAATGGCATGACTAAAAACTCATAGTGGCCATATCTTGTGCGAAAGGCAGTCTTGGGCACATCTGTTTCTTTTACTTTCAACTGACGGTAGCCCGATCATAAGTCAATCTTTGAAAATACACTTGCTCCCTTCAATTGATCAAATAAGTCTTCAATACGTGGAAAGGGATACTTATTCTTGATCGTCACTTTATTCAGTCGTCTGTAGTCAATGCATAATCTAAGAGACCCATCTTTCTTTTTTACAAAGAGTACCGGTGCCCCCATGGCGAAATATTGGGTCTAATAAAGCCTTTATCAAGCAATTCCTGCAGCTAAATCTTCAACTCCTTGAGTTATGTAGGCGTCATCCAGTAGGGTGCAATCGAAATAGGTGTTGTACCTGGAGCTACATCAATAGTGAATTTGACTTCCCTGTCAGGTGGCAAGCCTGGTAATTCATCGGGAAAGACATCTGGATAATCTCTCACTGTAGGCACATTTGAAACCTTAAGATCTTCCTTTTTAGCTTCCATTGCAAGACACAAATAAGCAATGCACCCCTTTCTTATAAGTCTCTTGGCAGCTGTAGCTGAGATCACATCTAATAAGAAATCTGTTCTTTCACCCATAATAGTGATTTCTCGATCATTAGAGAGTTTAAGTGTCACTCTCTTCCATTTACAATCTACTGTCGCTTGATGGGCTGACAACCAATCCATCTCCAATATCACATCAAACTCACGAAATGGGAATTCAATTAGGTTAGCTATGAATTCATAATCTTGTGCACTAATGGGACAATTCCTATACACCATGTTCACCACAACATTGTTCCCTAAAGGATTGCTCACTAGGATGTCCTGGTCTAATTGTGAATCTTTTAACCCTCTCCCCCGTGCAATATCAGTATTTATGTAGAAATGTGTGGAACCAGGATCAATAAGTGTATAAACAGAATCAATCATAAGCATGAATAATCTCTTTATCTTAAACAATCATTCCTCAATTTGTACAGGGGTCAATGGATCACGCCCATAGAAATCTTCAGCTCCTAATCTCTTCAACTGCTCCAAAATAGGCTTCTTTTTAGGTGGAGCTGAAGGTTGTACTTGGGCCGCTGGCTGTGGCTGTTGAGCTTGTTCAGCTTGCATTCTATGTTGAATATAATCATCCATAAGATAGAGAAAATCCGGTTGTGGCGGTGGAGGTGGTGAACAGGTGGAGTGACATTCTATTGCGGGGTTTCAGCTTGCCTTGCACTAACCGATGCTTCACTCTCACCGTCCCTATCACCTTGACCTTGTGGGGATGCCGTCATTCACTATAAAACTGGAAAGGAGCAAGCATACGTTAGACTTATTACACATTTCATCCATCCATTGGCATATATATATATACATATAATTCATTCACTTAATTTCAACTCCGATCTTAGAACCGTCTAAACCATGCTCTGATACCTCTAAAACTATAACACCCTTATAACACTTATTCATATCTATACGTATGTTACGTGGGTAAATATGATTATAGCCGATGTATGCCCAAAAATTTTTTTATCTTAATTTAATAACCATAATATTATCAACACTTAATTAATTCTTTTTATTTTTTCAAAAATTTTGGCAGTATAACGGCTATAACCTAACTAACCCACCTGCAAAACAAACAATCCACAACCCATCTTTGGGCACAACAATCCACACATAATGCAATATATTTTACATTTATCCACAAATCATCCTTTTATTCTTCACACACATAATACTTTACAAGTACCATTTTGTCATAATATGTACAATGTTCTTTCTTACAACTTTATATCTATGCATATATATACATGTCATTATTATTAATATCTTATTACTATTTTGTTCTTTCGTCTGCTCCCAAAATTCACATATTTGTTCCTGCTTTTTCGGCTACTACCTGTACGCAGTCAAATAATTACGTGTTGAGCATTAATATGTTCAGTGGTGACTACTAATCTAAAAATTTCCACTAATTATATTTTCATGCAATTATTTTTTTAATATACTATTCAATTTTTCTCATTAATATATAATTCATTTTATTATTTTTAAGTACTCTTAATTCGCTATTTAATACCTTAATTAATTTTATCAATTTTTTTCAATAATTTTTTTTCCTTTTTAATCCTTCTTTTCTTTCTTCTTTTCAATTTCTTTTTTTTTTAATTTGTTACAAATTTCACTTAAATTCCTAAATTTCTATTTAATTACAATTATGTCATTAACTATATATTATTTACACTTTTACCACTAATATTTTTATTTTTATTTTTTTATTTATATTTATTTATTTGATTATTTATCTTTACTACACAATTTAATATCTATCTTCCACTTATTTTTTATTTTTCAACTTTATTATATATATATATTTTTTTTCATTTATCTTGTATTTCACACTTTCATTATTTTTCTTATATTTTTCACTTATTTCATGTTTATCATAATTTTCATTTTAATTACTTTTTTTTATATTTTATTCATAATTGTCACTTTAATCATTTCATTCACACTTGCCCCTATTTTCAATCTGATAGAAAATTTTCGGATCGGATATGTAACGACTGGACCAGCCCTTTGCATAGGTACAATTGGTAGTCTCTTATTGAGGCTAAAGGGAGGTTGAGGGTTCGACTCTCATCTCCAACAACTTGCTGTGCAATCTGTTATGCAAAGGGCTGGCAGTGATGGGTTGGAGGTATTGGGTCATGGACCCCGACAGCCCGTTGGTCTCAGTGAGACGGCGGCTGGGCGCAGTTTGCTATGCAAAGGGCTGGTCCAGTCATTACAATTCATTTCACTAATTAATACATTCATTGTTCCATATATATCATAATATTACACTAAAATGTATTTATTCATTAATATTCACTTTCCACATAATAAGGTCACATTTTACAATTTCCACTAATTAATTTTTTAATATAAATTAATCATTCTAATTCACTTTTCATAATCCATTAATCATGTTTTAAGCATTAATTTAACAATTACATAAAAAATACATAAATTTCTAAATTTTCATAACCCTAAATTATACTTAATTAATGGAAATAATTAGATTAAAAATCACTAACCTTAATTGCTTGTTTAGGTCTTCCTAAATTTGCTTTTTCTTTGCCTTTTCCTTGGAAGAACCTTCACATTCTCTTAAAACTACCATGGACAAAAAATTTTCTTCATTAATCCACCATTAATTTACTTCTTTAAGTTAAATAAACTTCATAATTATTATCTACATATCTTAAACTACCTATTTGAACCATTAAATTAATTTAAAACCATAAATTTTGTTTACCTCAAATTAATATTCTAAACTTTCTCCTTTGATTTTCTTCCATTTTAGCCTCCCAAATGAAGATTAAAAACTTTTATTAGCTATTAGAGAGGTTGAAATTAATTTTGGGTGGTTGATTTTGGTGTGAGAATTGAATTAAAATGAAAAATTTTTGAAGAAAAACAAGGAAAGCATGGCACGAGTAAGAAAGGGGAAAGAGGAAGGAGATGATGCAGAATTACCTAGAGAAATCTGCTAATTTTGGTCCCTTTTATAGTGGTCTTAAATGAGTGTGCTTGAGACAAACAAAGCTCAACCCATTTAGGTCCAATTATGCACTACAAATTATTTTTATATGTCTACACAAAAAATTTTAAGTCAATCGGAGTTCGTTTCTTGTCCAGCTCACTTAAATTAGACAAATAATTCAATTTTTGGTGTCACCGTAAAATTCCATTTTCACTGTCAAATAATCCTAAATATTATTTAGAGTATATCCATATCTTAAAATAAATTTTTGGATGTTGTTTGCTATTTTTCATAGCCCAATCAAATTACGGTGAACCAACTATTTAATTAAATTGGATTTTTTTTTTAATTTTGACTTTTGAGAATTTATTTGACCTTATTTTCACTCTAAATTTTACCCTCATACTAGTCATAATCTATATTTTCCGATGATCAAGTAAAATATTTTTCACCCATAGGTGTATTTTTGACCCTCCGGGTATACTGATAAATCTCGGAAACTACAGTTTACGACTAACCCAGTATTTGGGTCATTACATAAAATATATTTATATGGCTAATATTAAAATGGTAGTTTCACTACATTTTTTATATTCTACCGGTGTATGTCGGCTCTTTTCCCTTATATTGCGGTGGCGTTTGTTCCAACGTCGCACCTAGATATAGAAATTTTCGATTAGCTATTGAACCTTTTACGACATAAAATCTAGCAAAAATTTAAATTTTTCGCTCTCACGAATATCAAGATCCTATAATTAAAAATTTTCTCATTATACATTTTTAACGCATAAATCGCGATTTTGGTCATCATTACTCTATCTGGTGCGACCAAAAATTCAAATATAAATTTTCTTTTATAATAATTTATTTTCTTTACTTCCTCCAAAACTATTTTTTCCATTTATTTCTTTTATTCTTCTAATGTTCATTTCCAATTCAATAATCTTCATTAATTCAATAAATACTCTAAAAATTTCAAATAAATTCATATCATCACTTTAACTAATTTTCTTTCATTTTCCATCATCAATTTCACCAAAACAATATTCAACAACTCTCAATAAATTTTTTCATAGTTAGGCTAAAAATCTAAAAGTTCCCCAAAATTCTTATTAAATTTTTCTTTTATCCCAAAATTTATTTTGCACTTCTAAACACTCCAATTAACTCCATTGTCTTCAATTTAAGGCAAAATTCTTTCAAAATAATTTTTTCAAAATTTAACCATAATTATGGAAATTTTCTTAAAATTCCACAAAAATTCTTAAAAATTATTTTCATAAATTCTTCACTCAATCCATCATCCTCGAGCCTTATTCTCTTCATTTCCTATTTTTCTCTAATTGTTCAAGATTTTGCCATAAACCCTAATGTTTCCATCAACCAAATATCAACAAAATCACACCACAATTCAACAAATAATTATGGCAATAATCAACCTAACAAAATTACATGAAGAAAAGAACAAAATATCACTTTCTTCAAATGGATATTTGGCTAGCTTGATTTTCTTTTTTCGCAAAATTTCACCCATTTTTCTTTTTTTCTTCACACCAATCTAACTTTAATCCTTTTTAATTGTTGAATAATATGATTTGAAGAAGGAAAATTGAAAAAAAAAATTCAAGGAATGGAAGCTTGGTGGTTCGGCCATGGAGGAGAGCAAGGAAGAAGATGCGAAATTTGTTATTTTGAAGAATTTTTAATTAATTTCCTATATATATATATACCCCAATCAACTTAATTAATCCTAATTAATTTCCTAATCAACCTCCTCATTAGCCAATAGCACAATTAATTATCTTTTAATATTGACACATGGCCTAATCACATTTTAATTAATTTTGACTTAAAAATTTTCTAACCAATCACAATTTTTCTTCATAATAAATTTTAATTCTCCAAAATTCAACCTCCAAATAAATTAATTTCATCAAATTAAATATTCCAAAAATTATAAAATAATTTTTTCTTTTTCAAAAGAGTCTCTTCGATTTTGGAAAATAACCACCGGTGTAAAAATTGAGTTTTTACGGGTTAATCATTTTTCTTAATTTGACCCTTAAAAATTCATCCGCCGTCTGATTTCTAATTTATCAGTTTTAAAAATTTTAAAATTAAATTTTAATCACATCGACTTCATTGTGATCGCAAACACATCTCTCTAATTCTTGATCCGAAAAATCAGGTTGTAATCCTATACTGAGGATCAATTTTCCACAATTCAAACCCTTAACCTCAAAATCTCATCTTATAACTCCACTTATAGCCTTAAAATAATATTTTTTATATTTCTGTGTACTTAAATTATCATTTCACTACTGAGCGAAAAACTCAAATTCCAACTCGGGATGTCGTCTCAATTTGTGTGCGTAACACAAAATTACATTGTTTCATTTGATAAAATTCTTATTCATTTTATCATACTAATATAATTAAATTTTTATGTATTTATCCGTATTTAGATTTCGATCTTACGCCTTTATACTGCAGTATAAACGACCGCAGTACACGTATACAGTAAGGGTCTAACTCGCAGATGTGATACATTTGTAAAAATAATTTCATATAAAAAGTTTTCCTCATTCATTTCTTTGAAGAAATTGGTAGAATTTCAAAGCAAATTATTAGGATTTGGTCCGACAAGTTTGACATTAGAGTTACTCAAATTGAAAACTTCTAGTCCATTCAAGAAAAGCATTAAAAGCATTATAATTAGGATGTAAAATTATAAAAAGCTTATAATCAATCCTTTGTATGTAATCTTTGTAGTTAAATGGGATTCAATACCAGTACTTGATTAAATAACATAAAAATCCAACTCAGCCATCTGTCTGTCTATAAAGATGTTGAATTGGATTTTATTGTGTGGAGCAATGGGTCATTGAACACAATGAATATTGCGATCATTGGAGACTATAGATCCATAAGGTAGCAAAAGGCACGAGTTTCTCCAATTATTTATCAAAATATTTTTCTGATTATGGAAAAATTATGGAAGATATGGTAATTTTTTATCCGATCGGAATTTGTTCCAAAAAAAAACTTGATCCAACCTAACTAAAAATATGATAAATTCAAATTGGGATATCAAAATCGAAAAATATTTGAATTTCTACTTTAAAAAATGAATTGACTCGATGAGTTGCCTTATTAAGCCAACTAGAACCTACCTACCTAACTTGTTTGCGAGGTCTAACAACTAGTGAAAGATAAAAAAGAGAAAGATAAGTTAGTGAAAGAGGGAAAAAATAGTCTAAGGGCTCGTTTGGCATAACGTTTGTCAAAAGCGCTTTTGGAGAAAAAAAATTTATTTTTAAATTTTTTGAGTTTTAAAAACTATTTTTTGAGAGAAACAGATAAATAGATATTTTTTCTATAAACAGATTTGAGAAAACAAATTTATAAAAAATTAAAAAAATTAGTCAATTAAATCAAAAAAATTATAAACCTGTTTTTTAAACAGCTAACAACAATTTCAAGCACCCCCTAAGAAAGAATAAGAAGACATCATAGAAAATGAGTCTTAGGCCCAATTCACTCTTAAAAGCCAATTTAAAAAACCAACATGAAATAATTTACATTCCTTTCTTAATTTCAAGTCCGTGGTGCTAGAACACAATGGTGAAGGTCATAATGGATAATCCCAACATCATCTATTTTTGATATCAATACCATTGAAAAATTATATGGTAAATGGACATTGGACCTTGCTTAAATTCAAAATTTAGTTTGAGAGAAGGTTTATTCAAACTATTATAAATGTTATTTTAATTTTTTAATCAACCAATGTGAAGTAATCAACATCTATCTCTGAAAAATTATATATTCAAACTATATTTGTTTTAGCTATTGAGTATAGTTTATAGCTTATTTAGTAAAATTAATTGAGTTGTTATAATGTAAATTTACTAATAGGAGTATAATTTGTTTTATTCAAAATATATATTTTTTTATGATGTATAAATAAATAAAATACAATAATTATTTGATATAATTATTTATTTTAATAGTTAAAATAATAACAATAATAAAATATAATCAGTTGTAAATAAAAAATTTCACACACACACACACACACACACACATATATATATATATATATATATATATAATCAATTAATTTAATATATTTTTAATATGATGTCTTTTATTTTGAAGCGTCTAATTTTGTCATTTTATTAGAAAAATATAGAGTTATTTCAAAAAAAAATAATTTTTTTTTCAATCAATTAAGCTTCATGTCAGTTATCAAATGCTATTATCAATTTTTTTGGCTCTAACTGTTGGAAATTAAAATATTATGAGTTGCATTCAACAATAGAACTAAATGTTCACTCAATGTATATGGTAACCTTAGGAGTCAAGTTTCTCAGTTAAAGTAAAATAAGTTTTCAATTTTAAAGGAAGTGTTGAATGTCTTTGATAACTATTTAGAAATTAAATGAGAATCTATAGAAAACAAAAAATTTATGGAGCACTCGATCCATTGTCAAAGCTGCAAAACGATCGTGGGACTAAAAGAAAATTGGAATGAAAGATGTAGTGCGACCAAAAGAAATAGTAGAATTAATTAAAAGATATTGTTGAAGTGAAAAAATGTTTGTTATATTTTGATCTGTATAAAAAAATTTCTCATGTATTGTTAAAAATACCATATGTTATTTTGTTTATATGAATAGAATATATACTTTTTTTTTCATATGAGTATAAATATTATAATATTTTAATTTGTGATTTATTTATTATTAGAATTATAAATCAACTATTAATACTTTGAATGTAGAAATAGATTAACTTAATTATTAAGTCAACAATAACAACCTATTAGTCTAAATAAACCAATTTTTCTTTTTTTTTTTGTGTATTTATACCATAGGTATCTCCATTCATTTTATTGTCTGAAATTAATCATATTCGGAACGTATTTACAATTATAATTTTTTGTTCCTCTCTCAATGATACATTTTTATGAGAATCGGAATTAAAATCTCTCATCAAAAAAGTCAGTTTATGTTAACAACTGAGCCGCAATTGTTACATAACAAAACATTTCTTTCAATTCCTTGGTGATTAAGAGAAGAGTTATAGTGGGTCCAGAAAATGGGGACAGTCCAAATTTCCAGTCCATGAAACTCTATAACTCGTTTTACACATGGTTAAGATTTCAACACATGAATGATCAAACATCAACGAGTGGGTTGGTAAAACCTCTTAATTATAAACCTCTATTTGTATTTTTTTTAAGACCTCAAAAAATTGCTGTGGGTTCCACAAATTGGAAAATCCCTAAAGAGATCAATAAAAAAAAATTGTTAGAGGAAGCTAAAAATAATTTTTTTAATTATTTTATAATATAAACTCTAAATATTATATAATAAAAAAATAATTATGGTTTATAAACTATTAGAAGTCAAGATGATATAAATATAAAATAATAACCTTTCTATCTTTCTATCTTGCCAAGAAGCATTGTCTAAATTTATAAATGCTTAAATATAATAAATTTTAATTTTTCGGTATTAAAAAAAAAACTAATTGTTAACTTTATTAATTGCTTCGGTTATATGCTATTAAGGTTATCTTGAACAAGACTAGAAGAGTGTGCTTGAAATGTTACTTTTTTATTTAATTACTCTTATATTGTATATTGGTAAACCTTATTTGTAAATTATATGCGTTTTTTTAAATTATTTTTTTATTATTATTAAAATAAACAATTACCTCAAATGAAGACTATATTATAATATTTCTTTATTTATTCGTAAGAAATTTTATATTTTGAATTAAACAATGTCTTTATCGATTATTTTATATTCTAATAACTATAGTTAAATTATTTTTACCAAACAATAAACTGTTATCAGTTAAACCAAAGGAGTTTTTTACATTTTTATAATTATATCCATATTTGACAAAAAAAGAAATTTATAGTCAAATAAATGATTAGTTTAACTCTTAAAAGATTTTCAGAAAACAATTAAATAAATAATATTTAATAAATTTAGTGGCGGATTTTAAAGTTTTGGACAGTGGATCCGTATATATAGTATAAATTTCAATTATAAAAATATGCATGCAATAATAAAACAACAAAAAAAAAATTTTATAATATTTTTTAAGGAGTTTTCTTATTTTTAAAATAAAACATAATCATATTATTATTAACATTATTAAATACATCCTTTTGTAATGCAATGTCCTTTATTTTTTTTATCAATTTTTTATAAATAATTAGAAAAAATAGAATTTTCTAAATTTTATTTTTTTAATGGGGTCTGAAAATTTTATGAGGTACAATGACCCTGCTATTTACACTGCCTCCAGCATAAACTCAATATTATCAAATAAAATTACATAAATTAAGTTGATAAATACAGGAATTAAATTATCCATTTTGCCCCAACATTTATCGACCGTGAAAATCTAAATATGAGCAGTGCATAATTAAAATTACATATATAAATGTATTGAATATGAAATTACATATTTTTGACGATGGTCTTAGAGGGGGGCGGCGGCTCACCTACTCATAATTCCGCCAATCGAGACATAATCAGTTTCCGTGCAACCAATCAACACTCAACACGTATAAAACCCGACCGCCCAAGTTTACTTTAGAGGCATTTGTCGGGACCCACAAAACTTGGAATCAATGGCCACGAGTCAAAAAAAAAAATATCAATTTCACTTTCTTAAAATAGAAAATTGCAAACACTGCTACAACCAAATATAAATATTTTATTTCTCATTCCACATATAAACATCATATCATAAGTAAAGTAAACCCTTCTCCGATTACATCATCCTTCCACTGCCCTAAATTTTTTGATATACATTTTACATTTTTCTTTCAAAAGCTAAAGCCCCAAAATATCCCAATACTTTTATATAATCACTCTAAAAAAAATTTAAAAAAAAACCCTATTTTTCTTGCATTAGAAACAAGCTTTTATTAATTGCCAAGTTTTGTCCAACTTAGCCTCCTCTATTTGCTGCTGCTTCTATGTACACCATTGCCACAGACAACTACCTTCATCATGTATATTTGGTGGGTTTCTTATCTTTTTTTTTTCTTTTTATCTTTTTTCAATAATTGAACCAAAGCTACAAGTAATTAATAATTTAATAATATTCTAACATTAGCCCTCCCATTGGGGCACGGTGAGGAATTCCCTTTCTTCTTTTGGCTGTTCTGTAACTAACAGATGTTGGGGGAGGAGTAGAGGGAAAGAAGCTTTGAATTTTATTGTTATCGTTGGTGCTATTATTGTTGTAGTTCTTGTTCTTGAACCGGCCATGGCTGCTGTTGCTGCTGTATGAATCTTCCGAATCAGACATCATTGCCCTTTGTTGCTTCTTCTTCCTTTGAAAATTTTTTGATGTCCCCACAATCTGCAATATTCATTAACAAAAAAGATTCAAATTTTGGTCACAATTCGATGAGAAAACTAGTGAATTGTCAAACCCAGAAATCTAATTCAACTTCTTCACCCTTGTAATTAATTTGGTGGGCAGGAAATTAAATGATGGTATCATACTCCTATAAAAGTCAAACTTACATTTAACCACACAAGACTTGACCTTTCCCCACACTTGCAGAACAAGGAAAAAAGTGTAATGGCCTACTCAATTGAAATTCCCCCTTCTGCAACTCCACATTTTCCACCATTTTTCCCGAAGAAAAAAAAAAGAAGAAATTGGACAAAAGAAATGAATGTGACAATTACCTTGCAGCCAAGGGAGCAGAAACGGAAGGAATCGAGGAGGCTGCGCTCGCAGACCTCGCAGGTGTTGGTGACGCCTTTTCCAGGCCTAGGTTGAGGCCTTTCATTCAAGAAAACAACCCTAGCACTATTGATCACATAAGTCTGCACACCGGATATGTCGAGAACTTTTTGAATCTCTGATACCCTTATCACATCATGGTATGAGGATCTCCTTATCTGTCATTCACAAGAAAATACAGAGTTGACAGAGTGTTAGCCCATGCCCATTTCATGACTCTTTCTAAACTGCCAGTAAAATGCAAACCCATTTGAAAAAAATTAAGGATTTTTATTGGAATGCTCTTTTTGAATACTGAGAATATTAAAAAAAAAATACAAAACAAAAACATTGAGATTGACATTGAAATTGAACTGTTCATTATAACATGAAAACCAAAATGGAAGAAATCCCATTTTGACTTCAAAAACTGTAAGTCACTAAAAGGCAATCACAAGCTAGAAAGCAGCATTTTAATTTCTTGAGATTCCAAATGCCATAAAAGGAGTGAACAAAAAAGTAGAAAACTCAGATGCCAAAATGGGTTTTTTATATGGAGAAAAGGATTGAATAATTGGGCATTACTATACCTGAATTGCGCGATGATCCTTATGGTAGGTGAGACAGAGAGAGCAGAGAGCACCATTCATGCAATCCAAGCAATACATATTGCACTCGCTCCTGTGGGAATCAGCATGAAACTTGCATTGAACAAAGAAGCTTTCTTTTAGGAGAGGTTTCAGCCATGGCGGCCACCTGTTGTCTTCATCATCAGGTCCTCCAGCACCCTACAAAGATTCAACTCACTCTTTTAATACCCAAATCAGAGCTCAACGATAAGCAAACCCATAAAGGAAGCTCCCTAGACCAAAAGAACTAACACAAAATAGTGAAGTACTATTATTTTGCATCAAGTCAAACAGCCTAATTTCATCAAAATTCACCATGTACCCAGAACAAAAAAAAATGCATTTGAAATCAATAAAGGTAGCTTTAAGAAAAACCCAGATATAAAACAAGCCAAAAGAAAAGAAAAAAAATGCCCATCAATACCATGATTCTCCTGTTCCTGGGCTTGAGGGTGGACTCCTGATTTTCGATCGCCAGCTTAAATAACTATGAAACAAATAGATGAATTTGCTAAATTATTGAGTGAGAGCTCGGCTTTGGGTAATAGTGAGAGAGAATGCAGACAGAGAATTGAAGAAAATGGAGGCGGCTGAACAGGGGAGAGAAAATGGGATTGTTTGTATAGAGAGAAGAAAACAGTGAGACAGAGAAGAAGGGTTCGTTCTTATCTTCAAAAAGTCTTCCGAACCCGAATCCAAACCAAAATCCGAACCCGAATCCAAACCAAAATCCGAACCCAAACTTAAGGTAAGGTAAAGATGCGTTGGGTGCAAGGAACCTACCTCCTTCTTTCCTTTTAATTTCCCTTTCATTTTCATTGCATACGCAAATGCCATGCCTCTCTCCTTGGTTTTATTGCAATTTTGTACTATTTTTTTATTAATTTATTTAAAATTTTTTACTTCCACTCATTATTGGGTGTGATTAAGGTTATAATCCAGGATTTTTAGATAAGGATTCACAGAACAATCTATCAATTTATGTGAAATATATTGTATAGCTATTTAAAAAAAAAGTCAAAATTTATAGATTTAAAAAAAATCACCCACCAAAGTCATCATTTTTAAATGATTAGATTTTCTATTTCAAAATCCAAAATTCATTTTTTTTTATGTATAAAGGATTATTGTTATATTTTTTTCTAATTTCAAGAGTGTCTTTAACTAATAAATTAATAGTATTTTAAAATTATTTTTAAGTCTTGAATATGAATTAAAAAATTATTAATGAGCTCATTCGGAAAAAAATAAAATATTAATAGATTAATTTATTCATGTACATAGTATCTATAATGAGTTTATATAGAATTTTGAGAAAAAAATTTGTAATATATTTCGGATTTGACAAATATGATAATTTTATCAATTGCATTTTTTAGAAATTTTACTCTAAATTATATTATTTTACAATTTAATATAAATGTGATAAAAAGTACTATAAAATATTTAATTAATAATAAATTTGTAAAATTAAAAATTAATTGTTAAATCTATTAATTATGATTATTAAATTAAATATAAATGTAAAAAAATTTATTTTATAAATTCATGAATTTTACATTCAAGCTAAATGATAAAAATTTTATAATTTATAAATTTAAAATCTGTTGATTTTAAAATTACACAATCTAAACGAGGCTTACCTTTATTTCTAAGTTGGGATATTTAATTTGATTAGTCCATTCATTGGAGGCAAATATGATAATGGAGTCCTTGGAATACAAATAGGTGGGCTTCTTTATTGCGGATAGACATCGATATCTCATGTGTGTTGTTTTATTTGTGTTATTTATTTATTGCTTTAATTTGCAAATTTTGAGGTGTGGGCTCTTTCTGTGTCTTAATCTTATCTTGTTAATCTTACCATTTGCCATTGATGCTTGGTTCTTCTTCTCTAATTTTGTTTTGTCTAGATTGACAATTCTTTCAAAAATATCGACTGAGTTTATTGTTCATCAAAATTAGTGGGTTACTTATCAAAATAATATTAAAAAATAAATATTTACAATTTGTAACTCGATATAATATGCTAAATGGACAGTCATTTTCATTTTCACTAAATCCATATTTTGAAATTAGGGTGTACAACGTCCGTCCAATTCAGAAATTAAAAAATTTTCAGTATTATTTTAAAAAGTTGGAAATTTATAAATTCAAATCTTGTATTGTATTGAAAAAAATATTCGTATTGTATTATCTTAAAAATTCAGAATAATTTGATATGGTTTCTCAATTATTTCAGTATTAAATAATACAATACAAAATAATTCAATACTCAAATATTTTGAACTAAATAAGAAGTATATAAAATCTAAATATGTTTGACTGAGTTGGTACTTAATAGTATTATAAAAAATCCACATTCTTTACATAAAAATGCTCTTAATAAATGATCAATTTTTGAGAAGTTAGAAAAATTAATGAGAGTATTCTCTCTAAAATATTAAATTAGAATTCAAAAATATAATATTTTTGTATATAAAAGGTTTATGAATTAAAAAGTTTAATTATAAAGTATAAGTATGCAAGTTTGTGATTATTTAAATTATATATATGACTATATTGCCTACATTAATTATAAAATATATAATTATATAAGTTTATTAAATTTATAAGTTTATTAAACATATCAATTATATATATTATTTATTAATATAATTTAGATTATTATATAAGTTTAATATAATTTAATTGTTTTGATAAAAATATAATATAATATATAGAGTAAGTTATGCATATAGTAATATTTAAAATTTCAATTATTGGGTTTATATACTTAGAAGTATAAATATATAACTATAAATATATAATTATAAAACATAAATATTTGTGATTATTTAATTTTATTATATATATATATATAATTTGTACATTAATTATAATATATATAAATATATAAATTTATTAAATATATGATCAGTTATATATTTTTTTATTAATATAATTTAGATTAGTACATATAGATTAATATAATACAATTATTTTGATTAAAAAATTATATAACATACAGAGTAATGTATGCATATAATAATATTTAAAATTTAAATTATTATATAAATAAACTTATAAGTATAAAGTATAAGTATATAATTATAAAATATGTAAGTTTATGACTATTTAATTTTAAAGAATACATATAATTATAATGTTTTTACTAATTATAAAGTAAATAAACGTATAAGTTTATTAACTATATCAATTATATATATTATTTATTAATATAATTTAGATTAGTATATAAGTATAATATAATATAATTATTTAAAAAAATAAAATAATATATATAGTAAACTATGCACGTAGTAATATTTAAAATTTAAATTATTAGATATATAAACTCATAAGTATAACTATATAACTATAAGTATATAATTATAAAATATAAGTATTTATGTTTGTGATTATTTAATTTTAATATATATATATATATATATATATATATTATAGTGTGCACATTAATTATAAAACATATAAATATATAAGTTTAATAAGTATATGATCAATATATATATATATATATATATATATATATATATAATATAATTTAGATTAGTATATAAACTTAATATAATACAATTATTTTAATAAAAAAAATCATATAACTAATTACTCATTTTTTCTAAATAATGGGGAAGAGAATTAAAACATGTCAAAAACTCTACTAAAACAAATATATCTATAAAAAACATAGAGGATGTAAGATTAACAGTGGATCAAATTTAGTATAGACGATAGTTAGAGTTAGCAGCTCCCTTAGGATTCCTATATCTAGAATTCCCTTTGAAGAAGATCAAGTTGACCATTGGAAATAACTTGATATGCATATAATAATATTTAAAATTTAAAATTATTGGATATATAAACTCATGAGTATGAAATATAAATATATAACTATAAGTATATAATTACAAAATATGTAAGTTTATGACTATTTAATTTTAAAGTATTTATATATAACTATAATGTCTTCACTAATTATAAAGTATACAAACATATAAGTTTATTAAGTATATCAATTATATATATTTTATTTAATAATATAATATAGATTAGTATTTAAATTTAAAATAATACAATTATTTTAATACAAAATCATATAATATAATTAGAACAAATCATAAAATTATAATTTATATTGATTTAGTATATAATTATAGTACATTTATTATAAATTAGGTTACTTTATAATTGATTTACTTAAATTAATTTACCAAATAATTAATATAATTTATATTTATTATATATTACAATTAAAATAAATTATAAATGCTAAAAATATAATGAGTAATAAAACATTTATAGTAAAAAATGAAACTAGCAATATATTACAATATTAATAATAAAGATAGTTATCTTAAAGGTTATGAATCCAATTTTCCACACTAGCATAAAATTTTTAGTATATAAAATTATATTTAGCATTTAAAATTTTCAACTATTTGAATTAATTACTATTATAAATGTTATATAAATTTTGTAAAATAATTAAATAAATTTAATTATAATATAATTTTATGGATTAAAATATATGTAATTATAAGTTTAAGTTATATTATATTTGTATAATAAAAATATATAAATTATAAATAATGTTATATATAAATTATTTTATTCTTACAAGTTATTATATATAGTAAAATTACAAATATTTAAATATCAGTTCTTTTAGTACAATTCAGTTTTAGAATAATTTTTTACAATTCAATATAGTTCTCGGTTCGGATATTATTAAAAGATTTATATCTATCAAAATTAAAGTTAACGATACAATACAATACAATTCAGCTATAGTAAAAAAGTTAACAATACAGTTCGATTCTGAATTTTTCTTTTTATTTTTTCGATTCAATTCAAAAAAATTCAGAAATCGTGTATAACCCTATTTAAAATGATAGATTATGTATTATTTTTTCTTCCCTCAAAATCCAAAATATGTCGGGATTTTGTTAAAAAATTTTCAATTACAATAAATAATTGACAATTTTTTTTTTCAAATTTTGTGTCATTCTCAAAATTTACACTAATAATTACTGGCATTATTATCTAAAGATTGGATATAAATTTTAATAAATAAATAAATTCATTATTTAACATATGAAAATTTAATTAGAAAATTTTTGAATTTGATTAATTCACTAATTACTTGTTTAAGATTTAAATTACTAATTTTTATATTTGTTTTTTAATTAGCTAATTAAATTGAAATAATTATAATTTTACAATGAAATTAGATTAAGTCAAATTACTTTACAAATTTATGTTTATTAAAAAATAATAAAATAAAAATTAATTATTATGTAATTTTAATAAAAAAATTATATTAGTGTATAACATATAAAGGACTGATATTCTCAAAATATAATACTAATAAAAATGAAAACCTAAACCAATTTAGTGTTTTTGCATTTCATAAAAAATAATATCTTTTATCAAAAAATAATTATTACACCTAAATGCTCTCTAATGTCATATCAAGGTAGCCTTCAATTAGCCATATAAGTTTTTTTAGAGTTTTTGAGGTCATACACATAATTATTTACTAGTCCATAACATTTTTGAAGGATATTTTGAATATGGATGTACAAAAAAGAACCTGTGCAACAAAATTAACGTCTAATTTGGGGGCCACATTGCTGTGGGGACATTTGGATGTACATTATGTATAATAATTTTGCGAAATTTTTTAATAATATGCAAAAAATATTATATTGGTTTAGATTTTCATTTTTATTGGTATTAGATTTTGTGAATATCAATTTTTTATATGTTATACATTAATATATATATATATTTCAAAATTACATACTAATTAATTTTTGTTTTACTTTTTATTTAATAACATAAATCTATAAAATAATTTAACACAATCTAATTTCATTGCAAATTTATAATTATTTTAATTTAATTAACTAATTAAATATAAAATATAAAAATTAATGATTTAAATCTTAAACAAGTAATTAGTGAAATAATGAAATTCAAAAGTTTACTAATTAAAATTTCTTATGTTAGATAGATAATTAATTAATTTATTAAAATTTATATCCAATGATTAGAATAAAGTCACTAATGATTAGTATGAATGTTGAGAATGGCAAAAAAATTCTTAAAAATTTGGCAAATAATTGTCTCGTTTACACTCCTAATCTATTGCCTAACTACATAATTATATAATCTCTTCAAAGATAATTACAATATATATATATATATTAATCAATTGGACTTATAATGTTGCATTAATTTTTCAATTAGATTCATCCGTTAGTTTTTCCTTCTAAAATTAGCAGGTTGTAGTTTGTAATGGATTTTTCCCTCTGGAATTCGTTGCAATTTATTTATAATTTGAAATTGAAATTTTTTATTTTTAACTGTAATTTTCTATCTAATTTGTATTATAATTTCATATTTTATTTTTTAATATAATTTTTTAAAATTCATTAATATATAATTTGTAAATTATAATTTATAATTACAATAAATTTATGAATATTTTTTCAATATATAAAATAATAATTGCAGAGTCTCGAGACCACAGTGGATGAAATCTTTGATTTATTTAAGTTACAAAAAAATTTCATAAGTTTATAATATAATGAATTTGTTAGAATTTTAAATTATAATTTAAAAATCACAATTTTTCAATAATAAAATAAAAGTAATATTGATAAAATAAAAAATCAACAAACTATTGAATTAAATATATAAAAAATTTAAAATAAAAGCTTTCAATTTAAAATTATAAATAAATAGCGAAGGATTGTTTAGGGCAAAATCTGTCCCAAACTACAATCCATTAGTTTTGGAAAGGAAAAACTAATTGGTGGGTCTAATTAAAAAAAAAAATCAGTAAAATATTATAAGTCCTATTGGTATAAAAAAAGTAGAAATTAAATTGAAATTAGGGTCAATGTGGAGATTTTCTGTAATTATGCCAAAATGTACTTCATGTTTGTTTGATTAGTTTAAACTTAAGTACTTATATCTAAACTCTATTTATATATTTGTTCAATTTAAAAAAAAAATTAAAAGATCATGTCTATATAAAATTTAATATTGAAACTTTAATTTAATATTTATTTAAAGAAGTAGATAAAAAGGTGTGGATGATAAACTGATAGTGCTGATCAAGTTTGACATGTATACAAGAAATATTAGGCAGCTGGGATTAAAGTCTTTAAAGAACTGGTAGGAATCACTTATAAAAAAAAATATCTTTAAAAAATTTTTATATTGTGACCCCAAAAAGATAAAAAGAATTTATATATAAAAAAGGATTTTAATTCTCAAAGGAAAAAAAATCTATATAGAGGGATTTTTACATAAATAGTACATTAAAAAAATTAAATTTTAACTGTATTAATTAAATATGATTAATTGGCTAATTAACATTGTCACTTTCAGCTATCAACATGTAAGTTTATATTTTACTGAAGGGTTGATGCATAATTTTCTCTTAAATTTTATTATATGCTAAAGTCAGGGATCACCCTATATATGTTGGAGTTTATCCTTCCAGAAATTAATTAGTAATGCACTAAAGAAACTTTGATGCACATCAGTTCCAAAGTAGATCCAATTTTTTTTTTTAAGTCATAAAAATTATAATTTTTTAATAGTGCCAGTAGATGTGAGTTATGGGTCCTCCAGCTAATTAAGTGACATTTATAAATTTGATTACCTTTAGATTGGAAAAATTGATGAAGGATATTATAAACGTAGTGGGTCTAATTCACAAAGAAAAATTACAAAATATGTGACATATTAAGTTTATATATATATATATATATATATATATATATATATATATATATATATATATATATATATATATATATATGAGAGTGTGAAATCGAACTGGACGTGGTTCAAGCCAAACCATTAATACTTCAGTATGATTTTCATTCCGTAAAAGAGTTTATAGTTGAGTTTGTTCCGAAATAAACTCTTGTGAGTTATTTGAGTTTAGATTAAAGAAAAAATTCGTTCAAGATTATTTGTTAATCTTAACAAGCTAAGCTTGAATTCAATCACGCACATATTCATTTAAAAATTTATGAATGTGTTAATTTAAGAGTTCACAAAAACACTCATTTAAAAACGAGTTAATATGTTTATTTAAAAATTTACAAATTAAATCTCATTTATATTATATTATATTCTGTTATTAAGTTCAAGATCGAATTCGAATTTTTGTTATTATTAGTTAACAAATCAAATTCGAATTAAATTTGTTAAACATAATAAATGTGATATTTACGAACCAAGTTCAAGTCACTCATGACCTTAATTTTAAAACGAGTCGATCTCGAGTTTAAATATAAAAATTCGAATCAAGTTCAAGCCTGTGACAGATTTAAAAGAATTGAATTCAAACTCATCAGTTCATTTCGATTCAATTCCAACCCTCTACTTTCCTATTTTTATAGTTGTCGGTAGAAGAATAGATAATAAAATCCGATGGGATGGACAATTGATAATCAGCCCGAATGGTCCGAAGTGAATATGATTATGAATGGGATGGAAATGATGAGAGTGGTGAAAGTGTAAACAGAGGCTACGGCACACCAGAAATGACCAAAACAAAATTATTAGTTTCGAAAATTGGAAGTGGGGGGTTGGCTTTGCGTTCTAATACTACGGTGTCGTATATAAGCAATTCGAGTTTACCAAACTCTATCAATATTTGTTTATTATGGGTGGGGAGGCTAATGCATTATGAAAGTGCTTTTATTTCGGCCGGCCAAAGATATAATTAAATTTTTGAATGGTTATAATGATGGAGTTTGGATTCAGATATTGAAAAAGTTTGCAACAGAAGGGGTAAAGATGTGTTTTATTTGAACAGCCTCGAGGGTCAAGTCAACCCACTTTGGGTTGATCAGCCTTTTTGTCTTCTTTTGTCCCATTCCTTTCCTTGTCAATACGACTTTGGATTAAATTCATTTCATCTAAATTTACACATGCGATGGCCCAAATTATTTAACACCATCTGCTGTATTTAACACCATCTATTCATTTTTTTTTTAAATATAAATTGGCACATTAACCTTTTCTTGGACTGCAACTTTTGCCTTTAATAATTTGTACAATCAAAACCCAAAACCCACATTGATTTCAACTCCATTTGAAACACGGAAATAGATAGAGGAGAGAACTGGTGGTTTCTCAGAAGGGATTGGCCGGAGAAGTTCAGAGCTTTTTTGGCTGTTTGACTCAAAGTTGTCGCCCCAGGTGCTTCGGGCGAGAAAAGGTTGATGGTGATTGGTTTTTGAAAGTTCAGAACAGATTTACGAGTAGCCATGAGCATAATTTGAGTTTCATTCGAATTATATAAAAAAAATAACAAACTATAGAAGATCCCACGGATGTCTTCAAACGGCTTTTCAAGCTCCTTGATGGAACTAAGCAGGGACCGGCAACTAACTAAAGCTGTCCAATTGCCTATGATCATCTGAATAACACATTTGGTGTCTGATTCAATACAAAGGTTTGAAATCTTCAAGGACTCAGCCAGCCTGAGACTTTCATGAATTGTCCAAAGTTCCACAGGAATAATATCACATTGCCCTAAGTTAATAACAAAACCTTTTACCCAAAAGCCAGCACTATTCCTCAACAACCTCCCCCAAAACCACAGCCAACTCCATGATGAAAAGCACCATTTGAATGCAGTTTAATAAAGCCAGCCAGATGGGATTTCCATGACACTGTACAATGAAAATTCCACTTTCATTTTACAAACTTTTTACCTCTCAAATGTCCCCTAGGGGACAGATTTAAAGTTTAGTTGTATTCTAGGATTGAAAATATTTTTATTATTTATTTAAAAACAATCAAATTCAAAAAATTCAATTTTTTTTTTATAATTTAATTTGGATTGAATAAATTCAGGACCCATACCTCTGATCTATATAAAAAAAAGTAATTTTTTTTTTTTTAATGTTAACACCTACCCATAGTATGACAAAAGAAGGATCTGGAACCCAAGACATATTATAAGAGAAAAAACCTCACATGTCATTAGAACAAAAACCCAAAATAGTGAAAAAAGTGATTTCTAATTCGCTATATGACACATCTTTATTTGTCAATTCTTAAGTTAAGCCAAGTCAACGAGCGTAGCTTACACTCATAACTCATATATCTTTTTGGTACTTGAGGTTGATGGTAATAAAAATAGATTCTCAAGTTAACTCTCAAAATTACAATTTCCAACATATTAAATCTCAATCTTTTTAAACCAAATCGCAAATTAAAAAGAAAAAAAAATCTAAAATTGAATTTTGCTAATGACTTTTTGTACAATTCTAGATTTCAGACAATGTTAGGATAGAATGAATTATACCAAAAGAATCTAAATTTAAATATTCGTTTATTTTAGTTCATAATAAAAATAGTAAAACATTTTAACATATATATTAAAGTAAAAATAAACAATAAAATTTAGAAAAACAAACCCCAAAGAATCTTGAATAATTAATGCTGGTCGCAAGCTTGAAATATAACTAGAATTGTCTTCCTTCAAGGCCTTCAGAAAAAAAAAAAATCTCAAACCTGAATACCTCATTGAACCTACCAAATTGTGAATCCTATCTAATATTAGAGCATTTGCTAGGAAATTTTATGGTAATCTCAACTTTTCTCGATTTGGCTTCTCTACTTTTGTTTTGTTTTGACGATTTGAGTCTATAATAATTATTTTTTTAATAATTAAGTCGTTTTTAATATTTAAAAAAAATTAGATTATTATCTTTAGTCTGCTAATATAAAATTATTTTTGTCTAATTTAGAATAAATGTGATATAAATTGAATTGTATTTGCAATCTAACTAAGAGTAATATATAAATTAAATACTTTAATTCATATCATAATCAATCCATTTTAAACAAAAAAGACAATTTTATATTTACATAATAACAAAACCGCCTTGTGTGAGATTGGATTGGAGAATGGGAGTGAGTCTCTTGCTTTTTGCTGTGATTATATTTTGATATTTTCATTTTATTTTATCATTCATCATTGAATTTAACATACAATAACTAAAGAAATAGTCAATCCTTCTATCCATTAGTAAGTTGTAATCTAATATTGGATGTAACTGTTTTTTTATACAACTTTTGAATAAGTTGGATATTAAATTCATAACCACCGATATTTGTTATGAGTAAATATTGTAGGCGACTTACTAACACAAAAATCAAATGAATGGAGAATATTGTATTAATTGAACTAGTTCTAATTGGTAAAATATTGGATGCAACTTACTAACTGAAAATCAAATGCATTGTTAAAGAGAGTATCATAGCTTATTTTGCATGAAAAAGTAAAATGGCATAAAAGAAAAGGAAAATTCAAGGGAAATTTTTTGTTAGATATCTTGACATAGATTTGGCATCATTTGAGGATCTATAAATTAGACTTTTGATATATATTGTTTTTGCAGGCCATGAGAATAAAAATGGAAATGGGCCGGGCTTGGATCTTTGGATGGCCCCTTTCTTGTTTTTATGTTCTTTTGCATTTTTGTTTTATTTGTATATATTTTTAAATTTTCTTGTAATTATTTGTTTATTTTTTGTTAGAAAAACTTGTATCAGTCGATTTGTTATATTATGGATCCGGGTCCATATTGCATTATGGACCTTCTTCCTTTAAAAAAATGAGCTTTTTTCATAATTGGATATTGGTAAACTAATGAATATAAAACAGATTCATCAGTTATAATTTACATGTTCATCGATTAAAATTTATAGGTTCATCATTTGGACTTACCGGTTCATCATTTTGAAGTTCATTGTGTAAAAGTTACAGGTTCATCATTTATAAGATACATGTTCATCTTTTTAATCTGAAGATTCATTGTTTAAAAGCTACAAGTTCTCCATATTACTAATTTTTAGTTCAAATATCTTCATTTTCAATCATTTTCTTTCAAAAAAATTAAAATTATTTATTTTTATCTCAAATAATAATGATAATCATTAAAATATTCAAAAATACTAAAAATAAAATAAAATATGCAAATTATAAATTCTTTCTCTAAAAATAAATTTAAAATATATAGATTATTTTTTTAATTTTATCTCTATGAATGAGAAGAAAAAGAAGAAGATAAAAAAAAATATATGCTGAAAAAAAAAGAAGAAGAATGAGATAAATAAATAGTTAAAAAATGGTATCATATCAATTAATGACACACAAAGTATTATGCACTCAGATTCATAATATAATAATTTCCGTAACAATCACTATTCATTCTCATCCATTTTGTAGTAATTGTCTACAACAGCCCAAAGTCCAGTCTACTTTGGTTGGGCCAAAATTTATAGGCCCAAATATAGTAGATCAAAGACCAGAAAGCTTATGCGCAGTCATCCTATTAATCTACTCAATAAGCCCATTATTATGCTCGGGAATTCAAAAAAAATATCCGCAAGATTACCATTTTTTTGTCATTTAAAAAAAATCATAATTAGACTGTTGTATTTTTTAAAAAAAAAATTCTCCATATGATACATGTATGTTTATTTTAATGATTTGAGCGTTTATACTGTTATTTTATCAAATATATGTGGGTTATATTATTTTGGTGCAAAGTTTATAGTTCATAACTTCAGAAACATGCCGTAAGCACCATTTAAAAGAAAGTGACAACATGTAAAAAACCAGGACTATTTCTATAATTAGGGTTTTGTAAAAAAGGAGGAACCCGTAAAATATAATTAGCCACTCTGACAATTAAATCCATATATATATATATATATATAATTAAAAAAATAATATGAATATGATAAAATTAAGAGAAGAAAAAGAGTAAAAAAAAAAAAATTAAAAGAGCTCTTTAAGAGCTTCTTTCACCTTATATAATAGTAATTATCTAAATAATGGGTGGTTAGCTCTGAATATAGCAGGTGGTTATGCAACTTTATACTAGTGGAGTAGTGGGGAATAGTCTTATAACTTCCAGCATGATATATTAATGAGTGAGTAGCCTTAGCTTCGTCTCAGATAAAATATTGTAGGATTATCAACAATAATTAGTAGATTAACATATTATAAATTCTGTATACAGTAAATAAAAAAGATGTTTCAATAGTTTTTTACATTATTGATTATTATTAATATCATTTCAAAAGAGTAAAAAAGGCAAGCAGTTGTAGAGATCGAGTGATGACTATTGAAACAGACTAAGCCACGTATCTTTTAAGCAATACTGTAAAAAATAAATAATAACTTTAGATTAATGACATTTGTTTGAGATAAGTAATATTATGTAAATCAATAAAAATTATAGCAATAAAGAATAAATGAATACCTCAAAAAGCATAATAATAATGTCATTCATTTTTTTCCTTGTTGGATGAGCAATGATCTGTTCTACACATTTAAAAATTATTTTGTTATTGTATTTATAAAAGAATTAGTTAGTAAGTATATATGTATATATTTGATGAATTGTTTATAATTACTTTATACATGGTTTTTTCATAGGTGATTTCTCAAAAGACATGTTTGCTTCTATGTTAGGAGTTAATTGGTTCGGATTGAGTGTTTCAAATGTATTTACTGGCTGTGGATCATGGACATGATGAAGTAATCTTTCTTCATTTTATCAGAGGATTTCTCAATAATACAACACTTGTGGATGATGATTTTCTAGTAGATGAGGTTATAGATAACAACAAGGGTTTGTCTTTAAAAATGTGAGTTACTTGTAAAAGATAAATTGTAAGAATTTTCAACTCGGTTACTTATTACCACTTGAAATATTTTTTCTATTTCATAAATATTACTAATCATTGGTGAGAGTGTGTATCTATCTTTTAAACCATGTACTAAATTGTTGGATGGTAATCCAATTAACTCTGCAGCTAACCTTCCAAATATGATAAATGTTGTTGTCCCTGTGCCATCTTCAATTATAGTACTCAATTTATACATGTTTTAAGAGAGTAGATATTGTGTCAGTTATTACATGGATGGTGAACTATTTAGTTAATGATTTTTTTATTTAATATACCAATAAATCGGTGGCTTGTTAAGAATGACGCAATTATTGCACCATATTTATTCGTTGTAACTTTGAAGACTAGTTTTGCATTGAAGGCAAGCTCAGTACCACAATCCAGTAGATGGGTCAACATAAGAAATCAATGCTCTGCAAGTAAATTTTTTATCCTGTAATACGCATAAATTATATTTAGAAATGAATACAAATATTATGATAGATTGTTTTTTTAAAATTAAATGTGTTGCATAATAATTAAGTTACTTGCCTCATCTGCATGGATGTCAAGATTCAACAACTCAACAATCGTTTTTCTATTACTATTTTTTTTAGCTCAATATCTTTGATAGGTTGTTTTTCAATTTGTAAAGGAACAATTTTCTTAGTTGGCTGACGAAACCTGTATGAATGTAAGTTAATACATAAATATTATAAAGCAAAACATTACAAAAAAGATATTACCTTTGTTTAAAATTTAATAAATCAGGTATTTGCAAATTTACAAAACTTTTTGTTCACGTTGAACTGTTAACTGATATATTATCTACAATAATAGATAGTTAATTGGTTAATTAAAAAATATATAAGAGATATAATGAATTGAAAATTTTTATGATGATGCAATTGTTTAAATATTTTTTTACCTACATATTTTTTGACAATCATAGCAGTAAATATAACGATTATTGGGTCATTTGTTTCTTGAGAAAAAATTTCATCTTTTGAAAAACTGATGGCGACTTTGTCCCAAAGGCTGTATCCAATTTATCATCACTTAATTTTATTTAAATTATTTAATATAAAAAACTTGTAAATAAATTCAAAAGAAATTAACTAAGACATACTAACTTTAATTTTTGATTTGAATTCTACGTTTATTACCAATTCTACCAAAGATGTTGACTTCTTTAATGCCTCCAATTAGAGTAACTTGGCCAATCACATATGAGAAAAAATATGTTAAAAATTTATAATTATTTGTTAGGAATAAATGAATAAATATAGAAAAATTTACATATAGTCTTTAAATAATACCTAGTGTGTATATCTTGTCTTCAGCTCTGGTTTTAACATCATCAAATTCTACAAATTCAAATCTATCAAAAGGGATATGTGAATCGTCGTTATCAACAATTTTGATAAGAACATTTTTTTGGGAGTTTAATGCGGAATGAGTGATAGCTGATTTTATAATTTGATTGGACAAAAATTATAATAAATCCAGAAATATGATATACATTGCCTTCAATGAGTAAAAGCCTAAAATAATCTGCCAATTATTTTGGAATTGTTTCATGCATAATATCGCCCTGTCATTTTATTTTTGTTAGCATAAAAATAAATGTACACACATAAAAAGAAATTAGAATACAAAAATTAAAAAGTTTAATTAAATAGCAATTGAAATTATATATATTGTAAAACTATTAAGAGAATAATATATTTTTCCATCGAGCATAAGAAACTTCATACTGTATAACTTAGCAGAATTATAAATATTGTTAAAATCCTAAACTCTTGTGATTTAAACTTTTAATCGGATGTTTCAGTTACGACTATCAATTTCTGATATAAATACATGCGACATCTTTGACACCGACCTTGTCTTTTTTTGTATCTAATAACAATAGTTAAGTGTACACAATGAGCAAAAAGTACAGTTTTTATTCTATACAATTATATAAATCATTAAATATTTCATCGTAAACAATATTTTTTGTATAATTTATTAAATTAGTATTTTACTGTGAATTTTTGTGATATATTATGATATGCAGACCTTTGTACAATGTTACTCTAGAAAGTGCAACATATAATTATCCATGATAAAAAAAAAAATGGTCATATAGATAAAGACCTACTTCTTTTAAAGTTTGGCCTTGACTTTTATTTATTGTTATATAATAGCATACACTAATTGAAAATTATCTTCTTTTTAATATAAAAGGTCAATTTCCTTCATTAATTAATAATATGATTCGATGGACAAATACTCTATCACCGCTGTGTGTTCCAGTAAGAATTTGGGCTTCTATGACTTTTATTCCTAAATTAATAATCATTAATTTAATACCATTGCAAAGACAAATACTTGGATTTATGTTTTATAATAACATTATTGATTTTTTTTTAATTTTAACTCATGATGGGGAAATCCGTTAAAGTTTAAAGAATTTAAGAGTTCAATAGGGTAAAGAATTTCTAATAAATCAATGTTATTTGATGTTTTATAGATAGAATCAAAGCTATAATATATTTGTTCTTCTTCATGCAATTGCTTTATCATTTTTTTGTTTACTATATCAACTATTTCATTTATAAGTGTAATTATTGCACGTTTTTTATATAAGAACGATTATAGTATTTAGTTGTAAATGAATGATATGTTTTGATTATAATTTCATTTAAAGGTTCAATAGTACTGTTAAGCATTAGTTCTGAGGGTATTTCAATCCAATTATTTTCGTCATCAAGATTTGGAATTTTTTTAGATGAGATTTTACCATCATCTATTGATAGAATCCAATTTGAGAAATTAGATAATTCATTATTTTCATTTGTCTTTCTAGAATCAGACAACAATTGGATATTAATTGTTAATTTTAAAATTTTAAAATATTTCTACAAACAAGATTTTGTTAATTATGCATTAATAATATCTTCTTTGTTACCATTAATGTCAACTAGTAAAATTTGTCGAAAATCACCTCCTAATAATAAAGTTTTGCCTTCAAAAGGAATTTCACTCGTATTGTTATCTACATTGCTCAATATATCTCTTAAGAATTTATCAAGTGTTTCAAAACAATATTTGTAACTCATTGGGGCTTCATCCCAAATAATCAAAGAAGATTGTTATATTAATTGTGCTAACTCTGTACCTTTTTTTTTTATTTAACATGTTGATTGTTCAATTAAATTAATAAAAAATTTAAATTTAAAATGAGCGGTTCTACTTCCTGATAATAATAATGCCAAAATGTCTGATAATGCAACAACTATAACTATTTTACCTTCTGAACTAAGTTTTCTTATAATTGTTTCATAAAGATATGTTTTTCCTGTGCCTCTATGACCATAAACAAAAAACAAACCATTTTTATTATCTTGAATAGCATGAATGACATGATTATATATAGTACGTTGTTCATTTGTTAGAGTAAGAATCATTTCATTGTGTTTGACACTCAATTGTATAACATCATAACTCAGTTCTTCAACTATCAACTTATTAGTGTTATCAAATATAAATGATTTATCAGAGGTGGGAAGGTTAAAATCAGTAAGGGAATATGAATTTTTATTGAATTTTTTTTCAAATTCTAATAAAACTTGATTTCTAATATGATATTCAGGAATATGATTTTCTGATATTTGAAAATTTATACGCATATTATATTGGATGTCATCATATAAATGTTTCCAAAATAAACTAAAAAGTTTGTCTGATTCATTTACTTTACAAAATATTATTAGAACTATAAACAAATGGTGTAATTCATAGGAAGAAGCATATGTAATGGCTTTTTTCATTGTAGAAATCCACTCATTATTATTTCCAAGTAAGCCATGTGCATTACATGCATATTGATAAGTAGAATGCACAATTTCGTTTATAGTCCTAATGTCATCAAAGTTTTTAGGTCCTTTCACAATATTTAATAATAATTTTAAGTAGTAAAGTTCTCCTGAATTTGGGTGAATACAAGTAAGTCTTCTTATGCAATGTCCTTTTTTACGTCATGTCCATATTTTTTTTATTATTCCAAACTCATTTAGTTGGAAACTCTAAATATGTGAGAGTGCAAGCATCCTTATATAGGTTATTGGTATACATCCACCCAGTAAACATAGTTTGGCTAAAACGTTTATTATTAGCAATATGGTTCAAGTTTTGTGTAGAGTTAAAAAAGATTATATTCATATATTCTAAATGAACTGTTAGCTTTTCAACAGTGGGGTCTCTATGATGAATTGGAAATTCAAATAATCTCCATGTTGTTTCACATAGGGAAATATAACGACAATCTAAATATATTTTTATTTTGTTGAATTTTCATTTTATAAATTTTCGGAAGTATTTCCCAGTGTTTCAATAACAACGCGAATCTTGTCTGTTCCTTTATTAATATATTTAAATAAATATTTAATTATTGTTGATCTGCAATAATATTTTATACAGATATGAGCCTCATATTTATAGACCAATTCTTTGTTATATGACACCACAAAACAATTATCATTTTTTCATTATTTTTTGAGATAAAAATTCCATCGTTTCTTTCCTCATATATTGCAAATCCATTTGCTTCAATTCTTGTTTGATCTTGGAATTTTTTTTGGAAAAAAATTAGAGCATTTATTTTTACATGCAAGACGTAGAAGGTTTTATAGAACTATGAACCATGTATCATGAATTTAGAAACAATATTATATACATTAGGTTCCTTATTCTTATCAGGTAACTTAGCAAAAATCATTAAATATATATCAGATGGTGTTTTTTCTTTATCATCTTGATGCAACCAAACTAAGCAATGAATATAAGGGAGACCTATTTTTTGAAATTCAACAGTATATAATAAAGCAATAAACTCTGCCAAAATGTTGATTTTTTTAATGTCATTAATCAAATGTTTGACTTTACTTTTAAAAACACGGCTAATAACATCTGGTCTATATTCGGGTTTTTGGCTAGGGATATAATTTTGCATATGTTGAATTTTATACCATAAAATGTTACAGGTAAATGTTATAAATAAGTCGAGGTGACCATAAAATTTGCAAATTGTCATAGCATGATGGTAATGTTGAATCATATAATGGGGGCTTCCTGTGTGACTTGAAGGGATTATAATTATAGATTTGCCAATATTATTACCATTTATATCACCATTCAAAACAACATTTTTAATACCTTTATAAAATTCAAATCTTAATTCTTTTTGATTTTGTCTCATGTAATCTAATCTTTCTTCTTCTACACATGAGAATGCATTAACAACATATTATTGGAATAAATGACCACCTCTTAATAATGTTGTACCTTCACAGTGTCATTGTTGTAATCTAAAAGCATAATATTCATGCATTGTAATACATTTTCTAGAAGTTGTATAATGGGGGCTTCCTGTGTGACTTGAAGGGATTATAATTATAGATTTGCCAATATTATTACCATTTATATCACCATTCAAAATAACATTTTTAATACCTTTATAAAATTCAAATCTTAATTCTTTTTGATTTTGTCTCATGTAATCTAGTCTTTCTTCTTCTACACATGAGAATGCATTAACAACATATTGTTGGAATAAATGACCACCTCTTAATAATGTTGTACCTTTACAGTGTCATTGTTGTAATCTAAAAGCATAATATTCATGCATTGTAATACATTTTCTAGAAGTTGAATTCTTTCTCCATATGGAAAAAGAATAGAATATTGCATGAACATCATACTTGGATGTAAAGTACTTATTCATTTTAGACCTTCAGATTTATACTCAAATATAATATCTCTGTTTTTATCATATAAGCCAAAATCTCCAACTATTAAACCTGCTATTTCAAAACATGATGGTAATGTATATTGGGAACTATCTTGATTTCGTCCACCAAGTAGTTTTAATTTAACTGACTGAAAATTACCGTCTTTAAATCTATCTCTAATCATTCTAAATAATTTAACTAATTCATTATATATATCAAACATTTTTATCAATTCATCTACTAATAATTTTGTGTGCATCATCAGGAATGAAAGAAGAAATTCTATTTTTAACTTTATTGTCAATATCATATACATATACTTTTGAAAACTTTGGTTTTTCACCATCAGGAGGCAATAATGAACCAATAAGGTGATGATTTTGACCACAAAGTCTAAATACATAAGGGCCTAGTTTTTTATTTATTTCATAATCAATTTTTCCTCCAGTTGAAGTTATAGCAAACATAGCATTATAAATTTTGATGTCTTATTTAAATTTTGAAGAAAAATGACCTCCATGATAATTTAATAAATTATCAAGATATGATGAGGTTTCTTTTAATAGTGATGGTCGTATTTTTCTTTTACTGCAACAAATAGGGTAAACATATTGAGAAGATTTTGATATATTTTTCAAGCATTCATCCCGCCAATAAAGTGCATGCATTGATTACTTGGAATCTCTAAGTCTGATTTTTCAAGGTAGATTCATATGTAATGGCAAAAAAGAAAAGTTAAAATTGAATATTTCAGAAGTTGTTAAGGAAATAATTTTTTAAAAAAAAATTATAAGAAATAAATATTAGGGTGTGATTTCATACTTAGGGCATGAAGGCCAAAGAGATTGGATACTTCATCATAATTATAATTGTCGCTGGATATAGATAATAAACTAATAGAATTTTGTTCATTTGTATTAGATTGCCCAATACAAAGAGGTATTGGATTTTGATCTGATAAAAAATTAAATATAATGAGTTTAGTTATAATTAAAATATTTGATAATTTTAATATGATTATTAATTATCTAAATAAGTTTGATATGGTGTACTAAAAAAATTAGACCTTCTAGTCTGTTTCATGTTATTTTCAATTTTAAAAAACCTAATCAATTGTTAGGAAAAAAAGATTAATAATAGATAACAGGTAGTAAAGCATGTATTCAATTGGAGTTTTTTGTTGCATCAGAAAAATATTGTGTATTTTTTTGTATGAATCTAGGTACATTAACCTTTGAAATATAAATAATTTGAAAAATGCATAAATAAATCTCTATTTAATAGAAAGTCAAACCTATTGAGTAGTAAATAAAAAATGACCAATAAAGTACTGAGAAGCTGGAAACACTGCAGAAATTCTTGCAAAATATGTAATCAATATATTGTGTCAAATAGTTATTTATATATTATAAAAAAATTTTAATTAATTATAGCAGGATATGATCAATATAAGTTTTTAAATAACAATTAAATAATTAAATAACATTTTTATGCACTTATAAATTAAAAAAGTTTAAATCAATCAATTAGCATGAAGTTTATTTTAAAATTTTTATTAATTAATTATTTTGAATATTAATTTAAAATACATGTTGACTAAATTTGATGTCAATATCTAAAGTTAAATTCAATTTTGATTTTTTTTAAAAAAATAGGAGTTTTATATCCAATTAATCATTTAGAGTTTTTGTTAGAACAAATGAATCCTAAATAATTATGCCAAAATAAATGAATGACACAATATTAAAATAAGTCTTCAAATAACAATTAAATAACTATGTAAAAGCTTTTAATGTTTGGAAATTTAAAAAATTTACTTTAATAAATTATGTTGAACATTATTTTACATTGGTTCATACATTTAAAGTAAAAATATCTTCATGTTGGAAACATTATTATTTACTTGAATAAGTATGTAATTGAACTTTAGTTTTAAAAACAATAATAAGAGATTTTGGGTTTTTTTTTTCTACATGTTAACTCGGATTTTATTTGATTGAGATTTTTTTTCCTACATGTTAATTTGAATTTTATTTGACTAAGAAGGATAATGAGTGGTGTAATAATTATTCTCCATAGTTTAGAATATTATCTACTGTCTACACCAATTAATTAAATAAATAAGTTTTCTTGTAAGCTTTGAGGCTATATCTAAACTGAAATTAATTTTAAAGATTTTCATTTTTTTATATTCCTAAGAAGTTTTTATTGTATTCCTTAATTAAATGGTGAACTTTTAATCCATACATTCCCATTTTAAAAAATCCTCAAGATGTTTAAGACTACTTCATTTGGAGTAAACATCAATAGAATCAATACAATAATATTTCAAAAGCTCAACTAAACATATAAAAACAAAAATTACATTGCTGGTTTTTTTATTTGTTATTCTGTTGATTTTTTTAAAACCCGGTAGATGATTTATTTAGCTGTTTTAAGTTTGATCTATTATAGTAAACTGATTTCAGATACAAGTATTAAATTATAACTAAATAATGGTAATTGTGTTTTGTACAAAAAAGATGGAGTTTATCATTAAGATAAAAGATTATAGGTACATTAGAACAAAATAGCAACAATTCTACAATATTACAATTAGCCAAGGAAATGACGATTAAAATAGAAAATCTAAAAAAACAAAGGCTACGTTTTGTCACATCAGCTATTTAAAATAAACAAAAGTTCTAGAAACACTAGAATTTGCCAAAGCACTGGCTGTGAGAAAAAAAAAAGACCACAAAAAAGTCCAAATTTTTTTATTGTAGCAGGGCTAAACCAGATGTGTCAGTCATCTATGAAACTTTTAACTTTTTTCATTATCTTCACCAGTTTCCCATACTTTCTAGTCAAGACAACATAGTCAGTGGACAAATGTTCATATGATGTTCTGAGGGTTGTGAGTTCAATGTTGGCAACTGCATTAGCATTATACTTACATACCATCATGTCACAGTAATTATAGTCCCCAATTTCAATATTGTACAAAGTCTTGATATGATCTAAGACAATCATGCATGTCATGTTCTTAGCCTCTATAGCATTGTTAGTACTTATACCATTACTGTATGACAAAAATCTAATTCCATTGCTATCTTGGTGTGGGTAATACAGTATGCATGTGAATGTGCCCTCAATAGAGATTTGAGAGTCATATGTTGTGGAAGACATTCCTAATTGTTCTAACAGTGCATCCAGTATAGTGTTAAGAGGTATATAGACCACAGACATGTATAAAAATAATAAAAAAATAGACATGGTCAAGGGAGAAAAGAACAATGACTGAAAAACAGTTGTGTTAATGAATGTTAAAGTTGTTCAATGCAATCTGTACATATTTTAAGACAATAAAATCATTGTAACTACATTTCATTCCAGTACTTTAAGTGTTTCATTGTATGGATTCTATTTAATAACAGAGCAATCAAACATATAAATTATCTATATTGATCTCCTTACAGTGCTAAATTAATGTTTGCTTTATGTAAAAGATGAAAATATTTTATAGGAAACATGTTGACAATATGTGGACATTGTAAAATTTATGATAAAAATACTACATAAATATGTACCTTAAAGCAGAGTGGATAAAAACTTCAAGACTAAAAATCTAGCAGTAATTATGTTCTGTAGAACTATCATATTCATATTGTATATGAAATAAAAACATTTAAAACAATCTGATGAATATGGGCAGTGAGCAAAATATGTCTGTAATAAGTTGTATTAGAATGGGAAAAGATCACATACAAACATAACAATGGAAATCAGGGAACAAAAAGTTGAATTCAATTAAAAGATAAAAAGATTTTATTAAAAAGATGTTTACAATAACTGGACATAAAAAAATTATAATAAAAATAACACATGAATAACTACCTTAAAGCAAATTCGATAAAGATTTAAAGATGAAAAAGAAAGCAGTAAATATGTTTTTAATAACTATTCAGAAACAGTTTTGTATTGAAGAAAAATGAGAATTTAGAAGGTTAAAGCTATATGTGTTATTTATAGCAGATATAAATGCATAGCAGGGTATAAAAGTAATTTATATAGTGGTACATATGCAGTTAACAAAATAATTAATTACTCTAGACTGGTTACCTGTAAAGTTTCTAGCAGATATAGAATAGATATGAGGATAAAAAGTAACTTAAAGAAAGATGCAGATGCAATTACAGTTAATAGATAGACATTAATTAGTCTGACATATTGTAATCATTAAAATTTACTGCTCAACAGGATTATGATTAATGGATCTAGGGGACATGTAATAATACACATAAATATAAGTTATACATTATTATGACTCGTAGAAGCAAAGAACAGAGTAGATGATGTTATCATCATTATATGTAATACCATACATCATGCATAAAATATCATTCATGTAAAACAATTTAAAAATTATAAAATCAGATGCAAAATCTTGTATTAAATGAATTATATTTATTATATTTGTTTTTCAAATATTTTGACCATAGTATAAAATAACCTGTTAATAAAAGTATAATATCTACCATTGGATACACATAACTCATTAAAAAATTGGCCAACAAAACAATTTCACTTTTCTTAGTTCATGTCTCCTAAAAAAGGTAGTTTAAACTATTTTTAAACAAATAAAATTTCAGAATCTAAATTTTTTATGAATCTATCCCACTGACCCATCGAAAAAAACATAATAAATTATGAATAATAATTAGTTTTAATCTATTTCAATATCAGAGGCAATAATGCACATAATTAAACACCAATTCAATCATTATTATAACAATCTAATTCCAAGGAAGAAGAAATTATCAAAGGCATGCAAAATTCACAGCTGTAAAATTTAATTAAAAAATATTTCAATGGAATCACACAAATAACAACACAAATATCATTGAATAAAAAAATTAAAAAACTAAATGAAGATGTAACAAAAAACATACCTAGGAATCTAACCCATTGGACAATTTTAACTGTCTTAGATCATGTATTCTAAAAAAGACAGCCTAGATTATCTTCAAATACATAAAATTCTAAAGTTTGACCTCTTCTATGGATCTAAATAAGAAAGGAGTAAAACAAAATAAAATCAGATGCAAAATCTTGTATTAAATGAATTAGATTTGTTATATTTGTTTTTCAAATATTTTGATCATAGTACAAAAAAAACTTGTTAATAGAAATATAATATCTACCATTGGATATGCATAACTCATTAAAAAAATTGGTCAGCTAAACAATTTTACTTTTCTTAGTTCATATATCCTAAAAAGGTAACTTAAACTATTTTTAAATAGATAAAATTTCAGAATCTAACTTTTTTTATGAATCTAGCCCACTGACCCATCAAATAAAAACATAATAAATTATGAATAATAATTAGTTTTAATCTATTTCAATATCAGAGGCAATAATGCACATAATTAAGCACCAATTCAATCATTATTATAACATTCTAATTCTAAGGAAGAAGAAATTATCAAAGACATGCAAAATTCACGGCTGCAAAATTTAAATAAAAAATATTTCAATAGAATCACACAAATATCATTGAATAAAAAAATTAAAAAAATAAATGAAGATATAACAAAAAACATACCTAGGATTTTAACCAATTGGACAGTTTTAGCTGTCTTAGATCATGTATTCTAAAAAAAGCAGTATATATTATCTTTAAACATATAAAATTCCAAAGTCTTACCTCTTCTATGAATCTAAATAAGAAATAACTAAAACAAATATTTGGGAAACAATATTATGAACCAAAGTAAAATGGGTATGACATAGTGAAATACAAATGAACAGTAAGTCAACAATAATTTAAAAATAAAAGAGAGATGATACCTACCTTTAAAGCTCCGATTGGATAATTGAAATCACAATGAAGATTTTTACATCCTGAATTTTAGCCTTCTGTTTTCCCTTCCTTCTTCAAACATTTTCTTGCAAATGTGGATTATCGTGCTTAATTTGATAAAATGGCAAAGGCATGTAGAAATAATTAGCCATGGAAATGGAGGAGCAGAGCGAGTGAAAGAAGAGATCGAGAGCAGAGCGGGTGGAAGAAGAGATTAAGGAGTTGAGGCAACTGAAGGAAAAAAGAAGAAGATTGATTGAATGCTAGGGTTTACAAGTGGATATTTATTCAAGGCCAAACGATGTCATTTTTAATGGAGTTAAGGGCATTGGTTTGTTTTGTACACGACATCGTTTTTAATAGGGGTCAGGGACAAAAAAGTAAATTCAATGGATGCTATTCATAGAACAGTAATAGATGTTATGGGCTATATATATATATATATATATTTAATAGATATTAATAGTAAGTTTTTGATATGACAAAAGGATGTGGTCATGTAAGTAAGGCCTAATAACAACTTTGGCCACTTGGATTGACCTTCTTCAATTAATTAATAATTAATATAATTAATTAATTAAATTTATAAACAAATATAAAATATAAAATTAAGTTTATATAATTAATTATATGATTTTTACTATATTTCTTGTATAATCGCTAATAATTATATGTTATTATATATAATCATATAATTAACAATTATATAGTTTTCACTATATTCCTCTTGCTTGATACAATTGTTGACAATTCGATTCTATATTATTTTTATGCTCATTCATATAATTGTTGTTTATATAATCGCATATTTTATATATAATAATATAATTGCTAGCTATTATTTAACCATATTATATTCTTCATATAATTATTGATAATTATATATTATTTTAATATATTATTATATAATTACTAATATTTTAATTGTTAATAATAAATATAATATATTAAAATATTAATGAGATCTCACAAATTGAAATTAATGTCAATTTTAAGTGTAATTAAAATTTTGCTGATATAGTAGTGGATACCACAATTTGCCTTCATTGAAATTAACTTCTTGATTCATCCCTGCTTTCATCTATAAATATAAACCATGGTATATGAATATTACTGAATCTATAAATAAACATACCAACCTTATCTATAAATATATATACTGATCTTTTTGTAATGAGTATACCAATCCCGACAAGACCAAGTAAAGAACAATTATCATCTACAACGCGACCACCCACTTGTCGGATAACTATCCATATTTTTCATTATAAGCACCCGTTCTTATGATAACTACCCATTACTTAGAATAACTCCCTCCAACCCTATCAAATTAAGGTGAACTAAGGTCCTCAAATAGGGCTTCTTCTCTCTCTTTTTGATCTTCTTTTTCTCTAATCTTAACTATAATTTATCTCGTTATTTTGAATTTATATAAATTATATATACATTCATACGTACTGACTTGATTGTCAAAGTGGCTATGCCAAAAACTTCAATTTCATATTTGACTTGTTTGTCTTGAAAAGAAACTTATTCAATAGGCCCTAAAGAAACTTAGCATAACGTCGAAAGATTCCAAAAATTTTCACCTGCGATCAACACATATTATTATTATTATTATAGGCATAATACCACACTTAGTTTTTATGCTTTTCATTTTTTTCCATTCAACCCCTGTACTCTTATTTTGACATATTGAGTTCTTATATTTTTATTTTCATACCTATTCATATGTTCTTTTTTATCGTTATATTTCTGAACTGTTAAAAAGAACTTAATAGATATAAAAATAAAAGAGTTTAATGTATTAAAATAAAAGGACAGAAACTCAATAAAATAAAAAATACAGAGACTGAATGTGGTATTGTCCCGTCGGCTCTCATATTTCTTGGAGAATGGAGTAAAGTTAATTTGGTTGTTCCGGTTGGGGTAAATTCCAATAGCATTCACAGATGGAAGTGATTCGTAATGAGCATGAAGATTTTGTTGCGGGCTTCTCTAAAGTTTTAGTTGCACATGTCCAACCTACTGTTACAGAAGCCATGTGTCTTAGGAAAGTTTTAAGCTGGTTTAAACTAGAAGGCTTCTCTTCTATGATGCTGGAATCTGATCCGAATTAAGATTCCTGTTGATGCTATTCTCCGTCTTGAGTTTGATACTATATTCTTGGTTTAATGAATTTTCTTCATTTTCAGGAAAAAAAAAAAGAAATTATTCGCATTTCCAAACGTCTATACCATATGCCTAATTAAAACAAAAATACCCTCCCATAATTAACACATTTATTTTGTGAAAATACGCATTTCCATAATTACCCTTTCAAATTCAATGTTCCCTTATTCACATCAATAGAAAAATAGATAATTTATTTTACCAAAAAAATGAAATATATGCATATATTATTCTTATAATCATCCTATGGTCAAATATTAGTAATAATTTAAAATCCAAAGTAAACTACTAAATTAAAAACCAAAATAAATCCAACCACGTGGTCAACATGACAACATAATATCCCAAGAATCGCTCTGAGCTTTACACATTCAAGCAAACATTACAGTTCCCATTGGGACACACCCAAATGTTGAACCATGACTAGTCCCTATAATAATGAATTATTATGAGTAACTACCCAAAACAACCCTATGTATATCACTCAATTTATAATTTCACCCCTAACCATTTTTTTTATTGTTAGGATTCAAAATGTTCATAAATCTTAAATTAGACTCATCAGTCTATTTTTTCATCAAACATAAGATAAAAGTTTGATGTGACATTAAAATCTATGGAGACATATTTTTCCATTTGTAGAAGGTAATTTTTTTATCAGAAAATTTAGTGGATAGTGGGTTATACAACAAAATAGTTATTTTTGTGTATTTACTATAATTATGTTAAACTATTACCAATATTAGTGGATGAAAATGAAAAAAATTTAAACTCGAAATCTCTTCTAATTTTAACAAGTAAAATATCAATTAAGTCACTATTTAATTAACTACTGAACATATGACGCTAATGAAATTAATTGATTCCACAACTAAGTGACACGTTAAATTTATGAAAAAATAAATGAAAAGGCTTAAATGTAAATTTATCAAACCTTTTAACTTAATTGCTAAAAAACAATATTAGAGGCAGAATTGCAAATGGAATAATATGTTGGGGAATTTTTTTTTTTTGTAATTATACCTAATTATAAAATATTCCATTTTGGCATTCCCGTGCCGTTATTCTGCGGAAAATATCTGGGTAATCTTTTAAACCCCGTAATTAATGGCAATTCCCGTAAATTAGTATTCTACTTAAGTGCAATTAATATAGGCAAACAAAACGCGGCCGTTTGGCCAGCCAAGTTTTACCAATCGACACTGTTTCAAAACCATGGTTAAATTTCAGTCTTGGATTAGTTAACCATGGTTAAAATTGTAGCCTTATAATGCCTAACCATAGTTTACACGTCCGCCTTAGTCTTTTATATATCTCCGCAGCCACCAAACAGAGAGAGGAAAAAGGCAAAACTACTGTCCCCCTCTGTAGAGAGAGAAAAAGAGAGCAGAGAAAAAAGAAAATGGCGCTTTACATAGATGAGGAAGAGATTTGGAAATGTCCAAAGCACCCTTCGAAGCGCCGCCGTACTGGAATCTGCCACGTGTGTCTCCGGGATCGACTATCCTCTCTCTGCCCTGACTGCGCTACCGTACGCCCCTGCTCTTGCTACGCCGCCACTACGTCCGGCTTCTCTTCTTCCTCCTTCTCTCGCTTCTCCACCAGCGCCGCTGATTCGCAAGATTCTGGAATCGAAACTGTCGGCCGAGTTTCTAATCTGATCAAGACTGAGCCTGCCTTCCATCGGTCGAGGTCATTAGCAATTCCAATTCTCCGGTCAAAGCCACCGGTTGACCTTGAGTACTCCGTCCGAAAGGATAGTCCGAAGACGGCGTTGTCGTTCTGGTCGCGGCTGAAAAGTAGCAGTGGAAGCGGAAGTATGAGTAAGAGAGGATACGTGGAAAGAAACGGCTCAGTTGTGGAGGAGGAAGATGCGAAAAAGAAGAATGAAGAGGAGAGGAAGATGATGATGAGGAAGTCAAGGTCTGTGGCTGTGAAGTCAGATTCCGGCGGTGGTGTTGACATGAAATCAACGAAAGGGAAGGGCTGGTATTTTCCTAGTCCGATCAAGGCTTTCCGGCAATCAATTTCCAGAGGAATAATGGTGCAAGAAAGGTCACCTTTGTACAGAGGTTGATTCTTGTACATACTGAAGAAAAAATATTTATAAAATTAACTGCTAAACGAACTAATAATTAATATTCTTTTTTTTTTGCCCTTTTTTCTTGAGATTGGGCAAGGTAAGGAATTTGTTTTAGTTAAGCATATAATCAAGGAAATTCTTAAGCAATGCAATTTTGTGATTACAATGAATTGATTTATTCTAAAATTAGTTGATCTGATGATTTTTTTATGAATCTTATTATTAGTGTGTGAAATTAGAAATTGATGATGTGATTTAGGTTTACAGAAGGAGTTTGAGAATCTGCAAGTGCTAAACTGCCTCATAATTCATGATAGAATTAGCAATTTGGACCCACTTAACATGTGGTTTTCAGTTCGTTAAAGGAACTCCAAGAATCAAACTACCAAAACCACGTTCATATACTTGCTGAGAATTAGGATGAATAGAAAATGCTAGGCTGTCTATTTAGATTGAACTTCTTAGACAAAAGTATTGTTGTCATGCAATTTGCATGGCTTCAATCTATTTTTATATGTGCTTATTAGTCATTGCTTTTTCAAAATTTTCTGGTTCTTTTCTAAGTAACATATACTCATTTTCTAGATATTTACAGACGATTGTCTTGCTCTATTGCTCCTTTTCACAGGAATCAGAGAGTGCACAGGTGATGATTGATGATGAACATTATCATCTTTAGCAGTGGATTAATTTAATCAGATAATAATATATATTTAATTATTATTTCTAATATATATATATATATATATATATATATATCTTTTTTTTAATTATAATTATCCAATTTGCAATGCTTATAATAAAGTAAGATAATGAATGAGTAACTGTCTTGTGAATGAGAGATAAAGTTATTCATTATATATTGGCAATTGGAAAATATCCCATTAGCATTTTAACCCTACCTTTAGCTAAAGTTTAGATTACTTATTTGAGCTCTTATTGTTAAGAAATTGTAAAGTGCTTGATGATCTCTGGAATTTGCATGTAGATATTTGTTTAAATGGATGTATTTGTGAAGGTCTGCAAAATATTATAGAAGCCTAATTAATATAAAGTTAGGTATGAATATAATAAAGAAATAATTGCCTTCATTCAGAAGCAACAGATGATTAGATTATTAGTTGATAACCTTCCTCATGATTGTAGTATTGGATCATTTACATATATATGGCTTTGTGAGTTTCATAAATATTAGAATAATTAGGACAATGATAATGGTAGGACCATACAACAATTATTATTGCCTTTTAATCTTGTGGGATTCTAAAGATTGAAATGATATGTAAATAATGTTATCAAATAATCAAATAATTATGGGATAAAGTTGCAAAATAGTCAAATTTTTTAGGTGAGAGTCAATTTAGTTCATTTTCATCTTTCTAGCCTCCATAACCCGAGTATCACTTCTGGGCCATTTTAACCTAAATTTTGGCTTGAATCAAGGCGTGTATTTCATGCTCAATAAAAATTATTTGCTTTTTTTGCATTATTATTTTGTCTATATTCGCACAGGATAAATTCATTAAAATGGTAGAATACTTCTTTTCAAATTTTAACTTATAGATAACTATGAATAGTTATGAATAGTTTTCAGATAGTTACATAAAGTTAAACAAAATTAAAAATGAAAATGACCAGTTTTACAGTTATCTTACTTGGTCGCCAAACTAACTTCATGAATTTAAAGTTTAAAATTCCTTCAATATGTACTCATAACTATAAAAACATTTTAGTGGACAGGTTCCATAGATTAAAATTTCTGTGTTGAGGACAATCATTTGATATGCAGGTTTAGTGTAATATTGAAGCATATAATTGTTTAATAGTGTCAAGGGACAAACATGCTAAATAAACCACATGAAGTATTATTTTGGCAGCAGAGGCGAAGCTATCCAGCAAGCAAGCGAACTGAGAGATATCGACCCTATAAGCAGCGAAGGATTATGATTGGACCTGATTCGTCGGTGCTCATTAACTTGTTGAAAGGTTTACTTCAACTGACCTGACCTGGGATGCCAATGTGTTATAGTTTCTGATATTTTAAATATTACCAGTTGTTTCTCTTTTATATACTTTAACCCATGTGCATAGATTTGCAAAATAGGTTGCCGGATTGTTTAACCAATCTTGTTAAAAAGAATGTTTTTTTTTTAATAAATTGGTTAAGAGATCTTCCACTTCCATTAAGATGTGTTTTGTTCACTGATATGCAATGAAAGTTTCTGTTATTGATAATAATTTTTATTCTTTATATAGCATAATGTATTATTGTATATTACTACTTTTTTAAATTGTTTTTTTTTTTCCTTTTTATGTACTTCAACAAACTTATTCATGTCATTCAATACATTCATTGACCTATATATGGTAGGATTTGGGTAAAAGATATATCAAAAGTGATTCTTCTAAACATTTCAAAATGGCCCCTCCACAAAAAGTTGAGACAACATTTTGCACCTTTATCCAATTATTATGAGAGCTCAGATTGCATTTTTTTGGGGGTACAATCTCAGATTGCATTTTTACTTCTAGTAGATTAACTCAATGATTTTATGGGTCCAATTCAATTTAACTTTATAAACATTTATTTTTTTTAATAGGCTGAGTATTGAATCAATGACCTACCATTTTTGTTATGACTATTTTATATTAGATGTAACAATTTAAAAAACATCCCTTATTAATTGTCTATTCCAAATTTCAATTTGTACTTGGAAGGGCTATAAAAATGAGGGAAAAAATATTTCTTGCAAATGCCATCTATAGCTATTTCTTGGGATAAAATAAGTTTTTAAAAAATTAATGAAATTCATTTATACCTTACAAGTGTCTTTTAAATTTAGTAAATGAATTAATATGTTTTTTTTTATATCTACATTTTTTTTCTTTCGAAGGATGTGTATATAAGAAAATAAAATGCATATTAGTTTTTACTAATTTTTTAAAAAAAAAATCATAAATGAATTATATAAAATTTATAAAATCTATTTATATGGGCTAAATTCACATTTACAAAAAAAAAAATGCTTTAGAGGCCGCGAAATAAAAAGGGGTCAAATTATTAAGCAATAAACTTTAATACATTATGGTTTCTTTTATTTTTATGGTCAAATCACCCAAATTATGGTTTTTCCTTTGCTTTTTATCTTTTAAGTCAATCATTGTATTTTCCAACCTTACCATAATTCATATATGTCTTAAATTTTTTTAGGCATATATAAATTCTGTGCATTTTTTCAGGATTTTTTAAATCTCATAAAAATTATAATTATTAAACGTTGTAATTTTATATAAATGTATGTAAAAACATAAAAGACCCATAATCTGTTCAAAAAAAAAAGAAAAAAGAAAAAAAAAGGAATATGACCTATCCTCCAATTAAGGTTCAATTATTAATTATTTTAACTATATTCATGTCCTTAATTTATGTAGTTGAATACAGTTTCCATAAAAGGCAATAGAATTATATATAAAAGAAAAAAGCTTATAAATTTACTATTTATTTCCCCTATCAAAACCACAATTAAATTACAAAAATTCCTTAACTAGTGAAAATAAAAGCAAATTAAAAATTAATTAGAATACCATGAAACAGACCTGATAATTTATATCTCGATCGATAATTCGATATTTGCATGTAGATAAGCAATTCTGGCGAACATATAATAATGGGAATCTTTAAGCTTAAACCCCAAGATTATACTATGCTAATTAGCTGGACGGAGAATCTAAAAGTGGATTTGAGTCATGAGATTAACAGAAAACCAAGCAATTATATATATATATGCAAATCTGTGGAATCTTAGTACATGTAAATTCCAAAAAATAATATATATACTAAAATTGTTCACACAATTGCAATATAAAGCTTATTTAGGTTTCAACAAAAAAAATAATTTTTTCACACAATTGAATAAATTTATATATTATTTAAGTATACTACATGTGCAACCCTTAATTTATATTTCTTAAATTTGGTTATTTTTGCTCTATATACTGTTTTTTTGTGTGTAGATTGTCCTCTCCACCAAATTTTCGGTATAACTATTCTCCTCCAAATTCATAATTTCCACTGATGAGATAAGATGAATCGAAATTATGAATTTAGATGAAAAATAAAATCTGTGCCAAAATCAGTACAGGAGACCAAATGACCTTTTTTTAATTTTTATGCAGCCCAAGAGGCTTCTTATGTATTTTTTTTTTTCAAAAATAAAAATTCAAATATGCATTATAATATTTAATTATAATATTTTAGAAAATTATGCTACTTTAGACATAACAATTTTTAATTCAGTGATAAATTTCATTAATTAAATCAGATCCTGTTAATTGGCCAGTCAAACTGGCTCTATTATAGTTTTACCTTCTATTATTTCATTTTTGTGCAGAAGATAGGAAATGGAAATTGAACAGAGAATGCAACTAAGTCTTTTTATTTTGTTAGTTAATAATTTTATACTTATAATTCCAATTTTAACACATATTAAAAAGATTTAGTTAATTAACATATATGATCAGAAATAATCCGAACAAATGAATCAAAGCTTTATGGTTAGGTTAAAAAGTAATATTAGTTCTTAGATTTTTTTTAGTTTTATATTATCATTATTTTTTTTAATTTATTACAAACTCATTATTGATAAAAAAAAGTTTTTTTTTCAAAAAAAAAAATCAAATGATTAAGTTACGTCTAATTTTGGTTTTTTAATTGTATCAGCGCTTAGTTTAGAAGGGGGTGGGATTGGTGTGAAGACTGATCAGAGAATAATGTTGGGGCCTGTTTGGATGGGATATAAAGAAATCCGCTCGTGGACGTTGTTTACAAATATAGAGTTTGACAAATGAATTTCTAATAATAATAAATAAATAAAAACAAACAAACAAACAAAAGAGTTTGACAAATGAATTTCTAATAATAATAAACAAACAAACAAAAAGTTTGACAAATGAATTGTGAAAGGACCGGTCCAACTCAAATTTCTTTCAAATAAAAGAAAAAAAAACATTTTTTGGTGTTTTTACTATTACAGTTTTTTTTTTAATTAGTCTTTCAACTTATACCTTATAATCGGGTTGTATTGTGCATATTTGAATGGAATCATATTGTGTTTGAATCAACTTGAAGTTGTCATTTCTGAATTAATTTTTATTTATTGATTTATTCGAATTACAATTTATAAAACTTTCTCAAATAATCATTTAGGATCCGGATTGATTTGTTCAGACGAATTTAAACCGGATCACAAATCATCAAGTCTTAAAAGAAATTCAACAAAAAATGTGATTGTTTAAAAATTCACTATGTACTAAATTATTATTAAATGCAAATAAAAATTGTCATTAATAATTAAAAAAGTACTTCGGCAATATACAATAAAATTATATAATTTTAAAGTATATAAAATATATAAAAAATAATGAAATTCCTCGAGTATAAACTTCTTCAATGAAAAATAATGGAGATTTGTAACACTTCATATGCAATCTAACTTTCAGCATAACTCCCACTTTATTTGTCATGAGAAAAGATCAAATCACTTCCACAAAATAGAGAATACTTTAATAGGAGGGTACCAAAAACAGCTCATATAAGGAAAATAATTTTCCATAATAAAAACTTTATTTACGTCAAATTTTATTTTGTTAAAAATAAAAGATAATAAATTTATTTATGAAAACTATAAATATAAAAATTCACTAAAAAATAATAAATAAACCTAAGTAGACGGTAAATCTGAAAAAAAAAACAACAACATATTAGATATTATTGAGCAAACAAACTAAGAAAAAATAATAGTTAACATTAAACAGCGGCGACAACTTTAAAAATAATTAAAACTACAGTAAAGAATAAAAAGATTGACAAAGTAAGTAAGATTTATACTAAATTATTATTATTATTTTTGTAAATTCTTGTTCAATCAATATGAGCTAAAATTAAACTTAAGAAATTGGGTAAAACACCATAAAAGTTTAGAATAATACAAAAAAAATGAAGAGCAGAAAATGCTTCTGGTGTTAAATAAAAGCCACACATTGTCATATCCGCTAATTTAGACTAAAGTCACGCGAGTTGTTAAATCGACTCGTCGGTTTGACCGAAATCTAAATTTGGATTTTTATCGAAAAATAATGAAAATAATGGTAATTAAGTATGAAAAATATCTAATAAAGTGTTCAAAATATTTAAAGATGTTAAATTTCGGTAAAGGACTAAATTATAAATTTTGAAAAGTTTAGGTGTCAATTTGCAATTTACCGAAAATTGAAGAATTTAAATGGGATAATCATAAATTAAATACATGATTGAGACATTAAACACATGGGAACACCAAATGACATACATTAAGTGGACAATTAACATACACCAAGGGAGATGAATGCATTAATGAAGACTTCTAGAATTTGGCTTAGGTGTCCCATAATTATATAGTTTGTCTTTATTCTCTTAATTGTTCTTTCATCTCTTCATATCTAGAATTTTCTATCTTTCAATTGCCTCCCACATTTTTTAAAGCTCAATACACCAAGTGACAAAGTTTAATAAGCTAGTGAAAATACATGCATCTAACATTAATGAAGGTTTCTAGAATGTGGCTTATGTGTTCTCCATCTTAATGACTTTTGTCATTTTGTTCTTAATTGTTTCTTTTTCTTCCTTATCTATTTTTATTGGGAAAAATTCTTCCTCTCAAACCAGCCCACGTTTTTCCCTTGGACAGCCATAACCAAATCTTGTTCTAAGAAGAGAAAGTGAGAAAAAGAGAGAGAAATACATGAGAAATTCTATTTTCATGCCTAAGGAAGCTTAGGAGAGTAAAGAAAAAGAGAAAAATTAGGGTTTATGAGGTTTTAATAATCTGATTTTAAATTTTAGGAACTCAAGTTAACAAGGAACTAGATCAAGGGAGCAAAGGAAAGGAGAAAGAAAAGTAAAGAGAAAGAAAAGAGAAAAAAAGAGGTTTGTGCATAACCTAAGACAATAACTTATTTTATTTTTTTTATTTACATGATTTAGTTATTTGGCATGTTGATGATTCTGAATTGATATTATTTTGTGATGAAAATCTTGGGGATGCATGTTTCCTAGACTTAGGATTTAATTTGGTAAAAATTAAATGTGATTATCTTGTATGTTCCTTGCTGAAAATTGATGAGCAGTGTTCACTTAAACTGTTATAACTTAATATCTAGACCTCAGTTTTGTATGTTCTTTATTGATTTTGAAAGATAAGACATAGGGCTATAAGTTTCATTTAGACTATAAAACCTGAATATGTTTGTAATTATTCAAAAAAATTCATAAAGCTCGGACATAGAATCTATCTAGAAATTCTGGGCAGAATTGGTAATAATGAGTAATAATTACTTAAACTGTTATAACTTGAGTTCTGGAGCTTGGATTTGTGTGTTCTTTGTTCTGTATGAAAGCTAAGACATATGGCTACAATTTTTATTCAGACCATAATATCTGAATATGTCTATAATTGTCCAGAAAAATTCATAAAGTTTAGACTTAGAATCTGTCCAAAAAATTCTGGACATAATTATCAGTGACCAGTTAGTGTTAATATTATCATATCTTTTGATAAAGAACTCAGAATTAAGTGATTCAAGTTGAATATTAAAACTAAGATCCATATATAAAATATGTATGAAGATCATGTAACTAAATTCAGAATGGAACATGACCAAAATTAAGGTCCAAAACAGAGAACATAATCTGCTAGTGACAGGGCAGCATGTGAATTGAGAAATGAAATGAGTAAAATGATGAGAAATTTGTTATATTATATAAATATTATTTTAATTGAGTGATTATGTGATTATTTTGAGATATTACATGCATGAAAAGTATTAAATTAATTGTTATGAATTTTAATGAAATTGTATAAGCCTTAAATTTATGACTTTTATAGGCTCAGCCAGTGACATTTGATCCATGACTTTTATATGCACCTCAATATGAACTACTAATCTTATCTACCTGAAAAATGATGCAATTTGGTGAGTTGCGACTCAGTGAGAATAATCATCAAATGAGTCCTAAAGCACCAAACATTTCATAATAGCAAATAACAAGTATAATTAATACATGCTTATACTACATTTCATCATTCAATAAAATATAAATATAGATAAAATCAAGTATTCAATAATTGTTATTTACTTATACTTATGTTTATTCATTTTATTTTGTTGTGATCAGGTTAAACGAACATTGTCCCGAGTTTCCATGTGAACATTTGTCATGTGAACATTTGCATTTGCATTTGCATTTGCTAGCTAGCTTGATCATTTGTTTCATTTGCACATTTATTGGGCCATAGGCCTCTTCTTTTGCTTTTGCACATTTGTTGGGCCATAGACCTCTTCTTTTGCTTTACAATGTCGATTAACTAGTCACAACACCTTTTAAGTCAGTATGCATATGCATTTGTACTTACATATTCATCAACCATTGTATCTTATCACATATATCATACATATACCACATATATACCTCACATGTCAACACATATACCATACATATACCACATATATACTTCATATGCAACACATATACCATATATATACCACATATATATACTTCATATGCAACACATATATTATACATATACCACATATATATATATATATATATATATATATATATATATATATATATATATTTCATATGCAACACATATACCATACATATACCACATTTATATACTTCATATGCAACACATATACCACATATATATACTTCATATGCAACACATATACCACATATATATACTTCATATACAACACATATACCACATATATACTTCATATGCAACACATATATCATACATATACCACATATATATACTTCATATGCAACACATATACCACATATATATACTTCATATGCAACACATATATCATACATATACCACATATACACCTCATATGTTAACACATATATCATACATATACCACATATATACTTCATATGCAACACATATACCATACATATACCACATATATACTTCATATGCAACACATATACCATATTTATATACTTCATATGCAACACATATACCATACATATACCACATATATATAATTCATATGAAACACATATTCCACATATATATACTTCATATGCAACACATATACCATACATATACCACATATATATAATTCATATGAAACACATATACCACATATATATACTTCATATGCAACACATATACCATACATATACCACATTTATATACTTCATATGCAACACATATACCATATTTATATACTTCATATGCAACACATATACCATACATATACCACATATATATAATTCATATGAAACACATATATCACATATATATACTTCATATGCAACACATATATCATACATATACTACATATACACCTCATATGTTAACACATATATACTTCATATGCACTAAAAAATTCAATTGATAATTAGATTCACATTTTTCCTTTGATTCCAACACTTAATTTATTGTCTACCATCTTCTTATATATCTCCAATTTATTTTGAGCCTAATATTGAAATATAATTAGTTAATTTATAACTAGAGAAAATTAATGTGGCTTAAACAAATTAATATACATTATTCATATCAATAATTAAAATTTTTCCTATGAGGCAGTGTGACCTTAAGAGACTGTTTTGACTATAACTTTTTCTGTACTTGACCAATTAATCTGATTCTTATTCCAAATTAAAATTAACATATTTATATATAACATATTAAATTTTCAGATCAATTGGATCACTATAGAATTTTTGGTGAAATTTCTGAACATATTTTGATTTATGCCCTGTTTTCTGCCCTTAGGCAGTTTCAGGGTACTCATTTTGGTTCATCATAACTTACAATCTATACGTCCTATTTTAATGCACATTTACAGATACTTATATGGGTTCATATGGAACATTTTTCATGTTTACAAATTTTATCAATTACATCTCTAAGGTCTTCAAATTATAATAAACATTTTACTGGTCTAGAATAGAATTGGCTTCCTGACCAGTATGATTTCCAAAGGCCATAACTTAGTCTATACATAACATATTAAGCTAAAATTAGTACCAAAATTTAGCTAAGACATATACCTATAACTTTATTATTTTTATCATTTATAGAATCGATCTGTAAGAAGCTCAAAATACTTAAACAAGTTTCGGGACTTGTACAGGGCACTCAGTAGGCAGTTCAAATTATAGAACAATCATGGTTCCATTCACCATAACTCAAATATTACAAGACCTATGAACCTAAAATTTGGTATACCGATCCATAACACATATATCTACAACTTTTATGTTTTGTGTTACTTCAAATATTGTTTTTAACATACCCAAAACTAACAAACACAGTAGCTAACTTACTTAAGGTTCACATCTAGACCAGTTTCAGTAAGAAGAGGATATCTCATTCTATACACCACATCTTGCAAAAATATTTATATATCCATAAATCTAAGACATAAAGGAACAACGTTTGTGTTTTACACTTCTCCATATTCGACCTCTAAGATCATCAAAACCGTAATACAAAATATTGCCTATTTATGAACCCTAATCAATATAATCAAGCTTAACACAAATTAATTGTTTACTCACCTATAATCACCTTTGGCTAACCTTGTTGCTGTAATTTCTGGAGTAAAAAGAGAAGAAGATGTTGCTGGAATTCAAAAAAATGGAATGAAGCAAAGAGAAAGAAGAAGAGGATGAGGAAGAAGAAGACTTAGTCTAAGTTAAAAACATTGTCTTCCTTTCTCTTTTTCTTTCACCTGTCCCTTTTTCTTCTTCTTTTTTGACTCTTTTTTTTTTACTTTTCTTTTTCTTTTGCTGTATGCTTTTTTTTTTATTATTATTATTTTTATTATCATCATACATACATACATACATGTATACATATATACATTTACCCAATTTTACTAACCAATAATAAATAAATATATAATTTAATTACTTATTTTAATTTAATTAAATTAATCATGTCAAATTTTCATTAATTCAATCTAGTCTCTTTATTTACTTAAATATTAATTTCATGTCATTTTCATCTATATTATAAAACAGACATATGCATTTTTATACAATTGTAAAATATTTGAAAATAAACTAATTGTATGTCATGAATATATTTAAATAAAAATGCATATTATGCATGTATTCAAGTGATATATATATATATATATATATATATATATATATATATATATATATATATATATATATATATATATATATATGCAAAATGCATATGCACAAATGAGATGTTGCAAAAATGCATATGGAAAAAGTTAAGGATGTTACAAGTTTAGTGTCATTAGAGTTTTTAAAAAATATTTTACAAATTTAGGGTTTTTAGAGTTTTTAAAAATTATTTCTGATGTTGTAGTAGTTTTTAGTTGATATGACTGAAGAAAAGTTACTGCACCACTTCAAGTGGCGCATAGATAATGTGCACCATTATATGCACAAATTACTACCTAGATTGCAAAATAGATGCGTACACATTCACTAAAAAAGCCAAATAACAAGATTACAAATTAAAAACAAACAAAACATAACCTGAACGTCTGTTATTGTGGTTCCCATTAAAATCACTACCATTTTCTTTTTTTTTTTGTATATAATAATATGTATCAGAAATATGCTTCATTTTCAATGGTGACATGTCTTTTGGTTCATTGCCAACAAAGAATCCACGAATATAGGGATAGAATTGATGAGAGAAGAACCTTGCATGGCGGTTTTGGTTTGGGTCCTGGAGAAAAGAGTTTGCTAGCAAATGTTCTCCATGTTTGGTGGACACTAATATTAATGTTTGGCGCTTATGATAATACAAGCACCATTCTATCTAGGACAAATATCTTGTGACAACTCTTTAAGCAATACTAGCAGAATGCGACTGGGCAAGTGCTCCAACTTTGGCAAATCACCTCATCAAATATAACCATGATTCTTGCTACTTAGACAACTAAATTCTAACCTCCATCAGTATTCAGTAGGATAATTTTCACTTTTTTTAAAAAAAATTAATGCACACAAGCTATAGGCTTTTAGTTCCTGACAACAGACCAAATAACTCCAAGGCAAAGAATACTCAGTTCTTCATAAGTCTCCCCTTTGGCTCTCAGTAAGACAAGAAAAACACTGGCCAATGTCTCATTAGCATCACTCTATAAAAAGTCAGCGATGTTTCAGCCTCGGATTCCGATAAATCCACCTGATCAATCAAAGATTTAAGTAGCTAGCTTTGAAAAATATAATTATAATTATAAATCGAGTGTGCACAGTTTTGACTTAACAAATCTGTTGTGCACCACTTGAACTGGTGCACGAACATTGTGTGCTAGTTCAAATGACACATAATAGCTGACTGATCAAAAAGACCAGTCAAACTATCCTAAATCTATTTTTTTTAATTTTTATCCTAAACCTGTAAAATTGTTTTCAACTAAACCAAACTAATCATTTTTCCTAATTACTTATTATAGCTGACATCTACAGGATTGATGATTCAATATATTTTGTTCTACAAATAGTAGCCTTGTAACAGATGCACTTTAATTTCTTTAATGCATTTTATTCATCTTCTCCACATGGTATTAGAGAATTCTTTATTTTTTAATTTCTTGATAACCGTTTCTCTTCTTATTTTTTTCACAAATTCTGTCATTTTCTTGCTGAACAAACAAATTTTCTTAACCATTTGCTTCAATCTTCATCGTTTCTTTCTTCACAAATAGCAACTTCAGCTCAATTGGATGATTCCTTTACCAATCCCTATATTTTACACCCTAATGAAAGTCCTACTATTCCAGTTTATACTTTGTTGAATGGGAACAATTATCATTTTTGGTGGCGTTGGATGAAAATGCCATTGAGATCAAAGAACAAAATGAAGTTTGTTGATGGTTCTATAACAGCACCACCCGAAACAGATCCTCTACATCAATCTTGGGAACAATGCAATACAATGGTGGTTTCTTGGCCGATAAATTCAGTTACACCTTCTATAGCATAAAGTATTATGTGGTATTAAACTACTTATGAGATTTAGAGGGATTTATATGATCAATTTGCACGAAAATATTCATTAAGAATTTCTTATCTACGGTAGTAAATCGCAGCATATTCACAAGGTGATACCTCTGACAAATTATTTTACTCACTTGAAAGTTTTTTGGGATGAATATGTGAGTTTAAGGTCAATTCCCACTCGTGTTTGTGTACCAGATTGTCAATGTAATGCTTTGGAGATTGTTAAAGAGTACTATCAGACTCATATTGTGATAAAATTCATAAAAGGCTTGAATGAAAATTTTTTAGTTGTGGAATCACAAATTCTATTGATGGATCCTATGCCAAGTATCAATAACGTCTTTTCTTTGGTGGTACAACATGAAAGGTAGTTGAGTACATCTAGATTGTGTTGGGATTATGTGCTCTTCAAAGCATATTATGTATTTATTACATTTTCAATTTTGCTATTAATAAAATTATTGAGGTATTTCATTATATCTTGTTTGCATAAGAATTTTGAACAAATGTCATTTTAATCATATTATATGTATTTATATGATTTTTACAGATAATTACAGAAGACATAAATACAAGTTATCTTATGATTAAATAATTATGTTCACAGTTAATAAATAAAGTTAGACATTTTATTTATGTTAAAACTGTAGTAAAATTCATTAAATGATTTGTCTTGATCATGTATAAATTCACTAATATGGTTTATCTACATTGAACTGGATCAAACTTGAGATTTAATTATTATTTTTAAATAATTGTCAAATTTATTAAATCTCATAGGCATTGATTTCACTCTAATCTTAATCTTGAGTTAATTATAATTTTATATTTATAAATATTCTTTCATTTGAGTTACTAATAAGTATTTACTTAATTAAAAGTTAATATTCTCAATAACTTGATGAGAGTATTTATGAATAGTGATAATTATGAATTAACAATATAGAATTTATACTAAAATATCCCTTGATGGATTTTTAGTACTTGATTATTGAATTCTCTGGCCAACATGTGTCAACAATAATTATAAATTAATTTTTATAATAAGACTGTTGAAATATAATTATTAGAAAAAATTAGCAAGTATCAAGGTACAAGCTGATTTAAATTGATTAGACAATTAGGATATTAGTTTAATTATTGATATTGTACAAAATATTATAAAGTAAAGAAATCAATGTAGCATGGGTCAAATTTATATTAATCCCTGATAACATACAATTATAAAATTTTCAATTTTTTAGTGGAAAAAATTTGGAATTAATAATTGGGCCTATTTAATTATGTGTAAATTAGTTGTAACCATATGTGCCCATATGATCTCTAGGCTAGCTCATTTAATTAATTATATCATTACATATTTTGTTAATTAGCATATTGGATATTGGGTCTATAAGTGAACAAAATTAAAATCTTATTGGATTATATATGGAGAAGAAATTTTTTCTTATCAAATAATTATTTTAAAATTTTGATATTCTAATTTGATTAGAATTAAATTTAAAATAGATAAATTATTTGATAAAGATAAAATGATATTTTATCTTGGTTAGAAATAATTTCACACCTCATCATAGATATCATTTATTTATTTTCTATTTAAAATAGAAAATAAAACAATAAGTGTTATCTTATCTAATTAATCTTATTGAAGATAAGATTTTATATTGCAAAGAATAAGCATATATATAAGTCCAATTAAAGGTGAAGGCTTTGATTATCATTGATTAAACTTTTTCTTTCAAAAATTGAGAGAGAAAAAAAATTATTTTTAGAGAAAAAACCAAGATTAAATAAAAATATTTTTATTAAATAATTTTATTTTTTGGTTCTCTTAGAAAAAGAAGGAAATTCACATCATTATAAGATCAAAGAAGTTAAGTGCAAAAAAAATAATTTTATTTTCTTTGTTAGTTTTTTTTTATTTTGGTTGTTCAATTGCTAATTATTTATTTTGTAGTACACAAGATTTTCACTCATCCAGTGTAATCAAACTTGAGAATTGCCTGAAAGATCTATACAGATAGATACGTTAACAAGATTTTGTATGAGCATCGACCTCTGATATCAAAAGGTATGATTTATGTATATTAGTTATTTTGTACAAAATATGAGAGAGTCTTAATTAATGAATTTTTTTGTTGTGATGTGATTTATTTGATAAAATATTTTTTATCAAAAGTTTTTAAAAGTTTAAAAAAATATTTCCTACAGATTGGATGTGCAATCAATCGAAACTTCTGTTTTTATTGCTAAAACCATGAATTTTATTAATCAAACCAAGACCTTTAATAAAGATTCACAAGGCAAATATGGTGGTTCACAAGGGAAAAGAACTCACCAAACTGACTAAAAGGCATATTTGCACCTTTTGTGGAATTGTTGGGCACACAGTAGATCAATGCTATAGAAAACATGGCTTTCCACAAGGCTTTAACAACAAAAACAAAGGAAATTCAGGCTATAGATAGCAAAATGCACAAGCCAACTAAGTACATGTCTTTAATAATGAATCTCATATTGTTCAGCTGGAAGATCATTCTTTGAGCCATACACCAAGAGATCTACTGATTGGAAATGAATTTTTCCGTTCACTGAAGAATGGTGCACAAAGTTGTTAGCACTAATCCAAGATAATTCTTCTACTTCAAATGGTTTTGCAACAGCAAACATGACTATCACAACAATTGCTTCACAGTGCCAAAGGGTCCCTGAACCATGTCCATTTGATTCATCTAATGTCATGAACAGTAATCAATATTTTATTATATGCTTCTCAACTTCCATTTCTTTTTCAAAATTACATTGGATATTGAATATTGGAGCTTCGGATCATATTGTTTATACTAAACAATTATTCTTAATTCCATACCAGTTCATCAATTCAACATATATATCTTTGCCTAATGGAAACTGTACTCCAGTCACTCATATTGGCCAAGCTCAATTGAACTCTTTTATTTTGCTGCATAATGTCTTTCATCTCTCTCTACATGTAATCCTTATCTTTCATCAATTTTTGTTACAATATTATAAAGTGTGCAAAATAAAGAAAGATAATTTTAGAAAGAAAAGGTATTTTAAAGATAAAATGGAACAAAATACCTCGTGTAAAACTTTGATCTAAAAGTTAATAAATTGCACCTTATGGTTGGCCAACTTTATGCTTTATAGTGAGTCATGACTCATGAGATTGCCTCCCTTGAATTTGAGTGTCAATAAAGTTTTCACAAGTTATGATTCAACAACAAAGTGTGACAATGTTTTTTTTCTGGATCGAAGGTTCAAATTCGAAATTTCACAACCATATTCATTAGATCAGTATCATTAAATTTTAGCTTAATTATTGGGTTTTTTTTTTTGTTATAGGATTTGTTTGATGCTAATTAAACTTTTAATTGCATACTGAATTTGGTGTCCATGATGAGTTGTCCAATTTTATTTTCCGAGTTCCAACCAAAAGGCCCCTTATTTTCGTTTTGCTTCTTATTTCTTTTTCTAGCTTTTGTATAAATTATTTAATGAATTTTTATAATTTTTAATTTTCTCATCTTATTGCTTTGTTTTCATTGTGTAAAATTATGTATTGTTTATCATCATCTATATAAGAGTGGATTTAAAGAAAAAGAGAGAAAAATTTGACGAACCATTCAAAACATTAAGTTAGCCAAATATCCGATTTTACCCTAGTTCATGTTTTCTTCAGTTCGTTCTGGTCATATTCAAATTTTTGCTACTTCCAGTTTTTTTGGTAGAACCAAATCATACTATCTATTCACAGTTGATCGATATTCAAATGATTTAAATATTAATGTACAAAAAATATTCTACCATTTTCCAACTAGTCTCATCCATGGCGGATCTAAGTAGAAAATGGTAGGGTCATTAGACTTCATAATTTTTTAAAAATTTATTATTATAGTTAGAATATAATAAAATAGACCCCGTTATTTTTAATAAATGGATTCTAATAAAATGAGTGATTAATTGTTGAAAGATTGTTTAGTGATATATATTGAAATTTTTTTGATAGAGTTTATATTAATACAATTATGTATTATTTTCAAAAATATGAAAGCTCATCAAGAATTGTTATAAATGTATTTTTTTTGTTCTAGTATCTTATGTATTTTTATAATTAAAATTTATACTATATATATATATAATTTATGTATCTGTTACTACTAATTTGTCTCATATCTATTCATTATTATCTCTCCATTGCTCACACATGTCCCAAACTTGGTTTACGACTATTCTCTAACTTTTATATTACTCATACATATACAATTACTTATTTAAATAAGGAAATATAAATTTAAGATATATATATATATATAAGTAATATTTTAATAATTAAGGTATTATATCAAAAATTTAATAGTTCTACAATAATTATAAATATTTAATTTTATAATATTTAATTTTAAAGATTATGATTATTATGAATGGAAAAGAAAATTTATATATATATAAAATTAATTAATTTGAAATTAAATGGGCTATGCTAAAATATCCATGCCTGGTCTCATAATATGATTGGCTCGGTAGAATAAACTATGAAGTGACATGATTGTTCGGATCATGCTGAAATATGGCATATTTATCGGGTACAGGGAAGAACTGTAGCTACTACAATGATATTCCAGATTTGCCCCTGTTTTGCACAAATTGAAACGTCACCGTCCAACTCTCGTTCCTGCTAAGCACCACATAAAAACGACGCCACATTACCTGCCCTTCAAATCAACCAACCTTAGAGTAGTTACACCAGACGACGTCGCATGGATAGCCAACAATGATATTCTTCCAATTTTATGCGGGACTCATTTTTGCTTAAAGATTTTTGTTTGTCCATCAAACCAGTCTCAGAAGATTACCGTTCCTATTTGAAAATAGAGAAATTTCCCACAGAAATGTATTATAGGGTGGCTGGCAGAGATTGGGGGTCATAAGTGTTGGGAGTCTCAAAATATCTAGAAGTTACATGATAAACTCTACCTTCAAATATAGTTGAATTAAATTTTCAAAAATTAATAGTTTGTAATTTTACTTTGTTTTTTTTTTATGTTATTGTAATTTTTAACTAACGTTTATGTATATTCCTCTCAATTGATTGGTAGTTGTAATTTTTTTTTTAATTTTGCAGTAATTGACCCACTAAACTTTTGTCCCTTTTCAATTCAATTCTCTTTCTTTTTTCAATTTTAAGTGCCAAATTAAATATTTTTTCTCATTTTCATTATTTATTGATTAATTTAATTGCTCCAATTTTGGTCTGAATTAATTTATGTCTTTTTCCCATATAGATGAAGTATTAATATGGTCTTAAATATTTTTAGAAAATTATATGTACGCTATTTTCTCATAGAATCATCTTTTTTGTTTAATGAAACTTTTAAAAATTTATATGTTAAGAAAAAAATATTATATATATTTACGTTAATGAATATTGCAATTATATATACTAAAATTTGATTTTTTAATATATTATTTATATTATTTATTGTTTGAATTTTACACTTCCGACGCATAACTTACTAGTATTATATAAATATAAGCTAACCCCCGGATCTTGGGCCCTAAATATTTGTAGTTACTTTTGATAAGTTTGGGCCCATAAATTTTTGAAAACAAAGAGAAAAAAAAAAGGAAAATTTTCGTAAATGAAAAAATGGGTTAAAATATTTTCAAATTTATTTATACTTAAAAATTCTTTTAAATCAAAATTAACTTTTAAACTTTCAAGAAATTTTCATTCAATAATTTCTTTCAAACAAATCTAGTATGATTTCTTCCATACATATCTAAAAATATATTATTTTTTTATATTTATTCTCAAATCATTTACCATCTCTTTCAAAAAAATCATTCTTCTTATTTTTCAAAATCAATTTTTGCATTTATTTTCACTTTCCTATAACAACATCAATATTAAAATGATAAATATAATGTTGTTTATATTTTTTAAAAATAATTTATCTAATAAGTTGTATATAAATAATGAGTAAAGATTGAATAAATGATAATTAAAAAGATTACCTAATATTTATTGATCTTTTATTCTTAATTTACCTAATATTTACCTAACGATGACTTAATATTGACTGTATTTATAAATACCAAATATTTATTCAAAATCTATCAACGTTTATCCAATATTTCTATAATATTTACTCAATATTTACCTTTTATTTTTTTTATATGATATACTTTTTTTTTGTAAATGATATATTTGCAAACCATTTATACAACATTAAATAACAAAAGAGAATAAATATCATGTAAAATCTAAGTAAATGTTTAGTGTTTGACTTTCTCATTTTCTTAATAATATCACTAGAAAACTTTTATTAAATATGAAAAGAGAGTTTCATCAACGAAAAATATACAAAATATCATAGAAGAATGAAAAATTGGAAGAAAATTAAAAAAGTTAGAAAGTTAAAAAGTATAAAAATTAAATGAAATGTTGCATCCGTAAATATCATGTCACAATATCTAAAAATGAGATAAATAATATTATTAAAAAACAAATATCATAAAAAAATATAAAAATAAAAACGAAAATATTAGTCGGTATTTTTGAAATAAAAAATTAAAAGCATGTAAACAGTGAAATTTCCTAAAAAAAAATCATGAACAATTGATTCTTTGTTTGGTAAAGCCACATTATCGTACAACCGAAAATTCATTTCCTTTTATCCAAACAAACAGTCGCTGAAATTTCTCTCTCTCTGCCCATGGCTGAGACTCATACCTACTCCAAACAACACATTTTGATGTTCACCGACGGAACTCTCAAAAAGAATTTGCCAAACTACAGTCATATTCAAGACCTAATCCGTCAAAACGAAGCCGCTTACGTCGGCACATACATTACCCGCCACCAATATCCTCTTGTTAATTATGGGGCTTGTGGGTGTTAGTTATGTTGATTGTATTGAATTCTTTTTGTCCAATTCTTGAAATTTATCAATTGAAATATCGATTAGATTCTATATTTCTTAGCAATTCGATGGAAGAAACCAACACATGCACCACCCATCACCACTACTTTTATTTATTTATTTATTTATAATGGTTGTTTGCTTACATAATGATAATACAGATATGCATGAAGATAAATCAAATTATATTAATATATTCTATTGTCATATAGATATAGTATAGCTACTTGTGAGTTAAGTGCAATTATAAAGTTAATGCTTGATATATATATATATATATATATATATATATATATATATATATATATATATATATATATATATATATATATATATATATGTGGTGATATAATATATTAATATTCATATATTATTTAATTAATAATTATATACCATAAAATAAATCAATATATATTAGTTGACCTCTACGGTCAGATTAATTAGGAAACTAATCTACATAACAGCATATAATTTTTTATTTTTTCTAAACCAAATTTCTCTTCAAATTAGATCCAACGAGTTTGAAAATTTTATGATATGGCCAACCGATTGGATCCCATTTGAACAAGGTTGGTTGCAGTGGCGGACCCAGAATTTCAAGTTAGGGGGCAATAAGAACTTTTAATCTCTATTTTTCAAGTTAGGGGGGCAATATATTTTTAAAATTATATATATTCAATAAATTTATATTATCCAACAAATTAAAGAGTTATTGAACAAAATAAACATATCTAATTTTTATTTTTTAAGAGTGTAATTTAAAAAAAATTGAATTAAAATAGGGACTGAAAAAAAAATAGGAGTGTTGTGGCCCCAGCAGCCCCATGTATGTCCGCCTCTGGTTGGTTGGTTAGTTGTTTTTATTATGTGCAATAGACGTCACAAATGATGCAGCGTGAAAGATGTTACTGTTCAGTTTTCAACATTCAACATTATTTAGAGGAGAACTTCTAATAATAATAATTTAAAAATAAAAAAACGATTCTGGAGAAGAACAAAAATGAAAAATAAATAAATGAAAGAAGGATCCCACTAGCCAAGCAAATTGAGATGGATTGGCCCTACTGGAGGGGTACTGTACTGTTCCATGTGATCCCCCACTCTATTTTTTTGCATGCTTATGTCCTAAAGTTGGTAGCTTGTGTTTTTGGCAACCGAATAAAGACAAGAAAGTCAGGGACCTGAAATTTCAGAATGCCCTCTAAACCTAAATAATACCCATTATATATATATATATATACCCAGAAACCCATTGCAACCTGATTAAATTCGATTTGAGCCAGATCAGACCATAGGAATATCTATTGACAATTTTAGTATCACTAAATCAAGATTTATTTATTCTATAAAAAGTACAGCTTGGATGAACACCAATGGCCCTTTCTTCAATCTTTTATTTGTTTTCACACTGAGATAGAAAAAGAAAATCCGCAAAGTTCAAAGTAGAATGATATGAACAATCACTTCAGAGCATTGGTTGGATGGCACTAATATATATATATATACACACACACACACACTCATTTGCAAGACCTTAATGAGTATATCACATGGAGGGTTCAAAGTAAGGGCACATGCATGAGTCGTAAGTGTGTAGTAATCTTTGAAGGCATAATTCTCAAAGTACAATATTAGCAATTTATCAAGATAAGGAAGAGGCTTTGGAGAGTGTTCTCGTAGACATATATTATAATTAAAAGATTTCTATTCAGGAAGGTGTGGTCCTAGACGTCAGCTTATATTTAAGAAATTAAGAAAAAAAAATCATTCAATTAATTTAAAAAAAAAAGGGTTTCATGAAGGAGTAGTTGTCATTGAGGAAGGATTAACAGGAGTAATTTCAAATAATTTTGAGATCATACATATAACCTTGTTTTACATTAATATATATTTATATTTTGTTAGTTTCCTTTGCCAATATTTCCTTCCTTTTTCATCGCCATTGTTAATTAAATAGCCCATTCGTATTGCGTTAAGACAAGAAATTTCTATAGCTATTATAAGATTCGACATTCTCTTTGCAAGTTCTGAGATATAATAACTAAAGATATAGTTGCTTTTTAATAAAGTCAAAAGAATGGTAAGTCGGCAACTCACAAATCTTAGATATAATTATAGCAGCAGTAAGTGCAGTAATAGTAATAAACGGCAGAAGCATGTGGTAATTTTAAATTATTTAGTTTTGACAAAATCATCTATCCAAAAGCAATGCTATTCAGGTGAAATGGGTGAAGGAATGCACGCATTAAAAAAAAAAAACAAACTGCAAATTAATTAAAATGTAAAATTACAAATGGATAAGAAAAGTGTATGAGTTGGATATCTCTCTAGCAAATTAGAGGGTAACAAAAATTAGTTCATCAGTGATTAGCCTAACAAAAAAATTCATCATGCCCCAACGGCATTAGGGGGTTTTGTCTCTCACCTCTCCTTTTCTAAGAATTAAAAAAAAAAATCATCAATATATAACTTAGTCGGTAAATCAACCCGTTGGGTTGATGAATTTTGATCTTTTGGAACTTTGGGCTTAAAGATTAGCTTTAAGTTAGGCTTCCCTGGCCTGTTTTAAAACTGAGGCTTGCACGACTGGATAATGCCCCATCCGTTGGACCCACCAGAAAAGTGAACATACATATAAGCTTTTCTAACTTGAAAAGAGTAAACATAGTGTCGTTCAGTAAAAATGAAAGCATATTTAACTTGGAAACGACGTCGTTTTATTCAAGGATATTCACTGTCTAATGAACAGTATTTTTTGTTATGGGTTTTAATGCATTTAAATTTGCACATAAATATTTTTTTATTTAAATCCGAATCATAATTAAATGTATGAATCATTCTAATAACATTATTATATATGTAAAATAAAAATTAATTAATTTATATATGTGACTTTATTATTGGATTGATTAATCTGATAATTTTTTTTATTCGATCTTTTGAGAACTTCAATTACGTTATATTTGAAAAAAATTTGAATAGATTAGTTTAAACTAAAAAATTATTTCAATTTAAATTTTAAAAATTAAGTTATAATGATTGCCCGATAACCTTCCAAATAACTTAAATCCATCATACCCGACCCGATTAACAGGTTGATTCATAAAAAAATTATTTATTTTTTTTTTTTGTGAAAAGAAATTTCATTAATTTGGTAATTCTATTACATGAAATATGGGGGACAGCAAAAGCACACTAGTAGCCTAGTAGGTGGTCTACTATAGTGTGATGAGTGTATAAGAGTAAAATGGACCACCACCAATATATATATATATATATATATATTTTTTTTTTTTTGTATTTTTAAAGTAAATTAAACGCGCTTTGGGACCCTATCCTCACCTATAAGTACCCTTCATTCTCCATGCATTTCTAATTCAAGCTTGTGGGTTTCAATGGCTTCCTACAAAGTTTTTTTCTTTCTCTTATTATGTTTAGGACTATGTTCTGCAAGAAGATCCCTCCTTTCTCTTGATGCCCACATTTATGATGGTGGTATTAGTGGAGGAGGTACTGCTGAAATAGGTGGCGGTGGAGGTGGTGGTAGTGGTGGTGCTGCTGCTGCTGCCCATGTTGGAGGTGGTACTAGTGCTGGATATGGTGCTGGTGGAGGTGAAGGTGGTGGTGCTGGCTATGGTGGTTCTACTGGAATTGGTGGTGGTGGTGGTGGTGGCGGTAAAGGAGGTGGTGGTGGCGCTGCCTATGGTGGAGGAGCTTCTGGTGCAGGATATGGTGGCGGAGGTGGTGAAGGTGGTGGCACAAGTGGATATGCTGGAGGTGGAGGAGGTGGTAGTGGCGGTGGCGGTGGTGCTGGTTATGCTGGAGGAGCCGGGGGTGTCGGATATGGTAAAGGTGGTGGTGAAGGTGGTGGAGCTGGATATGGTTCTGGAGGAGAAAAAGGAGCTGGTTACGGCAGTGGTGGTGGTGGTGGAGGAGGAGCAGGTGGAGGAGGTGGAGCTGGAGCCGGTGCAGGTGGCTATGGTGGAGGCGAAGGAGCTGGATCTGGGGGAGGCTATGGTGCTGGTGGTAAAGGAAATGGAGGTGGTGGGGGTGGGGGTGGTGGTGGTAGTGGAGGAGGTGGTGGAGGCGGTTATGGTGCTGGAGGAGCAAGTGGAGGTGGATACGGTAGTGGTGGAGGAGAAGGGGCAGGTCATGGAGGTGGAGCACTTGGAGGCGCAGGAGGAGGTGGTGGGGGTGGCTCAGGAGGTGGAGGTGGCGCAACTGGAGGTGGATATGGAGGCGGCGGCGGCGAGGGTGGTGGTCATGGAGGTGGCTATGCGCCTTAAGAGTATTTTGACAGTTATAAAATGTGGAAATACAATTATCCATCTTCTGTGAAAAATAACTGCCATCTAAATAAGAAGATCAACATTGCTTAATTATATGTTATCTAATCTGATCTATCTACCTCAATGGGTAACTAATATTAATATATATGAATTTCTATTTTCATTTGGTTTTTTATCCATTTTTTAAAATCTATTTTATAATTTTCAGTTGAGATTTTAACTGACAACTTAATAATGCGATGTACACAAAAAAACTTACCATTTGATAAAATTAAAGATTGATACTTTGAAAATGTTTTATTAATTAATACAGGTGAAATAAATTTTGAAGATATAATTAAATATCATCATAAAGAAAATGTTGAAGGGCTCCTTTTAGTTGGGTACGTGCATGGAGAATTAGTTAATTAAATATAACTATTGATTGGGGTTACAATTCTTCGCCCGTATACTATATAGTACATGGCTTCTTTCATGAATCATATCAATGATACACTGTAGTAAATCAATTATTAATTTATATACCTAAAATTCTATCATTGATTATTGATTTTATGTATAAAAAAATTTATAAACCAGATGCAAGCGAGTAATTTTCTTTTAAAAGTTATAAATTTTCAGAAAAAAACCATATACAGCCGGTGACCCATTTTGCTTAATTAAGTTCGATTAATGGTTGTTAATACTCTTTTTCACGTTCACATTTCTGTGAGATTTTGTAACTAAGTAAGAATTGTGCATAAGATAAAGAAAGTTATGAAAGACCGTTGTAAAGTTTATATATATGCATGGAATAATACATATTTTAATTGATATATACTTCAATATTTTGTAATCGAATATTTCGAAGGTGTTAATTTGATTCAGAAGTACATATAGGTTAGTTGATAGTTTTTTTTATTATTATTATTCAATAAATATCTCATATGAGTTAGTTTGGTGAAATTTATGAATTACTTTCTAATAATTTTAGGTCTCTCAAATAAATTTTATACAATAAAAAAATTACCTATAAATTATAAGATAATAAAGTTTATTAAATTTTAATCATAATGAATTAAAAATAGTTTATTATTGTTCATGACAATTTTACAGTTGTCTTTAATGAGTTCATGAATCTTGTAATAATTACATAATTGTTTCATTATCAATCTTAAGATATTTTTTTAGCTAATTAATGATAGGAAGTGCAATAATTATTTTAATTTTTAATTTTTTTATAGAATTTTTATAATATTTTAGTGAATCAATTTTTATTTTTTTAATTTCCACAAAATAAAAATATTAAATTGACAAATAAATTAATTAATGTTTTTATTTTTTTTTCTCTAATCAATGGCATCAGTGAAACACTTTCGACAAAGGGTGGTAGGATCCGGTTATTTATAGTTGATTTTGATTTCAAATAGCTGATTTTATCATTTCTATTTTAAAATTTTCACTCATTCGCCCATAGTTGATTTCATTTGTTTATTTCTTTTTAATTTGCACTAATATCATTGTAATATTTATTAACTACAATATTATTCTTAATTTCTCTTTAAATTAGTTTTACATCAATAAATTATTTAGAATTATAAAACAATAAATAAGTATAGAATAATAATTAAACTAATTATAATGTTCATTTATATAAGACAAAAAAAAAATCTATGAATAAAAATATATATTTCTTTCAACTAATGAATTATGAATCAACAAGAACACTAACATTAATTCTTATCGGCACCAGCCATAGCCACCCATACATATAGAAAGTCATATCTGAATACTTCTTTCATTTTGAGAATGGTAACTCTTACATTGACTATATATATAGACAATTCTGATATAATATTAATTATTAAACAATAAATTAAGTTTTCCATTAACATTTTTATAAAAAAATAATAATTTTTAAGAATACTATATATGAACGATAGTAATTTCATCTGATCATATTGTATTATATGATTAGTCAACTCTTATGAAGTGCTCTATAACAATCAATATGTTATTGGTTTGCGAGAAAAGATAAAAATTTATGAGTAAGGAGAGAAAAAAATTATATTTTTAAATTTTTCTATTTTCTATCAATATTTTTGAAAATGAGTATTAGATCATCAATTTTTAAGATATTGTGACTCTAATTGTGTTACCAGAGTAACCCATTTTGAAACCTCCAAATGCTACCATATAATAATGACTGGTCTTCATTATGACTTGTAAAACTAGATATAATAGGTTGAAAGGATATATATATGTATGGTGGACAGCAAATAAGCACACAATGGTATGTGTGAGAGTGAGAGTATACCAAGCTAATGCTATAATAGTGTGGATCATAATGTAGTTTGTGGGATTGTGAATTTTGGAAGAGATAGTGGTGTCCCTTTTTGCATGTGCTCACTCACTCACTCACTCACTCATTCACTCAGCCATTGGAAACACTTCCTATAAATACCCATATTTTGATTTTCATCTTCAACCATAACATGGCTACAGCTTCCACAGTGGGTGCTGCTTTATTCTTTGTGATGTTAGGCTTGGGCCTATGCTCTGCCACTAGAGCCCTCTTCACACTCCAACAAATACCCCCCCACAACATCCCTGTTGTTGGCTACGGCACTGGCCATGCTGCTGTTGCTGGCTATGGAGGAGTTGGGTATGGTGCTGGAGGTGAGCATGGGATAGGATATGGAAGTGGTGGTGGAGAAGGTAGTGGAGTTGGCTACGGTGGTGCTGGTGGATATGGCGGTGGCGGTGGAGGTGGAGGTGGTAGCGGGGGTGGGGTTGGTTATGGGGTTGGAGGGGAACATGGTGCAGGATTTGGAAGTGGTGGTGGCCACGGGTCTGGATATGGTGGTGAACATGGAATCGGATATGGAGGTGGTGGTGGAGGTGGAGGTGGATCTGGAGGTGGTTACGGGGGTGCTGTTGGAGACCATGGTTATGGTTATGGAAGTGGTGGTGGTAAAGGTTGTGGAGAAGGATATGGTGCTGGATATGGAGGCGGGGGTGGCGGCGGCGGCGGCGGATATGGTTCTGGGAGTGATCATAGTGCAGGGTATGGAGGAGGTGGAAGTGTTGGTGGAGAACACGGCATAGGATATGGTGGAGGAGAAGGAGGTGGTCATGGGGGCGCAGCTATTGGTGGTGCTGGTGGAGGAGGTGGAGGTGGAAGTGGTGCCGGGGGCGGAGGAGGTTATGGAGCAGGAGGAGCGCAAGGAGGCGGATTCGGTGGAGGAGAAGGAAGTGGTCATGGTGGTGGTTCTGGCGGTGGAGCAGGTTATGGAGGTGGAGGAGCACAAGGAGGTGGATTCGGTGGAGGAGAAGGAAGTAGTCATGGTGGTGGTGGTGGTGGTTCTGGCGGTGGAGCAGGTTATGGAGGTGGAGGAGCACAAGGAGGTGGATATGAAGGGCATGGCAATGGAGCTATAGGTGGATATGGGGGAGGTGGTGGTGGTGGAAGTGGCGGTGGTGGGGGAGGAGGTTATGCACATGGATGGGGACATGGAGGAGGAGAAGGAGGTGGCTACGGTGGAGGAGCTACCGGGAACAATGGTGGTAGCGGTGGTGGTTATGCCCCTTGAGACCGTTGTTTTTCAAATGATCTCCCAATCAGTTCGTTGAGATGAAAAATAAGAGTAATTGGTTCAGTAATTATGAATTATATAATTATTACATAAATGCTAATTAATTGGATGCTGCAACGAATTAAGCTGTTGCATTATAATTCAAATGTGTCGTTGCATGTTCTACCAGGAGTCCAAGACCACGCCATAAAAAAATTCATAAATCTAACCAATTATATATATATTTAAAATAATTATTATTTTATATATTAGATAATGAAAAATTCGCACTGAAAAATATTTGTCTAGATCATATTCGCAAAAAAATTATAAATTAATTATTATTTTACGTAATATAGTCTAAATAATTATTTATGGAACCTGAAACCTTAAATTTAATTTTTTTTCTGTATTAAAATGATTTAATTTTTTTGGATTTGTTGATTATTAGACTGAATTAATCAAATTCCAGTAATTAACTAAAGGGTTTCCCAATCCCAACTACTGAAATATAAGAGTAAAATTGAGTCAGAATTTTAAAAAATAATTAAAAATTAAAACTACAGAAAATTGTACAATACACCATGAAATAGACCAAAATAAACTTTATTTATTAGACAAGGAACTTGCCCTACATCAAGCAAACTGATTGTCTTATTAGAGTTGAAAAGGGCAAAAAAGAAAATAAAATAAAAGAAAAGAAAAAGGATAAGCAAATAAAATAATACTCAAATTAGGCAGAAAAACAGAGTCAGGTGACTAACGAAGAAACTAAGTTTATTTTAGTAAACTTCATTGATGTTTCATCACCGTTTTCTAGTATTACAGTCAAATTAATATCGGAAAATATATTATATTTTTATAGAAATTATTCTTTAGAAATAAATTATTTTTTTGCAAAACAAATGTAGCCTAAATCAATTCTTCCAATTGAAAAAATAATAATTAAATCAAATCAATATAAGTACTTCTAATTGGGAATAAAATTGCTCAGGCCAATTTTGACACTGTCACAATTGATATCAAATCAAACAAAAGCTCACGTTTCTCTGTTCATAAAATTTGATGAACAAAAAAACTCAACCGAATCTAAACAGTATCCATTATAAGTTGTTCAGTAATAAGAGAAATAACTCAAGCAAGGAAAGCCCAAAATAATAAATAAATAGAATGAGGGTATAATTAGTACAAATTTTACAAGTTAAAAATTTGTAATGCAAATTAAACAGACAATTTGATCAGATGAATTAACAATGCAAAGTTATATTAATATTCAAAATAAAAGATAATATATACAACTCTTCAGAATTCTTTTTACCGATTCAGTCCAAGGAGCCATGCTGATGATGCTTCTGTACAAGTCAAGATGCTAACCTACAATGTAACTATTTTCTTCTGATTTCAAGAGCAAAAATGTCAAAGTCTTAAACAAACCTCTTTTAATTTTGCATTTATAAAGAAACATTCTTATCTTATTCAATCTGTACTAACCAAAACTTCATTAAGCATATCAACCGTAGAACTTCTCAACGCAAAACTGCCTGACGACAAATGAGTTTGGAGTGAGAACCAGGAGGGCTGCCCTGTTTACAAGGCAATGATCTTATTCTTCTTTTCTTGTCATGTCGGGGATGCATAGGCGGCATGGCAGCCAGTAATTTCAAGCCTCTTGTCGCAGACGTATTCTTCTTAATGTATCTAAGAGCTTCTATTCTTTGATCCCTGGTGCCCTTTTTCATTTTTCTGCAACTTACTGAATTATTGACGTTCAGATGATCTCGCCGAGTATAATGTCTCGCTTCTGAAAGGGATCCATCCAATTTACTTCAGTTCGAACCAACTTGAGAAATATTATTCAAGGAATTTGAGAGAGAAAAAATTGCTTTACCTGGCTGTTCTCTAAAATTCTTTTCTGGACTTGAAGATCTGGGTGGTGTTAGGGGATCACGAACATCATTTCTTCCAATTCTGTGCACAACCTGCCCACTGTTATTTTCTTCAACATGATGCAAAGCTCCAAATTTCTCATTGTGGCAAATTCCATCACTGCAACTTGTATCTTCAACTTCAAACAACACAGAAACATCGTTCATTGGGACATCATCACTAGTCTCATCACAGCATGATTTAGCTGCAGTGCATCTAGAACCATAAGAAATCGGATCAGGAGTTCCCTCAGCATCATTCCCAATTTGATTCATCTGAGCATCTTCAACCATTGATACACATGACATGAGGGTTGAAGTCCCCTCAGCATCACCTCTATTTCCACTAACTTTGCAAAGATCAATATTCTCTTCAGGAGGATATGCAGCACTTTCAGTTTCCATGTTATCAAGAACTGAATTGGGTGAAGTATTTGAAGTTGTAGGATACAGGTACTCTTTCTGTGTGTCCATCAAACTAGAAAACCAGGGCACGCCCTCTCTGACATAAAACAAAATATAAGCAGCTTGAGATAGCACCATCTCTTCTTCAACCTCAATGACCTGCAAAATATAACATTATTTTTTATATCAACACGTCTTTAGAATTTGAATAATCAAAGACCCTTTCAGAAAATCATGACAAAGATGCACAAAAAAAACAAGATGATCTCATCAAGAAATGTCTTTAAATAAGCCTAAAACTTCATCAATTCAATACCTTCCTGGCACAGAATTTGTACAAAAAGAGGGTAAGGAGGCAAGAGATATCAAATCTAGGGCAATATTTCTTCATAAAACAAAAACACTAAATCTCGTGCAATTTTTTAAATAAGTATTACAATTTACATAAACTGAATTCCTGAACAATATACAACACAATTGTTTTAAAAAATAACTTACAAACACTTCTGAAGTAATTTAAGTTATAGCAGAAAGTATCATTCAAATGTACATAATACTACCGCTAATATTGTTGTTTCTAGCTCCCAAGTAGGTAGGATTGAGTCTGAGAAGCAAAACAATTACAATCAATATTGAATAGAGATCAAAACTGGCAATTATTACCATTGAATCGTCCAGCTTGTGCCATGTTGTTGAAGAGGATCGTATGTAGCAAAAGTAATGCCCAGAAGTGGGTAAAAATCCGTTATGCACCACAATTGCATATAGTTGATACTTCAAATGTGCCTACATTAACAAGAATGAAAGAGGGTATTACAACTATGTGAATATCCATTTCCGAGAACAAGTTAGCCTTCTATTTGTATGTTTCTTTTACCAGAGGCCTATTCTCTCGACCATATCCCCAAGCACCCCAGCGTCTTCCAGAAGCATGCCATGGGTCGTAGAACGGCGAATTAAAATGACAGTGCGGACCGCACGGCCTAATCTTGTGATATCTATAACAATAGCAAAAATGATAAGGAGAATTATATGAGAGCTCAAAAATTGGCTCATCTTTATCATGATTGAGTTCATTATCACCACAATTTCGCTCATTACGCTTTTCTCTGTGAGGATCCCATGAAACTGATAGACTTGAAGTATTTTCCTTAGATTCCATTTGCATGGCTGACTTATGATCGTTACGATAGACCTCATCGAGTAGGGCTTCTCGTGGGCTAGGATCGACTGCCAAAGGGACCAAATATTGGCCTTCTAAAGGATCGGATGGTGAAGATGGGGAGGACTCGCATCCATAAGATGAAACAACAGATTCCAAATCTCGAGACTCAACAGGCGCATCAAGCAAAGATTGGTCATGTAAGACTTCTGCATTTGACAATAAAGGAACAGAAATCTGCCCATCTGGGATCACTGGAATTACTGAAGAAGATCTATTCGAATTTTCCGGCTGCGAATAGAAACAATGCTCGCCTTGGACTTCAGCGAATGCAGAAGATAATGACCCATCTAGGGTTTTATTGGAACCACCAATAATGGTCGAAATTGAGGAAAACCCATCAAAATTCGATGGTAAATTGTCCCTGGACTCACTATATACCTTCTTAATTGGTAAAGAAGACGAACACCCGCAAAGATTAGATGATGGAACAACTAAAGATTGGCCCTCTGGGTTTTCAGTGCGTGAAGATGGCAAATACCCATTAGCACCATCGCTTGAAATAGCCATTATCTAATAAAATTGAATGGAAGGGCACATTACCCAGGAAGAATTCAACGGTAAAGAGAGTGAGCTAGGTAATTTGTCTAAAGAAGAATCCGACAAGATTACTGAAACGAGAGACTGAGAAAGGGAGCGAATATGAAACGTTGTTTAGGATCCAAAATCAAAGAGATTTTGAATTTGAAATCCAAAAAAAAATTAAGAAAGGATTTAGGGTTTAGGTTTATAAATTTAAAGGGCAAAGAAAAAGAAGAGGGAAAACAAATAGACAGTGGATGGATTTTGAAAAGGGAGGGAAAACTGAAGCGCCATTTATAATTTGGCAGTTTTTGGTACAGACCGACATCGCGGACAGAGAAAATGTGAAAACTGAGAACCATAGATTTTTCCTTTTTTCTTGTTGCTGTTGGGACTAAAAAAAATAAAAAATTATTTTTTTTAATTTATTTTATTTATTTTTAAAAAAATTTTATAAATTATTTTTTAAAATTTTATTCTTATAAAAATATTTATTTACATTCAATTTTTGAAATGGAAAAACAAAAATATTATTTCCATATTAATATTTTTTCCAATTGCAATATAACACATGCAACGTTTTTATAAAATTATTATAATAAAAAAAATATTTTTGATTTTTAAGATCTAAGACAAAAAAAAATAAAAGGTGAAATACACAAATTTTGATTTTCCATTTACAATTTTTTGTTTTGATTTTCTATTTACAATTTTTTGTTTTTGATATGCAAGAAAATTTTCAAATTCAAAAATGATTTTCTATCCTATGCATTTTTGTGTTTCTTAATCGAAAAACAATTTTTAGTTGGAGTAATATTGTTAATATTGTTATCAGATGTTCAGAAATCAAGTTTAAAATTTTTTTAATTTAATTGACTGAATTGCTTCTATTTATATACTTTTTCTAAAAACAGTTTTCAAAATTTAAAAATATTTAAAATAAAAAATGTTTTTACAAAAGTGCTTTTTCCAAACAGACCCAAGAAGAAACAGCTTGCTTAGGATCCATAATTGTAGTTTCCACAAAAAATGTATTAATTGTTGAAATTTTCTGCCATATTAAATGAAGATTAAATTCAGTAGCAAATAGTTTGATAATTTCAGTTCCTACATCTCTTAGTACATCTCAAGAAACCTGTCGTGTTTTTACCAAAATGAAACAACAAAACACAATGGAATCTCAAAACCTGTACTACAAAACAGCAACACCTTGAAATGTCTCAATTTTTATTTCCATTCCGAAAGAATTTTATAATGGACTCATTTTACATCCCACTACACAAAATATTTCACTGGTAATGTATATCAGAGGATTCGTTCTTGAAGATCAGTAATCAAAGTAGAAGCCAAGGAGCTAAGTTTCTTCCCAGTCTCTCCTGCAATATTCTTGAGGGAAGAAATATCCTGCTGTGCCTGAAATGTCCACCCAAAAGGGGAAACATGTTTTATCAATAAATAATCGTTATTTTTTCCTCTATTATCCTTTATTACTATAATTATTACTTTAAGCACCAGAAAAATACCTGGAATGATATCCGATTAATGAGGTCACTTGCAGCTAGATCAATTGAGTGATCATTGCTATGACCAAAAAGATCAGCACTGGAGATGGCCGATGAATCCTATGATAACACAAAAATTGTTAGCCTTAGTCATGTCTAAGAAATCATTTTCTAAAAAATGTACTTAAATGAATTATGATTACGCAAAAATATATTCAACTGCTACTTCTTCTGGCGTAGGCTTATGCTTCTATTTGCAGTGAACTGGCAGATTGCTTACTACAACTGAAGCAGCTGGGTTGTTAATTATTAAAAACTGAAAGGAGTCACATCCAATGTGTCTGAAATGGAGTCTTTTAGTTAATGTGGATCAACACCATTATGCCAAAATTTAAGGGGAAAAAACAAAAAAAATAAGAGGAAAATGTGGGAAAAGAGGCTGACAGCACTATTGTCTACTACTGATTCGACCTCAGTTCCATCAGGTGATTAAGCGAGCAAAATGTCACGACCCTAGACTTTAACTAGCAATCGTGCGGCACTTAGCACGGTCCGTTGCACTAAGCCTGCCTTCCAAACCGATAAAAGCACTCCAAAGAGAATAGAACGGAACTTAAAGATCGAGAAGATTCAATAGCAAAACAAGAACACAAGAGAGTTTGAGAGAAAAGCTTTGTATTACTTGAAATGCTTCAATTGATTGAATTGAGTGAATGATTACAAATGAATTTACATAAGGTATATATAGGCCTCCACCTCCTCAATGGATGGCCGAGATCAATTCCCACCTAACAGATGGATGGTTAGGATTAACTCCCACCTACCAAATGAATGGCTAGGATTGATTCCCACCTACCAAATGAATGGCTAAGATCAACTCCCACCTACCAAAATGGATGGCTATGATTGATTCCCACCTAACAAATGGAGGGCTAGGATTAATTCCTACCTACCGAAATGGACGGCCACGATCCATTTAATCTAACGGTTTACATTGGCCTTCTAGAATATTACATATGTGTGCCAAAATGTAAATGTGCGGGAAATTCCGCATGAACCTTTGCGGGGCGTGACACTCTCCCCCACTCAAGTTCGCGACGCCCTCGTCGCGCCTTCAAGCTTGAACCTTTCTATGTCATCTTTGAATTGCCACAAAGTGTCTTCAGGTTCCCAGCTTGCCTCTATGTCTGGGGCATTCTTCCATTTGACCAAATATTCCCGATAACTTGGTACACCTCTACGCCGAATTAGGCGGTCTGCCAGAATGGAATCCACTCCTCTATCAAAGGAGGTTACTACTGCAGTGGGTGCCCTTTTTGACTCTCCTCGACTTGCATCTTCTTCGTCTCCATGATAAGGTTTCAACATACTTACATGAAAGACTGGATAGATTTTAAGCTTCAGAGGGAGTTGTAGCTTGTAAGACTCCTTACCAACCTGCTTAAGGACAGGAAATGGCCCTTCGTATTTCCGTACCAACCCCTTGTGAACCTTCCGCAAGGACTTGAACTGTTGTGGTAATAATTTGACAAGGACCAAATCTCCTTCCCGAAATTCAACCATTCTTCTTTTCTTGTCAGCCCACTTCTTCATCTTTTTCGATGCCTTGTTCAAATAGGCTCGAGCCAACTCAGCTTGCTCATGTCATGCCTTAGCAAATTTGAAAGCTGCAGGACTCTTTCCTTCATAGCTTGTGGCCAAAGCATGAGGAGTCATAGGTTGTTGTCCCGTAATGATCTCGAAGGGACTCTTGCCAGTGGATTCACTTTGCTGCAAGTTATAAGAGAATTGGGCTACATCCAGCAACTTAGCCCAATCATGTTGGTTGGCACTAACAAAGTGCCTAAGATACAGCTCCAGTAGTGCATTGGCACGTTCCGTCTGCCCATCGCTTTGCGGATGAAAGCTTGTGGAGAAGTTCAAGTCTGATCCCAGCAGCTTGAACAATTCTGTCCAGAACTTCCCAGTAAATCGTGGGTCTCGATCACTCACGATATTTGATGGAATTCCCCAATGCTTCACAACATGTTTGAGGAACAACCGTGCAGTCTCATCAGCAGTGCAATCCGCCGAGGCAGGTATGAATGTTGCATACTTACTGAAGCGATCAATGACCACTATTATACTGCCAAAGCCTTCTGATTTTGGCAAGCAAGTGATGAAGTCCATCGAGACACTCTCCCATGGTCTCTCCGAAATAGGCAACGGTTCTAGCAAGCCACCGGGTGCACGTTGCTCTATTTTGTCTTGTTGGCAAACAAGACAAGTTCTTACATAGGCTTCAACATCATCCCGCAGTTGAGGCCAATAGTAAATAGACTTGATCAAGGCAAGGGTGTGTTTCATGCCTGGGTGTCCAGCCCATAGGGAATCATGGCATTCCTTGATCATCTCCTTTCTCAAGTTCCCCCACTTAGGAACATAAATGCGATTTTTCTTGCCATAGAGTAGTCCGTCACTCTGCCAAAATCGCCTTGTCTTTCCTTCCTTGATGAGGACAAGGAGGTTTTGAGCCAGGGCATCATGCTCCAACCCTTCTTTGATCTTTTCCAGCAAGGGACTGTTTGGTCTACTCAAAGTTGCTAACTCCGCCTTCCGACTTAGTGCATCAGCTACCACATTAGCCTTACCGGGCTTGTATTCAAGCTTGTAGTCAAATTCTGCCAAAAAGTCTTGCCACCGAGCTTGTTTAGGACTCAACTTCTTTTGAGTTTGAAAGTAGCTAGTTGCTACATTGTCTGTCATGATCACAAAGTGAGAACCCAACAAGTAATGTCGCCACACCCTTAGACAATGGATGATAGCAGTCATCTCCTTTTCTTGCACTGTGTAGCGGCGTTCAGTGTCATTGAGCTTGCGGCTCTCATATGCTATCGGATGCCCTTCTTGCATCAACACTCCACCAATGGCAAAGTCTGAGGCATCTGTATGCAACTCGTACATCTTACAAGGATCTGGCAAGTAAAGAACTGGTTCTTCGGTAATGACCTTTTTCAAGTCATCAAATGAGGCTTGACACTTGTTTGTCCACTCCCAAGTATTGTTCTTCTTGAGTAAGTCGGTTAGTGGAGCTGCTCTTGCTGAATATGACTTGATGAATCTCCGGTAGTAGTTCACAAGTCCAAGGAAAGACCGTAACTCGGGGACCTTAGTAAGAGGTTCCCATTCTTGGATGGCTTTCACCTTGTCTCCATCCATCATCAGCTTCCCATCTTTTATCCCATGACCCAAGAACATTACCTCATTTTGGGCAAAGGAACATTTCTCCCTTTTAACATATAGCTCATTTTTCCTGAGGACCTCGAACACCTTCTTCAAATGCTCAAGATGTTCTTCCATAGTCCGGCTATATATTACAATATCATCAAGATATACTACCACGAACCGATCGAGGTAGGGATGAAAGAGTTTATTCATGAGAGTGCAGAAGGTAACAGGTGCATTTGTGAGACCAAAGGGCATAACAAGGAACTCATAAGCACCGTACCTTGTTACACATGTAGTCTTCGGCTCATCCCCTTTTGCAATGCGCACCTGGTAGTATCCCGATCGCAAGTCCAACTTGGAGAAGTATCTTGCGTTCCCCAATTGATCAAACAAATCAGCAATGAGTGGAATAGGATATTTGTTCTTTACCGTGATCTTGTTTAGAGCGCGGTAGTCAATGCACATTCTCAATGAACCATCCTTCTTTTTCTGAAAAAGCACCGGGGCGCCAAATGGGGCTTTGGATGGCCTAATGAAACCAGCATCCAATAGCTCATTGAGTTGCTTCCGCAATTCTGTCAACTCTGAGTTTGCCATCCGGTAAGGACTCATGGCTGGTGGTCTTGTGCCAAGCTCCAGCTCAATTTCATGGTCCACCTCCCTCCTTGGGGGTAACTGTTTTGGTAACGCCTCCGGCATCACATCCTGGAACTCATCCAAGACAACTTGCACCTCCGTCGGCAAGTTTAGTTGTGGTGATGCTTCATCATCATCATACTCCTTTAGAATGGCCAAGTAACTCTCTTATTCCCTCTTCAATCCTTTCTTGAATTGAAGTGCTGAGAGAGCTTGGGTAGTAGGCTTGGTGGTCCTCTCCGTCGGTACTAGACAAGCCTTTGGTCCATCCATAATGCACATAGAGTTTGAACATGGAACAAGGAAAGCTCTTACCTGGTCCAAGAACTCCATGCCGAATACCACCGAGAAATCATCCATGGGTGCCACAGATAAATCCACTTGGCCAGTCCATGCACCGAGACTGACCTTTACTCCGCGGGCAATTCCTTGGAGAGGTTGTGCCTCCGAGTTAACTGCTTTGAGGGAGCCACCTCCGTTGGCAACTTTGAGACCGAGTCTCTTGGCTTCCTCTAGTGAAACAAAGTTGTGAGATGCACCTGTGTCGACCAAGGCTTTGGTGACTTTCCCATTGATGGTTGCATCCACAAACATGAGTCCCTTGGGGGACTTTGGGGCACTTTGCAATGCACTAAGCAGCCGCAAAGATCCCATCTTCGCACCTTCATCTGCCTCACTTCTCTCTTGATCATGAGTGGAGGCAACTAAAGCATTCAATGTCTTCCTTTTGGGACATTCTCGTGCCCAATGCGGTCCGTCGCATATGAAGCACGTCACACGGGGCTTTGAGGTACCACGTTCTTCCCTTTCCTTCCCTTTGTCTCGGGACTTGAATGAGTAGCCTTCTTTGTGGTTTTTGTAGCTTTGACTCTTAGCATGGCCTCCCCCATTCTTTGCTCCAACAAACTTTCTATCAGCTGGCCTCTGGCCTTCTTTGTTTGAGGAATAATCGATAAGACTTTCAGCAACGGCAATGGCCGAAGATAAGTCTTGGACACCACGTCGTTTGAGCTCAAGATTAGCCTATGATTGGAGACCATCCATGAACAAGAATAATGCATCTTTGTCCGATGTGTCAGGGACATCTAGCAACAAGGTTGTGAACTCCTTCACATACTCCCTTATGCTACCCATCTGCTTTAGTCGTCGAAGCCGGCCTCTCGCCTCTTCCTCAGCATTTACGGGGAAGAATTGGCTTTTGAACTCCCTTTTGAAGTCCTCAAATGTATCAATTGTGCACACCCCACGTTGCACATCTCCATGTCTTCGTCTCCACCACAGCATAGCAGTGTCGGTCAAGTACATGGCAGTAGTTCGGATTTTACTGGCATGGTCCGTTACGCTAGTAGCCTCAAAGTATTGATCCAGCCCCCATAGGAAGTTCTCAACTTCCCTAGCATTCCGAGCACCATTGAAAGTCTTTGGCTTAGGAACTTCCACTTTCTTGGCCTCAATGATAGTGGTTGTATTGGTTCCCGAAGCCATAGCCCGTTTGCATAGTGCTAGATCACCACCCATATCCTCAACTCTAAGTAACACATTAGAAATTTCTCTTTGGAAGAGATCACGTACCTTAGAAAGTTCGAATTTCAGGCCATCAATCTCTTGCCTTAACCCACTGTCTAGCTCGTTGAGGGACATCTTGACCGCTGCATGGATCTCCGCATCCTCGGCCTCCAAGCCGCTGCAACGTTCCTCCAAGTTGTCTACTCGGTCGAACAACTCTCCCAAGTTGTCCTGAGCACTCACAACACGTGCTTCCAAGCTAGAAATCATGTCTTTCGACTTGGCTCGAGATTCTTTAGATGGTTTCCGAACTTCCTCACGACCACGTTCCATTGATGGAACTTCCACGCTAGGTGTAGCTGGGGCAGTAGCCTTCATTATGCCAAAGGTAGTAAAGCTTCGAACCTTGGCTCTGATACCAACTGTCACGACCCTAGACTTTAACTAGCAATCGTGCGACACTTAGCACGGTCCGTTGCACTAAGCCTGCCTTCCAAACCGATAAAAGCACTTCAAAGAGAATAGAACGGAACTTAGAGATCGAGAAGATTCAATAGCAAAACAAGAACACAAGAGAGTTTGAGAGAAAAGCTTTGTATTACTTGAAATGCTTCAATTGATTGAATTGAGTGAATGATTACAAATGAATTTACATAAGGTATATATAGGCCTCCACCTCCTCAATGGATGGCCGAGATCAATTCCCACCTAACAGATGGATGGTTAGGATTAACTCCCACCTACCAAATAAATGGCTAGGATTGATTCCCACCTACCAAATGAATGGTTAAGATCAACTCCCACCTACCAAAATGGATGGCTATGATTGATTCCCACCTAACAAATGGAGGGCTAGGATTAATTCCTACCTACCGAAATGGACGGCCACGATCCATTTAATCTAACGGTTTACATTGACCTTCTAGAATATTACATATGTGTGCCAAAATGTAAATGTGCGGGAAATTCCGCATGAACCTTTGCGGGGCGTGACAAAAAGCTTTTTATATATTTTCATCTTTTCATTTATCATCCCAAAGGGAAGTGATGGCATGTATATTAAATTTATTAAGATATTAAAGTGCAATTTTTTTTATAAAAACCTCACAGTAAAGTAGCAAAATAAAATAAAAACTGTCCATAAAATAAAATTGCAGTTGATAGCAATGAACATACTGAGAATTTCTGCAAGGAAATTTGAGAATCAGTATCATTAGCTCTGCTCTGATCTCCAAAGAATTGGGATGATGAAATAGACTTTGCATTTGAGAATTTCTTCCTTGCTTCATCTGTTTCCTGAATCTGATAATACAAGGATGTAAGAACAAAATACAGGAAAAATGCAAAAAACCCATCAAAGAAAATATTTGACAGACAAATTGTCTTCAATGTCCACATGCATCTCCCAAAACAAAAGTAGAACAGAAATAGTAATCCAATATGAGAAAGGCATACAAGAAAATGACATTAAGTAGTATTAGAGCAAGATAAAGGCAACTAACATCAAAGTCCTTTTTACTATATTTCTTCAAAAATATTTGACTTTCCAAGATATAATATCCTAACATCACCTAAAGGGCTTATACATATAAAACTGATTGCAGAAACTGAAATCTAATAGAAACAACCATGCCTATTTCCCTAAAATCTAAATTGATTTTTTGAAAAATCCCATACCAAACATATCAGTTTCAGTTAGAAAAACATCCCTATGCAATGTGATTGAACCCATGTACACCTAATAGTTGAGTCACACTGAATTAATCTAAGTTTATATTGGGGAAAGTTTATATTGGTATCTTTGCAAATCAATTAACACCAATGAACACGGCTCCTCATTCAACATGCAACAACAACAGTACTTAAATAAAATGCTTCAACCTAATTGGCTAATTATCACTCCATGTCATGTTAGCCATCCAGTTTTCAGATAGTTGGGTGGCATACGCTTTTAAAAGTATTGAAATGTAAAATCCCATTTAGGCTGCAGGATAAAAACTCTGCAGATGATGAACGGTACCTATACCATGCCTATCAGCAAAGCATCCATCCAGCAGTATCTCTACCCAAGGTCCCAAGCAGGGCCTCAAACATTTCATATTCTTGATTTGAGAAGTTTTAGCAAAAAATAGTGGTAACTGAGTAAGCCTGTCATCTATTTTATTGCAGGAGGAAGTTAATTTAGCTTACCTGTACTTTTGACGAGTTTGAGCTTGATTTCTTCTGAAAGGCACTATCCATTCCAAATTCTGCAAAGAAGCTTGATGACTTCGGGGGAGATACATGGCTAATCACTTGCGGACCACCCGATATTAGTTCAGTAGATTGGACATTATCCACATACTCAAAGCGAGATGTAAAAGATGTGCCAGATTTTGGAGTGTTGTTTGTTGAAGAAGGAGCAGGAAGAACTGGTTCTTCAGGTTTCTGATCATACAGGTTTTCACTGGGCTGCAATTTAATAACGTAGCTCCACTAAGAATAAGGTATATTTCTATAAACAAGTAACTAGGAGCAAGCCTTAATTAGTTGAAACCAAAATATTAAACTGATTTGGCAGATTTCAGTTAATTTGAAGCAGTTGGCTTGATAATTATATTGTTCTCTAATATGCCTTATTAATTTTCTGTCTTTTGCTTTTATTTTCCTGATATTATTTTTTCTCCTTTCTCGATTGTTTTTTTTAGGGTAAACTATCAAACATGAAAAGAAAAAGAAAATTAACAAAATTATTATTTATATTTTCTTCAAGCTTTCTTTCTTGCTTTTTTTGAAATCTTTTTCAGAGGCCAAAGACCAGATACCGTTTGCCAAATCTAATAGCTCAATTCAGAGGCACAAAACCAAATAATTTATCATATTGAATTTAAAATTGACTCCTTTTAAGTTTGGCTTTCAATCTAATTCACTTTGATTATCTAAAAATATGAATGAAAATTATGTCAATAAAGAAAAATTTAGACTGAACCCATCAATAAACCCCACTATAAGTAAAAGTATTAAATTGAAATATTCTAACATAAATTATTCCTTCATAAAGGTAAATGAATACCAACCTTAGTAGTAAGTTTCCGAGCACCAAGGCCCCCAGTCTTCCCAGTTTTCTTTGCACCAAGAGGCTTCTTGACCGAAGTGGTGACAACTGGATGAGAAACTTTAGTGGAAGGAGCAACATCGTGTGTTTCTTGCCTTCCTAAAGGACTTACTTGAGTCTCATTGGTCTTTATATCAGAAAATCCATTAGATAGGGCTAACGGAGATGCGACAGGTGATGACAGCAAGCCAGCATCTTCTGCCATACTTTTGGCAACTTCTTTTGAAAGTATTTGTCTATACAACTCAGCAGCTCTAGATGTATACTTGGCCTCAATTTTACCCCCATCTGTCCATCCATGCTGCTTGAAGAAAACTTGTGCTCGGTTATTTCCCCCAAAGCTCATCATCCTAAGTTGCTCAGGACTCCATGAATCTAAATTTGTTGACCTACATAAAAAGAATACATTAGCTGTCATAAGCTCTCATGATTATCAATTCAAATTTGCTACTTTGATGAGTCAAAAACTTTAATGTAGGGAATCAAACTATAGCTGACCACAAGAAAGATTGTCCCTGCAATTATGAGCAAAATTTTTTGGCACAAGTTACTAAAAATGACACACAACCAAAGCAGATGAGCATATGACCACAAACTTCTACTGGGCAACTAGAAACAAGAGCACAAGTCCCTGTACTTGTAGAGGGCATCAAGAAACAATAGAACATGTTTCATTAAAGACAGCTCTAACATGCAACTAATAAAAAGACAGTGATTTGAATGAGATTTTGGAAGGAAAACCCAAGATCCTAGACTATTAAATTTCTGTATTTGTTGCAAGCTTTGGGGCATTAATTGAGATGGGGAAATGGATAAGATTCAATGGGTGATTTCAAGAAAATTTTACTTGTTTGTATATGTATATTTTTTGGTAGATATCAAGTAGTAAGGAAAGAACTAATGCAGAACTATTTGGAAGGCCAAGATGCTCAAATGAGTTCTTTCACCCATGAAAAGAACTTTGAAGAATACCATGACTAAAAAGCTTCTATTGAGAAGGTTTCTCAGTAATTATCGTTAGATTCTTTCCTTTTTCCTAGAAGTTCGTTTACATGTGAAACATGCATATGCAACCATGCAAATATGGAAAAAAAACAAGAAAACCTTTTCATTTCTTTACAAAAACACACACAGCGAAGAAAATTTATTTACCTGACACAAACAAGAATGTAAAATAAAGCAATAAATTATAGCATATAAAAAAACAAATAATGTGAAGAATAGGACAAAAGAGGAGAACTTTTTTTACTCTTGGGTAATTAAACTCCTTTGACTTTTAATATTGACAGAAGAAACATTATAATAGAAAGACAAACTAAATTTCATAATACAGACCTCTGAAAGCAGATCAAATGCAAAACTAAAGATAATATTATCCTATAGACAAGGGGAGAGGAGATAGAGAGAGAGACTGCTTCATACCCCACGTGCAACAATCAATGATGAAAAGAGCCAATTTCAACTTTGACTCACAAGCTAACAAACAAAAAGAAAAATGGGCAAAACAGAGAGGTAAGACATTTGGTCAAGGTTTACGAAAGAATTTATTATATTATTTGCATGTAGGATTATTAGAATAGGGCCCAAACAGAAAATTATAAGGGACAATAAAAGAACATAAGCACTAGCAGAAGCACCATTATGCCTTCAAATCACAAATATTTCTCAATGTTAATTAGAAAATATCATGTAGGAAAAATGAAACCAAGATATTGGAAATCCTAGAGCCAAAACTTGCTGCTCCTCCATCTGCAAGGGCAAATGTTGTTCATCCTAGCCACCCCTATTATTTAGTCATACGAGTCAGTGCCAAATTCAACAGACAGTGAAACAACACGCTCCTATTTATCAAGTTCACTAGCTCTATCCAGAAATTAGTCTTACAAGCACATAACGAAACAATGTGCTCTTTACAAGTCCACTTTAGAGATAAACCTTATGTAAATTCTTCAAACAAAACTTTGGAGTGGAAGGAAAAGCGAGAATATGGAATCCCTTTCAATTGCAGGGTGACACTTTAAGTGTAACCCTTCGAATCACTCCTTTGCCACTCTTATCACAGTAAAATAACAAACCATTCATTTTCTTAACTTTGATTTTATAGAACCAATGTGAAACTTTTGACGTTAAAATCCAGTTGTTATGCCTTTATTATGGATTGGCACCTTTCCAAAAGAATCCTGTCAATTTTATTATCTGGTAAAGGACAAATATTCACAATGATACCTTTTAATTTCCTATACAAATACATTACATACAGTAGGCATGAGAAAGACTAGAACCTAACAGAGCTCCGTGGTAAGAAATCCAAGCTAGCTCAAAATTCATCCCATATTATTCTTACTCTCCCAATTATCCAGCATAAATTATAACCCTTTTCCATGTATTTAACAAATTGTAGACATAATAAGTAATGAGGGTAAGCAGCTAAAACAAATTAAAACTCCACCGAAACGACGCACTGTTTTATGCTCATAATGATAAATTTGCATCTCAAATCACAAAAAAAATCAGGCACAAAACTATTATTTAAAAAGAAGACACAATATTACCTGACGAAGCTGATGTGCACGCCGAGGCTACGGTGAACAGCGGAGCAATCGATGCAAAGGAAGATCCCATAAGTCACAGATGCCCACGTCGGGTTCTTCGCATTACAATCAAAGCACATCTATCAAAAGAACAAAACCCATAATGGAAATCAAAGATCCAAAAACAGAACAGCCAGATCTGAATTAGATCTAGGAGAAAGGAATAAATCAGAGACTCTCGAAACACAAGAAAACCCAAAACCTTGTTTTCGGATTTGGCTTTGAGCTTTCTGAAGACAGCGTTTTTGTCATTGAAAATTTCGGACGCCATCGATTCTGCTTTCTTTCAGTCAGAGGGAAGAATGAGCTACCGAAGAGGTGAGAGAATTCGCTCCAACACCTCCTCAGGGCACAGAGCGAAACGCAGAGACTCGCAGAGAGGTAGAGAGAGCGAGAGAGAGAGAGAGGCAAATGCTATCAATTGCTTTAGAGGAAACTGCAAAATAAATGAAGTTTTGCGCCTGCGTCTGCTCTGCACTTTTTCTTATTTTTTTTCAAATTTAAAATTTTAAATGAAGAAATAGAATTTTAATTTCCGAAAATACCCATTATCCGGTGATTTGTTGTTTTGTAGTTTCTTTTGGTTTGTGGGACTTAAAGGTAATAATGTCAACCGTCAATTGGAAATCTGAAATGTGCTGTTCTGAGATGTTAAAGCTCGACCGAACAAACGGAAATTTCACTTTTCGTCAGTCTCAATTTACCAAAAACAATCTTTTTATTAAAAAAAATCTATTTTTGAATTGTTTTAATATGCACAAACCATTTTTGTAAATTAATTAAGGACGATCAATTTTGGAGATTTAAGAGTTTGTTTTTTTATTTTTTGAAAATTCAAAGTTAATATAACATTAACTAAAAAATCAGCTGCTAACAAAAATCATAAGATATTATGAGCTAACATAAAATCAAAAGTTATAGCTACTGCATGAGCTATATGGTTTGCAAATCACTTAACAAGAGCTAAAGAAAGATTCACAACATCTTTTTATCTCAAAGGCACATGTAGGATGTAAATCAATCAAGATAATTGTTAAATATTCGATTTCGAATTCAATTCGTAAAATATTCAAATTCGACTTAAAATTAATTAAATTGAGTGTAACTATCACTTTTATACTATCATTTTTTATCTCAAAATTCACAAATTTAATCGGTTAGTTATTTTTTTATTATTTATTGAATTACTTTTATACATTCAATATTCATATATATTCGAATTTAATCGAGTTGAGTTAATTTCGAATCGAGTCAAATACACTATTTATTAAATTTATAGTTGATTCGAGATTTATCAAATTAAATTCAAACCTAGCATTGTATCGTCTCGATTATATCACTAGACACATTACAATCATCAACAATCATACTTAAATTAAATCAAACATGTCTTCCTTTAAATCCATAAATAATTCAAGATTTATAGTTGGGAAAAGGTGAAGGTGAATGGCTAACTATAGTTATTCATGTTATCTTGTTTTTTTAATTTCCATTGTTGATAAATATTGTTGTTAACTTATTTGTAGTTTCATATATTTAAAGAATGTGTGCTATACATATATGGTCCAATTGGAGAAAAAAAAATTGGCTAGGAAAAGAAATGAAAAAAAGTTTTTAAGTGAAAAATAAAAATAAGATTGGGAATTTAAGTAAATTAGGTAAATGTATTTTTAAAGACTTTTATCAGTTGTTTGATATACCAAAATAATAAGATTTTTATGGAAAATGAAAATTTATTCATAGATTGACATTTTTGGATTTCAATATTTTTTTTTTGATATTTTCATGTAATAAAAATTGAAATTCGACTTTTATGTTTAGACTAATTTTGTTAAGGATATTTTTAGAAATATAAAATATTTTATTTAAAAAAACACTAAAAATTTATAAATACCAATAAATTTAAGATATTAGAAATTCTTACATCTAAAATCGTCATTTTATTTTTAAATATTTTAGCTATCGTACCTAAATTTGGAATGAGAATCTCATTCATATTTCAAGATGAGATATACTGGACATGTCCTTATTGTATTATAATAAAATTGGCATAGGACTTTATCTAATATTATTGTTCAAACCATGTATGAAACTTTTAATTCTTAAATCATAGCACCAAGGCACAAAGCCATAATCTTAATGTTAGAAGAGAAGAAGTATAAAATTATAGATACAATCATTGTCATGAGACAATTAGTAAACACCTGAATTAGTGATGTGTCTCCGATTGCTATGGCTGTTTTACAAAGGAATAAGAAAGGGCATGAAGTGTCACATTGCTTGGAATGGATATGTAGGGGTTTGAGGTAACAAAAGGGGAATACAAGCACATTATTGTTTTGAGGAAGGGGATTTATTCATATATATCCTGGATTTTGAAATGAATTAGTTATGCACATGCTATATATGAAACGTATCATAGCAATCTAAATTTTGAAAATCACATTTGCCATTGGTATCACAAAGGAAACCTACATAAAGGCTTATAATTATTTTGGGAACTGTTATTTGTACTAAACCATTTAACATCAGTCTCTAAAATATCATTTATGTCTTTCCAAGTTTTGAAGGCAAAAAAACATTTGGAGAATCCTTAAATTTTCGAGTTTTTCACCATAGGTCCTTCAATTGTTTTTTTTTTCTTTCAAATCAGTCTCTAAAATATCAACTTTTAACTATATTCATGTCATGTTTTAACAATATTTAAGTCCTCAATTAGTTGAATCTCAAATTAATAAATTGATCTCAATTTAATCCAATTGATTTTTTTTACAAATAGGTCCTCAAGTTATTTTTTTCTAACTAGTCCCTAAAATATCAATTTTTAACTAAAGTCAAGTAATTTTTTTAATAATTTTAACTATATTCAAGTCCTCAATTACTTGAATAGTTAGTTGAAAATTAATTTATATAAAAAATATAATTATTATTTTATATTTAAGTCCTCAATTAATTTTTCATAGCCACAAGTGCATGTATTTCTGTTTTATTTTTTTTAATTATTGGAGTCAACCCAGTTGAACCACAATCCAATTTGAATTAAAATTACACACATAATAATAATAATAATAATAATAATAATAATAATAATAATAATAGCACAAAGATAAAAACTAAAGTAGGGTTTGTTGATCAATTGAAGTTCAATTGTTTAATTATAAACAGTTGACAGAGAGAAAAGATAAAAACACAAAAAAAGATAATAATGTTTAAATTATATGTAACAAAAAAGGTTGAATTATTTTAGAAAAATGTACACCCTTCAATCATTAGTACCATTAGGCAGTGGAGGAAAGTTTCATCCAAACCCATAAACCACCTTTGCCCAAGAATCCCGAAATCCCTCCAAAAAATACATATTTAACAAAAAGATAAAATACAAAAGTTCTATTGGATTTTCTTAAGAATTAATACTTAATTCTTTAGCCTTTTTTTTAATCAAAGAAAGAAAAAGAAAAAGAAGAAGAAAAAAGGGTTAGCTGGAATTCAATTTTCTTGGATACCTTCGTTGGAGTTCGAGGAGATAAATTTGATTAATCCCGGATGAACATTAAAAAATAAAAAAATAGGAATTCAAAATTTTTACAATTTTAACAATAATATTTGAAATACCTAGTTTTGCTAAGCAATATACATACAAAAGTGAAGTGAGTGATAGTGACTAGTGGGGAACATTGACTTTGAGAAGGTAAAATAATGGAGAGGATGATTCGATGTGCAAATCTCCTTTTTCTTTTTTGTCAAATATTGAAGGAGATTTAATAATGCCATAATCTTTGACTGTTACAGAGATTGATAAAGTAGAAAACGAAGAGAGATTTTTGTGTTGGCATCTCGTAAATAATTTGTTCAGTCTTAGCAGCCCCAACAGGCACATGATATAGTGTCAAGCACTTCCAATGGTTATGTGATAGATCCCTCCTGAACCTGTACAAACAGCACCAACAATGGTAGGAGTAACACAAGAATAAAAAGGAACTGAGGCTCAAAAGAAGAACTTTATTCTATGGATAACTGGTAATTCGAGAGACCAGGGCTTTCCCAAACAGGTTACATTCAATACCCCATGCCCAGCTATACTATTCTCTCCTTATTTATAGCTAGCTACTATTCACACTAAGCACACCCCAACACCTAGCAATATTATATCATAACCGAATAAATGACATAAAGGAAAAATAATATGGTCATGCAACTTCCCTTGTCTGCTTGCAATTCCTTTTTTGCTTTCCTAGTGCAAGTGAGCTTGATTTGAGGGTTATCATTGTGGTGCATATCTTTACAATTTCCTTAATAATGGGAGGTTCAATATGATCTCTTCTTTTGACCCTAGTGACCAAAATGGTATCTCCATAATTACTTGAAAATTCCTACCCATCAGGTTGCTTTCCTTAAACACATTCTTTTCTTAGTGTTTTGAAAATAGTTAAAAGAAAAAAAAATAATAGGAAACAAAAAAAAATCACCATTTTGGTGTCTTACGGAATTTGGTAATGATGTCATTTGGGCATTTAGCCACCATGTATCTCATCTTATAATGATGTTGCAGAGATGAGTTTGAAATTAAATATACTAAATTACTTGTAATGAGACCATGGCTACAAGGTGATAAAGTTGCCTTAGATATGCAATGAAGCAATAAACATAATCTGGTGAAGGTGGGAATCTATGTGTGTGTGTGTCTGTGTGTGTGTATATATATATATAGATGCAAGGGATTCGAGTTAAAGATGTTGACAGAAATTGAGTATCACCAAGTCACTATTGATGCAAGGTGTATATATTAAGTATAGTATGTAGTTTAAATTATTAAACATTGAATTTGAGAGTGTGAAAAACTCATATACAATGGAGATTCAGGTATGCCTAACTAGAAAGAGCATTGTTAAAGCTTCTAATCACTTCCCAAAGTCTCAACTAATAGCTCTATCAAATCTTGACCTACTTTCTGGCCAATCTCCAGTCAGATATTTATATTTCTATGAAAATCCTCAATCTGCTAGCTTTGCCTCCATCATGGAATCCCTAAAGAAGTCCCTTCCTGAAATTCTTTTTTATTACTATCCTTTTGACGGTCGAATTGTTGAAAATCCAGCTACTAATGAGCCTGAGATCATATGTGACAACAATGGTGCTCTTGTTTTTGAAAGCTATGCCAGTATTTGTTTGAAGAAACTAGACTTTTACAATCTTAATAAATCTTTTCAAGGGAACCTCCTCTCTAGCAACCCTGATTTTGTTACACAATTCCAAGTCATACATTACACTTGCGGTGGCATTTCTATAACATTTACCCTAGATCATGCTCTTGGGGATGCAAATTCCTTCAGTAAATTCATGCTCTCATGGTATGATATTACTCGAAACAAATAATTGTCTTGCTTGCCTAATCACATAAGAAACTGTTAGAGCATCATGGACCAATTCCAACTTGAATTGGAGTATGGACTAAATTGGAAATTGGACATACATTATAGGACTTATTTCCAAAATGACTTCAAATATTTGTCTCGTTTACTTATAAACTACCCCATATTTTGTTTTTCCAAAAATATGAGTTTAGTTTTCTTTAACACTCACCCTCAAGTCCAACTAGTCTAGTCCAGCTATGATTTGTCTTTCATTTTTAGTTTTTTTCTCTGGATTTGTGTTCCTTTGAGTCTCAAATGCTTTCTCTCTTCATTTTTTTTTTCTTACTTAAGCTTATACTCTATGAAACTTAAAGGTCACAGATATTTATCATTTTTGCTTGGGTCTTCCTCATTGGGCCTCTTTTTTTTTGTGCTTCATGTCTTCAATCGCATGTCTGCCTGGATCTTCCTCACTCTAAGCCTTCTATTTCTTTTTTGGGCTATAGGCCTTGGGTCACAGGTCTTTTGCCAAGATATGAACTCTTCATATTGGACCTTATATCTTTATGGTCTGCGAGACCATTTAAGCTCTAATATCATTTGCTGTAGCATGACAAGGTTGATCTTGGAGGAGTGAGTACCAAATCAGTAATTGGACATACATTGCAGGACTTATTTCCAAAATAGTTTGGACCGTTGTGGATATTTGCCTCATTTACTTATAAGCTACCCCATATTCTGCTTTTCCACCAATGTGAGATTGGCTTCCTTCAACAGCATCCTTCATCCTCACTGTCCTCCTCCATATCACCCTTCGGTAGATCAACTTTCGTTAAGTGCAGCATGGAAGACATAATAAACATCTTACTCAGGTGCCTTTATCATATTGATGTCTCCAACATCAATTGGCTGCAAAATATTGCTTGCTCGAATGACAATAGGAGAACAAAAATTGAATCATTATGGAAGATCACGGTTACAGCTATTGATAAAAAGCATGAAAAGTGCAAAATGAGATGGTTAGTTGATGGGCAGTATAGAATAAATGGAGGAGCTCAATGTTCATTGTCAAATTATATTGGAAATATAGTCTGTGGCTGTTGGAGAGGCAACTGTTGCAGAAATCAAACAAGCTTCCATATCAGATATAGATACCAATGTTCATGATGCCATACTAAAGGTTGCAAATCAGGATAATTTCATGGATTTGACTGATTGGGTTCAATGTCACAAACCTGGTTTGATGCTACCATATATCGTGTTATGTCGAGGTGGTCCTACTGTTGTCTTGTCATCCGGGCGGAGGTTTCCAGTTACTGAGCTCGACTTTGGATTTAGAAATCCTGTGCTAGGTAGTCTCCTCTACCATACAAAAAATTGGAGTTGCCCACTTGAACCAAAGACCAAGTGCTAGGGGTGATGGTTCATGGACTGTCTGCTATCATATGGCCAGAACTAGCTGCTGCGCTCGAGTCGGACTTCATTTTTGAACCTATGTCAGCTAGTCATCTTCTAAATCTCATTTCCTCTCAACTTGCTTCCACCAGAGAGAATGCAAGTCATATGTAAATATTGCATTAGGAGGCGTAAATATTGCATTAGGAGGCATCATCAGTCATGTTCAATTATGAAATCTGTGGCTATTTAAAGTTCAAACGAATCTAAATTTTTCTACCACAAGAACACTCTCCAGAAAGTACTCATCAACCTATCCTCCAATAACTCAGATTAATTTCGACTGTAAATAATCAATGTCTATGAACCAACCATGTCTCAGTCCAATTGCTAAACAAGATTCAACAAATTCACAATAACAATGCCATGCTTATTTTAAGCAACTATACTCATCAAGAGTGAAAGTTTCAAGCCAATTGGCAACCAGCATATGTGCATTAGCAGGTCATGATTCAAGAGGATGAAAAAATAAAAGTGAAACCCACATCATATTGCTGATACAAATTCATGTAACCGATTGCAGAAATATTTTTGTGAGCTTAATTATGGTCAAGTTTTTACAATCTTCGACAGTCCTATAAATTAGAGAATAAAAATCTTTGGAGCATAGCTTCTGCCCTAAATTTTTCAGAAGACAACATTTCTTTCTACCTTGCTATTCCGGCATGCACAGAATATATAAGTTGATTATGACAGCTTCAAACCGATTATCAAGATGGTAACATTCCACGTTCTTCATTTGAAAACAGATTCAGCAAAAAAATACACCATATCTGTTTTCTTTATCAGCCTACTACACGGCTGTCTCAACTATCACTTAGCGTTCATTCCATATAAATGACTTTAATTACAGAAATGGATCGAAATTCCACTTTGAGTCAGGGGGAAGAGGGTTTTGCCTGATTTCGCCATGCATAGAATTTGACTCATTTGCGCAAGAACATGACAATTTGCACATCAATTAAAATAGTTGCTCTGACCTTATATGGCTTCAACAATTTGTTAAAACCCTCACTTATGGCATAGCCAATAGCCACATCAACTGCCATTGTGAGAAACAAATTGACTTCAAGGTTAGCAAAAAATTAACGAATGTAAAATCGTCACTGAAAAAAAGGATTTAATTCTCTATTTACTCACGGAAAACAATCACAAAAGTGAAAAGCGCCAATAAGCAGCAGCATGCACAAAAGGTTGACTACCTCTTCATGTGCACTATACCCCAGTAGTATGCAAAGAGATATCCCAGTTCTTTTCGGCACAATAATATAAGCAATTCAGCCATTCTGGGCAAAGTGGCAACATCATAATCTGGCATGGTTGAAAAGGCATTCAAAACCCTTCAAGTTACCTGTCAGTCGTGTGAACCTCTGCAATAGTAATAAAAAGCTAATACCATTAGAAAGCAAGATTAGAAAGATAATCACAATTCTGAATCATTGGTATCTATAGCAACGGTATATAGTATCCGCAAATGTACATAATGACAGGTTATGGCATTCTTCTTAAATAAGATAGGATCAAAACCCAATTCTGAATCATTAATTCGTGTCCAAAGAAAAAGTGAAAAAACAAGGAGAAAGCAAGCCTAGACTTCTCCATCTAGAAATTTAGGAAAGTAAGCAGCAAAGTTCAATTCTTTACAGCATGATAATAAAGAATAAGATGTACTTGATCTCAGGTCCAATTCTAATTGTTCAAAAATCTCTCAAAAGCTCAAATTTCCATTCAAACCAACCATGTTCTTAAAGGGACTTCCCCCAAGATATTCAAAATTGTCACTTACCTAATAACCCCCTCCAATCACCCCACATCTTAATGATATTCAATCGCTTAATGGATACTGAATACAAGAATGGCATCCACTAAAAGGAAAAGGAGTACTTCCCTGACTTCAATTTCAACAGGGCTCCTTTTCTCTGACTTACATAACACTAACAGGGATACTGCAGGACTTCAAGGGATCCTTTGACAGCATAAAACAAAACTTTGCTAAACTAACAATCAGGCCATATCAGGGTGACCCTAACTCATATAGCATGGAGCTCAAGGGAAAGCAAATTCGAAAACATAAGAAATGCAACAACAGGATCCAGATTTCACAGCCTTATTTGGGGAAAGCTTTATAGCTGTACATGCATATTCAGTTAAGTAAATTAGGCAGCTGTATTCAAGTCATTATTTATTTTTCAAGTTGAGATGCAGCTTACTATTATAAAATCTTCCAATTTCCACGAAGTTCTCTAGAAAATGGAAGTGTAAGAAAATGTGTATACCAGTTAAGAAATGAAAACTGTGTTCTTAGAAAACTTCATTTCCCATTTTCCCAATTTTCAACAGATTTTAGAAAACTGGTTTTGTTTTTCAAGTTTCTATTTCATTTGGAAAACCAGTTGACATGATTTTGCAAACTTAAAACTCAGCTCTTATATACTTCATTCATCATTTTGGGATGAATCTTCTTAAGAAACACACTTGCACATTCTTCATGAAAAAATGAAATAGAAAATAAAATGTGAACTAGACTATAACATCAGAAAACTACAACCCAGAGGTAAACAAATCATAGCTTCTCTTCTAGATACTTCTGTTTAGGAGTACAATAGTAAAACTCCTATATAGGTTCATCTCAGAAGGAAATATTAGGAACTTGATTACTATTTCACCTTTATTAGGTTTCTTCCTACATCAAAATTGTAATCCTGAAAAAAAGTAGTCCCTCTAATATATAGGCAATCCTAGACTCCTAAAAAGTGCTAAAATTCAACTCAAGTTTAAAAAGGAAACCTATTGCAGAAATAATTCATTATATAAAATCCAATGTTTTCCTAATAATGATTGTAATGTCTGGATAAAAAAAAAGATTAAATTATTTGATCTTCACTGTAAAATTTCTCTTAATGGAAAAAAAGTTGTTAGCACGGAAATAACACATGCCATGTAGCATCCTTGTAGTTGTCATATCAATAATGCTCAAGTGTAATACTAATTTATGACACAGACAACATATAATTGACACTTTAATAACATCAGCAAAATGGTACTAAATTGACAATAAATATCATCTCATGATACCCAAATCATGCAGAACTCATGCCCCTTAATTCTCAAAGTGCTAAACCATTAGGTACTTTAATGAATTTTGCTTCCTCTTTATTTGAGAATTTGAGAATTGAACTCTTTCTTTCTTTCTTTCTTTCTTTTTCTTTTTTTTTTCCTTCTCTCTCTCTCGGCAATAAATATCATCTCATGATAACCGAATAATGCAAAACTCATGTCCCTTAATTCTCAAAGTGCTAAACCATGAGGTACTTTAATGAATTTTGCTTACTCTATATTAGGGAATTGAACTCTTTCTTTCTTTCTTTCTCTTTTTTCCCCCTTCTCTCTCTCTCTCTCTTGTATTCTGTCAAAGAAGACATCTCTCTCTCTCCCTCCCTTTCTCTCTCTCTCTCTCGACAATAAATATTATCTCGTGATACCCAAAAATGCAAAACTCATGTCCCTTAATTTTCAAAGTGCTAAACCCATGAGGTCTCTCTCTCCCTCTCTCTCTCTCTCTCTCTCTCTCTCTCTCGACAATAAATATCATCTCATGATACCCACAAAGAAGACATCTCTCTCTTTCTCTCCCTCGATCGACAATAAATATTATCTCAGGATACCTGAAAAATGCAAAACTTGTGTCCCTTAATTTTCATAGTGCTAAACCCATGAGCTCTCTCTCTCTCTCTCGACAATAAATATCATCTCATGACACCCAAATAACTTTTATGAATTTTGCTTCCTCTATATTAGGGAATTGAACTCTTTCTTTTTTTAAAGAAGACATCTCTATCTTCATGTCCCTTAATTTTCAAAGTGCTAAACCCATGAAGTACTTTAAAATCTCTCTCTCTCTCTCTCAAGGCTCCTTGCAAATTCTCATTTTGGTGGCCGCAGCAAACCTAGACCAGAAGGCTAAATTGTGAAATTCTCTCTCTCTCTCTCTCTCTCTCTCTCAAGGCTCCTTGCAAATTCTCATTTTGTTGGCCGCAGCACACCTAGACTAGAAGGCTAAATTGTGAAATTCCAAACTCAAATAACAAATAATTCAAGGTTTACTCTCTCTCTCTCTTGGATTTTGAAATAAGGCTCGTTGCAAATTCTCATTTTGGTGGCAGCAACACACCTAGACCAGAAGGCTAAATTGCGAAATTCCAAACTCAAATAACAAATAATTCAAGGTTTACTCTCTCTCTCTCTCTCATTTTGGTGGCAGCAGCACACCTAGACCAGAAGGCTAAATTGTGAAATTCCAAACTCAAATAACAAATAATTCAAGGTTTACTCTCTCTCTCATTTTGGTGGTAGCAATACACCTGGACCAGAAGGCTAAATTGTGAAATTCCAACTCAAATAATTCAAGGTTTACTCCTGCTAAACTTTGTTTCCCACAGGCAAAATATGAATCCTGCAAGCTCAACACTCTTTAAAAAACAGAAGTGAATATGAAGAAACTCCAACGGTAACACATACAAGACTAAAAAAAACCATGTACGAATCACAAGCCTATCATGTGTCAGTATGCTAATGATTCCACACAAAGTAAAATGTGTTAGAAAACAAAATATAGCTATTTTTAAATTAATGTCACTCTATAAGTTAATTAGCATTACAAACAAATACTCATTTATCTGAACTTTCCCTTCATAAAGAAAAAGACATTTATGTCTATTATAAACAATTAGATATTAAAATTTAATGTAGATTCAACTCGAGAACTGCACACTAGTCAAATTTAATCATTTCAACATTCCAAAAGTGACTCTACTTTAGGGCTTATTCGGTTTAGCAGCTAGAGATAGTTGGTAGCTAATAGTTCATTGCAAAAAGATTATACAAATTTGGCAAAATTTATGCTACTTGTTTATATGTTAAATAACCATTCAAGGTATTATTAATTTTAATATAATTTATGTTTAATATGTTAAATAATTTATATGACAATTTTTTGAGGAAATAACAAATTTAAAAATAACAATTATAATTATAATTTTTTGTATAGATATATATTTTTATTATATAAGAAAGAAAATATTACAAGTTTAATAACCATTTATAATATTTTTACATTTATTTATTATTTGTAATTATAAATAATTTATTGTTTGAAAAAATAATTTAGAAACATAAGTATTTTGGGGTTAATAAATTTTAAAAGGGTATGTCTAAATACAAATAAAACTAAATCAACTACCATCTAATGAGAAAAGCTACAAAATAGAGTATTTATGGTTAATTGCACTGATGATCACTGAACTTTGCTCGAATTGTCGTAAAATCATAAAAGAATTTTTCGTCCCAAAAAAATCACAAAAAATTGTATTCATTTCACTTAAATCACTTGCAGTCAATTTTCAAGTATTAGTAACTGAAAAATCTGACGTGACAGATGATATGATACAGGATTTTGCCACGTCATTATCTACATAGATAACACATAAGCAATTTCAAAAAATTATGTCACATCAAAAAATTATCCACATCGAGTGTCACGTCAGCTGTCAAAACAAATTTTCAGTTACTTATTTATCACACTTGTTTGGAAGTTATTTAAGTTAGTTTTGTTATTTTTTTGGACAAAAAAGTGTAGTGATTTTGCTGCAAATGAAGTAAAGTTCAGTGACCGCTGGTGAAATTTAACCCTGATGTGTCATCTTTCTCTAGCTGAGTTTGCCACGTGGTGGTTGACGTAACAGAATTTTTTAAAGTTTGGCGAGTCATCTACGTAGGCGATGACATGGAAAAATCTGTTGTCATATTAGTTGTCATACCAGATTTCCGACTACCAATATTTAAAAACTAGATATAAGTGATTTAAGTGAAACAAAAACATTCTTTTGTGATTTTTTTGGGACAAAAAATTCTTTTATAATTTTACGAAAATTCGAGCAAAGTTTAGTGACCATAAATAAAATTAACCTAAGCATTTAGAATAAGCAGCAAATTGGAACTATAATCAGTCATCAATAACCGATTGAGAATTTACTAAACACCTTTGAAGCAACAGTTGGAAACAAAACAATTGTTAGCTACCCCAAACCTCTAAACCAAACGCCCTCTTAGTTTCATTAAGAAATGAAAACTACTATATATGCCTATCCATAAAGAATTGGAGATCTATCTATCGTTAATGAATTTTGTGCTTGGAACATCAATATTCATTTGTTTTAAGCATCATACCTAAAACTCAAACAAAAAATTTAAGGCCATTTTGCATAATGCAACCTATTCAAGAACAAACAAATACCCAAAAAAATGTCAAAGTTAAAACAAATGAAGAATAAATCTTCAACCACTCATAATTACAAACTAGTAATAATAACAACTGATGAAATTAGAATAGCTACCATAATGTTAGACAACCACTTGCATCCACTACTAACCATAAGAAACTATCATAATTTGTCACCATTCAAGCTTAACTCAAAGTGGTTAAAACAAGATAAATGGAATTATCCAAAAATAAATAAAATAAGGCAATAAAATAAGCCTCTACAATACAAGATTGAAATCTACATATCCAAATTGACACATAAACAAGCATTTATAAGATATGAAACTCGAAAGCGAGATAAAGAATGGAAAAGTATAAGCAATAGAGGAAAGGAAAAACAAAAGCACTTTCAATCCTATGTATGTTTTGTCATTACATAGATTTGTAGGAAAAAAATATGATGAGTCCATGACGGTATAAAATTTTCTTTAGTTAAAATAATAAGAGAAACCAATGAAGGGAAAAAAAAAGCCATGGTAAGAAAAAAACTTTAAATAAATGTGTCCATTACACGAATAAGCAATGCACAAGATGCACTATCAACTGCCCAATAGCACAAACTCAACCTAGATAAGGGTCACAAACCATATAATGAGACAGAAAATAGGCATTCCATAAACAAACTTTTTGGTTGTACCTTATGCCAAGCTCATGAACGAGACAGTGAGCCAATGCCATCCCACAAGAACCACTCCTACAATTAAGATTTCAGGTCAACGTACAATCCTAAATGCTCAATGCATAAAACATGTATATGAAAACAGAAATACAGTTATAGTTGAAATGACGGAAAAACTGATGTCAATTATTGAATTAGGAAACAAACCTTGAGCTTCATGATAATACTTGAATCTAAAAGAGAATGACATCCACCGTCAGCAATCATCCATCCTAAGAAGCAAAATTAAGCAAGACACATATAAATCAAGCACATCAAAGTTGCAACTTTAAGAGCAAGAGCAATTAAAAATTCTGTGTCCACTCACATTTTGCTTAAATAAGCTGTCTGCACCATTTTCCATGACAAGAATATGCCATATAATGAAAAACCCAACCTCAAGTAATAAATCATTCTTGATTTACAACTGCTGATGGCTGATGCAAACCATCAATTAATGTAGTATATGTAATTTCATCTAAAGCTACATCTCTGCTGGACATAAGATCACATACTTTAAAAGCTTTCTCTATCTTCCCTTCCTTACAGAACCAATTTGTGAAGGCATTGTAAGTAACAGCATCAGGGGCAATTCCTTTTTCTGCCATCTCATTCAGAAGTTTAGCTGCTGCTTTGATATTACCCATTTTGCAATACCCATTTATCATGACAGTGTAGGTAATTTTGTTAGGATGTATGTTATTTACAGACATTTCCTGCAAGACACCATCAGTTTTATGCACCTGTCCTAGCCTACAATAACCACCAATTAGTGCAGTATAGCAGAAAACATTAGGCAACAAGCCCTCCTTTTTCATTTCATCAAGAAGTTGACTTGCATCATCAACAAGGCCAATACTGCAGAGTCCATGTATAAGAGAAGCATATGTGGCAGAAGTTTGAGGAATGCCTCTACTTCTCATGTCATCACGAAGTCTAAAAGCTTCCATCATGTTCCCACAATTACAATAAGCTTTGATCAGTGTATTGTAGACGACAGAATTTAGCTCTATTTTCAGAGTAACAATCTCTCTGAACAGGTTTTCACCCTCTTCAACTTTGTTGGCTTTACAGTATCCATCTATCATGACCCCATATGTATAAACATTAGGAACATAACCGTTCCTTCTGCATTCATCCCAAAGGTTACGAGCTTCTTCTATTTTGCCCATATTACAAAGGCCATGTAGTAGCAAATTGTAAGTATATATGTCTGGCTGAATTCCTTGCTTGACCATCTCTTCCTTAAGTTTAAAACCTTCCTCCACATTGCCTTCCTTGCAATACCCCATTATAAGTGTATTGTATGAGACCTTGTCCAAAACCAAACCCATGTCAACCATCCCCTTGAGAAGTTCAGCAGCTTCTTGCATTCTACCACCTTTACAAATTCCACAAATGAGAGCATTTAAGGTCACAATACTGACTGCAAAACCTTTCTCCAATAGCTTATTCCATAGTGCAATCACCTTCAATTGCCTACCATCCTCAAATAGCCCACATACCAATGAGGTCAGCAAACCATCATTGGGCTTTAAATTTCTCAATAACATCTCCTCAGTAAACAGCAATGCAGAATCAAACCTAGAATTCAAGCATAACCCATGAATAACTGAAGTAAAAGTACCCTGGTTTATAACTAAACCTCTAGATAGCACCTCCTTCAAAATTTGTTCGGCGTGGTCAATTTGATTACTCTTGCAAAAACATTGTATAAGAGAATTAAAAGTAACCGAATTGGGACTTATACCATTGGATACCATATTGTCTTTTATTTGCAGTGCCTTGCTAATATTCCCTATCCTACAATACCCATCAATTAATGTGTTGTATACAATATTATTTGGCCCAAAACCTCTGTCAGACATTTCCTTAAGAATGCAGTTAGCTTCATCAAATCTCTCCAACTTAACCAAGCCATTAATGAGAACACCATAAGTTACCAGACTCGGGTTCACTCTCTCTTTTAACATTTTTTCTTTAAACTGAAATGCCTCATTTATTCTGCCGTTCTTGCACAGACCATGTATTATATTATTATATGTAACAACATTTGGAGCAATACCCACTTTTCCCATTTTAAGAAACAACACAATAGCATCCTCCACTCTGCCTCCCAAGCAAAAGGCATTAACCATGGTGCTAAACAAGTAAACATCAGGAATGACACTGCCACGACACATAATTTTAAACACTTCATAGCTCTTTTTTAACTCGTTAGCTTTCACTAGAGAACTCAACAAAAAGTTACAAGTTCTTATAGATGGAAACAATCCCTTGCTTGCCAATAAAATAAACGCATCAACAGCAACATCAAAACCCAGATGTTTAAATTGTGTACAGTAAACATGTATCACTAAATCAACTACTCCAACTGCAACTACCGGCTCGGACACTGAAACCAAATCTGAAATTATCATAGCAAGTTCAATATGCCTCCTATGGAAATTACTGTCACACGAAACTGGCAGTTTCCCATCGATCAACCGAATTAAAAGCAACCTTGCAGGCGACAAAAGATTGGAAGAAACTAACAACCGAATAAGAAGGCAATAAGAACGTACCGTGAAACGAAACTTACAAGTCTCAGATGCAAAGTGAAAGAAGTTTAAAGCCGTCTTGGGATTCACATTGGATCCAATAGCAAGAAAATAACGATCGAGCTCATAAGGAGACAAACGAGGCAAGAGTTGTTCACATCTGGAAGAATCAAAAGATGGGTTAGAAAGAACAGAAGATACCCAATTCAATAAACTCGGATTTGAAGCTTGTTGTTGAGTCTGCGACTGCAATTGAAGCTCTTGAGGATTGGTATGGTGGTGCTGAAGGGCAGTGGAGGTGACGCAGGTCAAGAGACGAGTTGTGGGAGGATAAAAAAAGATGGGTTTGATAGCACTGAGCCTTCTCAAATCCATTAAAGACTGCAAAAGGGATTTGCTATAGTCAAAAGGAGTTTTTCTCTTTTTCTGCAATTAAGAGGATCAGAGCATATTGAAAGATGCCATGAGCGTACGTTGAATTGTTGAGAGTATGTGAAACAGCCACGATACACCTACACGGAAAGAATTATTAAAGGGATTTTTTTTTGGGCCGTCGCCGGCGGTGGAGTTTGGTTATGTTGCCGCCAGGGAAGGGGAAGTGAGAAAAATGAGGGGTTCAGTTGAGAAAGGGCGAAAGATGAAAAGGGTTTAGAGTTTGGACTCCAAATTTATGGCTGATAGAAATTATTGGATTAAATTCTTAATAGAACATTAGGATTTCAAAGGCAAAATTCTTGCATGGACATAATGTATGTAGGTTAAGTATGTAAAAATTTCTTGATTCCAAATTTGGATTTTCTCATCTACTCAATTTTACCCTGTAAATTAACTTTATGAATAATAAGAGTAAATTGCATTCATAACTCCTAAATTTTGATGTTTGTAATATTTTAGTACTTAAAATTCAATTTGTAATTAAAAAAATACATAAATTTAATATAAATCTAACATTAAAATCTTTTATCTGATGTAAAATAATTATCTGAATATGATATGGTAATTTTTTTATCATATTAATATGTCAACTTTTTTAATTCTTTTTTCTCTCTATTTTTTCTCTAAAATTTAGTTAATTAACAAATATTGAAAAATAAATAAAATTTTATTTTAACTTATTAAATAAAAATATTTTCACATTCTTTATCTAATTAGAGAGTTGAAAAACATTTAAACATTGGATTTTTTATTTTAAATAAACCAAGAAATAAATATTATTAATGAAGTTAATTTACAAAAATATTTTCCTTCTCTTATTTTTTTGTTTATTTAATTTTTCTTAATACTATTTTTTTCTTTTGGTAAACTATAATGAAGTTGATAATTTGATTTTTTTTTCTAATGGATGAAAAGAACAATATGGAGGAAAAATAATTTTAAAAAAATACTGACATTTCAATATATTAAAGAAAAAATGTCATAATCATATTCAGATAACAATTTTATCTATAAGTTGCTAAAAAATTATCATATCAAATTCAATTAACAATTTTATCTGTAATCTACTAATAGTATTTTAATATAGCATTTATATTAAGTTTAGATATTTTTTATTATAAATTAAAGTTTAAGAGTCAAAATGTTAGAAGTATCAAAATTCATGAGTGCAATTTACCCTGAATAATAACTTGGAAATTACTATATCCCTTTAGTTTTTTATACTAAAAATATTTATCTTATCCTAGGAAAATAGGCACCTTAATTTTTTTTTTAGTATTAAAGGGTATTTAGATTAGAGATTTTATGCAAGTCGTAGTTGTTTTGTATCTAACAATTATCCTAAATCTGTTTGATAAAAAAATTTATCAATCAACTGTTTATAATTAATTAAAATCTTGATTAGTCACCGAATATCTTTTTGAAACTTACTAATTATACAATATTTATATCTCTAAATTAATTTTCATTAATATAAATATAAAATAATAAATAAATATTAAAATTAAACTAACCATAAAATTTGAGGTTTTGTTTAATTTATTTATTAAGTGTAGCTAATAAATGTTAACTGTTAGTTTATAAGTATTCACTGATTAATACTAGTATTTAGTAAAAATAATTAAATTATTAATATTAATATCAAAATTTATCAGTTATATCTAATAGTCAAACCAAATATACATATTTTTTTTCAATCCGCTATTAGTAATAATTACCATATATTTTTAACCGCTAAGCCAAATGAGTCTTAAGCTTCAATTTTTTAATGTTCTTATCCAGTTGTATTAGTTATTTTTCAGGGGAGGAAAAGAATGGGCAGTGATTGTTAAGGTCTAGATTATGGCAAGTTTAGTTGAATGTTATTGTTGGTTCAAGGAAAATCTTCAATAGCCTATATATGTAAGATTTTAAATTCATTGAGGGTGTGTTTATTTGGACAAAACTACTCCAGTTTTCTTTAAAAAAAATCAAAATAGAAAATAGAACTGTATGATTACTTAAACAATTTTATAGAAATCTCACTTGAAAACTATCATTGTTTTCACAATTTTAATAGAAAAATATAACACAATAAGTATTTTGATTTATAATATAGTCTAAGGCTATATTTGAATAAATGAATTTTATAAATGAGCAAAATTTATTCATAAATCTCTCTTAAAATTTAGTAATTATTCTTCAATCTCAACAATCTTAAAGTCCTTCTCTCCTATACGTTTCTTTTTTCTTTATTTCTTTTTTTTTTTAAATTCCCTCTCTTCTGATAAAAAGAAACGTTTCATTGAAGATCTAATACAATAGGTTTCATTGAACTTCCTTCATATCATGAAATAACAATTTGTTTACACCACCCAAAATAAAATTAGTATTTGGAATTGAGCCTTGTAAAATATAAGTTAATTTTCCTACATATAATTTTGTATTTATCTCTGTAAAATAGATACATATTACACAACAAGGGTAACAACCAAGTTGAAGAGAGTTTTTGGCTTTAACTAATATAAATATCAATTTGTGATTTCAGATAAAAACAAAAATGCATAACTAGTATAGAGCTTAAATTAATTGATGTAACTTTTTCACTATCACTATTTATGTGTACCATCCTACTTTGGGTAAGTTCTAAATTATCTATTATCCTATCTGCAAATTACAAACATTTGAAGTATGCTATTCATTTTCTTTAATAATATTAGTTTGATTAGTTTGATAATTAATGATGTAAGGTTTCGAATTCGAGTTTGAGTTTGACCTCTTATAACCGAAATATATTATTAGTTATAATAATATTTATCAAGGTTCATATTTGAAAATGACATGTGCTTTAGTATTGGTATATATTCTTAATCCAATCTCCTCTATTTGGATTGGTGTAAACATATGGTAAATTATATAAAAAATGACACTAGATTCCTTCTTCATTTAAAAAAATATTCCATTTTTTTTAGGAACAGAAATGACCCTTTTTATAAGAGCATTTTACTTTTAAACTATTTTTTAAATCAATGCATAATTTTTGGAGGAATGCTAATAACATTTGTTACTATGATTGGTAACAGGACAAGATGGGGATAGGGGTCTGATCCCTATCCCCAAGTAATGGGGAATCTCTGTTCTTGCCCCTATGAGACTAATATGGACAAAACTGTCCTCATCCCCATGGAGAATTCTCACTCTACTAAATTTTTTTCTAAATTGAAAAACAATAAAAAAATTTATATATTAATAATATAATTTTAAATAAAAAAATAAATAATTTAGCATGCAAAAAATATAATAATACTTAACAAATTTATTGCCACGTAAATATAAAAATACAAATTAAAACAAATACAGATAATACATAAACATTCATAATTTAATCATAATTTAAAAGTTCATACATTAAAATAAATAAATATTGCTCAATCCATGAGTTATTTTCTTCTTTTTATTTTTTATATTTATAAATTGAAGTAATTGATTTATAATTTAGTTAACATAGTTAAAATTAAAAATTATTCCAAGCTAATAATAATAACTTAAATTGGTAAAAATGAATTAAATGTGAAATCTTGATGATATTTTCATTTAAAAAATATAAAGATTAGATAAATTTAATAATCCACACAAACTTAATTAAACATATAATATTAATTTTTATTTAAATAATTAAAAAATAGCTATATATAATAATTATATTAATTTTTTAATTTTCGGATCCCCACGGGGTCAGGGCAGGGATCCCGCGAGGCGAGGAATATCTTCCCTGTCTCCGTTCCGCTCAACGGGAAAGAAACTCCTCCTATCCCCTTCCCTGTGGAGAGGTGAAATAGAAAATCTCAGCCTCGTTCGGGGCAGATCCCTGCTAGGAACTGGGATTGTCCATTCCATTGCCAAGCCTATTTGTCGCTAATACTCTTTTTTTTATTGATTCACTAGATATACTATTTTTGATATGTATATATATATATAATCTCTTTTCTTGATAATATTAAATATATTATTTTTTATCTCATGATCAAAATATTAAAATCTACTTTTTTTTATTTATCATTCTCTTTCCTCTTTCTTTTTTTTCATATATCATATCACTTTTTATTCTTTTTTTTACACTTTTATTAAAATTTAATAAACTAAGAAAAATTAAAAAAATTATTTGACTGGTTTTTGAGAATGCAAATAATATTTTATGCAGTTCACACATTATATATAATGATTTTAATTTAAAAAAATAAGTCAAAATTAATTCGGAAGCTATATATCCAAAGTGCAAAACATTTTTTTCTTTTTTTATTTGGCTTTTATACTAAAGCTTATGCAATACAATTTTTGGAAAAAATAGTGCACTTGAATGTAATTCCAAAACCAACAGAAATATAAAATAAAAGAAAGCTAAAATCATAAAACAAAATAAAACAAAAAATATAAAAAAATATTTTGAGCAACGAAAAATATAAAACGATGAGAAATTATGGAAAAAATATATATAGAAAAAATAAAATAATTTAAACAATAAAGAATCTGAAATGAATAGAAAATTAATTATATTTTAATTAGACTTCTTTGTGGTTTTTTATTTCCTTAAAAACAAAATTAATGTCTTCTTAATTATCAATTTTTTTTTGCTTTATCATCTATTATATTTTTATTCTATTAATGAATTTAAAATAATTTTTGTTCTTATTATAAAAATCGGTCTAAAAATATATATTTTTTAATCTCTTAATTTTTATAATATATTTTTTAGATTTTAATAAAAAATGTAATAAAAGAGAATAAAAAGTGGTGTGTGGTAAATAAAAAAGTAAATTTCAATGTTTTAGTCATTATTATGAATGAGGAAAAAAATCACTATATTTAATATTTCATAGAAAAGGAGTTACATATTTTTTTAATTAAAAATAATAGATATAGTGGATCAATAAGAAAGATATTATTGAAAGAGAATGTTAGGTATCTAAGTGTTGCTGACATTTATCTATTTTATATTATTGAAAGAGAATGTTAGGTATCTAAGTGTTGCGGGCATTTATCTATTTTTGGATGTGTTAACTCCTCTCAACTGCTTTCTCCTTTCTCATCCACATTTCCTTCTTTTTTTTAGGTGATTGGGTTTGGTTTTAGCTCGCTTTGCAAAAAAAAAAAAATGCGCTTCTTTTGGATTCCCCTGCTATATTTGATTTATCGGATTTTTTATCCATTTGATATCTAAAAACAAACACCGGTAAGTGTGAGCTATTTTTTGTGATGAGGAAGGCAGTGGTTTATGCGGTATCGGTTGCCGCACCTGATGTGTGTGCACCTGCGACTCTGGTGGTTAGGCATAAGATATATATATAATGAGAGAGAGTCAAATACAAACAATAATAAGATCGAACAAATTAACAAACTAAAAACAACAAATTGATCAGTAGATCAATCAGAAGCTAAATATAGTGGATCCAACAGAAGTGCATTGATTGTTTCTAGGCTGGTGAGGATGGTGCCTCGATTAGCAAGTGCTACAAATTGAACAACTATGCTTTTCATTTTTTTGTTTTCCCTAATATCTTTTATCATGTTTGTTATTATTTTATTCAATATTTGATTTAATGTGTGCTAAAGATAATTTTGAAGAATCCAATACCACACAATAAAGTACAATGACTCGATAGGAAAAAAGAAAAAAAAAGAGTTATATAGGAGGAACTAGAACATGCTTTTTGACAAATAAAAATGAAAACCAAGAGAAAAAAGTGTTTTGGAATTGAACAAACCTGATGGTGAATTTGTGAAATGAACATTCAGTAAATCTAGTCAGTGGTATAATAAATTTATTCCACATAAAAAAAAAAGGTGAAAAAAAATTGTATGAGTTTATAAAAAGTTTTACATCAAATTAATTAAAGTTGGTTGGTCGAAAATTTTGAAGGAAAATTTCAAATTTTGATATATATTTAAATGTCAAATATTGATATTCCGGCACCAAAAGAAATTAATTTCTTTTGGTTTAGTATTTTCGTTGTTGTTTCATTTTTTCATTGCGCTAGCAGCATTATTTTTAAAAGAGACAGTCATGGAGGCTACTGTCGCACGGACTAGAAGAAGTCGCGCAAGTGATACACGCCAGCAAACCATTGTCGCGTGCAATAGATGTATAACAGATAGTTGGTAGTTTCTAACATTCTGAAATTGCATAAAATCCATTCCCAAATATTATGTCCCTCTAGAATGATTATTTTTAAACCTATAATACATGTTTTGTATCATAAATGATTATCTATCTTATTTCTTCTCAATTTTATTTTGTAATCAAACTTCAATTCTCTTAACTATTTTTAAAAAATTCTTAGAAGAATTTATAGATTTGTTGTCTATAAATTATGATTTTTTTAATTATCCTAGAAAAAATTAAAATAAACTCAATTAGTAACATAGTATAAACAATATTTCTCAAGGAAAACGTTCTACACAATCAAGATATAATTGAATTTGCCTTCATTTTACATCAATTTTTTCTAATATAAACTTCACTAAGGAATTCGAAGAGAAAGTTGGGACACTTGTAGGAAAGCTTCGCCAGGTGGCTAATACTATGACCATTGAGATGCATGTTGGTCTCGTATTGAAGGGTGGGAGCAAACTTAAGATGCTTATTAGTTATGTAGACAATCTCCCCAGTGAAACTCAAATTTTGGTATCTACCTTTATTTTTTCCAAGGAGATGTGACAGTAAATATTAACTAAATGGATTTTGTTAACATACCATGATTTAGATGTGAAAACGTAACTTATATAAGTTTGTTTAACAAAAATAATTGGCAATGATCACACATACATGTCCAAGCATCTAAAATCAATGGCAATAATTTTGTATAGATGACTCAGCATGCCTGACGTTGACTAATTAATTGCCTCTCATGACAATTAATTTGAAATTAATTAAGTAGCCAAACTTCTCTTTATATACTTAAAACTCTTTTTTTTCAATACCATTAATAATCAAAACAAAACTCATAAACTCAGAACCACGAGCTACAATTTAACAACTAATTTATCATTTGATTGGATGTCTCATAATATGTAATTAACTCAAAGCGAAATATATGTTGAATTTATGTGACGTATAAGTGCATTAGTATGAATCATTAGCAATTCTAATGGTAAGCAAATATTCATTTGATCTAGTCTTAATAAGGGTATTATTATTATTATTATATATTATTTTTCATGATTAAAAAATTATCATTATTGTGGCCTTATTACTTTGTTCTTTTATTCTTTTTTATTTTCTTTCCTTATTTATTTCTCTTCTTCCTTCATTCAAGCTCACATAATGAAAAACTGGTGAAAGAAAAAAAAATTGGAAAAAGCACAAGATGATTTTAATAAGTACATATGACTTTTGGTGTGAGCAATCAGATTTGACATTCTTGTGACTTTTTATTATTTTTTTATTGTGATAAAAGTTATTATATTGAAATAGGGAAATGTGAGGTATACAAAACAATTATAATAAGGATAAAAGTGTATATTCAGTATATGTGAGTTATATATATAAGTACCATATAATTCACATTGTGTTTCTTGCATTTTTCTATTAATATTTTAAAGTAAAAAAATCAAGATATTTGAGTTGACTTTATAATAATATGTGAAAATCTTTGCTTTTTACATACTTTTATCATGCTTCATGCAATTCTATAGTTTATATATAATGTTCATATTAAGATAATACCATAAAAAAAATTTATGAAGCAAAACCAATATGTCTTTAAATGATTGTAGTATATGTGAGGTATATATGCAATATATGAATAATGTATAAATTAACATATTTGGATGACCAAATTATTTCAATAACCAGGACAACCATTTTGTGTTATACAAAACATATTATTTATTGAGAACGTATATTCCATTGTTTGTGATTATATTTCATTAACGCCACAGAAGCTACATGTTAATGAGCCAGTTCAAGATAGATCATAGTCTCAAGTGCAACAAGAATTCTATTCTCTTACCAAGAATAGACCAATGACACAAATTTGTCATCTAGTCAGATTTGAAAATATAGTTGCATATGCTTTGAATGTTGCAATTGAGGTGGAGATTGAATGTGATCCAAGCTCCTATAATGAACCTGTTAGTTCAGTTGATATTGATAAATGGTTGGTGGCTATGCAAAAAGAAATTGAATCTCCTGTATCGAAATGATACTTAGAAGTTGGTAATTCCACCCAAAGGTAAAAAGATAGTTGGTTGCAAATGAGTATTCAAGCAGAATGAAGGCATTCTAGGAATTGAAGAAACTTGTTATAAAGCGAGGTTTGTGGCACAAGGTTTAGTCAAGTTGCTGAAATTGATTTTTATGATGTTTTCTCACTTGTAGTAAAATATATAATTATTTGCATTTTGTTAACTCTAGTTACTATTAAAAATATGGAATTAGAGCAACTTGATATCAAGACTATTTTTCTACATGGTGAGTTAGAATAGCAGATTTACACGCAGTAACCTAGGGGGTTTGAAGAAGGCAAGAAGAATTATGTGTGTTTATTAAAGACGTCTTTGTATAGACTTAAACAATCCCCAAGGAAATGGTACAAGAAGTTTGATGCCTTTATAACTTCTCATAGTTATTCTTGATAAGTATTTGACAGTTGTGTGTTCTTGAAAAGATTAGTGTTAATTCCTTCATTTATTTATTATTGTACGTCGATGATATGTTAATTGTTTGTAAAAATAAGTCTGAGATTTGTAAGCTAAAGAATTTGTTGAGTGGTGAGTTTGAGATGAAAGATTTAGGTGGAATAAAGAGAATTTTGGGTATGGAGATTAGTAGGGATTGTAATACTGGCGTTTTATACCTTAGTCAAGAAAGGTATGTTGAGAAGATCCTTAATCGATATTGCATAAAAGATGCAAAAAATGTCTTTACACCATTGACGGCTCATTTTAGGCTCTCAAACCGTCAATCACCACAGTCGGATAAGGAAGAAAGCTGCATGGCAAAAGTCTTCTACTCTAGTGTCATAGGTAATTTGATGTATGTAATGGTTTGAACACGTTTAGACCTTGCTCAAACTGTTAGTATTGTCGGTCAGTATATAGCATATCTTAATAAAGCTAATTGGAATACGGTAAAATGGATATTCAAATATCTTTGTGGAAGTTCAAATTATTGTTTGTTGTTTAGTAAATCTTCTGGTGGGATAGTTGGTTATTTTAATTTCGACTATGCAAGAGATCTTGATGGAAGAAAATCCTTAATGGGTTATGTATTCACTTTTAATTATACTGCTATCAGTTAGAGAGCTTGTTTGCAATCTATAGTTGCATTATCCACCACAAAGACGTAATATATGGCATTAGCAGAAGCTTTCAAAAAAGCTATCTGATTAAATAATATTTTAAGTGAGTTTATATTATCAAAAGAAATTATTCAAGCTTACTGTGATAGTCAAAGTGTTATTTACTTAAATTAAATGTTTCACGAGATGACAAAATATATTGATATCCGCTATCGTTTCATTCGAGATATTACAAGTGAATGAGATATTGTAGTAAAAAAGACTCATACTCAAAAAATCTAGCTGGCATATTGACAAAATCATTATCTGCTACCAAGTTTAACTCATGTATCGACTTGGTAGGACTTGCATCTTGTTGATTGAGCCCTAAATGGCATTTGTTCAATGGTACTTTCTGTTCGATAAAATTGTTGAAATGGTATAGTCTTTATATAGTCATGAGGTAGAATTTTGTTAGTCGACAGCCAATTGGTAGTGGGTGCTGATTTCCTTGAAATTGATAATGAGTCTCTCCATATGGTGACCCACATCAATTAAAGTCAATTTTTTCACCGAAAATTTACCACCAATTTTGAAATTTTGTAGCACACAATTGTGGATTTTCATGCAACTCTTCTACCTATAATTGCATTTATTCCAATACTGCAATCTCAAATTCAAAAGAGAGATTAAAGGTAGTCCGTTAAGAGAGTTAGGTTTTTCTAATTTTTCCAACTATGGGAGTGACAAAAATAGTAAGAAAATATATTTGAGATATTTTTAGTAAACACTTATGTACCACTATTATTTTGAATTTATCTCAAATTATTGTATTGCTTCTAGCATTTTTCTAAGAAATATTCTTTTTCTTTGTATTCATTAATTTATATTAGTAAAAAAATAAATACTTAGAGTTTGTCCCGTGGATATAGCTCAATTAAAAGGATAAACCACATTAAATATATGATATTGATTTTTGTTGATAATTTATTCCTCATTTTATCATGTTGTTTTATCTAATGTGCCTAACAAAAATGATAAGAAAGAAACAAATGTAGATACACATAATATCCATTTTGCCGAATTCTATTGAAAGGAAACTAAGAAAGATAAAAGAAACAAGTCATTTAAAGCAAAAATGTAATTCCTTAATCAAAATCCTAAAAAAGTGTAATCAGCCTGCAAGAGAATAAATTTACAATTTGGTATAAAATAAAAACTATATACCAAAAAAATTAATTAAATAGAAGAAAGAGTGTGAAATTAAAATTGAGTTGCAGATCTATAGTAATGAAAAATCAATTTTTTTAAACAAAAAAAATCACCTGAAATTTCCTTCACCATATAGTATTTGGTAATCAAGCAAAATTAATTAAAAAAGAAAGAAAGAAAGAAATTAGAATCATAAAATCAATAAAACTGGTATAATTTTATTCTCTGAAATTATCACAAAAACCAATGAAAAATCATATCAAGAAGAATATCACAAAAACAAATCTCAACAATAATTAATAAGAAATACACATTTAGATATATATATAATTTATTTCTTTTTATATATAAATTTCTTTTTAAAAATTGAAACAAAAAGAAATATTTTAAGGATTGCAACTTTGAGTTCGACAACATTTTAGGGGTAATTGGATTGTCCTCTTTTGTTGCCATTTTATCTATTTCTTTTTTCTTTTTTCTCTTTCGATCTCTCTGTTTGAACCATTGATACTGTAACACCATCTCACCTAATCAAGATTAACTCAGTTAAAATAAGCGAGTGCCTCACAACCTGTATGCGAAAAATCTATAAAAATTTAAAGCTTTTTATTTACATCATAGCCATACTTACATAAAAACATAAAAATAAAATTTTCTTTTTTTTCTTTCAATCTCTCTATTTGGACCATTGATACTGTAACACCGTCTCACCTAATCAAGATTAACTCAGTTAAAATAAGCGAGTGTCACACAACCTGTATGCGAAAAATCTATAAAAATTTAAAACTTTTTGTTTGCATCATAGCCATGATGACTTATATAAAATATAAAAATAAAATTAATCTTAACTTAACATTTAAAATTACAAATTCATAACAATATGACTAACCATTGCCCAAAGATTTATAACAATACAAGAATTTGACATAAATTACATAATCTTTACAGTTATAGACATGTATACAAATAAATAACTCATTTTACAATAACATGTACAAAATGCAAAAGTGTGACATGAAGTATCACCGACCCTCGTAAGATCTGATTTGTTGTCTCTAATGTTGGGATAACTCTCTTGATCAACTTCTGTCTTTATCTACTGGGCTCTGACTTGCTTGGAAAAAATACTCGCATACTAATCTACTGAAAACTTAGTAATACATACAGATATATAAATTTATTCATGGAATCATGCATCAATTTTATTGTATAAAATGTCATAGCAAAAGTGATATCATACTATCATGTAAAATATGTTACCTTATAGGTGCGATAGTTTATTAAGCTTTATCGTATAAATAAGAGCATTTAACTTCTTTAAGCACATATAACATATCACTAGTGTATTCTTGAATACTTGCATTTTTTAACCTATTTTTCCATTTCATTTCAATTTTTAATCACTTTAAAATTATTGCTCCACAACTCTCAATACGGACTATTCAGATACAAGTTATGAGTAGAGATGCTCGTCCGAGCTAAGCCATCATATCACTGTCTATAATTATGTGTCAGTCCAGACTCTTCAAGTTAATGACATTCTCCAAGCTTAAACTATATTAATTAGGTAAATATATAACTTTTGCATGCAATATTATAGATCATCATGAGTGTCAGTTCAGGCTCCTTAAGTCAATAGCATTCTACGAGCTTAAACCACATTAACTAGGTAAATATATAACTATGGTACTGTAAACTATTTTAATGTCATACCATCTATTCTACTTCTAGTCCTAATATTGAGTTTATGTTTTAATTATTTATATTATTCTTTTTATACTTCAACAAGACATTTATATCTCATAACATATATACTTTGTTCATGTGTAACCCATCATAAAATATCTGTGTAATGATATTCATAAGAGCATGTATTAACATATCATTACGAAGGCATATGATTAGCCATTGCATTTTAAACATTTAAAGAAAACAACATATATCAATTTATATAGGTTTTATGGGCGTGAACTATATGTTCACTGCTATGAACTATATGTTCACAGGTAGCCTACCCATGAACTATATGTTAACAGAAAGCTTCTATCAATTTTGTGTACTTTCTTTACAAGTATGAATAAAAAGTCACGGGTGTGACCTTATTCATCCGATGAGATTCACGGTCGTGAACACCTAGTCACGGACGTGAATATGAATTTCCTAGCAGTTAACAGTATTAAATCATGCATTTATTATAAATCACATATAAAGTCTTTAATGGTTGTCCCATAACAACATTTTTCTATCAACATTCATATCAAATATACATTAAGACATGCTAAAACATCAAATAACATATAATCACTCCATCTAACCTTTTTTCATGTTTACAAGCCATCCTATTAAGTATTTATATTTCCATATGCATGTAAACATTCTTACTTTTCTTTTTCATCCATTAATTCATCATCATTCATTTCCATTTAATACATTTTTAAGCACATTTATTGCATGTAATACTACAAGCATTGTCAATACTCATTTAAGGCATACTTACATTTTTCATACAATTACTCATATCTCATGGCATTAATTACATCATTAAAATTTTTATTTAGAAAATAAAGTATACAATTCAATTATCACTTAATTAACACACAACATGCCATAAATTTAGGAATTTGAATGCATATATGTACATACCTCTAATGGAGCCTAAAAAACCAAGTTTCTCTCAAACTTGCTTATCCCTTTGGTGAATTTCACCATCTCCTCTTTCAATTTCTATTACATATAACATATCTATATCAAAATCTATAACCCTTAAACTTAGATTTTAAAGCCATAAAGATGAAAACACAAACTTTAACCCTTTTAACAACCTTAATCTCATATAACTCTTTACTAACATTTGTTATAACCTTTAAATGACGTAAAGAGGGGTCTTAAGCCATGAAAGCTCATTGATCACTTGAAACTTTAATCCACTTGGAAATAGGTCTCTATCATAAGCGAATTAGACATGATTAAATCTACGAAATCTTGTAAAAATGAAAGAGAAATGTGATTCCTTACCTTTATCAAATGAAACGCAGTTGCAAAGAAAGATTTGACTCATCTGTTCCTTTATAGGTTCGGATACCTCAAGAAACCACTTCTTCATGCTCTATTTTTTCCAATAACTTATTGAAACCTTGATCTTTTGCTTTAGATTAGGTGTTTAGGGCTGAGAATCAAAGGAAAACATAAGACATTAGCCTCTGGTGTGAGAAAACTTTGAATTCTAGGGTTCCTTTTGATTTTAGGTCATAAAAGAAAAAAAGAACCACTAATGAAAATTTATATCTAACAATTTCATAGGTGTGGCAACTACTGTCACGACCGTGAGTCTGCTTAAACCTTAACTTTAACCCTTAAACTTAGTTTTTAAAGCCATAAATATGAAAATCCTAACTTTAACGCTTTTGACAACCTTAATTTCATATAACTCTTTACTAACATTTGTTATAACCTTTAAATAACTTAAAGATGGGTCTTAAGCAATGAAAGCTCATTGATCACCCAAAACTATAACCCACTTGGAAATTGGTCTCTATCATAAGTGAACTATACATGATTAAATCTATGAAAGCTTGTAAAAATGAAAGGAAAACGTGATTCCTTACCTTTATCGAATGAAACGCAGTTGGAAAGAAAGATTTGACTAATCTCTTCCTTCATAGGTTTGGATTCCTCAAGAATACCATTTTTTCACGCTCTCTTTTTCCCAATAACTTATTGAAACCTTGATTTTTTGCTTTAGATTAGGTGTTTAAGGCTGAGAATCAAAGGAAAACATAAGACATTAGCCTCTGGTGTGAGAAAACTTTGAATTCTAGGGTTCCTTTTGATTTTAGGTCATAAAAGAAAGAAAGAACCACTGATAAAAATTTATATCTAACAATGTTCACAAGCGTGATAACTACTATCACGGTTGTGAGTATGCTTAAATTCAGAATGAACGTGAACTTTGTGACATTTCACATTCTTCTTTTTTTTTTTAACTTTTTTCTCATAACCCTTAATCATATACTTATATTATCTCTTAATCCGTATTAATTATTAAATCCTAATTACAGGCGTTACAGGTACAACTGAAGCTCTAGTCACCTTCATCATCGTCGAAGATTCGGTCTCATTCATGAAGGAAGGTAAAGAAGGGAAAGATAGTGGAAGGTGCAAAGAACAAAGATTAAAAGCTGAAAAAGAAATTATGCATATATGATTTTCTCTTATGAACATGGTGCTTGTATTAATATTTTAGGATTTTTTTTTGGTAACCGTTTTATGGAGGGTGTAAAAATGGAAAGTGAATGAAAAAAAAAACATTTTGGAAGAGTTTGATTTTAGAGGTAAAAAAGGGAGATTTTAGTGCTAATTGGGAATTTATGTCTTTAACCCTAAATTATATCTTTGATGTGTGTTTATGATGCATCATATGATGTTTATTTAAATGATGAATTATTTTATTTTTTAGAATATATAAAAAAAATAAAGGTGTGTTTGCATTTGTGAGGGAGGTCAAGAACATAATACAACATGAATTTTATTCCATGATATAAGAATTGTAAACATATATTCTTTTATTTTCATTCAAGTGTTATGGTAATTGCATAAAAAATAAATGAAGAATAAATAATTTCAATTTTATAAGAATTATTTGTAATTAATTAAATTATCCTTGTATCTTTTAATTCATATAGGGAAAGACAATAAGAAAATATAAATATTGTGGAGAAAATAATAATCAGGGATAAAATTGAAAAGAGAAAAAGAATATTTCTTTGTTATCTCAAAAAGACATAAAGTAAAACAACAAAGTTTCTAAAAAATACACCTAAAATGACATAGACGTAGTATCTTGTAAATCTCTTCTAAAATTTCACTCAAAACAAGTAATTCTTACTTCCTTTTATGTTTACAAATTTAAGATATATTAAGTGATTATTTGAAACTCCCTATTTGAATATTGGTTGGTTATTATTAATTAGAAAAGTGAAAACTCTAAAATAAATATTCACCAACTAATAAAATTGTAAGTGGTCAACAATCACTTAATAAAATAATTATGAATAACAATACTTTTCTTTTATATTTAGCTTCTTCAGACTTTTTTTTTTTGAAAAAATAAACACAACTTCAATAAACATAATAAGTAACATCGTAATTGAGAAAGAGTCCAATAATATCAGAAACCTCATGCCAAAACAAAAGATTAGCAAAACAATGAGACTTTTTTGCTAATACATTAGCAACATCATTAGCTTGTTGCCTAACAAATCTCATTATAAAACCACTATTAGTTGCTAAAATAGCTTTACAATCTTTAATCAGTTCATTAAACTCAAGATACATCAACTTCTTGAAATAGAACAATATTGATAATCTTTTTAGCATTTAATTCTAAAATGATATGAATTAAACTTAGTGATTAACACCAACCAAGAGCCTTTTTAAGACTCAGAGCTGATGTTTTTCTCATTTCACAAATATCAGCAAAACAATGAGTATAATAATGCATAAACTCATCAAGATGATAAAGTGTCAAGATTTTGCATATCCAAAGCAACTTTATACCCTAATTTCACAACATACATTCCATTGTTGATCATATGTCATACTCAAGGATTTTCTATATTTCTTAAGGAAAGAGATATACTGCAAATAAAATAGATATTGTTGTTTAAAAATAATTCTTACAATAACTTAATATTCCATTCGCCATTGATCGTAACTACTAACCATGTTAATTAAAGAAAAAAGAATACTTGAATGTTCACCTAATATTTAAGATCTCTGTAATGTCTGTAAGTTAGAACCTATAAGTTATGTAGGTTTATAGAGAGAGGATGGACGTAGGGTGTTTAAAAAGGTTAATTTTTTGTGAAAACAAAAGCTTTCATACTTGTGACTATGTGTTCATGCCTGTGAAAGTTCTGTTAGGGTTCAAAACGACATAGTTTTAAATGTGGCAAGATCGTTTTGTGTGTTTGAGAATAGAGAGGATATTCACGCTCATGAATTGTTTAGTTACAGTTGTGAATGATGATTCATGCCCATAAATGCAGGTTAGTTAGCCAAAGTGTAGACACACTTTTCTTTCTCATCTGCTTCATATCTTTGCTTTAACTTCTACCCACCGCTCATAATCCGCATTTGACATGCTAGAACTTCTTCTCCATTTCCCTTTTTTAACCTAATATTCCATTGTTGAAGCTTGAAAATACTTTGAAAATAAGAGTTTTATGAGATTTTTTACAAAAGTTAAGGTAAAACTCGATTTTAGGGTTAGTTTGAGTTTGTTTTCTGTATATGGATATGATAAGAATGTGTTTGTATTTTTATAATCTTCTATGAGGCATGGAAATGCATTCCAATAGGAGAGATAAGCTTGAAAATTTTAAAAAGTTAGTTAAGGCTTTATTTTTGTATAGGTATATACATACTTGCATATCAATTCATTTTTCATGCATTTTGGCATATGTTTTATGTGGTAAATGCATTATGAAAGTGTAAAGGCATGTTATGAATGAGAATGACTTGGTTGTTATGAGATTATATGTTAAAATGCTATGGTTGTTTAATTATGGAAATTAATGTGCTTAAGTTGACATTTTTGGTATGATTGTGGGGTAAATATGTTTAAATGTTACTAAAATATTTTGCTAGTGTGTTATATGAACTGAAATATTGATAGAAGTGATTGACATTGATTAATCTTTAGAAACATTGAGTGTTTTGAATGGATACTTTATTTTGGCTCGTTTCTGCTATGAAAATTCCTAGATTCATGTAGTGACATAAGGTTCACGGTTGTAAATGCATGAACAAAACTAGATTTCATGTCCATGGAAAGTAATTATGCCCATAAAACATGTGCCCAAAAAAGGCAAAAGCTCTTCAAGTCTTGATTCATGACTTGAAAAGCCGTGAATGAAGGAGTTAATGCTTATGAACATTTAGTTATAGTTGTAAACATCGAGACCCAATAATTCATATTTGAACCCAAAATTTTACAGTTGGTTTTATGGTCAGGAAGTCGTGAAATATGAGTTCACGCCCTTGAATGATATGTCACAATCGTAAACAATGCGTATTTTATATACAATAGTTTTCATATATTGGTTCAGGAGTAGGGCATCCATGAAATACACCTTCACAACTGTGAATAAATATTTATGCCCGTGAGGCATAACATATGCATAATATGCAGTTTTTATAAATGATATCTTGTGATGGTTTTGTTTAAGCATATGTTATGAGATGTACATATATATGGATAATAGCATGGAGGTGATGTTTTATGACATTTACGTATTGGTAATGCGGTGATGCATAAATGAGGTTAAATGCTAGATAACATATTTATAATAATGAAATTAAAAGATAAAGATTATGTTTTAAATGTTTTGTTTCAAAACCTACATCCAGATAGTCAAACTTAGAGGTTTGGATGGAAATGAACTAAAAAGTGATTTAGTAAACTGAAACACTTATATGGTTATCAATGATATAATGAATATGAATATGTATTTGAATTGCATATTTTTAATAGTTGTGATTCATGGAATAAGTATATGTACATAAGGTAATGAGACATGAAATATCTAGAATGCATTTTGTCATGTGTGACCACGATGTATATGGCATGACATGGTTATGATATGATGTTGATATGACATAACATACTAGTATATAGAATTTTTATGCATATATATACTATTAAATATTAGGTTGCTTAGCGTGTGAGTTTTCTATACACATATTTGAAACTTGTAGACATTAATTGATATGAAGAGTAATAAGCCTAATTAGAAATCAGAAAAAGTAAATTCAGTATTTGGATTAGTTTTCCTACATAACATTTCATATTATTCTTTTTGTACATGTCATGAGATTTATTATTCTTTTTGTACATGTAATGGGATATGAGCATGTTTGTATATGTATTTACTCTAAGAATATATAATTTTATTTTATATTGTATTTTATAAACATGGTTCTAGTAGAAGCCCAAGCTGGTTCTATTTATGATATTGATCATTTGGATTAAGTTTAATATTTTGAATGAATGTTTTATGTTATAACATGATTTTAAATATGATTTTTTTTTAATTTAACATGTTTTTTTTTGCAAAAGACAATGTAGTATCCACTGGTACAATTGGAGTCTTCTTGGCCATATCGGCAAATGTTACAATCTCGATCATGATTTATCTCATACTCGCTCTATTCTATTTTAAATGCCCATTTTGGATTTTTTTTTATTTTACTTTAAATATTTACTTCAAAAATCAATGGAGTATTTAATGCAATTTTTTTTTACTTTGTCGAACTTACATTCTTTTTGTTTTCTTTTAGCATTTGTATGAGCATATTGAGATAAATTGCAACAAAAAATTTATAAATTTGATAGAATCTAATCACTTTCTTAATACGTGTGAAAAAAGTTAAAATGGACATTTAAAGTTGATAAGAGAGAGATTATATTATATTTTTACTCTCACTATTTGTTAAAAATAAAATTGTTAAAAATAAATAAACTTTTATTTTCATACTAGTTTAAAAAATTAGTTAATATAATTAAAATATATGAATTATACTTATATTTTTTCTAATATATTTTATATCAAATAAAAAATTTATATTAGTTTATTGATCACAAGATACATTAAGGAGGTGTTTGCTTCAAATGTTGGATACACTTGTATTTAGTTTTTTTTTCAAAAATAAAATTTTTTCAATCAACAATTATTTGAATTTTTTTATCAATTATCAGATATTGTTATCAAACATTTTTAATCAGTTGTTGAAGATTAAAAAATTATCAATTGCATCCAATAGCTAAATCAAATGCCCCTTAAATAGAGATATTAGAGAACTAATAAATTAACTACATTGTAAAAAAAAAAGAAGCAATTTATAATTTGGGCCAATTGAAAAAAATAATTTATATATTTGTGAGATGAAAAGAGATTTTTTTTGTCCCATAAAAAAATTAGATACCTGATTGAATGATAATAAATATGCAACAAGATGGAAATTAGAGGTATGTATGTAACCCAAAAAAAATATAGAGGTGTGTATGACTTGAAATCTAAGCCACTCCATGTGATGAACATGAGTAAATAATAAAAGCTTGGGAATAAGTCAAATAGTGCAAATATATATGAATTGGTGATAGCAAAGTTCGAAATTAAGCAAAGGTACTAATTAATTGAAATGCTTGAAAAACATGCAAAATATGACTTGCAAGTTGCAAAATGCCTTAAATTTTCAGAATAAAGAAGGATGGAAACAGTCCAAAAAGAGGGTTTGAAATGAATTACTTTGATCACAAATCACCCAAAAACCTGCCTTAATAGAATGCATGGGATGGGTTGGCATTGGTCAACTTTGAAGTGGGGATGCTTCTACTTCAACCTATTCCATTTGCCTTTAGCCTAATTAAGTCAATTTTGAAAATTTGCTCTATTTATTCTCACTAATGCTCTATACCTAATTTATCTCCCTTCGCCTCCGATATGTTAAAGCAATTTCCGTAAGAATTAATCAATGCGAAAACTAATATATATTCCAACACACGTTAATGTTTGATTTGTTTTTTTTTTTTTTGTATATGTACATATTAATTAGAAAAATATGTAAAATTATTTTGTAATTAATTTATAACTGTGAAGATCATATAAAAACCAGTTATGTTTGATTTGCATCATTTTATGCGCATAACTTATTTATGAAAAAAAAATGTAAATACCGTGATATATATTATAATTTTTATTAATTTTTAATAGAACTCCAAATTTTTTTAATATAATAATTAAAAAAATCTGAAATTTAATTAGTTTATGAACATTTATTATTCCTTTCATTTTTTTCAAGTTCAGGGTAGAAGAAATATTTGTTTTCTTAAAAAGATTGATAAATTTTTGGTTGTTAATAAGAAAAAGGTTAAATTATAAAAATTAAAAATTTCTTATCTTTTATACATAATAATTTACAAAAAAGAAAAGAGTAACTTAACTCAATATATAAATTAATTGTCCGATTCAATAATTCAACGATTAAAAAATTTTGTAACCCAAAATAATTTGATTTGATTATAAATTCTCCTGTTTTAGGTATTCATATTGTTTACAAGTATTATAATTAAGAAATAACCATATTCAATTCTAATGTATTAGTAAATTAATTAAGTTTAAATTACATAGCAAATAAAGTTAGCAACTACTTCTCAACTATATGAGAAAATTGAATCCAACTATATCTATATATATAATTTTAATGGTTATGGCTCGATAGATAATCATAATAAATTTTAATGTTAAATAACATTAAATATTGTAACATTCAATTGATATAATTATTGTAAAATTAATTATAACTATTAAAATTTTTATTTAACAGTTGAAAAATAATGCATATAAAAAGTAAATAGTGTAGTAACTATTAAAATATTAAGCATATATATAAGTGATATTTTAATAATTTTGATTTTATTGGATAATATTGTTTGAACCGTTATATAAAAAATATAATAGTTCTAATTAATTTTATAATAATTATAAATATTTAATATATAATGGTTATCAAATAAAACGGTAATTATTAAAAAAATTATATATATATATATATATTGTGTGGCAAGAAATATATAATATTTGAATAAGTAATTGCCCATAATAAAAGTAACAAAAGAAGAATCGTGGTTTTATGAAGGTGGAGGGAGGCGTGAGAAACGCACTTAAAAAAAAAGAAAAGAAAAAAGAAAAAATGTAAATTGCTCAAGTGCGTGTCCACCTTCTCTTCTCCACTTTTCTTCGCTTTTCAGCTTTCTAAAAAAAATTTTAAACCAAAAATTCAACAATTATTTCATTTTAATGGATCACAAACCATTTTAATCAACCACAAACCAAAATGGCCTTGAATCCCAAATCCAAAAAAAGCCATTTCTCCTCTCATTTCAATCTCTGCACTACTCTTTTCTTCGTTGTTCTTTTCACGATCCCCGCCCTTTTTCTTCTTCGCGCACCTACTTCTTCCATTTGTACTAGCTTCTCTTCCCATTCTAATTCATGGTCCGGCGATTTACGAACTGCAGAATTTGCTTGGAATCGTCTTTCGTTTCTTGAAAGTAGGTACAACCCATCTCCTGCCAAGCTTAAAGTTGCAGTCTTTTCGCGAAAATGGCCAATTGGTACTGTTCCTGGTGGAATGGAGCGCCATGCTTACACCTTGCACACTGCTCTAGCTCGAAGAGGCCATCAAGTTCATGTCTTTACTTCTCCTGTATACGAAAACTACCAAAACCATATTTCTTCCTCGAATCCACAGATTCATTGGCACGAAGGCGAGCCGGGTAAATGGAGATACAACAAAGCGTGGGAGCAATTTGTGGAAGAAAATCAACGTGACCCATTTGATGTTATTCACTCAGAAAGTGTAGCTCTTCCTCATTGGCTTGCTCGTGATGTTAACAATCTTGCTGTTTCTTGGCATGGTATCGCCCTTGAAAGCTTACACTCTGATATTTATCAAGATTTAATAAGAAAACCCAAAGAACCAATCTCACCTTCTGTCAACAAAAGCCTCTATGGTGTTCTACCAAAAGTCCTCAATGAGATTAGGTTCTTCAACAACTATGCTCATCATGTTGCTATTAGTGATAGTTGTGGTGAAATGCTAAGAGATATATATCAAATCCCTAGAAAAAGAGTTCATGTGATTCTCAATGGTGTAGATGAAGATGATTTTAGACAAGATGTTCAATTAGGACTTGAGTTTAGGTCTAATATAGGCATCCCACCTAATGCTAGTTTAGTTCTCGGTGTAGCTGGAAGATTGGTGAAAGATAAAGGGCACCCTTTATTATATGAAGCATTTTCTAAGCTCAAAGAAAAATACCCAAATGTGTATTTAATAGTGGCGGGGTCAGGACCATGGCAGCAAAGATATCAAGAATTGGGGGCACAAGTGTTGGTATTAGGATCTATGAGTGCTTCACAATTACGGGCTTTTTATAATTGCATTGATATATTTGTGAATCCAACACTTAGGCCACAAGGGCTTGATCTTACACTTATGGAGGCAATGATGAGTGGGAAACCAATTATGGCATCAAGATTTCCAAGCATTAAAGGAAGTGTTGTGGTTGATGATGAGTTTGGTTATATGTTTTCTCCTAATGTGGAGTCATTGCTCGAGACTCTAGAAATGGTTGTGATGGACGGATCCAATAGATTAGCACAAAGAGGAAAGGCTTGTAGAGAATATGCTGTTTCGATGTTCACTGCTAGGAAGATGGCTTTAGCTTATGAAAGATTATTCCTTTGTATTAAGAACCAAACATTTTGTATGTATCCTTAGCCTTTCCTATATTGCTTTCTCACACTCTTTTATTCTTAGTCAAATTTTTGTTTAGATCAGATTTATGATTTTATTGATCGACAATCTAAAAAATATTTCCAGCCATAAATGAAACGTAATCGGAAATAAAAACGGAGAATTCCACTCTGAATCTATCGTCATTCCTATATATCTACCAAAAAATACTCTTCAAACAAATTGATTATTAATTTACTTATATAGCTTGTGCCATTGATTGTTACATTCTTAAATAAAGTCGTTAATTGAGTCTAGCTAAATATTTTTATTACCTTATATCTTTATTATTTCCTATTTTTTATTATATAAAATTATATCATTGCAAAATTAATGAATTGATAAGAAAAGTATTACCCGTTCTTTTCAATTTTCTTTTACGGTAACAATTTATTCTCTTCGTCTTTTTTTAGGTATTGTTTTAAATTTTTATACAAAATTTAAGGAATTAATTAAATAATTTTAATTTTTTAAAATATTTATAATTGATGAAATTATTATTTTATAAATTAAAGTAAAAAAGTGATTTGAGTTTTTTCTAACACGACATTTTAAAGAGGATAAAAAAAATTTATTAAACGATATGGAGTATTTGAATTTACCACTTATTTAATCATTTTAATTTATTTTTTTAACAAATTTTAGCCGTTTTAAATTAATTAGCCACAATTTTATTCAATAACATTAATTCCATTATATTCATAAACATTATAACTGAAATTAAGGAGTGTTTCACAAACTGAGCCTCTTTTTTTTTTTTTTTTTTTTTTCTTTTCCTTTTGTGGCCTCCCACTAGTAAGAGAGGTAATTGGAGATTTTAATTATTTTTTTATTTTTATTTTCTATATAAATCCTAGTCAACACATCATGAGTACTGTCCAGATATTTTTTTTTAATTTTTATTAATCAGACACTCTTTGAGAGCTCACTAACAGTAAATTAATAAGAAACATGCCAATATGTACGGTATAGTATGCAATATCAAAGATTATGATATATCTTCCATGATCTTATTTAATTAATTTTTTCTTTTTACATTCATATAGATCCGTTTGGCAGAAATAATTTTAGAGAAAAAATTTTATTTTTAAATTTTTTGAATTTTAGAAAATGCTTTTGAAAATAAACAGATAAATAGATATTTTTTTCAGAAATAGTTTTGAGAAAAACAGTTTATATAAAATTAAAAAAATCAATTAATTAAATCAAAAAAATTTAAACGTGCTTTTTAGATATCTAACAGCAATCTCAAATAACTCCATAGTATATTTTATTGCAAAAAAAACCATAATTAGATAATGAATACAAAATTAATGTAAAATGCATTCCTATTTAATTTCTATTTTTGAAGATTTCTCAACATATCTTATCTTACCTTAGTAATTTGGTCCAGTGCTTTTATGTATTTGATTGTAAATAGAATTCTCTATTGCAGCCCTATAAATAGGTAAATTTCACTCACTCTACCTTAATTTATCACTTATGCGCGTTAATATCCATCATAATAGCTGAAATAAAAATTTTCACATTTCAATATATTTTAAAAATTAAAGGATAATTTTTTTTTCTCTTTTTCTTCTTTTCCCTCACTTCCAACCAAAAATATTTTTGTTTTTCAAATTAAAATTTAATTCTACTTGCAGCCAATTAAGTCGTCCATTATTTATAATAAACATAAAACTCGTCTTATTTATTTATTATTATTATTATTAATAGCCAATCAATTTTACCAAATTTGGATTGCCAAAAAAATATTATTTGATCAGTTTGCACAAACCATTAACATTCCATGACTTGGAATTGGAATATGTACATTTATATAATTCATTATATGAAAACAACTACCTCAGGAGATTCTTATAAATTCCCTGAATCTTCTTTTCAATTTAATAGTTATCAGAAAACCTATGTATAGAATAATATGTGAAAAATATTCATTATATATAAGCATTTTTCATTATTTGACTCGCGGATAAAGAAACATCACATGCTCCCACTATTTATTAAATTGTGGAATCCATGATTTCTTAATTTAATCTGGATTGGATAAGCATACAGATAAATTTATAAACCTAATTGTTATATATATATATATTTAAAATTAAATTAATTAATAATTTATTTGTAAATTTGATATAGACAAGAAAAATACTTCAATAGGTTCATGTTAAACACCAACTTCTTAATCAATTAACATGATAATATTTTGAATTTATGACCAACTTCACAAGGGCAAGATGAAAATACCCAAAAAAAAAAAAGTAGATGAACAAATAAATAAAAGTTTTTTCTATTTGCACAAATACCAAAAATAAAATTCGAAATATCAAAAAGTAAAAGCTAATTATGCATAATTGGAATGTATAGATTCACCAGCCATACATTAGAGAGGTTTTTTTTTTTTAATGCACAAATAGCCAAATAACGGGATAAGCAATTTTAATTTTTGGCTAAACTATCAAAGAAGTTGTTAGGATTGAGGTATGAAATAAATGATGTGTATATTTACTTATTATTTATTTTCCACTATAACAACTACCCTATAATTTATTTTTCTCTCGCAATTTAATTAAACTTTTATATGTGTAAAGCTTTATGGTTTTTTCTGCCTAATTATATTTGTAACAATGAAAAACATTTACTTTCAAACTTTTAATTAATAAAATTAGCGACATGAGCCTAAACTAAACTCTTCTTAAAGGAAAAAATTAAATTGATACTTGTTTTTAGTTTGTATAGGGTTTTGTGCCATTATTATAACATGAATAAATTCATGATTCACAAGTGTAAGAGTACATTTTTTTTATATTTCAAAAAATAAAATATTTCAATATTTAACTAAATGATACATAATATATTATGAATATAGATCCATGATATAATTGTATGAATATGGTAAATAGATAGTATTGAGCGGATTCAGGTTGGAGTCATCTTGGAGTTTAAGTTGAATTATTCAAGCAAGTCATCCGTCAATTCTACATTCAAAAATTAAATTTAAATGATTTTGGAATTTTAATTGATGTATTAAGATTTTATAGATTTTTGAGTATTAAACAAAAATTTATCTAGTCTTATTATATGAAATTTGAATTTTTTTTTAATTGAAATAGGAAGTTGTGAGTATATCTAAAAATATATCTAAAAACACCTCCTATAAATCGTCCCAAGATCTCGTCCTTACTATGTTCACTCAAAGGTAACACTGTCTTTATAAATTTGTACCTTCCTAAATCTTTAAAAGATCTTCAATGAAATGAAAGAAATATGCAAATTACTGACCCATTTTTCAGTCTGATAATACGAATCTGCGTAGGTAAAAAGTTTATAACGGATTGCCAATGGATAGTCCATTCTCAAAAATTTACTGCTAGCCCATTAATTATCTCCAGCAGGATAATTTTTTGATAAAAATTTTCAATTTAAAAATAAAATCCCATTTTATTGGTGGGTTAAGGATGGATTTCCTTGAAAATCCATCTGTAATGTTTTAATAATTTAAAAAAAATGTTTTTCTAGGGAATTCTGATTTTCACTAACAATTCAAAAAGGAATGATTGCAGTTCATTGGAATTTTTCCTGGCACTACAATATTCTTTCCTAACTTGTTCAATAAGACATATATAAACCTTACATAAATGAGCTGCACACCATTCAAATCTTCATTCTAATGTTTCTTTTTATCATTAAAAGCTACATTTTTTTTTAGTTGGTAAAACTTATCATTCGGTCTCTATGCTTTTTTACCATTAAAAGCTCCATTTATGAAGGCAAGAGTCTCATAAAAGTCTTGAGCTTGTAACCAATATAATAACTTTGGAGAGACACAATTACAAAGTGAATATTTCAGCACCAATAATTTTGGGCATTATTATATTAACATAATAAACATGCACTGGGTTGTCATCATGATTTATATTTAAGGCTATAAAATTACGAGGAAAAAGCAAAGATCAAATCCATGGTTTTCAAAGCACCAATTAATTAAATAGTAACCCTTATTTTCTGCCTATCATGAGAAAGCTATAGAAAGTTTGCCACACTCAACAATCTTAAAATCCCACACAAGTAATGACCACTAATACCCACAAACAACATTGGTCGCCTACCAAATACACAAGGATCAAGATTAATTTGGCAGTTGGAGATTAAAGAACAATTTGCTAAAACAACCAAGGCAGAATAATATTTGTTTTGAACATGTTTTTTTAAACGAGAACATGAAAAGACACATTCTTTAAAGTGAAAAATTTATTAAAATTTATTCAATGAAAAAATTATTGACAAAATTATGTCGGCAATTTCTTATGTAATTTTTCCTAATTTTTTTAAGTAATTCAATATTCATAATAAAATGCAACATAAATTTCATCCTCTAATATCGTGGATGTAAAAGGTGCACCATTAATTTAAGAGCCAGAACAGAACTATAGAGAATCGTCGACAATTCATTACTATTATTAATATTTTTGCTCCATTAGTTTTTAATTTGTGAAAATTCATCAGCAGTCAATCCATTGATAATTACCAACAACATCCAATCTTCAATAATTTTCTCTGGATAAATTATAATTATGTTTTTTTTCTTCTTCTAGAGTTTCTTCATTGCATACCAAATGAGATATGAAAATTAGAATCAAACAAATGAACCTAGCTAAATAAACTTCCTTTTCATAAAAAAAAAAAAAACATAAGCAAGTAAACTTTCTTCACTAAATTTTTTTTTTTTCATTTTCATACAAAGTAATCATATAACGCAAGGTTGCTAGAGAGAAATATCTAATCATGTCCCTCTAATGCCATAATCTCAATCATTTTATATTACCTAAACACAAATAATCTCAAATCTAAATAATCTATAATATACAAACCCAAACAAAATTATTTTCAAGAAAAAAGGATGCCATGGTGGTAGGCTCTTTGAAAGAATAAAAGAGGAAGGATATGAAATAAAGAAAAGGGAAATAGACATAAATACCTTATTTATTACCCAAATTTACATGCACAACAAAAATCCTTCAAAAACTACTTTTCTAGAAAACCAGATTTCAATTATACATTTTTTTTCAGAAAAAAAATAAATTAGGTAAAAAAGATTTTGATTCAAATAAATAGAATTTTTTTTTCTTCTTCTAATAAATGAGCTTTTATACCGGTTAATCAATTTTTTTATTATTCAACTCTAGACTCAAGATTGATTTTGTTCGAAGATATAATTTTAGAAATTTGGATTCTTTGATTTGGGTCGAATATTGACTTTTTTTAGCCATCCCTTACCAAAATCAATTTATAATACAATATTTCAGTTCGATATTCATATGTCTAGATAGATAATACATCCACATATTAATTTTGGTTCAATTCATAGATTTGTACCTATGCATTTGTACACACAAGAGATAACTTTTTAATTTATTCACTTAACATTGTATAGATGAGTCTTTCTATATAAATCTTTTTTTAAACCTTCAATTTTTTCTATATGGAATTCTCCAAAATTAAATTATTTTCTTTTTAGTAAAGAGTTTACTTTGAGTTTCAATTTTTTATTTATAAATTTACCATTTTGAGTATATAAATCCTATAATTCATAGTTTTCATATCAAATAACAAATATCCGGATTATATTTCGAAAATTGTATTATGAAATCCATCCGAATATCACTTTTAAAATGATTTATTAACTATAATTTTTCAATAATTATTTACTTAATATAATTACCTACTGGCTAATTAATAAAAATAGTAAAAAAATGATATTAATAATAATTATAATTATATTATTTGCATTTCTAATAAAAAAAATTACTATTTACCCACTACTATTATTATGGGTTAATTCGAATTCGAGAAGGCAGGAAGGAAGCTGCGCTTCAGCGTCGGTTGGCAAGTGGGGAAGGTCTGCGTCACTCGTGCAAAGTGCCTTATCCCTCATTGGTTGGGATGATTTTCATTGCAAATTTAAATTCGGTTCTAATTTTTAGCTAAAATTAAATAAAATATAGTTTATAATAACTAATTTTAATATATAATAATTACAATTTAGAATTTCGTTAACTAATTTTAATTTATGGGAATAAATAAAATTATGATACTTAATTTTTATTTATTATAATTTATAATTTTTTTAAGTTTAGTTTATGATAATTGATTTTAATTTATATTCTTTGATAAAATTATTATGATTAATTTTAATCTTTATAATTGTTAATTATGGTAATAATTATAATTTATATTAATTAATAAATTAATCTACAAAACTAATAAGATGAATGCTAACATTATTTTTTGTTTAACAAATTTTTAAACACTTAGACTATAATTAAACTACATCATCAAGTTTAATTAATTAAAGAATAAGTGTACATTTCTCAACTAATTAAACCGAATTGAATCAAATCAAAATATTTTAGTTTGATTAGGTTTGGTTAAAAATATATTTTCAGTTCAGTTTAATTTTTTTTAATAAAGGTATTGATTTGGTTTGATTCAATTTATTTGAGTTGGATTTGATTTTAAACAGAACTTATGCCTAGAGACCTTGTTTAAGGGAGGAATTGCCGGACTAACCTGTCTTTTAATTCCGGTTTACAAGTACCTTTTAATTCCGGGCGTCGAATCCACTCGCTAGAGCACAGTTTCATACACACTCTCACCCCTAAAAAAGGAAGGAAGGAAAAAAAAAAAAAAATCTGTCTAAAAGGAAAAATAGAGAAGTGGTTTTGGTTTATATTTTGTTTTCTTCTGTTGGGTATCACTTTACAGCTCACTGCATTCATTCTTCTTCGCAGATCGAATCTAAGGTCTGTAGATATGTTTCTGCTCTTAATTCTTCAGTTTTCTCCTAAATTGAAACAAATGAACGAATTTCAATTGTTCTTGGCTAATTATTGACATTTGTTTGGTATTTTTTTCACATTTCTCTTTTTCTTTCAATCTATTCTATTTAAGGTATTTTCGACCATTTTTTCTACGAAAATTTTAGGAAGAAGGGAAATTGTCGGTTAAGGTGCTAAGGACTGTAAATAATCAGACCTTTTCTGGAGCAAATAAGTTAGCTTAGGGTTTTAGCAATCTGAATTCGATATTCGTGTCTTTTAGTTTCTAACTGTTGAGAATCTGAGTATATTTTGTATATTGCAGATATTTACTGTTTTTCTTTTCTTTTTATTTTGTTTTTTGAGCTGAGTGGTAATGTGGTTAAGCAGTGTAGTAGTATAGTTTGTGTGTGTATATATATATATATATATATATATTTGTTTCAAATGAGGTATTATTCTTTATTTTTAAAAAAGTTTCTGGTTGAGGTGGAATATTATAAATATTTTTATGGCATTTAATTGCATCGACTTATGGTGTTTAAAAAAGTTTCTGGTTGAGGTGGAATATTATAAAAAAGTTTCTGGTTGAGGTGATTCTTTATTTATGGTGTTTAAGTTAGATACATGCTCACATTGGATAGAAGTGCCTACGGTTCTGTTAGATTGTTCTGTCCTGTGTAGATTTGATGTCTGGTAAAGTTTTTAATAATGGCTGAATTGATTAGCGGAACCTTAGTTTATAGCATAACAGTGCATAAGGCCTCTGTGGATGTTAATGTTTTTAAGTGTTCTCATAATTCCGTAATTTAGATTCTGTAGCTGAGTGAGGGTTGGGATGGATTTTGATAATTTCTGATGAATTCATTCTAATGTGAACTTGAATTCTCTTTGTCTAGGTAATGCTTTGCACTTGACTTGTATTTATAAAGCCATGCTTATTATTTCTGGTTGGAAAAAGTGGACTTTCGACTTAGCAGAATGTCTATAAGCACGGTTCAAACTGGATGGTTTCGAAATCATTACTTATTCTCTCAGTCAAGTGGTGACAGTTAGAATTTTTTTATAAAGGTGCCAGAGGACTGGCAACTGTTTACAAAGGAAGCCTGCAATAATGTCACCAAAAATTTAAGAAAGAAAACAATGTAGAATGCAAAATAAGGGAAGATTAGCAAAGAAGGTTAAATAAGTAGAAAAAAATGTTTATATATCTCCATTTAGATATATTATTCTTATAATAATATATTGAATACCTGTGTATTTACGATGCAAGTTCAGAATTCACTTTTGAAGGCAAGTTTCTTGCCGTGTCATACTTTCCTCTTTCTGTTGTTCTTATGATGGCTATATTTCTCCCAGGAAATCTTTTTCTTTCTTTGTGGCTGCTATAGGGTGTCATCAAAGTGATAACCATATGTTACACGGAAAGCATTTCCTACCTTGGTCTATCAAATGATTCATAGTAGATATATTGACCAGTGCCAGTATGGCCATTTGTCTGAGGAGAAATCAAGTGCCTTGGCTTGTTTACATACTACTGCTCAATGTCCTTATAAACAAAAGTGAAGCTATCAATTCTGATGGTATGTCAATTTTGAATTTTCCTTCTTTATGTCAAAGTAGTGAAGATGCTATTGAAAAAATTTGGGGATGAATCCATCATTTTAGAGCAACTCCTTATCATTTGTGTTGGAGTTCAATTCTGCATATTTTTATCTTGTATTACATTTTTGCATGCCAAATTTTGTGGCAAACTATGATTTGACTACTCTGACAAGGGAAATAACCTTGAATGCTCTTTCAACTTTGTCAATACTTCCTAAGAAATTTTATCCATTATATCGTCATATCAGGCCAACAATGATGGAGACTTCATGATTGCAGGCATTTTATTCCTTCAACAATTGAGTACATATCTAGTTAGGATGTGTATGGTGTTTCCTTTTAATACCAAATTTGCATGTCCTTTTTTTTTTTTGTTTCAAGGAACATATTCCAGATGTCATGAATTCTTCTCTATGCGTGTGAGAATGTGGAAGAACATTTGTTCAAATTCACTTGTCTCATAATAAAATGTGAAATTCCTTTTATGATGTTTGTAGGTGAGGCACTTTTAAATTTCAAGAATGCAATTGTTAGTTCAGATGGTATCCTTCCTCTATGGAGACCTGAGGATCCTGATCCATGTAATTGGAGAGGCGTGACATGTGATCAGAAAACCAAGAGAGTAATATATCTGTGAGTTCTTTCTCAATTTATTTCTTGCCGTAATTGCTTTTATTTCATCCAAGATATGTTATTGTCAATGTGTTGCCGAAATTATTTTGCATGGACTTCAGCATTACCTTCCTATTGAGCACATTGTGTTAGAACATGCAATTTTTTTTTGAAAAAAAGGACGACAAGCAAAAGCTTATATTTTATTTCCTTTTGATGGCCTTAAATTTATTATTATCAATTGTGAATCTAATGTATAACAACTTTACTGAGTCCACTGTTTGTCTTGTGAAGATAGGAAGTATCAATGAGCTGAGTGGTGATAATTGATTTCAAGTGCTTTTATTTGCCTATATTGTTCTTCTATTGTCTTGCAATGTCCCTTCAATAAATTACTTCTTGTAATTCTTCATATTGAAAGTTCTTGTTAATGGATTATTATGAATTATTTCTGCTTTTTATTTTTAAAGGTATGCTCATGATGGTGTTGCCATAAGTGCTGCTTTATACTTCTGTCACATTAGTTATACAGAGGTGCATGTGCTGCTTGCTGACATGTAGATACAGCTACCTTAAAGTTGAGCTGTTTGCTGAATTGATAGATAAACAAAGAACTAAATAAAAAAGTAAACAGTTAGAATATTGGTCTTTAAGGGGTTTCTCATCCTTATTCTAGATCTGTTTAAGAATGCTGAGAAGGCTCAATTTTCTATTGCTTTTTGTGTTGAATCTAAAATCTAATTGAGTGTTTTATATCATTTGTCTTCCAGGAGTTTGAAGAATCACAAACTGAGTGGTCCTATATCACCTGACATTGGGAAACTACAGCACTTGAGGATTTTGTGCGTGTTCTGAGGATTTCTGGCTTTTTTAATTACTTGTTGCATATCAGTTGAATTTCAAGGGAAATTGCTGTTACTTATGTGTTTTAATTTGCTTCATTTGCTGTAGGGCTCTATACAACAACAATTTTTATGGAACAATTCCTTCAGATTTAGGAAATTGCTCAGAGTTGCAGGGAATGTAAGTCTCTCTGATGTAAAATTTATGGATGCCAAAATGAAATAGTTTGTTATTTTAGTCCTACTGATTTAATTCTTTTGGCTTTTATATTAGTTTATTTGGAAATTTCAGCAGAATGCATTAGTTAGTGGTCATTAGTCTATTGTTTCATTTCATTTTTTTAATTATTATTTTGGTATGTAAGACTAGTGACAAGCATTGTAACTGCTTAATTTTTGTTTAAGGGATTACAATCTCCCTTGAAAATTTTTGATTTGGTGTTTGCGATAAGCAACATATTTTGGTTATGGTAATTAAACATTGTTGTAATCAGATTAAAATTTTCAGTGACTCTGTGTTATCATTTTGTGGATGATGCTTTGTGTTTCTCTGCATATATGAAATTTTCCTTGTCATTAAAGTTTGTGAGCTCATTTTTTTAAAACTCTTAATCAGTCTCAGTTTCAATATTATTGGTTGAGACCTAAATTACATTTCACTTTTTTGTTCATAACCGAAGTTACTGTTTTTTACATTAGTTTTTGAATCTTTTGACCTAAATATTCCAAAAAAATGTTCACTGGAGTGCATTTAGACTGCAGTATGCAGCATGAGCTTGAATCAATCATTTCAATCTATGGCATCTGTTAACATATGAGTCCACATTAGGGCGGATGTTGAACATTATCTGGACATATATTTTCAATAATTTTACTAAATTCACCAAAATAGAAGATCGAAAAAAACCACAAAGTACAGGACCTGGAATTTACTTTAGAAAATACTTCAGTATAGATATATGAAACTCCAATTTAGGCTTAAATTTTTTGTGTTCCATATGTTGGATAATTTTTAAAGTTTCCTTTTGAATTTTCTGCTGAATTATATCTATAGGTATCTAATTCTTTGTCATTGAAGAAAAAATTTGCATTTTATCCTAGTCTATGTATAATCGAAAACTAAGTACAACTTTTAATTGCGCTTCAGTTTGAATCTTCACCTTCCAGATATATATCCTTGGTTTATTCTTTGCAAAATACTTAATTCCTCATATATTTGAAGTACTATTTAGACTATTTGTTTGCAAAAAGTAAATAGATTTGACTGGAAAATTTCAGCTGCTAGCGTGTGGATTAAGCCATGGAACATTCATACTGATTTTTGGATATAGTGTATGATAGGGCTTTTGATTTCAGTTCAAAGGCTTAACTAACTTTTGGTGAGAAGCAAAGGCTGTTTTTTCAAATGCAAATTTCATTTTCAATATAGCTTAAATAATGAATAGTTTTATTAGTTTCTTGGCTAATTTTTTTAGTCCCTTCTGCTGGTTACACTCTTCACAATAATAGATGAAACTTTTGTAAGGACCATAACATATTTCTGAAAATGCACCAATGCATTTTCCTTTGAAATTTGGCTTCTTCAAAAAGGAAACATTTTGAGGGATGGTGGGAACTTGTGTTTTAAGATAGTTCAGTGCTAAAAAAATCCTGGAATATGTGAAAAATTTGAATTAATATTGTGACCATGTCAATTTTATGGAGTTTTTTTAAAATTTTGAGGGACAGGGGGAAAGATAGTAATGGAACTTTTTAGAGAGAAAAATCTTAATGTGAAATTTCAAATTAAAATAAACCAGATTATGGAGTTAATGTATGTGACTGAACAGACTTAATGGATTAAGGCCTTCGGGTGGTGGGGTAAGAGATATGGGAGGGTGTTAGAGATGACAATGAAAGGAAATTAGAGTGGCTGATATTCTACATGAAAGAGGCTACTGACAGTTGCACATGATGTCTACTTGTGTATTTTTAAGAAAATAGTTATCACATGATGCCTACTTGTGCATTTTGATTGATGAAAATTGTGCTGTCACTTAGGATATGATAACACATTCATGCACTTATGCAGTTGCTTGTACAAGAAAGGGTGGGGGGGGATGAGGTACATTTTTAAGTTTTGAGTTCAAATCTTACATAGTAAAAAAGGAGTAAAGAGCATGTATGATATGAATTCTAAATTTTATAGAAATATTGGACATATAGGAAGGAATTATGTGCAAATTCATTGATGAAGTTTTTAAACACAAAGTTGCTCATGATTGCTAAAGAAGTGAAAACCTGCCATGTAAAGAGGTATTCATTATTGGATTTTAGAACCTCAATAAATCATCAGGTTGTGGCAGTAGGAATTAATTCCTTGTTAAAGGAGCATTTTTACTATTGGAGGCTTCTTCCTAGTACAGTTTTTATTTTTTCTACATTGTCGTATGGCCTTTTTGCATCAGGAGCGCCTGCATAATACTTTTATATTGGGGAAGTGCAATTTGAATTTGGATGTTGTATATTGCTGCTTTGGGATGAAAAGATGTTGGATATTGTTTAGTGTTGCTTCTTTATGCCAATAGTACCATGTTCCTTCAATTCTCTTGGCATTAAGCATATGCTCATATCCTCCTGGATGGATGAAGGCCTGTGCTTGGTTGTCAATACTGTCTCATTAGTGCTGACAAAAAGTGCCTTTTTTGGGTTAATTTGGTAAAGAAATTAATTACTTGCATGTAATGTTGTATGGTTTCTTCTCCTTGCTTATGAACACATGGCAATTAGTAATGCAAGTCATGAATATTTGAATGTCAAATGAAGTTACTCTTCTTTATTGTAATTTTAGAGTTGGGACATCAATTCATGCTATATCTATTTACATGGCTGTTGTAAATGGATCACAAAGTAAATTCTGAATTGTCTTTTTCCACAGCTACTTGCAGGGCAACTACCTAAGTGGACTAATTCCAAGTGAATTGGGAAACCTATCCGAGCTTCGATATTTGTGAGTTACTCTTTAACTTGGTGAATTTTATAAAAGTCATATCTTACTGAATTTCCAACTAAAAAATGGTGGTACATTTCATTTTGCAAGTCTGCATGGAATTTTTAAATATGTAGACACATATTTCTATGCTAAAGTTTATTGCAAAATGAAATTACTGCACTCATGGTTCAAGAATGGTGTAGTTTGTGATTCATATCGGATCAAAAGTTTTTCAGATGATTAATCATTCATGATGTTTGTGTCATATTTTGTCCTTCAAAAAATTGTACAGGGGGATTGAGGGACAGGTTTATCTTCCATCATTATTAATCCTGGTTTAACATTCACAGGAGTTTAACTGTGATGGACCAGCATAGTATTTGCCACTCTGCCCTATTAAACTATATTGCAAATCTTGCCAATTCTTGTTTTATTTTCTCCTGTTAGACCTGGCAGCTGATAAATAATATACAGCTGGTGAATTACCCTTATTAATAAGCAAGGATATATTTGAATTTTGAAAGTGTATAATAACTTACCCCTTTTTGTACAAATTGAAAAGAAATAGATATCATTTATTAATTTATTTCTGGATGATTTTTATGGATGTCCAAATCCTTAAAAGTTATGAAATTATGATTAATTTGAATGATGTTGATAGTAATTTTATATTTATTCACTATTATTGATTCATAAGAAATTTTTAAAGGTTATTATAATGAATTACACCAAGAACTAATTTGTCCAAATATCATAAATTTCCAGTCACTATTACCTGATAGCAAAAGCTTTAAGCTGGAACTTTTTGAAGCATAAACTATTTTGAGCCACCAACTATTGAAAGTTTTGGTTTATAAAGAAGTTGACCTTGTTGCGTAGGTCAAACAGCTGCCTACTGGTTCCTGGGAGCTGTATCAGACAACTCCTTAATTTCCTATTTAATCTTAGGGAGAGAAAAGTAATCATTTAACTGCTGTTATTATGAACAGTGAGCCCAATTCTTATTAGTGCCCTTATATCCCAATTCAATCTTATGAGAATATGTATTTGTGTTAACTACCGTTATTATGAGTGGTAAGCCCTATGTTTAACAGTGCCCTAGGTGCTTGCTTAAAGTTTGTTTAGGGATAGGGTGGGTTTTGCAGTGTCTTATTTGTGTATTTATCTAGAAAAAAAATTAACTGTTCATCATGTTAGTTCAGATCCTGGTTTCATTCCACTGCAATTTAATTTAGGAAATAAATTTTCATGGTTAACTCCAAAGTACTTAATTTTCCTGCCCATATAACTTTTTAAAATGAAGAAATCTAGGTTGTACCTTATCAAAATAAAACTAATTAGAAGCAAATTAGAAAAAAATTGAAGATTCTACTTTCTTTGAGTTAAACACTGAAAGATCAAAAAATTTTGGAAAAATATTGCTTTATGCGATGTGGCCCCTAATTTGATAGTTGATATCAGAGATGCCTTGATAATAATTTCAAATAAGAGTGAAATTGCTTTTTGTTATTCTTTATGTTTGTGTTATCCAAATTAATAAACTTGTTGATGTGTTGGTAACAAATGGAACTCATGGTTGTTCTGTCCGACAGGGATATATCGAGCAATTCCCTCAGTGGTTCAATCCCTCCCTCACTGGAGAAGTTGAATAAACTCATTACTTTGTGAGTAGCTTTCTTTCCTTCTGGTTAGTTTTTCATAATAGGCTCTATTATATTGGCGGTTAAAATTGTTAAGTTAAATTTGATGTTTAATTTTACATTCTTCTTAAATTTTTGAAGCAATGTGTCAAATAATTTTCTTGTTGGACCAATACCATCTGATGGTGTGCTTGTCAACTTCACGGAAAGCTCGTAAGTCCAGCTTGTCAGATTTAATATATTGTCATTTAAAAGTGAACTGATTAGGAAGTGCTTTGTAGAGAATGGTTATTTATCATGGAATATGGTTCTAGTTTGGGCAATTTGAATATGGTATCACAGTAATTTGCCCCAAAAAGCCAAGTAAGTTTATACGCTAATAAATTGAAGCATTTTATCTTTTAGGTTCATTGGAAATCGTGGTTTGTGTGGGAACCAAATAAATATGACTTGCAAAGACGAAAGTGGAGGACCTTCAACTAATTCGCAGTCTCCTCAATCAGGTGGGCTTCTATGCATGGAAAATCTTGTTATAAAATTGCATTCATAAAGCATACTTTTCAACGATATATTCTGAAAATTATACTAGATGTACAAATAACACATGGCTGAAGTTGTTAACTGTGTTGAGAACTAGAATCTGAATCCATGAAGTTTGTGAAGTAATATCAAAGCAGAAATTTGTATCTCTGACATAATATTGAACATCATAACTGATATTATAGAGACTATCTTTTGGTGTCTTATGTGGCTTACATTAATTAACATGTTACCCTTTTAGCGCAAAATCAAGGTGGGAAGAAAAAGTACTCAGGAAGATTACTTATTAGTGCTTCGGCAACAGTTGGTGCACTACTTCTGGTGGCACTTATGTGTTTTTGGGGTTGCTTTCTTTACAAGAAGTTTGGTAAAAATGAAAGTAACAGCATCGCCATGGATGTTAGCGGAGGTGCTATTCTTAACCACTTCTGGAAATCATCCTTAACTTTGTTATTTACATCTTTGTGTTTTAAGCTCCTAAAGCTGAACATTTCAGTTATACGACTTTATTCAGGTGCTTCAATTGTAATGTTCCATGGGGACTTGCCATATTCCTCTAAAGACATCATTAAAAAGTTGGAGAACTTAAATGAGGAACACATCATAGGTTGTGGAGGATTTGGAACAGTATACAAGCTTGCAATGGATGACGGCAGTGTATTTGCTTTAAAAAGAATTGTAAAGTTGAATGAGGGCTTTGATCGTTTCTTTGAGAGGGAGCTTGAGATTCTAGGAAGCATAAAGCATCGCTACTTGGTGAACTTGCGAGGCTATTGCAATTCTCCTACTTCAAAATTGTTAATATATGATTTCCTTCCTGGTGGTAGTCTTGATGAAGCACTCCATGGTAAGATATAGCCATTTTTACATTATGTAGTTTAGGTCTTGATATGTTGGAATCAGTAGATACCATATATGTGCTTTGCAGTTCCATCATGTCATCCCTCAGTAATTTTCTGACATAACCTGGTGAACAAATGATGGCTGCAAATATGACATTGACAGTTAATATGACAATTTTAAGAAGTGATTTCCATACATCAGCCTTCTATATTTATGCAGCCTCATAAATTTGCGACATGAGGATTAAAGAGAGAGACTGATAACATGTTATGATGCCTTGTGCAGAAAGATCTGAGCAGCTGGACTGGGATGCACGTCTGAATATTATTCTGGGAGCAGCAAAAGGACTGGCCTACTTGCATCATGATTGTTCGCCTAGAATCATACACCGTGACATAAAGTCAAGCAACATTTTGCTTGATGGCAATTTAGAGGCTCGTGTATCTGACTTTGGACTAGCCAAACTGTTAGAGGATGAAGAGTCACATATTACAACTATTGTTGCAGGAACATTTGGTTATCTGGCTCCTGGTAAGTTTGGTTTATAGGCATCAACTTTGAAAATATATTGTTTTGTCGTGAACCAAACTACTTGGAATAGTTGTTTTCCCATGATGTTGACATATGTTAAACTCATGTTTACAACCTAAATTAATTTTTATTTCTATAAATTTTGTTTTGACAATGGCTGTAACTTTTGATTTGTTAATTGTGTAGCAGAGAAAATGTTGATAAAAAATAAGACTAGGAAATCTTTGTATTAGTCTAATGTTCAGATCTCTTCAATAGATTATGTTCCCCCTGTCAATTAGGGTTATTAACTGAGCCATGAGGTTTTCCTTTTGCATCAAACCATAGAAAATCGTTGAACTAATTTCATTGGTTTTTTACTGGATCCCTTAATTGGCTTTGGGTTTCTTTCAATAATTCATTTTCCAATATCCCTTGCTATGATTATAAAGTATATATAATTTTTGCAGTCTTTACTCTGTGATCTTAGCCGTACAATGTGCTTCTGTTCAATTCATTTAGGGTGGTTATCTGCAAAGTAGATTTACTTCATTAAAGAGTCACCGTAGAATTTCCCATATTTTTAGTTCCATTACATACTATTGTTCTCTATATAAATTGCATCGCATATTGAAAGATTAAAATGCAAAAATGAAAAGTTTTAGAAAAATATTTATTTGTTGAAAAGTATCATATGAATGTTTTTTTGTTGAAAAGTTTTAGAAGAATGGTTATTTGTTGAAAATATTTATATTTACCTGGATTAGAAAAGTGTATAATTACATAAATTTTGATTCAGTTAATACAATTATTGGTCTTACAAATTGAAAAATGTAACAGAACTGTGCCGTTCCATTAATTTTGCTTCAAGATTTTCAGTTTCCTTTTGCTCACACCTACTTTGCATCTAAAAACTGCTTTAGAACTCTTCAACGTGACCTGATCTTAATAATTGATGAAGATTTACAATGCTTAAGCGGTTCACTATAAAGTTAAAGAATGTTGAAACTAGCTCTGATCTCTTTTAACCTCAAACTTTTGCAGACCAGCCTCTTTCTAAAAATTTAAGAATACAATATAATGATTTCCTAAAAACAATAAAGCATCATATTTTAATCCTCTTTCACTGTAATTTGCAGAGTATATGCAGAGTGGCAGAGCAACTGAAAAGACTGATGTTTATAGTTTTGGTGTCTTGGTGCTTGAAGTGTTAAGTGGAAAACGGCCCACAGATGCATCATTCATTGAGAAGGGCCTGAATATTGTTGGCTGGGTAGGTCTCCTCTTAGACATGCTTAAATTCTGGATCAATCTATTTTCCTGTATTTTTAGGCTGGAGAACTTTGGATTGGTCTTTTTAATGATAGCAATTAAAATGTGACAATTATTGTGTGTGTGTGGGGGGGCGGTGGTTGTGGGGCTGCAGGGAATGAAAAAATAGTTTGCTTACAGGAGATGTGAATTTGCATGGTTAGGTTCTTGTTTTGTTATATATTTTGTTTTTGCATGCTCAATTGATTCAATGATGGTATTGTGAAAAGTTGTTCCAGAGTTTGTGCATAATTTATGGAAAATGGATTAGATGCAAGTATACTAGTCTGACAAGGAACAAAACATAAATATATTATTCGAGTTTGATATCTTATAAGGGTTGTTCATCGAAATTTCAATTGAACAAAGCATGTATTTTGCCACTCTTGTTCAAATTCGTGATTTCTTTTAAAATGCATGCCTTCATGTGTCAAATTTTAGCTACTTAGCTAGTACTGAATTTATGACTGATTCTGGAGGTTTTAATGGGAGCAGTGGCTTAAATTTTTTGGGGTAGCAATTTTCATGAAATCCCTAAAATAATGAGTAGATTTGTCTCTTATGTATATGTTGCCTGGTGAATAATTTGTGAAAACAATCTAACTATAGGCTTGGTCATATTTGTTTATAGAGTCATATAAATGACTTAGGACAAAATTTTAAGGTTTGTTTACCAACCAAACAGAAAATGAACACAAATTTGGCTTGCTTATGTTCTTGAATTGACTAGTGTATAACTCGTTTATATTTTTTTAATTGCTCATTTACATTGCAATAGAACTTGTTGATGAATTTTATATTACAAAAATTGTTCATCTAGTGATAACATGGAAACAGTAAAGGCGGAGATTCTTTCATTTGATAACATGGAAAGGAGGGAGTTTTGTCCCAATGGTTACTCCTTAATAAAAGTGACAAGTCTCTCTCCAATGTGCACTTGCTCCTAAAGATACAGCCTCACAATGGTGGATCTGCATGAGAATGAATTAAAAATTTTAACTTTTCTGTCCTCATTTAGATTGAGGGGTTTGCTATTTTTTTTTACAAGCCGTGCTTCAACATAAATGGCTGGGCATATTTGGAATTTTAGCTAGTCAAAGCTTTTTTGAGAGGGAACTGATCTTGAACTCGAAATGTGAAGAACTCAGTTTGGTTTGTTTCATGTCTTTAATGCGAAGTGAGATTTCAAGCAAGATATTGCATAAACTACCGCTATTCACCTGAAACACAGACAACTGTGGTGTTGAAGTATACAGGGTTCATTTCTGATTCATCTATTTTCCATGTTTTGCAGTTAAATTTTTTGGTCACAGAGGATAGGCCACGTGATATTGTTGATCCGAACTGTGAGGGAGTGCAGACAGAAAGCCTTGACGCCCTGCTTTCAGTTGCCACCCAATGTGTCTCTTCAACCCCAGAGGATCGACCGACCATGCACAGGGTGGTTCAACTACTCGAGTCTGAAGTCATGACCCCATGCCCGAGCGACTTCTATGATTCCAACTCTGAATGAAAGCCATATATCCCTAAGGAGGCGGAATGTGCAAGCAGTGGAGGGGGCCCAGAATCTGTGGCAGTTTTGTATCTTGGTTTTATTTATTTATTCTTTCTGCAGATTTTGGCAACCTGTAGACACCACCTCATTTGTCTGTCGGACCATTTTATGTGAGCAATTAATATTCCTTAGCCGGAAATCTCCTACATTAGAATCTCTGCTCATTTGTTCCGGTATATGGAGACTGTTCAACTTGAGATCGGAGTTTCACTTGTAGAACAGGTCATTTACTCATCCATCCATCCATTTTTTTTACACTTATTTTTGTCATTTTGTTGTAAACAGATGTCACATTTGTTCTCAAATTAAGTGTACATGCAATCTGTATAAATTGAGAATTTCTTGTCTTTGCAATGGATTCATGTTTTCAACATTTTTGTAAAATATTTTTGTTTCAATAATTAGCTGGTTAGCCTATCCAACCATTACAATCATAGTACTGTGACTTCTCCTTTGTTACCTGGACCAGGAGTAATGTTTTTCGCCGCATTAGCCACGGTAACAGAGAGACATGTAAATCTATTGCCTATGACGATGTTTTCTATTTGAGAGGTTGGTATGCAAAATTCTAGTCTTAATGATTTTCTCATTACCTAATACTCGTTCCCTTATTATGTTCTTACTGCTAATTAACTAACATAAATTTTCCAAGGACATACGAATACATGTGCAAGAAGATTCAGGCAATTAAATGTTACTTATAAAGGGATAAAGGGCAAAATTCTCTCAAATCATTTTGAAATTAATTAATTCCCATTGACAGCAATGTGATAATTAAAAAATCGAATATTTTTTTAATCATAAAAAATTGTTTATTGGGCTTCATCAGTAACCAATCAATTCTTTTCTTTTCACGGTCGCTCCTACAGCCGACCACCATCAAGTCGTGTCCATAATCACCTTCACCAGCGATGTGACTGGTACCGCCAACTCAACCCACCAATCTCCTTCCCATAATTCTCATTCTACTATCCCTTGCGAGACCATGTTAAGGGTGAAATTGAGGAAAAAGAAATCATTAAGGGAAGTTTTGAAATTTGTCAAATAATGTTAGGGATGAAACTGAAAAAAAAAAGTGTAAAATTGAGAATTTCCAAATAGGTTAGAGATATTTTGCCCTTGACCCCAAGTAAAAGTTAAGCAATATTCTTTCATTACATTGGCATTGACAAGGTTTGATATCACTTAATAGTAAAGAAAAAACTGACATCACCACCAAAACCTAAAGTGACAATGCTCCTTGAAGCAATGAATATAAGAACATTCAGATATGATAAATTTGTTGATTCTTTGCTAACCCATAGGATTCTGATGATTACGAAGAAAGAACCAGTTGAAAAAAAGTTCTGGTCAAGTCTCATCTAGTGAACAGAGAGAACACAAAGCTCAAAAATTGAAACATGACAATACTTGAAATAAGCTTAGAGAGTGAAGAAATGACAATACTGGCAAGAAAGTAACACGTTTTGCTCAAAATGCTATAGATAAATATTTTTTAAAAATGCATGTCAATTCCTTAAATTTTTGAGTTTGTTTTATGAAACTTTTTAACTTTAAATTTTTGTTTTAATAAATCCTTAAGAATATGTATTTTCAAGCTTGATATGTCAACCATGTGCAATATGTGCAAATATTTTTTTACCAAATAAGTCATCCATAGAATAAAAATTGGAAGTCCGTAAACTCAATAGAACAAAACTCAATCGAAGGACCCAAAAAAATAATGTCAACAAGTACATGGACACAGAAAAAGAAATACATTTGCCTTATTTTATTTGTTTGTATTTAGTTATCTAGCTGAATATTAGAAGCATGAATGGCTTGATAAGACAGAAGAGAGTACAGTGCAAAAGTCCAAGTCGTCAAGAAAATGATTAGAGAATCAGCAGTCATTTTCTTATAAATGTCCGAAACATCTCAAGCATAGATGAAGTCCAAAAGGCTTAAACATTGTTCAAATATCACTAAAAATGCATCCATGCATCAAAAAGAAAGGCATAAACATGCTAAAATATCACTAAAATAGATTATAAACGTGTGAGAAAATACACATCTGTATTCTAGTACAAACTTCAGGGAAGACTTCATAAGCGTACCTTTAGACAGAAAGAACACAGGAAACAGTCAGAATAAGTTCCATTTCCACCTTCAATGAACAATGGCATGTATTATATCAGTAAATTTCACTAAAAACCTTGAAGCTATTTTTACTGGTCTCTCATTAATACAAATCTAGTCTTCAAAACCTTATCTTATAATTGTGAAAGTAGCTTCAATGGGCACAAATGATTGTGTCAATATAAGAGCTTTGTGTAGCTTCAGGCCATCCTTTCATTGTGGCTTTAGCCTAACAGACTGAATTGTTGACAAGATATGATCCTTTGCTCTATGGATCAAACCAGGGCCAGGCTTCTGTATATTGTCAATCAACCACATATAATCTGACAACGTAGCATGAGATAACGGTTCCAAGAACTCACACTTAGACATAATCTCAGAGGGTGGGACTCCGGTGATAAGATTTGTGTCCAATCTCGGCTTACCCCTGGTATGCTCCTTGGGAACTTCAACTGGAATAGTTTCAAGGGCAGATGGAGTTGCTCCAGGGATTACCTCCTGCTTGAAAGGCAACGCTCTACCACCTTGGAAGCAGAACTCTATCCACTGATGGATTAATGGAGATGGCCCTCTTACTCGCCCTCCAATTTGGTTTGTTTTAATTCTAGAGGCAGCAGGAATGGCCTGCACAAAAAACATGACTCGTTTTCTGAATAAGAATTGCACCATAAAATAACAATTAACATATATTCTAATTCAGGAGCTGTAAAGGTTTAATCTCCCAGGTATACGAAGATCATAGATCATACTATAGGGAATGAAATGTTAAACTTTACACTAAAAGAAATCAAGATATACCCAGAGATCAGCCCACAAGCTACTGCCAGACTTGGGGACCACAACTGCAACATCAGACATGCGCTTGGCAACAGGAAGAACATCACTACTCCAACCAACAGCTACCCATACATCTCCCACTCCAAATGCTTTCAGATAGTGCATGCTGTCAAACAACCGAACCTACAGACAGCCAATAATGAAGATATTAACAAACTATTTTTGGGAACATCCAAACATTTGTAACTTCAAAAGTTTCAGGATATTATAATAATATTGTTTATGCCAATTGATAAGCCATAAGACTGGCACCTGGCCAAGATCACCTGCCACATGCGGGTAATTTGCTAGGGTTGATGCTATATGCAACTTGTGGCTGTTGCCTTTGGAAACTATGTGAGGGACTGAAAGCTTCTAAAATGTCATCACAATCATTTTCACCTAAACAATATCTTCTAGACACAAAATCCAAGATCAAAACTTTCATTAGATTTTCACTAAGAAACCTGAAACCACATTAATGTTTCTACATTCCACTTATGGGATATTACCAAGATACAGAAGCCTAATAATAAACCTGCCTTGTAACTCTCATACTCATTAACAAAAGGAAGCATGAAATGCAATTGCTAAATCGAACTACCTGTTTTCCAAGTAATGAAAGATTTTGTAGGACTGCATTCCTCCCACCAATAACTTCTGTTTCAATGTTCTTAGTGTTGTATGATGCTCCCATATACTTCAAAACTGCACCAACAACCTCTCTAGGAGAGTCTACCATAGAAATCCTTTTTGCAAGCCCAGGCTGCCACAGATCTGCCCAATCCTAAAAGAACAGCAGTAACCATTAAATATTTTTTTATACATTAGAAATGAATTTCTTTATGAAATATCTATAGGAAGCTATAGACCATGAAGTAAAAATTTTCTGACACCCAAGCCATGTCAAAACATGTCCAACTAGTTCCCCTATCCCATGCTGTACCTCTAGGGTATTCCAACAGTTGAAGGGACACAATTGCTACATTCATCTTCTTCTTGTTTGTAAAAAAATATATATATCTTCCTTATAACCCATTTTCTTCTTTCATCCGTTACAACCAGGGGTAGTAAACAAGTTTAGCACATCTTCAAAGTGGTATCAGGAAAATATCATGGCAGATACCGAAATGGAAAGGTGACAAACAAGTTGGGATGAAATGAAAACTCCATAACACATGCTTTTTCCAATCCATGTAAAGGCATCCATTATCTGGCATGCATAGGAAAGGACAATTAAGGGCATAACTAATTTTTTCAATCAATCCATATGTTTGCCTGCAAAAAGGGAAAGGTCTCAGCTACACTTCTAATGCCCATGACGAATCAGGAACTGTAACAAGTACTATATGATCTATGATTTTATAAACATTTTGGGCGCTATCGTTTATCATTTAGATTGTGAAGGATTAAAAAGGAAAAGGATTTAATCAAGAAAATACGAGTTACCTCTATTGGAGCCAATTTATTCTTCTGAAATTTACTTTTCTTGTAGGCTACAACAATACAGCCCCATCGATATGGGGCAGCCCATATCTCACCATTTGGATCTATGTCCCCTTCACTATTCCTGCGTAGATATACCTGAGACATGTTTAGTAAAGGATCAAGGGAGTCTATTAAGAAACAAAAAGCAGCAAATAATTATATCAATTTTGTTTGAAAATATTATGTAATTCCAATTTTGGGGATTAGTTTGATTTATTTTAATGCAAATTGATTTATTAGGTTTCCTTTCCTTTATACATACCAGTGTCATATGTTCCTCTTAATCAATTTAATATGCACAAGAATATTGAGTTCAATTTCTTTCATGGTATCAGAGCCTAGTAAGGACTTCAAAAACAAGCTAAAAGTAAGGACTTCAAAAACTGCAGCCTTGTTACCTTCCATTTGTCACTTAAGCCTTTGAACCAATCCTGGTCTTCTATCCCTCTTATGGGCTCAATGACAGCTTTTTTAATGGCAAAACTAAGCCAGGAGTCACCAATGGTAACAATATCAGCTGCCACAACAGAGGCAGCACCAACCTTTCGTTTGTTAAACGACATCAATAAATCAGAAAAGATATTGTCAAGACTTCCCAGGAACTTTGTGCGAAGCTTTACCCTCCTTCCTTGAGATTGCATGAAATCCTAAATGTTAGAAAAGATTATGTCACAACCAACAAGTTGTCAAAATAATAAGATGCCAACTAATGGCTGTTGATACAAAAGGTATCCTTCCTAACATAAAGTAAATTAATAACAAAACATTTTCCTAGTAAAGATAATTTATTTGGCACCATAAATTTAAAAGCATTCAATATCAATCTTCAGTTATACCATAGGAGGCACAAGAATATCAAAGTCGTGATGGTGTCCAAACTGATCAAACAATTAGCTGAAGGAAGGCAGTTCTTAAAACACGTCATTTCGTTTGGAATTAAAGAGATAAGGAAACTAAGACAAGTACATTGTCAAGAAGAAGCCAAGTATAATCAAAGCATAAATGTAAAAAGAACTACCAGAAAAATCACAAAAGTTTAAAAGTTGCTGACCTTAACCCAAGAAGGAGGTATGGAACCACGTAGAGCAACAATTCTAAGAGGAACAGACAAAGCATATGTTTTTGACTTCCAAGTTTCAAAAGCAGCATTCAACTCCTCATCCTCAAAACTTGGCATATTTTTATTATTCTTCTCAGCATCATCACCATCTACATTCATAATACTGCATCATCACACCATGCACATTTCCAAACAAAAAAAAATTCAAAATATTAATAATTGAAAAAAGATTATGAGACAGAGAATGTTTCCTTTTAAATGAAGCAATGTTATTTTTAAAAGTCACCTAAAAACTAATGTTATCTTTCTTGAAATCTAAATTTTTGCCGTTTCTCATTCCAGAAGGAAACTGTCTGCTCCAAAACCCATTAGTCACTTTCCTTTTTTCTAATTTTGCCATCTATAACCTAGATTATGGAGGAATAGCAAAATTCACTTCTCTCTAATTGGAATATAAATAGAAAAATTTAAAAAGAAAATTGTAAAATTCTCTTTAAGAACATTAAATTAATTTACTACCTAGAGTGACAGCAATTTCCGGCGATCTAGCTGCCACAGCATGGAGCAACGGAGTGGATGCTGCTGCATTCCAAACACCAACGCTTAGGCTCAATAACAGTACAGCGGAGGTAGCAGCGACTCGAATGTAAGGAAGAGGCTGTTGGCCGGAAGCTGCTTCTGCCGACGAACGGATGAAGAGATTCCGGCGGCCGGAGAATTTGAATGGAGGATGAATAATTTTGTTATTGGAGGGGGAGCGAAAGAGACGAGGCGATGAAGGGATGGAAATTGCAAGATTGGGAGAAGGAATAACGCAGCAGTAAGCCATAGAGAGGGTGATTTTGTTCTTCCCTCAGTAGGCGAGAGCCAAGAAGAAACTGGATTATCAGTGGATTTAAAATCGGACCGGAGATTGAACCGATGTAAAGACTGAATCGAAATTGGACTGGTTCAACCGGTTAATTCTGGTTTTCTTCATTTTTTGGATAAAGGTTTTCTGTTGTTATATTAATGATATTTATAAAGTAATGACATATAAAGTAGTTTGGTGAAGAATAAAAAGTTAAGATAGTATTTGATCAAAGAAGACGTGGGTGAGATTATCAGTCAAAATCTCTTTTTTTTAATTAAAAATTTTGAATTTAAATTTTAAATACATAACAACTATAAAATTTAAAAGATAATAATACTGTACCTATTAGGCCCGTTTAACATTTAGTTTCTCATGAATAAAAATTTTTATTTTTAAATGTTTTGAATTTTGAAACTGCTTTTGGATAGAAATAATTAAATAAATATTTTTGACAGAAACAGATTTAAAAAATGCAGTTTACAAAAAATTAAAAAAATTAGTCAATTAAATTAAAAAAATTTTAAATATATTTTTTTAACCCGTAATAGAAATTCCAAATACACACTTAATAGATCTAACCGATTAAAAAAAATCTGTAAAAGCCCTAAATTGAAATAATAAGGAGCTGAGCTTCTTGCAGATCTCTCCACATTATCTGTTTCACTTTTGCTCAAAGTTTGGGCTTTTTTTTTTCTTGATCATCCCTTTCTCTGTAAAGTATAAATAGACAAGAAAGAAAGTGGGGAGAAAAAGCATCAATTTTTCTTTTTTTTTTTTTTCCGTTTTAGTTGAGAATAATAACAAAAGAATACTAATAATTGTAATAATAATATGGAATGTTTTTTTCTGCAATAGAAAAAAATCAAAGAAGCGACCAGAGAGAAACAGCATTAAACACAACCATCAAACACGACCCGCTTCAGGTATTTTGTCTAACAGCATTTCACGAGCAGACGTTTCTCCCTTTTCTGGAAGATTTTGAAATTTTTATTCTGTGAATTCTTGTTTCTTCTTTCTTTCTAAAGAAATTTTAGAAGAGATTTCTTTTTTCATATCATTGAAAGCCTCTTGCACACATCTGGAATCACAGGGCGTACGGCAAAGTGGGCACGTTTTCCGGTCATACCCTATCCAACGGTCTAAGCAACTCCGGTGGAAGATATGTCGGCAATTAGAATAACAGCAGAATAGCAGATGCATAAGAAAAAAAAAAGGGTAATTTAAAACAAAAATTCGGTAACTTGCAACCGATATCAGATCGGTTCTTCCATCCCATCGGAGCTTCAACGATGGCAGCATTTGCAGCCCTCTGAGATTCGACGATTCGATGGCAGCGCTTGGGATACGTGACTTTCTGCCAGCCGTATGAGTTGTTAGTCCTTGTGATTTGGTGATCTGAAGTTGTTAATTGTACCTTTTCCGTTCTTCCAATTTGAAAGTTTTGGCTTCGATATTGTAGTAGTAGATTTTCTAATACGGAAACTTATCATGGGTATAAAATTTAAAGAAAGAAAAAAAAAATATATTTCTATTAATTTCAAATTATTTTAAATCTTAGTTAAATTCTATTTTAACATTTTTTTTTCTTTTTTTATGACTGTAAGTTTAATTTTCTTTGATTTTAATTGCACCATTTTGGATTACATTGATTAATATTAATATAAGCCAAATAGAAAACTGAAAATTTGTTTGTTTATATTTGTTTTCATGCTTTTGTTTTCTATTTTTTTTAATGAAATTTATTATTATTATTTTTAAACAATGAGTAAATTTTTATTATTTTCACATCACACAAAATAATATAACTAAAATATATTGCAAAGCATATATAAATTTAAATAATCAATTTAGAATAATTCTGAATTTAAATACAGTCCAATTCCATTGACCAACTAATAACGGATGGACATTATGATATACGCTAACACCAATTTATGAACAAACAGCAAAAAATATAAAGGTAAAAAAAATATTTGGACTGTACAAACCTGGTAGAGGTATGGTCTCTTATCTAAAAACCTTCCTGTTTGATTAGTAAAAATCGTCTTTGCCCCACCCTCAATTGAGCAACTAAGTCCAGTAGAATAAAGTATTTTGTCTATAAGGTTTTTTAGATTTAGGGTTTTAATTATGGTTCCAAATTAGAAAAAAAGTTTTATTTTATAAGTAAAAATAGAAAAACACCTAACTACTATTTATAATTTAGATAATTTAGGAAATATGTTTCTAATTTTTTTTTCCAAATTAGAAAATAATACAACTAAACACTAAATTCTATTTTTCTTAGAGTAATTTTCTAGAAAATTGGTATTATTTTCTACTGTTAAACATACTCTAAAAGTATCACAGATCGCAAATTATATCATTGACCTAGCCACAGATCGATTGGGCCCGTGAAACTGGTCCGGTTCAACTCGGACCAGACTAGATTGGATCCAGGTCTAGTATGATAGGGAATGATCTAGTCCAAACCCTTTCCTAGGAACCTGATTAGTAGTTCCGAATCTAATCCGGATAAATTAAAATTATTTTTTTAAAAAAAAAAAAAGTCCTCCCCACATGCAAAGGTGCAAAGACTACACTTATTTTTATAAATAATTAAAATATAAATGTAATAAAAAGATAAAAATACCCCTTATAACAAAAAAAATAATAGTTATATTTTAGGAGTATTGTTAAAATTTAAATTTTTAAAATTTTCTCTATAAATATCAAATTGATTTCAATTTTTTTTATTTTCTATACAAATCTCAATTTCTCTCAATTTCTCTACAATTCAATCTCAATTATCTCTCCATATATTCATAATTTTTCTCTAATTATACTCTCAATTATTTTCTCTCTTGATTCTTTCTAATTATATTGTTACACAATCTTAATTTTTTTCTTAAATTCTCTCTAATTTTTTTAATCATACAATTCTTTTTTTAATTATCTTTTTCTATAGTTTTTTTTAATATGCTCCAATTTTTTTCAAAATTTAATCATAAATGATGGCAAGACATAGTAGAATTAGCAGTTTTTTTGGTAAAAATATTGTTGATTTGGAAAATTTTATTGAAAATTTAGATAAGAAATATGAGTTCAAAATTTCAACTGAAGAAAGCTAAAAAAATATGGGTGATGAACAACCGGGTCCGAGTCCTGCAGCAGCATCATTCGAAGTAAAAATTCAAACATCCGACATTTTTTAAATTCATTTTAAGAAAATTCAAAAAAATAATGAGTCATTTGATATTATGTGCAATTATTGTGTACAAATATATAAATTTAAATCTAAAAGTGGTTATGACACTTGTAAAATAAACATGCTGCTCAAATTGGAATAGAAAAAATGCAAAGTCAAATTTTCAAGTATACAACATCTTCTTCTACTTTTTAGCTATTTTTAATATAATGATAAAAAAATATAAAAAATTGACAAAAAAAATAAGTATGAAACATTTATCTCTTAGTTTTGGAAAAAAAATGTGTTGTTAATCATTATCAGAATGTATTAAATTCATTTGCTAAAAATATACATAAAAATATATTTAAACGTGTTTTATATAATTTATATTAAAAAAATTGATCAAAATATTTAATTTTTTAATAAATGTGTTTATATTTGTAGTGATATTTGGAGTGATTATTGACAGTTGCATTCTTACATGAGTTTTACATATCATTGGATTGATGGTAAACGACAATTATACAAAAACTTATTTGTATTTAAAATTTTTAATTATCAACATATTGCTGATAATATTTTTATAAAAAATATTTTGGAGGAATATGAATTAGTTCATAATTTTTTTTTAATTTTTTTTGATAATACGACGACAAATACCGTTTCAATTCAAGACCTTCAAGAATTATGTCAACTTAATATTTGAGATAATTTTTTTATATTAGATGTGCATGACATGTATTAAATTTATGTGGTCAAAATGGTTTGATGTAACACTCTTGACTTTTTCCATATGCATTTCTGCAGCATCACATTTGTGCATAGATATATATATATATATATATATATATATATATATATATATCACTTGAACACATGCATAATATGCATTTTTATTTAAATATACTCATGACATACAATTAGTTTATTTTCAAATATTTTATAATTGTATAAAAATGCATATATTTATTTTATAATATAGATGAAAATGACATGAAATTAATATTTAAGTGAATAAAGAGACTAGATTGAATTAATAAAAATTTGATATAATTAATTTAATTAAATTAAAATAAGTGATTAAATTATATATTTATTTATTATTGGTTAGTAAAATTTGGTAAATGTATATATATGTATACATGAATATATGTATATGTATGTATGTATGTATGATGATAATAAAAATAAAAATAAAAATAATAATTATTATTATTATAAAAAAAAAAAAAGAAGAAAGCATTCAGCAAAAGAAAAAGAAAAAAAAAAGAAAAAAAAGGGTTGGACGGCAAAGAGAAAAAGAGAAACAAATGGGGTAGGTGGCTTTTAACCTATTAGGCTTCATTATCTTCCTTTTTCTTTCCTTATCTTCTTCTTCTTCTTTGCTTCATTTCATCAACCTATTTTCTCTCAAGTTCTAGCCACAAATTATTCCTTGTTTCACTTGGTTTTTGAGGCAAATTGATCAATTGAAAGTTTGTTCTTGGTAAGTAATCAATTCTTATTACTATAAGGTTGATTTGAGTTTCTAATATTCATTAATAGACACTGATTTGCACCCCGATTTTGATATCCATAGAAATTGATTTTGAAAAATCTTAAAACACAAAAGTTGTTCCTTTATATCTTAGATTTATGTATATGTAAATAGTTTTACACGATGTGGTGTATAGAATGAGATATCATATTCGTACTGAAACTGGTCTGGATGTGAACCTTAAGTAAGTCAGCTACTGTGTTTGTTAGTTTTGGGTATGTTAAAACCAATATTGGAAGTACATCGAGACATAAAAGTTGTAGCTATATATATTATGGATCTGTATACCAAATTTCAGGTTCATAGGTCTTGTAATTTGTGAATTATGGTGAATGGAATCATGACTATTTCATTATTTGAACTGCATACTGAGTGCTCTGTACAAGTCCTGAAAGTTGTTTAATTATTTTGAACTTCTTACAGATCGATTATATAAATGATCAAAACAGGAAAGTTATAGGTATATGTCTTAGATAAATTTTGGTACTAATTTCATCTTAATATGTTATGTATAGACTAAGTTATGGATTTTGTAAGTCATACTGGTCCGAAAGCCAATTCTATTCTGGACCAGTAAAATATTTGTTATAATTTGAAAACCTTAGAGATATAATTGATAAAAATTGCAAATATAAAAAATGTTCCATATGAACCATATAAGTGTCTGTAAATGTTCATTAAAATATGACGTATAGATTATAAGTTATAATGAACCCAAATGAGTACCCTAAAACTGTCTAAGGGCAGAAAACAGGGCAGAAATCAGAACACGTTTAGAAATTCCACCAAAAATTGTACAGTGATCCAATTGATCTGAAATTTTAATATGTTATATATAAATATGTTAATTTTAATTAGGAACAATAATCAGATTAATTGGTCAAGTATAGAAAAATTTATAGTCAAAAAGTCTCATAAGGTCACACTGCCTCATAGGAAAAATTTTAATTATCAATATGAATAATGTATATTAATTTTTTTAAGCCACATTAAATTTTTCTAGTCATAAATTAACCAATTATATTTCAATATTAGGCTCAAGACAAATTGGAGATATACAAGAAGAGGATAGATAATAAGTTAAGGGTTGGAATCAAAGGAAAAATATGAATCTAATTATCAATTGAATTCTTTAGTGCATATGAATGTTGCTTGCTATGTGATTGTGATGATTTTTCCTTGAAAATATGATGATGAATAATTTGTGATATTTGTGGTACATATAAGTTTGTGTACTTGTGGTATATTTGAGATATATGTTTGACATAATATATATATACATGGTATATGTATAGTATATGCAAGGTATATGTGTTGATATATGAGATATATATGTGATATATGTATGGTATATGTGTTGCATATGAAGTATATATGTGGTATATGTATGGTATATGTGTTGCATATGAAGTATATATGTGGTATATATTTGGTATATGTGATAAGATACAATGGTTGATGAATATATAAGTACAAGTGCATATGCATAAAGACTTAAAAGACGTTGTGACTAGTTAATCGACATTGCAAAGCAAAAGAAGAGGCATATGGCCCAACAAATGTACAAATGAAATAAATGATCAAGCTAGCTAGCAAATGCAAATGCAAATATTCACATGGAAACCCGGGACAATGCTTGTTTAACCTGGTCACAACAAAATAAAATGAATAAGCATAAGCATAAGTAAAGAGAAATTATTGAATACTTGATTTTATCTATATTTATATGTTATTGACTAATGAAATGGAGTATAAATTATGTATTAAGTATACTTGTTATTATGAAATGCTTGGTGCTTTAGAACTCATTTGATGGTTATTCTCACTGAGTCGCAACTCACCAAATTGCATCATTTTGCAGGTAGAAAATATTAGTAGTTCATATTAAGGTGCATATAAAAGTCATGGATCAAAGGTCACCGGCCGAACCTCATTACTTTCTCTCCTTGCATTCCACATAAGCATAAGAACATATCATTTATATTTAGGGATTGAATACTTGCAAATTTACTAATTTTTAAGGCTCAAATACCCTAGCTCGTTGGCAAAGTGAGTTACATACATGCGAATCAAAATATCTCTCGATGGCTTCGTTCCAATGGAAATGAGGTGATTTGCGAACCATCGTGACGATGCTATGGATAATCCTCTTCGTGCCATCTCCAATAGAAAGAGCTCCGACTTTCTGATTGCCCCATTGCTATCTCCTCGAGCAAATATACTATAGGTGAGAAATCTATATATATACTTATCCATAGAAGACCGGAGGTGGGTGCTCTTTGTCTTTTTCACATCCCAGCTACACTCAGCGCCGAAATGTGTCCAAGCTGAAGGAGCATAAAATTCAACTTCACTCTTGTTTAGGATGCCATCTGAATGAAGCTTGAAAATGGTGCCAAATTCTACTGTAGTGAGAGAGTTAGGATGCTTGCAGAGTTAGAATTTTACGGTTCCAGTGGGTGAGACTTGCAATGTGCTAAGAAACTCGAGAGTTGGTTCTTGTAGCATTGGACAATATATGTCCTCGAACTCTCTGAGGTGACAAGCTTGCAATTGCTCAATCATGCTTGTCTCTAGACCAAGAGTCTTGATAGAATTCCACTCGAAGGAACGTGATGAAAGTAGAGGTCATTTCTTGAGAACGACATATCGCGGATGACAATGATCCGAAATGACGTTGAGAAGATAATCGGTGTGGCATCTTGGAGCATGTGATTTCTTCCTTGTGCCTTTGGAAGATCCAGATTCCATTTTGATAAACTTTGAACAATGGAGTGGAGAAGAAATTTTTGATAAAAATTGAAAGAAACCCTTAAGAGAAGTTGTGATTCTTCAAAGTGAAATAGGTTCGAAAGGGTTTTATAGATGAAAATGTGAGTGAGGAGGCCGGAATTTTTGAGAGATATTGAATGAGGGTGATAAATGAGAGAATTTGTAGAGATGGAAATGAGAAAACGACATAAATTTCATTTTATAGTCGATAGATTCATGGTCGTGGGTCATTAGTCACGGACATGAATAATTGTGGTCACGGTTTGTTGAAGGGGTGCTTTATGAGTTGAGTTAAAAAAAATTACTATCGCTGTAAACTTGAATTTTATTTAATCTTGTTCCATACGGGATAACAATATAAAATCAGTATATGCGGTATATAGATGTATAAGGTGTTAGGTGTTACATTTGAAATCTTTGAGTGGAATAATTATTTCAATTAAATTTGCAATTTCATTTTTATAATCACATCAACAAACAATGAAATTATGAACTGAATTTTATCATAAAAATGACAAAAAACCTAAAAAAATTTCAAACGATATTTCTACTCGTTGATATTCAACTTATAAATTACTCAACGAGTCATATAAATATAAAGAATTATTGTGCATATTTATTTCCAATAATGTGCTATAAATAAATTTATATCCACAATATTTAGATGTTTGTTCATAACTTTTAGATATTTTGAAAGTTTTTCACGATGCAACATATACTTTAAGTGATGTTTATTATCCAACATGTCATTTATTATTATGTGAATGTATTAATATTGTTAATACATTTCAAGAGTATATTAATTATTCAATTTTGCATGATTCTATTTGTATGATAAAAAATAAATAGTTGAATTATTTTAAATTTATTATTTTAATTAATCTTGTATGTTATATTTTTTTTATCCTAAATATAAAATAGATGATTTATATAATTATTTAAGTCTTTATTATTCATTGTTACATTTATGTGATTATATTACTATTTATTATATTATTAATGATGTAAAAAAAATTAACTTGTGATTTATTTATAAAATTTAGTTTAATTTATAATATTTCTCATCCTACTACTACTAGTGACACTGCTAGTTAATGTTCAAGTGAATTGATAAAAATTAGAAAGAATGATCATTTGATGTTGTATATATATAAAAAAACTAATATCATCATCCGGTTCATTCAAATTTGACATTTATCTAACAATTACATTTTAGTTTAGTATAGTAAGATATGTAAAGATTTTTCAGTTTTTAATTGGTGGAATTGATGTCAAAATACTTATCTGGTACTATCCTAAATTACAAAACAAAATTTTTAAAATCCTGTCTCAATTGTTACAGTTGAATAAATATTTAGTTCATAAGATAATATTTTGGATAAAACGCGATTTAGCTTAACTTTGAAATCGCTAGAAGGTCAAATATCTGTTGATTATTGGATCAAAGTGACATTAAGACAATAAAAAATAGAAAAAAATGAAAATGAAGACCAATATGATTTCACCATCAAAAGAACGTTTGACACATCTAGCACCGTTGGTTCGGATTAAAAAAAAGGTAAAAGAGATCAATTATTAATATTTAAAAGATAATACAATTACGTGAGTTTTAATTTCTCTAAATTCTAAGATGATATATAAACAACTTAGTTAATGGTAAAAAAATTAAGTTCAAGTTTAATTATTAATATTATTATTTTTAAATATAAATTCAAAATTTTATAATTAAATTATTTTTTAAAATAAAAAATTAAATTGATTATGCTTTTAGCCCATCATAATTTTTATAATTTATTAATTTATCAAATAAAAATAATTATTTCTAAATTACAACTTATAATTTTTATAACAATCTAACTTATTCATAAAATCACAAATTAATATTTAATAAGTGAATTTTTTTCAAAGTTTTTCTTTTTTTATAACTTATTAGTTATAAAAATTTACAATTTACACAAATTAAAATTTCATAAGTTAATATTTCTTTCTCAAAATTCTCTTTTTTTCTAACTAACTTATTCCCCAATTTGTTTAATTTATTTCTAACTTAATATTTTTTTTACTTTATTTATAAATAAATTTGATAAGTTAGATTAATTTTTTGCTTTGAATTCACCTAAAAATTAAGTTTTATTTCTAAATTTTAATAATTTTAATTGTATTTATTTATTGTGTTAATTACTTAATTGTTTAATTTTTTTGAAAAATATTAGAATTGACTGATCGCCGGTCGGTCTCATATTTCTGAGACTGTAGCACTGGTAGTTCTGAACCAGAATCTATAAGTCATAAACGAATCTATAAAAGATAAAACTATAAGTTGTAAACGATTAACCTATAAATAATGGACACGCAAGATCTAAATGATAAATTTATAAGTTTAAACGATAAATTTGTAGTTTTTAAAAGATGAACCTGCAAGGCGTAAATAATGAATATGTAAGTGATGAAACAAGTTATAAATAATGATAAATGATGAACTTGTATATTTTAATGATGAATCTGTAACGTATAAATAATGAACCTGTAGTTTGATAAATGATAAAATTGTAAATTCAGAACCATGAACTTATAAGTTCAAAATAATAAATCTGCAAGTTATAATTGATGAATTTATAAATTTAAAATGATGAACATATAAGTTATAATTGATAAATATATTTTATATTCACTAGTTCACCAATATCCAATTTTTGAAAGCGCACTCTTTTTTATTTTACACATGTAAATGAAAAAAATTCATAATAAAATATGAACCGAAATCAGCAATATAACTAACCCTTTCCCTCACAAAATAGTGGCACTAAAATGGAATGAAGGCCAAGAGTTAGAAAAGATCCAGTCATATGGCTTATGATAATTGTGTAATTTCATGCTCCAATAAATATATAGTGTGAATGTTAAATAGCACTTAAGAGGTAGATTTTATTAATATAAAATATTCAGTACATGAAAACCATATGCAGTAGCATAACTCCGAGGAGCACATTAGAATATCCAGCCCAATAGAGGAATTTGGAATACAAAATGGGACCCCTCTATCGACTATCATCGCCGGCCAAGCCAAGCAAAGGGAAAATTTTTGGTTTAGTGGATTCCAAACAACATAAAAAGCTGTTAACTTTTAAGGGAGTTGCAGATTCATCTCCACATTGCAACATGGTACACATCTAACTCCCCACAAACTGTAAACTTACTCCAATTTCGAAAGAATCTGAGCAAACCCATCGCATAAGAAGCAAACAGGTATTGAACCTCCAGTAGAGAAATTTGCTTTCCTTGAGTTTCATAGATCTGAACACAAAGAAATAAGAAATTTGCAGCAGAGAACAAAAACCTTATATGGGCTAACAAAAAAAAAATCAAAGAGAAGACAACAAAGCAAAACTAGACATAAATAAAAGAAAAGGAAAACAGTTAATTGGTCAGTGAAAACCATCGAAGAAACCAAAGGCCTTAGATAAGAAAACAAAGAGTTTTTAGTTAGAGAAAAAGTTAGAGAGAGAAGTGTAAATAGCTTTACATTCAAGTCCACAACAAAATGACTATTAGTTGCTAGTAGGTTTCTACATAGAGTTTGGATTTTTTTTTTGAATCGAATTAAACCTAAAAAGTAAAAAAAGTTTAAAAATAAACTGAATTATTGACTTTTCGATCAAGTCAAATTATAATGTTAATTTTAAATTTTAAGAATCTAAATCTTATAATGATATTAAAATGAGAATTATATTGAATTGTACTTAGCTTATTTAAATATTTATAATTAAAAATGTAATAATTTATAATATTATAATATTTTTATAATCTTTATACTTTTATTATATAAATATAATATAATTTAAATTTATAATTATGTACACTTTAATCCATAAAATTAAAATTATAAATTTATTAATTAGTTAATAAAATTAATATCACATTTATAATAACAATGAGTTTAAATAATTATAATTTTTAATATGTTAAAAATAATTTTATATATTAAAACTTTTAGGATAGTAGTGTAAAGAATTTAAGTCATGAACTCCATGTAGCTTTAAAATAAACTAACCATAAAAAAAATTAATTATCTTTTTTATTAAGTGAGTAAAAAAATATTATAAGATTTGACTATTTTTTATTTTTTAATCTAAATTTTTTACCACTAATTATTTTTTTAGCATTTATAATATTTCTAATTATATTATGCAGTAAATCTAAATTTATAATAAATCAATATAATATATATATATATATTAATATAATTTTTTTTCAAAATAATTAAAATATATTAAATTTAAATAATTTTATTCTAACTGTTTATTCTAATTTCTGCAATCCGTATTTACTTGTTTTCATTCATTCTTTTAATTGTCTTGAATTGATAGTTATGTACCGCTTTGTGATACATTTTGAATATAGTTCTTCTCAATACATATATACATATCTATGTTTATCAATGATATATTATGTTTTGAATGGTATGCTAATATTTAATTAGAAACTCACAATATATGACTTTATAATTAATAATTAATTTATAAAAAAATTATATAAAAAATTTGTAATATTTGAGTTTCTTTTCAATTTAATATCATTATGATTAACAAAAAAATATTAAATTTTTTATACTAAATTCTCCATATTTCATAATTACTCTAAAAAAATTTACATTGTAATAATGTTGAATTAAATATTTAAATATTAATTATAAGTCTACCATAAAATATGTGTTTAATTCAACTGCATACAATTTATCTTTTAATTTATTACTAATTACTGAAATTTATTTTTTAACCTCATTAATTATTGTTATTCTATTAATTTGATTTATTTAAGTACAATCATTTTATTATATGATTTCTTATCAATACAAATATCTTTTTTCTTAATTATATTATTAGAGAATTGATAAAAAAACAGTTAGTTCACATAAATGATTGTAGTGAATTAATCAAATAACATAATTAAAGTTAATATATATTACAAACTTATATTTGGTTTTCTCTTGGATTATAAAATATTTTTAGTATAGACTAAAAAAATAAAAAAAAAAGAATAAAATATCAAAACATAATCTATAATAAAATTTAATCTTATTTTTAATTTTAAAATTAAAATTTTAATATATAATAATGGAGTAAAATTTTGTATTTTTGTCAACAAATATTTGAATAAAATTTTGATATTTTATATTAAAATTTTATATAACTTTATGTAGCTATGTGTAAATTTTTAAATAATTATATTGTATGTAAAATAAATTTAACTTTTTTTTCTAGATCGACACATAATTAAAGAATTTAAAATTGTATTTAATTAAATTAAATATGAATGTATTATATAACATATATATTATAATATATGTGAGTTTATATAGCTATATGTAATTTTTTTTAAAAAGAAGAAAATACACTAATATTGAATCAAATTTAAAACAATATATGATAAATTTTAATCTTATTTTTAATTTTAAAATTAAAATTTTAATATATATTAATTAAATTAAATTATTTATTTTTTTAACAAATATTTGAATAAAATCTTGGTATTTTATATTAAAATTTTATACCAATCTATGTAGCTATATATAAATTTTTAAATAATTATATTGTACGTAAAATAAATTTAATTTTTTTTTTAAATTGACACATGATTAGAGAATCTAAAATTGTGTTAAGTTAAATCAATTATCAATGCATTATATAACATATATATTATAATATATATGACTATATGAGTCTGTGTATAATTTTTTTTAAAAGAAGAAACTACACTAATATTGAATTAAAAATCTAAATGCTAATTATAAGTCAATTATAAAATATGAAGTTACTTGCTTTATATATATCTAATTCAACTACATACAATTTATCTTCTAATTTATTATTAACAACTGAAATCTTTTTTTTAATCATATTAATTATTGTTATTTTGAGTAATATAATATAATACTTATATTTTGAGCAATACAATGCAATACTTATATTTAAAAATCTTCAATACAATTATGGAGATAGTAAAATTCTAAAATTTTTACTATTCCTAGCTGCTATGTTCAAATTGTGAAATTAGAGGCATCATAGGTTCTCCGTTCTCACACACGGCCAATAGTAAAATAGGCTATGTAATGCTTTCTTCTACACCACTCTATAAAACAATATGCATTATAATCTCAGTTGTCGGAATTATGACAAATTACGCTCGCGTAGGGGTGGCAACAGGTACGGATTTCGCGGGTATCCGCATCAATCCGAACTCATTTAAACCCTAATGGATAACCTTATTAGGGTTTTAAAACGGATTTGGATAGTAATATTTAAACTCGTCACGGATTTGGGTAGGGTACGGGTAGAGGCCTTCGGGTACCCGCTACCCGATAAATCCGATTATATATATATATTATACAATTTATTCTATTTTAATTTATTGAATATAATGATTTAATTATTTTAATTTGAATATGTTGAATTAAATTTTATGTTTTATTTGATTTTATAGTGATTTATGGTAGATTATTTATATATTTATAGATTTTTAATTATTTAATTAGTTTGAATTTTATTTTATTTTAAATTTTTTTAATGATAAACGAGTAATTATTCGGATTCAAGTATTAATCGGGTAATGTTAATCGGATTTGGGACGAGTACGAGTATTAATATTATAATTTTAAGCGGGTTCGGGACGGATTTGGGTATATATATAAATAATCGGGTTCGGGTAGGACAATTTTCGCGGGTACCCTACCCGTTGCCACCCCTACGCTCGCACATTAAATTTTCGATCTTCTCAACATCGTCTGGAGTGTCAACCCCATGTGCCTCGTGGTCAACCTTTATCACCTGCAAAAACATTTTTACACATTTAAATCCAAATGTTTCAGCAACCAAATACCATCACCTCTTCCTTTTGGGAAGTAAATTAACATAAAGTGAACCATATTACATCAAAATTAATTGATCAGATTAGAAATGAACAATTCAAAGAATAAACAAGATTTCAGACAAAATAATCCAGCAAAGTGATGGTTCGTCTTGAAAATATTAATTGACTCCACCCAGTCCTTTCTTTTCATCCTAGTCTATCTGCTTTTGCCACAATCACAGTAACCAGTGACAAGATATACATATTACAAGTAATTTGGCTAACACCAAGCACTAAGCTAAGTTGCTTCACCCAAGATAAAAGACACCACTACCTTTTGATTACTTCCACTGACTAATTCTAAACTTATGAGTAAACAAAAACCAAAGTAATTTGACCGAGTATAGCATTTACAAATTCTTAATATCCTAACAATATTACAAGTAAATCAAAACCAAAATTGCAGGTAATTTGACCAAGTATATCACTAAAAAGAATTCTTAATATTCTAAAAGCATTACAAGGAAACCAAAACCAAACTTACAAGCAATCGGTCATATTCAAGTCATTTGTCATGATGGTTCATCTTTTGCCTAACCAATTTTTTTCAGTAGAGGAGATGCCAAAGTAGAAGAAAATTTATCTCACCCCCATGGTCATCTATAAACAATGCAAGCATTAGTTTACTTTAACTTCCCAAATTATCTGGCCCAACATAGGCTCGACAAGGTTTAAAGGGACTGTCAAGTAAAACATCACAACTGTGAGAGCATGTTAAGAATGATGCAAGATAAAACCTTTGTGCTCTAAGATATAACGGGTTGCAAACCCTTAGCGTTTGAGAAAGGGCAACAAATAACTTCAACACTTTATTGACACCATATAGTTGCATAGAATATAACAGCAAAACAATCTCCTTTTGGAACTGATTCTCAATGTATGTAGATCATTTGTTGACTTGGAACATACAACCCCATTATAAATAAAATACACTAATATGCTTTTGGATAAAGTAACAAAAAAGAAGATCTCAAGATATACAAGCTCAAATGACAAAGGGAAATTTCAATTTCCTCTCTGATCAAAATTTCATCTAAATTCTGTGTTGCAATATCAAATGGAGAAAAAGAACCACAGCCAAATTCGCTGCAATGTTACATATATAAGTATCGCCACTTGCAGACTAAATTTATAGCAGGAACCTAATATTGACAGTAGAAAATGAAAAAGAATAAGCAAATGCAGATCCAGAGATTTTTTCTCCCTATAAAAAGAAATATAAATTCTATCCAGATAGTATTACACCAAGAGTATAATGGCTCAGGTTCCAATTTTTGCACATGATAACCAAAAAAGGAGCTTTGAATAAACCACTAAAAATTTCAAGACTATTATACAGGAGGTTGAAATCAGAATTAGAGAGCTAAAGGAACAAACAGTGGCAAGTAGAACGCACTTTACCTTCATTTTATACCCATTCTCAAGGACTTTAAGCTGTTCGAGATCCTCTTCTAGTTGCAGTGGAGTAGGCTGAAGCGCTGGATATATCTTAAGAAATTTTGCATCGTAACTCTGGTCAAACATATGAATACAGTTCTACATATCAGATTACCAAACAACATGACTAGCATAAAATGAAAACCGCACAACTTTCCAACAACCACACAAATACGAGGAGAAAGCAACCGTTGAGGTAATTGATTCTTCTTACCTGAATTCCAAGATGAAGCAAATATGGAAATTTTGGATTTACTTCCCCAGATCTGCATAAAGTAGTATGGACATAATAAAGTAGCCCAATACACTGATTGGAAAAAAAAAGGGAAAAACCACCGACTCAATATTTGATAAACTCACTTGTTATAAGGAATGAGCCCCCTTGAAAAATAGATAGCATGTCCCTGATTGTCCACCACACACTTCACTCGATTCGGATCAAATGCATCTTCAGGCTTCAAGGATGTTACAGCTGTGCTAAACACTGCATCTGGGGCTGCCTGCACCCATATGTAAATTCCATCAAGAATTCATGTTAAATAAGAAAAACATCATAATGAGATAAAAACAGCTGAACAACGAATTTCAACATGACTTTTATAGCCACACAACATATTTCTTTTCTTCAAGATTATAATTGAAGCAAGCAGGGATTTTTCATGTTGAGTAAAGGAACCCTTCATCCTTGCATTAAAACCGCAAAAAATCAACATGAATTTATTTTTTATAAGATCTGATAATTATATTTAGGGAAAATTACAACAAAAAAACCCCTAATGTTTGGTTGTTATTTCAATTTAAACTGTCTTTTTTCTATCAATTTGAACCCAGATCTTGACAATTACTTTCAATTCAACCCCTCTGTTCGCTTGTGGAAATTTGATGTGAGCATGCTGCTGGGACCTACATTTCAGAGCTTCTCATCCTCTCTATCTCTCCCCCTTCTTTCACCTTTCTTTCCATCTGCAATAGGTCATAAAAATGTGGGTCCCAATAACACTTTGCAGCAAAAGATGGAAATGTGGGCCCAGGAGAAAAGGAGGCTCCAAAATGTGGGTCCAACAGCATGTTCATACCAAATTAATATCCAAATGTGGATGGAAAGCTATCAAAGGGATTGAACTGAAAGGAATTGTAAAGATTAATATTTGAATTGAAAAGAAAAAAAGAAAAGGATTTAAATTGAAAAAGCACTCAAATGTAGGGGTTTTGCTTTTAATTTCCCCTTACATTTAATAATGCAAATCCACAAAAGCTTAAACAAATTCACCTGCAGCGCTCGAACAATTCCATCAACTATCTCAGGTTCAATAAGAGGCTCATCCCCCTGAATATTGACAACAACATCATATTTCTTTTCTAGCTTTCCAAGCGCTTCATTGCAACGTTCTGTACCTGTATAGCGTACACTAATAAAGTTTGCAACTATCAGTGAATCCAACATAAAAGTAAAATTAACACCTTTAACAATGACCAAATAGTAACCTACCCTTTTGACAAGATTCTGAAGTCATTATCACATCTGCACCAAATCCACGGCAGCATTCTGCAATTTTTTCATCATCTGTTGCCACAACTGCATGGGTAGCAAACAATCAATGAAATATTACAAAAACACCACAAATTCAATGTAAGTGCGCTCCAACAACAAAACAAGGAGCAGGAAATTAGGAGCCTTGACCACAAAAACTTTCAGCAAAATGTTACGAACATTGAACATACAGTAGATGAATCAAGTATGATATGTAGCCCTATTATGATACTCTCAATTTTGTTGATGGACACAACCTAGAATCCTTCCTTCACTGCCTCCCACCATCCATTTCCAAAAACAAATAAAGGAAGATGTCAACCACAGCAGTAAATCATCAATACACTAAGCATAACATCTGTATGTTTTGAATTACCCTCACATAGCTATCATTTTAGATGCATTCTAATCTAGAATGGAGTTTGGAACAATTAATTAAGATACTGTCTCTTGCAAAGTTAACCATATTTTAGCCCCTAAACCTTTATAGAACCCTCAAAGCAATTAAATTTCTGGCATCTTTCAGGTGCACTGATGCTGGATTCTGGAAGATCAGAAGTTTTCTGTCTGGTGGTACTGGCCTTTACTGGTGAGAAAGCTCACAGGCACAATTATGATTGACCCACTAATTATAGTTTGTTTTGAAAGATATAATCTTCTTCCCTTCCAAACTAAAACTCTTAGGACATAAGTTAGCACAGCATACTTGTGGTTTAAGTTTAACAAATGTTTTTTATTTTTCAAAATTTTCACTCAAAATAGCGTTCCTATTTTTATCCACCTCTGAAAATTTCAAAATTGTTTTAATGGGGGCTTCCATTTGCATGTGTACCATTACTAGCACACTAAACTTCAGTCTCTTAGATTAGGTCTCAATTGAAACAAATTGAAGAACTAAAAGGCTCAATGGCAAACAACAGGGGCCAAAAATGTGGTCATCCTTGAACAAAGCAGCAAGTCATTGCATCATTTCCATAAAAGAAATTAAATGAAGCTCAGGCAAATTGATTTACCTAAATGATCCAAACTAGTTGCCAGTTTGGCCCTTTCCCAAGTTCTCTGTACACGATCAATCAAAACCATAAGTGAGAAAAATATAACATGGAAGCATTTTTTAGAGAGGTCGTTATCATAGTCCATTCATTATATTATTGATGTATCCCGATGAGGTGATTTTGTGATTGAAATATTTTTTTTTCCTATGTATTACAGTGCATGAGTGAAGTATGACTACGACATTTAGTGTTCTGTACAAACTAATGATTGACTGAGAGGGCTCTAAATAAGAAGCGCTTAATCTTAGCTCTTTTCATTTCTCTCTTGGTCATGATTCTCGCATCTGAACAACATAACATGGGACGTCCATAACCATGTTATTCTACTTAATATTTGTTAATTAGAGTGAGGATTATTATATCCTCCAAGAGAAAATGTAATCATATCCAAATTCAAAAGACTCAAATTAAGTTCCATTAGCTTAACTAGAAAAGAAAAATTAGACGAAATGAAGAATGAGAAAATTCTATCTTTGTTCCAAAATCCTTTGACGATTACATTTTCTTTCCGCTGCGACATACATATCCGTGATCCAATAAAATATCCATAAATAATTTCACAGGATTTAGGTTTTCAGACCATTAAATTAAAAGAAAAAAAATCACTTTAAGCCAATCTTTTAATATAATGAAGCAGTTCAAAGTTAACTAATGATCGGTCAATCAATTCAACACCATAGATATTGAGCAACAATTGCACACCACTTAAGTGAAGCTGAGAAAGCACCTGGATCATGGGTTTCCCTAAGATCTGGACAAGTGGCTTGCCTTGCAACCGAGACGAAGCAAAACGAGCAGGTAGATGCCTACAACTCAGCCTCGAAACTTTCTGGATCTGGCGAAATAAGCACGAGCCCCAATAGCAACGGCAATAGCAGCTCCAGCCACAATACCATGCAAAATCCATAACTTAGATGAGGAATCAGAAGATGATGTCAAAGAATTGGAAGAGGAAGAGGACGAAGAAGAAGAAGAAGAACCATCAGAAAAGCAGATTGCCATTGGACTTTCAAATCTCTTTCTGCCGCCACATTTCAAATGTTGATTTACTTACTCGATTAAATAGAATAAAACCCATTAAAACAGAGGAAGGTCTCGTCAATTTCTTGCTGATAAACTGAAGAACACGACTGGCATGGATGAAATCAGCGGTTCGGTTCAAAAAAATATTACCGAACTGGCTAAACAGAAAATCAAATTTTATGTTTTTTCAGAGTTTAAATCGAACTGAAATTCGAAATTTAACTCCATGAACTTAAACATTTTGACTTTCTGATGTGTGCGGATGACAATTTCAAGGAGAGAGCTTTATTTGCATTGGAAAAAAAAAATGTTTTTCAATTTTTTTTCAATTTTTTGAGATTTAAAAATTGTGCTATTTTTTTTTGTAAAAACATATGTGAAAAATTATTTTATAAAAAATCAAAAAAATTGTCAATTAATTTAAAAAAATCTTAATTTGCATTTACTTTTTTGAGGTCTAACAACATTCCTAAACAATTGAGTACTTCAAGTTTGATCCTTTTGGACCTTCTCCATTCCAATATTTAGTCTTCCATCACCCTTAAAAATCCTTCAAAAATTTTTAAACCTTTCAGATTCAATGCCATATTTTCTAATTTACATTTTCAATTGAAACCAATTCTTTTATTGTGGAAATAGAGCTTTGATTGTAGCAATCTGTTGTAGGGTTGGAATTACTTTTGTAATTAACCAAGAAAACAGAAAAAGAATGGCTTCAACACTTCTTGGGCTTCAGTTACTACACAAATGCATGCATCACAATTAATATACAAGCCACAATTTTAACATTATTCTCACTTATACATGCTAGAGATACAGAATAACCTTATTGCACATTACACCAGAAGAAATTGCCCTCGATCATGCAGTCAGAAAGAATATACATCTTTGAAAGAATGATGCTGTTAATTTTCTTCCATTATCCTGATTGCTACTGGCGCTTTCTCCTGCTTTTCTACGTAAGCAGAGGGGAACCATCCAGCCTGGCATTTACATTCTCCTTCAGACCACCCTGTCGGAGCCACCTTGCGATTTTACCAACCGAAAATGAAATCAAAAAGTACTTTGATTAGGTAAAAGAGGAAAGAGCTAACCCCAAAATTTACTTTCCAAATATAATGAATGACTCTCTAGCTACTTGTCATCTAATATATAGAAAATCACTGAACTTACTGAAGACGACCAGTACAGCAGGAACAGATCCAATAATAGATAAAACACAAGTACATACATAAATGCATGTGAAGAAGATTCAGTTCAGGCACCAAATAAAAGCAACGCAAACTTGTTTCAGACAATGAAAAGCAATTACATAAACCAAATGCAACTCATTCATTCTGTTCCTGTTATTAACAAAAAGTTCACTGCGAGACTATAGCTTTAAATTTTTTACATGTACCATAAAGCAAAGAAAATATTTATTGCAAAGAAAAGGCTGTTCTACTCTTTAAATGTGAAATGTCATTTGAGAATAATATATTTGTCTGGGTTTACATTAAGGCCATAACCTCGGATAACCAATGCAAAATCATTCTCCAACAGGAAATCTAGCATAAAAAGATTATATGACAAAATCATCACTATAAAGGCTACTTTCATCATCACAAACACCAAAATTTACACTCGATTAACCAACCTATTCATGATCTGATTATTAAACCAATCTTAATTCCAGTGTAACCAAAAGTTTAAACAGAATAACAATGCGTAAATACAAAAGCTTGAAAATTCTTTTCATTTTAGGCAGGAGGGAGCTGCCAAGCTTTTTAGAGGCCTGTCCTCATAGCAGGTATTAAGAACTAATGTATCTCATCTAATCTAAATAGACTCGCACACTCATGTATGTAGAAACATTTATTTCAAAGTTACTAATAGATTTACATGAACATATTAACATGTACAATTTTATTAGGCATTGAAAGTTATTCTAAAGGCAAACATACATAAACATTTCAAGCCAGAATCATCTTCTTCTGTTGCAACTATTTATGCTTTGACATTTGAAATTTTCACCGAGTTAAATAATCTATAAGTCATGTGGGATAGCAATGTGAAATGTACCTGCCGGACCACAACAAAATCATCAAGAGATAGACTTAACTCCCCTTCTGCTTGGGTGTCAAATGGGTGAATGACCTGAGATTTTATTGATTATTAGAAAAGTGACTTGAGAAGCAATATGGTGCATTTGTTAGAGTTCTAAAACAATCATGGTTACAACAAGACTGGAACCACTCCACATCCTCAACCCTACCCCAGCTGAAGGAATATTCTCCTCATCCCCCTCCCCACAGGAGATCCCCATAATCATAGGTTTTATCTTTTTTCTTTTCATCGTAATTTTCCTTTTTAGCAAGCATCAATAATACACAATTAATCAAGAAGAAAAGGAAACAGTAATATAATAAAACAAAACCTCAAGTAGTTTCACATGTAAGCTTAGGCACAAAATTCCAGAAGAATCTGTCTTTTGTAAAATGTGTTGCACATAGAGTTCCATTTAAAGATAAAAAATAAATTAAAAAAAGATGGATGTTTCACTTCAGATTTTAAACAGATAACTTATTAAAGTGTTTCCACCAATGATCTCACTCTACTTTAAGGTCACTTTCCTTCTTTTAGCATCTCTGTTTCACCAGCAAGCTATTTACTTTCCACTCCTTGCACATAGCCAAGGAACTCGCCTACTTAATTTTTTGTGCAACAAGGTTTTTTCAGGTTCATTATCAGCAACATACCACTAATCCATTACCTGTAAACAATAAAGAATACGACATATATTTTTTTTGAAACAAAACAATATTTTACTCTTAAACCAAAAGGCATAATTTTCAGCTAAAGCTTGCTTTTACAATTATCACTGCCTAGTAATTTGATTACTATTCTCAAACTATTTTCAGCTTTACTATTTCATGACCACTAACCATGATATAAACCCTGCACTTAGGCAATTTTTGCAGACCAATTTTTATTATTTTAATTGACAGGGTTTAGGGTTAATTAGAGTCCAACTTATTAATTAATGAATAATTACCCAACTTTAAATTGTAAATTGAACATTCATTTTAATGACAGTAAAATCCTTTTTTATCATTTTTGTCACTTAGATATCAATTAAGACCATCTTAATATGATCTCCCCAAGTAATCTAGCACTAATAGTAGCTCAAGCTTATTTTTTTAGCCTTTATTTAGATTTAATTCTACTTCTATGGATTTTGAGAGAGAGATTATTGAGTAAAAATACTTGTATTTAATAAAAATGAGAAGAATGAATAATATTATAAGACATACATAATAAGCTAATCTATACTGGATTATATATCAACAGCTCGCAGCATTAATTATGATGTAAAAAGGATGAAAATGATTTTACAATTATAAATTCTAGGGACAATTAAGTAATTAATGATAAGTTGAGGAACAATAATTGAAATTAACCCCTAAATATATCATACTTTAAGGTTTTCCTTGTACTCGACCATTATGATTCTAGATGTCCATCAATAAGAGTTCATCACAGGTTCCTAAACCCCATGACAAAATCCCTATAAGTTACAACAAACAAGTTAACTCTGCAACTTGTGTCATGCATACTATCAGTAATACCTAGTTGACTCCACAAGTTGCTCCGTCCTAGTTTGTATTGTATTATTCACAGGAGGATCATTAGTAAGATGACCATCTTTATTAAATTCTTCTTAAAAAGACCTGAAATTGTCTTGCTCCATCGCAAATAATTGGAGCCATTAAGCTTATGCTCTATGACCTTCATCATCAAAAGGATCACATCAACCATTACTACCGATTTAATTTCTGTCATCTCATAACAGCAACAAAACCCAAGGTTGAGAAAGGTCAAACAGCATTGATATCAAAAGGGAAGAAACAGCAAAACAATACCAAACACCAAACCCAAGAGAGCGCCAAACTATCTCATTGAAAACACCAAATTAGCAACCAGCAAAAACACCCTCAAAATGGTACCAAACAGGCTAATATAGCATAAATGTGTGCTGAAAGAGAAGAGCGGAGTGAAAACCCCTGAGGGGCACACCCTCACTTGCCAGTGCATGGGATAGGGTTGAGACACATAAGTGGTGCATGATAGCCACTCGAGGGGATGCCGGCGGTTGGGATTTGAGGAAAGGTCAGTGGGCAGGTGGTGCTTCTCATAGGGCAGGCTGCAAGGTCAAACTGTGTCCCTATATAGGTGACCTGTGTTTGGGTGGAAAACTAAAGATAAACAAAATACCCTATACAAAGATTTTCAGAACTGGAATTTTATCCTTATATGGGGCTCCAGTACCATATAAGTTTGGAAGGGAATGTTCATATTCATAATACAACTCATACATATACAACATAAAACTCTAAAATAGGAAAGAATAAAATCAATATAATTATGCTAATTCATATATTCATATAGGAATACTTACGGATTAACATCGTATTCATAACATCCATATTAGCAAAAACGAAAGAAATTAAACTTGTGATGCGACTTCAAGTACAAAGCAGAAAAATGCTTCCATGGTCTCAAATAAATGCTACTATCATGTTGGGGTTGGAGTTATAACAGTACCAAATATGATGTATCAATTTAAACTGATAGAAATGCAACATCATGAGATATAGAAGCACATGAACAAACTTGCAAGTACAACTATATGGAGCAAATGATGTCAAATAGAGGATTTGATATTATTCTATTTATTTTCTTTTATGGGCTTTTACTCCTAATGAAATGGATATCTAAAGAGATCAAATCCTTTACTTTTGCAATGAAAAACACATCGTTTTGATTAGTATGTATCTGATCATCTGATCCATTTGAAGTAGTATCTTGAAGTACCAGTGGGGCATTGATGTCTTGTTGCATTTTCGCTGATTTTGATGAAGAATCATTTAATTGCTCCTCCAATATCATCTAACTCCAACGATAAACAGTCAAAGTTGTGTCAGTCAATATACTTCATAAAACATGTACACTCATGGCACAAAACTTACACATGCGCAGTGCAAACAGAAAAAGAGAGAGATTCCAGAATAGGACGCATGGTCACAAACCTCATCATTTAACTTATCTAAGATAGCAAGAACATGTTGATGATAACATCTCTCAGCATCTACCTGAAAAATAATTTTGCTTCAAGTCCATATGCAGAAAAAGTGAATGAATTGTACATCATCAAAATATCAATCAGCAGAGAGGTATACTAAGCAAAATATTGTCAATCTACACAATGCGTGAACTTGAAAAAAAAATAGAAGGAAGAAAATTCAACTTATTTTTTAAGAGTTGCTCTGGTACCATGTTATCCATGGGAGTGAATTGTGGAGAAGCCGTAACCCCTTGGTGGTTAGGTGTATATTTTAAAAATATTCTTAGTAGGGTTCACATTATTTCAGGTAAATAACTAGAATAACCCTGAACTAGAGTACAAAGAAAATAGAAATTTATGCGTGAATACAGCAGTTCAATATTTTACTGACCTTGATGCAACTGTAAACAATGGCTATTTAACATAACTGCCATAATGACCATTATGAGATGGAAAGGGAAGGGAAAATACCTTCTTTTTTTTTTTCCCTAATCAAAGGGAAAATACACTGTATATCAGTAAGGGAAAGGCAAATCCATTATCTAACGGCTAAATAACAGTTTCACCCTTTGTTAAACTTCATAAGTCTACCTTCACATGCTTGTGAGACAGCCATAAAACAAACAAGAAACAGCACTAAAAAATAGAGAAATAAAAGAAAACATTGATGGTAATCAAATAAGAAATATTACTTACTCTTCTATAAAGTCTTGTTTCCTCCAATATTAATAAACAAGCAATGAAGCTAAGCACAAAATTCATAAACAAAAACACATGCAAAAGAAGAAATGGAGTGATTAGCAGTACCATAGTAAATAAATGCTGAACAGTAATCTGTTGCTGATGATTTTCAACTGACAACATGGCATCAGTTGCTTCTTTCCCAAGTGCCACAATTGAAGACTTAAGCTCAGTCAGTCTTGCTTCTGCATTTTGAAGCTTCAAGCAACTCTCAGCAGATATATCAGATTCCCTGGTCTTTGATCGTCGCCTCAACACTTCAGCTCCCTGATGAGAAAAAACCATTATTATTCTATTGCAATTCTTACCCTCCCAAACAACCATGTGATACCAAATATTACCTGGGCTTCAACCTCCTGGCGGAGTTTTTCATAATGATGTGTTAAATGGCGAGCATCCTCCAAAGGAGCTCCTGTTACCATTTCTCGAAGAGGCTCGGCAACCTATATATTGAAAACCTATAATACAATTACAAACATGAACAGAAATGGAAAAACTAAGTTCTCCGAAATGATTAGCTCATGATATATATTCCTGACCTCTCTATCAATGATTCCTATTTCTATATAAATAAAGCATCAAAAACTTTACAGAATCGGAGGCAAAAGATAATAGTAACAATTCATGCTTGCAGCCCATTATTAAGGATTTCCATGGATTATGTATTGACTTAACTACAAAGTACAAAAACAAAATTGAATCAAGTGGACAACTCACCTTATCACCAAGGATTCCAAGTAAAGTTTCCTTCTCATTTTCCATCAAATCATGTGAATTGCCAAACTGAAGAACAGCTCTTGCAACATGAGAATTTGTGCTTTGAGTATCAGCTCCATATTTACAACAATCTTCAGCCAACTTTCTTGCTAAAATAATTTAGGTGAATTTATATATAAGCATTGTAAAGCAAATGAATGCAGATAAGAGCAAAATTATGTACCTATCTCCATTTGCTTTGAACTTGCAGATACAAGAGCTTCAATACCACGAACAATATTCTTCTGAAAATGCTGTGGAACATACAAAGTTTTAATACTTTAGTCAAATTAAAAACTATTTTCTGAAAAAATTGAATCATAATGAATGTTGTTTTATCAGATCAAAGAAAAAGGAAACTAGATCTTGAAAAATTACTCAAAGTGTGATTAAAATGTGTCAGGCTATTGTACCTTAGCTTCCCTTGTAGAATTGTACAGATTTTGAAGCCGTTGATAACACTGTACTTCAGCTTCATCAACAACAACAGCTTCATTACTAAAATGTCCCAAATGTTTCAGTACTGCCTGTAAAATTATGAGCATCCAGAAAAGGACTGAATTAAAGTTCTGGAGGAAATGACGTAGACACAGATAGCATCAACAATCTTACTATGCTAAGCATCTATTTTTTTTGTTCTATTATTCTTTATCGCCGCATTCATATACCTTCTCTCTAGTGATAATTCAAGAAAAACCAGGAACAAAATAAAATTACACACTTAACCATGATGACATAATTACTGTGGTTAGACTTTTGATTCATTTCTCCATATACGGTATATCACTAAATGAAAAAAAAAATTATTGCAAATTCTCCGCTAGCCAATAAAAAATAAAGAATTGTAAAAATGATTTCTTATTATTTTGTGATCCCTCTGAATTCAAAATATATTTTAACCACAGGTAAAGAAAACATTAAAAAATTCCAGGCAGAGATAAAAGAGGCATTTAATGGGGGAAAACTAGCATAAACTGTCATCACATCTTATGAAATATATCTTTATCTGAAATAATGGCAGAGTGGGTCCTCATTTTAAACACAGTGCATCAGAGATAAATCAGCAATTCCAAATTTTAGAGATGGATTTGATCAAAGAACTCAGTTCAGAGTTTAGGGAATGTATAAGAAGCTAAATGAAAAAAAAATTATTGCAAATTCTCCGCTAGCCAATAAAAAATAAAGAATTGTAAAAATGATTTCTTATTATTTTTTTATCCCTCTGAATTCAAAATATATTTTAACCACAGGTAAAGAAAACTTTAAAAAATTCCAGGCAGAGATAAAAGAGGCATTTAATGGGGGAAAACTAGCATAAACTGTCATCACATCTTATGAAATATATCTTTATCTGAAATAATGGCAGAGTGGGTCCTCATTTTAAACACAGTGCAACAGAGATAAATCAGCAATTCCAAATTTTAGAGATGGATTTGATCAAAGAACTTAGTTCAGAGTTTAGGGAATGTATAAGAAGCTAAATGAAAAAAAAATTATTGCAAATTCTCCGCTAGCCAATAAAAAATAAAGAATTGTAAAAATGATTTCTTATTATTTTTTGATCCCTCTGAATTCAAAATATATTTTAACCACAGGTAAAGAAAACTTTAAAAAATTCCAGGCAGAGATAAAAGAGGCATTTAATGGGGGAAAACTAGCATAAACTGTCATCACATCTTATGAAATATATCTTTATCTGAAATAATGTCAGAGTGGGTCCTCATTTTAAACACAGTGCATCAGAGATAAATCAGCAATTCCAAATTTTAGAGATGGATTTGATCAAAGAACTTAGTTCAGAGTTTAGGGAATGTATAAGAAGTGAACTGCGACAGTGGTCAAGGGCAATTGAAAATATGATAATTACGAAATATTTAAAGAAATATCTAAGAGTTATTATGACCAAGTTCTTACTTTTGATAATTTAGGTCCCTCTGATAAAATTCCCTAAATTGAATTTTTCCTTGAAGTGTCATTATTATTTAAAAACAAAGGGTATTGTTATTTTTCACAGTTTTTGTATTTTCATCAGAAATTTGTTTATTTCCTACATAGAAGATACTAGGTAATTCTCTATTTAGAAGTTGTGATCCACGTTGAACAAGGACAACAATAGAGCAATGTGAATTTTAATTTAGTTACAATACACGAGCGAATGATGTCTATTTATCTCTCTTCTTTGTGTTTCTTTCTCCTTTTTTTTTTTTATTTCTATCTTTCAAATGTTACCTTCTTGAGTAACATATCACTAAATACACCACTTGAACAAACCACTAGTTTTTCTCTTGACCTCACTCTAACTAATTCTTTCATCACAGAAACTTAATCATAAATTGCGAAAGAAATACACTTTTTATCGTTTCTTTAGTAATTAAACCTCTCCAACAAACACTAGACCCCTTGTTCCATAAATCTACACTTAGTAGGTGGGTTGCTCAACTTAAGCTACATGAAGGGATAGGGAGAAGCAAATCTATTTATAAACGTTAACTTCCTTCTTTACTTCTTGACACAAAGAATAAGAATAAATAAATATTAACTATGTTTTCACATAGTACTTAACTGAGACAGAGCATCAACACCTAATTCTCCAAGCAGATGAAAACAAACCAAAATTAAATGATGGAAACAGGAATAACAGATGGGATATGAGAAAACTCACTTCCTGTTGCCTTGCAATTTGCTCTCTAAACCTGGTAGCTTGCTTCTTGATGGCCTCCATATCCAAAGACCAACCTACCCTTTTATTAATAATTCAGTTATCGAACAGTTGCAAAAATAAAGAAAATTATGTGCTTCTGAGAGAAATCTCACATCTCATCAGGCTAAAAATCAGGGGCAATTAACAAAGCAACTTCATATTTCGGGCATGCGGGGAGGAAAAACTGTCAAGTACGGTGATTCTGTGTTTCTGTTTCGCGGTGATAGAGAGAGAAGATAGAATGAAAATGGCAGAGACTGCAGAGGGAAAGGTAAAAACAGCAATGAAAGTGATAACGATGGAAATAGGAAAGAAAGCGTTTTGACCTTTGGTCAGGTCGGGAGACTCGCACATGCAATTGCTTTTCGGAATATATATATATATATATATATATATATATATATATATATATATATATATATATATATATATATATATATATATATATATATTAAATTTAGAAAAGGGATTGTGAAATAAATAAATATTTTTTACAAAGTATATTTAAAAAATAATTTATAAAAAATTAAAATAAATTTCTAAATACACTTTTTTTAGATCCAAAGCAATTCTAAACCCTTTTTTGAATTATATTTAAAAAAACTTTTACTTTAGATTTAGTATTGCATGACATGTAATGATAATTTAATCTCTAATATTAATCATTGATTTATAAAAAAATGGTTGAAATTAAAATCATAAAAAATTTTGAAATAAAATTTAAACTTAAATTATCTATTTATAAATATTTTTTTATAGATAAGATTAAATTGATATTATTTGTGATATTTCAAAATATGGAATCCTAATAATTTTTATGTAAACGGGTAATTACTTGCACTTTTGGTTTTGGCGAACTCTTTTACCAGTTAATTTAGCATAAGAGTTTCATATATTATTTAACTATAAAAGCAATAAAAATGAATATTTTTGCCTTTGAATTATGTATTTTCTATCGAATCCTTAAATTTTTATTTGTTTAAATTAAACCATCAAAATTTTTTATTTTATTAAAAATTAAGTCTTTAAATTTAGAATTTTTCTATATTAAGCCCTACAATTTTTAATTTTTTTCTACTTTCAACTTTTACTATTTATATATTAGTTTTTTTTAACTATTTAGTATTCTATAATCTATAGATTGTAGACTAACTTGAATTCGTATCGGTAAAGAAAAAAGTGATTCTACACAAATTTTTAAGACATATTAAGAACTAGTTTAAGTTCTCTGTCAATAAAAATTTAACAAAATAAATTAAAAGTCAAAATATGTGTTTTTCTTGAAAAAAAATAGCACTCATGCACTGATCAATTTTTATATTATGAACTTATGACTATTAAATATTTTTTTATAAATATAAGAGTGTTTTTATTTTTTATACATTTTAAAAAATAAAATTTTTATTGTTTAAATAAATAATACATAATACATTTTGTATAAAAATCAATGATATAATTTGCGTTTTAGCATGAATGATGAATGTACTTGAAACCGAAGAAAAAACAAAATATGGCCAAATTTAAAATCTATAAAACTAATTGAATGGGCGCAGCCCAAAAAGTTTTAAACAGTTCCATCAAATATTGACGAAACTGGGTCGGCTCTAACTTTAAAAAGATTTTTTCTTTTCTTTTTCTTTTTATATTACTCTAACCTAGAATTTGTCTCAATATGAATAGAATAATATATGAACTATTCTTGATATCAACTAATATCCTATATGCTTATATCAAAATGTAAGTTTATAACTATATGTAATCATGTTATTTAAAGTATATTTATGTACAATATAAATATATAAATTGATTTTAGCAAAAAAAAATAAACAACTGATGGTCAAGTTTAATGGAATTTCCACATTAGTAATCCAAAGTTTTCCCTTTTTAATTTGGTCAAAATATTTAATAAGATAGAATTCAACATTTAGGGTTATTTGACTCTGATATTTAATTGTAGAAAAATTGTACATGTTTTGTAAAATATATATATTGTTATTGTTTATATGTTAATTAACTATTAAAGAAATTATTTATTTTTTAATATAATATAAATATAATATTTTAAATAACATATATAATAATAAAATATGATTTCTTTAAAAATAAACATTACTTTAATTATTATTTATGATTTTTTTTATAATGAATGGACATTAGTTTAATTATTATTTCTGATATTTTCATATTCATTTATTATCTTTATAATTATAAATAATTTGTTGATTGAAAAAATTAATTTAAATATATAAATATTTTGTAATTAATAAAATTTTAAAAGTGTAATATAGTTTAAATAAAAAATATCTTTCAATCAGCTATTAGATGATGAGAAAAAACTTCAAAATGAGTTTTCATAATCCGCATCTATTTAGAACTATAATTAGTTATCAACTGTTAATTTAGATATTTTACCAAACAAATTTGAAACTATTGTTGAATATGAAATAGTAATCGACTGTCTTAAACCTCTAAATCAAATGTCCTGAAATAAGTAAATTCATCTAAAATTATAAAATATTTTGACTCAAATAATATAAACTCATATATGAGCAAGAGATTCTAATGTGAATTATCCTTGATACAGATACTTTATTATTTTTTCTATTCTTAGAAGTTACACATAATTTTAATTTTAATTTTATGAAATCCACATAAAAAATGTAACAAAAAGATAATGTGAATAAAATGGTAACAACCACTTTTCAAAAAAAAAAACAATGAACAACAAAACAAAATCTGGAGACATATAAATTCCCAAAACATATAAGACAATATGATTTCGAAAAAAAATGATCAAAATATCATATATGACAAAAATTAAAATAAATAAATAAAAATGAAATATGAATAACTTAGGCCTCAAATTTTAATTTTATTTATTTATTTTCTTATTTCAAATACTTGTTGATTTAGGATTAGAAAATTAGAAATAAGAATTAATTAGTTCAATTCAAAAATATAACCCTGAAATATAAAAATAAAACATCTAAAATCACATAGGGTACGTTTAGTTTAACGGTGTTGTACAACTATTAGTGGTCAGTAGTGGCAGTCAGTTATTATTAACTAGTGGAAGTAGTCGACTATTAACATATAATGGTGGTGATCAACTATCAACAACAACTATGGTAGTAAACTATTTATAATTGTTCTTAGTAATTTAATGGTTGAAAGTTAATCATAATTTTATAAAATAATTATTAATAATCATATTGTTATTAATGTGATAATATATTAACTTTTTATATGTTGATAATTTATATTATATAAATTTTAAAAAAATTAATTAAACATAAAAGTATAATAGAAAATATATTTTTTAATGAATAAATTATTTTATAAATTGACATAAATATAATATTTTACATATTAAATATCTAAAAGCCAATTTTTAATATGAAAAACTGAAAATTATAATTATTCATTGAAAGCCAACCTTTTAGCATAAGAGGTTGGAATTTCCAAACCTATATAATAACTGTGAATGGATTGTATCAGCTAACTGACCTGAGCTAATAGTAAAATCAGTTTAGTTTCAATCAATTCGGTTTGAGCCTCTAGAAATTAGTCTTTAGATGAAAATTTAAATCAAACCATTAATCTTTAAATTGAAATTAAAATTTATTAAAAAAGAAATTAGGAAATAAATCTTATTTGGTAAGAAATTAATTGCCTTCAAGAAAACGTAAGAAAATAATCTTATTGGGAAATCAATTTTGATTTGGGATTTAGAAGGATTCCAAATTTCGAATACTTCCTGAATTAGGATTCCTTTAGCACCATAATAAACATTAAATACAATGAGACATCAGTCGATGTAAACAAACGGATTTTCCTTCAAATGCGGCCACTGCTCTGCTGAGATTATGATTAAACCGATTCCAGAAATTCTGATTACGTACTTGAGAGTGGCGCTACTCGAAATTTCGAGCCTTGGGGCGCTGCGTATGAGGAAGCTGACAGGAAGGCCGAGGAGATGGATGATTCGATGAAATCTTGAGAGAATCCGACTTTGGATTCCAAAAGAGAGATGGAGATCCTTGCTGCGCTTGATGAGATGAAATCAATGAAATCTAGACATGCGAGTGTGAGTATAGAAGCAATGCTCGAGCCTCGAGGCCTTGCAGCGCACTCATTCAGAGAAGAAGAAGAAGAAGCGCTGATAAAATCCATGTTTGAACAGAGGACAAGAATTTCCGAGGAGGATGAAGATTTCGATCTGCTTTCAAGTCCAGTTCATAATTCAAAGAGGAGAAAAGTTTCTTAAGAATTTGCAAGTAAGCCCATGGATTCATTAACTAAAGCCTCAAACGAGAGAAAATTCCAAACTAATGATTAGGATTTCTGTCGGTTGTGATAGCTGAAGGGAATGAACAAGTGGAGCAAGAAAGCAGTGGGCTCCTGTCCATCACTATGCCAAAACTATGATAGTGATGATGATTATTTGGATTGCATTATTTGGTATTTATCATTTCATCATATCATTTAATTGTTTCCACTGGTTTTTATAAATCAATATGTTTGGTTTTGGGGATATCCCTTTGCAACATTTTTCCTGTTTCTTTAAAATTTTACTTCTTGTGTTGATAAGAGTACAAACACAGCTTGAGATATGTTTCTTTTAGAAAATAATATCCCATTGCCCATTGACATTTATATATATTAGAGCCTTTTCTTTTTCTTTTTCTTTTGTTGGTGCTTCATTTGAGAAGCATAGCTGCTATCCAAGTTCCTCTCTCTCTGTCTCTGTCTCTGAGGCAAATGCAAGTGTTGGATTGGCATAGTTTAGTTCCTAAAAGACTAACATGCTTTCTGGACAACAAATACAGAAATACATTCAAAAATATAAATCATATTCATAATTTAAATCATATTAATTAATTTTTCTTTAATCCAATTACAACCATAATAATGTCTGAATGAAATAAAACAAAAACGATTAAAATTTTGGTTCGTCGTCATCACTAAATTCATCTTCAATGGCATGAAAACTCAACCTATTTGATGCCTGCTTTGCCCACTTCACAATCTTCTCTGCCTCTCTATTAATCTTCTCTTCCTCCTTCATAGCCTTATTTAGTATCTTCTCTTGTTCTCTAATTGAAAAACTACTTAAAACATCATCCGTGGCACCCCAATCAACATTCCACTTTTCATTTTTCTTATTCTTTGGGACCTCCTTCTTCGGGGAGCACCAAAAGCATCCAATTTTATGAGGAGGAGAAGGAGAATTCATGGATGAATCTGACGAACCCGAAGACCCATATTTTAAATTAGATTTCTTCTCCGTAATCAAACCCTCTTCCCCATCCGGGTTTTCTTCTTCCTCCACAGAAACATGATTCGAGCTGAATTTATGATCATCTGGGTTACGTTTATTGGGAGATAAACTTTCAGCTTGAAAATCAGAAACGGTGTTTCCATGGAGTGAGCTGTTATTTGAAAGAGGGAAAGATTTGAGCTTTTGAAATCGGGTTTCTAAATGGGGAGGGATAAGTGAATCAGTAAAAGAAGAAGTGTTGATTCTGGAGACTTGTTCAATAACGGAGAGGTCTTCAATTTGGGAGATGAGTTCATCAACGGCTGAGTCATCTGTGTCGGATAGAGAAACGAAATCGGCCATTTTTTTAGAAGGAAAATGGTTCATTTATAGGGTTAAATTGGGTTTGAGAAGATAAATACAGAGGAAGAGGAAGCACTATACTGGCAGATGACTATGTAACGGCCAACTCATGCATTTGGTCACTTTCTTAAGGTTTCAACTTTCAACGCGTGGGACCTTCTAGTTCTAGGGATTCTTCGAGTGCAGGCTTTTTGTCTGCCATTTTTTTTAATCACATTTGCTGTTTTTTTTAGGGTGAAACACATTTGCTATTAATGATTCCAAACGAAGGAATCTATATAGAGAGAGAGAGAGAGAGAGAGACCGAATTACTTGCTTTTTCTTTATTGAATTTTCTTACAATTTCTTCTTTTTCAATGTACTAAAATAGTTACTCCTTATAAAATTTTTATAATATTACCACTCTTTCTGTTTTTATAGGTTTAAAGGAATAAAACCGCTTATAAATTATTTAAATATTAATTTATAAAAAAAAATTATTTAAAATTGTTTTTTAATTTTAATAAATTGACTTCAAATTTAAATCTGAATTCAAAATTTTTTTAAAACTCGAACTTAATATTATTTTGATTGTTAACTCGTGAATATATTTTTTAAAAGTAAACTTACAAATATATTCATTTAAAAATTTACGAATGTAATAATTTTATATTTATTTATTATTATATTAATATTACTAATATATTTATATTTTGTTATAGCGTTTAAATTCGAATTCTAACTCAAACTTTGGTTATTATATATATATATATATATATAATAATCATAAACACACATTTATATATTTTATAATTATATGCTGATACTTTTGAGTTTATATACTTAATAATTTAAGTTTTAAGTATTATTATATGCATAGCTTACTATATATATTATATTATTTTTTTATCAAAATAATTATATTATATTAAACTTATATATTAATCTAAATTATATTAATAAATAATATATATAATCAATATGTTTAATATACTTATATAATTATATACTTTATAATAAATGTAGGCACTATCATATACATAATTTAAATAATCACAAATTTACATAATTATATTTTATAAATAATCATTTTAATTTAGAAACCTTACATATAAGAAAATATTGCATTTTTGAATTTTAATTTAATACTTTAAAGGGAACATTTTCATGGATTTTTCTTATTACTCAAAGATTAATCGTTTATTATAAGCATTTATATATATTAAGTATCAATTCAATAGAGCATATTTAAATTTTATGTAATTTTTATTTAGTTCAAAATACTTGAATATTGGATTGTTTTGTAGTATAATATTTAGTACCGAAATAACCATACCAAATTGTGCCGAATTTTCAAGACAATACAATACGAAAATTTTTATTTTCTTCTCAATACCATACAAAACTTCAATTTATAATTTTTTGACTTTTCAAGACAATACTTGAGATTTTTCAATTCCTGAATTAAACTGAACCGTATACGCCCCTAAATTGCTACCTATCTTATTTCTAATCCTAGTATAAATTTTGGATTTTACTTGTTAAGACAGTTTTTGTTATACTTCATTATGACATTTATATCTTATAACATATATGTTTTAATCATGTGAAAACTCATAATGGAACATTCATATACTGACATTCATAGAATCATATTTTTAACATAACATTATGAAAGCATGTGCATAGCCTTTACATTTTATCATACAAAAGATCAATATATTTCATATTCAGGAGTCTTCATGGACGTGAACTATGGTTCACACATAACCCTACCTATGAACCAGATTATAAAAATGGTCGTAAAAGCCTTTGTCTATAAATGCACATTTCTTTACAGACGTGACTATATTAGTGATATAAAGTTGTAAGATCGTGAACACCTAGTCACGGGCATGAATCTGAATTTTCAGTAGTGACAACATAAAATAAGACATTTAATACAATTCACATGCAAAGGACTTTAATGGTTGTCCCATTATAACATTTTTCTATCAATATTCTCATAAATTCATATATATATATATATATATATATATATTTATCATGTTATAACATCATTTAAACACATAAAAAACATATAATCATCTTAACTTAGGTTTCTGAACTCATTAAATACTATAACATGTATTTATGGTTCAACAACTTTTTTATAACTTTATTATTACATTTTCAACCTTTTTAACTATTGTCATTCAATGTTCTCATTTAATGCATCTTTAGCATCATTGAAGCAAATCTCATATCATACTATTAATACATTCCATGCTCAGTTTTGCATTTATGCATATATCATTCAATACTCATATTCTCATGACATTAATTATATCATTAGAACTTATCACATTCAACATTTAGCATTTAAAACATTTAACACCAATATGCCATAATTTAGGAATTTAAATAAATATATATACATATCTCTAATAGAGCCTCAAAATCAAGTTTTTCTCAATCTTGTTTGTCTTCTTAATGGGTTTTACCACCTCATTTTATAACTCTTATCACATATAACACATTTATATCAACTTTTATAATCACATACTTAATATTTAAAAGCTATACAAGATAAAACCCTAACTTTCAACCTCTAAATAACCTTAATCTTATATAACATCTTACTAACACATACTTTAACCTTTAATCAACTTAAAGAAGGATTTTTAATATTAAAAACTCAAGATTAAGATATAATCTAACTCATTTAGAAATTGGTCTATATCATAAACGGGTTTAACATGGAAAAAGTCTATGAAAAGTTGTAAAGCAGAAGGAGAAATGTGATTCCTTCAATATTGAAGGAAACACAACTGGAATGGAAGATTTTAAACCCTTTTATTCTTTTTTGGTTCGACCTCCTTAAGAGCACCACTTTTTTTTTTTTGCTCCCTTCTCACTATAATTTGATGAAACATTGATATTTGATGTTGGTTTAGGTGTTTTATGTTTAAGAATCAAAGAAAAACAAAGGATTTGATATCTGGTATGAAAGAACTTTGAGTTCTAGGATTGTGTGTTTTGATTTTAGAGCGTGAGAGATAAAAAGAATGAACTATTAGAATTTTATATCTGACGATATTCACAGGCATGAAACATTTCAAAACATCATTCACAGCCGTGACAATTTGATGAATTATTTTAATTTGAGTGTATTAAATTGAATTTATATTTTATTTTGTTTGATGAATTTGATTTTGAGTAAATTTTATGATGGATTGTGTATTTTTTTATTTTTTAATTGTTTAGTGAATCTTAATTTAATTAAATGTGCAATTATATGAGATTTAGGGATGATAATTTGGACCCGACCCACGGTATTCCGCTCCGAAAGGAACGAATTTTTTCCGCTCCACAATTATTTATATTTTAATATAATTAATATTTTTTAAAATAATAAAATGAAAATATAACATTCATTTAAATAAAAAATATATTTTCAACTTAAATAATTATATATTTAACTAATTATTTAAAATAAAAATTTTAAAAATATTTATAACATTAAAATAAAATAAAAAATTTTAATAAAAATCGGAAAACCTAGAGATTTCTGTACCCTAATACAGAAACAGAAATCTTAAAAAAAATTTTCGGTAGGAATCAGAGCGATAGGGCGGGATTTGGGTTTGGAGACAGGAATTCCATCCCAAATCTGTTACCATCTCTAATGGGATTGGATATAAAATAATTAATTCTGATCGAATTTAGAATAAATATCAAATATTAATGTGATAATTTTAAACGGAGTTAGATAAAATTGGAAAAAAATTACGTAAAATCGAATTCGGAAAAAGGTCGCAATTTTCGCGGCTACTTCCGTGCGTTGGGAATTTTTATGGTCATTTCAAGTCTAATAGCCATACGCCACTCATTCATCTTTGATACAGATAGATCGCGAAGTTGGAGAGAGAGAGAGAGAGGATGACGAGAGGCAAGCAGAAGATCGAAGCTCAAAGGAGAAATGCAGAGAGGAATCAGAAGCCAAAGGGTTCTCAGCTTGAGGCCAGAGCTGTTGCTCTCAAAGTCAGCTGCCCAATCTGTAAGGTTTGTGCTTTTTAATTTTAACTGCCTTCGAGATCTTGCTTTTTGAATTCTCTGATGATTGTGTTTCTTTCTCTTTGAGCCCTTCAATCTATGTCTGATTATTTTCCTTTCCAAGTTGTATTTCTAAATGTCTTTTCTTCTGACTCTCTTGGACTTTAAGAAAATTCCGTGGTTTAGGGTTTTAGATGATTTGGATTGCTTACTTTGTATCGTTAAAGAAACTTTTTTTTGGGGTTTTAGTAATTAGAGGTTGTATTCTAGCTTTATATTGGGGTATTCTTCTTGAGAGTAAGTTTTTCTCTAAGGAATTTGTTCAGTGATGATGACATGGACTAAGCTCGGAAATCCTCTTTTGTATTAGTCCTGACAAGATGAATGGATAAAATGAGCTAGATTTTAAATCGTTATCTGGGGATTGGCATGCTTTATGCTTATGATAAAAAGATGATTCACTTGTTCAGTTCATAATCAGTGCTCATATTTAAAATTTAGGTTTCCTTGTAACTAGCTTGCAAAATTGTTTGCTCTTTCTTTTTCTTTTACTTATACATCCTATTAATTTATAATTATTTCTTTCTATTACCGTTTGATCCTTCTGTTTCTTATGTCATTCTGGTCTCCTCATGTATTTTATTCCACATTAGCCTGAATTTAGCCAAAACTTATATTTACTTCTAATCTAGTTACATAGATTTTCATATTCCTCTTTTCTATTGGTGACCAGAAGTCTTCAACTTTCCTCTGCTGTTTCTTTCTATCAGCTTAACTAACTGAGAAAGTCTTCTTATTATCTCTATAATCACATTTGAATTGATCACTTCCAATTTCTTCTTCTTATTCTTCAGCTTCTCTATATACGTACTGAAAATCAATATTTTTTTCATCATTTCTAAGTTCTAAAGGAGTTTTGGCCCTCAAATGAGACAATGTTTTGGCCTTCTGCAAATAGTAAGAGTGGAAGTGGGCATGAGATTTTTGCTTTTGATTGATGCGATATAATTGGTTTCCTCATTAACTGCACTAGCATTAGCAATTCCGACCTATTTATAGTAGTAATCTAACTTCCTCAAATGAGACAATGTTTCTGCCTTGTGCAAATAGTAGAGTGGAAGTGGGCATGTGATTTTTGCTTTTGATTGATGTGATATAATTGGTTTCCTCTTTAACTGCCCTAGCATTAGCAACCCCGATATATTTATAGTAGTAATCTAACTAATTCATTTCTTTGGGCCTTTTCTTTTGTTTTGATTTGATATATGTAGATGGAAGCAGAGTAAGCTCTTTTTCTTGTTAAAATCAATGGTATAAGTTACTTGATTGATTAAATTTAAAAATAACAGTAGAACTAACACAACAATAAAGGCAGTGCTAACGAACCCACCTTGTTGTCCCTCAAACATACATCAAATCTAGATTTTTTTTAAGAAAGCACCCAAATTAGGTTCATCACTTGTGAAATTCTACCCAGATCTACAATTTGGTTCTTAATGCAAAAAATAACTGCCATTATTGCATTAATTTTTTTTCCTATTTTCAAACAGACAAATTCATATTAAAGGGAAGACTTAAAACCTATGACTTTTTGAAATTTGTTTTGTGTCCACTCTTGAGCTTCAGTTTTTTTTTGGTTCTCTCTCTATATAACAGATTCTTGCTTTCTTTTGAGAGTTTCTGCACATGAAGCTTGCGTCCGTACAATTTCCAACTCTTATATTCTGCCTTGTTGAGAGTCTCCAAGAACCTTAAAGAATTTACACTGCAAGTATTTGGAGAGTTGGGAGTTGGTATTTTTCTGGAAAATGTTAAAAGTTAGTCTCTTGAAACCAACTGTGAATTAAGCTTGTGCAGAAGCCAGACTGTTATAACAGCTTATTTTGTTGTGTAGAGCATTTTTTTTTTCCTGAAATAATTTGAGGAAAATTAGAAAACATCATTTCAGGTTTAGTTATAAAAATTTCCAAATATAGAATTGGGGATCAAATTTTCAACTTCTTCAAGTATACTCTATCTTTGGAAAACTCCTTTAGTTTCTCCTTTTTTTTGACCCCTTGCATTATTGAAGCAAACATATGGCCCAATTTCTTGTGTAAAATTAGGTAGATTTTGGGTTCAAAGCCCAAATTTACTTATTTTTTCATTTCAATTAGTGATTACTTTCACTTCTTTTCTTTTTTTCCCCCTTCTTAAGAAAAAATTGACCATAATAATGTTTGCATGGTAATTAGTTTAATTGTTTATTCATTTTAAGAATTTTCGAGTTATTCTGCTAACAGTTTTTTCTCTTTAATCTCAATTTGCCTATAGCTTTCCTTCCATTGTTTTTTAATTTTAAATTATTCTTACATAATCTTTTCCTTCTTTTAATAAGTTTCTCATTCTCATAGTGTCTTAATTAATTTTTTTTTTATTTTCTTATAAAAATCCACTTCGCAATAAGTTTGTATTACAATTTATTCTCGCTCATATATTCTAGTCGTTCTTAATTTTCTAGGAAACAAGGTTGTCGTGAGCATATTTTATACTTTTTTAATACCTTCTAAGAAAGGGAAAGTAGAAATGGAAGCGGTAAAATTGGAAAAGGAAAGGAAGTAGAAAAAAGTTTAATGAAAAGGAAAATTGAATACTGTTTTCTCTGACTAAACGAGGCGTGATTTATTTGCATTTGGCCTATTCCAACTATTCTTGCAATTTTTATATTTGTTGCTACAATTATTTGTTAGATAGCTAAACTGTTTTCTGTGACCAAACATGGCTTAATGTATTTGCATTTGCTTTTTCCAACTATTCTTACAATTTTTATTATTGTATCTTAACTTTTCTGTTAATATCATAGGTATCTAAACCATTTTCTGTGACTAAACATGGTTTAATGTATTTTGCATTTCCCTTTTCCAACTATATTACTTGTACAGCCAACTGTTTGTTAATATCATATGCAGCCAAACTCTGAAAGACCAAAGACAATATATTTTTATTGTTACCTTCGCCTGCTTGTCCTCATGCTCTGTCAATATTGTTTGACATCTATAAACGTGATAGTAAATTTGGGAAAATATAACAATCTGGACCGAATGTGTTTTTGTGGCTCAAAGAAAACCTTTTACTATAAGGTGACTTTTTAGATAATGCTTTGTCAGCAGAATTAATCTTAAAGATCCTTTTTATAATTACAAAACCTTGAATATAAGGGGGCAGGTTAGATATGCATTGCGGTATTTAAGCTGAATTTTTGTTAGTACATGTATATGATGGCAAGTACCTAGCAGCAGATGTTGTTGATTATGTTTTCTGAAAGAAATTAGACTGGTCATTGTTGTGTCATGAACCAGGAAAAGTATAATAATGGTCACTGAACTCTGCAGTTTTTTTTGGTTAGAATTGAGGTACTCTAACTGTATTCCAGTTAGTTTGAGGCATTCAATTTAGAGCTGATATTTTTTTGGAAATACAAAAAACTAAAGTTGTTTAGTTTGCTGTCTAGTGTTCATCTTATTCTCAATGTGATAATGCTGAGTTAATTTCTATATCATGTTTGATTTGTGGGAAATTATTGTCGGATTTTCATCAAAATCACAGTGAGGGTGATTTTTAATTATGTAGGAATTAAAGTTTAATGTGCACAATGAAACGAATTGAAATTTTATGACCCAATGCAGAGAGAGTTAATCATTAAATTAATATACCCCTCATGAGTCATGAACCTTTAAGAGTAGATAGGTATATGGTCTTTGAGTTGATAGTGGTGGTGATCAATTAGAGACTCTTCCTTTAGATGTGAGAAACAGTTAAATATTCGTTTTTAGCTGTTTTTTTTTTAGTGATAGTCATCTTACATATTGCAGTCTTCGCAAACTGCACAAGTGATTTTGTTTATATCTTGATATTTGCCTTCCATATATGGTAGTAGCCCTCCTCATTCCCAGACACTTGAGGATGCTAAAACAATAAATTTTGACTTTCAGGCGCAGCTAGCAAATCATAATCAACTTGACGATCACTATGCCTCCAAACATCCAAAAGAAAATCCGCCTTCTGAATCCAGTTGATTTCTCTCTCTTGTAAATATTTTTTTTTCTTTCCTTTTTTTTGGTGGGAAAAAAAACGCCTTGTGTGTGCGCTTAGAACTGTTAAATATATGTCAACTAATGGATGCACTATTTCATTATCTGAACCAAGGTAGCTGATGGATGCCCTCTATGGTTTTTCTTGATGAGGATGGTGAAAAACAAGTTTCATCCAGGTCTGCAGGTTTATCGGAGCACAATTATTGCTGCCTGTTTCTGTAAGATTCTCAAGTTTTAGTAGTAGTAGTAGTAGTAGTAGTATCTGATCCATATGCTAATCAGATTAAAGGATTTGTGTATAGACAAGTCATTGGCAGAAATGTTCAAATTACTTCAGAACATGCAAGAAAAAGATTAAAAACTCCGAGATGGCAATCGGGTGAACCGAATTCAATAATGCTTACATGCTCAGAGGGTTAGTAGTAGTAGTAGTAGTAGTATCTGAATAAATTGTCATCATTAAGCCATCCGGACACATCCTTCGATTTCAAGTGCGGAAAAATGATGGGCATAATGCACGCAAAATACATGCTTTTGGCTCTGAATCTCTATACTTTTATTCATCGAAATATTAATCTTTTTAATTTTTATGTTGATATAGATCTTGCCTTGTTTTAATTTGATAGGTTAGAGATTGGGTTGCAGCACATTTAGTTCGTATTTGGGAAGATGAAAAGGGAGAGTAGAACAGAAAAACTGCTAAGCAATGTTTTCAGAATTGGTCTGGTTAACAAACCGGGAGAAGCAGAGTGTCAAAGGTTAAAAATTCAATTGGAATTGAATCGGTTAATTATAAATTCTATCAAAATGTAATCTCTAGCATGTTCATACATAATAAAATATAAAAAGTTTCTATACTAAATTTGTTTCATGTAAAATAGTATGCTTATAATACTACTATTCATAATTCAAATTAATACATAATTATATTAAAAAAATTCTCAAATATAATAACATATATATTTTATTTATGATTTTAAATAATAAAATTGATTAAATTATATACTTTTATTTTTAAGAAAATTATAATGGACAAAAGTTTTAAAAAAATTACATTATAATATTAATTTCTCAATTAGAATGATATTTTTTTTTATAAAAATCAAGATAATTTTAAAAATAATTTATATAAAATTTTTGTTATAATGTAAATTAATAATGAAACTAAAAATAATTAAATTTATATATGCTTGGAGACATTGTAAATACATAAAAATTATATTATATAAAACTTTGTAAGAAACCAAACACATTCAGAAAACCCCAGCCGGTTTTTTTGCCGGATAAAATAATTTATGATACACATATATTGACGTGACAATGAGCATTAAACAATAATCTTCTTATTGTTGAAATATATAAAAAAACAAAATGCGATTATCTTATTTTTTTAGTCGCAATTGAATGTTTATTGATTCTCATCAAAATCTTTATTATACTACTAATTATTGTTTTAAAATTTTTTATTCACTCAAATTTCTATTTTACATCAATTATATATACTAAATGAAACTGAAAAACCCTTTTCATATTTCTTAAATAATTTTTAATATTTATAAATTATATACATAAATTAATATTTATTAAATATAAAGTAAATAAAGAAAAATACTAACAACAATGTGACTATTTAATATTTGCTGAATATTAAAAATAATTAACTATTTTTTCTTTTATCTTAATATTTTTTTGTTAAGTAGGAAATATAGTAAACCACTGCACAACATGATAAGTTATTTTCATGCACTCGGTGTGAAAAAAATTTCTAATTCTCACAAAAAGAATACACTTTTAATTGACATCTTAATATATTTACTAAACCATCAATAATAAAACCTTATATATATTCTCAGACATTTGGAATTATTGTAAAGTGTTAAAAAAATAAATTTAGAATTTTTTATTTAATTGATTGAATTTTTTTAATGGTTTTTGTTTTTATTTGGTAATTTTTTTTTCTCTTTAAATTTGTGTGCGGATTCAAATCTTTATGCTTTTCTATTATTACATCAACCATTTTATGCTTTCTTGATAACACAACGCTGTTTTCATAAATTTAATAGGGCAAGGAGACATCTGATCCTAAAAAATGCCTTGCATTGCCCATTCTTCGAGGAATTACATGCAATATTTACTGAGAGCGAAGAACATGCAGCGATTTTTCTTTGAATCTGAGGCAAGTACTACCCAGACAAGGAAAAGAATGAAGAGAGGGAGCTGATCTTTAGATGAACTCTCGGAAGAGGAAGAAGAAGATAAAGATGGGAGCAGGGGAGAAAGGATGACTAGAATAAATTCTTGGAAGAAGGGTGAAAGAATTCTAACAGAGATGTCTCCGAGAGTCACCAGTACCTTGAGTTCTGATATTGGTGGTATTCGTGAAATGCTTAAGGAGTTCTTCCAGCAGCAACAACGAATGGAGGTGCAGTGGAGGGAAATGATGGAAAGGCGTGCACATGATCAGCGGTTGTTTGAGCAGGAATGGCGACAGTCAATGGAAAAAATTGAGAGAGAGAGATTAATGATTGAGCAGGCTTGGTGAGAGAGAGAAGAACAGATGCGGATTAGAGAAGAAAGCAGAGCTGAGAGAAGGGATGCCTAGTTGAATACACTTTTGAACAAACTTATTCATGAAAGTGATACCCAAGGTCAGTGGAATTTATCTTAGTGATCTCTTTAGTGCAATACAAAATTTATGGTATTTTCAGATAATCAAGGAAGTTCTTGTTACAATCCCACATCTCCCAACTCTATGGGAAGTTGGTAGCTTATAAGTGTAGAAGTTATCCGTCACAATTGAGAATTACTTTTGGTGGAACATGAGACTTTCTCACTTATGGGTCTGATGTACCTTTTAGGCTTGTATGAGCAAACCTGTTAAGTATATGGGTGCGACTTTGAACTTATAGAAATTCATAATCGTAACAATTGGTATCAGAGTCGGTCCGACTCTGCAGTGTGCGATCTAGGAGAGGAACTCAAGAGGTGGAAGAGTCCACTTGTGGGTGACGAGCTGCTGTGGATGTTGGTTGTCGATAGAAGTGGGTATGTTACGATTCCACATCACCCAATTTTATGGAAAATTGGTGATTTGTAAGTGTGGGAGGTAACCGCTACCATTAAGAATTTCTTTTGGTGGAACATAGGGTCTTCAGACTTATGGGTCTAGTGTATCCTCTGGACTTGTATGGGCAAACTTGCTACGTGTATGGTTGCAACTTTGGACTTATGGGAGATATCTGTCACCATTGGGAATTTTTTTTGGTGGAACATGGGATCTTCTTACTTATGGGTTTGGTGTACTTTCTGGGCTTGTATGTACAAATCCGCTAAATGTGTGGGTGCAACTTTGGACTTATGGGAGCTCAAAGTCGTAACAATTCCATGGTGGCTTGTGAAGAATGCAAACACTAAAACTTGTTTTTCTTTTATAGTACAATTTCTTTGTTGTATAAAAAGGAAGAGAGTATATACGGGAAAAAATTAGAATGTGCTATTCATTTTGGCATGAGGCTGAACTTCCTTTTTAGGTAAATTTATATCTGTAAGGATTTTGTAGTGTCCACTGGGTTTTGAGGTGGAGAAACTATACATTATATTCTACAACTTGTTGGAAATCTATGGTTTTAGGTACATTATTTACCTCTACATATTTTCTTTCAGAAAAAAAGTGATTGGTCTTATTTTTGTCTTTAATTTCCTTGGATAAAAAATTGCAGCTTTATTTTATGCAATATTGTTGTCTCATGATCAAAAATAATTTAGATGAAAAGGAAAATTTTGAGTTTACTGTTTTTTTTAGTTGTGAATTTTGTACATCTTTAGGTTTTGTTGGATCATCCAGTTTCGGCAATGGAATGTGGTTTGGGTATTAAAAAAAAAACTATGTTACTTTCAATGGAACCCATTTTCACCAGCCTAGTAACAGTTCTATGGTGACTGTGGTTTGGGTATTAAAAAAAATAAAACTTTGTAACCACTTCACAACAAAAAGTAAATTGTACTACAAACTTTTTGAGAAACCAGTTGGATGCCTCAAAGTTTGCAACTTTTAAACCCTTTTCCAGACTATATACTAGAGAGTAAATTCTTGGGTTATAACTGTGTGCTGACCTGTATAAAGAGAGACTGATGACCAGTAATGTTGTGTATTTTTTCTTTTCAAAAATAGGAAAAATAAAATTCGGGAACAACATAGTGCTATGTGCTCTTTATAGACACTATCTACCTCTCCTTTCACCTCATCTTGCAACATTGGAGGAAGCTAGCTAGCCACCATTGCAAAATAGAGAAAAAAATGGAATGAAAATTTTTTGCATTTGTGAAAGTCACGGTGAATTTGACCTATATATCCTCTGTGCATAAATTGCATTGTCCTCTCATTTCTCCATAAATTCAATTCTAGCCTCCACACGTTTATGGCACGTACCATGCATAAGCTAAATATGGACAATTGCACATTTCTTTGTTTCACTTTAAATGTCACTTTTGGAAGTTTTATATGAATTAAAAAATGATTATTTTTATAAAATTTAAAATAATCTCATTGTAATTTACTTTAATATCCTTTTTTTCTTTGAAATTATATATTGAAAATAAAAAAATGAGACAAAATTAAGAGAAAAATTCTGGAGATTTTTATTAATTGTTGAATATTTGTGCAAGAGATATGTTTCTTATATAGAATGAAAAAGATAATGCTTGTCATTGTCAATGAGCCAATTTATATGTCATAACTAATAGATGGTCCACGGTGGTAATGTAGTGCCCATATTTTGTTAACCATCTATGTCCACTTTTTGTGCAACTTCCATAACTGCCTATTTTCTATTATTGTGTCATTATCAACGATGTGTCCAACCATATTCTACACATGTACTTTAGAGCAATTAAGGTTGGGCTTAACCTATGTTTGACCTTTATCATTATTGTACTTGGGTTCAACAAAGGCTTGAAGTCCATGGTGCAAAAACCTTGTCTTCAATGCTCCCTTCTAGTCAACTAAGCATTTATGCTTAGTTAAAATTGATTTTCTTTTGAATTTTGAAATTAAATTTGCTTATCTATGTTCATCATTTTGAGTTAGGGAACATGATTGACATACTCCACAAGTCTACATGTGTATGAGAGCTTCAAGTCTCACAATCAACTATATCAACTATCTTGCCATTTTCGCTTAGGGAAGCTTCACAGGCTTCTTTTAAACCTTGTTGTTCACTAGAAATTTCAAATTCCAATAGATAGTAGATACTATTTTTGAAAAGGTTGGTTGATGATGAAAACTATTGCTGACTTGGAGCAAGAGATTAAAAAGAATGATTAGGTTATGAAGGCATTGGTTGGGAAAAATGTTGATGATTTTATCTATTACTAAGCCAAGATTGTGGAGAAACTTGTCAAACACCACCTAAAAATTGACTACATCTTTGTGAACAAAATTTACTCCATTCCTATGATAGTTGACAATATTATTGCATTTAGTGCGTCCACCGCGACTCAAGCTAAACAAGGTGATCTTGTTAGTCCTAGTTAACTACAAATGAATCCATCATCTGGATATGTTAACATTTCAGTGCCAACAACTGTTCCGAGAAACAAGGCTGAATATTTTGAAGAACCTTAGTTATCTTTTGACTTTATGACTTTAATTGTCGTTCACAATATTTTTGGAAATTTTTATTTCGTTGTAATGCTTTTAGGACTTCCTTCTTTAGTTAGTGCTTTTGAACTCCTTTTTGTTGTGATGTCTTTACTTCTGGCATCATTTGATGGTTGAAATGACACTTTCTTTTGTTTTATTCTATTGCAATATTTTGCTTTGAATCTGCATAAATGTTCTTTTTTGGCTATCACTTAAACCATGTTAACATTATCACATGATTGATGCAGTCAAATTATCTCTTTTTAGATATTATATATTTATCTATTGTTTGGTATTATATTGAGATTATTTGAATAAAAAATCTAAAGAGAGGATTATAATGTGAAATTTTTTAGAAAAAAAGCTAGCATAAAATTTCAAATTTATGCCAAAATACAATAGGTTTGGTATTTCACAACTGTAACCTCATTGGTTTTGCTTTTACATTGTTATAGCTAAATTATAATTCAATAATAGAACACTGAAGTTTAACAATTTGACACCATGAATATCAATTCTAAAATAAATGTAGATTTTTTTTTCTTTTATTATTATTATTATTACTACCACAACATTGCACCTTGAGAACATCCAGTAATAAGGGCAGTTGTCTAATGAGTACATAAACTCCTTTTGCTTTGATATTGGAAAGAAAATAATTAAATATATACTATTAGATTCAATGCACGTACTTCTTTTAAATATAAAAAATATGAGATATTTCCATAAGCAAAGATAACAATCAAGACTCACAATTCCCAAGACCACCCCAACCCTTGCTAATTATGACTTTTGATTAGTCTTCTCTAAAGCCATAATTATAAATTGGGTCATCTTTTTTGGTTCTTGAAAAGCTTGTTGTAAATTTAAGATAAATTTATAAATCAAATAAATATAATTAAAACATATAACACTATTTTTTTCCTAAAATTATCAGTTTTTCATATTGGTTTTGTATAAAGCTAAAAGGGGAGCAAGACAAATGGAAGAAAAAGAATTTTGAGTAAACCCCACCCACCTGGTTGGACTGGAAAAGTAGTTTGGCCCATGCAATCTTGTCACTTGGTTTTGAGGATATTGCTTTGTCCAATAACACCATGTTGATGGCCTTTGATATATCATCAATCAAGGCAGTTTCACCTAAAATCCATACCCAATTAAAAATAAAAAAAGCCTTGATGAACAAAACAAATAGTTCATTGCCTTTAGCTTTTATAAGCTATCATGCATTCTGGAAGGGGCATCGTTTGTTCAATCTTTGTAATACCCCCGTGTGAAATACAACTATGTTTTCTTAAACTTCTCTCTCTTCCTCTGATCCTAGATTAATTCATAACCAAATAGTTCACGATCGTTTTACTAATCTCTGGGTATCTCTGAGAGTTATTGAGCGTTTGTTCAATCTTTGTAATACCCCCGAGTGAAATACAACTATGTTTTCTTAAACTTTTCTCTCTTCCTCTAATCCTAGATTAATCCATAACCAAATAGTTCATGATCGTTTTACTAATCTCTGGGTATCTTTGAGAGTTATTGAGTTAGGAATCGAAATAGGATAAACCCATCAGTGACCATAAGAGCCTCTAGGGTTAGTCATACCTTGATCCTTTTGAAAGTATTCTCAGTGTTACCCTCTATTGGTATTAGAGCCTTGAAACTACTTATTCTTGGTTTAATCTATAGTGACGAGGAGCCTTTTTCTCAATCATCATGTCAGAAGTACAAAAATTATTTCGTTCTTCTTCTACTTCTAAAAATTTAAGTAATTTCTATAAGCTTTCTTTCCTTTCCAAGGATCAGAAGATTCAAGAACAAATATTCCATTTATAAATCCTTATCACACTTTTCAAAAACACAAATCCTCATTCACAACCTCTATTAAAGCCTTAATCAGTCAAAAACCTCCATTTGTAAAAGAGTATATACAGTCTTCCTCTTTTGACCAATGACCTATTCAAGGAACTGGTAAAGAACAGTTCATCACTCTTGAGATCCCTTCTGAATTTCCTATTCAGTGGCTCAATAATGGATATTCTCATATCCACTTTGGAGCTATCAAATTTGCTCTGACTTATCATGGTAGAAAAGGATTACCTATTGTAGCTCGAATTGCTTTACTGGATACTAGGTTTCTGGAATACCAACATGCTGTAATTGGTACCATCCAGACTTCTTTGAATGCAGAAATTGTCCTTTATACTTTCTACCCGAATTTCAACATGAGACTTCAAGATTCTCATACCTTTACAACACTAAAGGTACAAGTCCAGATCACCACTTGCTAATAAATGAGTGTGTAAGTGTAAATATTTTATATATTTACTATTTGCTAATAAATTTTAGTTTGTTTGTATATTTCAAAATTTATTATTATTATTATTTTTATTATTATTATTATTATTAGTTTAAAATTTTTTTTACGGAACTATAATACTTCTTTTCTGTTTGGTATATGACGGTATATACTGAGGGGTAAAGGGTAGTACACCAGTACACCACTGATGATATATAGCCCAAAGCTCAACCTAACCGAGCCCTCCAATATTCACACATGATGTAAAAGCCTCTACCCAATTGGAATAGTTGTAATATAAAGGGACAATGGGCAGTTACATTCCATTGACCCTTGTCCACCTCAGTGGAGAATTACCCTTAATTTCTACATAGCGAGTATAAATAGAGGAATTGTAAACAGAGAAGAGTTCGAACTCTAATTCTCACTCTTTGTATAGTTCACTTCTCATTTGTAATTCAATTATCATATTCTTATAATATTATTGATAGAATCACAATTCACTTTGTTATTACTCACTATAAGATTTTTTTAAGACTAAATCATTATTGACTGTCACCTTCTTAACCAGACCTCACTTGTAGCCCTTTTTAATCAATATTCTTCTTATGTTTCATTCTCTCACTTGGCTTCCATCTTGCCTAATTCATTCTGCTATTAAAGATTCATTTGGCAAATTCATGGGACTCTGTCAAACCATTATTCCTTCACATTATGGACTTGACCATGATAATTAGTAATTACCACCATTGAAGACTATCTTGATCAGGAACACACCAAAAAAGTTGAGTATCAACATGATAGATATGTGTTGATTTTGACAATTTAAATTTTTTTAAAAAAACTAATAAAATAAAAAATTTAATAAAATTTAAGGGCACAATGAAATCTTACCCATTACATATTAGTAATATTTACAATGAGATATTTATAAAATATTATATTCATAACAATTTTAATTTTTAATAAATAAAAAGGTGAACCTATATGTGCATAAGTTCACCAAAAACACACTGAATCGGAAAGGGATAACCACACACTTAAAGGCACGTGAAAAATATGGGGAGCTGAACCGGTGCCGTTTCCGCATCAATCACCTCTACTTGTAATCCGTCGAGTAATTTGATACTAAACGCTCACCGTCGCTTCGTGCCTGTGTTCACCACGCGTCCTTTTCCGCTTCGCCAGCTCTCCATTTTCCCCTTTCTGGTAATTTTATTCTTCTTTGCTGCTTCTTACCCATTTCCCAATTTCCATTTTTTTTCTTTTAATTTGATTTCTTTGTTAATTGTTTTCTTTGATTTTCTTGCTGTCCAATGTATAGAATTCGAATTCCGCATCGCCGGCCTCATATTCATTCTCTTTTATTTGGGTCAAAAAGAAAAAGATGAATTTCATGTGCAATTTTATTTTATTTTGTTTTTATTTTTGTAAATTTTGGCAATTCAAAACATTTAGATCGATTAAAGAGAAATATTCGTGTAAAAAATTGTAATCTCAATTGGTAATTGCTTGATAGATTTTGAATTATTTGTTTCAATTACTCATAGTTCATGGACTTGCCTTGTTTATTTTGGTCTGTTTCTATGTTCTTATTGATAACTAACAGTTAGATCATTCAATTCTCTGTGTACTTAGCTTAGATGTTGACCATGCTGGATTTTTGTAGCTGGTTTTCTTGTTCAATTTTATTTTATTTTCTGAATTGCTTTCTCAGAGCAGGACAATGGATTTTTTATTCAAGGGAATAAGTGAGGACAAATCTGACTGCCAGTTTGATGAGAAGACAGTTCAGAGATGCCCATTTTTGAGGAACATCAACAAGCCAACTAGCTTTTCTTTTTCTTCATTGAATTTCCCTACTGTAAGTTCTTATACATTGGCATCTTTTGCCTTATTATTCTTTGTGGTTCTCTGCTAAACATCGATTTTTACAACTGTTTTACTACCGAAAGTTGGTACATTTTTTAATTCTCTCTCCAGGTGAAAGGAGCCAAAGGTCCAATATTTAAAGATGGTCCAAATTTTGATACCGCATTTAAACTTTTTCATGGAATAGATGGCGTTGTTCCACTGTCAAACAGGTCTGATTTTCAAAATAACATTTCAGAATCAGATTCTACAGCAGAATTCAACCCCTTGGCAGCAAAAGCAGCTACTATGAGTCTGTCTGCGTTTGGTCCTGGTGGACCATTTGGCTTTGGTTCCTTCAATGATTAATGGAAAAACAAGAAGAAACCTGAATCAAACAAAAATGAGCAATCTTCACAGGTACATGCGCATTCATTTACATTCAGGTTAACTTATTGTGAAAAGGGGAGTGATTTTGTAACCAAACTATGGGGAGGGGGGGAGAGAGAGAGAGAGAGAGCATGCCTTTGTTCCCATAAGACCATGAATGCATTTAGTGCAGGGAATGAACCAAACAATAGAAAATAGAAGGTTTTATAGTCCCTATCCATAAGATTCTCTTTCAGCTTATTTGCATTTTCTAAAAGTTCTTAATTTAGCCAGAAATGGCCTGTTTCGACTGTTTAGGTACAAAATGTACAATCTGGCATCTTCTTAACTGCTCATGAAAACGGATAACTTATCAAGTTTGCATCATTTGATCTAATGTTTAATAAATTTCTAACTATGTTGTGCTTTTTCTTTGATCCTCCAGAAAGGAAATACCTCAAAACACGAGGCACTGGGAATTGAATGGTTGGAAACAGGCAACTGCCCAATTGCAAAGTCTTACAGAGCTGTGAGTAATGTACTTCCACTTGTGGCATCGACACTTCAGCTACAACCTGGTGTGAAGCTTAGATGTCCACCTGTGGTAGTTGCTGCAAGGGCAGCCCTAGCCCAGACTGCCCTGGTTAAAAACCTGCGTCCTCAGCCATTACACGCAAAGATGCTTGCCATTGCTTTGCTGGGTATGGCAGTGAATGTGCCTTTGGGTGCGTGGAAGGAACATACTGAGAAGTTTTCATTGTCTTGGTTTGCAGCAGTGCATGCAGCTGTGCCTTTTATAGCAATGCTTAGAAAGTCTGTTGTGATGCCGAAAACTGCTATGGTGCTGACTATTGGAGCATCTATCTTAGGGCAGGTGATTGGTTCTAGAGCTGAGAGGCATTGGCTGAAAACGGTAGCTGAGAGGAATAGGGTAGCAGCACAGACAGCCATTGCCGCTGATGTTGCAGGGTATAGTTCGACCCAGGTTGGGGGCTTCACGGGCATCAACTGTGGAACAGAACGAATAACATGGGATCCACTGTATATCAAGGCTGATACATCCACTTCCTCACCAACTTATGTGTGTTGCTGATATCACAAAGCTGCAAATAGTGAGAGTGAAATAAAGAGCTGGCGATGGTAACCTTTTGGAGTTCAAAATTGACGGTTCAATCCTAAGAATATATAAATGAACTTTTATCTACTATTGGTTTTATATAACCAGTAATCTGATTCAGAGTTGTATTACTACGATCATCGAACTCAATTCCTGTGCAAAATGCATTGCTCTATTGAAATAAAGCTGTTGGTTTGAGAGAAATTTTAATCTCTCTAGAATTGAGAATCTGTTTTTGTGAATCTGAAAATTGCTTTAGATCTCATCTTAGAGAGAGCTGTCTTCCTTAATTTGCTCCTGTCTTAAATTTCTGATTGTTTACACTCAAGGGGATTGAGCTTGAAATTTCGATCCCTTCATTTGCTTCCATTACAAATTTTATTAAGAATTGGATGGGATGGATAGAGGACAGAAGTGCCTTTGAAATTAAACCCTAAATTGAAAATAAAAATACGAAAAACTAGAAAAAGGAACCAATTTACCATATTTCTAAGAAAAAATTGTGGTCTTAATTATTAGATGATCAAATTCAAAGCAGAAGAAAGGCAAATAACAAAGTTACTTTTCAAACTTGAATTTATGTATATTCTGAATTTGATAACTAAAAAGGTAAAGAATAGCGCACAATGCATCTATGTTTTCATTCATTCATTAGTGTGTCCGGAGGCGGATTTATATAGAAGGCAGTGAGAACATTTGCCCCTATTGACCAATTAAAATTTAGATAAAACTATATATTATATATATATATATATATATATATATATATATATATATATATATATATTTTAGTTCCATAATCAAATTTATTTTTGTCTCTACACATTTAATATATCAAATATTTTTTTCAATTAACTAATTAATGTGTATTTAGTAATTAACATAATTAATTAATTAAGTTTATAAACTAATATAAAATATAAAATTAAGTTTATATAATTAATTATATGGTTTTTATTATGTTTCTTATATTATTGCTGACAATTATATATTATTTTTATATTATTTTTTATAATTACAAGTAATTATACAATTTTTGCTATGTTGTTTCATATAATTACTAACAACTATACTATATGTCATTTTTTTATATTTATATAATTACTAGCAATTATATAGTTTTCATTATATTTCTCATTTAATTGCTTTATATAATTGTTAACAATTTAGATATATGTTATTTCTATTTTTTCATATAATTGTTGACAATTATACAATTTTTGCTATATTTTTTCATATAATTGCATATTTCATATATAACCATATAAAAGCTAGCAATTATATAGTTTTTATTATATTTCTCATATAATTGTTGACAGTTATATATTATTTTCTATGTATTATTATATAATTACTAATATTTTAATTGTTAATAATGAATATAATATATTAAAATATTAATCGGATCCTACAAATTAAAATCAATCCCAATTGCAGAAATAAAATATATTTGAAATTGTAATTAAAATTTTGCTGATATGACAATGAGAATCATACTTTATCCCATCAAAGTTAATTAATGGATTCGCCCCCAGTGTGCTGCATCATAATGTTGAAATCTTCCTCTCCATATTTTGAATTTGCTTTACCCCTTTGGATGGTGTAGTGTAGTGCTCATATCATATATTCATATTTCACGGCAAGCAATAGTGTCCTTTTATTATAGGCCTTATATGCAATCAAAATCAAAACAAATGATAATATTATAATATTCCAACATCGTCCTTTCTAATAAAACTCAAATTAGCAGCTTTCAAAGATCACATAAATATATTTGGATCATCCGAAGCTTTGATGGCAATGATATACATGTTTCTCAAAATATTAGATTTTTTTTCCTTTAAGCCAAATGAACAAAGTAAAACCCATTAATTTTTTCCAATTCTTTTTATTTTTAATAAATTTTAGCCTAACCTATAACATTGGTTATAATTCTAAGATTGGAAAAAGATATTTTATTTATTTATTTATTTATTTTTGTAGTGTTTATAAACATAATAAATTTTTCTTTAAAAATAAATATATTTTCAAAAATTCATGAATAAATAATGTTAAACTTCTAATAATGGAAAAAAATTTTAAGAAAATTATACATTTTGTTATCAGTATTGAAAAGGAAGAATTTTTGCTGCTAGTCCTTTTTCGACACGTTACAGCGATTAAACGAATGTTAATTTTCCCTTAACTTCACTACTTTTGGCTGTATCATCAGTCATCATCACCCTAGTTGATTTTTAAATCTATTTTTCTCTTTCCCTCATTGCTACAAAATTTCTAATCATATTTAATTATAAGATAATGCCAAATTAGCAGCCCTCTTAACAAAGAAAAAACATATAAAATGATAAACGTCAAGCTGTAGAAACTTTGTCAGCTTAGTGGACCTTGAAAGGAAAAACACCTCCATAAATATCACTTAAATAATAATAATAATATTAATAATAATAATAATAATAATAGTTTAAGATTGAAATTTAGTTGGTTTCAACCCATCAATAGACAATCGCTATGGCTGCTTGATATTTGTAATCCATGACACGTAAATAAATAAAAATAGAAAAACAGAAAAATTTAGATTTTTGGCTTGTCCGTTTACAGTTGAATGTTAATAAAAAATTTGCTCCAAATTGAGTAAATACTATTTGTATTTAGAACAGTCATGAAACCATTAAAATCAAAATATGAGCTACAATTATAGCTGAAACAAATGGAAAATTCAACACCATAGGTTATGGCTAATGAAAACATATGAAAACAACTCAATTCTTAGATATCTTCTGTATAGCATTCCAATTTTATCAGTATGTCCCCAAGGAGACCAATTCTTCGAATAAACCATCAGCTTCGCTGAGTAAAACTGACAGCACTCAACAGCCATGGCTGTCCAACCGCAAGATATCTGTTCTCAAAAAAAAAAAAAAAAAAAAGAAAAATTGACGATCTAGAATGTCCTCGAGTATTTCCTGATCTCATACATGATTGAAGAAATGGAGACAAGATCCTTATTCAGTGCAGATCCACCAACAATTCTCTTTATGCAATCTGAGAGCCTGGTATAATATAGCAGAAGTTGGGTCAAGGCGGCCCTCAAGATCTCCATCCCACATAAGAAGTTGCTGAAAGAGGTGATCACATCTTTATGCATCAACTCGATGGCAGCTTTCCATCTACTTGCAAAATCCTTCACAATTGTCTCAACTTCCGCAACTGTTACAGGTTTCTCAGAACTGGAACTCAGGTCCTCCGCTGACAAAAATTTGCCCAAATGAAAATGTTAATTTTAAGTTATGCTCAGGCTGGAAAATTTTACGATGAAAAAATTTAGATCACAATTATATTTTCAAGGAAAAGTACAAAAAACTATCTTCAGGGTTCGGATTTGGTTTGTATTAGATTAGTATCATGTGTTCCATTTGTGACAGTAACCTGTTCTTTATAAAATGTAGAATTTGTGCATTCCTACGGTAAGTCAAGGAAAAAACTAGGTTTTCTACTCTGTCAAACTATTATGTTAGCCTCATATCTAATGTCATAGAAGAAACAAGTCAGTTTTTTGTTTTCTTATATTTATTTATTTATTTTTTTTTAAAAAGAGAGTTAATCTCACAAAACAGAAACAGAAGGTATTGATTTGATGCAATAGTCCTCAAAGCCTCAGAAGCCTATGCTATCGTTAATTTAGTCACATGAATATGAAAGCTTTCCTTTTCTTCTCTAAAGATTCATGAATGTGGTGGAAATGAATTTCAATGTCTGATAAAATTAAAAAATGTAAAACTTGGTTGAGTAATATTAACTTATTTGCTCTCAATTCTTTATTTATGCAACCTAAACAATAAATGAAATTCAAAATTACCAATCTCAAGTTCACTATACAGATGCAAAAACGATTATTTGTTGAAATAGACTTACAGGCTCGGGTCTTCACAAACTTGATGAGGTCACTAAAATGCTCAAGTAGCAGTTCTTCCTGCAGGGAGTGAATGGGCAATTAGGACCAGCTGCAAAACCATGCATAAAAGCCAAAGCAGAGAACACAAAATTGATTTCAAGATTCATCCTCCGAATGAGCATGTCACAGGACTAATCCCAGAACATCCCACAATCTTCTAACTAAATCTCTATGCCCTTTTCATATTCAAGTAAGCTTCATTGCGGAATTTAATTGTTTCCATGGCAGAAAAAACTTGATTGATTACAGGATTCATCCCCTGAATGAGCACGTCACAATACACATCCGAGAACATCCCACAATTTTCCAAATAAATCTCTATGCTCTTTTCACATCCACGTAAGCTTCATTGAGGAATTTGATTGTTCACTAGACACTATTTCTTACACCTTACCCTATGCCCTCACAACTTCCTTTTGTGCTTAAAATACATAATAAAATATATATATATATATATATATATATATATATATATATATATATATATATATATATATATGACACTGTAATCTCAATTGAAAATTCTGACCAAAATATTCAGCAGCATCTGCATACCACAAATAATGCTGTATTGCTCTTCAGCAGTTCCTCAAAATGCGATAGAATTTTCCCGCCTTCTGGACCAGCCTCCTAAAATTCAAATGACAAAAATTGGAAAGTTGGTGGTCATTATGGGCCCAAAGATACCAAATTAGAAAGCAGATAATAAGTCTGTCTAAAGAACATTATTTAATGATCAAAGAACTTCAATTATTTTCCTCAGCTAACAGCCTTTGCATAGAAGAAGATTTAGATTATCCTAAAAGAAGAAATAGATATTGATACTTACCTTCAATACAGAAATCGTCATATCATAGTTGTTTATGAGAAAAACAATCTGAAGTTTATGCCTTGGGAATGTTTTGGCAAGCTTGATGAGCAAGTCATCAACAGCCATTCTCAGTCGTTCCAAATTCAATTCAAGCTGCATACAGAGATGGGCCAAAAAATAAAGGTAATTTATCACTTCATTTCACAAAGAAGGGAGAAAAAGAAAGACAATTTTGTTAGTTGCAAATGGAACGAACCTGCCCGTCTCCATATTCAACATTAAGATGAATAAGAGAAGCTGTGAATTCAGCATAACGCCTCATAACATAATGAGGATGAACATCATCTTCCCACAATGTCTTCACATTTGCATTTCGCAGGCTGCTAAGATGCAAGTCAAACACCATCTTAAAACGAGGCCACAGGGAAATATTGACCTGGTTAATTTGAGGAAAATGTATATATTAGTACCACATATGTTATTAGGTGCGGTCACTCAAGAAATTGATGCAAAAGAGATATGCAGTGATCCACTACATGGTTTAGTGGCAAAACTGCAACAATCAAGCACCAACATCCATATGCATGCTCGATTATTTGATTCCCCTCTCCCAGATAACTTTTTTCCTCAGGTAAAGAGCTTCACTAAATTATTTACATTTTATTCAACAGCTCACATTTACATCACTTGATCCATGGCCCAAGATGACTATAAAAGATCATCATGGTTGACCAAATAACTATAAGAGAATATTTACTGCAGAGCCAGATTTATATGAATAAAGCTTTGAGTCATAAATTTTCCAAGAGGATTACAAACCTTGTCCAAGTATGAGTCCAAGCATGGAATCCGCCGACGAGACATGATAAGCTGGGAAAGGAAGAAATATGAGCGATGGATCAAACCAATGAGAAACTATTTCCAGAAGTTGGGAACAATGTACATAACATACACCAGAAATTGAAACATATTAAATTTCTGTAACAAAAATTTTCTGCGGATTACTTGGTCAGCTTTGCTTTAGGATAAACATGTGACCAAATAACTTGAGAACCAAACAAAATTAATAATTGCAATGTGATCCAGACAATTAAAAGAGTATAAATCATTTAAGAGGGGGAAAAGGTTCTAAAATGCATATTTCCCATGAAGAAATATACGAGCAGAAATTCTCCAGAGATATTCTAAAAAAATGACAGATAAATCAATGTCAGATAAACACAGACAGAAAAAAAAAAGATAAACACAAAAATAAATATACGAGACTTTCAGAAACAATATTTTCCAGATTAACTAAATTAGCAATTTGCATTCAGCACATAGTCAGCAAATCTTTAAAGCATATAATCATAAAAATGCTTCAATATTCAATCCCCCTCCCTCCCGCCTGATTCATATGAAATGTGACAGAAGCTTTGCGTTAGTCAATTTGACAAGTTCATTGAACACAGACAGACACTGACACATGCACGCACAACACATACACATACACACGCACACCCACACATGCTCACGATTATATAAGAGATGTACATTTGATATATGATATAAAAATGTTATTCTATATCCTTTAAAAAAAATGTTATTCTATAATATTCGAGGAACATGTTAGCAGACGTAATATTTATAAAGGTATTTACTGTTTTAGATTAATTTTAATATTAAATTGTCAATGTTAAATTATCATCTTCATTTTTTTCTAAATGTAACCATAGATTAAAATTTAATTGAGTTATATAAATATAGTTATTTGTAGATTATGTTATATAAATATAATTATTTATAGCTTACGTATTTTTACAAAGATAACTTATGATATAAATATATAACATTCATATTATATAAATACAACCACCACTAAGCCTTAATCCCATGCTAGATAGGGTCGGCTATATGGATCCTGTCTCCAAATCCCTCTATCCAAGGTTAGATCTGCCTCAATATTGAGTGATTTTAGATCCTTAGACACTATTTCTCCCCGTGATCCTAGACCTACCTACTTCTACCCTTCTTTCTACCTTCTACTACTAAATTATCACATTTTTTAATCAGGCCATCTGGGGGGTCAAAACCATCCTAAATGTCCTCACATTTTTCTCCAATGTGTGCTACATGCAACTTCTCACAGATGCATTAATTTCTTATTTTATACAATCTTGTATAATCACATATTCATCTTAACGTCCGCATTTCTGCAACATTCATCCTGTGAATGAGTTGAACTTTAGTTGTTCAACACTTGCTCCAATATATCATAGCTGGTCTAACTGTCATTCTATAGAACAATCTCTTCTTCAATCAGTATCGTCTTGTCACACAACACCCCTGTGGCACTTCTCCATTTCAACTATCTTGTTTTGATTGTATGGGTTACAGCCTCCTCTATCATGCCATCTTCAGGGACTTAAAGTGGCTACACTTAAGGACCACTACCCCTCCTAATCTCACTTCCCTACTATTTCTCTTATATAAATAAACATTTAATATATTGGATCTTTCAATCCCATTAAATTCACTCTAATCTCCAGAATAGTACCAAATTAAAGCCAATGGTACACCTCGTTCTAGTTGTAGTAAAAAAAGACAACACCACGATTCAATTCTAGATATTTTTCCTCGGTTCTTTAATACAGTTTAGTATCCTCAGGATCCTCTATCCACCACCAGCACCATAGAATCCTTAGTTTCATGTTACTGAAACTAACACCAATATCTCAATGTCTCTTGATTAGTTCTAGGTGTAATTAATCTATCAAACACATCTTCATCCTAATTTCTCATTCTGAGAACATAATCTCTCTCTGCCACAGAAACCAAAAAGTTTTCAAGCACTTATTATTGGCTAAAGAAGATATTTGACAGCTGAAAGATCCATTAGGATTGAAATAAAATGACATTCAAACAAGATGTCATGATGTGATAGCCAATGACATTGTAGTCTAGAATTATGCAACAGATAATGCACATTGAAAAAAAAACAACCTTAAGACATGCAATCACAGACAGGAATATACCTGGTGCCGGTGTATGATGCGAATCATAAGCATGAGACCTATGGCATCATAACAATCAGGTAGTATTGAATTAAAGTGTTCATCAACAACAGCAAGTGGACCTGATGACATTACAGCGATCATTAGCACTCAATATAAACAACAAAACATATAAAAATATATGACGAAGTTTTATAAATATTTAAGAGATGATGATGATTTTTAGTGCTATGCCTTTGTTAAACTTATAAGAACAGAACTTTCCACGAATTGTCAGTCATTCATTTGATTTGAAACCTAACTGCTCAATAGGAAGAAAGCTGTAGTCCAGAAAAATAACTATCCAAATCTAACAAAATTCATCTCGGTATATAAATATTGAAGAAAAAATTCTGTAAGAAAATTCTTCACAATTACCTGTAAAAATTTCATAAAATATGGATTCTTCCCCAAAGAAATCATCACAGAAAAGATACCTGAAGAATGAGGAAAATGTTGAAATGCATACTATTGGACTTAGTATTCACTAATATATAGAAAATACAACTGGGGAAAGCAACTCTAGCATACTCAGAAGTGGCAGTATCCATTAGCAACTTGTGTAAGCTTCGGAAGAGGACCTCATAAGGATATTTTTGGGAGCTAGCTTCAGCTATATGAGGAATCAATGCAGGTTGATCAATTTCCTGAAACCAATTAAAATTGGAGTAACAAATAAACTCACTTCACATAGAAGCAAAAATCCAAAAAGAAAGTACATTTTCCAGGATCCACAAGGTAATTATACTACAGGGAGTGAGAAAAATACAGAAAAATTATTTCTACTTTCTTATAGTTACAAACAGCAAGTAATCAAGAACTTATATAGCAACCCCAACAAATATAATATAAACTCTCAACATAAATTTACTTCAATTATGTTCATGTCACTAACAAAGAAATGCCAATTATATGGTATTGCAAGACAGATTACTGCTAACAAATTCAGGAAAAGAAAATGAAAAAAAAAAGAGAGCTATAGAAGAAGGGCATAATAATTAGTGGGCAATTCACAAAGAAGCATAATTAAATATCATTTCTGAGTACAACAAATAGCAACCCAAACCATATTCCAGAATGAATTGGGAAAGAACAAAACCTTCAAAATATTAATCCTCTCCCCCAATGCAAAAACAGCCGATCGATTCTTTAGAGGTTCCCTTGCTCTTGAGAAAAGACCACTACTTCTAGTCTCCACACCAATCAAATCACTCGATGTTGCTATATCTAACTGTAACTTCTCCAATGCTTGAATATAAGCTCGGAAATGTGCACTTAAAACCTGCAAAAGAGCAGAAAAAGCCTTAAAAATACAGCTTTGAACAGAGGAACTCTGTCATTAATTTAACATGATCCTAAGGGCAGAACAATGTATTTAGCAGCTAAGAAATGTGTTTTCTTGTACATATGCCCATTAACAATAATCTTTTAGTTCTAAAAAAGGTAGAATTTAATGAAATCAACAATTTTTTTTTTTTAAATTATCCATTGGAAAACTAAAAGGAACGGTTACAGATAAAAGGAGGTATATAATATATTGTTTACAGAACTACTTGAGCAATTTTTAGTAAGTCGGAAAATGTATATTTCAAATAGTAAAGAACAATTTATTTACAACTATTTAATTAAAGAGTTCAATTCTGAAGAGTTAATTTATATAAAAGATCTATAAATATCGGATTAATCTAAAATTTCACATCTACTATATACATGAAAATAATGATTCAAATGGTGGTCCAACAACAATGGTTGTACATGCAAGTTAATTATTTCCAAATTGAACCATTAGCTATTGTTGACCAGAATATTTTGTTTCTTATTTACAATGCTTAAATTTTGTAATTAATTCCTAGATTGTAGATATCTCTTGATTGAAGGAGAATTTCCTAATTAGGCTATATCTTTGTGTATAAATTGATCCTTTGTAATGCTATGTAAACTAAGATTGAATAGAAATACAAAATCAAAATTTCTCCCCTAAAAATCTTCATGATATCAGAGCCATTGAAGTTTTTTGGAGGTGCGTTTTTTTCCCTCTCAGCAATAGTGGTTTTTCATACCCTAGATTTACTTAGGGTAGTGCTAGATGGTTCTTGTGCAATGCTCCTTTAATCTCACTGCCCATCCAATGAAGAAGCCCATCCGTCAGTGGGTCTGTCACCGGCATTTCGCTGCCGGAAACTGCTGTGCGTGGTCACATGCACCGAAACAATTTTCTGTCCCTGTTCATGCACCAGTGTGTGAAGTGTGTGGAGCCTCTTCTGGTCACCATTTCTTCACTGTTTTCTCCATTTGGACAGTCTCTCCGACTTGGATCTGCACTTTTCCAGCCAGAAAATTGGTATTTTTTTTTTCATTGAGGTTTCTTTCCTCTTTATTGTCTGCTACTGTTCAGAATATTGGTATTACTATTTTCTCTAATACTGTTCTAATGTCCAAATCAGTGAACCTAATCCCTAGTGGTGATAATCCTTCACTGCAAATTAGTCCTGTTAAGCTAGATGGATCTAATTACCTTGCTTGGTCAAGGTCTTGTCTTCTGTTTATCAAGGCAAGGGGATTACAGGGATAGGTTACTGGAGAAAAAACGAGACCAGATTCCACTGATCCCACATATAACTGGTGGGATTCAGAAAATTCTTTGGTTATGTCATGACTAATTAATTCTATGCAGCCCCAAATTGCTCGGGTACTTATTACTTAACACTGCAGCAAAGATCTGGAATGCAGGTTCTCAAACTTATAAACTTATTCTCAAGTGGGCAAGGATGCACAAATTTATTAACTCCAAAATAAAGTGCACGGAACAAAACAAGATGAGATGATTATTGCTCAGTATTTCTCTGAACTAAGTGGCCTATGGCAGGAGTTTGATTAGCATCAAGACTTCCAAGCTGAATGTGCTGCAGATGCAGTCAAGTTTCAGAAGCCAACAGCAAAAGAGCGCATCTACAAATTTTCTTGCTGGTTTGAATGTTGAATATGATCATATAAGCATTCAAGTGCTGGGTAAAGAACCTTTGCCTTCTTTAAGGTAAACATATTCTTATGTACAATAAGAAGAAAGTAGAAGAACTGCCTATACACAACTCCAATAGAGAAGGCCGTGTTGGCTGCAAATACATCTCATGAGCAGAGTAAGGCCAATAGTTATCTATCATCTGATAAGGATCACTTGCACTGTGATTTTTGTGGCAAGGCATGACACACTAAAGAGACTTGCTGGAAATTGCATGGTCAACTAAATAGGGGTTGTGGAAGGAAGAAGGCAAGCTCATCAAGGGCTCAAGTGAATTTGTTTGAGACTATGGAAGCACCTAGGGAGACAACTGCCATTGAACTCTTTCTCATGAGAAAATACAGAACCTTAGGTGCCTTTTGTCTCAGCTTGACTCTCCATCAACCTCAGTTGCTTCTACACATTTTGTAAAAACAGGTACTGCATTTCTTGTTAATCTTTATACTTGTTCATGGGTTATAGATTCTGGAGCAAACAGACATATGACAAGCTCTTCCAAAAATTTCCATTCTTATTCTCCATGTCATAAAAAGAGAAACCGTTTGTGTTGCAGATGGGTCTTTTACTCCTATAACTGGAACATGTTGTATTGAACACCTAATACTAGATTATCATTTCCAAAGCTCTCAATTGTAAACTTGAATTATTTCCTACTCTGTGTTTTAGGATCTGAAAAAGGGGCGAAGATTGGCACTAATAGATTGCACGATGGCTTGTATCTCTTGGAAGACTGTAGTCATAGCCTAGTTCCCAATATAAACTGAGCCCTGTTAGACAATTTTGTGGATGTCAATCAGGAAATCATTCAATGGCATAGAAGAATAGGACATTCATCCTTTTTTGTCTTAAAAAAACTATGTCCAAGTTTGTTCAAGAAAACTAAATTTAATTCTCTATTTTGTGATGCTTGTAAGTTGGCTATACTAGGAACTCTTATCCTCGATATAATAGAAGTTATGTTCCTTTTATGACTTTTCACTTTGATGTATGGGGAAATACCCAAACTGTTTCATCATCTAGTTATTGATAGTTTGTGACATTTATTGATTGTTGTGCTAGATTAACTTGGGATTATTTGCTGAAATCCAATAATGAAGTGTTTTTTTCAGTTGTTTCACAAGATGATTTGTACACAGTTTGATGCCAAGGTTAAAATCCTAAGTATAGATAATGGCACAGAATACATGGATAGTGGGTTTCGTGCTTGTTTGGAGTCTCAAGGGATATTATCAGAATAGTTGTGTTTACAATAATGCTCAAAATGTTGTTGCAAAACAGAAAAATAGGCATTTATTGGAGGTAGCTCAGTCTCTAATGTTTACTATCAATCTTCAAAAACCTTACTGGGGAGATGTTATTCTTACAGCAATATATCTTATTAATAGAATGTCTCTCAAAGCTCCGATTTTCAAAGTCCTTTGGAAGCTTTGATAGGTAAAGTATCATACATTGTTTCTCCAAAGGTGTTTGGATGTGCTTGTTTCGTTCATATAAGGAATGCTGGTAAATGAGAACCTAGAGCTATTAAGTGTGTGTTTGTTGGCTACTCTCCAACTCAAAAGTAATACAAATGCTATCATCCTCCATCTAGGAAGTATTTTGCAAGTATGGATGTTACTTTCAGGGAATCTAAGTCTTACTTTGGTTCACCCCAATCACCTCTTCAAAGGGAGAATATTGTAGAAAAATGATACCTGATCATATGCTCTTTGAAAAATCTCTCCAAATACAGATTCCTAATAGTTCTAATCAAGAGGGGACTTTTAATGTTGGGAGAATAGATAGACCAAATTTAAAAAGACACGAAAGGAAAAGAAACGTAAAGTCATCACACAGTTTGTACCTGGTCATGAATCATCTTTGGATTCAGAACCTGAAAATACTTGTGGTGAGTGTCCTTTGACTTCTGATAACTCTAATCCTGACACCACTAATGATTTGGTCTTACGTATTGCTCTCAAAAAATTAGTCAAGTCTTGCATTAAACACCCTATTTCTAACTTTGTTTCCTATAATTCTCTGTCTCCTTCCTATAGAGCTTTTGTTTTGTTTGTTTCTTCTGTTTCTATTCCACAGAATTGAAAAGAGGCTTACTAGGAACCAAAATGGAAAGAAGCAATGGTTGAGAAGATGAAGGCTCTCGCAAAAAATGAGACTTGGGAACTAGTCACCCCTCTATGGGTGTAAATGGGTATTCACTGTACAACATAAGCTTGATGGTTCCATTGAGAGATACAAAGCTATATTGGTGGCCAAAGGATTTATTCAAAATTATGGAATGGTTTACAAGGAGACATTTACTCATGTTGCTAAAAAGAACACAATCAAAAGCCTATTGTCCTGTGCAACTAATCTAAATTGGGAATTACAGCAATTTGATGTTAAAATGTATTTTTGCATAGAGATCTAGAGGATAAAGTGTATGTGGAGATTGCTCTAAGATTTTATGATGAAAAACACAAGGTAAAGTATGCAAACTAAAAAAGGCCTTGTATGGATTAAAGCAGTCTCCAAGGTCATGGTTTGAGAGATTTAGCAAACTCATGATCTCCTTTGGATATCAACAAAGTAATGCTGATCATACATAGTTTATTTAGCACTACAAAGGTAAGATATAGTTTATTTAGCACTACAAAGGTAAGATCACAATACTCATAGTTTATGTTGATGATATAGTAGTGACTAGTGATAATACAGAGAAGATAGCTCAACTCAAAAAACTCTTTACTCGAGAGTTGAGATCGAGGATCTAGGAAAGTTATAATATTTTCTACAGATAGAAGTTGTCAGATTAGAAAAATGAATCTTTATTTCTCAAAGGAAATAATTACTGGATCTCTTAGACGAATCTAGTATGTTGAGATGTAAGCTTGCAAAATCCCCTATCGAGTCTAATCACAAACTAAAAGGAGTTGGTATGTCATTTGACTTGGGGAGATATCAAAGGTTGGTTGGAAAATTGATTTATTTCTCGCATACTATATCAAACATTGCATATGTCATCAGCTTGGTTAATCAGCTTATGCATGATCCTTGTGAGTTGCATTTGCAAGCTGTTTTCCACATTCTATCTGAAGTCTGCAACAGGAAAGGAATTTTGTTCACCAAACATGGGCACCTCCAAATATAAGCTTTTATAGATGCAGATCAGGTTGGATCACCATATGATAGGATATCAATATTAGACTATTGCACATTTGTGGGGTAAACTTAGTCACCTAGAGAAGCAAAAAGCAGAGTATGGTCAAGCATTAAGGCCAAGTATAGAGCTATGGCTCAAGGGATTTGTGAGATTCTTTCACTGAGAAAATTATTAAAGGAGCTGAAGCTATCATAAAAGAATATTCTATCTTTGTTTTGTGACAACAAAGTTGCTATTAGTATAGCTTATAATCCAATGTAGCATGACAAAAAAAAGTATATTGGGATTGATTAACATTTCATAAAAGAGAAGATAGCAAATGGTTCTTTGAATTTATCTCATGTGAAGTCGGACAACCAGCTAGCAGATGTATTTACTAAAAGACTCAATATCAAGTCTTTTCATACGATAGTTTGCAAATTGGGTATGTGTTATATCTATGCACCAATTTAAAAGGGAGTGTTTACCAAAATATTTCATTTTCTATTTAGAATGCTTAAATTTTGTAATAATTCCTAGATTGTAGATATCTCTTGATTTTTGGAGAATTTCCTAATTGGGCTATATCTTTGTGTATAAATTGATCCTTTATAAAGCTATGTAAATTAAGATTGAGCAAAACTATAAAATTAAAATATCTCCCCTAAAATCTTCAGCTATAAGAATTTGCCTATCCAATGTGATGTATTGTATATAACATATTATTTGATAATTTCATTATTTTAATCTTATGTTATTATCCCAATATTTAAACACAGAATAGTAATTATAACACAAATAAATTACATTATTAAAACTAAATAACAGAGTTGAGTGATCGTACTCTACTTATAAAACATTTAGCTTCAAAGGAAGTGTCAGTATTGCAAATTTTTATTGATTTGCTAGTCGAAGTAGATTTTCTAATTCTTAATTGATGCAAATTCTAGCATTTAATCAGCTATGAATATGGACATAATGAAAATAAATTAGGACCGCTAGAATCATATTATCCCAATAAATATAGGATGCCTTCCTTGAAACAAGGGTAATAATAGGATAGGGATCAAAATTATTGAGAAATATTCAAGTTCTAGCTCAAATTCATTCATAAAAATACAATACATTCTAAATCTTACCTTGTTCATTGTGTCAATGTATGCTCCACGAACCTCAATATATATCTCCTTTCCGTGTTCCTTGAGGAAGGAAATGACATACCTAGAATTTCATGAGACCATTTTTAAAGGTTCTTATGGATCATAGGGCCTACAAGCAAAGCATAGGCAAGTGCCTCACAGAGGTGCAGCGCAATAAAAATAAAAAGGAAAAAGGCCAAATCTCATAATATAAACAACTGAGCTTATATAACAAAAACTACTAATAATCATAACACAAAAGACACATTAACTTCACATCAATATATTCTAAATTCTAAATAAAGATTAGATCAAAGATGATTAAGAAAACATAAAATGATAATCCTACTCCTAAATAGCAATATCCCTAAAGCATTCATAACATTTACTCATTATCAAACTCCAAATGCTCTACTTCATCATCATACACATCACATTCAACTTTATCACTTCCCATTTCTTTTTCTTCTTTATTTTTATAGGATTTTTTTTTTTTGAAAATCAATATCTTCTTCATCTATAAGAACTAGAGTATTGGATCTCAAATGAGAATATGAATTAAAAGTGGAGGTGGACATTGTAATTTTTATTGCCATTAATGGCTCTAGCATGATAGGCATCCTTTTTACCTCTACCAGCAATAGTGACCTCATCTTATCCCAAATAACAATGTTACCAATCCATCCTATTTTATTTTTTGTCTTGATTTGCTACGGTATTTTTTTCTTGTTCAATGCTGTAGGTCACTCAATGGATTAAATAATAATAATAGAAACAACACACAAAAAAAAAAAGATAACATAAAAAAGTACAACAAATATAATGTCAACATTAACAAGCACCCCTAAGTGCCTAGCCGCATGCCCTAGCACCTAGGTGCATGCCTCATAAAGAGAGCCTGCCTTTCATAAGTTGAGGTTGAGGCAATGAGACTGGGCCTCGATTAGCCTTGAGCCGAGGCACACCCAAGGCTCACCTATAATAACTATGCTAGTAAGCAATACGCACACAAATGACCAGGAAAAAAGAAGACTTTAAAACATGTAATATTTGACAAACCGCATCAACTGTTAATTGCAATAGCCAATAAACATGCAATGGAACCAAAGAAGTTAAACAATTGTGAACTCAGAGTCAATGAAACAACAAACCAACTAATATATTGATATTGAATCATTTATACAGCTTAGAACTCCAGCTCTTTTATGAGTTTATTTTGATCTTTAGCAGGTACTCCTCACTAGAAGGCAGAAGCTAGATAAATGAGATCAATATAATCATCAAGAATGTCTTGTCGACAATTCAATTCAGAAAACTACTAGCATAAACAAACACGCACACATCCCAATATATGATAGATGGATATTCACACATCACAGGAAGCTTATTGTTAGAATAAAAAAAAATTAAAAATTAGTAACCAACTAGCCAAAGAAAAGGAATGAGTGAAATCATTTATAATGGCTACGAAACCTATTATAAAATGCCTGGCCAAATGTTTCAACGCCATATATTGCAGAAGGCAGTATATAGACCAAATACACGGAATCAAATTATTGAGACAACTCACTTATATTTTAAAAGAACACTCTGTTGAAGAATCTGAATATTTGTTTTGGGCTTTCTCAATGCATATAGCTTCTGAACAATGAAATCAAAGACCTGCAAAATGAATATTAGAAGTGTAGATTACCTAACCAGAATCATGCCCAAACCCCAAAAGAATAAGAAATAGTATTATATTTAACAATTTTGGGATTTTCCAGAAGCAATTATTTAAAATTGGTACATATCTTGGTGCTCAGATAATTAGTGGCGATTGAAAGAAACATGAATGAGGTGATTCAAGAGAATGAACGGAGGAAAACCTCATTATTTCTCCCATGCACACCAAAGTAGCACAGCAGTAAAAAATTAAAAAGTACCATAATAAATCCTAAATGTACTTCCTAAAGCCAAATTCTTTTCAAGTTTTAATTTGGGCATGTATGACCACATTGCACGCAATATTTTAAGGACAATTAATATCAGTTCATAACAATCAGACAACAAAAACATTATCTATATCAAAAACATAGGCCCAGGTCCTTAAATAAAATAATAAGAAGAAAAAGAAAAACATTTTTTTTACATTTTATTTACCAAAACTTTCAATTTTGGCAACTTCAGCCAGATTTGCCAATTGGTTGCAATTTTAGCCTACTGTCACATTTTTTTTAAAAAAAATTAATGTGTTTGTTACAGATTATATAGTATATTGAGGAAGTAATATAGACATATATTTAGGAGTAATTGTAGAGATTATAGTTTCCTATTATAGGGACCCTATTGTATGTATAGATATATAACCATTGTGTATAGAAACGCAAGAATCATAATTTTTTCCATTCTCTTCTCTAATTACACGGTATTACAGCATGTTGGTATCAAAGATTTGCCCTAAATCAGCAAATTTTATTTGGGTTCTTCTCGGGTCTGCTGGCCATTCCATAGTAGGAATATGTTTTTTTGGTCACCCAATTGGAGCGACCTTTTGTCGTCACCGCCCACTTGGGGAGGAGTGCCACCAACCGATCAGCCTCTCCCCAGAATTCAGTGATCAAAAGCTCTGTGAGTGAGACTCACAAACCGCCACAAGCTCCTGTAACAGCACCACTCACCGGTGCATCCAGTACCGGCCACCCCTCCTGTCATTCTTCGGCGTCGCCTTGGTTAGTCCGACACATATTTGTGTTTCGTTCTTCATTTTGGAGATCTCGTTTTGTGTTTGGCATTTGTTTTGGTTTCAGAAAGCTTGCTGCCATTTTTCTAATTTGTGGGTTTGATCTGATTTTGGGTCAACCTCTAATTTGTGCCTCGGGTCAATATTTTTATTTTGTTGTGACCTATATAATTGTTTTATTGGAGTTATGTCGGATAAAAAATGAGTAGTATCTGATATAATTCCAATGATGCCCCAAATCACTAAACACAAGCTCAATGGCTCTAATTATCTGCATTGGAGTAAAATTATTCAGCTCCATCTGCAAAGAATCGACAAGTATACTCATATGACTAAGGATCCACTAAAAAGATGAATAGAGGCGAACATGGATACGAGATGATGCTCGATTATTCTTGTAGATTTGGAATTCGATTGACAGTGAGGTAATTGATATGATTAATTACTGTGAATTTGCTAAAGAATTAATGGATTATTTGGATTTCTTACATTCCAGGAAAGAGAACATTTCTTGCATTATGAGGTATGTCAAGCGTTTTATCGTGCAAAACAACAAGATAAATCTCTTACCAATTATTTTATGGATTTCAAAAAAACTTATGAGGCGCTTAATATATTCCTGTCATTTAGTTTTGATGTGAAAATTCAGCAGAGTCCAAGTTTTTTGACCGGTCTCTCTTCTAAATTTAAGACTACCAAATCTCAAATTCTCTCCAATTCTAAGTATCAATACTTTTTTTTGGATTCATGAGAGGTATTCTCTGTATTCTCAAAATTATATATTTGAATATAGGAAGCATTTCCTCATTGCAAGATGTCTTCAGTAGGGTACTTCGCACTAAAGGTACTCCATCTGTACCGTTCAGTGGCACTCTTGTTTGTCGAAATAATAGTTATAAGCATATGAGGTCCCAATCTAGGAATGGCAACAAAGGAGGAGGATACAACAATTCTAAAACTCACACACAGGATTCATGAGGAATTGTGTGTCATTATTGTCAAGCTAGGACATATGAAGAATGATTGTAGGAAGCTTCAGAACAAAACTCAAAAACCTCAATCAATTCATATAGCATCTACAAATGATGATTCTGAAAAGTCAGTTCTTATCTTTGCAGATGAATTTGCCAAGTTTTTTCAACACCAGGAATCATTGAAAGCTTCATCTACTCCCATCACTTCTATTGCCGATTCAGGTAAACCGAATGCATGTCTTATTTCCTCATCCTCCAAATGGGTCATTGATTTTGATGTCACAAATCATATGACAGATAATTCTAGTATTTTTTCTACATTTCAGTCTCATACATATACCTTTAGTATTACTTTAGAAGATGGGTCATCATCTTATATTCGTGGGTCACCTGAATTATCCTTCAATTTGATCTTTGTTAGTCAATTGACTCACCATCTTAATTGTTGCATCTGATTCTGCCATGATTATTGTTTATTTTAGGATTTTATGTCGAAGAAGATTATTGTAAAGGACATGAATCTGGAAGTCTCTACATTCTTGACACACAGATACCCAAATCCATTGCATGTTCTAGTGTCACATCTCCTTTTGAGACGCATTGTAGGTTGGGTCATCCCTCTCTTCCTTTGCTCAAGAAACTTTGTACACAATTTAGTAAAGTGTCTTCATTAAATTATGAGTCTTGTCAATTTGTCAAACACCATTGTGTTAGGTCTAGTCCAAGAATCAACAAAAGAGTCAAATTTCCTTTTGAATTAGTTCATTCTGATGTTTGGGATCCTTGTCCAGTATTGTCTAAAATTAGATTTAAGTATTTTGTTACTTTTGTTGATGACTAGTCTCGTGTGACTTGGTTATATTTAATGAATACTCATTCTGAGTTTTCTCATTTTTGTGCTTTTGTTTCTGAGGTTAAAACTCAATTTGATATTTCAATCCATACTCTTGTCAACATATTTCCAAACTTACATTATTCAAAATGACATTCTGCATCAAATTTCTTATGTTGATGCTCCATCTCAAAATAGAGTCGCAGAATGGAAAAATAGACATTTACTTGAGACTGCAAAAGCCTTATTATTTCAAATAAATGTTTCTAAGACTTTTTGGGCTGATACACTTCAACAGCATGCTTTCTTATCAATCACATGCCTTCTTCTGCTCTTCACGGTGAGATTCTTTACAATATTATTTTTCCCACACAGTCATTATTTCCTATTGAACTTAGGATATTTGGTTGTAGTTGCTTTGTTCGGGATGTTCGCTTGCAAGAACTAAATTAGATCTCAAGTCTTTAAAATGTATTTTCCTTGGTTATTCTCGTCTTCAGAAAGAATATCAATATTTTTGTCCTAATCTTAATAAGTATCTTGTCTCAGCCAATGTTTCTTTCTTGAAAGACAAATCATATTTTCCACCTTGTAGTCCAGAATGTCAAGAGGAAACCAATGATTTATTAGTCTATACTATCACGTCCTTTGACCCTATCCTTGAACTGACTCCTGTCAAACCTCCAGTTCTTCAACTGTACTCCAAACGGCATACTCTTTCTAACTTGTGTCTTGCACTAGCTCCTTCGTCATCAGATCCATCTCAAGTGATGATCTTCCAATTGCCTTATGCAAAGGTAAATATCAATGTAATGTTTCTGCTTATGTTTCTTACAACCATTTGTCTGCTGCTTCTTGTTCCTTTATTGCTTCTTTGGATTCCAACTATATTTCCAAAATTGTTCATGTTAAACCTGGATGGCATAATGTAATGTTAGAGGAAATGAATGCTCCAGATGACAATAATACTTGGAACTTGATCGATTTACCTCCAAGGAAACAGACTATTGGATGTAAATGGGTGTTTACAGTTAAGGTAAATCTTAATGGGTTGCTCGTTTGAAAACTCGTCTTGTTGCCAAAGGATGTGCTCAAACTTATATGATTGATTATTCTGACACTTTTTCTCCTATTGCTAAATTAACATCTAGCATTTTGTTTATTTATATGGCGGCTACTTAACATTGGCCTTTGCATAAGCTAGATATAAAAAATGTCTTTCTTCATGGTGATCTTCAAGAGGAGGTTCATATGGAGCAACCTTCAGGGTTTGTTGCTCAAGGGGAGTATGGGAAAGTTTGTCATCTTCGTAAATCTCTATATGATTTGAAATAGAGTCCACAAACTTGGTTTGGCAAATTTAGTCAGGCTGTTGAGAAGTTTGGCATGATGAAGAGCAAATCTGACCACTTTGTTTTTGATAACAAATAGCAAAACTCGACCAACAAACATAATACAATCAAGGAAATAAGGTAAGAAATATTGTTGCAACTTGTGTATTAATGCAAAAATGGTGTCATTTAGTAATTTGAACAAAAGGAAAAAGCAAAGAACGACAAATTAGGAAAATGATAAAGCTCTATGAAACAACTCACAGCCTAGGGCATAATCCCCTTCTCCAAGCAAGCTTGAAGACCTAAAATTTTCAAAATACCCAATCTATCGCTCCTACTATCTCCCTCACCTATTTATAACCAATTTCTAATATATTTAATTACCTAACAACCCTTCACTCATTCCCTTACGTGCCTCTTTTTAGAATATTCATACTATTTAGCTTTTCCCTATCAGTTTTCTACAAGAAATTTGAAGTTGGCATTATTCTTCTAGTCATGTACGCAGATGATATTGTCATTACTAGAAGTGATACTACAGGAATCTCATCTCTTAAGTTTTTCTTCATACTCAGTTTCACACGAAAAACTTAGGAATGCTTAAGTACTTTTTGGGTGTTGAAGTCATAAAGAGTAAAAAAGGTATTTTCCTATCTTAGATGAAGTATGTGCTTAACTTGCTATCTGAGACAGAAAAGTTGTGAGCAAAATCTTGTAATGCTCTGATGATTCCCAATATGCAGCTTACAAAAGATGAACTTTTTGAAAATCTAGAGAAATATAGAAGATTAGTTGAGAAGTTGAATTATCTTATAATGACTCATAGATATTGCATACTCTGTCAATGTTGTGAATCAGTTGATGTCATCACCGATAGTTCATCATTGGGCAGCTTTACAAAACAAATTTTGTTACCTGAAAGGGGCACCTGGACATGGTATCCTATATACAAATCATGGTCACACTCATATTGAATGTTTCGCATATGCAGATTGGGCAAGTTCCAAGGTGGATGGAAGATCCACATCAGGATATTGTGTGTTTGTAAAAAGGAATTTGATCTCATGAAAGAGTAAGAAGCAAAACGTTGTGTCACAATCAAGTGCAGAGTCAGAATATAGGGCTATGACACAGTCTGTGTTTGAAATTATGTGGATATATTAACTCTTAACTGAAATAGGTCTTAAAACTTCAATACCAACAAAATTATGGTGTGATAACCAAGCCACATTTCATATTGCTTCTAATCCTGTGTTCCATGAACAAATGTTGTCTGTGAGAAAATACAAGAAGGTTTAATTTCCACAGATTATGTAAAAACTGGAGAACAATTAGGAAATATTTTCATGAAGGCTCTAAATGGGGTTAAGGTTGATTACTTTTGTAACAAGCTGGCATGATCAATATCAATGCTCCTGCTTGAGGAGGAGTGTTACAGATTGTATAATATATTTAGGAAAAAATATATGCATATATTTAGGAGTAATTGTAGGGATTCTAGTTTCCCATTATAGGTACCCCATTGTGTATATATATATGTAACCATTGTGCATAGAAATGCAAGAATCATAATTTTTCCCATTCTCTTTTCTAATTACAGTGTTTATTAAAAAAATTTATTTTAAATATTTTAGAAAAGAGTTTAAACAAAATAAAAAGTTAGCTTCTTTTTTACTTTAAACAACAAAAAAAGATACTACAAAGTTTTAAAAATATGCAAATAAAACATAAAAAATATATTAAAGAATCAAATTTTACTTTTTTAATTTATCACAATGAAAAACTCTTTCTTTCTCACTTTCGATTTTTTCACTGAAATTAGAACCAAATCACTAAATCAGGCTAAAATTGTCAAAATTAAAAGCTTTTTCCATACATCACAAGGAAAATGATTGTTGATATTTTCTGAGGGAAAAGCATTCCAATTGAATTATAGAGATTAAAGACGAGTATGCAACTGATTAATCACCCAAACATCATGTAAATTCAGTAAACTACCTTTGAAACAGCTTTCTGCCTCAGCTTTTCAAGCTCAGGTTGCACATCTTTCAGAGATTTTGAGCCTTTAACCAAAGGATCCACTTCAATGAACTTCAGCTTCTTACTAAGAATCTCAAGAGTTCTCAAAAATTCATCATTGACCTGAATAAAAATTCCACTGCAACCATGTTAGCAGATGCAAAACAGAACCAGTAAATCCATATATCATATATGGGATTCATATCCACTGGACTAACAACAAATCAAAAACACCCTCAATGTGGTCCACGTAAAAGCAGTTGAAAACCAAGTGCATGGGCATTGAAATAAACAAGGAAGAATAGCTGCTAATGTTCAAAAAGAGGACTTTATGCAATGCTTGAGCTTTTAAAAAAATGAATAAAACGAGAACAGGAGTTGAAAAAGTGCAAGATAGCAAAAGGAATGAAACCTAAATAAACATGATTCATAAGAACCAGATCAAAAGAGAAAGCAAAATGAAGACAAAAGCAAATATGTTTACATTTATAAGACGATTCAGAAAAACTCAATGAAAACCCATTACAGCAAAGAGGCACAGAAAACTAAAGACATGCCAAAAAAAACAAAAATAAAAACTATAGAATATCTTGATGGTATGGGCTAATTATTCCTCCTTCCAATAATCAAGGTCATAAAAAGTGGCAAATGAATGTCCAACAAGTAAAAGAAGGTCACTGCACATGGCATCAATAATCAAATGAAACACTGAAAAGATTGATTTCCAAATATTCAAAATCCACATGACAACAGAATTAGGGACCCACTCTTTCCCTTTTAGCCTACAGAAACGTTTGTCTGAATCATACAACTCAATTCAATTCCTCACCCTAGCAATTAGAATTTAAGTTCACAGTTAATGTACCTAAAATTGTGACCAGATCACAACAAATAAATAAACCAATACAAATCATTCAATCCAGACGAATCTTTTCTTACTACAAAATTTAAGATTTATCTTCAATTTAACAGTGGAAAACAATCCGTAAGCACTCCCTTGGTATTGTTCCTCTACTCAGCACTCTTTTCTCTCCACCTCTTCCCTTTTTTTTTCCTATTCCATTTTCTGTTGCTGACTCATATAGTCAAAATTATTAAATTGCACGCCCATCTATTGCAACCTTTTAATTTAACCCGCTTCCTTTATTTATTAATTTAAGATTGACTACGTTGAGGCGAGAATTAACATAAATACCTTGGAATTTATTATTATAATAGGTAATATGAGCTTATAAAATAAACCACATCTCAAATTTGACCAGATCATAAATCATGTTTGTTAAAATGTCATATTTTGATGTGTTTGCCTTTTTAGATGTATGTATACTGTTTTCTATTAATTTGAGGATTTGTACCAGATTTTATGATTCATTTCAATTCTTGCAAATTGAGTACTTAGATTCTAGAGTTTAAATTATTCTGACAGAATTTAGCAGTGATTAAAACTCTACCAAGGACAGAATTAATCCTAAATTTTGATGTTTGATCAAATAGCTTAAAGTAGGTGTTTTCTTTGCAGTAATAGGCAGACATAATGTGAAAGTAATGGACAAGGATTCTTCTAATGCCATAGCACAGCTTTGGTGAAATGGTTTTTTAGATTGGAGATTGTGGAAGAAAACATAGGCGTAGGACAAGAAAATAACAAAACTATAACTTTATGTTGATTTTGAAGGGAAAAAAACTGGATTTAGATTATAAATTACTTGGAGGACTTCAGAACTGATTACTGTAATGGAATAGTAAGGGAGAAGTTCTAGAATGTTCTAAGCTTCATTCTTAGAAATCCAAAGGCATTACATCTAAGGTTCCTTTTTTTTCCACATTGAACTAGGGGTGGAATTGCGTAACCAAATTCAAACAGGCATAACTGCCCAGTGTAGTCAAAAGCACTCGCCTGGCGCGCTTAAGCGCTCAGGCGAAGCACAAAATGGGCAAGCGCCATTTTAAAAGGCAACAGGTTTGGGCTTTTTTTTCTAATAGATAAAAGTTAGCGGCTATCAGTCTGTTACAGCAGACTAATTTTTTTGAAAATCCTAAGGATGCAATTTTTGTAATAAAGTTACTAAGGGTGGGATCTATAAAGCAACATTTCCAATTTTTGGCTATTAATTTATTATTGTTAGCTTTAAATACTAGATTCCTACAAAATTACATAGATTTTCGTTTTTTAATGTTATGGAGTTTTTTATAATGTGAAGTGGCTTTTCACAAGTTTTAATTGTTACTTAATTGTGCTTGCTAATATTTATGATTCATATTTTTTAGCATATTATATTATATTACTAATAAATTATATTAGAACTTTTGCGCTTTGCTTCATTTAAGCAAGCATTTTTTTTTGCACTTTGCGCTTCAAGGCGATAGGAAAGTATATCGCCTTGAGTACGCCTATTGCTTTTACCAACATTATAACTGCCAGGATTTTATTCATTGACAAATCTGATTAATAAAGCACCATAATCTTATAGACTCAAAACTAATCCGGAACCTTCAAAACAACAAATCCTAATTGCTAAAGAGCTGAAAGTTCCAAAATTTGCCCTTGCTCCCTAGAGTTATAAATTCTCAACCAGAAGCTATCTATTTAAACGAAAGATCTAAATAATACTCCAAAAGACCTATAAATGAATTCAAAATATCTCAAAATTCAGATAATCCATATTAGAACATTAAAGAATATTCTAAATCTTTATAATTTAATTTTCTGAACCTTCTTGTCTGCATCATTTATGAAAGCTGGCAAGACCAAGAAAATAAGTGAAGATGCAGCTATGCAGAGAAAGAAAAGAAAGAAAATGTCTGCCAGTATGTTTACATAATGTTGGAAACCTTAAGCAAACAAAGCCTGTTAGAAAATTTGAATAGAGCAATATTGCTCTGTACTCTTACTAAAGAAATGCTTGCTTTTGAAACTGCTTTTCTCTTCAATTCTTAAAACTGCTTTACACAATGCATACCACTCCTACAAACTGCAATAGACAAGATCTCTTGAAAGGAAACCGAGAAACAACTAAATGATAAAGCAATTACATTTCTTTCATGTAGATGAATGACAAAAATCAGAAGTACCTCTCCATCAACAATTATGTCTACCATTCGAGGAGGGACAATAATGTCTTCAACAAATTTTGCCAGTTGTGACTCAGCCACCTATTAGAACAAGGTACAGTATGAAAAAGCACAAAATAAAAATATGAACTATATAAAGGAAACACATCTTTTCCTTGATAACAGAAAGAAAACTAAAACACAAAGGAGAGAGAGAAAATTAGAGAACAGTCTAAATTGATCATGTAGATGTGAACTTTCAGCTTCACATACCGAAAAAAAAGTACTAAAGAGGTTGTGCAAAAGTTCTACTTTTAGTAGGGCAATTGTGAAATTAGATCCCAGAAAGGCCATTCAATCATAGCAACCATGCTACCAGACTGAAAAATGCAAGCCGATAACAGAAGTTTCACAATGCTACCATATACAAATTTAGTGAGCAATAATGTTGTGTTCTCAACACAAGTAGTGTTACAACCGTTTTTTAATGGAGCATAACAGGTTGCCTGACCATAAAACTCAACTTCCAACCAGAAAGAACTCCTAATACGTTCGTCTTAGAAACCACAGAAGTAAATGAGAGATACATGAGGAGAAAAACTACACTTTATGTGTCTATGTGAATTGAGAACTCCTAAAAGCTTGGCATAATATAAGTGTCTCAAACTGCTATTCACCTCGAAGAAAAGGCTGAGGGGCAAAACATTAAATTCATGTCAAATAACATGTAATCCCTAACTCACTCCTTTTTGTAGATAGGCAAAGAGAGAAAATACAAGATGACAATCATCATTGTGTAAAATACTCCTTATCGAGCATTTATGGAATATTAAAGAGAAACAGTCGAAATAATGATGCAATTTTTATTCATAAAATGATACCTTGCGATTCTTCAGTTTTAAACCCATATCCATGGACTTCTCCTGGAGAATTTTAATGTCTGAACTTATAGAACCAATCTCAGCCTGACAACAAACTTCTAAAACAGTTAGTAATGTAATTGAAACCAGAATTCAATTGCAAGAAAGAACATGACCCAGAGAACATGTAAGTACCCAAAAGATGAAAAGAAAAAAACTCAATAATTTAAGCAGATAAAACTAACAATGAGCTAATAATATCTGCTTACAGAATCAGCATTTCCTAGGAGATTGAGAAAATTCAAATCAATCAGAATTTTGATGGAAATGTGTGCTGTTTTATTAGTATAAGCAGTCAAGATATCAATAGCAGGGTTCACAAATCACAAGTAAAAGTAAAAAGAAGATCAACATTATGCCCTTTTTTTATGTCTTTAACAAAATTAGTAGCTTGAACAGCTTATGAGTAGTCAATTACAAATATATATGAGCTGTATTATGGATGATAATATACAAGTTTTCCCCTCCAAACTTACAATCACAAACAAATTTTCAGAATAAGGAAATAAGCTATTCATAAATTGGTAAGATATCAAAAATGTTCTGGTGCATGGTATAATAAACCTAATCAAGTTTCTTGCATAAAAACATTTCAAATAAGAAGAATAAAGCCCAAACTACCCTTGCACAGATTTTAGATGCATAATGGAAGACTCCTAATTCTATTTAGATCAAATTAATAAAACATTTTCTTCTTTTCCCATTAAATAGAGCCCCTCTTATAAACTAAAGATTTGATTTGGTTTAAATAATTCGTTTTGAGTTCCATTTATCACCCACGTCCCATGTGGCTGATGGCATGGTTTCCAACAAGTAACTTATATTATTTTCTTTTGTAACAAAAATACCTATACTAGATTTTCTAGCAAGTTTTATTTCTCCATTTCTGCAAGAGCCACAAAGCTGCAAAAGCAAATTGTTCACAATATTGTCCAGTCCATGATGAGAGCGTGATGCAAGTCATCAAGGGCAACTACAATAGCTTTATAGGATACAACACCATGTCACAACTAAAGGAGGTTAGTGAAGAGGGTGATGAACACATGCTGCTGGAAAAGAGGAATTTCAAAGTCAGGGGCTTTTTAGGTTTCCAATTTGTATAATGATGAGTAGCTTTATCATAATAATGACACAGAAGCTATTGGAGGTGCAGTTTGGGTCCACCCAAGATGAAGAATAGTTAAATTCAAAATAAAATGCTAAATTGCACAAACAAAATTTTCAAAAAGAAATGGCACAATATTAGCAATGTGGATAATAAATTGCATAAAATTGGAAAAATGAAAATACTAAGATATCTAATTGAACAAAGTGTGCCAATTGAACAATCACTAAAAGGTTTGTTCTTATTGAATAAAATAAAACTAGAATCATTCAATTGCATATTGAGAATTTAATTTGGGCTTTATTCAATAAAAATGGATAAATAAACATAGTCAATTCTTAACCAAATACAAAAATGTTTGTGAATATATAAATACATAAATAATTGAAGGTTTTAACATTGTATAAGTAGTGAAACTCACATTCCTCTCCATGTGCACAGCCCATATCCTAATCATGCCCCAAGCTTGTCTTGGAAATGATACATTCTCAAATCCTATTCCTCTATTAATGTAGAGAAATTCAATAAAAGTAACTTTTATAATTTTTTTAAGTAACTATTTGTTTTATTTTCATATAGAAGGATGTATAATCAACGAGAAAATTAATGTTGAATTGAATTAGAATATTTAAGACATGAGTTACGTAGACAAACTGATGTAGAACCCAAGGTTCTCAAATCCAAAATACTTTTATCCAACCTAAAACCAAATATACCTTAGAGGCTACAAATGTCCTAAAGAGTTCTATTAAAAATAGAATAATATTAAGTTTCCTTGCACAAAAGGAAGAGTTATAGTTATTAAGAGGTCCTTCTTTCTAAGACAGACAAGGATAGGGATTAGGACTCAGGATAAGCTTATGGCAGCACATACATCATAAACACATGTGAAGCACAAAGAAGGAAGAAACACAAATAAAAAGGGGGGAACCAAGAAAGCAAACAAAAGAAGGTAAACAAAAAAGGAGTAAAGTACCAAGCCTACACAAGCTACAAGGCGACAAATCCAAGAACTTTAAAGGCTGAAACAGCAGAATGAAAGAATAATTACTAAATAATCATAAACATAATCATGAAGTGTGATTATACCTGAAATCCACTAAGAAGAGTTTCCATTTGAGACAAGATGCTGTCACAATCACGAATTTGATCATGAAGAGATACTAGATTATCACTTTCTTTTATATAGTCCTGCATAGTTGGAATAATAGCCATACTAGTTATTACAATAGTCATTGGAACAACTAAAAACAAACAAGCATATGAAATGGCATTGATAAAAATAAAATAGCATGATTGTATTATGTAACATTCTCTGAATACTCTGATATGCAAATCATAAGTAAGATGCAAAATGCTTCAAGCACCAAAATAATGTATTAATCATACTCTTCTAAGAAAAGGATCAGAGAAAAAAAAATTGCAAGGAATTAAATGGCATCCATGAAATATAAATAATTACATCAGATCATACCACAACATGACAATTGACAAATTTTAGAGTTAATCTACAGCAATGAGAAGGGACACCACTTGATGCAATAGTAAAAGCTTTGGCAGCCAAGAACAAATCAAAAACTCAGGTCTTGAAAGCAGCCACTTCATAGGTAAATTATAATTCATGAACTAAAGCTACATCTTCTTAAAGACTTCCATGAATGTCAACATTCTAATAACCACCTCCTAAATGATCACAAAAATAATGAATATGCAACAATAATGAAGTTAGGAATCATTAAGCATCATCATTTAAAAGATGACAAATGGTTTATCCTTCTTCTCATACAGTTTACCATCATAATCATTGATTATTATAAATCTCGGAGCAATAAATGATAATTGCAAATTAGACTGCATGGATCCACCATAGTGAAAAATATAATATAATTGACTATCAATTGCACTTAAGATGATTTTTATATAAAACTACCATTGCAGTGACACCTACCAATCCATTTCTGTTCACAAAAATGTAGGCGCTTTATATGAAATGAAAAGGATTGCAAAATTGTTAACTAAAACTAGTATTGGCAATACAGATCAAGTGAAAAAGACCAAGTAATTAGATTTTTTGTAACACTGTGGTAGCAAAAAACCAGTAGAACCAGCCTAATTATGACAAAGCAGATTGCAGTGAGAATCAAAGTAGCTTCACACAATTTTTTGCGACGAAAATAGCAAGATATGTCATTAAAAAAGCCAAAATAATTTTGCACTTAAGAACATGGTAAATTTACATATTGTGTAAGATCGCATGTACAAAACAATGAAATCGAGTGATTACAAAGAAAAAGAAAACCTTATACTCAATGCAGAAACTAATCAGAATATGCATTCGAATAATACTAAATAACCAAAAGAAGAGGCTACATACCTGAATCGAATCCAATTCAACTTGCCGTAAATTGTTTTCTACCCCTTTTGTGTAGTCCCTTAACATTGTGCCTTTAGATAATATATTTGCAACTACCTATATTAAATGGTGCATAAGAAAAGGATACAAATCAAGATTTTATAGCCACCAGTTCAAAGGTAGCAAAGAATAGTTATTCAAAGAACGCTTGCACTATAAATAAAATAAGTAATTGAATAAGTTGAGGTAATTCTCCACATTAATGAAATTAAACTCCAACCTTACAAGTTTACATCAAAGATGCCAATTTCTGCAAATATTATTTCACAACTCAATAAAACTGAAAAGGTTGTACACTTGTGCTTTTATGAAATGGTCAATAACCAAAAAGTAAAATAGAGCTTTGGTGGCAAGGAAAACACTATCCCTCAGTTGAAAACTTATCTAATTCTTCATTGGCGAGCTTCACCAGAATCCCATTTTCATATATAATGTGAGAACGAATTTTATAGATCCATAAACAAAATCATGACACTTAAGCATTGCCAGTTTCCAATGAACCAACAGATGGTTATTAAAGAGGAAAAAGAAAAAGCCATCTTCATCAATATTCAAGCCAAAAAGAATCATTGATCAAGAGCATGCAAATATTCCCCCATATACACTCTTTATTATATGCAAACATGCATGAATAAACCAATGAAGAAATGGAGTTGCTCCCAAAATGAATCACTCAATAGATATAAGATAATGAAGGTAGAATAAACTATGAATGTGCAAAGACTCTAGAATAGAAAGCAGAAGCCAAATTAAGCACAAAAATCATTCTTCCTCAAAGAAGCAACAATGCAATTTACGGAGATAAACTTACAGAGAAAAAAATTAAAGAAACTTACATCATCATTTTTGCATTCTTCCAGTTCTTGGTCCAGTCCTTCTAATGAGATATCATCGCTACCACAAAAAAAAAAAAAAAAAAAACAAAAGTGAACTCAAAGAAAAAACTCGACAACTACTTCTTCTCGACATTATTGTAGCACTCTTACCTGCTTATATCCTCTTCAACAGTCAAGTCCCCAACAAATGCTCCTAAATCAAACACATCTCTCGATGTATAGTCCATTACAATATAAGATTGACACTGCACAATAAAAATATTTAAAAAAATAAAATAGTTTCAGTTAGCTTCTTATGAGAAAAAGATGGAACAGAATATATGATAATTATATTATATATCCCATAAAAACCAATTTCCAACTTGGTATAGTACAGAATTACATAGTTACGGCTGTTATTTAAAGGAAAATCGCCCTCCCTTACCATTGCACCAGTTATACCAAGCCATTTTATTTTTTGCAATGAAAGGTAACCGCGAAAGGCCGTGACTGATTGTTCTTGATGGTCTATAATTTGAAATTCACTATTCCCATGGCTGTCTAAACCAAACTCTTACCCTAAGTCAAGCTCCAAATTGCCCAAACCCAATTCACAATTCTCATCAATAACACCAAAGTCAGATTCATATATGAAATCGGAAACCAAACGAGAGCTATTACCTGAGATTGCTAGACACGCTGAAACAGATCCACAACGAAACTGATCTGGTTCTCGCGGTCGAGGAGATCTGGGCGATCCAAGGATTACCGATTCAGGATCTGAGACGGCGTCATCGTCGAAGGTCAGAAAATTGAAATTGATACGTTCGGGAAGCTGGTAGGGGTCGTAATCATAAAGAACAGCATGTGGACAGTGATTCGGTGATGGTCAGTAACTTAGTACGGTGATTTCTTGTTATTGTTCCTCTTGGTTCTACTGATTTCTCTTGTTCTACTGACGTTTCTGGCTTCCAGTGAGTTTAGGCTATAAGTTGAATAGAAAACGTGGATGCTTTTGGTTTCCAGTAGGTTTAGGCTAGAAGTTGAATGGAAAAGGTGGCATTAAGGAGCTCCCAGACATAAACAGGTGAGCAGAGAGAGATGGACTCCTAGACTCCTAGTAGTTGGTATTAAATCCTTTTAACTAATAAAATGCAACCTAGTCTCCTTGAATTCTTATTAAAATTGAAAAAGGCCAATTTTTGTGTCTATTTAAAAACCAACTGATATGACAAATGATAACAATGGAGTTTCTAACTTCAAATCCTTTGAATTAAAAGAAAGTAACTTTCTCCAATAATTAAAAATTAAAATTAACACGTTATTAGTATTATTTTAATATCTCCTTAAATTTGTAAATTCTGATTTTAATAATTTGGAACCAAAAAAGTTGAAAAGTTGTGCTAGCCATTGTATAATAATCGCTTAAATTTATAAACTAAATGTATTTTCTTTTCCAATTTATATTTCTTAATTTTAATAAATTCTTTTAAAATATATTAATTTTATAAATTTTACAATATTTACAAAAAATAAAATAAAATTATCCCGCTTCTGTTACACGAGACCACGTCCGCAATTACACCATGCATTAAAAGAAGGAAAAGAAAATACAGACATAATACAGAAAGGGGGATTGGATGGAGCTTGTCGGCCGCCAGAGCGGCTGATGCGGCACAATTTAAGTTCAGCAGTATGTAGACATAAACAAGATAGAGAACTGGCACAAGTGCACCGCAGCCTGAGGAAGCCTCTAATGGTATCCACGGGGGCTAGAAGAACACATGTAATTTGGATGCAGTGACTGGTTTGGTAAGCTCCGTTAACCTTCCAAATCGGATGTCAGAAAGCAGCAGCGGGAGAGCGGAGGTCACTAAACCTTGAGCGGCAGCAGTACAGGTAAGGGAGAAACAACGGTGAAGATGAGAAGGAGGTTTGTAGGATTAAAGAAACCAAAAATCAGAAAACAGAAAGGCAAAAATGAAGAAATGAAGGAAGAAGGAATGTGACACTGGCAACAGTGAATAGAAAATTGACCCATTTATTAATTAACTATCCCTGTCGTTTCCAAATCAGAATTAACTTCATCGTCGACTTCATCTACTACCAATCCAAGAAATCCACATTCCATACCCAGGAAACTGGCTTGCCCACCGATTCCTCAAGAGTTTCATTTCAGTTATAATTCCTAGCCACCAATTATTCCATGTGATATATTCACCTGAAATCCTTCTTCAAGAATAATGATAAGAAGAAATTGATTCATAAGCTCTCAAGAACTAAGCCAAAAAACTTCAAAACGTTTCTTAATTGCAAAGAAACTATAAATAAGAAGGAACATAAACTATTGCTTATGCATACAAGAAAGGAAAAGGTACTTAGATGCTTCAATCTTGATAATATGATTGAACTCAAAAGCATAAGGCTGACATATAACAGCAGAGTCAAATACAAGAAGGTTCAGAACAATCTATCATAACATAAGATTACTTACGGTTTGATCAGCAAAAGCTGCGAGTATGTTGGTATTTTCCTGAAAGAAATTAGATAAAAACACTTCTATTAGCATCAAAAGAGCATAAAAATCATTAGTTTGAATCCAGATTTTTAATATGTTGACATCTGAAAGCTAAATCCTAACCTCTAGTCTCACAACTTAAGCACCAAGCTTCTTCGACTTCAATGATATTCTCCGACAAAATTTCAAGATTCACTATCGCATTAAGTTTCTAGTTCTAGTGCACGGCATGTATCTGGATCAATAACATGGAAAGAAGCAAACTTGCAGATCCATAATTTATCTAAAATTGGGCCTGAAACATAAAATGCCAAAAACAGGAACCCTAGTTTGACGAATCACTGCCACTATGTGACATTGATTCCTGGTCCAGCGAGCTGCTGATTAGTCGTGAGGAGCAAAATGAACGGCTCGATCGATGGGGAAACTGGCGGCAACGAAAGGGCTAGAACTGGTGGTGGTGAGGCGCAATAAAGAGGACAAAAATGGGTCTGTAGGATTTGAGTCACCAATTGGTGAAGACGAAAAAATTGGGTACGCAGATGTGAGTGCCGAAGTGTTTAGGGCGAGCCCAAAAAAAAATGAAAAACAGATTAATCTGAAATTGGTCCGAGATCGAATAGAAAATTTTAATTAACCAGTCTAACTGTTGAACCGATCATTTTCTATAATTATTTTTTAATATATATATATATATATATATTTTTTTTTATAGGAAAATATATACATCATGTGCATAATATAATAATTAATATGTTATTATATATATATATATATATATATATAAAATATCAAAATCGATAGATACTTAGTCCTACCGATTGATGAAGATGAAGATGAAGATTGGTGAAGATGGGAGAAATGGGCGAAAATGAAGATTGGTAAAGATGGGCTAATCATCAAATAAATTATTAAATTAATATATTTTTAACATAGGGCGTGTGGTTCAATTAAAATAGAAAATATTAAAAAATAATTTAATGAAAATAAAATTGTTAGATTATGAAATTAATAGGAAAGAAAATTGAAACTACTCAGGATGCTTTTGCTCATAATGCAATATAAGTCACAAAATATGACAAACTATCTATTAATATCATTAAAAGAGGATTGAGAAAACATTGCAGTAAATACAGTATCCGGACTGAAACGCCCCTCACTAAAACGGCGTCGTTTTCTATCTGCATTTTTTATCAAGCATGAAAATGATATCGTATTAGACCATGACACTTATTTACCGTTCTATTACTCTTTTGTCCTTCATCATCTTCCCACCGAATTCATCTCACCCTCTTAAAGAAAGACATTTTGGACTTTGTACTACCTAAACATAACTTCACCAGAACCCTCTCTCCCTAACTTACTTCGTCGCCCCCTAGACCCTCTCCATCAAAGCCCTTTCCCTATGTCCGACCATCTCTCCCCATCGTCATTTCCCTAGTTAGAATGAAAGCTCCATGATGAAATCAATTGATTAACACTATTTTTTTTGTCAATAAAGGAATAGGTCAAGTGTTTGTTTGAGCTATTTCATATTCTGAACATGTGTTTGGTATAGTTGATTCCAATTCTAATATGTTTTATTTTATTGGGAATAAATTGAATATACTAATTTTTTCATATATTTTTAGAAATATATTATGACGTCCATAATATTTGGTTAAATACACAATATAGATTATATTTAGTTTAACTGTTGCGTATAGTTAATGGGTGATAGGTTATTGATATTAATATTTAATAAAATTAATTAAAATATTGTTGTTATAATGTAAAATTATCAGTATAAATATAATTTATTTTATTCAAAAAATATATTTTTATATGGTATATAAAGAAAAAAATAATTATTTGATATAATTATTTATTATAATTAAAATAATAAAATATAATCAATTATAAATAAATGTGTATATATAATTTATAAACAAAATCAATTAATTTATCATAAGTTATGCTTAATATATTAAATGATATATATAGTAATTAAAAATATAGTATATATTTTGTCATTTAAAAATAAATGATATCACTAGTTTAACTATTATTTATAATATTTTTATATTTATAATTATAAATAATTTTTTGATTAAAAAATTAATAATTACAAATAAATTATTGATTGAAAAACTAATTTAGAGAATGTAAATATTTTGTAATTAATAAAAATATATAAAAGTAATACAATTCAAATAAAAAATCAAATTAAATCAGCTACTAACTAAAGTTTTTTCAATTACCATTTAATTGGAGTTAGAATCAACTATCAGCTGCTGATTGAAATATTTTACCAAATATCATTTTAACAGCTGTTTAATATCAAATAATTGTCAACTACTCTAAAAAATTTAACTAAATGCTCTCATAATCCTTCCATTTATTTTTATCAAAAAAATTAACGTATCAAATTTGTCCTTTTTTTAATATATTTTTTAAGTTAACAAAATGTTAAATTTATCAAAAGTGTATTTTTGGTATTTTTAAGTTAATTTTAACTATTTTTAGCGAGACTTTAGTTGACTGACAAATTATTTATTTAAAAATAATAGAATTTTTTTAATTAACAGAAATAAATCTAAAAAATTTGATGAATGAACTAATACATTCAATAAAGTAATTTATCCTTTTATTGGTTATGTTTTAGAACTTTTCAGTGTGATATTTTTTATAAAGACAAAATTGTTCAGAGAATACTTCTATTCCGTCAATTGTCCCCCTTGAAAAAAATTTATTTTCATACCAATAACATTTAATTTTTTACTTTGATATGGTATTAAAAAAAAATTAGAAATGGCTCCTCTAAGAATTGAAAAAAAATAATAATGAGCTCATGTTTTACAAATAATAGCCCTATTTTCTAAAAATCTATAATTCTTTTGTTGATTACATAAAATTTTTGACCTTCATAATTTCTTAAATAGGTAAACACATCATTATGTGGCAACTTTTAAGCTATCGAAGATCCTCAAAACATACATAAAAATTGCATATTTCCACCAGCATGAAAAAGGGTTAATTTAGCAATTAAAACCAAAGTTCAAAAACCTACAGACCAAACATTTTGAACAAAAATGGGAAAGTGGGAAGGGAACAAATACTTGCGAAATTTACAAAATTTGCTATGTAGCTGTCGTCCCTTTATCATTCGCCAATTCCAGTAAGAATTATCAAAACATGTCATTCATCATTCCAACATTCTACACAAGCTAGCCCAGGAACGCAAACCATAAACACCAACTCCAAAAATGCTCCCATCACCCATCTGTGATGTTTCAGGAAGCAAAGCATGCCATATTTTACAAATTTCAATTGCCTTATTTTCCAGGTTTTTCAGAAACCACCTACCTGTCTCTTCGGTATACCTCCAAACCTCCCTGACGAAATGGCAACGCTACCATAAGCTGGAGGAACAGTCATTGGTCCTGGACAATCTTTTGCCCAGTGCCCCATTTGACCGCACTTGTAGCATTCACCTCCAGCGCCACCATTAACAGCAAAAGAAGTTGTTCTATTGGCATAGATCCCACTCATAGACTGCCTTGGAGTATTCATGATACTGGGGCAGTTTGTGGAGTTATGACTAGTGGAACCACAACTGTTACAAGAAAGATTAGGGGCAGAATTCCTGGTGTGCTGGTTTCCATACTGACCCACTTGATTCGCTGGTAAACCAAATTCTCTAGTATCATAGCTACTGTTCCCTGCTTGATTACTTCCTAGTGGTCCACTTATTCTACCTCCAACACTTTCAATAGCAGCATTGTTTCCTCCAGCATTATACTTTTCCATCATGTCAAGAAGAAGCCTAGACTGGGATGAATAATTCACCTTCTCCACTTTGACCACAGTGGACTTTACACGCTGTTCATCACTGAAAGTTTCTTCCTTCACTTTCAACTTCAATACAAATCTATTAAACAAAACTTGTTGAAGAATTTTTGAAAAACTATCGTCATCTTGTTTTTCATATTTTAAGAATTGCAGTTCTTTAGCAGATATACCCATAATCTCCTCAGCACTCTCTTGAAATGCAGTCGCCCAAGTAATGCCAGTATGATCCTGTATCTGAAATTGGAGTATGTATCTGTAGTCACATTCATCCATAGACTGATCACACTTCTCGCACCACCACTTCCCATCTCCATTATTTGTAACCTTCTTGTTGCATGGTCGATCACCAGCCATTAAGGGGCATGCTGTATAGCAGAAACTGTCAGCTTTGACATATATCACAGTCCCATTGACTGTGATCCAATCTGGCTTCTCGGAAGTTCCTAATTTCTCATCCTTGATTTGAGAAATAGTCTTTGGAACATCTGTCCGGGCTACACTTGACATTTCTCTTGATATAGAGACAGAAGGGACATTCTTCCCTTCCTTTTCAAACCATTCTTTTAGCCTGTGAGCCTCTGGAAAATCAGGCTCTATAAATAGCAGACTAGTAGCAATAGTCCCAACTGCCTTCCCATTAAAATCACTGACCCTACCAGTTTTAACAGCTAGAACAGGGAAAACACCAGAATCACACAGACTCTGCAGCCTTTGTCCTTCTGCATTGCAGAAATTTCCCCAAATAGTTAATTCAACACTTCGACCTGACATGTCTTTCAACTTGAGGGTTCTTTTCTGAGTTTCTGTGCCATTTTTCCTCATTATTGAAGCCACAGGAGTAACACAATATACAATACCAATTATATCCACAACACTGTTGTTATCCATGCCCTCAATTTCACTTATGGAACGGAAATGAAACTGTTGCCTTGGAATTGAATTGTCATCCTCAAGACATGGTTGAATGACTGAAGAGCTCTCCAGAAATATTTCTAGATCATTGTGAAGGTGGTTGAAATTTTTTTGAGCAGGTTTTAAACTCCCCTTGGAAATTAAATAAACCTTCCCAGCTTCAATCTGGTGATAAAATTGGTCAGCGACAGCATTAAAGCAAGTTACTCTAATTTCTCCACCGTCAGAATCAAGAAGATCAAAAGAGAACACTTTGCCATCACCACGAGGATTATTATAGTGCCTTAGCTCTCCCTTTGCTGTCACCCTTGCTTTAATCGTCCACCGACCCTGATATGGATTGAGTGCAGAAATTGGCATTATTCTGGGGGGAGCTTCATTCTTAACTACCGGTCCTCTATTAGAATACATTGAAGGTGGTTGTTGATATACTGGCCGAGGGGGGTACGAATAAGTCCCAGGAGTCTGAGAATCTTCTTGTCTAGGGTTGTGAACGCTGGCATTTTGATCATTGCATGATCTATTTGTTGGAGCTAAACCATAGAGCCCTGCACCAGGTTCTGCTTTCAGGTGAGGTGCATTTATTGCAGCATATCTTCCTGAGTCATAATTGCTTGAATTAGAACTACTATGCAACTGATTCATTTTAGGATTTGGCAGAGATGCCCCAGCCAGATTGGGGCTTCCAGCTATCCCACCAGTAAGACCGCCACCGGAAAATTGAGGATTTGCTGAATTCTGAACTGGTTGATCAATGGAGGATTGTGAAGGCCCCATAGATTTTTGTGCTGACACTGGATTTCCAATGAGAGCACATTCTGTAGATTTGACTTCCAATTCCAGGATGATAATGATCCTGCATTCAGTGAAGGGAAAAAAATCATAATGTTAGAGAACTTAAAATAAATAAATAAGTCCAAGAACTAGAAATATTATGAAATTGTTACTCAGAAATTTTTCCGCTTCATCATTATTTCTTGGGATCTAAAAGAACTTTTTTTTTTTTTGGGGGGGGGGGGGGGGCGGGAAGCAGAATAAAAACGCATTGCAGCAATGGATTTTTCACAAACTGTAAAACGAAACCAAGAAGGGTGGACCTGAATATCAAGTAGATGTACTAAATTCTTTGGCATCAGTTCCTTGTCCAAAATATCACTCAAAGACACCTCATCCAAATAAGATGACAAAAAATCATTATACCTAAACCTATCATCACTTGATGGTTTGCATTTCCCTAAGAATTATATGCAGGCTCCTCAAGGAGCATATGCAAAAGGATAAGAGCCAATGTTCACATAATGCAAAATTTGACCGCAATCAGAATTGAATAATCATGCATGAATAAAATAATCCAATTTGAATTCAACTAAAAAACTTGTTATGTCAATAATGACGCAGGGGAATAGGTTTTCCAATTCCCATCCCTGCCCAGTTAAGATCAAGGCGGAGCAATGCTGGGGGAAGAGGCAGTTTTAAGTATCCCAATTTTATTTATATAGTTTTGTAGTGTGCATCTCTACAAAAAACTATCCTCTCCAAATTAGTTAAAAAAACCCCCAAAAAAAATTCCTTGGATAAAAGGAAATATCAAAATCTATAACTTATTGCTCTACAAATACTGTACAAAAGAAAGAAATCAAAGGTTCCCACCGCAATTATCTGATTTGGAAATTACTAGAATAAACTAAATTTCAGCACAGGCTTTAAAAGTTTGTTAATTGATATCAACAAAAGACCAAAGACACTAATTGAATCTCCTGTAAAATAATATAGGTAGACTTACATGCGGCCTTGAACAGCAGTGCAAGTATACTGATTGAGTTGAACAACAGAACCACGGCGCAACTCTCCTTTATTGACCAAGTGGTTAATCTGAGTACCCAACATGGCTTGCTGCAAATGAGAACCATCTGATAGAACCAGGCGGAAGCGGTCACTGTGTTGCTGCTGCTGCTTGGTCTGCACCAGTTTCAACTCTGTAACCTGCAAAGTTGGCTTCAGATCCGCGGCCGTTGCTCCTCCGCTCGTTATCTGCGCTATCGCTCCCTCCGTAAGATCCGCCGTCTCCATCTCAGCCTCAAATCAAGAGAAAATTTTAATGGATTGATGGGGAAAATTTTAATTTTCCGGTTTGAAAAACCTAGAGCAGAGAGAGCCAAATGCCCCGATTTCGAGATTTTGAGAGGGAAACTAAAAAAGGCACTTAGGCGTCGTTTGGACTTTAGAGTGCTGATTTTAAAATTTATGGATTATAGAAAACATAAATTTTAAGAATTATATCCTTTGTTTTAGCTGTAAAATTTATGGATTGATAATTTTATTTTATTTACACCTACATTTTATTCAATAATTACAATTTATATATTTAATAATTAAATTTTATTTTTATTTTTTACTAAAATTTTATTTATTTACAAAAAATATTTTGTTTTTAAAAAATATTTTTTAGAAAAATATAATTTTTTTTATGTTTAACAACATTAGAAAACAGTTAAAAAGACAATAGATTTTTTTCTAGTAAAATTACTTTTATACGTATAATTGTTAATATTTATATATTACCCAATCAATCATATAATTATAAGCAATTATATAATTTTTTTTGTTATATTTTTTCTAGACTAGATTTATATAAAAATAAACTATTTTTGCATAAACATACATTTAAAAAAATAATTTTTTAACTGTAATGCTCTAAGTAATTTTTAATATTAATTTGGCCATTAATGAAAACATAACCTGAAATTAAGAATTTATAATTATTATTACATTTTTAAATTGTTTTTTAATTGTAGTATTTCACGATTCCAGTAGAGTTAGAATTTTCTAAACCTACTTAGTATAATATTTGACCTTAGTATAATATTTAAATACATTGCTAGAAGTCAAAAAAAAATTATTAGTAATTTATGTCATATTACACTATATTATGCAAAATAATAATAATACAATTAGTTGAAATTGAGGTATAAATTGTTTTTGTTTTCTTTTTGGGTTAAGGATAGTTTTCAAATATTGTAGTGTTGTAAAGAATTTATTGAGAACTTCATAAATATATGTTGTTGAATTTTATGGTTTGGCTTGATGAACCTCTAAATGAATTAGAGAAGTGAAATAGCAGATTTTTAATAGTATGTCACAGGTGTGAAAATCATGGACGTGAATAATTACTCACGGACGTGACTTTTTGCACGAAAATAATACCATTCATTTAGATTCGTTCACGGTTTGAGTAACGGTTTGGGTAACATGCGTGAACTAGTAGACTATGGTCATGAGACAGTGTGTCTGGCATGGTTCACTGTCGTGACTTCTTATTCATGACATGTTTTTCATAATGTGTTTATTTGGAATGCATATGAAAATATTAAATTGAAAGAATTGTGAAGTGATTAAAAAGAGAAATGATATGTATATTGTTGTATGAAAAGAATTGTGAAGTGATTAAAAAGAAAAAGTATATAAAAAATTGTATGAATAAAAAAGAATGAGACTGATAAAGAAAATAAATGAAAACTTGATGGTAATATAAATTAAGCTATTGAACACCTGGTTTAGAACTACAATTTTAGATAGTTTGGTATGTCAATCAGAATGATATATTAAAATTAGTGATGACACTATTATTAAAGTCAGTGATGACATTTTTATTAAATACCGATGATGACACTTATATATAAATGTCGGTGATGACACTTATTTGCGTATACCATAATGCTCGAGTAACACTGTTAAATATCTGGATGGCGAACCATGTTATCCTAATTAGTGATTTCTAAGTATTACGAGCGAAAATAAAATAAAATAAATATGAGAAAAATGGAATTATCGTTTGCTTGGTTGAGTGTAATGGGCATAAATTAGATAAACATGATAAAAAAAATTATATATATATATATATATGTGTGTGTGTGTGTGTGAGTTTCTTGTTTTTATATAAGATATGTGAAATGGTAAGAAAAATGATCATGTTAATACTGAAAAATAATTTAGAATAATTTAATAAAGGCATGTGAATGCAAATTGCATAAAAATAGTATATTGTCTTATTTGTATTCACCATAAAGCTTAGTGCTTAGCAAAAGAATTTCCCCTTACGCAAATATAGAAGAAAAGATAGGCTAAAGTCAATAGCCGAAAGACAAATGGTGATCTGGTCAAGTAAAACAACTAACTCAAATACAATTAGTCACTTATTTTTTTATAATTTTTGGCTTTATAGTTTTACCAAAATGTTGCCTATTTGTAAATTAAACATTTTGTAAATAAAGTATGTTTTATTTTCTCTCTCAAATGAACAAATATATAGTATGCTACCCTATTTGTGTTTTCATTATGAATAATTTTTTTAACAATAAAGTTAGCATAACACTTCCTTGTCTTAGCTCATATGCTGAGGCACGTGTGCTGAGGTGAAGATGGTGTTACAACATCTATTTTGTTGTCTATCAGTATATATTCAACCCTATTCCAAACAAACACGAATAGGTTAAGACTGATATGCCAAACATCGAACCAAATATAGTGAGAAAACCTATAGGTCAACCTAAGAAAAAATGGCAACATATGAAGCTAGGAATCTATATAAAGTGTCAAGGGCTGATGGTCAAGTTATTTACGACAATTGTAAGAAAGTTGACCACAATATCTGGGGATGCAAGACTAGTGTCATCAGTGAAATCCCATGGCAAAGAAGAATGAGATTGACAAAGGATAAAACTCAAGCAACCTCAACTAGTTCAAGTAGGAAAAAAAACTAGGTCCCAACCTAATACAAGCTTCAACATGGTAAATTTTACATTTTTTCCATAACAACACTGATTGTTGTTATGGTATACTAACTTGGTTTTTGTTTTCAGGATGAATACATGAGAAAGAGCAAGAGGATTGTGAGTTCAACACATCCTGAACCAGCAGCTACAACTTCAACACCTCTCGCACATAGAGAATGCTCTTCACAACTGCTACCCACACACCAGTAGCTATAAGTTTATCTCAAACTCCGCCATCTATATGCAACAATAGCAAAATAGCTCAAAATTTGACTAACACGACTATGAGACTTTTTGATTTTGTTTTGGCTTTGGGCAATTGACATTTATCTTTTTTTTTGTTATTCTTTAAATGTCAATATTCTTTTTTGGGTTTTGTATCTTAGCTGTCATATTCACAGTAAGGCCAACTTTTGTATAGAATGTCTAATTTTTTTTGTTGTAATGCCCACTTTTATAGTTGTAATACACAATTTATGGGATGTAATGCCAACTTTTTTTATTCGGATGTTCACTTTGTTGTTTTCAAAGCCAACTTGTTATCATTGTGTCTTTTTAATTTCAACTTGATCTATTTTTAATTATTTTAGTTTAGTAGTGTTTTGTTGAACCTTGAGGGGTATTTCCGTCATTTTGATGCTAACAAATAAAATAACAATAATGTATTTAATATACTTGTGTTTTAAGTTTATTGAACATAATATGAAATATGATGCAAGAATGAAAGACTAACTTTGAAAGTCAAAAAATGAAGAAATAACATGTTCACGCCCATGACTGTTTATGTCACGCCCATGATGTAACTTACCGCCAACTCTCCAATATTTAAAGTTTACGGCCATGAAGAATCATAGCAAATATGAATGATCAAATCAGTCACGTCCGTGAAAGATAGTCACGCCTATGAGATAACATGTTAAATTTCTCCATAGAGCTTAATGGCCAGAGTCACCACTTGAATTACGGCTTTGAAGGATATTCACGCCCGTGAACTTATAAAGTCACGCCTGTGATCAAACACTTCAAATTCTTCCAGAATGCTTCAGGATCAGAGTCACCACCTGAGCCACGACTTCGAAGAACATTCATGTAACACATCTTACCCTTCCGTACTCCCTTATGTATACCGGACGGATAAGAGGTGCTACAGAAAATAAAACTTTCCAAAAATACTTCTTTAATTTTAAACATATTTAATATAAAAAATTTAAAATATATACTAAAATATTATGCATACACATTTTTTTATTTTATTTATATACATGCTGTAATGAAATTTAAAAATTTGTATATATACATATCAAAATATAATAAAAAGATCAACCCGCTCTGGGTGGCTACCACTGCTACTGTTGTGCTGCATAATGTGGGTCCCCAATCAGCGTCTCTATCTACCAGTCTGGACGCTCTCTGCTAATCTGGTAACATACGCGAGAGAAAATAAACTTTCGCGCTGAGTTTATAACTCAGCGGTGCAAAAATTCTTATAATAATAGTCATTAAAATAAAACATATTCTTAAAATATAATCAATTCAAATTTTAAATCTCATTTTTATAAATAAAATAATAGTTTTTTCATATATCCACATATTATGACATTCTAGACTTGCTTCTAGGGAATTAAAGGGGTATCATATTACATCTCAATTTACGATCAACAGAAATGTACAGAATTCAAATGTAATATGACTCAGTCCACAGAAATGCACAAGACTGAAAAATGTATCAGGTGATCCACAAAAATGCACAGAATCATAATATTTCATTGGTCCACAGAAATGCACAGGACCATAATTTCTACCATATTGGCATGCCAACAATACCCCAGTTCACGTCTGGGTTAACATGTGAAAAAAATTCTCATATTCATAATTCACTTCATTTTTTATAAAATTAATAAATATTTTTTTCATACCAAAATAATTATCATCTAATAGAATTTTTAACATTTAAATTTTCAGGAATACAAAAATATATTTTCAACTTAATAATTGCAAAAATTTCAATTTTCACATAAAATATATTTATATAACTAATATTATAAAGGTAGTTGCACTAACCTCTTTACGCTCAGCCGGTATCGACCGACTCTTATTCTTTATTTCGGGTTGGCGTCTGGTCCAACGTCGCGCCTAGTGATAAAAAATTTCCGATTAGCTATTGAACTCCTACGACATAAAATCTAACAAAATTTAAATTTTCTGCTCTCACGAATATCAAGATCCTATAATTTAAAATTTTCTTATTATGCACGTTTAATGCATAAATTCCAGTTTTTGTCTTGATCACGCTTTTCGGTGCTACCAAAAATTCAAATATTAATTTTTTTATAATAATTTACTTTTTTTATTTTTCTGTCTCCAAAACTATTTTTCTCCATTTATTTATTTTATTCTTCTAGTGTCCATTTCCAATTCAAGAATTTTTATTAATTCAATAAATACTCTAAAAATTCTAAAGAAATTCCTATCATCACTCTAACTCATTTTCTTTCATTTTTCATCATCAATTTCACCAAAATAATATTCCACAGCTCCCAATAAATTTTTCTTCCATCCCAAAATTCCCCAAAAATCCTATTAAATTTTTCTTCCATCCCAAAATTTATTTTCTACTTTCATACACTCCAATTAACTCCATTATCTTCAATTTAAGGCAAAATTCTTCCAAAATAATTTTTCCAAAATTTAACCATAATTATGGAAATTCTCTAAAAATTCCACAAAAATTTCTAAAATTTATTTTCATCAATTCTTCACTCAATACATCATCCTCAAGCCTTATTCTCTTCATTTCCTATTTTTCTATAATTTTTCAAGATTTTTTCCATAAACCCTAAATTTTTCATCAACCAAATATCAACAAAATCACACCACAATTCAATAAATAATTATGAAAATAATTAAACCAACAAAATCACATGGAGAAAGGAACAAAATCTCACCTTCTTTAAATGGGTATCAAGAATTTTTTTATTTTTTTTGCCAAAATTCCACTCTTTATCTCTTTTTCTCCACACCAATCTTATTTTTATCCTTTTAATTGGTGATTAATATGATTGGAAGAAGAAAAATTGAAGAACTTAAGGAATTTGGGGCTTGGAGATTCTCGGCCATGGAGGAGAGAAGGAAGAAGATGAGTTTTGTGATTTTTTTATTCAATTTCTAATTATTTTTATATATATACCCCAATAAACTTAATTAATCACAATTAATTCCTTAATCCATCTTCACATTGGCCAATAGCACAATTAATTATCTCATAATATTGACACATGGCCCAATCACATTTCCATTAATTTTGACTTAAAAATTTTCCAACCAATTAAAAATTTTCTTCATTTTTCTTCATAATTAATTTTAATTCTCTAAAATTCAACCTCCAAACAACTCAATTTCATCAAATTAAATATTCCAAAAATATTAAAATAATTTTCCCTTCAAAATGGTCTCTTCGGTTTTGCAAAATGACCACCGGTGTAAAAATCGAGTTTTTACGGGTTAATCATTTTTCTTAATTTGACCCGTAAAAATTCATCCGTCGTCCGATTTCTAATTTATTAGTTTTAAAAATCTTAAAATTAAATTTTGATCATATCGACTCCATTATGATTGTGATCGCATTTCTCTAGTTTGACCCGTAAAAATTCATCCGTCGTCCGATTTCTAATTTATTAGTTTTAAAAATCTTAAAATTAAATTTCGATCATATCGACTCCATTATGATTGTGATCGCATTTCTCTAGCTTCTGATCTGAAATATCAGACTGTAAACTTGTACTAAGAGTCCTATTTCCACAATTCAAAACCTTAACCTTAAAATTTCACCTTATAACTCCACCTATGAACTTAAAATAATATTTTTCATATTTTGGTATGCTTAAATTATAATTTCACTACCAAGCAAAAAATTCAAATTTCGGCTCGGCTGCCATCTCGATTTGCATGCATAACACGAAATTGCATTGTTTCATTTGATAAAATTCATATTCATTTTATTATATTAATATAATTAAATTTTTATATATTTATTCGTATTTAGACTCTGATCGTACGCCTCTATATTGTAGTATAAACGGCCGCAGTACATGTATACGGTCAGGGTCTAACTCACGGATGTGACAATTCACGACCATGACACACATATTCAAGACCGTGAATGAGGAAAGAGAAATATGTCAGGCGTGAATTTAAGAGTCGGTGCAATGACTATTTTCACATTAAATGCATCCAAACGACTATAATTCGCTAAGAAAGTATGATGCAAGTCATTTATGAATTCTAAACAAAGAGAATAGCAATTACTTCGAATCAAAATCTTGTTGTAGCCATTTGTGCATTAATTACTTTCAACAAAACTTTAATTCTCTATGAAAATCTATTTGCTCATAATTTCTGAGCATTATAGATTTGTGAGTTTTTTTCTTTGTAATTTACTACTCAAGTGAGTTTGGGTATATTGGGTTAAGAGCATAACACTTGTAAGAGTTATTTGTGTGAGCCATTAAAACACAAAGAATTGGTTTATTGTGTGAGCCATTAAAATGTAAAGGGATTTCTGGGTTATGTGTGATCCATTGATAGAAACACCATAGTTGGGAGTGAGCTTGTAAAACTCCATTATAACACTTAGTGTGTTAGTGAAACTCTCAATTGAGATTGGGGAGAGAAATAGGATTTGTTAATACTCGAATCTCTATAAATTTCTTGTGTGATATCTTTCTATCCCTGCTCTACTTAACTTTTTCTTCCGCACTTAAAAGTTAAGAATTTTAATATCCAATTCAAATCTCCTTCTTAGTTCATTATCTGGATAACAATTGGTATTAAATTTTAGTCTAGCATCGAAGCCTAAAAATCGCTAGCAAAGATCAAGAAATGGCCAATGAAGGATTCCAAAGTCTCAAGCTTTACTTTGATGGAGCAAATTATGCTCATTGGAAGTTCCAGATGGAGACATATCTTAATAGTGAGGGAATTGAAGTCTGGGATAACGTTCGAAAAGAATGGACATCACCAACCAGAAGAGGAGTTGATGGTGAAGAAGAAATCCTATCAAGAGATGATTAGACAGAGCCTTAACGAATAGCAAATTTTAAAAGTAAAAAGGCAATGGCAATTCTCTCAAGCTCACTATCCATTGAAGAATGTGATAGAATACAACACTTCCCAACCACATATAGCATGTGGAAAACATTGGAAAATTATCATAAAGGAACAAAGCAAGTTAAATCCAATAAGATTCAACTTCTCACTTCAGAGTATGAACTCTTCAAGATGAAATCCAATGAGTCAATCACCGATATGACATACCAATTTCTAGCCATCATAAATGGCATGAGAAAGCTTGAGAAATGCTTGAGCTTAGAAGATGTAAACAACAAAATTCTGAGAAGTCTTCCTCTTAAAGATTACGGTTCAAGAGTTGCTGGTATAGAAGAAGCCAATGAAGACATGAGCATCATGAATACCAATGTGCTTATTGGCAAACTTCTAACACATGAAATGGTAGTAAAAAGAGATAGAGAGCTTGAAACTGAGCCTGAAAAAAGAAAGTCTCTAGCACTAAGGGCCTCTACTTCAAAATCTCAAAAAAAAATTGAAGATGATGAAGAAAAAAGTGATGATGCAAATGAGGACATAACAATGGTCTCGAGAAGACTGAAAAGAATAATTGAAAAGAGAATGGGCAACTCTCAAAAATTCAAGCAAAGAAATCTCAAACAGGCCTCAAATGCTCTCAAAGGAGTAAAGAAGAGGTAAAGTGCTATGAATGTGGGAAGAAGGGACATATTAAACCAGAATGTCAAAGGCTTAAGAAACACAAGAGAAAATACTAAAAAGACAATGGGGAGAAAGGTCACAAAGCCACATGGGATGACGAAAGCTCTTCGAGCGAAAAAGATGACAATGAAAATGAAGAGGTCAACCTATGCTTCATGGCTATAGAGGATCACATCTCGGATAAGGTAGGATCACTTTACTCATACTGATTCAATAATGATAGTAGTGATAATGATAGTGATAGTGAAGATGATGATGATGATGAGCAAAGCTTAATAGAAGTATTGAATATAAAATTAGAAAAATATAGAAGTAAATTCAATACTTATAAAAATAACATTTATAGTTTGAAAAAATAATGGAAGTTTTAGAAAAGGAGAATCTTGAGCTTAAATATTCAAATGAATCTCTTCAAAAATCATTAGATGAGTACTCCTTAAGACCCTCAACTAAATCATTGCTTAAAGAAAACAATGTTTTGAAAAATGAAGTTGATGAACTTAGAAATTCCATTTCAAAATTTCACAAGGGCAAGGAGAGTTTAGATACTCTCATTGTGTCTCAAAGACCACCTTTAATTAGACATGGTCTAGGATTTAAAGGAACATCATCTTCATCGCACAATACCACTTTTGTGAAGTCAAGTGAACCCCACATCTCTACATTGGCAGTAACAACCTCAAGGGCTAAGTGCACAATATACACTAAATCTTTTATGCATAAAAGGAATGATCAAGGGTCGGTAAGCCTAAGAAGGAAACCTCAAAAGGCCAATCATGCTTTTATGTATAAAAAACATGCACCTAAGAAAGCACCAAGTCATCATGCATGTGCATGCCACTGCTCACAAACTCTACCTAATAGGAAAATGGTAGTTAAAAGCATAGTAAGACCAAAACACATATTTAGAGCTAAACAATGTAATTATTGTATGAAATTTGGTCATATAAATAAACATTTTGGATAAGGAAGACTCATTGGGAACCTTCACGTGCTAACCCCCAAGGACCCAAGCTCATTTGGGTACCTAAAAATAATACTTGAATTGTGATTTTATAGGTATGCCTCAAGTCCACAATAAATAAAAATGCTTGACTAGTAGATAATGGATGCTCAAGGCATATGACCGGAGACAGAACTATTCAATGACATCAAAAGTATTGATGGAGGTAAAGTAACCTTTGAAAACAAATCTAAGGGTAAGGTAATTGACATTAGCTCTATTGGTATTAATGGTACTACTTTCATTGAAGATGTCTTACTTGTTGATGGTTTGAAACATAACTTGTTAAGTGTAAGTCAATTATGTGATAAGGGAAACCAAGTAATCTTTACTTTTAACGAATGTCTTGTAACCTCTATTAATAACAAAAAGATATTTAAAGGAAGTAGAGATGTCAATACCTATATAATAGACTTACACAAAATATCTAACATTTCCTCCAAGTGTCTTGTGACTACTAGTGATGAATCTTGGTTGTGGCATAAAAAGCTTGGTCATACAAGTATGAATTTAATTCAAAGCCTTAGCAAAGGAGAGCTGGTAAAGGGACTACCAAAAATAAAATTTGAAAAAGACAAGACATGTAAACCTTGCTAAAGAGGAAAACAACAGAAGTCATCCTTCAAATCCAAAAACATTATAAGTACCTCAAAACCTCTACAACTTTTGCATATAGATCTTTTTGGACCTACTAGAGTTGCAAGCTTAGGAGGTAAACACTATGCCTTTGTCATCGTCGATGACTACTCTAGATTCACTTGGGTAATTTCTTAGCTCAAAAGAGTGATACTTTTGAATCTTTCAAAAACTTTGTTAAGAGAGTTCAAAATGAAAAAGAATATTGTATTTCAAAAATAAGAAGTGATCATACCAAAGAATTTAAAAATGAAAACTTTGAAATTTTTTGTCTAGGACATGGCATTTCACAAAGTTTTTCATCTCCTATGACACCTCAACAAAATGGGGTGATCGAAAGGAAAAATTGAACTTTAATTGAAATGGCTCGAACAATGCTCAATGAGTATAGATTACCAATTTACTTTTGGGCCGAAGCCACAAATACTGCATGTTATATTTCAAATCGAGTTTTCAAAAGACCACTCTTAAACAAAAATTCTTTTGAGCTATAGAATGGAAGAAAACCCATGATATCATACTTTAGAGTATTTGGATGCAAGTGTTTCATATTGAATACCAAGGACAACCTTGGAAAATTTTTCTCTAAATCTGATTAGGGTATATTTTTAGGATACTCCACCACTAGCAAAGCTTATAGAGTATTTAATAAAAATTCATTAGCTATTGAAGTATCCATGCATGTTGTTTTTGATGAATCTAGTAAGTTTGACCTTGTGAAAGGTAGTGTTCTTGATGATGTTGTAGGTACAATGGAAAAACTTGATCTTGAAAATGAAAAAGAAGAAAATGATCAAGAAAATTCACATCAAGATGACTCTCTACCTCCAGCTCAAGAGGAAAACAATCAAAAGCTCCCAAAGGAATGGAGATTGACAAAAGATCACCCCAAGGAGCAAATCGTTGGTGATCCTACAAAGGGAGTACGTACTAGAAATCATCTCAAACCTTTAGATTCTAATCTTGCCTTTGTCTCTCAAATTGAGCCTAAAAATATTGATAAGACTTTTAATGAAGAAAGTTGGGTGATTGTTATGCAAGAGGAACTCAACCAATTTGAGAGAAGTAAGGTATGAACCTTAGTTCCAAGACCTAAGGAGCATCAAATCATTAGAAATAAATGGGTGTTTAGAAATAAACTTGATGAACAAGGTTCAATAACTAGGAATAAGGCTAGGTTAGTTGCAAAGGGATATAATCAGGAAGAATGAATAGATTATGATGAGACCTAGGCTCCTGTAGCTAGATTAAAAGCCATAAGAATACTTTTAGCATATGCATGCCATATGAATTTCAACTCTTTCAAATGGATGTCAAAAATGATTTCTTAAATGACTTTATAGAAGAAGAAGTTTATGTAGAACAACCACCAAGTTTTGAAAGCCATAATTTGCCTAACCATGTATTTAAACTTTCAAAAGCTTTATATGGTTTGAAACAAGCCTCAAGAACTTGGTATGAAAGACTAAGTTCTTTTATTTTAGAAAATAATTTTACAAAGGGGAATGTTGACACTACTTTATTTATTAAAAAACATAAGCATGATATCCTAATTGTTCAAATTTATGTTGATAACATCATATTTGGGTCTACTAATGAATTGTTTTGCCAAGAATTTGCTAAGTGTATGACTAGGGAATTTAAAATGAGCATGATGGGTGAGCTCAAATTCTTCCTCGGTCTACAAATAAAACAAAGAAATAAAGGCATATTCATCAATCAACCCAAATATGCCAAATACTTAATCAATAAATTTGGAATGGAATGATGCAAAAATGTGAAAACTCCAATGAGCACATCAACAAAATTGGACAAAGATGAAAAGGGTAAGAGCATTAGTGAAAAGCTCCATAGAGGTATGATCGGATCACTCTTATATCTTATTGTCTCTAGACCCAATATAATGTATAGTGTATGCTTATATGCTCGCTTTCAATCATGTCCTAAAGAATCACATTTGAATGATGTGAAAAGAATTCTAAAATATTTACATGTCTCATTACATCTAGGTTTATGGTATCCTAGAAATTCATCCTTTCATATTATAGGATATTCAGATGCTGATTACGCTGGAAGTCTCTTGGATAGTAAGAGTACTTCAGGCACTTGTCACTTTATTGGTGAATGCTTAGTTTCTTGGTTTAGCAAGAAACAAGTTTCAGTTGCTCTTTCTATTGCTGAAGCGGAGTATGTGGCAGCAGGATGTTGTTATGCTCAAATCCTCTGGATGAAATAACAACTTAAGGATTATGGTCATAGTTTGGACCATATACCTATCAGATGTGACAATACAAGTGCTATAAATCTATCTAAGAATCTCATTCAACACTCTAGAAGTAAGCATATTGCATAAGACATCATTTTCTTAGAGATCATGTTCAATATGAAGATGTTGTATTGGAATTTATCAATATAGACAATCAATTGATAGATATTTTCACCAAGTCTCTAAATGAAGAAAGATTTAACTTCATAAAAAGAGAGCTTGGTATGATTGATGGATTAACTTTATGATTGCCAAATTTGTCGAACTTTGAATGTTATTCATGTGTTATTGTCTCATCTTTTAAGGTATGAAGCGGCAAAACTTGATAAAAAAATATGTTATAAGGGATAGAAGCACCTTAGAAATCCTTTAGTCTTGTTTTAGACTTAGTTTTATTTAATAAGGATTTTAGGCAATTCACGTCCATGACACATATTTACGACCGTGATCGTAATCGCCAAAAGCTCCAGTAGCTTTCACGCCTTGCTTCACAACATGCTTCACGGTTGAAGGAAGTGAAGACTATGTTTCACGCCCATAACCTTTTTCTGTCACTCCCGTGAAACTCTGTGTTCACGAATGTGACACTTCTTCATGACCGTGAACATTACCACTAAATAATTACAGAAAATGTTCACGCTTTGTTTCACGTTTTGTCTCACGGTCATAAGTAGTGAAGATTGTACTTCACGATCGTGGCTCATTTTGTCACTGTCGTGAAAATTCACCATTCACCCCTATGACTATTAATTGTCACGACCATGAATCATTTCATATTCTTCATCACGGGTAGAGCGCATTTTCAGCAAACCGTAAACACTACATTTCACGCTTGTGACTTAGCATTCATGACTGTGACGATGTCGACTATAAAACGTTTCTTGTCGTTTGTCTCATTTCTAACTTTACAAATTCTCTCATTTATCACTACATTCAATATGTCTCATATATTTCGGCCCCCTAACAGCCTTTTCCATCTATAAATTCCTTTAAAAACTCTTTCTTTCATCAGAAATCACAAAATCACAAAGTATTCTTCAAAAATCCTATCAGAAATTTTCTCTTCAAAAATCAATCTCAACTCAAAAATGGAACCCGACTCCTCTAAAGGCACCAAAAAGAAGTCTCATGCTCTAAGAAGGTACGCGGACTACCTTCTCAATATCATTCTAGAGCATTGGCATCCAAGGTATGCGGTTCTCAAGAAAAGACCACTCCTTTCTTCTTAATCCTTCGAATGGCATGCTGTTAGGACCCTTGGTCTTGAGACAAGCATGACATAACAACTACAGGCTTGTCATCTAAAAGAGTTCATTGATATCCATCAACCGACGCTAAGGGAACCAACTCTCGAGTTCCTTAACACCCTGCAATTCTCTCCCACCGTCACAGTGAAATTTCAACTTTGCAAGCATTCGAACACCCTCACAGTAGCAGAGTTTGGTGACATCTTCAAACTTCCCTATGACGGTATCCTCAATGACAGTGAGGTGGAGTTCTATGCTAATCTGGCATGGATTCATTTCGGACAAGATTGCAGTTGGGACGTCAAGAAGACGAAGAGCACCCACCTTCGATCCCGAGTGCACAAATACTTACATAGGTTTTTGACCTATAACATTTTTACAAGAGGGGATAACAACGGTGCAATTCAAAAATCCAAGCTCTTTCTTCTGGAGATGGCCCGAAGAGGTCTAACAGTGGCTCTATCTAGATGGTTTGCAAACTATCTACTGTCAATTGCAACGAAGCCATCAGGAGATATCTTGATTGGTGGGTACATAACTCACCTTGTTATCAAGCTTGGATATCTAAAACTATAAGAGCACAACTTCAATCTCGTACTAGCACATCCTAGAGACCAGTTAGACATTAACTATTTTATCAAGATGGGAGCAGCGGTTCGAATAATTCATGAGAATAACATATACTACTACTTCACCACTCCAGCTGGTGAAATTATTTGGGAAGATGATGATTCAAACGACTTCAAAGCTGGCCTCTAAGGAATCCAACAAAGAAAAAAAGTTCGAGTCGAGACGATGACCCCAGAGGTTGAGCAGAAGGTTGGTCAATCCTCGACCTCCACACCGAACTTGGCTCATCAAGTGGTTGATCTTTTAACACATCGCTTTGACCAACTGCAGGCTTCGATTGATGAGATGTTGAAAAACCTCAAAGATTTTATAGAGTCTAGTATGGAGAGCCTCGAGGTGGAAGTAGCACGCCTTAGAGATGGGTTGTCCGGCTCCAAGTCTAGCTAGAGCTTTAGTTTTTTATTTCATTTTGTTTACTAGTTTCTTGTATTGCAAATGTAGATTTTTAATTTACTTTTCAAACCTTTGTACTCTTACATTTGGTACTAATATAATTGAATTGGCTTTTCCCTTATGATTTATCTTTTATGTTCTTTTTGTTGATGACAAAAGGGGGAGAACCTAGCAATATAAATGAATTAAAAGAATATGCAAGTACATGAATGCAAATATGTTGATATTTTCAATGTAGTATTGAGATACACTTTCAATAGACTTTGCATATACTTAACTAGTTAAAAGCAAACAACTTGATATACTTTGTATATACTTAACTGGTTAAAAGCAAACAATTTGATATACTTTGCATATACTTAACTAGTTAAAAGCAAACATCCATGCTATACTTCCTCATTCTTAAAAATTCTTGCACTCTATTATTTTTTGTATTAAACATCTTTTGAGAGGGAGACTTCTCAAAAGCACATATTGCTGGATTATTTGTCACCATCAAAAGGGGGAGATTGTTGAACCTTGAAGGGTATTTCCGTCATTTTGATGTTAACAAATAAAATAGCAATAATGTATTTAACATACTTGTGTTCTAAGTTTATTGAACATGGCATAGAATATGATGCAAGAATGGAAGACTAACTTTGAAAGTCAAAAAATGAAGAAATAGCATGTTCACGTCCGTGATTGTTTATGTCACGCCTGTGATGTAGCTTAGCGCTAACTCTCCTACATTTAAAGTTCACGACCATGAAAAATCATAGCAACCGTGAATGATCAAATCAGTCACGCCCGTGAAAGATAGTCACGCTCATGAGATAACATGTCAAATTCCTCCAGAGAGCTTCACGGCCAGAGTCACCACTTGGACCACGACTTGGAAGGATATTCACGCCTGTGAACTTATAAAGTCATGCCTGTGATCAAACACTTCAAATTTTTCCACAATGCTTCATGGTCAGAGTCACCACCTGAGTCACGGCTTGGAAAAATATTCACAACCGTGACACATATTCACTACAGTGAATGAGGAAAGAGAAATATGTCAGGCGTGAAATTAAGAGTTGGTGCAACAACTATTTTCACATTAAATGCATCCAAACGACTATAATTCGCTAAGAAAGTATAAATACAAGTCATTTATGAATTCAGAATAAAGAGAATATCAATTACTTCGAATCAAAATCTTGTTGTAGCAATTTGTGCATTAATTACTTTCAACAAAACTTTAATTCTCTGTAAAAATCTATTTGCTCATAATTTTTGAGCATTATAGATTTGTGAGTGTTTCTATTTGTAATCTACTACTCAAGTGAGTTTGGATATATTGGGTTAAGAGGAGAACACTTGTAAGGGTTATTTGTGTGAGCCATTAAAACACAAGGAATTGGTTTATTGTGTGAGCCATTAAAATACAAGGGATTTCTGAGTTATGTGTGATTCATTGATAGAAACACTATAATTGGGAGTGATCTTGTAAAACTCTATTGTAACACTTAGTGTCACGACCGACAATTTAGCCTTTATATGGTCATATAGGTATAAAAATAATAATTTAATTTGGAAGTGTTATAAACGGTATGAAGATTAGAGAATAAGGGCAAATTATCGCGATTACGTGCTTGACACGTAAATCAATATGATATACCGAGCGGAAAATACATGATTTTTGCTCGATGAGAAAAATATGATTTATTCACACAAAAATATAGAGAATAATATTTTAAGGTCATTGGTAAAGTTATGTGGAGAAATTTTAAAATTAAGAGTTCCAATTTGCAGAGATACAGTATCCGGTGTGGATTTACGGTCCGATTTTTTTGATTGGAGGTTAGAGATATATGTTCAATATTGTAAAAGTATCAATGCGATAGTAATTGAATTCTAAGATTTTTAATACTAATAATTTAGAAATCGGACGGTGAATAAATTTTTACGGACTGAATTAAGAAAAATGACTATACCGTAAAAATGCAATTTTCACACCGGAGGTCGTTTCATAAAATTGAAAATACCATTTCGAAGAGAAAATTATTTTAAAATTTTTGTTATATTCAATTTAATGGAATTATATTGTTTGGAGATTTAATTTTGGAGAATTAAAGTATATATTGAATTAAATTGAAGAAATTATGTGATTCGTGGAAATTTTGATTAAGTCAAAATTAGTTAAGCTACCATTGGACCATTTGTCAAGCTTATCTCTTAATTCACATTTTAATTAGCCTATAGGAAGTGAAATTAAGCTTAATAAAGGTTATTAGTCACTAATTATGGGTATATAAAGTCAATTGAGCTTATCCCCATTTCTAATATAGAATTCTCTACCAAAATATCAACCAAAAATTTCCCATCTTCCTCCCCACTTTGCCGAACCACCATGGAAGAATTTTTCAAGCTTTCATTCAATTTTCTTACAAATAATTAATGATCCAAGCATAAAGGAGCATCAAAGAGGAGAAAAAAATTTGGTGGAAAAATTTCCATTGGCCAAAATTCCATAAATTTTTATGGGTGAGATTCTCTAACTTTTTCTTTGGATTTTTTTTAGTTGAATTTGAGTTGATTGGGTGATTTCCTTGGATTGATTTTTAAGATGTTTGTAAAATTTGTATTAGATTTGAAATATGGAGAATTAGGGTTTGATGGAGGAATAATATGAAAATTGTATAAAAATGAAAAATGAGGAATTTAGAGATGGAATTGATGATAAGTGATGAGAAATGAGTAAAAATAATTTTTAGGAATTGTTGTGGAATTTTTAGAAATTTCCCATAATTATGTCCAAAAATTTGGATGAAGAAATTGGGTGAACCATGACTTGATTTGATGAAATTGGAGTTATTTGGGATGTTTAGAGGTGTGAAATAATTTTTGGGAGTGAAGAAATAAATTTTGGGAATTTTTCAAAGTATGGCCGAATTCTTGAAAAATTAATTCTTGAATATTTGGACTAATTAAGTAAAATTAGTAGTTGGAAATTAAAGATTATGGATTGAAATAATTATAGGAATTTATTTGGGGAATTTTAGAGAAATTGATAAATTAATGAACATTTTTGAGTGGAAAATTGGAAAATAAATATATAAATAATAATTATTAAGAAGGAAAAAAATTAATTAAGTGAAATTATGGAGAAGGAAAATAAGGAAATTTAATTAAATATAATTTTGAAGATGGAAGTTTGGATAATGAGTTAGGTATAGGATAATATGGCAAAAATGATGAGAAAAAAGGGAGATATTATTAAGAAAAAAGTGGTCGCACTGTAATAAGAATTGGACGACTAGGAATGGTGAATTACGCATAAAATGCGTGTGTGAGAACCAAAAATTGTGTTAGGAGATTTAATTTTTTTTAAAAATAAATATAGATATTATTGATGAGAATAAATAATTAAAAATTTAATTATTAACAGACACAACGACAAAGTCGGAGCCAGGAGTAGAAAAGGGCAAGGACCCGATATATCAAAAAAGGGCATAAACAGGTTTGTACAAATTTTATAATAATAGTCATAATAAAATATGAAATATAATATGACTTCTATTAAATAATAATTAATATGGTATTATGAATGCTAATATGGTGGTGAATTAATATAAAATATGAAATTGTTTGTTTTATTGATGTGATGAATATATTTTGTATAAATGTTACATAGTACATGGGTTTATATGAGGTATATGTTAGGTATATATAAAGTATATGGTGGGTTTATATGAGGTATATGGTAGGTATATATAAGGTATATGATGGGTTTATAAGAGGTATATGGTGGGTATGCATAAGGTGTATGATTAGTATATATGTTGTATTTGTTGAATGTTTATTTTGATATTATGTGTGAGATAACATGTACAACTGAATGCTATGTAAGCCCATAAATGAACCTGGACTAGAATATGGTAGACTTGTTGGCATGCCAATAAGGTCATACGGATTATCATGTTATTCTAGAATATACAGTTACATCTGACTCAGTCGGAACATACGGTTATACAGATGCTTGGCATCTACATACGGATAGACGTCTTATTCATACGGATACCCATTGTGTCTCCCTAGTACTAAGTCTAGGTAGTCAATTTATGGGCACAACAAGTAAGAAACTTGAAAAATCTGATAAAATAATGTGATATTAACATGTTATTATGATAAATATAAATATGACATCTAGAAATATAGGTTTAACTATTTTAGTTATTTAAATTTATAGTATATGAATATAATGTTAAATATATTTATTTTATTGATTTAAAAAGGCATGTTCTGGTAGCTAAATTATGTATATATATATATATATATATATATATATATATATATATATATATATATATATATATATATATATATATATATATATATATATATATATATAAAGTTATATGGTAATATTAGATAAGTTGATATAAATGTTATGAGGTTATCATTATAAAGCTTGTACCACTGAGTATTTTACTCAGCGCGAGAGTGTTTTTCTCTCGCGCAGATTGTAGATAGAAGGGTACAGAGCGATAAAAGTTATATCTAGCACCACATAACTAGTGGGTCTCACATCAGAGCGGAGCAATAGTAACCTGGGTATTTGCATTTTGTTTCTAAACGGTTTATGTTTGTATTTTGTATAAATTTTATGAAAGTTTTATGTATGCATATTTAATTAGCATAAATGCATATAGTAGTACATGATTTGTAAGTCCTGCACAGGCGTTTCAGTAAGTCAGTCGGAGACATCTCTTGATCTGACTGATATTCTGTTAGATTAAGGGGTGTTACACTTAGTGTGTTAGTGAAACTCCCAATTGAGATTGGAGAGAGGAGTAGGATTTGTTAATATCTGAACCTCTACAAATTTTTTGTGTGATGTCTTCCTATTCCTATTCCTACTTTACTTAACTTTTTATTCTGCACTTAAAAGTTAAAAATTTTTAATATCCAATTCAACCCCCTTCTTGGTTCATTATCTAGGCAACATGTTTGATGTTGAGAAGTGTATTAATTTTGTTGACAAATATTTTTATGTACATTTTAGTTGCCAATAAACAAACAAGAGATAAATTAAAACAAAATATTTTTATTTAGACATTTCATCAAACACCTTAGTGCATTCGCATAAAGCATCTTTATATATTTGTATAACCTACATTCTATTACCTATATATCATCATATACATGTCTATTACTACAATAACCATACTCAACAACACACAATTGCACATAACACTCTCTTTTCTGCCATTTTCCTTTCTACCATAAACCTCAAGATCCATCATTTTGTTTCTAAGCTTGTTATTATCTTCCATTAACATTTCTACATGCAATTCATAACTTCCAAAGTTCTCACGCAAATTCCTCATTTCATTTTGCATTTTGGCCTCATTGGTTTTACACTCCATTAATTCCATTTCTATTTCTTCAATTTGTCTCAGATAATGAGGGATTGTCTCCCTACACCTCCAACAGTCCTCATTATCAACCCATTCGGAATAATCACAATGTTTTGGGAGTGTAACATAGCCTCTAAAATGTCTCTCATATGACTATGCTTTAATCAAAGCTATAATTGATGAAGGCAATGCACATTTGCATTTTATTGATGAAGTAGATGACTCAAACTTCGTTATCTTCGATTTCACCTTCCTCTTTCTTTCTCTAGTTAAATTTATGTTTTTCTTCTTTGATGTTAGAGTTTGCGATTTGGGAATTATGAAGTTATTTGGGGATTATAGCATTATTTGGGAATTAGAATTGCAAAACCTTGCATTTTTTCTTATTATCTATATAAAATGCAACTTTGAAATTATTCCTTAATGCAAGCTTGATTTTGTTAACGGTTACAACCACAAGATCATTTTTGCCAAAAAAATATCACATACTTAAAATTGCAAAACCTTGCATTTTTTTTCTTATTGTTTATATAAAATGCATGTGAACTCTTAAATATGCAAATGGTGATGACTAAGCATTGTATCACCACTTATATAAAACACACTATATAATTAAGCACCATATCATTACTTACATTATAAAGATGAAATTTTATCCATTTTTTAAAGAACTATCCAAGCACAATTCTTCAAAAAAAAAATCAATTCATGTGTATTCTATTTAGGTGGTGATGTGGTATATAGTCATGAAGTATATTTTATATAAACGATGATTTGACACTTTGTTATTGATGGTAACTTGTGAAATATGAAGAAACATGTAAGGACTAAGGATAATAGTTTAATTATATGAATCAAATTTGGTTGGAATATTTGAATTACGAAGTTAAAAGACATTTTTGTGCATTAATACTAAGTTGAAAGACGATATGCGAAATTTATCCAATTAAATTCTTAAATTTTTTGAGAATTTATTAATTAATATAAAAATGGGAAAAAATAAACATTTTATTTTTATATGGGGAATTAAGATAGTTAAAAAATACAATTTATAGTTTCTTTCTCAAAATAAAATATTTTATAGTTTCAATTTATGTATTGGTAAAACAATTTCTCAAGTCCTTATTACATTTTTTTTATTTTTGTAAATTCTAGCTAATGAACTATGTTAAAAATATTTAAATTATATATATTTTATATTGATTTGAAAAAAAATAGTTATGGCCAGAAAAAAATTAGTTAAATGTCCTTCAAAATTTTGATATAAAGCTTAGAGAAACTTTTATATGATTTACTTAAACAAAATCCTATTTATTTTTTTTATTGAATTCATCATATTAATTATTAATTTTCTTTTACACGCCATACAAAATTTATAATCTAATTATTGTATCTAATATTGCTTTGTCAACTAATCTCATCCTTAGGCTTATGACATATGTTAAGATTTTTTTAATACAAAGGTATCCGACTACAAATTTGAACTCAAGATCTTACAGATCTAGTTATCAAATCAATATCGTTAAGTTAAAGTTTATTATTATATATGTTGGGATTTTTATAACTTATGTGTTTATTCATTAAATAATATGTTAAAACATATATAATTTTTTATACATAATACATAATTTTTGGATTAATATATACCAACGAAACATTTGAAAAATAATTACAGTTCATTTGGTACATATGATTGCTTATTTAATTCATAGGATTAGTTTTAAGCCTTGTTGAATTATTGAGTTGATTTTTCTAATTTTTCACCAAATATCTCTGCATTCTTCACCATTCCTTCAACCAATGAGTCAGTGATTTTTTTAGCTTTCACCATTCTTTTATCACTTGCACTCTCATCATCTTATTGTACATTTGGTACATGACTTGTGTCTTGAGATAATGCAAAATTTGCATCTATAATATCATGACTTTTATTTTGATAATTTTTATTTTTCTCTCTCATTATTTCTTCCTGCATATCAACAATTGAAAATGCATTTTTTCCCATTACACGATCTTTTTCAAAGATTGTGCAACAATCTTCATAGTAAGAAAAAGTTGTATTCTTTACTGCAACATCTTCAAGATGACTCTATACCTTTAACAAAAAAAATTATACAGTATTTTCCACAGTAAAAAGATGAAAGATATTGTAAAAAAATAAGAAAAAAAAAGATTCACTTCAATTACCTTGACGTATGCCTCCCACATATCATCTTTAGTAACTACTATTTTTCTTTCAATATCAAAACCAAACCCTATAGAATTATGATGGGTGCCATTCAATATGTTATGGATAGTTGACCAATTTTTCTTCAAAGACTTTCATGAGATTTTATATGAGGTCGTGGCTTAATACCCGAGTTGGGTAAACACACTTTAAGCAAGTCCTCTACATCTTGTAAGTAACGTGACTTTAATCCATTTTCACCAATATATTTTCCATCATTAAGGACATTTAACGATACTTTCACTAATTTTTCATCTTCAAATGCAATCTACTTCCTTTTTTTTTGCTTTTCGATGAAAAGGACATTTTGTAAATTTCACTCAATATGAAGTTTTAATAATTTCTCATCAAATTGATTTATAGGAGATCAACATAAATAATAAAAAGATATTCCAAAAAAATAACTTAGAAATGAGTATTGTATAGGCTAAAAGTTTTTTTGAGAATGTGGAAACCCAAAGTAAAAAAATCCAACACTAATTATTGTCATAAATTTAGAATTAAAAAAACACTACAAATTTATAGTTTCCTCAACAAATTCTGAGAAAATTAACTAATTTCAACCCATCAATCAACGAATTCTAAGACAATTAATCAATTTCAACCCATCAAATGCTAAAGAAAAAACCCACATAAATCACAAAAAAAGCATAATATATAACAAAAACCATAATCATCCAATTTGGAGATAAATTGAATCGTGTAAAGGATAAAATACAAATTTTCTTTCTATCAAATTAAAAAAGAAAAAAGTGATAAAAAATAAAATTACAAAAAAAACTTAAAAGTAAAAATGGTGATTAAAACTCGAACCCAAAATCAATAGAAAAAATTGAAAATATGCATTGAAAATGATAAATAAGAAAATAAAAACTTAAAAACTTGACAATTTTAAATATAAGGCAAATAATATTTAAGTAATTTACTTTTTTTCTAATTTATATCATTACTTAAATTGTCATATCAAATATGAGATTATAAATTTGAATTAATTAATATTAAAGTTAAAATATTTCTACCAAATAAAAGTTAGCTTAACTAATCATATGGGCTAACTAAATCTAATATTAAATTTAATCCTATAGCTTAAGCAATCGGCGAACTAAGGAGCAGTTATAGATTCGTTTTTTTTTTAATTTGAAAATTTTTAATAATTATCTAATTCTAATAAAAATTACGAAGACTAAAGAGGCAACCCTTTGAAATCGTCGATTCCATTGTTCTAGAAATATGAGACCGAACCATAATCTAGGAGGGGCATTTTTGGAACTAGGGTACAACCAGTTCCAACATTTTAAAAAAAAACTATGCAATTAAGTAATTAACACAATAAATAAATATAATTAAAATTATTAAAGTTTAGAAATTAAGCTTCATTGCTAGATAAATTTGAAGCAAAAACAATTAATTTAACTTATCAATTTATTTATAAATGAAGCAAAAAAAAAATAAGTTATAAATAAGTGAAAAATTGGGAAATAAGTTAGTTAGAAATAATGAAAATTTTGAGAAAGAAATATTAACTTATAAAATATTAATTTGTATAAATTATAAATTTTTACAAATAATAAGTTATAAAAAAAATTGAAAACTCTGAGAAAAAAATTAACTTATTAAATATTAATTTGTAAATTTGTATAATAAGTTAGATTATTATAAAAAAATAGAAATTTTATTTTAAAAAATTATAAGTTGGACTTTAGACAATATTATTTTTATTTGATAAAATAATAAATTATAAAAATTATAATTGGACTAAAAACTAATCAATTTAATTTTTTTAATTTAAAAAATAATTTAATTATAAAAATTTGAATTTATATTTAAATAATAATAATAATAATAATTAGATTTGAACTTAATTTTTTTACTATTAATTAAGTTGTCATATTCGCTAATTTAAAACTCAAGTCACACGTGCCGTTAAGTTAACAAGTTGTACCAATTAGAGTTTAAATTTGAATTTTGACAAGAATTAATCAAAATAATATTTATAATTATGAAAGATAGTAAATAAAGCATATTAAAAATGTAAAGAAGTTAAATTATGGTTAAGAATAAAATTGAAAAATTTTAAAAATTTTGGGAGTCAATTTATAATTTATCAAAAATTGGAGGATCTAATAAAATAATTACCATTTAAATGTAATTTTGGACCTCAAGAGATATGTTGCTCATCCACCCTTAAGAAAGAAGAAGATTAATGAGCTAAGCACCATAAATATCAAAGTATATGATCATATGGTGAGTCCCATATGTGGACTTTCTTCTCCTATTCTTTTTTCTTTTTTTCTTCTTTTTATTTCATTCTTTTTACTTTATTTCCTGTATCAAAAACCAGTTCCACGCCACCCCCATATCCCTTTCATAGCCAGAGCTTATGTAGAAAGAAAATATATAGAGAAAAGCATGGAAAAACACACTTTCATGTATAACAAAAGCTAAAGAAGCTAAAAAGGGACGAAAGGGGAAAAAGTAGAGCATGATAAAACGAGAGGAAAACTCCAAAGGTTTGATCAAGGGGAGAAAAGAGTAAAGGTAAAAAGTTCTTATTCTCTTCTACAAGTTTCTCTAAAGAAAGATAAAGTTTAGAGCTCATTTAAAGTTTGTGGTGGAAAAAAGAGAAATTAGGGTTTTTAAGAGAGAGATAAAATAGGATTTAGAAAGATATGATTAAATAGAGTTTTGATAGTTGTTTAATGATATTATAAGAGCTTAAGGTGACAAAGAGCAAGTTGAAGGGAGTAAGGAAAAAGAGAAAGAAACATAAAAAGTGAAAGGAGAGCAAGAAAGAGGTTTGTGTATAATTTAAGACAATAACCTATAACTTTATTATATAATTGCATGATATGAGCATTTAATATGTTAAAGTGAAAGAAAAAGCGTTTGATGTTAACTTGTTGCATGAAACTATAAGCTTAAGTTTATAAAAGGGTTAATGCATGACATAATGACCTAAGTGATGTATGTTAGAAACTTGAATGTGTTAATGACTTATAATAGTGGTAAAAACCTTGAATATTATATTAAGGACATAAGAAATAATGTTGGTTGTGTTAACATGGCTTCAGGAAGTTTGAAATACATAAGGAAAGTGAAAGTGCAAATCTCTAGCAGTTAGTCACGGGCATGACAATATGATAATGAGCATGAATTATTAAATTTTAGGACATGGTGAAATTATGTCACAGGTGTGATATATGCATGGAAATAGCATTATTCATTCCAGGAGCATTCATGACTTGAAATACAGTTTGATTACGGGCGTGAACGTTTCGATTACGGTCATGAGACAATATGATTGGCTTAGTTCAAAGGTGTAAATAAGGAGTCATGACTATCATATGAAATTAAATGTAATAGTGCATTCGACAAAATGGAAATATTTGTATGTGTGAACCAATAAGAATGAGACATATTATGTATTATGTTATATGAAAAGAACATGTAATCAAGATAGCAACAATAACATGTGATTGATGAAGAAGAAATTATAACTAATGAGTAATGAAATGAATTAAGCCCTTGAACATATCAATTAGGAAGTATATTTGTAACAACCCCCTCATTTCAGCAGCATATATTCGGATAAGGGAGCGTTGCGCCGACTTCTTTAAATTGTTACTTGATAAATATTGAAACACAGTGCACACACACACACATATAATATATATATATATTTCACCTAAGAGATATAAGAGAAATATTGTATAATTTATTTACATAACATAATATTACAAAACTATAAAGTTAATTTTACAAATATAAAATTATATAATATGAAATACAAAAGTTCAAAAGATTGTGACCCACGGTTTCAAGATCAGCTGTTTTACTTAACTAGGATCACCGCTAGCTTTATCGATAAATTTTGGCTACCTTGTTATATATGCCCGAGATAAACTCTCACACTACACTTAGTAGTGCATATAATTAAGGTAATATACTATGTCATGCAACAAACATTATTATATGTTATTTTATGCACAAACATCTTTTTATGCAATTATATTCCTCATATCTCTATTTCATATTAATTATGAGCATTATATATATATATAAAGTTATACACATTTCATCTTCAATCATAAATTATACATTTCATTCATTTTGTATACTACATTATTTTTATCATCCTGTACATTATCTTTTAACTTAAACTCTAGTGGTTTGTCCATATCATTCTAAACTGGACTAATTGGATACATGTTATAGATCAGGGACGCTCCCAGAGCTAAAGTCACCCTGTCCACTATATGACTCATCTGAGCTTCTCAAATCAATGGTGCTCCCAAAGCTAAAAGCTAAAGCTTCATTGATTGAGTAATATATTATTATATAAGAATTACCGGACTAATGGTGCTCCCAGAGCTAAAACCACCTTGTCCTCAATCTATATATGCTCAATCAAGCATATTAAGTCGATAATGCTCCTAAAGCTAAGGCATATTGATTGAGGAACACATCTTATATTTTACGGTACCATTCACCCCCATAATGATATATCATCTATCCTATTTCTAGTTATATATTAGAGTAACGAGCATATCCGTTTCAAAATTTAATTACATATATTTTCTTTTCATTCATGAATATTCAAATCACATATTATATCAAACAACATCTCATTCATCATTGTTTAAATACATAAACATTTATATCATTAAGCAATAATATCTCTTGATCTTTACTAACCAAATCATTTTATTGCATATCAATAATACATTTAATGGAAACAGAGTATTCATGACCGTGATTCTTTATTCACGCCCGTGAACAACTAGTTTCATGGTCGTGGTCAATATGTTCATGTCATGAATAGATTCAGGCCTGTGGTCTAAACCATGACTCAAACCGTGAGCTCTTTTGTCCTATTTCTAAGCAAAATTCACGACTGTGACTTCAGCTGGAAATTTGCATATTCATATTCTTTTTCCATTTCAAGCTTCCTAAAACCATATCGATACCCTATTATGCATTTCTAAAGTCCTTTACTTAACTTACCATATTTTAATTCATATAAATTCCTTTAATCAACATTCAGTTCTTTAATATGCATTACTTAAATCACATATCATAAAATCTTATTTTCTTATATCTAAACTTATGGTTTCATGCTATAAATCAGAATCAATGCATTTTATTCATTAACTAACATATTATACATGCATATCATGCCATTTACAATCGAAATATAGGCTATTGCTTTAAATTATGCATAAACCTTAATTTTATCTCATTCACTTGCTCTAGTAGCTTTCTCATTTCCTTTACTAGCTTGAACTTGTTCCTTGACACTTAGAACTCCTACAACATCATAAGATTACCATCAAAACTCTACCTTTATCAAGCTTCCAAAACCCTACTGAAACCCTAAACTCTTTCTTTCTTTCTCTCTCTCTCTCTCTCTCTCTCATCCTTTATAAGCTTTATAAGAGCTCAAAACTAAAACTTCCTTAACAAAAGATAAAAGAGGAGATGGAGAGCTTTTTACCGATACTCTTTTCTCCTTTTGATCAGCACCTTGGAGATTTCTCTCTTCTCAAAACTTGTTTTGTTTTCCTTTCTTTTTGCTTTACTTAGCTTCTACAAGCTTTATTGTGCATGAAAATCATTTTATCTTATTTTTTTTCTCTCTCTTCTCTTCCTTTCTCTCTCTTGAAGAAGTTCTTGGCTATGAAGTTTAAAATCACTTTATCTTGTTCCTTTCTCTCTTTTGATGAAGTTCTTGGCTATGGGGTTTATAAAAGGCTAGTGTGACTGGTTCTAAAAACAGAAAAAAGACCAAATATAATGAGAAAGAAGAAGAAAAAGGAAAAGAATAAAAGAAACCAAAAGTCTTATTACGGGTCCCACTATCTTGACTAAAACTTGATACTTAGTATAATTAACATGTTAATCTCACTCTCTTTCTTTTAATACCCGACCAACATTTATAATTTTGTTTAATTAACAACATCTTATATAATCCTTTAATTTTTGGTAAATTGTAAATTGACCCCAAAACTTGTCAAATTTTGCAATTTAATCCTTTACATTTTTTTAACATCTTGTAAGCATTTTAAATAGTTTATTAGACATATTTCATCATAATTAATCATTACTTTGATTAATTCCCTTCAAAATCCGAATATACTCTAGTCGGTCAAACGCGTTAACTTTGCGACATGTGTGATGCGGGACCTAAATTAACGGATATGACAATATTAATGTTGATGATGACACTCTTATTAATGCCGGTGATTGCACTCTTATTAATATCAATGATGACACTCTTATTAATATCGGTGATAATACTTTTATTAATGTTGGTGATGATAATAATAATAATATTGGTGATAACACCTATATAATAATGTCAGTGATAACACTAATATAAGCATACCATAATACATGGGTAGCACTCTTAAATATCTGGATGGGTAATTCCATTATCCTAATTATTAGTTCATAAATGTTATGGGTATAAGTAAGATGAAATGAGATAAAAAGAATTGTATGTACATGAATGAATTTCTTATTTTATTTAAGAATATGAAATGTTTAAGTAATGTGTAAATTGATCATATGGTACTTGCATTTGTATTAGAGGAAAATGTATAAAAAGAAAATAGATATAATGGTACTAATATAACTTGGTACTTGAACGATTGCATATTAAGTGAAAAATAGTTTATTGCTTTAATTATATATACCGCTAAACTTCAAACTTAGCTTGAGAGTTTTTTCTCGTGTAGATCTGAAGAAGAGTGAGCCAAGAAGAGTAGATAAAACTAACAGTAATCCTACCCAGTAAAGCAACTTACTTCGAACAATGTGTATCACTTGACTTTTGCATTTTTATTTTGGAGTTTACTTCTATGGTGTGTAAAATAATCTTATATTTTGTAAATATTATTTTATATAAATAAAATGTACTTTTATTTATTTATTATGATTTCTTATAAAAAAAATTTGTGACGCATTCATTTATATATATATATATATATACACACACACACACACGAAATGATATTAACCGAGAAAGATAGCGTAATACTCTTTCATTTGGGCACGTGGACTAGGGTGAGGGGTATTACATAAGTTGCCTAAGTATCCTTTTGGAGTTTAGATGAATACAAACTCAAGTAGTTCTTTTATCTTTTAAATTGTAATTATTGACCCCTTTTGTTTTTTTAATAAGAATTGTCAGTTTTGGATGTTCAACCGTTCCTACGTGGTGAAGTCATATTGATCCTCATTTTCATCTTTCTCTATTTTTTGCTGTTTTAATGCCACTTTGGTCTAATTATTAACACATACTTGAGTTTCTAGTGATTTGTGAAATAAGATAGATCGTATTTCTTCCAAAATATTATCTCCACACTAAAAAATTGTTCAACCATAATAATTGAGATTAAACTTGAAAAAATTTATTTTGCAATTTGAGAGAGTACTAAATAAGTATTTTGATGTCGACTATACAAATTAAGGACTGAAAAATCTTTATATATTTTACTATCACCAAACTTAAATGTAGTTGTTAGATAAATATCAAGTTCAAGTGAATCGGAGGATAATCTTGATTTTTTATATTTTTGCAATATCAAACGATCACTCCTACTAATTTTTATCAATTTACCGAAATCTTGACTAGTAGTATCACTTTTAGTAGTAGTAAAAATATTATAAATCAAACCAAATTCTATAAATAAATTACAAGTTAATTTTTTTTATATATTTAATAATAGAATCAATATTAATATCGTCACTTAAATCCAACAATGAATAATAAAAACTCAAATAATCATCTAAACTATCTATTTTACATATAGGATAAAAAAACACAATAGACATGATTAATTAAATGAATAAATTTAAAATAATTCAACCATTTATTTTTCATCATACTAATATAATCATACAAAATTGGATCATTAATATAATATTGAAATACATCAATAATATTAATATATTCACACAATAATAAATGACATATTGGATAATAAACACCACTTATAATATATGTTGCATCATTAAAAAATTTTAAAATATTTAAAAGTTGTTGACAAATATCCAATGTACACAATAATTCTCTATATCCATATTACTCGTTGAATTTCAATGAGTATAAATATTTCTTGTAAATCTTTTAGGTTTTTACTATTTTCAAGATAAAATCGAGCTCGTAATTTTATTGTTTATGAATGACACTATAAAGATGAAATTGTGATTGTAATTAGAGTAATTATACTACTCAAAAATTTTAGACTATTTTGAACACATAAATTTAACAAATAACATGCATATCTAACATAAAAAAAATATACCTCTAATATTAAATTAGCATAATACTTGAAGATCTTGAATTGAAACGGTATTTGTCATCACATTATCCAAAAAAATTAAAAAAATTTATGAATTAATCCATATTCTTCCAAAATATTTTTAATTATTTTAAAAATATTATCGGCAGTATGCCGATTATCAAAAACTCTAAATGTAAGTAATATTTTTTATAATTGTCATTCATCATTAATCCAATGATATATAAGACTCATGTAAGAATGTAATTGATAATGATCACTTCAAATATCACTACAAATATAAGCATGTCCATTCAAAGAAGCAAATTGTTTTATTTTTTTATATAAATTATATAAAACACGTTTAAGGATAATTCTATGTATATGTTTAGTAGATGAATTTAATGCATTTTTACAATAATTAATAAAACTTACTTTTTCACCAAAACTAAAAGATAAATATTTCATACTTATCATTTTTTTCCAATTCCTTTTTATTTTTTCATCATTATATTGAAGTAATTAAAAATTAGAAGAAAATGTTGCATATTCGGAAATTTGACTTTGTCTTTAAAATGTGCCATAATCACTTCCAACTTTAAGTTTGTATGTTTGTGTACAATAATTGCATACAATATCAAATGACCCATCATTTTTTTGAATTTTCTTGAAATAAATTTGAAAAATATCAAATGTTTGAATTTTTGCTTCAGATAATATTGTCGCCGCTGGACCTAGACCTAATTATTCATATAGCACCCACTAAGTAGGGCCTAGTTATAACATAGTTTAGCAAAATCACAAGTGTGTTTAAGGGTTGGTTAATAAAAGAGAGACAAGAAAATATGAGAAAAGTGAGGAGTGCCATGTTCATGCCTGTGAATTATCGGGTCACGCCCGTGAATTATTGGGTTGCACTCGTAAACATCATCAGATATAAGATCTCAATAGTTGGACTTTCTTTTTCTCACGAAGTAAACCCAAAAGTAAACATTAAAACTTAAAGTTCTTTCATATCTTAGTCCAAGTCTTGTGTTTTCTCTTGATTTATAGACTTTAAACACCAAACTAAGACCAAAGATCAAAATTTAAACAAGTTCTTATAGGAGAGAAGCATCAAGAAGAGGTGTTATTGAGGAGATAGACCAATAGGAGGAAGAGGGGAGTCGAATCTTCCATCTTAACTGTGTTTCTTTCAATTGTGGTAAGGAATCATGTTTCCCTTTCGTTTTTACAAGCTTTCATATTATTTTTCCATGTAAAACCTATTTTGTTAGAGTCATATTTCTATATGAGTTAGAATTTCAGGTGATCATGAGTTTCCATAGTTAAAGACCCCTCTTTAAGTTACTTATAGGTTATGGTATGTGTTAGTAAGGTGTTATATGAGATTAATGTTGTAAAAAGAGTTAAAGTTTGAGTTTTTATCTTTATGGTTTTAAAGATTAAGTATATGAGTTATAAATTTTGATATAGATGTGTTATATGTATTAAGAGTTGAGAGAGAAAGTAGTGAAAGCTTCCAAAAGGATAAGCAAGATTGAAAGAAGCTTGGTTTTTAAAGCTCTATTAGAGGTATGTACATATATGTATTTAAATTTCAATTTTGGCATGTTGTATGTGTTAAAATTTTTGAATTCCTTAAGTAATAGTTGATTATTGATACGAAAGTAAATGATGTAATGAATGCTATTAAAATATGAGACATGAATGAAAATGCTTAAAAAGAACCTTGTTGTAAGTATGTCATATGTGTTTTAAATGGAATGCCAAGTTATGATGATGGAAATTTAAAAAGAAATATTGTTGAGGTTATAAAAGAAGTTAAATTATAAATATATGAATTGGCATTAGATGAGTTGATAAGGTAATTTATATTGAGATATGTTCTAAGGGGTTTAAATGATGCTTTAACATATTTTAATGCACGATGCGATGAGAATGTTGAAAGGAAAAAAGTTGTCATGGGACAATCCTTAGAACCTTGCATGTTTTTTGTAATGAATATTTGTCTTTAATGTTGTTAACTGCTGGAAAATCTAGATTCATGCCTGTGACTAGATGTTCACAATCGTGAATCTCATCCCACGAACAAGGTCACACCCATAAAGAATATGCACAAAATGGATAGAAGCTTTCATGGTTTAGTTTATAGGTAGGGTTACCCATGAATAAGACTTCATGATTGTGAACACACAGTTCAACCTTTGAAGCCTACTTTAAATGATATACGTTGTTTATTTTATGATTGTAATGCAATGGCTATGCACATGCTTTTAGAATGATATGTTTAAAGTATGCTTCTATGAATATCAGTATGTGAATCTAATGACCCAAATACCGGGTTAGTCGTAAACTGTAGGTTCCGAAATTGATCAGTATACGGTCAAAAATATAACCGTGGGTGAAAAATATTTTATTTGATCACCAAAAATATAGGTTATGACTAGTCTGAGGGTAAAATTTGGAGTGAAAATGAGGTCAAATAAGTCCTTAAAAGTCAAAATTAAGAAAAAATGGGACTCGATTTAACTAAATAGTTGGTTGACCGTAATTTGATCGGACTATAAAAAATAACAAACAATATCCAAAAATTTATTTTAAGATATAGATAGACTCTAAATAATATTTAGGATTATTTGAAAGTGAAAATGGAATTTTACGGTAACACCGAAAATTGGATTATCTGTCCGATTTAAGTGAGTTGGACAGAAAATGAACTCCGATTGAGTTAAAATTTTTTGTGTAGACATATAAAAATATTTTATGAATTATGGAATCAAATTTGGGTAAAATTGAGCTTGATAAGTGAAAAAAATAATTTATAGTGCATGATTGAGCCTAAATGAGTTGGACTTTGTTTGACTCAAGCCCACCCATTTAAGACCACTATAAAAGGGACCAAATTAGCAGATTTCTTTAGGAAATTCTGCATCATCTTCTTCCTCTTTCCGTTTCTTACCCGTGCCAAACTTTCTTTGTTTTTTTTTTTCCAAAATTTCTTCATTTTCCTTCAATTCTTACACCAAATTCAACCACACCAAATTAATTTCAACCTCTCTAATAGCTAATAGAAGTTTTAATCTTCATTTGAGAGTCTAAAGTGGAAGGAAATCAAAGGAGAAAGTTTAGGATATTAATTTGAGGTAAGCAAAATTTATGATTTTAAATTAATTTAACGGTTCAAATAGGTAATTTAAGATATGTAGATAATAATTATGAAGTTTATTTGAGCTTAGGAAGAAAATTAATGGTGGATTAATGAAGAAATTTTTTTGTCCATGGTAGGTTCAAGAGAAGGTGAAGGTTCTTCCAAGGAAAAAGCAAAGGAAAAGGAAATTTAGGAAGACCTAAACAAGCAATTAAGTTTAGTGATTTCTTAATCTAATTATTTCCATTAATTAAGTATAAATTAGGGTTATGGAAATTTAAAAAATTGTGCGTTTTGTATGAAATTGTTAATTAATGCTTAAAATATGATTAATGGATTATGAAAAGTGAATGAGGAGGATTAATTTCAATTAAAAAAATTAATTAGTGGAAATTGTAAAATTTGACTTTATTATGTGAAAAATGAATATTAAGGAATAAATATATTTTAGTGTAATATTATGATATATATGGAATAATGAAGGTATTAATTAGTGAAATGAATAATTAGAAATTGAAAGAAAAATTTTAACGATGAAAATTAAATATAAGCAAAAAAAAAGATAAATTAATATTTTCTTTACTAATTAAATAAAAATTTAGCCATGAAATGTAAAAATATATGATTTTAAGTGTGTAGAAATTGATTTAAAATTTTTAAATTAAATATTGTATATTTTTCTATTTATTTATGATATTATGTATGAAATGAAAAATTATGAATAAAATATATTTAGAGAGTTTATAACTCAATTGATATATTAGAATGAAAAATGTGAAAAAAATTGGTAATGATAAAATTGTTATGAAAAAATAAATTATTAAGTGATTAATAATGTAAAAATGATGAAATTTATGTTTTAATAGAAATTGAATTGAAGAAATCAAATAATGCCCTTAGTTATTGTTCTGATGGTTAAATCTATCTCAGGATATAATTGGCTAGCCATAGGGACACTATTACCGTGGTGCGGGTCATGGCGACTCGCTCTTGTAGGCCAATAAAGGTCTACTTCAGTGATTGTAATTCAATGATTCAGTGTACAATATAGTGATCGGGTGATCCTTCGGGATTACTCTTCAGTGTAGTGGACTCTTGAGGTCCACATCCCATGTATCCGGTCCGATGATTTTCTATCGGATTGAAACTAGGGACAAGTGTGAATGAATTGATTAAAGTGATAATTATGAATAAAATATGAGAAAAGTGATTAAAATGAAAAATAGGATAAAAATGAAATAGGTGAAAAATATAAGAAAAATAAAGAAAGTGTGAAATACAAGATAAATGAAAAAAATATATATAATATAGTTAAAAAATAAAAAATAAGTAGAAGATAGATATTAAATTGTGTAGTAAAGATAAATAATCAAATAAATAAATAAATGAAAAATAATAATATTAGTGGCAAAAGCATAAATAATATATAGTTAATGGCATAATTGTAAATAAGTGAAAATTTAGGAATTAAAGTGAAATTTTGTAATGAATTAAAAAAAATTGAAAAGAAGAAAGAAAAGAATGATTAAAAAAAATTGATAAACTTAATTAAAATATTAAATAGCAAATTAAGAGTAATTAAAAATAATAAAATGAATTATATATATTAATGAGAAAAATTGAATAGTATATTAAAAATAAAATTGCATGAAAATATAATTAGTAAAAATTTTTAGATTAGTAGTCACCACTGAGCAAAATAATGTTCAGCACGTAGTTATTTGACTGCGTGCAGGTAGTAGCGGAAAAGGCAGGAGCAAGTATGCGAATTTTGGGAGCTGACGGAAGAACAAAATTGTAATAAAATATTACTAATAATGACATGTATATATATGCATAGATATGGAGTTGTAAGAATGAACTTTATACATATTATGATATTTGTGAAGTATTATGTGTGTGAAGAATGAATGGATGATTTGTGGATGAATGTAAAATATTTTTGTATTATATGTGAATTGTTGTGCCCAAAAATGGGTTGTGGATTGTTTGCTTTGCAGGTGGGTGGATTAGTTTATAACCGTTATTCTGCCGAATTTTTTTTGGAAAAGTGAAAAATGATTAATTAAGTATTAGTAATATTATAGTCATTAAATTAAGATGATAAAAAAATTTGGCATATATCGGGTATAATCGTATTTACCCACGTAACGTACGTATAGAATAAGTGTTATAAGGGTGTTACAGTGAATGTTACATGAAGAGTTTTTGTAACACCCTCTTATATAGTTAGGAATAATTCCAACTATATAGGAGAATGTCACCTGCCTATTACCTTAAAATTCATTTGAATTAAAGTTTATTCTATTTTAGTTATTATATTTTCATATGTTAATTTTTTTTCATGATAGCAATATGTCATACAATTAATGAATCTATTTTACATGCGAAATTAACAAACCATGACCATATTTTCAAACATAAGTTTGGACTTTCATTATCCCGATGTTTACAAAATACATACGATCCAAACAAAATTACTTGTTCCCAACATAAAAAAAAAAACATGTAAAACTTTTGAAAACTATAATTATACTCATAACCCATGACATGTGGACAGAAACAAAATGCATGTCATATAAAACACCAACCCTCTGATGTGGATTTACTTTATTTGACTCTGTATGAGCTTGCTTTTCTTTCTGTCAACTTCTCTCTATAGGCTCCGAACCTGCGTATGGAAAAATACTCACACGCTAAGCAACCTAATGCTTAATGGTACATATGTGCATAAATATTCATATCCGTGTTCATATTATCCAATTGTGCATATAAATAATTATAAATAATAATTCATATATCACAATCATTTTTATAGCAATATAAAAAAAATCAATTTATTATATATCAATATGGAATATTGCATACCTGGTTTACTGGTTCAACACATATACATGTCATAATTTATAAAGGTAAGTTCATATTCATACATCATTTACAAATTTTATTTCTTTGTTTCATTTATCTGATAACTAATTTTTTTCTATATTTCTTTTTTTTAAATATTTTATATTTTATAGCCCCAAAACTCTAAATCCGGACTATTTGGATGCGGATTGTGAAACAAGAGCGCTCTCACCTGAGCTTAAGCCATTTTGACTCAGTAAAATAAATAATTGCATGCATTTAGGATCAAGGGTGCTCTTACCCGAGTTTAAGCCACCTTGTCCATATAATGAAATTTTTCATATCATCATAATTTCTACGGTACCGTAAACCCCTCAATGACATGTCATCTATCCTATTTCTAGTCATAAATTAGAAAATTGGATTTAATTGATGTTATCATCTTATTGTTTACATAAATCATCAAAATTCACATATACATAATAATTTTCGGTGTACATGCCCTATACATATAAAAATTTCTCAATCTCATTTGAAACCTCAAACTACAACACTTCATATTAATTTAGTCAATACACAATAAGAATTTTAAATATAACTATTATCATATTATTTAAAATTAAAACATATATATATATATATATATATGTCACCCATTATTTAAAATACCAAATTACTAAATTTTTATTTCTGGACAGATTCCTGTCCTGATTTTGGATTGCACCTTTCACCTATTTTTGATTCGAATTTGACCTTATGGTATTCTATGAATTTTTAGATTAATGTCTTATCTTTCATATAAAAAAAGAATCATATAAATCTGAATTTTCTAGCTAAAGTTATGTCCAAATAACGGTCTAGTGCTCAGTAAACATATGTCCAGTATTTTTCAGAATATTCTTAGATTCGAAATTTTTTATCAAATTTTAGGTCCAATATAAATCATAACTAGCATTTATACTCTTCATAAAGTTTTTGTATATATGTGTCTAATTTAATTTTCAACTAGTTTCATCCCGATCTAAGTTCCAGAATAAAAAATATAATCAAAATACCATAAAATGTTCAGAAAATAATTACCCAGAATTTTCTGGGTACTTTCAAATCCGAGATTTTGTAGAAATTTTTAGACCAACTGAAAATCAGATATAATATTTACACTATTTATAACAGTTTTAGGTATATGTGTCTAGTTTCCTTTCCAACTTATTTCATCCCGATCCAAGTTCTAGAACAAAAGATATAATCAAAATACCATAAAATGTTGAGAAAATAACTACCCAAAATTTTCTGGGTACTTTTAAATCCGAGAATTTATAGAATTTTTTAGACCAACTTGGAGTCTAATATAGCATTTATAATCTTTATAATAGTTTTAGGTCTATGTTTCTAGTTTCCTTGCCAACTGATTTCATCCCGATCCAACTTCCAGAACAAAAGATATAATCAAAATACCATACAATGTTCATAAAATAATTACCCAGAATTTTCTGGGTACTTTCAAATCCAAGAATTTGTACAACTTTTTAGACCAACTTAGAGTCAGATATAGTATTTATACTATGTATAAAAGTTTTAGGTATATGTGTCTAGTTTTATTTCCAACTGATTTCATCCCGATCCAATTTTCAGAACAAAAGATATAATCAAAATACCATAAAATATTCAGAAAATAACTACCCAGAATTTTCTGGATACTTTCAAATCCGAGATATTGTAGAGATTTTTAGACCAACTTAGAATCAGATATAGTATTTACATTCTTCATAAAAGTTTTAGGTCTATGTGTCTATTTTCATTTCCAACTAATTTCATCTCGATCCAAGTTCCAAAACAAAAGATATGGTCAAATATATCAAGACTATTCCAGACGAATTTTAACAAAACCAGCAAACACAACAAGTTATTTGTTCACTCTTCCTTCAACATCAAACATCATTGTAATGCAAATAAAATGCACAAAGGAATAAATATTCTCATATGTACAAACCTTGACACAATGAAGTCTCAACCTTTTCAAACCTTAAGCTATTATAGTTATTTTAGGTTTTTGAAGAGAAGAAGAGGAAGGAAAAAAAGAAGAAGAAAATGAGTGAAAGAAGAGAGAATTTGTGTATGGAAGAGTGGGAGGGAGGCTAGGGTTCTGAAATTTGGAAGAAGAAGAAGAAAATAATATTTTTATACTCATGGTAAATACCCTATTAGGTCCCCCCTTGTTTTTGCCAAATATCCACTTAAATCCTTGGTTTTTATCTTATTATTATTAACTTACCCAACCTTTCTATTTATTTTATTTAACACACATAACTTAATAAAAATTCACTTCTAAATATTTTTATTATATTTTATTTTCAAATTTAGTCTCAAATAATTTTAATTACGATCATTAAATATGTTAATTATCCAAGTCTAAATTGACGAGCGTTACAGTTTCCACATGAACAAAATATATATGTTATAAGATATAAATGTCATAATGAGGTATATAAAAAAAGACATATGAACAAGTAAAGTCTAGGCTCGATACTAAGACTAGAAGTATGATAGATATGTCATTAAGGGAGTTCAGTACAGTAGTGATTATGATACAATGATTTTATACTCGTTAATGTGGCTTAAACTCTGGGAGTGTCATTGATTTGAAATGTCTCGATTGACACATATGTTTATACTCGTCAATGTGACTTAAGCTCTAGGGGCGTCATTAACTTGAGACGCCTTGACTAACACATATGATTATAGAAAATGGCATAGTGGCTTAAGCTTGGAGAACGTCTCATGTTTACAACCCGTATCCGAATAGTTTGTATTAAGAGTTGTTGAAAAATCATATCAAAGTGATTTAATAACATAATAAAATGAAAAAGAGGTTAAAAAATACAAGTATACAAGAATACACAATTAATATGTTATATGTTATAAAGAAAATGAGTTATATGTTCTTTTTCTTATTGTTCAATGTTTAATGGGTTATCGCTCCCATAAGGTAAGATATTTCACATGATACTATGATTTCATTATCATGCCATGATATTTTATATACTGCCATAAATTTGTTTAATGTATGATTGCATGTTGATTTTTTTATTTTTATATGTACCACTAAGTTTTCAATAGCTTAATGTGCGAGTGTTTTTCCACGCATGTCAGAGCCTTATAGATAAAGTTGAAGTTGATTCAGAAAAAGTTAGCCCAACATCAGAGACAATAGTTCATACTCGACACATGTTGATTATATCATATGTCATAATTTTGTATTTTGTACATATCATAGGAGTTTGGGTTGTTTACCTGCATACACATATGTATTTCAAAGTATTATGTAATTGTATTAAGATATGTATTTTGTAAACATCAGACCGGTTGAGCCCATATATAACTGTTTTAATTATATAGGAAATCAAAAAAAATTAAAAAAAAATTGGTATTTATAGAAAAAAATTGAATTTTAAATTTCAATAGTATCTCTAAATAAAGTTGATATTTTTCTATTATAAGAAAATATTTTTGTCTTTTCATTATATTTATAATTTAATATATTTAACTATTTATAAAAAGAATTGTAGCTAAGGGGTCTCATGACCATTGTTGTCTTTTTTTTTTTAAATTTGAATTTATCCAGATTGAAACCGAAATCGATGGCTCCCAATTTTTGGATAAAGGTTTTGAGCCAAATTTTTTTATTGGACCACAATGAACTGGTCTAATCTAATATGATTAGAAATGGATCAGATCGGTTCAATGGGGCCAACCGACCCGTCTATGAAAGGGATAAATTCAATTATATTTGATTTTTTTGTTGAACAGTAAATTATATTTGATTGGGTTCACCGAAATCTGAAGCTCCTCTATCAAACACAGGTTTGGAGGGACACGGGCAAGCTCAAATATCATAAGTACTTCTTTCGATTACTGGATAAATGGTTCTGGTGGCCGGTCTCTAATTATCGAAGGCTTAAACAGTTTTTATAGTAGAAATCTTATGTATTTTTTTTTATCCATAGTTAGCAATGGATTTTGAAGAAGAAAGAGAAACAGAAATGGAAATGGAAATCCTTGAGGATGGGAATAAGGGGTGTCTGTACTCAATGTTTTGATTGATTTTAGCAATTATTTTCACCCTTTTCTTTTCCTCTTTTTTTCTTCATCCACATGCATAACAATTTTGTTCGACAACTTCTCCATCACCTCTCCCATCTCTTTTCCCTCGTAGTGCAGAATAGTATCCAACAGTAAGTCTCTTTTTCTCTCTCTGTTCACATTTCTATATTTAGATTTGTCTTTTGTTGGTAACTTTGCTTGATTGGAGATAGTACTTGATCACGTGTCTGCTTTGTTGCTAAATTATTGTCAATGAATTGTGAATTTTGTTTTGAAGTTTTACTGGATTGTAAATTTATAATGCAATATGAAACTATGAAATTCATTCAGTTGCCCTATTCAATTAAGCCTATCCACCACTTTAAGTTTTAGTGAATCTTTGATTTGTGTTCTTCTGAGTTGAAAATCTAGTGCTCTTATGATATCTAAAAAAAGATGAATTCTTATCTCGAAGAGTTCAATCTAGGCTAAAATATTGTATTTTCGGATTGCAAAAATCTAAACAACCAAACTTTCCAAAAAAGTAAAAAGTGTCTCTAGCAATTGAAGTTTGCGCCATTAGGAAAATGTTGGGCATAGTGGGTAAAATAACATAGATAAATATAAAATAAAATAATCAGCAAAAAATAACACCGACAATTTAACGTGGTTCACCCTTTAATTTGGGCTACGTTCACGGACAACACTCAAAATATTTTTCTTCCACTAATAAAAATTAATAGGTACAAGGAGAGAGCCTTTCCTAGACATAGGCTAAAGGTAATACAACAATTTTGAGATAAACCCAAAAATAGTAGTACACAAGTATTTTCCAAAAACATCCCAAAATATTTTCCTCACTATTTTTGTCACTTCCTAATTTTTGTATCCCAAAAAACTAACTATTTCTCAAATTCTCTCAAATGAATTGAGATTATTGTAATTCAAATGAAAGGAGATCTACCTATTTATAGGCAAAATATTCAGTGTGAACACAAATAAAAAAAATCAAAAATATTGGCTAGAAGAATTCAATTCGAAATTGAATTGACGCAACTTTTGACTTTTTTTTTTTATTTTATATGTGGTGGGACCCACACGTGGAGGGACCCACACCAAAATTTTTAAAAAACTTCGCTGCCTACCTATAAATCTCTTCCTCCCGACAATGTGGGGGCTCCACCATTCCAGCAGCTAATCGGCAGTATTCAAAACACGATTTTGGTTAAATCTTCGTTAACATGTCTAATCCATTTTCTTCTGTATGGATCTTCTCAAGCTGTAGTAGCTTCTTCTCCATCACATCTCTGATCCAGTGATATCTCACATCAATATGCTTTGATCTTGAGTGAAAGGAGGCATTATTTCCAAGATGAATAACACTTTGACTATCACAAAACAATTGATATATGTCTTACTGCAACCCAAGTTCTTTCAAGAACCTTTTCATCCACAACAACTCTTTACATACTTCTGTTGCTGCAATAAACTTTACTTCCGTTGTAGATAGTGTAATGCACTTCTGTAACTTCGATTGTCATGACACAACTTCCCCTGCAAAAGTGATCTGGTAACCTGACGTTGACTTTCTGGAGTCAATATCGCCAGCCATATCTGCATCTGAAAATCCATTTTACTGTAGTCCAATGTTTCTTTCCAGGATTTGAAAGGAATCTGCTCACTACTTCAATTGCATGAGCGATATCAAGCTGTGTGCACACTATGACATACATCAAACTTCCAACTGCTGAAGCATATGGAATCTTGTCCATCTCATCCTTCTCTTCGTCTGTAGAAGGGCTCTGTTTGGAACTCAACTTAAAGTGATTAGCAAGAGGACAACTAACCATTTTAGCTTGGTCCATTTGAAATCTCTGAAGTACTTTCTCAATGTACTTCTCCTGTGACAACCATAATTTATTAGCATCCCTATCTCTGATAATCTTCATGCCAATAATCTGCTTTGCTGGCCCCAAGTCTTTCATAGCAAAAAACTTGCTCAACTGTTTTTTCAAGTTGTTAATTCTGGAAACATTTCGGCTAACAATCAGCATGTCATCCACATAGAGCAAAAGAATGATGAAATCTTTATCAGAGAATTTCTGTATAAAAACATAATGGTCTGAAATAGTCTTATGGTATTCTTGCTCCCCCATAACAGACTCAAACTTCTTGTACCATTGTCTCGGTGCCTGCTTCAATCCGTAGAGGCTTTTCTTTAATCTGCAAACATATTCCTTTTTTTCTTTATGTTCGAAACCCTCTGGTTGTTCCATGTATATCTCCTCTTCCAAATCACCATGTAGGAAGACAGTTTTGACATCCATTTGCTCAACCTCCAGGTTAAGACTTGTTGCTAACCCCAACACTGTACGGATGAATGTCATTTTCACAACTGGTGAGAAAATTTTATCAAAGTCAATTCCTTTTCTTTGACTGAATCCTTTGACGACTAATCTGGCTTTGAATTTCAGGTGGGAACTGTTCTCTTCATGCTTGATTCTGAAAACCCATTTATTTTTCAAAGCTCTCTTATCTTTTGGCAGCTTCATCAGTTCAAAAATATTGTTCTCATGCAAGGATTTCATTTCATCTTGCATGGCTTCAATCCATTTCTATCTGTGCTTATCAATCATTACTTTTTCAAAGATTTATGGTTCTCCCCCATTAGTGAGTAACACATACTCATTTTTTGGATATCTCGAAGACGGTTGTCTTGCTCTATTGCTCCTTCTCACAGGAACTAGGGAGTGCGCAGGTGATGGATTATCGATGGGAGCACTATTTTCTTCAGGCAGATCAACATGATCTTCATCCCTAACTTATATCGGCACCAGTGTTGGAGGAATCAATTCGAAATGTGTTGAGTCACCATTGGAATTAGGAACACCTTTCTTTGTTCTGACAAGTTTCTTCTCCACTGGATCATAAAATTTGTAGCCAAACTGATCTTTGCCATAGCCAATAAAAACACACTTTCATGTTTTGTCATCGAGTTTGGGCCTCTCATCTTTTGGAATATGTACAAAGGCTTTACAACCAAATACGCGTAGATGATCATAGGAAACATTATTTTCTAACCATGTTTTCTCTAGAATATTTAGCTTTAAAGGGATACAAGGTGAAAGATTTAACACGTAAACAGCCGTGAGTAAAGCTTAACCCCAAAATGTTTTAGGTAACTTTGCATGTGAGAGCAAACATCTAACTCTCTCCATCAAAGTTCTATTCATCCTCTCAGCCAGGCCATTCAACTGCGGTATTTTTGGAGGCGTTGTCTGATGCCGAATACCTTGTTCTTTGCAGTAGGCATCAAATGGTCCAATGTATTCTCCACTGTTATTTTTCCGAATGCATTTCAACTTCTTCCCAGTCTGTCTCTCAACTGAGGAATGAAATTCTTTACAGACATTTAACACCTGATCTTTTGTCCTTAAAGTATACACCCATGTCTTCCTGGAATGGTTATCAATGAAAGTCACAAAATACTGAGCACCACCCAGTGACTTTGGCATTGACCCACATAAATTTGAATGGACCGGATCTAACACATTCTTTATTCTGGAAAGAGGGAAACTCTTGAAAGCAGCTCTGTTTCGCTTTTCTGCTAAACAGTCAGCACATTTCTCCAAATGCACTTCATCAATTCTGGGTAACATCTTCCTTCTGACAAGGGTAGTCATCCATTTCTCACTCATATGACCGAGTCGTTTGTGCCATAATTCAGTAGTACTGTCCTTTTCCACAACACTCACAGTGTCGTTGGAGAGTTTTGCATGCATTACATACAAGGTAGCATGCCTTGTGCATTTAGTCACCACCAGGGAACCTTTAGTAAGCTTCCATTGGTTATTTGAGAAGGTACTGCAGAAACCTGCATCATCTAATTTTCCTACAGAGATCAGATTCAAACAAATATCTGGAATATGTCCAACATCTCTCAAGATTAATCTGGTACCATTCACAGTCTCCAAACAAACATCTCATCTGCCAACAACTTTTGACAGATTATCATTTTCCATCTTCACAGTGCCAAAATCTCCTACTGTATAGGATGAGAAGAATTCCTTCCGAGACATGACATGAATGGTAGTGCCACTATCAATTACCCAACTAGTCTCATGGGATGTGAAATTGATAGTATCATCACAAACGACATTGAATTCGTTTATGGTATTTGTTATGTCATCATCATTGCTGTCATCTCGTTTTATTTCTTTGCCTTTCTGGTCCTTTTTGAACTTTCGACAGTATTTCTTGATATGACCCTTCTTTTTGCAGTAATGACATTCAATATTGTCATATTTGTTTGATTTGCCTATGCTATTTCCTCTAGACATTTTTTTTCTAGACTGGCTCCTTTCTCTGTAATCAGTAACCAGAACATCTGATTGTGATGAAGAAGATGAGTTTTGTGATCTCCTTCTCATTTCTTCATTTAGGATACTGCTTTTTACAGACTCCATATTGACTACACCGTTAGGCGCAGTGTTGGTGATTGAAATCTTTAAAGTCTCCCATGACTCTAACAGAGAGCCCAATACTAACAGAGCAAATACTTCATCATCCAACTTTATACTCATTCTGGATAGTTGGTCCATGATCCCTTGCATCTCATTCAAATGATCTGCTATCGACTGCATCAACTTTGTCAAATAAAACAATTTATTGTTACATGTCTTTGATACGTAGAGCTGTTCAAGCTTGTTCCATAGCGTCCGAGCATGAGTCTCATTGCAGATGTGGTTGTACACGTTGTCTTCGACAAATTATCGGATGTAACCGCACACCTGCTCGTGCTTAAACTCCCACTCCTCATCTGTCTTGCCTTCGGGTTTAGTAGTAGTAAACACCGGTAGATGTATTTTCATCACAAATAGGAGATCCTTCATTTCACTTCTCCATATGTGGTAATTTGTACCATTTAAGCTGATTTTCTTGGTACCCTTTGTCTCTATTTTAAAAAAAATGAGACTCCTTCAGCTGACAGTTAACTAATAAAATCTTTTTGATGTGGAAGATCAGTCAATACTGCAACCATAGAGCATACTAAGAATTTTATAAGACCGATAGATTGACTCTGATATCACTTGTTGGGCACAACAGGTAAAATAACACAAATAAATGTGAAATAAAATAATCAGTAAAAAATAACACTGACAATTTAACGTAGTTCACCCTTTAATTTAGGCTACGTCCACAGACAACATTCCGAATATTTTTCTTCCACTACTAAAAATTTATGGGTACAAGAAAGGAGTCTTCCCTATACACAAGCTAGAGGTAATACAACAATTTTGAGATAAATCCAAAAATAGTGGCACGCAAGTGTTTTCTAAAGACACCCCAAAATATTTTCTTCACTATTTTTGTCACTTCCTAATTTTTGTAAATGTTCCCAAAAAAAACTAACTCTCTCTCAAATTCTCTCAAATGAATTGAGATTGTTGTAATTCAAATGAAAGGAGATCTATCTATTTATTGGCTAAATATTTAGTATGAACACAAATAAAAAAAGTCAAAAATATTGACCCGAGAAATTCAATTCGAAATTGAATTGCCGCAACTTTTGACTTTTTTTATTTTATATATGGTGGGACCTATATGTAGAGGGACTCACACTAAATTTTTTTAAAAACTGGGCTGCCTACCAACAGAAAAGGCATTTGATTTGAATCTCATTGTAAGTTGCTCTATGCAATTCTAACTCATGGTTTATCAGCTTGGGCCTCCAATCACATTTATTCAATGTCTTCAGTAGAGTTAGATCCTTCTGTGTATTGCCTTCAGTATGCGCATTATAGCCTTTATCGAGTTCATCTGTAGGCTTATCTATGTGTATGAATTTTTACATGATGAGTTCCTGTTAACTTATTTATTCCTTAAGTTGTTTTAAAATTTTGAAATTTCAAGCATAATTTGAGCCCTTTTAATTTCTATAGGCGTGGATCTCAGATCATCTAAGGTCTGTGAGCTTGGATTGTTGAATTATAAAGCCAAGAGTGTCTTTTATCCTTTTGAAGGAAGTAAATTTCGATGTCGTTGTGATTACTATTGGACATCAGTGTTTGAGGTGATAATACCTTATTACGAAGACTATGCATTCATGTTCATATTTATTCATTTTCCAAACAAAACCATCAAATGCAGTGTTCCACATACTGTTGCATTATCCTATACTTTTGGTAATGACATGCTCTGTATTTTCCATATGCATGTACTTTTTGCATAGTCCTAACTGCACTGCAGCGTATTCCTCAATGTTCTTTCCCTACATTTAACTAAAATACAGTTTTAGAATAATTATCAAAAGTTAAAATCATCATTGAGTTGAAGCATGAATTAATTCTAAAAGAAAGATATGAAGTTACCAAATCCTTAAAAGTTGGGGGCATGGTTTATAATGAATTTGTGGTGTCATAATTATCAATATGCAGTCTAATTTATGTACTTCAACTTCAAAGAACTTATGGATCTCTTGAAGTTATTGATCCATGAGCGCTACATGGCTGATATTTATTAAATAACGAGATGGTTGCAAAATGTTCCATTAATTTTTTGGATTTTTTAATTGATTAACCTTTCTGATGCAGTTTTATTTGTGAATTTTGATATGGTGATATTGGGATTGATGAAACATGAAGTAAATTGGAATCAAAAGAGGCACAGTTATGGTCAAACTAAACTCTTCCTGTTATAGAGGAATGTAATTTCTTGAAATTTCTTAGCTTAAAAAATTATTTAGCACAGTTGAAGTTTGACTGGTAGATTATTATATTCCTGATGATTTTTTTGTTTATTTCCATGTTGCAGATGTTCCATGAGGAATAGTTAAAGGGTATTATTATTTCAACTTGTGAAATAAAATTGTCTATTCTAGAGAAATATTTGAAAGGTTTTTCTAGATATTTTTGTTTTGCTGCTTTTTCAATTGGGATGAAGGCCTTCTTCTAGCTACTGGCCATAGTTGTTGAAGGCAAATCTCAAGCACACTTAGGCCAAAAGCACAAACCTTATTTTGTTACCATTTATAGAAATGTGCATGTTACAGAATAATTACAGTTACATGGAATCAACTTTTAATAATTAAATACTAAAACACAATTTGGATTAAAAAAAACTGGGTTGGATGGGATCCCTAGTAAGTTTGGAAGTTAAGAGTGATGTGGTTGACCAGATTGGCTTCTGATATTGAAGAAAATGCACACTTGTTGCATAATTAAGAGGTATTAAACATGCGAGTCACATACTGAAACATGGTAGAAAATAATGGAATGTGGATTTAGATGTGACAACTATCTCTGGTGACCGATTTGGTTTTGCTAGGAAGATCTCTAGTAAATTTTGGAAGTTAAGAATGATGTGGTTGACCAGATTGGCTTTCTAATATTGATGAAAATGCACACTTGTTGCTCAATTAAGAGGTATTAAATGTACGAGTCACATGCTGAAACATGATAGAAAATAATGGAATGTGTATTTAGATGTGACAACTATCTCCGGTGACTGATTTGGTTTTGCTAGGAAGATAAGCTAAATATTATAATGAGGTTTGGAAGAGTGATGAAACCTAGTTTAAGATATGATACGGCCATATTTGGGCATAAAGTTCAAAGAGAGTGATAAAAACATAGATTACGACATGATTCAACTGAATTTGGGAAACAATTTTGCTTCGGGCTGGGAAATTGGACTGTGGAGGCAATTTTTTAATAACAGTCCTAATAGATATTCAGGATCTTGGAATGGAAAGGAGTATCATTTAGATGCATCAAGGTCTTGAAGGAGTAACTACTAGTGTGTGAATGGTCAGGGATGAGATTGAAGATTTGCTACTGAAGTTGGATTACATCCAGGATTGATTTTAAGCCCTTATCTTTTTTGTTTTGGTTATTGATGGCTTGTCAAAGCATATCCGAGAAGGTTTATGATATGTGCAGATGACCTAGTTTTAATTGAAAAATCTGGCATGGAGTTAACAAGAAGTCATAATCATGAAGAAGCACCTTGAGTATAAGGGTTATGAGTTAAGTAAAAGGAAAATAAGGTATGCCTACTTCTGATTTTAGCACTGGAAGGGTTGGATTAGCCTTGATGCCATAAAGCCCCCACCCACAAAGCGCACACTTCAGGTCCATAAGCTCTATTCAAATAGGTGGTCTAAGTGAGGAAGATTTAACCATAGGATTAAAGTGGAATATGGCCATAGGCTTTAGAAACAAAGACTGCCTCCTATGCACTGGGGTGTATAACAAGATTGATAAGTGGATAATGTCCATTGCATATGTGGTTTTCTGATTTTGTTACTTTACATTTATATAGTCATATAGAAGGTTAGCTTTTTGTATTAGCTGAATAGTGTGCCAGAGCTTCTAAAATGATACTCTTATGGAGCATATAATTTTAAAAGAAAAAGTATAAGTAATATAGATTGAGAGCATATTTTATATGATTGGATATTTCCATTAACATCATGTGTTGTTTGTAGCTCATTATTTGTCCAGCCTGACTTTGTGTTGAAGTAGGTTCAAACAATCCAATGACTCAGGAGTTGTATGGATTTGATGCTTTTAAATTGCATCAAATTAGGTTTTCAAAGCAGCAGGGCATGCTCTTTTGTTCCTTTAACATAAAATTCTCTTCACACTGTCTTGTGTATATTCAAAACATCAAAACCACTGAGGCATAATAAATATCTCATGGAGTGCAAGGAATCATGATTTGGAGGAGCACTTAATCATATAAACGCTGCCTTGAATTAGGGTCTTTGGCATTTGCATTATTATGTCAATTTAACAACTGTATTAGTCGCATATTGGATTCAGTCATATATTATGTTGTTTATATTTCTTTTCGTTATGACAATCACAGGTGGAATACAAAGACTATTCTTTGGGGCAGACACGACTTGCATTTGCAGAGGCTCCAAGTGAGGCCCTTCCTCTAAATTGTAGGCCTAATTTTGGTGCTGCATGGTCGACCAAAGATAAATTCGGGTTGGGAGTCACAGAACTTCTAATCTCAGGTTTCATTTTTTGTGGCCACTTGAGTTCTCAAAGTTTATGCATCTAGCTAAAATGATGTGCTTATTAATAAGTTCTTGGACACATGTACATGGTCCAATTATCTTTCAAGTCAAATTTTCATGAAGACCTTGACTATTGTTTTATGGTTTCTACTTGTCTCCTTTTTAGGTCAATAAAACTTATGACTGCTGGTACACAGTTGGCTTTTCCAAAGTGAGTCTGTATCGTGATGGATTCTTTCCCTGTCAAGTAGACGATCCTTCTGTTATTGAGATGATGAGGCACTATATTATCCTGTGAGTAGGGAGCCCTTTTCTCCTGTACATGATTTTTTCTTTGTTCGTTCTACACATATCCTTTTGGCGAGCTATTTTGTGGCACTCTTTTGTCGGTTATTGTTGGTTAGCAAACAAGCCAAAAGAAAAAGAAAATATGATTTGTGCTTTCTTGATACTACATCCTTTGAGTACATCGGGGAAAGTTTTCTGTTGGGCTGATTTCTGAGACTGATTTATGTTAGACTTTGATCAATGATGCCCACTATTTTTGGTGATTCATTTGGTTGGGTTAAAAATGTTTTTCACTTGCTTGTATTCTCTTGTCAAGCTTCAATAGAGGAGTTGGCTTTATTTGGATTATTATCCAACTCTAATATGCAAATCAGGATGCACTTTTTTTTGGGAAAATTCTTGAGTTTAGTTTTTAGTGATTAAGCAAAAGAAATCAAAGATGGTAGAATTTCAAGAAGATGAAGAATTTGATGCAAATGCTCCCATAAAAATTTGAAAACCCACCTGTGAAAATTTTGTTGACTCTCTTTACTTTTTCCTATTTCTTATTACATTGTGATTTTGTTCGTCATATTTTTTTATTTTTCTTTTATTTTTTTTTCTGGTTATTCATGCAGTATTAAATGATATCAACATATGACATTAAGGACCACAAATCTGAATTAAATTTTTATTGACTCATATATTATTATATGACATTTTAGGAAATACTATATAACTAATAGAATGTAAGAGATGATTTTGTTTAGTAAAAATATTTTTGCATTTATTTTGTCTCTTATATATGTATTTTAGTGTGTATCCACTACATATGTGCGTGTACATATTGTTCCTACTGGAAAACAGTTTTGGAGGCCTCAACTGGTTGAAATTTTTGGTTACTGAGATAAGTTTTGTTAGAAGGTAAACCAGCTAGCATATCTCGGGTAAAATGTACTACACAATCATGCTAATACCACTGAGATAAGTTTTGTAAGTCATTCCCATGGACGGGGCCTCCTGCTGAAGCCTCATTTTGTTTGAAGGGTGGCTTTATAATTCACTGCTACATATGCAACTTTGGTTAGATGAGAGGATTGTTCATAAATGATGCTATAAATACAAGAATTAAAACCTGGTTGATCATCTCATTTTGAATTGTTTAATTGCTCTCTGGTTTTGGAAGTGCTTCTGTTAACATTTAATTGTCGATAGGTTCTGCCTAAGAGTGTGTTGAATTGCAGATTTAATTGAGATGGGTGCTGGGGTGGTTCGTACTCTTGCTGAGTTTAGCATACACGATGGGAATGAGAAGTCGTAAGTTGACATAAGGGAATGGGAAAAGATTGACTGGCCCTATTATATGTCTGAAGAAATAGCCATATATTGAGTGCAATTGAAGAATGAATCCATATAGACGGCCTCAAATAGTATGGGATTAAGGCCTTGTTGAGTTGAGTTGAGTGCTATTGAATATGGCATTTTAACAATTTTACATTTTTGTTAAAGTTCAAAGATTCTGCCAGATATTATACCAACCTTAGGAAGAATTGTTTATTGCTGCTGCCATCTTTGCCGGCTAACTTATCACGTGTTCATCTTTCTCCTTGCTACTTGCGTTTTTCTCTTAAATATAAGTGGCTATTGTTTTAACATTCTCTCCCATTGTCAAAGTGATTCATTTGTTATTTGATTATCACAGTAGAAGAGTTCATAACTTTAAATATTCTGGTTGATAGTGAAGAGCTATAATATGTTGTTGAATTGATCAATTTGCAGATCATGTGAATAATAAGCTTCTATCTGCATTCTTATCTATCAGGGTCATCAAGATTTTGTGCTCCTGGTTTCTTCAGAAGGGGGAAAAAGTAATTATTGGAGGTGGGAAACAGTAGAGGAGTTTTTTCTGGATTCTTAACTTCCTTGATCTCCTTCAGCTTTATAAGAATCTTACATCACATGAAATCACTGTTGCCCCGAACATATGTGGTGCAGTTTGTCGGGACAACCATTAAAATGGTCTTCTTCAGGCGTGCTTGTTTTCTTGTGGCATACTTTTCTGTTGTGGGTTGGTTAGTAATCCAGTATGGAAAATTGCTTGGTCTTCCCAAGATTTACAGAATATCTAATGACAAGGTTTGGCATTCAGCTCTTTTTTGCAAGCACTAATTCCCTCTGCTGCTTTTGTTATTTGGATACTGCAAATTGCATGCTTGCATTGCAGTACACGGTCACACCGAAAGGATGTGCAGATTAAGTGGTTGCTTCTTGTATTATACGTATGGAACAGTAAGGTTGCTTCATTATGACTTGAAAGTCAGAGGTTTAAACTACCACAACAGTTTTCTTGGGTGAAATTATGTACATCTGACTCTCATTAGAGTTTGCAATACCCAAATACATACATATGTATTACTGGAGCAAATAATGCATGAAGCTGAGAGTAATCTTCCGTATACAGTGTAATATGAAACAACTCTAATGTACCAGTTGGTGTGTGTGTGTGTGTGTGTGTGTATTCAGTGGAGTATGTTGTGTTAAATCTGTCTTTGTGTGGTTAGTCTTGCATGGTTTACTGAAGTTTGAAAACAATTTTCTTGGCACCAAAATGTAATTATTTGAGTAACAAACATAAAAAAATTTGATTGAAATTTGAAATAATTGTTTCGGATTTAGAAAAAATGACAGTTTTGAGTGCTAAATATGTGAATCGGCTCATGTTTTGTTTAACAGTATCAAATTCTATTCCCCAAATAAAAATAAAAAAGTAAATGTGATCTTTCAAACAGGTTATCTCTTATCTTTGATGATATTAACATGATAACTGCGTGGAAAGAAAAGAATTATACTTGATCAACAAATTTTGCTTTCGAACTTTTCCAGTTGAGCTGGAATTTCCCCTTTATAAGTGTCTTAAACAAGGATATGCAATAGAGAGATCAGATGTGCCTCTCCAGTAGAAAAGCTTTTAATATTTGAAATTTACAAAATCCTAATTCATATGGGATACCTGTCATTCTTACAATTAGGCATTGCTTTTTCTCACCAGGATGAAACATTCATGTAATTGGGCATTTCTTCTATACTGGAACATCAAGTCTGTTTAAGATGTTCGAAAATTGTTGCAGCGTATGACAGAGAATTGCTGCTGTGTAGAAGGAAGATCAACGTTTTCACATTTTGCCTGTCTCTGAGAGGATCCTCTCGATCTCTTCGAGAAGCCTTTCTTTTTCATCTGCCAAATCCTCGTTCTTTTTCTGAAGCTCTTCTATCTGCTTGGTCTGTTCAGAATCCTTCCTGGAATTGGTTAATAAATAAACAGAATTGCACTTCAGGTCATTTCTAAACCATAGAAGCTGAACGTAAGAAGAAATCTTGCACATAATAATCTGAGAGAAATCTTGATTGTGAAAAAGTAGGAGTAATCCGAGATTAGTTTCATTACCTGTTCATGAAAGACAAATTAAGTTTGAGTGATCGAACTTCCTTCTCAAGATTTTCACACCTTTTCAGGACAGATTGCATATCAGATGGAATTGCTGGAGTTGAAATCCTTTCCTTTGCCTCTGCCATTCTGTATTACCCAAAAAATTTCACCTTAAGGCAAGAATCTTTCTACATTTGCACTTAAATTTGTTCAACCATTTCTCACAATTGTTAACTAACAACAGCAGAACACCGTAAAGATTCAAAAATTTATGATAGATTAGCTTACTTTCTCGATCGCTCCACTCTTCGTTTTTTAGTTGTGTCTCCCTTGTCCACTGCATAACTTGCATTTGTCAGAAAGGATCATATTATTGTTTAACAAGTAAAATAACTGCATCTGCACAACAAATTAGTTTTCATACAGTGCTTAGTTATACTCATAGTAAGTATCTATAGAGAACCTCCAACCACAACAAATATAGTTCCACTATAACTTATAATTGACTTGCGTTTAAATATATCTAGCTGTGAACTCTACTTCTATGCAAGTATTGATCCATTTCCATGGAGAATGACAACTCTATTTCATCTGATATGGTTCTCAAGGATGAACTGCATATGAAAAGTTGCAATAAGATTTATTACTAGAACAAAATCTGTTTTTCAAATTATTTTATCTATTCCATGCTGGAGAAGTTGTAAGGATAAACAGATTACCTGACCCAGCTGATGTTACAGATCCATACCGAATTAGCCCTCCCCTCTAAATATAGAGCATAGGTTGAACATCAAAGAGAGAAACAAGTGAGCAAACAATTCAAGATAAAAATATTTAAAATTTGTCGAAGGAGAATACCTTACGATCATCCTTCAAATTTTCAATAATCCGCTCTCTGAAGTCTGCAATTCGGAAAAGTAATATATTTGAATAACATAGTAACTCAAATGTCAAAAGTTATTCAAAAATGTACCTTTGGCTCTAGGGTCAATTTCTGAAGTCTTGTTTTCAACTTGTTTCTTCGAGCTCTCGCAGATGCTTAAAGTTTGGCTTGAATTACTTGGACCATCACACACATCGAAACCAGATGAAACCACCGGTGCAGCAGTAGAAGATTCACTTTGAGAAGCTTCTCTAGAAACTGTGCTCAATTGATGAGTTGGATTTGTAGGATTTATGAAACCTTCGAGGTCAATCTCTCCGCCATCATTAACTTGGTTTGAGGATATTTCTTGAAAAGTTTGAGGAATTTCAGGAATGCTCATGCTGTTCCCTTTCCCTTGATCAAAACTGGAGTTCACTAATATTTGTTGACCATGATAGAATGGATTACAACTATCTTGAGCAGTTTCTTTGTCAATGTTGTTAGCCAGCTTCTTGCGCTCGAGTGTTCCCTTCAGCATGTTTACAACAGAAGAAACTCTATTAAAATCTCCCATTTGTGGAATTGCATTGAATGTAGATGAAGATGAATTGGATGGAGACATGAATGTGCCTAATTGATTCCCAATATCATGCATTGTATAGGCCAACTCTTGTTTTGAATTGCTCATCCCATTTCCTATACATATCTGCCCACTTTGCATTGCAGCAGCATACTTTCTCCTGTAGAAAGTATAAAAATACAACGTTAATTATCGAACTTGGGTGCGGTTCTGATTCGAAATGAAAACGAATGCAGCTGATACCGTAGTTCAGAGGATCGACTTCTTGTCATTGGTTGAGAACTATGAAACCAGGCCTGCATTTAACATTAAGAGCCATAAAATATAAGAGCACTTTATTGAGCTGAAGCGTCTACATATGAGTTTTTGAGGAAAAAAAAAGAAAAAAAAAGCAAACCTTGGCAAGATATAAGTTACTAGCTTGCACACTTTTTCCCACAGCATCCCTGATGACAAATTTTTTTTTTTTTTAGCCCAGAAAAAGAGAAAAACTCAGCACAATTACTAGTAAAAAAGAAACATATATGCAACAAAGCATTGGATCCGAAATTGCTGCCATACTAACTGTATGACTGCAAAATTGGTAATAATTTCAAATTTTAACTATTGCAACAAGATGTTCACATTGTCAATTAACCTACAGTAGCAGGTCATTCCACACTGTAGACCAATGGCAACGGTTTTAATTTATATTGCAACAGTTTTATTAGTAAAGAGCAGAAAGTTTTGCTATACACACCTGATTGATTGGTGATTGATGTCTGTAGAAATGGTATCAGACAGAGGATAATCATTTTGTGAAAATATTACATCATTGCTTCTTTTCTTCTGTAGAGGTCCCCCTGGCTGATTACTAGTTAAATTGGCTAGTTCAGTAGAAATCCTGCAATCCCCACACATCATAAGAATCTATAAATCTAATTGATGCACCACAAGTAATCAAGAAAAGTAATTAAACCATTGAAGCAAATTACTATAATTCGTCCTGTCTACTCGTCCTGTCTACGTATCAGTCGACATTTTTCACAAATTTTAAGAACAAAAGCTCTTATTTTCATATTTGTCATCCGCTAATTTTTGAATATACATACTTTTTTTTGAAAAATTAACAGAGAAATTGGAATTAAGGCTTGTTTCTGTAAAAATTATATTATGTATGAGGATTTCATCAGTTGAATCAACTCACCTCCTTGAGGCTTGCCGGGTCCGATGAGCTATACTTGATGAATTGTACTCATTATTCTGTTGCATAAATCCATCAGTTTGAATATATATCAGAATTATATTTACAAGTCAAACATCGATTCACAACAGATAGCTAATTATGATGCAAAATTTACACTTTGGTATTCAAGAAAAATGTGGAATTAAGCAAAGAAAAACAAGTAAGAAATAGCTTGCCTCTCCATTGGTAAGCCAGGTTTTGAAGAGCTCTTCACTGTCAATGCGGGCATTAAGATGATGATGTTGGTGAAGATGAGAAGAAATGTTCTTAAACCCTAACATTTCCATGTTAGGAACAGGCATTCCAACTGAATTTTCCATTAAAGATTTCAAAAATAATTCCTCACTTGTATTTCTATACATATCTGAAAACCCTTTTCCTTCTGTCATCTCTCTTTTCTCTTTTTCTCCTTCACCACAAAACATTAATTCATCTTGGAATCTTTCTTCCTGTGTGTGTGCTGTGCCCTTCATTATCAGTCATCCAATGAAACTTACTATTGATGACTGAAATGATATATAAAAATTAATTATTAGTCTACTTGGAATAGGAAACTAGGAAATGCCTAGCAAAGTAAATATTATAAATTTACAAGCTTTGACTTTTCCTTCAAGAAATTGAACCAAAATATTTTTCAACTTTAGTTATAGGGGGAAGGAAATATATCACAATATGAAAGAAGAAAAAGATAAGTGGAAGATACATTGATAACAAGCTGAATTTCTAACCTAACAATTAGTGATGAAATCCCAATCTTTGACCATCCATTTTTGTTAATAATATAGCTCTTATGCTTCTTAGACAAGGTAAGAATATCTCAAACTCACTATGAGGGTGTTAGATTAAGTTTAGGAATAGTTTGGTGATAGTTTAGGGTGTTTGATTCGTCAGTTAATATGATTGCTAGTTGTCTTCTCCTTATTATTTTCTCTATTATATTTTTTATTTTTTCATATGAATTTTATTGTATTAAAAATGTTCAAATGATGGAGAAGGCAATGTGAAGAAGTTATTTAGCATTTCTCTTTCAATCAATCATTGTTCTATAAATCAATTTCATTTTATTTTTTTATCAGTTGATAACTCATCAGATTTTATTTCTTTAATTAGACTATATTATTCTTTAAAAATTTATTAATTATAAAATACTTATATATTTAAATATTTTTTTATATAATATTAATAAAATCTATGTGTGTTTATATTATAATAGAGTTAGAGTGGGGAGACGGGCACAGAGTAAACAAGTGAGAAGACGACGGTATCTATGAGCAATTGGGTTTGGAGGTGACAATGAGATTCCTATGTATTATGCATTTTGTCTTCTTCTTTCTTTATCACTTCCAACGGTTTAAAAACCCCCCCAAAATGCAACCAACGGCTGTGATCTACTCTTTTATTATTATTATTAATTATAAGTAATTTTCAATATTTTATTCATCAAATATTATTTTATATTAAAAGCTTTTTGCTCAAGAGTTGTTGCCCAATTAGTAATACAACCTGAGTTTGTAAACAATTCAATTCCCACAAAATGCATCGTTGAGGAGGAAAAAATAATTTTAATTGTGATTATAGTCTGAATAAAATTAGTTTTAAAATAACTTTATGCTTTAATATTTTAATATCATATCGAGACCGTTGAGAAGTCAGTTTCATGTTGCTTGCGTATGAGAATTGTGTATCATAAACAAGCAAAGTGTTTAAGTTTAATAATAATACAAAAAAAAAACAGAAACTTTATGAAATCTTGCAATTAAGGTCCTCAAACTGAAAATTTATTCAATTGCAACCCTTAAATTTCAAAAACTTTTATAATATTTATACTTTGCATCGAGAAATACAATAATGTTTATACTTAACCCATTTTCTTTTTGTGTGTTTTAATTATGAACTTTTAAATTTGTAAATTTGGAATTGATGTTTCGATATTCTTAACAATTTTATCTTGTCACCGAAAACCAATTATCATATTAATTAATTTAAAGAACAATTTAACAATAATTAAAACAGAAAAATAATAAGATTATTACTTTTTTTGTCGAATTGTGAGATTTTAACATTAATAAGAGTTTTTATGTTGTTAAAATGAGTTAATTAATTTTTTTTATAACATTTAAAAAATGTTAATTTAATGGTGAATTTTGACATCATTGCTTTCTTTATCCTTTCAAATAAACAAATTGTAAAAAATATACTATGCCTGTGCGGTACTGAGCTCATGTTTTTTTCTTTTTTTTTTTTAAAAAAAATCAACAGAGCTAAAGTTAATTTTACTTAATTGTCTTTTTCTATTTCTATTTTGTGGCTTTTGACTTGATGCTTTCGTTAAACAATAAAAATCAATTAATTAATTATTTCAAAAATATCTTAATTGTTTAACAATAAAAAAATCTAAATAATTTTTTTTAGTTGCTTAGGAACTAAATGTAAACTGATATGAGTTAAACTGAATAAAACTCGTTTAGGAACTAAAAGTAAACCTAAGGAGTATCAATATCCCAAGGAATGAGATGAAATATCGATAGGTATTTTCTTCTCTAAGTTCGAATTCTGAATATAAAATATTTTTAAAGCTTAAAAGAAGTTTTTTATCCATTCAAATTCAATGAGTTTATTTGATATGAATCCTGATTAACCTACAATATTTGAATGGTATGATATGGATGATTAAGACAAAAAAAAAAGTATCAATTCTTTGTAGAGCTATTTAATTAATAAATACCCAATCAAGATTAGTATTGTTTAAAAAAAATATTAGAAAACTACTCAAACAGGATTCGTCGGCAGCCAAAATCAAAAGTTTTTATTTTTAATGAAAATCATGAGTTTATTTTAATTTGTTAGAAATATATAAATAGAATGTTTAAAGTGGTAGGAAAGGAAGGGCATAATTTGGAGGAATATACAAAGATGCTTTCAAATAATCATAATAATACTTTTCCTAATTGATTATAGTAAGTTTACAAAATAAATTTTTGTGCCAAATGTGTGAATCAACCCCTGAAATGAATTAGGGTGAAATATACAAATGAGCACTCAATTTATTTTTTTCTTTTCAACTGGATCTTAACTAGTCTTTGATACATGTTTTTGAAATGTCCACTTATTCATTCATGGAAAAGACAATGGAGACTCATTGAGACTTAGTTATTATTTTTTTAATTTTTTTTAAATCAATTGAGTTAGTTCTTAATTCAAAACAATTTAAAATATCGAACAAAGAGTCAACCCTTTTGATCATTCTTTTTAAATATAGAACTGCAAGTATTTATATAATTTTTCAAGTGAAATTATGGATTAGTAATTAGTCCAAAGTTAATAAAATTAATTTTATTAATTTTGAAAAATTAATAAAGTTAATTTCATTATTAATTATTAGTCGCTATACTTATACATATTCTTAAAAAAAAAGTACAATTTTATAATGTTATGTGAATAATGGACTTTCCAAAAGAGCAAATATCGCATAAAAATTAAAAGTTAAAAATAAATTGCACTTTGAGGCTTCAACCATTAGTAGGGATGACAATTATTAAGATATCCATAAAATAGCAAAAATTTGGATCCTAAACCCTATTAGTATTACTTGTTTATTACACATAGTCGAATAGTTACCAATTTAACTAAATAAATAAAAATTCAATAATTAAATAATCAAATATAATACAATTCAAGTTACAAATCATCATTTTTAAAGTTTTAAAAAATTAAACAAATATTCAAATAGAATTATATAATTTAAGTTTAAACTAAGCATGAATAAATTTAAATATTATATATTTAAAATCTAATACAACACAATTAAATTTTTTAAAAAAAATTATCTAATTATATAATCGGATTTAGGTAGCGGGTATTTAAATGATTATACCCGTGCTCTATCCAAACCCATCACAAATAGTAAAATTAATATTAATATCCGTTACAAATTCATTTATCACTACCTAAACCTTATATAAATAAAATAAATCAGATTGTATACTTTACAATCCCTTTTAGTCAGGGTAGAAATTTTTGTCAATTGAATGTGTAGCTACAATTTATTTGCCAAATCAACTTCCAACTCAGCATAAATTATGTCACCTTTTTTTCCTCTTCTCTCTTTAAGGAAACTATCCAAAGCAGAAGATTAAAGAAAAAAAAAATTTCCTGCACATAATCATCAAATAGAAGTTAAAAGCACGAAAAAGACCCCATAAAGTAAAGTGTAAACCAACAAATGAAAGAAATCATATAAATAAGCAATCTCCAAATAAATCATTTGTTTTATTTTTCTCCCTTTTCATTCACAGATTTGTTTTGTTTAGTTCTCCCAATCAAATATAATGCCTCAGCTGCAGAAACTGCTATTATTTGAAATTTAGATGGCATCAGCTATTAAAATACTGAGCACTGAAATGGTGAAGGACTGACCATTCATCAAGTTTTGAAAGGTCTCAAAACTCATATCAATGTCTAAAGAGAAAAAAAATGACAAAATATTAAGACATCTGATATTATTATTCCAAATGCAAAAGAGAAACTAACTACAAATCTGTAAGAACGCAGCATGAAAACTGCATCTCTTGCAGCTAAAGAATCCAACTGCTCTTTACACCAACAATCCCGCATTTTCCTTCAACATCAATTCAATGATCAAAGTTTGCAATTAACTTATTGTCTACAATGAAGGTTACAGTTTACATCATATAATAGAGGAAAAATATGAGGCCTCCTAGTCTAAGTTCTGCTAGTTGATTTCTTGGTGGCTGGTCCAGTTGCTTTCATGAAAGCCATTATCTCTCCGATATAACACAATGCATTTCGAAGGGGATTCTAAATAAGCCTTTCAAACTTTTCTAGAGAAAGACATACACAGCGCCTGTCCACAGAAATAACAAAACTGCAAATTTCAATGTCTATGAAGAAGCAGATACAATAATCAATGGAAACATAGAAATTTAGGACGTGTTTGGATTAATTTTATATTTTTGGTTTCTTAAAAACCAAAAATTATTTTCAGTTTTTTATTATTCATTTTATGAAAATATTTTATATTTTTAAAAACTATCACATGCACAAACATAATTTGTAACAAACGATAGTTAACATTGGAAACATTAATACATAAACTCATTAAAATTTACAAATCCATCATAATAAAAAACAAACTGTATACTGAGCTCTAAAAAATATGATTGTGCATCAAAATAGAGATTCATGACCAACTTTATGTTTGAGGACATGTTCCCATAAATATACACAGGCAAAAATTCAGTCATGTTGAGTGAGTGAATTTGTGAGGGCACCAGTATATCTGCTAATAAAACTAATTTTCTTTGTCATTTTGAGCTATCTATTAAATCAACAAATTTTTTAAAAAAAAGATCATATAATATTATTAAAAAAAGATTTGATCACACAAACAGACTTCTCTAACCTAATGGAACATGAAGGACAGGGTGTAATCGAGACTAGTTGAGATAGACTCAACAACAACGAAATGAAATTGTGGCCCCAAATTCCCTGTCAGAGCTTTGCCAAGAATAAAAAGGAGACGGACACAATTGAGTAATTGGCTTCAAGTCATCTCCATACCAAAAAAATATAGGGAACAATTGGTAGACAAAAAATTTTGTATTGAGGGCAAAACCAGGAACCCATGGAGACGTCGTTGCCAGTGATGGGAAGCAGATTCCTGCTAGTGGCGAGAAACAGTTGGGTCTGACAGACACAATCTTAGGCTGTTATCCAAGACCAGTTCAAAGATGGGGACTGAGCTATGGAGGGAGTGTGGGAGTTGCCTGTGGGAAGGAATTTTTGGAGGTAAGAGACAATGAGCTGGTAGCCGGAGTAGGGATGAGGGCCAATGGAAAAGGTTCGGATCTGAGAGTAAGGAGAGGATTAAAAAATAAAAATAAAAAGCGTATAGAAACAAAATCAAGGAAATCACCTTTTGTGGTTTCAAGAATTCTTGTTTTGTTTCTGATTTAAAATGTTTTCTTCTTATTTGTTAAAAACAGAATCCAAGAATTTTTACTGAACATGTTTCTATTTTTATTTGGGGAAAAATAGCGGAAACCATGAAATGGAAACCAATCCGAATCATTAAAAATTCAGTTCTTAATTCTTTTCTGAAGAATTCTGGTTCATGACAAGTAAACAGGCCCCAGGGCATTGCATCTAACAAACAAAGTTTTGACCACTAATAAATGCTGTAAAATAAATACCTTCATGCAAATGACACGAGCTAGTATATCTCCTCATCGGGGACATCTGGTGTCAAGAACTTCATTGGATCTTCACGCATTTTCTCATAATTTAATGTTGGTTTTACCCTTTCTGGCACAGGAGCCAAAGGAATGATGCTATCTCTGTCAATTACTCCATCAATTATTCCATATTCAACAGCTTCTATTGGTGACATATAACGATCCCTATCAATATCTTTTAGTACTTGTTCAACTGGGCGGCCAGTAAAACCTGAAATTATTTTAACGACATTGTTCTTGTTATGCATTATTTCTCGTGCTTGTATCTCCACATCAATTGCTTGCCCACTAGCACCTCCAAGAGGCTGATGGATCATGATTCGTGTGTTTGGCATTGCGAATCGTTTGCCTTTTGTGCCACCACCAAGGATTACAGAAGCTGTTGATGCTGAAATGCCCAGGGACACTGTGGAAACATCAGCTCTCACAAGCTGCACCACATCATAGATTGCCATCGTAGCACTGACATAATAATGTTGAAAGAAAATCAGCACAAATTATGTTAACCCTAGGATGCACTGGGCAAAAGCAAACATTAATGCAACATCATTATGTTCAATGGTGACTTCTACTTAAGGGTTAATGTTCTACGCAATGTTTCTAGGACTTGGGTAAGGGTAAACACACCTATGCCTCACATGTATATTTTTCTTTTCTCTTGATGTATAACGGGCCTAACACAAGTACATTAACAGAAATTGAGGAACATGAGTGAAAAAAATTCTTGTATCACTTTACTATTGTTTCATGACATGGGATTAATGTGCACAATTGTTGAGAAATAACGAAAATAACAAGAAAATATAAGAGAAAAGCAAGAACACAGAGAACACTAAGATTTAACGAGGCTCGGCAATGTGTCTACGTTCTCAGGAACAAAGTGACTAGGTTTTCTTATTGATGGTACTAAGAAACTAGGTTACAACACACATGTTATATATATAACATATACGGTATGATTTTACAAAACTTATACCATACTATCGGGGCGTTGCTTCTGCAGAGGGAAAAGATTACAAGATTTATGGACTTCTTGCATAAGCATAAGACGTCAAAAAACAAACTTCCAAGAAATATATTTGTGTTGCAAGTATTATAAAGCCAACCAATTCTTTAATTCTTTAATTCTCAGCAAATAACTCATAAAGAGGGGCCAATCAGTTTAACTTCTTGAAGCCAATGAAAACAAGTTTAGCAAATTAGCCTTCATGTGCAGCTACAAATTTGGCTCCAACAATATTTTGGAGGGGGAACATAAAGGAGGAATTGTTATTACCTCCTACAATATGAAATTAATAACATGCAGTTAGGGGTATAAAAAATTTCACCTAAGAAACAAATTTTTTGTTCTTCTACACTAATTATTTTATAATAGGCCAAAAGTAAGTTGAAGAATAGGGGGTTCGTTTGTTTTCTTACAATAATAATTCCCTTTACCTCTCAATCAATTTTCCCCCATCTTTACTTAGTTATCTAATTTTTAATTCCAAATACTACCAACAAAAAAAAAAAAAGGAAAAGACAGAAGCTTTACCTGAGAGAACCCCCAGGACAATTGATAAAGAGGCGGATATCTTTAGTAGGGTCTTGAGCATCCAAAAGCAATAATTGACTGATAGTAGCATCAGCAACGAAATCATCGATATTATTTCCCAAGAAAACAATCCTCTCCCTAAGCAGTAGGCCCATGGCATCGGCCTCCGCTCCTCTCATGGCGGTGGAGGGGGTCTGAGGAGCTAGGGTTTGGGAAGTCTGAAAGGAAGCTCTGAGTGAGGAAAAATTTTTGTTTGGTTTGAAATTGAAAAATGAAGGGGAAGACTTAGAAAGAGGGAGAGAGGGTTTGAGAGATGAAGAAGCGTGAAGGGTAAGTGGAGAGGGAGAAGAAAGCGAAAGCATGTCCATGGCGTTCAATGAGTGTTACAGTGTGAGTGTGGGTTGTGTTAAACCCACACGAATCGCGCACGACCCATAATCTAGTAATAATTGGCTAATTTTCACTCGAGTCAGTCACCGCTCACCACTCTGACCCATATTTTGGTTGGATTAACTGCTATTTCGGTTTCCAACAATTAAAAAATAAAATATTTGCAAATTATAATTAAAAAATCCAATTTTTTACTAAGAAATATTATTTATTGCATTATATGTAGAGAATGAAATAAAGGATAATATATATATACATATGTAGCTAAAGCTGCTAACAGAACTCCTAAGATAATAAATCAGACATAGAATTCGAAACTTTAGCAACTAAGAGAATGAAATGAACAACATTTGAAAGAGGTTGAAGCCAAGAAATACAATCTGCCACAACTAAACCTATATCAGAAACATGAAAACTTTTCAAATTAATAACATTCACCATCAAATTATTCTACGTACATTTAAATCACAAATTAAAAATATTTTATTTAATTGACTGATTTTTTAATTTTTTTATAAATTATTTTTCATAAATCTGCTTATGAAAAAAATATTCATTCAACTGTTTACCTTTAAAAACAGTTTTCAAAACTCAAAAATATTAAAAAAAATATCTAAAAACATTTTTTTCAAACGCAATGACAGACAAAATTTAAAACTTTTGCCATGTCAACATTATGTGTTGAGGTTAGCATCATGAGAAAACATTGATGGTTAAACATGTATGGTTTAGCCTCCTTAATGGACCACAAAAACTTCGATCATTGTAGCCATAAACAAAAAAATAAATGCCTAATATTTGATTGATTTTGATGATAAGCTCCCTTCAATTGCTGGGAAAGATGACGGTTTCAAGTCTTCCCATTAATATCTCTCTCTCCTTTATAATATATCTTATGTCAAATATATATATATATATATATATATATATATATATATATATATATATATATATATATATATATATATATATATATATATATATATATATACACTAAAAGTCACCTGTTGCAATAATTGCACTTCGTCACAGATTTTCACCATAACATGGCAAAAGATGCAGAAAGGGAAACAAATATATACGAATTCAATTTAAAAACATATAATACAATCTCAAGCTCAGCGCAAAAGGCTTCGTAAACTTGCTCCCCTAACATGTGTTCCAGATGCTTGGTTTAAAATGTTAAATTTTCGATTACAAATTTTCATCTTCCCGTGTATCATCTGAACTTAGAAGATGATTAAGTGTGATTTTTTGCCTTTTCTGTTCTGAAGGAGCTTCCACAGTATCGTCACCTTCATCACCCTTCCTCTTAACCATTATATTCTCCTGTTTTTCCTCGTCCCTCATAGCAGAAACATCACCGCCAAAACTCTCTAACTTATCTGGCAATAATGCCTTTGGATTGGGTTCTTCGGCTTTCCCTTTTGCATTCGTTTTCCCTTTTTCAGATGAATGTTCACATTCTTTAAGAAACGTGCAGATTTCGTCCCTGCTAGCAAGATCAAGAGGGGTCTTTCCTGCTTTTGTCTTTACAGCAGGGCTTGCACTTTTCTTTACCAAGTACTTCACCAGCTCAAGATTAGAACTTTGAGCTGCATAGTGAAGTGGAGTTAGGCCCTTCCGTGTGTATGCTTTCACAGAAACCCCAGATGAAACAAGAGTCCTCACAACTTCTAAATGACCTTTTTGGGCAGCAAAATGAATTGCACTCATGTCATCCATAGCAGCAGCACCAACATCGGCTTTATGTTGGCAGAGATAACTGACCACATCTGCATGCCCTGACCATGCAGCTAAATGCAATCTATTTGAAAAAGTTACTTTGTCAAGGAAAAAATTCCATAGATGCCATATATTTTGAAAGTTCACATAAGATATCAGACTCAAGCAAAGAAAATTAACAACCAAAACCAGCAACTTTCACAAATACAAAGTGAAGAGAAAAGAATGCCGACCACTAAAAGTGAATGCTCACAAATACTGACCTGTATGGTTAGTTTCTTAGGTTCCTTCAAATGTTATTAGGGAAAGATTTAAGAATGACCCCTCTGAATCCAATTATTCCAGAACAAATAACATCACTGGACATAATATAAAGAATTGGAATATTGCCTCTCAAAAGGCATTTTTATAGATTGATCATGGAAGAAGGGGGCGCTAATTACCTTTTCAAGGAAAAATGTACGTACTTATATGGAAAGAGTAAAAGAGGCATATGATAGCTTGATCATATATGTATGATGTACTGAATAGCTTTGCATGTATCAATGCATTTAGACATAGAACACACACCTAGGAAAAGCTACACTACAACAAATAGAGGAAGCATATATATAACATCAATTATCAAACAGAATCAAATGCACAGAATGTTTCCACGAAAGTATATTATACATGCATCATGTGGCAGACACATATGCATCCTAACCACTAAATAACGTAGCTACAAATAATCTTAGCAGTGCACAAATCAAGTGGTAACGTTCTGAAGCACAAGAAACGAACAAGCAAAGTTTTCAAGAATTTGTGTCATCAAATATATAATCACCTACTTACTATTACAGTGCTCAAGAGTGACATTGACACACACACAGACGAATACTCTCTCTCTCTCTCTCCCCCCTCTCTCTCACACACACACACAAAACACACTGGAGACCTTAGAACTAGAAAGGCAAAGATAGAAAAAACAATCCAACTTCTAGAAGCTTTGAGGTTTTTGGGTCCAGCAAAACAACAATGCTAGTAAATTTGATCTTTTGTAAGATGACAATCTCCTGTCTCCATGATGCTTTTGAACCGAATCTACAACTTGACATCAAATTTGCACATTATGCAATGTTAGTTGCGGCAATGTTACTGATAGAGAATAATTAGTGAATATTCTAGAAATAAAAATAGCGGACACGTGGAAGGGCTAGGTTTTAGAATTCTGTTATAAATAGGTAGTGGAGCAGAGAAAATGGGGAGAAGGAATTTGTGGGAATCTTTTGGGTCTTCGAGTTGCTTGGAGAAGGGGAATTCGTTCCCTGGGCTGTGTGAATCACAGATACGAGTATTTCTTTCCTTGTTACTGTCCATTGCTCTTATTTTTCTGTTTCTTCTTGTAATGCTGGGTTATTCAGTTGTTCATGCCATTTGTGTTAAAAAGTGAATGAGAATCGTGACCTTATCCATTTATTGAACTCTGATTTTGCTATTTTATTGTGTGAATCTTGTTGTTCATCATTGATCCGACCTGCCAGATTCGACGATGGGAAAAACGGATGGAAATATGGAGACCAAGTCACGCCTTGATGCTCAGGAGGAACAGCTCCGCAACCTCGCTAGTCAGATGGAGTCTCTGCATCAACAAATGGTTTTTTCTCAGCAAAGCCAGGATAAGTTTCATGCCATGGTTCAAGAAAGTCAAGACAAGCTACAGGGTTTGTTATGCAGTGGTTGAAGATGGACAAACAACCAATATTGGAGGGAGAACAAGGAGCTACAGAACAAACCATGGGTTCTCCTAGTGTTATTGAGCAGTCTCTCCCAACACGAACCGGTCCAGTAATAGGATACCCCCCACCTGGCTTTGGAAGACCCACTATAATTGCGGACTCAACCATTATGCCCAAAAAGGTTAAGCTCCCTTCCTTCTCAGGGATAGACCCACGGGGATGGCTTACCCGAGCGGAAACTTACTTCCAAATTCACGGTACTCTAGAGTATCAAAGAGTACCTCTGGCTCATGTTTGTATGGAGGGAGTGGCGGTGCATTGGTTCACTATCGTCCGTGAACTATATCAGGAGTTGACTTGGGATCAATTCAAGACAGAATTGTTGAATCGTTTCGGAGGAACTTTCAATTCCTACGAGTAGTTGGCTGCCCTTCGTCAGAGAGAAACAGTTGACGAATATATTGATGAGTTTGAACTAATTGCCTCCATGGTTCCTCGAGAGTCTAAAACTCTGTATGTAGGCTATTTTCTAAACGGGTTGACGGAGGAAATTAGGAATTGGGTGCGACTTTGGGGTCCAGAGACGAGATTAAGTGCCATTAACACTGCCAGAAACGTTGAGGTTGCTTTGGGAAAAAAATGGGGCTCTGTTCAGGTTCTACGCAGCCGCCATGAGGGGGAGAAGGAAACCTCTCACGTGATCAGCACAGGTCACTTAAGGTCATCGGGCCTTAGTCCTCAGCCTCTTATCTCAAACCCAACTTCAAGCCCACGTTCAACCAATAATCAAACCCATCCGGTTAGAGCAGCCCAAAACTCTTCTTCAGCCAAGCAAAATAGAGGGATACAAACCCTTTCTCGATTAGAATTGGAGAATAGACGCAGAAGAGGACTCTGTTTCAGATGTGGCAATCCGTATTGCCCCCAGCACAGATGTCCATCTGGACAGCTTCGACTTCTCTTTTTGAGTGACAACGAAACTCAAGAAGAGGGAGGGGATCTTGATTTAGAGGGATCGAAGAAGGGGAATGTCAGGTGTTAGAGTTTGCGGGAGTAGCAGCTTTTGCCTCCACTGATCTGAAAACTTTCAAGTTGAGTGGGAGATTGATGGGAATTCCTATTGTGATTCTAATTGACAGTGGCGCAACACACAATTTTATCTACCACAAATTGGTTTCCGTCCTGGGTCTGTCCAAGCAACATTTCTTGGGACTGAACATCAAGTTGGGCGATGGTCATTGCATCTGGGTACACGAACATTGCCAGGATCTAGAATTGAAGTTGGGAACATTTTCGTGTACGTTAACAGCCCTGATTTTTGAGTTAGGAAATCTGGATATCGTCTTGGGAATTGATTGGATTAAGTCATTGGGTGAGGTTATTCACAATTGGGAAGAAGGGTACATGAAGTTCAAGCATGGGAATCGGTGGGTAGAGTTGAAAGCTGATTTTTCAATTAAGTCACAACAACTTTCCTTGCGTGAGTGGCTAGATGGGATGAAAAAGGGACGGTTGAAACAGATGACTGCTAGCATAGGGTCGGATGGGTCTTGTACAAATGAGCCCCCACTCTCTCCTACACAACAACATCAACTGGAGGAAGTTGTAGCTGAATTTCCAGAAATTTTCTCTGAACCTCAAGAATTGCCTCCTGAAAGATCCCACGATCATGTCATTAATTTGCTGCCCCAGCAAGGTCCAGTGAGTGTTCGCCCATACTGGTACCCTCATACAGGTCCTCTCTCAGTCCCGATTCAACGCCACAAGGGCGCACACCACCATACCTATGCAGATCTGGAGGAGTAACGGTGGACGAACCCGTGCTTCAAGCGCAGTCAACGAAATACCCTGCGACACTGTTGTCCGGATACCATAGTTTGAGGACTTCAATATTTGAAAGCATCCATTCAATATTCTATGCATTTTTTGCACAAACAGCAACAAATAGACCTGAAGGGAATTTCCGGTGTTTCTCCTCAAGTTGCATCACTTCATGGCTTGTTAAGCAAAACTAAAGGAGGCTGTATGCAGTAGAGGGTGACTAAGGTAAGCATGGTTGAGGAAGCCACCGGCAAAAAAGAATCAGCTTTCCACAGTCAACATCCAGACTTCAATCTTGAGGACAAGACTGCTTTCAAGGAGGGGGTAATGATAGAGAATAGTTAGTGATATTCTAGAAATAAAAATAGTGGACACCTGGAAGGGCTAAGTTTTAGAATTCTGTTATAAATAGGTAGTGGAGCAGAGAAAATGGGGAGAAGGAATTTGTGGGAATCTTTTGGGTCTTCAAGTTGCTTGGAGAAGGGGAATTCGTTCCCTGGGTTGTGTGCATCACAGATACGTGTTTTTCTTTCCTTGTTACTGTCCATTGCTCTTATTTTTCTGTTTCTTCTTGTAATGCTGGGTAATTCAGTTGTTCATGCCATTTGTGTTAAAGAGTGAATGAGAATCATGACCTTATCCATTTATTGAACTCTGATTTTGCTATTTTATTGTGTGAATCTTGCTGTTCTTCATCAGTTACTCTCAAGCACAGCAATAGATAGACAGCATAGGTTATCAGGGGCCAATAAGGCAAATCGCACACCACTGACACTCATTTCCTTAAAAATTCAAGTTCCTTTGATTTAATGCTTCCCTTCATTATTTTTATGTTCTTTCTTTCATCTCTTGTACTATATTGTCATCCTCCTTTCATTATCTCTCTGTCTAATCAATCCTTACATTCTTTGCAACTTCAACAAACAAATTGACAAATTCAGCCTTCGACCTTTTTCAAATTTGTTTCAACAAAAATGGACAGGAGTCATATTGGAGTATCTATTCACTTAATTACCTACCATTACTATTCTCTGTCAATTAGTTATGCTTCTACTCTTATCACATGGTTGCATAAGCCATGTATGATTATTTGATGATTTGGATGGCAATACTGCTGGTTTATATGTAAGGAAGGATTTAGATTATAGTCTTGCTATAAGTCTAGACTAGATTGTGTTCTAAGACAAAGCATGAGAATTGAGAACCAATTCTTTATACAAAACAAAAGCAAGAGGCTGTCCAACTCAATTCTCAAACTAATAATTAATCTTTATACTAAGATTAAGCTTTATATGTCTAATACATTCCCTCATGTTAATGATCGATGGGTTGATCATGTAAAACTGTAATAACCCGTTTGATACATGGGATTGCTTAGTTAAGCCATAGGATTAGTCACTAATCTCATGTTTGGTTCAAAAAATTAGGTTTAACTTAGTAATCCCAAGGACTTACTTAACCCATAGAATCAATGTTAATTAAAACTCACCTCCCCCATGTCTTTACTAATCCTTTTCTAATGGAATTTCTAATCCCTACATTTATAAAATTATAAAAGCTAAACTAGCCTTAGTATTTTAACCTTTTTCTCAAAAATAGCCTTTGTAAAACGTAATTAACAAGCTGAGGCATATCTATCAAACAGAGGAAGTAGATGGTTTTTTCAATATTAGCATGATAGGCATCTCCCATTGATCCACCACTCAAAACTCTCAGCAGTTTGACGATCTGGAAGATCCTTGTTGCAAAAGTCTTGCAAAAATCACTGAATTTAATTAGGAAATAGATAGTTATGACATATGGGCATGGTTTATTCTAATCATTAACAAATTCAATGAAAAATGTGGGACTGTTCCTTCTTTTTTTCCTTTATGTTGAACAACATCGTTCAATGAAAATTTTACACCGCAATGTGGGACTGTTCAACATATGGGCATTGTTTATTCTAATCATTTGCTTTCTATCAAATTGAAATAGAGAAAAAAAAGTGATAATATGTAACATAAAAAAAATTACCAAAAAAAAACTTATAATAAAAATAGTGATTCAAACCCAAACCCAAAATCAATGTAGAGAAGATTGAGAATACGTGTAAGAATGATAAAGAAAGAAAATAGGAACTCAATAGTTTTTAAATATAGGGCAAATGATATTTAAGTAATTTATTTATTTTACTAATTTATCTCATTACTTAAATTGTCATACCAAATATGAGATTACAAATTTGAATTGGTTAATACTATGATTAAAATATTTATACCAAACAAGGGTTAACTTAACTAATCCTATGGCTTAACTAAACCTAATATCAACACTAATCCTATGGCTTAAGCAAACCATGAACCAAACGGTATGTAAAAGTATAAGCGTTCTTCTACCTCGTAATAAAAGTAAACTAGTAATATGGATTTGCCTGGGATTTGAATTCTGAAGCTTTTAATTAAAGAAGTTCAAATACTATGTTACAGAACTCAACAAAGAGCTTAAGGTTGTGACTTGTGAGGCCTATAAATAATATTTATATCTACAAAGCACATCCTAATGCCAAAAGCTTTTTGGGCTTGAGTATTTAAGAGCACAGAACTGTCACTACCTCGTGATAAAATTTATCCAATCTAGTAGGTGATGGCCTAAGAGTAGATTGTATATCTTTAATAGGAATATATTAATATACATGGATAAAGAGGTGACTAAAGCACATAATTGGGAAAAAAGGTAAGATATTACAGTCAAGAATAGTGGAAAACAAGGATTGAATATAGCAATCTCATTAAACCGCTCTGACATTTAAAAAAATGGAGGGGAGTTCCCTCAAGTGGGTTGAATTTGCCATCTTCAAGCAGAGGCCATCAATTATACAAGGAATTCATAATTTATTCAGACTGTGAAGCAATGCAACTTATTCCAATACTTGCAATTCAAAACAAAAGGTCAAACAGGAATTATTAACTAGTGCTTGGTGAAAAAATATAAGATGTCATATTAAAAGTGTCAAGGATTGGAACTATATTATACCATAAGCCAAATTCAGTCGAACAACCACGAATAGGTGTAAAGGTGTAGAAAGAAGGAAACATTCCAAGTTAGAGAAGGAGATTAAACCAGAAAATGTGTTTAATTTAGTATCACTGTCTCAACCAGTTCTAATAATGATTTAGCCAAAGCATACTTGTGTCCACAATTTTAAACTGTTCAGTTTCAATTATGGTAAACTGATTTCATCAACCCATTAATTTCGTATGCCAAAAGGCAAAATAATCAATTCTTGGAAAAAAAAAACCTTAATTTGCACTACGTTTTTGAATGCTATGGAGTTAATACACTGAAATACAAATCGTTATAAGACTTAAATGAAGAACAAGCAGAGGCGAAAATTTCAGCAATTTGCCAATTAAGAAAAGCCTAAAACAACTTTAAAGATGGAAATAAAAACCCTACCACAAGCGGTTTAAGCCAAATTAAAATCAAGTGAGAAATGAAACAAAATCAATAAGCAAGGAAAGCAATTGAACTGAAAAAAAAAAAAGAAGTAATAGAAGTTAGGATACGGAGTTCTAGAGTGCTTATCTCTGGCGTTAACGGCCAAAGGGTTTGAACTGAGAATTGACTGAACGGCATTCAAGTCACCGGACCTCGCCGCCGCGTGAAGCTCTCCTTCGCCTCCTCCTTTGCTCCTACCCATTCTCTCTTTCTACGTTTTGCCTTCCCTCTCCCTCAATTTCACTTTAGCTTTCTCTCTTCAACTCCTCTCTCTCTCTCTCCACCCTAGTTTGCAATTACAGCCCGAAGAGCAATCGCGGATCCCTGACTGAACAATTTGAACCCGAAAAAATTATTGGAGGGTGTGCATAGAGTGAAAATGACTCACTCGGAATTAATTAAATTGAGTTCTAATTAATTTATTGAATTGAGTTGGATAATCGCAATATTTAATTTATAAAATTTGTAAATTTAATTAAATAGTTATTTTATTTATTAAATTATTTTTATACCATTAGTATTTAAATATATTTAAATTTAATCAAATCTAATTAATTCAAATTGATTTTGAATGGAGTGGAACCGACTATACTATTTATTAAATTTTTTAGTTAATTAGAATTTTATCGAACTCGAATATTTATCTGAGTCAAATTTCAAACTGTTAAAAAAAAATCTAATCAAATTCGAGTTAGTTTGAGTTTTAAAATTTTTAATTGAGTCGAACTCGAGTATGACATTATATCGATTCAATTATACCTATAGTTGTGTATAGTTTTGAATCGAACCGAAATTTTAGGAAAAATAACAATAATAAACAGTTTAGTTCGGTCGGGTGGCAAAATAATAGAGGATTTTCATCAATAGAACCGAATTTACACTATTAATCCCATCAAACCAAATTGTAATAGGTTTAGTTGGCTTTCACACACCCCTATTAACAAACACACGTAACTTTTCCAAAAATGAGCCAATCCAAAATCCTAAATAGCTATAGCTTTCATTCGGAATTAATGATTAATTCGGTTTTTGAATTAAATAACAATACTCTCTCCGTCCCACTTTGTTTTTACACAATCCCTATGCACAACTTTGACAGCCAGCAATATGCATTACTTTTATACATTATATTTCTGGTTTTGGATAAGAAAATGCCTCAAAATTTTTGTATTTGAAAGGTTCTGGTAATTTCTCCTGTAGGCTGTATACAATTGCTAAGTGGGATCTATGAGTGGCAACAGAGCATAATCGAGCCTCTATAAATGCTGGTCCAATTGTTATTTCTAGTGCAAACTAGAATTCTGCAAAGTTCAATACGAGTTGAATCAAATGCGATTTTCAAGGAATTAAATTCACTTGGATCGATTCGATTGAATTGAGAGAGTTATTATTAATTTTTTTTTACTATTCTCTCCGTTTAACTTTATAAAAAGCCTTTTTGTTTTTTGTTTTTATTTTATCCCACTTCAAGTTTACTTTTATAAAATCATTGAGTATTAAATAAAAACACCTAGTATCATAGAACAACCAAATAGACTTATGTTAGAAGATTTATTTAATTGGCACCGTGATTTCAATAGAAAATTTATAATTTTAATGATATAGAAAAATAATAGTTGAATTATATATTTCTCGATATTTTTTGTATATAATGATTTTCAGATGCACTTAACTAATTTATTACTTAATAATGGAAAAAAAATTAATAAAAATAGAAACTAATCCCTTAGAAATCTAGATTAATGATAATAATAATTACTAATTCTACTAAGTGTAGTGAGTATATCTCTATAGCAAATATTTATGAAAAGTCCTAGTCATAAAGTGTTTGGTTGAACATCTGATTTACATAAAAAAAATTTAAGAAATTTGAAAAAAACAAAAAAGAATATGAATGTATTTCTTTCACATCTTAATGGGTTATATATAAAGCATCACTGTATAATATGAATTCAAATCTTAACCAAGCAGTGCCTCTTTAGAATTTGTGATGCCAACAACCATATCTGAAATAAGGTTATTCTAAATATTAATCTAAAATGTTTTTTTTCTTTTTTTCCTTTCCTGATATTCTCTGCAACTCAATGTCCAAATCTGCCAAATACTAGCAGATTTGTGCCACAAAAGTTTATATTTTTTTCCACTCCAAATTCAACTATAAACTCTGCAATTTATTTTAACATCAACACTGTTTTCCAACATAAATTTTCCTAAGTTCTATTAGACCAAGCTGTCTTCCATAAACACTGTAGCCAACCAGAAGGGCAGTGAAAAACTTCGCCTGCATACAGCATCTCATTGTAAAGCAATTAAAATTTGTTCCACAAGAAAGTTGGACCCACATTTAATTGTAGAATTTAAAAAGTCAATGAGATAATAAAGACATAAATAATTTAAACAACTGACTAAGCATGAAGCTATGAAGCTGTGTGTGCATGTGAAGTGCAACTCCGCAGGCATACAAGACTTTTCTGCGGATAATGCTGGTCTAACAGCTAAGCTGATACGTTAAAAATAAATTAACAAATAAGTAAAACAGGTAGGTTTCTAGTTCTTTCAGATATTACACTTGCTCGTGCAGGTGATGAAATTTCAAAATTAGTAGTTAATATCCAACAAACGGTACTTATTCAAAATTTTCAATCATCATTTTTATCTATCATTCTTCTAAAAACAAGGATGATAAATAGCTTTTGGCCACATTATCCAATGCATTTGACAAGGTAAATGCAGTTATAGAACAAAAGTATGTTCCTTAGTGTTAAACAATACCAATAGCTACCACATGCCTCTTGTCCGTAAACACCTTTCCAAGTTAAGACAGTAGAGCTTATCAGGTTCTGGACTTGCCATTTGTGCATTGCCGCACCAGTATCTGATCTCACAACTGCAGATGCAGGTAATTATAAACTAAGCTACCAAGGAATAAATGCTTTCATCATTGACGTCATGAAGATCTGGGAGGTCAGAACTGACAGAGAACTTCATCCACCTCTTTTTCTCAACATATTTGAGACCAGGCTGCAGCGCTAGGCCAATTGCCACAGCAACGAGGCTTACGACCATTACTTTGACAGTTGATAAAGCTAACACAACACAAATCAATATGGTTGGAGGAATACACATAAGAATGGCTCCAACTGTTCCCACAGGTATCTTGTAAGGGCGAGGGGCAGCTGGGTCTCGTATCCTTAGATGTATAAATGCTATAAACTCCAATATCATCCCAAAACAGTACAAAAAGTTCTCTGCAGCTACAATCTCTTGAAAGCTTAGCCATGACAACAAAATCACCCCAGAAGCAGAAAACAAAATGCCAATAAGAGGTGTTCCATAACGAGACCTCTTAGCAAAGAATTCGGGCAGCATTCCTCGTTCTGCCATACCCAAAAGCTGGAAAGAGTCACTACTCATCTCAGCTACAAACATTCCCATATTTGACATTGCTGCAGCTCCTTGGATCCACCATCTCAACCAAACTCCTCCAAGCATTTTAGCAATATCTGAGAAATACCCATCAGTCCACAAATTACGGTCAAGTGGGACAGCCCCAGTGCCAGCTAGGAGAGGGAAGAAATAACCTAGAACAACCAATATTAAAGCATAGAAAAGAGCTTTAGGTAGAGTTTTTTTCGGGCTGTCCACCTCTCCGGCAAGTGTACTAATTGAGTCCCAATAATTCAAGTTCCAAAAGAGGGTATTCAAATACAAATTCCAATCCACATCATCCAAATTCACCACAAACCATCTTGAAGGATCCAATTTTGGAATTGATATCACTCCCATAACCACAAAAGGAAGAATTGAAAATATCCCTAAAAGAACTGCAACCCATCCTACAATAGTCAAACCCCGATAATTCATGTAAGTCAGAATAAGTGTCAAGACAAGAGCTGCTGCAGTTCTTGGGAATCCACCGCCTAAAGCTGGAACTCCAGACTTTAAATAGTCAAGAAAAAGAACTGGGTAGAGTGCATTATCGATCACCCCACTTAGCCATTTCATCCATCCTTGCTGGAAACCCCAGTAAGAACCCAATGAAGATGAAACCCAAACAACATAACCCCCATTTTCAGGGAACATGGTGCCCATCTCAGCAGTAATAAGAGCCTCAGGGACACTCCATATTACAGGAAACACTAAAAAGCCAAGAAGGGCTAAAAGCGGACCAGCTGCTTGGACACTGTCCTCAACCCCAAAAGGACCTCCAGAAACCTCATAAAAGATTAAGAAAACAAGGGGCAAAACTGATACTTTCTTAAGGTTATGTAACCTAGGAGAAGGCACTTCACTGGCATCCTCATAATTAACATCATCATACTCCCCCATTGCAATCGAACCTAGCTTATTTGCAGAGTTCCTCAATTTCTGCAATCAGTATTAAATCCTTAAAATTGATAAATAATTCAAGATAGTAATTAACACAACTTAATCAAAATCGAAACAAAGCAAGGAAAGATAATTCCGTAGCAAAAATGCTCAGAATTCAATATAATCCACAAATCAGATATGTCAATCAGCTAAACTACCTGTGGACTAAAAATGCTTCAATATATAACATCGCGGACCACCTGAAACCCTAAAAAACAAAAGAACACTTTGGTTAAGAAGAAAGGACATGATTCTACAGTGCAATGTAGATAATTTCCAGGCCATAGCTGATGAATAAAACAACAGAGGTAAAGGATTAAGGAAGACCAGAGAGAGACCAAAATCAAGAAAACAAACCAATTTTGATCCGGAAATAAAAATAGTTAGTGACCTGTTGATGCGAGCCAACTATCACTGCTGACGAAAACCTTAATTCCCTAAAAAACAAAATTGAAAAGCAGCAGAGCAGTGCCATAGACTGAGGCGATTTATGCGTGTCATAGGGGCCATGCTAATCTTCTCTGTATCGTTCCAATTTTATCGGATGTCCCCGAAGGGACGATCAGCTGGTCTCACCTTTCAATATATAAAGAATATTGAAGATTTTTAATTAAGCGATGTGGGATGTGATTGTGTGTAAGAAACCGCTCACAAAACTTGAGCTTCTGAAATGTGGATCCTGCCTTAGGCCCATTCGTTAAAGCTCATCTATTGTAGATCTAAAGGCCCAAATTTGCCCAGTCCATAGAACAGAAGGCTTTAAATAAATAATGCACGAGTCTTATTATTGTTATTATTAATATTATTATGCTTGAATTTTGATTTATTTATTAATTTTTTTATACACCCATTATTTGGTCCTTTTCCACTTAAAATATGTTCTACAATGTGAATTTATATATATTAAATTTTATAATAAATAATAAATTTTATAGAAAAATACACTCCAATACAATAAATACAAAATTCAACTTCATATATAACAAATAATAATTCTGAAATTATAGTAAATTTTATGATACGTTAGGAAATTAATCTAAATATTTATAATTAATTTCTTATCTTGATTTTTAAATATATTCTTATTTCTTGAATCAAATGTATTGAATTTAAAACTTGATAGCTTGTATCTCATCTAAGTTTCATATTATTGGGAGTTAAAAAAATTATTTATTGAACAATATATATATATTCTGTTATCTATAAGTTAATTATTAAATCATACTTTTCAACTTTATTTGCATTTCACATATAGCTGGTGGTAGTTCAATTTAATAGACAAACATTCGGGTCAAATGTAAAAAAAAGGGTAAAAACTTGAAACCGGTCGAACCAGACGGATCCGGGTTTTACTTTCAAATGTCAGTTTGAATTAAGAAAAATATAAAATTGAATTAGGTAAAAATTAGAAGAAGAATTATGTTTAATGAAAAATACCCAATGCCTTTACACATGTTTAGTCACTAATAATTATATTTAATGAAAAAAATGAATTCGATATGACAATCGGATCGGGTCATGTGAGGTTGGGTTAAATTAATTTAGATTTGCAATAATTTTGAAGCGTAATTTTAAAAGATGATTCAAATGAATTTTGGGATTTAAATTGATTTTTTATTGATTATTTTAGATTTTATCAAATTTTAAATCGAGTTCGAGTCATAATTTTTTTTGGACGAGTTCGGATTGAATAAAGAATTATCCAATCGGAAGGCAAATGATTAATTTGAGCTATATTTTTTTGGGGATGTTGATGATAATCTTTCAGTACAATATTTGAAGAAATTGGTCTTGCGAGAGTTCAATAAAAGAAAAAGTGCAACTTGAGTTATGAGAGTGATAACTGATTATTGATGAAGGCAACTCTAAAACAAATTAATGTTGGAATTATTATCTGACCGATACTTGAACCAGTTTAGGTCCATCGGCAAAAAAAATGGAAAAACTAAAATATATATATATATATATATATAATAATTGGATCAAAATTGAATCGAAAAAATGGGTTAATCGAATTTAACTATTAATGTTTAGGTTTAAATTTTTGTATTTTCCATTAATAGGTTCAAAATCACTAAAAAAATTTAAAAGAATGCTTGTCAAAAAAATTTTAAAATTATTTTTTAATGGGTGTTTGAGACTGCTGATAAATATCAAAAAAATAAATTTAAATTTTTTTATTTAATTGATTAATTTTTTATAAATTATTTTTTTCAAATATATTTCTGATAAAAATATTTATTTTTTTAAAAAAAATTAAAAAAATATATTTTTTTCTTGAATTTTTTTTTTTTTTAATGCAATAACAAACACGCCTTAGCGTTTTTCATCCGAGGCAATGAAAGCTCCGACCCACACTATCATCCAAAATATAGAAGAGATACATTTAATAAATGTAGTTTACAACAACCAATAAAAAAGCGCCACGTAAGGCATAACTCAACATATCTATGAGCAGCTACACACAAAGAGTTCCATTATAACTCTTTTAATGCTAAGGAAATAATTCCCTAAAAGCAAGTACACAGTGAGCATGTTCTTTAGACAGTTAGTCAGAATCTATCCATCGAAATATCAAAATCCCATGGCGCTACATAACTTGGTTGTAGTATCCTGATTTCCAGTGAATCTTTTTCCTTCATCCTATACTTAACGGAAGCTGAGGGGCTCTTGTTCTCTACGTTTATGTTTGTTGAATTATTTGCTTTGAGATTAAATCTTCATTGTGAACAATGGGTTTGAAGGTAAATCACAATCAACGCTCTTTCTCTTTAATTGTTACTGTAAATTCATCTGCGGTATATTGTATCTTTTCATTGATTTTTGTTCTTTGCATGTTTAGATCTGACATTGGTTTCATCGAAATTTTGGTTTTTTTATTTTTATTTTTATGGATTAGTCTTTGTTTACAATTCTGAATTTTGTTTGATTTGCTATTAGGATTTTATGTAGTAGATCCAGTACATCTGTATTCTTTTCTTTTAGTGAAGAAAGGAAGAAAGGGTTTTTGGTTCATAGTCAATCAGAGGAGTAAGAAATGTAAAATTATAATAAGTAATGCTGTTTGATTTTGTAATTTGATACAGAAATCAAGTCCTGTTTGGTTCTTAGGAATCGGTTATATTGGCAATGTAACTGAGAATTATGCAAAGAAACTGTTATAATTGCTTATGATGGCTTAGGAAAGTGTTGCAATTAAGTATAAATGAGTTGATAGTTGAGTTGGTCTATGTGCAGGAAGATTTTGAGGAGTATGCTGAGAAAGCTAAGACCCTTCCAGAAAATACTACAAATGAGAACAAACTTATATTATATGGGCTTTATAAGCAAGCCACAGTTGGAGCAGTGAACACCTGTGAGTTTTTTTTTCATCTTGTGAATCTTAGTTAAAATTGACTCCAATCTCTTATTCCGAATCAATCTTAAAATTGGGTTTTTGATTTTGCAGCCCGTCCTGGAATGTTCAACATGAGGGACAGAGCCAAGTGGGATGCATGGAAGGCTGTTGAAAGTACTGATTCATCTATTACCATTTTTTTATTTTGCAATTATACATATTTTACCCCCCCCCCCCCCCCCCCCCCCCCCGAATTATGCTGCGCTTCTGAATTCTTATTCGTTTACATTAAGCCACTGACAAGGAAAAATCAAAACTGGAGACAATTAGAAAAATTAAGAAATTAAGGGTTGGAGGGCTTAATTTTAGTTGAAAGTTTGAGAGATGTTTTAAACAAATTAAAATTCAGGGGCATAATAGGCAAGATTAGACACCTATAAATTAGGGGCCAAAATGAGTTTTTCTTTTTTTCTATTTTCTGGTTAATTGCACCATTATTGATTCATAAAAATGTGTTTTTGGCAGGCAAATCTAAGGAGGAAGCTATGAATGATTATATCACTAAGGTTAAACAGCTGCAGGAGGAAGGTGCTGCTGCTAGTGCTTAGCTTCTTCTTAGTTGCCTGTGTTTGAAACGTTAAATATCAACTTAATAATTTTCTGGATTTGTTTTTAATATCTACTAGAATGAACGGTTTTAAAGTTAAATTAATTTTGGACAGTTACTTGTGTTGTGTGTTTGAAATCTTTCCCTATTGCTAAACAGCCGTTTTTTTCCCTTAGGCTTAATAAAATTTTTAGATTCATGTCCTTGGCAGAAAAAGCAAAATTTAGAAAAACTACGTAGACATGAATTTGATTATAAAAATAATATACATTTACAGTATTAAATAAGAAAAGAAATCTTCTTTTTTGTTTTTTTTTAATTAAAAAAAAAAAGGAAATCGAAGATATATTACTGCATTGCATTCAATAATAGCTCATATATGTTGTATAAAAATATTGGATTTATATAAAATTATTGCATTTGTCTATCAAATTACTACTCGGATGGCTAATATGTATCATGTTCAATTCATTTTATTATGTCATTTTATGTCGACCTTTTCTTAAATTTTAATTAAGAGATAAGAATCTATGGGAACTCAAATTTTTTTCATGTATGTAAATATTTGTTCATTGGACTGGTAAGTATAATTGAATATTTTTGCAACGAGAAGATGACCTGCACTGTAAAGTAATGGAATAAATATCTCAATCCACCAAATTCCGCTGGAAATTTTAAATGGACTGGGTGGAGAAAAACAGTATCTAATAACATATAATTAATAGAGGCAGTGGAATGGTTACATTTCCATGGAATACCCAGCTGTTACTTTAGGGCTTTCAAAGATATATCATCCGCCTATTTACTGAATACTTAGGTTAGATGAGGAGGTAGAAGATTTCTACTGAACAAAGGGCATCTAGAAACATAATATTCCCTGGTGCCATCCGTGGCCATAATCCCTTCGAGATCTCCGATAATTCTAGCCAACCATATTTCCAAGTTTCTTTGAACTTCTTTCAAGTTATTTCTAATGGAATAGAAGGAACGTCTCATGCTGACCTTGGCTTGGCTGCCCATCTCATCCCCATAGTAATCCTTTCCAACCTCACTTTGCAATGCTATCTGCTTTTGTCCGGTTTCCGATGCACGTTGTTGAAGAAGAAATGCTTCCAGCAAAAACTCTGTTGGCCTCTGTGTACGGAACTCTGGACTGACGGTGGCCTCACAGGGATCACTCGCTTGCTGCATATTCCAAAAACAAGTTTTAGCAAAGCAACATCAAACTTTCAAAAGTTTCTAAGGCTTCAATTCTCATTGAATTTGAAAAATGCGATTTTGGAAAAAAAAATTATTTTTAGTTTTTTTTGAATTTTGAAAACTGCTTTTTAAAAAGAAGTAGTCAAATAAATGTTTTTCTTAAACGTAGATTTGAGAAAAACAGTTTATAAAAAATTAAAAAAATTAACCAGTTAAATAAAAAAAATTATAAACACTCATCAGAAATTCCAAATACTCTCTAAATATCAATGATAAGTGAGTCCAGCTTTTACTTCAAAAATGAAAACTTCAATACCAAAAGTCAAGCACACTCTAAAGTGTCTTACAATAAACATCCCCCAACAGTGCATTCAAGGAAAGGATAACAGGAATTATATACATGTTAAGATCCACTTCATCAGATCATTATTTCTCCAACCCAGAAATGATGCGATGTGATTATTGAATTTGTAGCGGCATTTCAGTTGCTTTAACACAGTGCTCTGTATGAGCAAGAAAGAAAAATAACAAAAGTTCTACAACTTAAAAAGAAATTTAGCAGCAGTGCTCAACCTGAGGCCGAAGACCACCCATCTTCAAAATCTAAAATTTTACAAATTTATTGACAGGTTAGAGGTCAATGTAACAAACAGATTTAATTTTCTGTATCCAAAACATATGCCCTGCTATGTAAAATGTGACAAACCTTAAAGGATGAATAAATCTAGCTGTTTTCTCACATATTTGAGGGACAATATTTTCAATCATGACTGATCGATATGGCCCCATAAGCACTAGTGATGAAAAATACAGAAGATTTTTAAGTCGGAAAAATTGTGGTAGCAAAAATAAGTATGAAAACATACATTTATGCATTACCATTCTTCTGTATAGATCATCAATCTTCCTGGCAAGAGCTTGATACCTCTTTGCCTGCTTCCTCATCAGTGATGGAACCCTGGATAGATCAGTTTTGCCAGTATTTTCCAAGTTTTGAAGTTCCTGTTCGAGCAATTTCAATTTAGAGGAAATTCCTGTTGATTCACTATCTACCTTCCATGGAGACTCTCTTCTAAACAGGAAATGAGCATTAAACCTCCATCAATTGCAGCACTGCAAACATATATTACGAGTATTGTTAGCGTATGGCATCTTGAATTTACCTTGGTACAAAATGCTTCACATGATCGAGTGATTCAAGAGATTCATAGCGCATATCCTGCAAAAATGAACTTTCAACATTAAAAACAGTAATAATAAACAATTAGAAAGAAAAAACACACACACACATGAAAGAACAACTCAAAACAGCATTTTTGCTGCTAAAATCTCATGGGCATCACAAAGTCAAATGCTTATGTCAACAAGGAAATTGTCTAGGTCTCCTGCTAATTAAAAAAAAAAAAAACTAAAATCATTTTTTCTTACACTTAAACCAACCGTCAGAAATCAACCAAACCTAAAGCTGAAAATAACCTGTACTTCTGCAAAAAACATCTAAGAAATGGAAACTGTTATTGGCACCCGGAAATTACAACGGTAGCAACAAAATGGATGCCATATTTCAGAAATCCAAAGAGAAAAGGACCTGGTGGTATATGCTAGCAGTTAACAACGTTTCCATGTTAGTCACATCATGAACAAAATTTATATTTTTCATTTTTGTTGCAATGGAAGCATTTTATCAGGATCAAAATGTCTTTCCATACAATTCTTGGGTTAAATTGCATTACAGTTTTCAAAACAATTACACACTTAATGATGGAAATAGCAGCTAATTTTGAACAAACAATCAAAAGAAAGCAATTTCAAACCTGCCAGAGATCAGCTTTGTCAGACCAAAGTTTAGAAGCAGAAGAAACCAAGAAATCTGAAGCAGTAATGGGTTCTTGGCCGTAAAAAAAATTGAAATTCCCCTCCTCCCCACCATAACACCCAGTGTTCCCACGAGCACCAGATACTCGCTCTTCCTCCTCCACCGCAAAATCAGTAGAAGGAGCATTTCTAGACATAAACCCAATCATTTCCTCTCTTTCCCCAATCTCTCTCTCCAAATCTCCAATTTTAGCTTTCCACTCTTCCCTCTCGCTCTGAAAGTCTTGAATTCTAGCTCTGAGAGAAGCCATCTCCTCAGCGGCGGCGTCGATCTGGTAGAGAAGCCGCTTCTCCTCGGCTTGCCAAGCGTTCCTATGGCTAGCAAATATCTCAACAACTCTAGCATTGGCCTTGGAATCCTCTTTTCGCCTGGATTTCATCTGCTTAAGTTGTTCTTCGGCCTGAAAAAGACGAAACGAAAGGTCTCTGATTTGGGATTGAAGGTTTTGTATTAAGGAAATGGAATTAGTGGGCAAGGATGCCAAGAAGAGACCGAAGCTAAGCCCCAAGTGGGAAGAGAGACTCGTACTATGGTGGTGGAGCAGCTTTGATTTCTTTTCTTCTTCTTCTTCTGCCATAATTTTATCAGATAACGAAGAAGAAGCGAGATGAAGTTGTGTTTGGTCCAATAGAGATATCATATATATTGATGAGCTTTTAAAAAAATAAAAAGTTAAAAAAACAATCAAAATCAAGAGATTCATAAAAGCATTTGTCGCATTCTATTATTATACTTTTTTTTGGTAGTTTTTTCTTGTAGAATGTCCCATTTTATTTTATTTTATTTAACCTTTTTGCCGTTACCAGTACTATGTCTTTACCATATAACCTATAATTCCAAACACTTTAACTCCATTAAATATAGAGTCAGTCTTGCTTCAACATGGAAATTTTTAAAAAATGTTACGAGTTAAAAATGTTTTTTTTAAACCACCAAGGAAAAAACTCATTATTTCTCCAACCCATATCCACCTCATCACTATTGATATATTAGGACAAATAACATATATATACTAGCCAAATATAACTCAATCTGAACTCTTAACGACTTGCCTCTTAATTATATATTTTGGCGTATAAAAAACACATTATAAAATTATAAGGACATTTGCTATGATTATTTACAGAAATAATTAATAGTAAATATGTACAAAAATTTACTACAATTGAAAAAGAGAAATTTAGAGAGAGAGTTTTTTAGAAAGCTCATTTTTTTATTAAGTTTTTTGATGCTCCATTACAAACTAAATAACTCTTTATATAGAGTTCTTTAGGAGATACAGACATTATAAATTATTAAAGCAGATATTCCTATTATTTTTGCTTTAATAGAGTAAATTGTACCAATTCTGTTATTACAAATACAAACAAAACACAATATTACAAATACAAACAAAACACAATATTACAAACTTTAAACGGTACTGATAAGATAGGATAAGATAAAATTTCTTTAGTCTTTTCATCTAATTGACTTAAGGTTAGGTGACAGGTTCATGTTATCATATTCATCTGAATCATAATTTGGTGGTCTTGAAGGTCCTGTCATGTTATGCATTGTTCTTTCTCTTTCAGCAAAAATAATGGTTCTGTGAATTTCTTCTTCTTCTTTCAAGTGGTTCACATAAGCTGAAGGAATATTTTTCCAATGAACACCATCTTCATATCATGACCATGTTTTCCTAGAAATGCACTGATTTTTGGCTGTTATGATTATTTGAAGTTTTCTAACTTTAGAGGGATGTGTTTTACAGTTACCCAAAAAAGAATAAGAGAAAGTGTGATAGACATCAAAAGTGAAATAATATTCTTGCCAGTTGAGGATGATGACGATATGGATGTTTCTAGCTTTGATATTAACATCCCAATTTTCATTTAAAATTCTAAAAAAAATTGTTGCCAAACTGCTAGGGGTTTGAACTAATTTAAAAATCTCTTTGAATTGGTTGGCATAAATTTTCTAATAATAACATTATATCATCAAACATGACAGAACTGAAAAGTCATATGGTATATGATATACAAATACCATAGTATATACAAAAACTTCATTAGGAAATGCTCCTTCAAGGGGAATTGAAAAGATTTTCATAAAAGGATAGTTTAGATGAAAAACCTCTAGAAGAATGAAGGTGCGATCATATTTCCTGATGGAATTAAACTGGCATGTGATTATTTTATCCTTTAACTGTTCTTGAGTCATTGTCTTGAGCATAGATGAATTAAAAGGAAAATTTTTTGATTGTCTGACCATGAGGATAAATGGGATGGTTCAAATGTTTGTGATAAGACTAAGGGATTTTTGTGTAGGTGGTCTTAAAAGAAAATCAGGAATCAAATTCTTATCGCCTTTTATATCATCAACATTGAAACTGTACTTAGAGAACCAGTTATTCCCAATGAGCAATTGAGCATGAGGTACATGATTTTCTTTTAACTATAGTATTTTTGAAAAGATAAATAATTCATTATGACAGTGAAATGGTGTCTAATCAAATAAAATTCAAACTTTTTAATTTCATATTTTACTACTAATATCTCTTTGAATGTGGAATAATAATGACATTATAATTCTTTAAATTTTCCACTGACATAAGCACAAATTTGTTGTTTCCATTCTTTTTCTTTAATCAATAAAACACCTTAAAACTCATTACTTATGTCTGTCTATAAAATTCTTTTTTCATCTGTCTGGATATGTAAAGGTAGAAAATTCTTATAGATTTTCTTGATTTGCTTTACAGTTGATGTTTGCTCATTAAATCACGATGGGACATTATTTTTCAATAATTGTCTGAATGGATGAGTTGTTTTTGTAAAATGAGGGATAAAGTATCTAACGTAATTTATTATGCCGAGAAACTATTGAACTTGCTTTACCGGTAAATCTTTCTTAGAGAACTTTAATAATTCAATACCAATATATGAACATATCTGATATACATCATCTTTGAATTTTATTTCCATGAATTTTATCTCATCCTTTACAATGTGCATCTTTTTTCATAAAGCATTATGCCATATTGGAGTGTCAAGTTAACAAACTTTTGGAGATGTTCTTTATGGTTGACCTCATCTTTTGAAAATAAAAAGATTATCATCGATATAAATGAGTGCTAATGACAAAAGTGGTTCATAGATTTTTGTCATTGATTTTCTGAAAGAGTGAATGAGGAACTTTCAAACCAAATGGTATGATAGTCCATTGATAATTGTGATTTGGAATGCAAAATGCAATCTTGTATTGATCCTCTTTATGAATACCAAACTACCAAAATCCATACTTAAGATCAAACTTGGAAAATGCCTTTGCATCCTTTAGAAAAGTGTATAATGATGAGATATTTAACAAATAAAATTTTTCATCGTTTAGGAAATGATTTAGAGACAACATTTTTTTCCACAAATTTGTTATGAATGTTTATTAACATAAAAAGTTTGACAAACCCAGTCTGATTTTGTATATTCAATCAAACCCTATTGTAAAAACTGTGAGCATTCCTATAACTCCAAATATTAATCTTCTTAATTCATTCCAAAGTGAGTTGTCTTTGTAGAATTGATATTCTCATTCTGTTTGAAAAGAAGTGATATGTAGAACTCTAGTCTACTCTATAAAAGATTTTGACATTTTTGAAGAAATCCTACACGGTTGTTTGCACAACTTTGTTTAATATGTTGAGCTTGTATTTCAAGAAAAGATCTAATATGGAGGCTATGAACAAGTTGGGTGTTGAAGTATTGGACAAAAACCATTTATTTGATTTCAAACCATGAGCTTCAATGGATAATTTGGGTAGTTATTTAATGACATCGAATCCAATAAGAATATTTTTTTGGGAAGACTTTGGTCCAAACTGGACAATTGGGTAAAAACTGAATTTTAATGGATTTCGATATGATCTATTATGTGGAGAAAAGTTCTTTGTCAATAGTTTTAAGAAACTGTTTATGGGTTATCTAGAAGTGGTATGTAAAAATTTTTGGGTTTGCAATAGTCCTATGAACTCAAGTATCAATGAAAGTTATAACCTTAATAAACCTATCATACTTTCCTGTGAACAATTGAACCAAACAGTAGGATATTGTCTGTCATTTGGATACTAGGGCAACTTCTTTTTAGTGGACTTTTTGTTGGGCTTGTGTTGGATTTTGGATGAAGAAATACTTTTCTTCTAAATCTGAGTCTGAAAAAATTGATAATGCTTCAATTCTCATAAGGAAATCATTTGTAAACTCATAGTCTACAAAGAATAGAGACTCAACATTAACATATTTAAGATCAACATTATGTTGAGCTTCCAATTGTTGGACAAGTTGTACTACTTGTTTGGCCTATTAAGGTTTTTTTTTTTGCAAAATGACCTTTCTTGTCGTACAAATAGCATCAATCAATCTTTTTATATCGCTAATGTTTTCTTTTCAAGTATTTAAACTTCTTTTTGTGATGCTTTTGCCAAATGCCCTTTTTGTATTATTTGTAATGTTACCTCTTCTTACAACGCTTGCAATTATAATTCTTTTTATCGGAGCATTTAATTGTAAGTTCTGGTCTCCTACAAATTAGTTTAAAACTTTTGTTGTTGGTCCATTTTATAGCATCTCTAACTTGTCTTCTGCTAGCACACAATTCTGCAATAACTATAAATATCTTTAGATTAATTTCTTCAAGGGTCATAAGTATCTTCTGATAAATTTACGCCAAAATGCAATTTTTTTAAGGCTTTTCCTTGTTTTCTAAAATTACTAAGTGTGGTATATCTAAGTTCTTCAGGTACTGAAATAATGAACTATTGCTTTAAATTGACATCACCAAAACTAATTTGATAATATTGTCTTAAGGCACACATATAATGCTTATCAATATTTTTTCTTTTTAAACAACAACATTTCAGTTGGAAGAACTAGTTTCTAGTAGTTTTCATAGAATCTTTTAAAGTTTCAATGAACTCTACTTCAATGTACGTTAAAGTTTCCATAATGTTTGTTAAGTAGACAAATTACAATTTTTCATATTTTGAAACTTGTAACCATCATTCTCTTAGACTGCCAACAAATATGATAGTAAGTTTTTGAATAACCTCATTAACAGATGATCCTAATTGAACTTTTGTTTCAATCCACACATATATTTCCCACAATCTTTCCCTTCTTTGATTTGGTAATACAACATCTATTATAAACCATAATTCATTTGATGCTTTTGGATGAGAATGAGGTGTGTTTGTTTCTTCATCAAAAGGATCCTGAACATTTGGAGTTGAGTCTTGAATAGACTCAGTTTGTCCTAATTGTGCTTTAAAAGGGGCATGAGGACTCACCATCTTGATTGAAGAAATTAATGAGTCCACAAATACATCAATATCTGAATTATTAAAAAAGATATGATATGAATTAGAGGATGATTCTTTTTGCATGTCAAATTGGTGGATCTGATGAGGGTTATTTGTGCAGGATTGTAAAAAGAAGATAAACTGGTTTGAAGGTGTTTGGACCATATATGGATCTTATGAATCTAAGACAAATTGTTTTTTAGGTGTTTTAGTACAGACGATGTTTTAAATATTGAAGTGACTAAAATTGATGAGGTGGACATTGAGGTTGGAGAAATAGTGAGTTTATTCTTTGGTGGTTTAGAAGAAATATTTTAAACTCGTAATATTTTTTGAAAATTTTCATGTTGGAACAAGATGGAGTCTATGTTTGGCGGAGCTAAAGTATTTAGAATCATAAGTTATGGTAAAGGTTTAGTCCTAGTAAAGGCAAAATGGTTAAATGGTGTTTGAACATGCAAATCTTTCTCAATCTTAGAAAGTTATTTTTTAAGATTTGCAATCTCTTTTTATTTCTTCTGGAAAAATGCCCTTATGATTTGATTCTATATCATTTGCATGATTTGTTGATGTAGGGTCATAATCTGCTTTAGGAGTTTAAGCATAAACTTTTGTTGCCAATTTAACTTACTATTGACATTTGTTTCTAATTAATTTATCTTTGAGAAAACTTGTTCTACCTTTTGATCAATCCTTTCAAAGACTGTATTATGTGTAAGAGCATTATCTATCTGCCAATTTCATATAGATTTCAACAATATTGATTTCCCTTGGTCTACCTTAGGCATCAGGACCAGGAGATCTTATCCATGGAGTCCTTTTAACTTAGCTACTAGGATCCATAAATTTTTGCAAAGTTAGAAATTTTCATCCTATTGATTGGAACATACAAATAGTAGGAACCAGAATTATTGATCAGATCTGACTAATAAATTGAGAAGCATAAACTTTTGGAATCCATTTCTATTAAGGCTCATTCTTTTTTATCCATTTCAATCATTTTTTTGTAGATTGGAAGAGGAGTTGGTCTGGATGGATTAGGCTTAGGTTTATCCCACTGAGGAATTATTGGTGTTGGCATTTTAGCTTTGAAAGAGGCCAACTCAGAGTAGTTGATAATATAGTCGTAATTTCCTAAAGGTTGGCTAAGTGATCTGATCGATGGGTCATCATCATCAAATCGTCTTCATATAAACTTTTTAAATGAAATTTTCTTTTTTCTTCTTTTGCGAGTCTGAGACCCTTCTTATCACATGAATCATAAAGAGCTTTATTTATGCAGTCTTCATAGTCGCAATCTATGTCAAACACTTTATGATAACCTTAGTACATTGTATAGATTGGTTTGCCATAAGAATAAAATCTTATAACTAGAATAATTTCTTCCAATTCACATAGCTCCATTATGAACTATGTTGAAAAGATTGAAGAACTAGAACAAGACTCTATAAATCTAACAAACTTCATTTCTATAGTTTCATTTGTCTTTTTTAGAAATTGAGATTCCTGATATTGTACTGGCTTAGAGGTGCTCTAGATTTTTTCATAATTTGTTACTTATGTTTAGGTAACAATTTTACTAATTCAGCACGAGAGACTTGTCTAGGAATATAAATACAAGTTGGAACTTTTCTGAGCATCTGCAACTATTAAAAGTACATCATTAGATACTAGGATAACTAAATCTAGGGCATGATTTTGAACCCTATAAATTAGCTATAAATGCAAGGTTGCTGCAGCTGTTGTTGTTTCGGTATTCAATGATGTTTCTACAGTACCAATTAAAGCATATTGATACTACAAATATCTTGTGTCTAGTAAGGCTACCCTTGCAAAAACTGGGAGATCCTTCCTTCCAGAAATTATAGAGGCATATCTAAGAAGACAAATTGTTATTCTCTTGTGGCTTTGATTGTATGATTGCATATATTTTTTAACAGATTTCAAAGTCCTTTTCGCTAAGGACTCGATGTTTATTTTTCAAGAAGATTTTGATTGGATATAGGCATCATAAAGACTGAGAAAAGGTATTTAAGTAATCAATTTTTTTGTTCATTTAGGATATGTTGGAGTTCATAAAGAAAATCCATCTTATTACTATGAGAGGTTCGAAAAAAGATAAAATAAGAAAGTAAAAAATGTGTAGTAACAAAGGACAATGGTGTCGAATTGGTTTCCATTAGATATAGGATGGCTAAAAACTCCTTAATCCTTCATTAGTTTATCTACATATTTACCATTACTTCTTGCAGAAAATAACCATGACTATGATACTATAATGATCCCTCTATGACCACTATTGATACATTAGGATAGATAACAGGTAAGGTAGCCAAACATGACTCATCTTAAGCTTTTAACAGCTTAGCTTTTAGCTATATGCGTATCAATAGCATCATTCTAAGGACATAAGGATATTTTCTATGATTATTTGCAGAAATAACTAATAGTAAATATGTACAAAAACTTACTAGGATTGAGAAAGAAAAATTTAAAGAGACATGGTTTTTTAGAAAGTTTATCAGCTAATTTAAAGGGTTCAAATCTATACCCTAGATTTAGTTGTCCAAGTATCTAATGATGCACTTTTTATAGTTGCAGATGCTCAGAAAGTTTCAATTTGTGTTCATATTCCTCGACAAATCTCTCGTGTTGAATTAGTAAAATTATTATAAAAATATGAGTATTAAATTATGGAAAATATTCATAGCACTAGTATAACATCAGGAGTCTCAGTTCCTAAAAAAGAGAAATGAGATTGTAAAAACAAAGTTTGTTAGATATGTAAAATCCAATTATTGTTTTTCTATTTTTTTAACACAGTTTATGATCGAGCCATGTGAATTGGAAGAAACTATTCCAGTAACAGGATTTGATGCTTGTCTAAAACCAATATATGCGATGTACCAAGGTAATCATAAGGTGTTTGATATAGATTGTGACTGTAAAGAATGCATAAATGATGCTCTTTATGATTTATGTGATGAATAAGAGTCTTAGACTTGTAAGAGAAGAAAAAAGAAAAATTTATTTGAAAAGTTTATGTGAAGACAATTTGATGATAATGACCCATCGGTCAGATTAATTGGCCAACTTTTAGGAAAGTACGACTATATTATCAACTACTCTAAGCCGACCTCTTTTAATGCTAAAATGCCAGCATTAACAATTTCCATAGTGGGATGAACCTAAGCCTGATCCATCTAGGCCAACAACTTTTCCAATCTATAAAGAAAAGATTGAAATGGATAAAGAAGAATGAACCTCAACAGAAATGGATTCCAAAAGCTTATGCCTCTTAATATATTAGTTAGATCCGGTCAACAATCCAAGTTCCTACTCTTTGTATGTTCCAATCAAAAGGACGAGAATTTCCAACTTTACAAAAATATATGGATCCTAACAGCCAAGTTAAAAAGGACTCAATGGATAAGATCTCCTGGTCCTAATGCCTAAGGTAGACTAAGAGAAATTAATGTTGGTGAATATGTATTAAATTGGTAGACAGATAATGCTTTTGCATAGAATTTAGTCATTGAAAGGATTGATTGAAAGGTAGAGCAGGTTTCCTCAAAGATAAATCAATTGGAAACAAATGTCAATAACAAATTCAATTGGCAACATGAGTTTATAATTAAACTCCAAAAACAAATTATGACCCTACATCAAAATATTATACAAATGATACATAATCAATTTATGGGGCCACTTTTCCATAAAAAACAAAAGGAGATTGCAAATGTTAGAAAACAACTTTCTTATATTGAGAAAGATATGTATGTTCAGACACCATTTAACCCTTTTGCCTTTACCAACCTTTACTAGAACTTATAATTCTAAACATTTTAGTTATGCCAAACATAAACCCAGTACTGCTCCAACATGAAAATTTTCAAAAAATGTTATGAGCAAAAAATGTTTCTTCTAAACCACTAAAGAAGAAACCCATTATTTATCCAATCCCAATGTCCACCTTGTCAATTTCAATCACCTCACCATCTAAAACATCGTCTGTACCAAAAATACCTAAAAAATAACCTACCTTAGGTCCATTTCAAAACTCACAAAATCCATATCAATATATGATCCAAACACCTTCAAACCATTTAACCTCATTTTTACAATCCTGCACAGATAACCCTCCTTAGATCTACCAATTTGACATTCAAAAAGAATCATCATCTGATTCAAATCTTATCTCTTTTGATAATTCAGATAATGATGTATATGTGGACTCTTCAATCAATATGGCGAGTCCTTATGCCCTTCCTACAACAAAATTTGGATAAACTGAGTCTATTCAAGACACAACTCTAATTGTTCATGATCCTTTTGATGAAGAAATAAACACATCTCATTCTCATCCAAAAGCATCAAATGACCATGTTTTACTATGGATGATGTATTACTAGATTAAAGAAAGGCAAGATCGCAGGAAATATATGTATGGATGGAAACAAAAGTTCAATCAAGATCTTTTATTAATGAAGTTATTTATGAACTTACTACCAGATTTGTTGGTAGTATGAGAGAATGGTAGTTGTGAGTTTTAGGATATGAAAAATTACAGTTTGTCTAGTTAACCAACATTGTGGCAACTTTGACATACATTGAAGTAAAGTTCATTGGAACTTCAGAAGACTTTACAGAAACTGTTAGAAATGAGTTCTTCCAGTTGAAGTGTTGTTGTTTAAAAAGAAAAGATCTTGATGAATATTTTATGCATGCCTCAAGGCGATATTATCAAATTAGTTTTTATGATATTAATTTAAAGCAACAATTCATCAATTCAGTACTTGAAGATCTTGGAGATGCCACACTTCATTATGTTATAAAACAAGAAAAAGCTTTAAAATATTTCACTTTGGAGCAGATTTATCAGAAGATGCTTATGGTTCTTAAATAATTGTGTGCTAGTAGGAGACAAGTTAGAGAAGCTATAAAATGGACTAGCAACAAAAGTCTTGAACCAATTTGTAGGAGATCAGATCTTACAATCAAATGTTCTGATAAAAAGAATTGTGATTGCAAGCATTGTAAGAAGGGGAAACAATACAAAAAATACAAAACAAAAACATCACAAGAAGTTTAAATACTTCAAAAGAAAACACTAACGATATAAGAAGACTAATCAATGCTACTTGAGTGGCAAGAAAAGTCATTTTACAAAAAAATGTCCAAACAAGCCAAACAAGAGTACAACTTATCCAACAATTAGAAATTTAACATAATGTTGATCTTGAAGATATATAAGATGAGTTTACAAATGATTCCTTTATAAGAATTTAAGCATTATTAATTTTTGTAGACTCAAATTCAGAAAAAAGAGTGTTTCTCTATCGAAGATCCAACATAAGCCTGACAAGAAGTCCACCAAAAAGAAGTTGTCATAGTATCCAAAAGACAAACAATACCCTACTGTCCAGTTCAATTGTTCATAGGAAATTATGATATGTCTATCAAAACTATAACTTTCATTGATACTAGAGTCCATATAACCTTTGCAAACCCAAATTTTTTCCAAATCGCTTATGGAAAAGCCCATAAAGAATATTTTGAAGTTGTTGATGGAGAACTCTTCTCCACATAATGGATCATATCAAAACCCATTAAAATTCAATATTTACCTAATTGTGCAGTTTGGATCAAAGTCTTAGATTCAAACCTTTCCAAAAAAGATATTTTTATTAGATTCGATGTCATTGAACACTTGGCCAAATTATCCATTAGATCTCATGGTTTGAAATTAAAGAAATAGTTTTGCCCTATGCTTCAACACCCAACTTGTTCATGGTCTCCATATTAGATTCTTTTCTTGAAATACAATCTCAGCTTATTAAAATCTATTTGCCACTATGGCACATGCCCTGGGATAGAATGTTGCATTATATTATTGGTAAAAGTAAAAACTGAAAAGTATATATATATATATATATATATATATATATATATATATATATATATATATAACCAATCTTAATTTGATATAAATAATTTTTTTTATCATTTTGATATTTGACTTTTCAATTTTTATTTTAGAGCATGATATCTAACCAATTTCCGGTTAAAATGTGCTAAAATGGATATCAAAATGTTAGATCAACTAATACGTCATCATCTTAAACTCATATATACATGTCACGTTATTACCTTAATATGACAAAAATACCCCTCAAAAATTTCCAAAATTTAAGAATTTAGAGGTATTTTTGCTATTTATGGGTAATAATGTGACGCGTGTCAATGAGTTAACAATTGATGTATTAGATTATATGGTATTTTAATATCTATATTTTCATCAAAAATTGTTTTAGTATCATACTCTGAAATAAAAATTAAAAGATTCGGTAATAAAAAAAATTATTAGTAGCAAATTGAACACGTCTAAGGATTAGAACTAATGAAGTATTTTACCCATAATATACAATTAAAACTAAAATACCTTGAAATGTTTTATAAATTTTCAATTTTTTTTCCTAATTTTGCATTGAGCACTTTAAAACGTCACTATTAATTCCTTTATAATTTACTATATTATTATCTTATTCTTCGGGAATCTAGTATGGTATCACTAAATTCCTCACATACTGTATTTGTTGAATTAAGAATTTAGATGTGCATCAAAATGGTAAGTGTACATCAATTTATTTCATCTGGCAGTCACTTGAATAGTTCAATAAAATGGGAACCATTTGCAAAATTGGGGGAACAATGTCATATGTGATAAAGATCACAAGAATATTAGAATTTTCATATGTTGAGTAGCAATCCCCACAGGTTATAATTGAGCATTATTTGTGAACTCAATAATCAAGTCATTCCAATGACATAAATTTCAATAGACTATTGGCTCATTAGTCGAATCAGTTCTTGCACGATCTTTGAGGAAGTTTGTTAGCATCTTCAATCATGATAGCGAACTTACCAAAATGAAAAGAGAGATAACGTTTTGATTCTTGAAGCAAGATAGAGCAAGACATATAGTTTGTGTTAAAAATTTCTGATAGAATAAATACAAAAGCTGTTTGTTTCCCATCCCTGTCTAAGATAATAGGGCTCGTTCGTGTGATCTTCCTTAATTGGGTACCTCTGAAATGACACTACTCTTAGGAAGACTAACTGATAATGAGGATGGTGGAAAGAAAGGTGAAGATGATGAATCAAAATCATTGAGAATTTCGTCAAGTCAGAGTGCCAGTGTGGGTGCAAGATGAGGAAGGAGTCAAGGTCAACTTGGATGGATAATTTGGTGTTAGTGAGTTTGTGTGTCATAATTATCAAAAATAAAACTTCATAATCATCATCTTATTCTCTTATTTGGGTCGGAGCAACGGAGTTAGGAGATGAATTGTTGTGGAGAGGAATTAGAAGAGAATTCCAATGACACAATCTCAACGGGCTATTGGCTCATTAGTTGAATCAGTTTTTGCTTGAGCTCTGAGGATGTCCGTCAACATCTTCAATTACAATAGTGTATTCACTAAAATGAAAAGAGCAATAATGCTTTAATTTTTGAAGCAAAATAGAGCAAGCCACATAGTTTTGTGTTAAAAAATTTCAATAGAATAAATACAAAAGCAATTTAATTTTCATCATTGTCCAAGATAATAGAGTTTGCTCGCATAATCTTCCTCAATGTGGTACCTCTGAAGCGACACTGCTCTGAAGAAGTTAACTGATAATGAGAATGGTAGAAAGGAAGGTGAAAACGAAGAATTAGAGTCATTAAGAACTTCGTTGAGAATTTAGCGAGAGACAACAGATGAGTCATCATTAGATTCGGAATGCAAGCTGAGGAAGAAGTCGAGGTCAAGTTGGATGGATAATTTGGCAGTGGTGAGTTTGTGTCATAATTGTCATAAATAAAATTTATTTATTTTCCTGAATCGTCCTTGCTTTCTTTCAATTTTCGTGAGGGTGATAAAAGGAGTCAGTTTGCAGAAATTCTATGCTAGTATGATGTCACTGTTGTGGATTATCCGCAACAGTATGAAGGTTGCCCTCTCCTGCCACTATCTTTGATTCATCATTTTCTTCGTGTTTGTGAGAGTTGGTTTTCCCTTGGGAATCATCAGAATATCATCCTTATCCATTGTGAAGGGGGGGTGAACGAAGAACTCTTGAAATTGTGCACCGAGAGGCTCCTAAGGGTTCCTGCAGCAGATCGAGCACTTTCATTAGATAGTGTTATTTTTCGTGCCATTCCAAGCTTCGACTCTGAAAATGGATGCAGGCCGATCATCCGTATTTTTGGCAGGAATCTCCACACAAAGGGTGGCCTTTCAACGCAGATGCTATTGTCCATGTCCAAGAGAAAGAAGAGTACCCTTAGGCATTATCGCCAGGTGAGGGGATTCTTGTTCTATTCTTTCGTGTGTCACTTTGAATTCATTTCACTGGGGCGATTTAAACTTGTCAATACTCAATTTGCAGGCAGACTGCAGTGTGATTAAGATTGACATTCAATGTTTGGTGCAAGGTGGTGATGTGCTGGAGTGTGTGCATCAGGACTTGGATCCAGAAAGGGAAGTTATGATGTTTCGTATAATGTTTAATACTGCATTTATTCGATCTAACATATTGATGCTCAACTCTGAGAACTTGGACATTCTTTGGGACTCAAAAGTACGCTATCCAAAAGGCTTCAGAGCAGACGTGAGTTCATTCCCCCCCCCTCCTCCTCCCCTGTTATTCATGGATTCGTAGTTCATCTTATTAAATTGAACTTTTTAAGTTCAGGTTTTGTTTGGGGAGATGGAGAGTGTATCCCCACTAAAAGCTCCAACTACGATTTTAAATGGTGAGGAGAAAGGTGGGTTGCCAATTGATGCTTTTTCCAGGGTTCAAGAGCTTTTCAGTGGGATTGAGTGGGTTGACCAGAATGATGCTGCTGCCTTGTGGCTACTCAAACAACTTTCAGTATTAAGCGATGCTAGAGATATGTCAAGATTCCAAAGTAGAGTCAGTACATATGCATCTCCAATTGATTCTGAAGACGAATATAATGCATCAAGCACTGCTGATTGTTCAGATGAAGCATTTGATATTGTTCCCAAAACTTCTGCTGATTCAGTTCTCTCACCTATTGAAAGTGATGGTCTTCATGATTCAAATAATGCTACAGAACCTTCGGCACAAGTTTCAACTGTAACTATTCAGTTCTCACTTCATCAGCATCAATCAGTCCCAAGTGAAGAAACTCTACCTTCTCCATCCCCTCAAAGTCTGCCTCCACCAGCACCGCCACCCTCACCCTCACCGCCTCTTTCATCAATTTCTAGTCGAAGTTCTTTGTTGACTCCCCCACCTCAACCGCCTCCTCTTTCTAGTGTTTCAAACAGAGATTCTTCTCTTCCAGCTGTCACTCCTAACAGAGGACCTCCACCTCCCTGTACGGCCCCTCCTCCTAATTTCAATAAACCTGCCATTTCACCTCCACCTCCGCCTCCTCTCACTCCTCTTAACTTTTCCAGTAAAGATTCGCGCGCAACTCTTCCTGTCACTAGTAAGGATCCACCATTGCCCCCACCACCTCCATCTTTCAGTTTATCTAAGGGCCCTCCACCAGCTCCACCACCACCTCCTCTTTCTTCTACATATAGGCAGTCGCTACCGCCGCCACCATCCTTGATCAATACAGCCAATAGCCTACAGTATCCCCCATTAAAACCACCTCCTCCACTTTCTCCATCTCCTTTGGGCCATAATCCTAGTAATGCCCTGCCACCTGCCCCACCGCCTCCTCCACCTTCAGGACCTTTGCGTCCTAGTTCAGTTCCACCACCAGCCCCCAATCGTCTTGCTGCTCCCCCTCCACCATATGGTCGGGGCACAGTGCCTGGTCCACCTCCGCCTCCCCCTGGAGCAAAAAGCTCCAATGTGCCTCCACCACCACTTCCATCTGTTGGAAGGGGAAAACCTTCTTCAGGGCCAAGTATTCATGGAAGAGGTCGGAGTGCTGGTGGGACTGGTATTGCGCCTAAGAAAACTTCATTAAAACCCTTACATTGGGTGAAAGTTACTCGAGCAATGCAGGGGAGTTTGTGGGCAGATTCTCAGAAGCAAGAAAATCAGTTAAGTTGTGTGCGTATTTTACCAGTCATTTTTTTTAATCTGTTACAATATGTAATCTGCTTAGGTTATGCCCTTACCTTCACTTCCCTTGCTGGTTGGGGAGAGAGGGAGGAGGGCTGCATTTCTGATATGGCCTAATGAAGGTTTCTGCCAGGGCCCCTGAAATTGATATTTCAGAACTTGAAAGTTTGTTCTCAGCTGCTTCTGCTTTAGATGGTAGCGGCAGTAATAAAGCTGGTGGTTGACGTAGTTCTGCCATTAACAAACCTGAAAAAGTGCAACTGGTAATATATATATTTGTTAAATTTATACATGTAGTGGTTCCATTTATGGTTTTGTATCTGCTCAAATGCTTAGAACTTTTAGGTACTGTTCAAGAACATACCAATAACTTTTTTTTTGTCTGGATAATATATATTGTTTAATAAGTATTATTGTGGTTTGGATTCCATTTCAGTTAAAGGTTAAGATTCATCCTAACAAGTATGAATAGGCCCCTTTTTTACACAAAATCATTAGTTCTATTTTATTCAAAATCTTAACTTAGTTGTTTTCCCAAAATCCTAATTATTTTATATTGTTCCAATCACAATTACCCTATTCTAGCTTTAAGTGTTGAGATCTAAAAGTCTGTATTATTATAGGTACATCATAGGTAAGCTCAGAGCCTTAGCCGATTATATAAGCATTCCTTTTTTAAAGGCTTATGCTAGTTTCTTTCTCCTTGAAGCAAAGCATAAAACCTGGCATGAATCAATTGATTAGCATGTAATTAGCACCTCAGTTTTTTCTTCTTTGGTGCATTGAAATCTCATGACCCAATCAATTTTGGTACAACTAATCCAAATAGAACTTATGCTAGTTTCTTTCTCCTTGAAGCAAAGCATAAAACCTGGCATGAATCAATTGATTAGCATGTAATTAGCACCTCAGTTTTTTCTTCTTTGGTGCATTGAAATCTCATGACCCAATCAATTTTGGTACAACTAATCCAAATTAATATGCTATTGTGTGAAAGTAAGAACTGACAACACTTGGAGGCAGGTTATATAATATAACAATGAGAGCATAGTGCTAAGAGATACTTGAGTAATCATGTCAATTTGAGTGCTTCTCAATTATTAATTCAGGAGACATCTACAGTAGCTGAAACTCTTTCCAAAATAGCTATACCTTTTATTATAGAATAGCCTGCGAGCAGTGGGTTTATGAATCTTTGAAATTGGGAACAAGGTGGTTTATATCACAAATAAGATCAAGAAGTGGATTTGAATACTTGTGTATTCAATAACAAAGTGAAATTAGGGCTACTGACATAATTATCCAATTTATATTGAAGGGGCTTGGAAATGCCATCAAAGCAATAGTTAAAAGACTCACATGATCACTTACTGAGTTCATGATATTTACATTCTAGTTTTAATCGAAAAGTTAGCAGCAGAAACTGCCGTTCTGTGCAATTATTAGAAGTTTTTTGCTAGACAGCAAGATGAGATGAGGGATGCATTTCTGAGTTCAATTTGGGACAAATTTCAAATGAATGATTCTAGTGCACAAACAATTCAATATCATAGTGTTGGCAGGATTTATTAATTTTTCTTTTATTTATCACTGTTATGCTCTGTTGCTTTTGGTGGGCTTGTCATTTGATAAATGATCAAATTTTCTAGATCCTAATTCCAATCTAATAGGGGTTGGCGATATGGATTTTTTTCCTTCACTCTACATTGCTACATTTAGACACAAATATGGGTGGGGCTAGGGGATTTCTTTTACATCAATGACGTGTAAAGGAGTACGAGAAGTGGGGCAAATACCATGAATGGTAAAATCTAAAATCTAGCATATCAATGCCCTTAGGGAACCAAAATTGTTTGATTTGGCTGTTGGTAGGGTATTGTCATTTGATAAATGAAAATTAAAATAAAGGACTGTACAATTTTCTGACCTTGATGTCAATAGTCAAATGTTCCGTCCCATAAAATGCTTGTAAGTTCAATTTGGAATCTTGACTTTATCTTGAAGTACTTCCTAGCCAAGCATTTATGAAACCAACCTCTGCATGACTCAATGAGCCTCAAAACAAAAGGAATTTCCCTGGTACTCTTATGTTAGCGTGGACATTTTTGCTGACATTATTCTTGAGAATATCAGAGAAATTATATAATGGGGACTTCTTATTTAATTATATTACACTGGAAGTGGATTTTGAAGATCAATATTTATGAGTAATTGTCTATTTATTGGGCAACGACTTGATTTACTAGTTTTGATATTTTGATCTCTCAAATTATGGGTTGTTTTTTCATGTTTGGATAATATCAACTATATTTTTGCCTTGCATTTGGAATTGTTGGTTGTAAAATGATATGGTAAAAGGATATAGTTCTTTCACTTCCCCTTCTCATTTTGAAATTTGTCCTCTTTCATTTTGGAAGTTTGCTCGTTATGCTCAATTTTGCTCAAGTTCTTTATTGTGTTTCCTTTTGACAGGTTGGTTTGCGTAGAGCGTATAATTGTGAAATAATGCTCACAAAAATAAAAGTACCTTTGCCTGACGTGATTGTAAGTCTCATCTTCGCCTTAAGTGATTTGGGAAAACTTATAATATTTAATCTTAAGCTCTATGTGTAGTCTTGAGAATGTAAATATCTTGAAGTAATCTTTTGATGCTGAGATCTTTTGTTATAAGAGAGTTTCAGTTATGTATTTTGCATGGCTACCTTTTGTATCTTCTTGAATCATATTTGCATCTTTTACCCTATAAGGTCTGTTTTTTACCCAAGCATTTATAATATTTTGGTCCTTGGTGGATTGGAACATTTGAAAGATGACTAAACAAGTGACTAGCAATGCATGCATAATATTTTGATGTTTCTGCGTTCATTATTATTATTATTTTCTTTTTTATTTTTTTTAAAATGTTCCCTTTAACTTGATACGAGCAAAAAAGTTTATCTAGCCAATTATGTTTTAGTGTTTTTCTTAAAGGAGAAAAAAAAAAGAAAAGAAAAAAGAAAAGAACTGAAATCACAGAACCTCAACAATCACAAATGAGCCCTTGGAATGTATGTGTCTTGAAAATATGGGAGTAAATTTTCATTGGATTAAATTAAAGGATGATGTACCAATTTAAAAGTTAAAGACAAATACTGCTTTGACCTAATATATCACTCTATTAACATTATCACAACTCAATTATATTGTTTCATGTATTTCATTGAAACTCTATATGTTTTATTGTTTATTTTTGACCTTTTAAAACCCATTAGTCCATGGTTAACACTTTACATATGCATATCTGGAAACTCAATATGATGCTTGATATCAAATTTCTCTTTATTGTCATATTTTGAGTCAATAAACCATAAACCCAGTTAATTGGTGTTAAACAATATTATATGAACTGGACGCACAAAACTATTTGAAGTTATTTTTTTGGTACATGTTCATAGAATTAACGCTGGGAACAATCTAGAGAGAAAGACACATGTACTTCCAGGCCTTTGAATTTGTTGCAAAATAAGCAGACTTCAATTTTGATGCTTAATTTGTATACTTTTGCTTCACTTCTTTAGAGAATAAAGATATTTTCTTTTGTGGTGATTTTTCCTTTGTGAAGTTGTGTAACCTCATGGTATTTCAGAAGTCAACCATTGTTTTTAGAGTTAATGACAAAAACTCTTGTTCATGCTGTTTTAAGATTAGTTATTAGTCCCCACTGTCTGTTGGCAACTAATATGAATGCGTTGATCAATTCCAGTTGATCATTACCCCTTTCTGAGGCTCTGACATGCTTTATTCCTTTATTATAAGACTATAAATTTTCATTTTACTGTAGTCTCTTGGATTATAGATTGGACCACACTTTAGCCCTTGAAATTTCAAATTTCATTGTATTTTAGCCCTTGATGTCATACTATAGAACACTATTAGTCCCATAGAAATGTTGATCACTTCATGTATAAGGACAAAAAACGGTGGGGAGCAAACTGTACACCGGCAGGAAACATAAGAGGTCTTTTTTGCAACTAATCCCTTGTTTCATTTCACAGTTAAAAACTGTGAAGCGGTCTTTTTAATTATTTCATATATTGATTTCCAGAGTGCAGTTCTTGCTTTGGATTCTTCAGCTTTAGACATTGACCAGGTTGAGAATCTTATCAAATTCTGTCCCACTAAGGAAGAAATGGAGACGCTGAAGGTATTCTCTGTTTTTTATGCTTGGGGTAGGCAGAAAGTGCTTGCTTTTGCTAGAGTATGCTTGCAATGTGGCGCATTATGCTATGTCTTGTTGCCCAGATGTTTTGCTAAATACCTTTTTTGATATTAATTTTGATAGTCTTTTGAAACACTCGTTTACTTATGTTGTATTATTTCTTGGAGCAGATACTATTTTTGCTATTCATTTATTAGTTACTGGCTTATGCTTGTGCACTCTTACCTGTTCTTATATGTGTATATATATATATATATATATATATGTTCTTTTTTTCCTGCTATATGTGAGAAATGCAAAGTAGAATAGTTACTGTATTCAGGTGTGCATGAGATAACAAATCTGGATATAAGCTGCTAATGTAGCCGAAGAGTGTGAATCTATGATATCATCTTATAAAACATTGGACATTTTTCAAATCTCAAAGAAAGCTTGAATTATTTTTTAAAAATATTTTTGGCACAGAACTCATCCATTGCTCATGCAGTTGTCCTAAACAACAAAGCATTGGCAGATTGAAATATTATGTATATTATTGATTTTGGAAGAAATATGGATAATGTTTAATTTCTATCTGCCTTCTTAGTGCAATGAAATTCTATGCTGCTCGTTGTTTCTTACTATATTATGTTACAATCTGCAGAATTATACAGGTGATAAGGAAATGCGGGGAAAGTGCGAACAGGTTAGTTTTAATGCTCTAATAATGAATTCTTGCAAAACCAGTAATTTGATTGCTGACAAACAATGCATTTGTTCAGTTTTTCTTGGAGCTGATGAAAGTTCCGCGAGTGGAAGCCAAGCTTCGTGTATTTGCATTTAGAATCAACTTTACTAGTCAGGTATATTTCTGGATATTACATTTGTTTGTTTTTCGATATGATTTTGTGAAATTAAAATAATTTGTAACTATCACTTTTTGTGATGTCAGGTGGATGAATTAAAAAGTAACCTCAGTACTATTAATCATGCTGCTAGAGAGGTACCATAAAACAAATGGATTTTTAAATATATAATTTTTTTTTTGTTCTGCATCTTAAATGTATTGCATATTTTCAGGTAAAAGAATCAGCAAAATTGCGTCAGATAATGCAAACAATTTTGACTTTAGGAAATGTTTTGAATCAGGGGGACTGCAAGAGGTACCGTGCTGTTAGTTTCTTGTTCTACTTTTCTTCATAAGTTATATTTTTCTCATTCTTCCTTCTTTACCCTGCCTTATTTTTAATTTTTTTCTTTGTCATTAAAGGATCTGCTGTTGGATTCAAATTGGACAGCCTTCTTAAGTTATCTGACACTCGTGCAAGAAACAACAAAATGACTTTGATGCACTATTTATGCAAGGTGGATACTGCTTAAACTTTATAAAGTTTGAATCCTAGACATGCATTGTCAACAAGTAAGGTTGTGATTGTGACCAAGAGAGCTTTTTTTTTTTCTTTTTTTCTTTGTTTTTGCTTATTGTAGCCAGTATGCACTAGCATTGAGTGTTTTGTATTCTTGCAAAAACTTCTCAACTTTGCAAAGTTAGTTGCTGGTCAAACTGCTTCATAGGCATGTTGTAAACTACCTAGAATGAGGATTGAGGTTTGAATATACTCTTATGTAATGCATCATCCTTTGAGACATAGACTGAATATAGCATACAAATTGCATGCATTGTAGTTCCTTTTGTGGTTGAATTCTAATATTTGTACGTCTAACTCATAATACTGCTATTGCACATTCATATATAATAGTTTGAACATTGTCACAAATGTCTTTTTGCCTTTTCTATATGCCTGTTTTCCTTACTGAATTTGAAGCATAATCTACTTCCATTTAGGCTTTCTATATATATATTTTTTATAGAAAATATTTTCCCGGAAAACATTTTCTGCGTTACTGACCACTGGATTGTCACCAGCAACAACTGCAATCTACTCCAGTCTAATAATATTTCTATTTCTTATTCAAATATAATAGAAAAATATGAAGTTTGTGTAAGTGTAAATCTTTTAATAGCTTTATTTATTAAAAGTTTGGTGCACTCCCAATGCCAGAAAATAATTTTTGACTGATATACATTATTCTCACCAACGAACCGACAATGTCATCAACTGTTTGAAAACAATTTCCTTGAAAAAATTTCTCTACAATTATATTATTTTAGCAGGGAAAAAGGGAGCCTTACTCTCTCTACAACCTCTAAAAGATGTTAGCTTAATTCTTTTGGTATATTGCTGGCACACTATCAGAAACTAATTTCTAAAAGTTTTTGCATTTTCTATGTGAATTATTCTCACTGTCTAAACAAAAAGGATATTCATGCAAACCTCATGCAATTGATATATGGTACTCTATCTATTTTAGATTATGCATTTGGTATATGGTAATCTAGGCAAATTTATCCACTATTGGTTTTGATTCTTTTTATAATTTTTATGTGATGTTTCTTTGCTGTTATCATGTGACTTGCATGCAAAATTTATTTATTTGTTTGTCTTATGATAGCTCCTTGCTGAGAAAATGCCAGAGTTGCTAGATTTTGGTAAGGACATTATTTGATAAGATACTGCAAAAAGGATCTTGTATTCCGAAGTGATTAGTTTGCTCCATGCCTTTTAGCTTGTCTTTTTTTTTTTTCCTTCCTTTTTCCTCCTCTTCTTTCTAATCCTTCTGCTCTTCATTGCTGGTTTTAGTCCTAAAGTTTTGGTACTTATTTTTTAGGGAAGAAATGCAGATTCATTGTCCCAGTACTTTGGAGAGGATCCAGCACGCTGTCCTTTTGAGCAAGGTCTCATGACAAATGCTCTTTTCCTTTCATGTGGCTACAATCGCTGGATTTTGGTTTCCGATGTTCATATTATTAAAATGGGAATATGATTTGATTGTCTGATAATTTCCTAAATGTAATGTTCTGATTAGTATGTTGATTTGTGATTTTTCCATTACAAACCTATTCCAAAATCAAGTGAGCAAATAATGCTTGGTAATCATCATATGGATTTTAGAATCTGCATTAGCTTTGGTGTTGCAAGTTGTGAATCCAAGCTGTGTGAGTTATGGTTTGCAGATAGGATCTGAGATTAGAACGGTCTTGGAGTTAGATGGGAGTAATGAATTAAAGGTTGTTTGTTCTGTGTTTTGTGGTTGTTTGGTCCTAGGCAGGGATAGGATAATATTTCCAATTTATTGTTATCCCTATATTTCAGTTGATTAATGATGTTTGTCTTATGCTTTTACTTTGCAGTGACACAAATCTTGATCCTTTTTGTGAAGATGTTCAACAAGGCACAAGACGAAAATGAAAGGCAGGCTGAGGCTGAAAAGAAGAAATTGGAAAAGGAAGCTTTGAAAGAACGTGCAGCAGCTAATTTATCAACAAAGAAGGATGGTGTTGATAGTGTTCTGAAGGAAGCTTTGAAAGAACAGGTAGCACATAATTTATCAATGTAAAAGGATGGTATTGATAGTGACCAGTCAAAACATGGTTCTCAAGTCTAGAAGCATCCTTGGTAATCTCTTTTCTTTTTCCTTTTTTTTTTTAAAAAAAAAAAAGAATTGGAGATTCTTTGGTGATAGTCATGCATGCTAATAACAGCTCCATAATTAGGCTGCAAGTTTATGTTGAATTAGATAGAGAGCTGGAACCCACAATATTCAGGATTTTAGCTTTGCAAAGAAGATGCAATTACCTTCCGAATCGCACCCCTCTTGGTTCTGCCCATTTAGCTCCAAATTTCTAGCGGTGCTCTAGGTGTGATATGATCTTCAGAAAATATTTTGAATGTTGTAAATAGCGCCCAAAAAACTCTGAAATAATTCCTTCCTTCCTTCCTTCCTTGTCTTCTGTAATCAAGAGAACTCGAAGTTTATTTCAGAGGAAGCAGTTTCCATGGTTGTCCAAATCTTAGCATCTGCTAACCAAGTTTATAGTAAGTTTTCAGTCAGTATCAAATAGAGCAACCTGCTGACTCTGTGCTTTAGAAACCAGGGCAGGTTAACTATTTGTCATCTTTGCAGGTTCTGTACAAGAAGAGAGATCTAGGACTAGCTCACGAATTTGAGGCTTTTGCAATCTGATTCAAACTAAAATACCTATACTTATTCAGATTGCATTTCATTAGCCATAATATATAAAAAAATTCAGTCATTTTTTTTTGTTTTTTGACCAAAAAAAAAGCATCATTGATTTTGAATATATGATGACATTTCGATTAAAATAATTTTATGGTGAAATTTTTATAATTGCTACAATATTTTTGCTCTACAGAAAAAATACCATGAAAAATTTCAACACGAGAGTATTGAGAGAACTTAGATATATTAATTTAAGTTAATTTATATTTATTTTGAAAGATAAAAATTAACTTAAAACTGTTATATGTGTTATATAATAAAACAATATACATAAATTAAATTTACTCATATTTATAATATGTTTATACACATATTTTATTTTCTTTAAAATTAGTGTATTTAGAGGCAATAATAGTAGTTTTAAAAAAATTTAAATTACTATTTAACTTTTGATATCGTAAAAAAAATTTGAGTAATAGATCTTTAAATAAAATTATAACTAAAAAATTATAACATTGACATAATTAAATATTAGGACTATTTGGTTGACTTTTAACGAAATAAAAGGATGCAAATGTAAGTATCGTTAATTGTTAGATAGACAATATTATTGACTAAATGAAATATCAGACCGTTTAGTTGATTTAAAAAAAAAATGCAAATGTGAATTTTTCTAAATGTTAAAGAATTTTAGTAATTTGTTGTTTTTGTTGCTATAATTAGACTAAAATAAATAAGAGAAAATATGCAGAGAGAGGAAAATTAAAGAATAATTAAAAAGAAAAAAGAAAAATCTATAAATAGGATTATTGAAATGAGAGAGCTCTCCACCAAGAGTTATACAAGACTAGAGCGTTCGGGTAAAAATAAAATAAAATAATTATTTTTAAATAAATATTAATTATTAAAAAATTATAATATAATATTTATCTTATATAAAAAAAAAATCATCATTCAAGATCCTTGTTTAAAAATAAGTTGTGATGAAAAATAAAATTGCTCATAAATGATGAGAGGTAAATGAAAATTCTAAAAAATCTGTAGAAAAAACTTATAATGGGGGAAACTTGAGAAGTTTTTTTGGCAACTAACCTTTTGTTTCTTTTTCCAGTTTTAACTGTGAAATGATCTTTCTAATTATTATTTCATATATTTATTTCCAGAATGGATGCAGTTCTTGCATTGGATTCTTCAGGTTTAGACATTGACCAGGTTGAGCATCTTATCAAATAATGTCCCACTAATGAACAAATGGAGACGCTGAAGGTAATCTTTCTTTGCAGCTTGCTTTATCTAGTAGAGTATGCTTGCAATGTAGAATAGTTTAAGCTGCCAATGTATGTAGCCGAAGAGTGTGAATGGATGATATCATCCTAAAAAACATTGAACATTTTTCCTTTCTCAATGAAATTTTTCTAAACAACAAAGCATTGGCAGATTTGAATATTATTTTTATTATTGATATATTGAAGACATATGGGTAGTGTCTATGTTGTAGCCGCCTGCACAGTGCAAAGAAATTCTATGCTGCTTACTGATGTTTCTTACTATCTTATGGTATAATCTGCAGAATTATACAAGTGACAAGGAAATCCTGGGAAAGTAAGTAACCAGGTTAAGTTCAATGCCAAAATCATATATAAATTCTTGCAAAACCAATAATTTTACAGTAGAGGATAAAGAAAAAAGGTGAAGGGAAAAGGTTGTACGCATCACACCTAGAATTTTGTATGGTTCCTATGGGAATCATACATAAGGAGAGTAACAACTGCTGGAAATATACAAACTTACTTCCAACATGAAACATTAGGAGGATTAGCATTTATAGACCTTAATTAATTGTAGACGGGAGACCTTCCTGTTAGGCACTCAACTCATACTTGGATTCTTAAGGGTTGGATTACTATAAACTAATGAAGATGGAAATAAGACTTTAAAAATGAAATAAAGACTCCTAAAAAGATCCAGACAGCTGTTCCAGCAAGTGCAAATTACATAAATATTCACAACTTCGCTAGATTTTGATAAGAACCTTGTTCCTTTAGAAGCTGCCTCAAAGGTATACTTCATTAGCTGCTTGTACTGGGTTTTTCCTGGTTAGTTGTTAAACTTGCTGATAGCCTATCTTTCTAAGCTTCCTGTTTCTTTCTGCTTCAAATTGCTAGATTCAACTGAAAACATTGGCTGAAGAAATTCAAGCTGAGAGTAAAAGTCTTCAAAATGTGGAACAGGAACTGGTTGCTTCAGCAAATGATGGTGCTATATCTGCAGGCTTCCGAAGGGTGAGCAAGAATAAAGATTCATTGTTACGATTGTTTAAATTGATGTATGCTTGAATTATCATTTAAATTGCCTTGGTTCAACACGATGCAGATCAGCATCTGAACCCCTAGAAGTGAAGATCTACATATTCGACTACTCAAAGCTATTGACTTGAGTCGGTTATCTGAAATGGATTTCAGTTCCAAGATTAAACAGAGTTGAACAAAATTTTCAAGTTAAAGTCTTTCAACTTGGTATTGGTCCACACGCATCGTATCTCTATATCTGTGCTTTATAAAATTATATCTAAAAGATGAGTTCTGGAGTGATATTTGAAGCACATGATGAAATTTTCATAATTGCAACAACATTTTGTTCTCTAGAAAAATACACATGAATAATATTAACACAATAATATTAAGCCAAATGCTCTGATGCATCTTTTTTGGCTTTCTCCAACTGAAGCAAGTAGTTATTCTGAGTTTCAGGAGAAACCAAAGAATTGCTTGTCACTTTAGATTCATCTGCTCACCTTTTGCCATAAGCCTATCATTTGTAAACATGCCCATAAATACACTTTGAATGGTTCCCCAGTTCTCAATCAGTGGTAGAGCAATAATTACTACTGATCCAATGGTGCCCCATGCTATAGCTATCACTGCCCACAATGTAAATTATCCTTTGCTGAATTTCCCTGCATTAGGTAACAAAATCAATCAACCTGATCAATTTTTGTGGAAGAAAAAAAAGTACAAGTTAGGTTACCTGCTGGAAGAGTGAGAAGAGGCCATAAAATAACAATCACAATGGCGAAAACCAATGCCCCATTTGACTATCCAGACTTTTGCCTCTGCCAAGTCTTTCCTCCCTCAACTCTTCTACCGGCAACTCGTCTTTTTCCTTTTCAACTGCTGTGATCTGTTTAGTAGTAGCCCACTTCGTAGTTTTGGGGCCAAAAAAAGCTGCAGATAGCATGAATAACTCCACCTGTGACTCTGAGTATGGAAACAAGGTTTCCAGCGAGCATTGGTGCATTACGGCCGGTTGTGTCAAGATCTACTTCCCGTACTCAATGGCTGTAACTGATAACCAAGTTATTATCCCAAGAATGCAACCCATAATTGTTCTGAGAATCGCACCTTTTGCATTTGCTTTGCTCCATAGAAGCATAAAAGCTATAGGAAGAACAGCAGAACTAACAAGAACACCCATTGCTAGATACATCCAACCTAATGATACTCCATGCTTATTTAGTATCACTGCTAACAATCCCATAAACATCCAAATCCTAAGACGACAGCTCTTGACACTTCGAGAATTTTTGTTCCCGCTTGCACTCGGATTTATACAAGTTCGGTAGATGTCATACGTGAATGATAACGAAATAGCAATTAGCTTGGATGAACCACCAGTTGTCACAGCCCGGACCGTGTTACATAATTGTTAAAGAAGAATGTCAAATCCTTGCAATTGAACATAATAACAAAGCTAGTGTGAGTTGCAGCTTACATAAAAAGCATAGTAAGAAGAAGCATAGATCCTGCCTTCCCATCAATGCTATAGCAGGTGCAGGAGGAACAAGTCCACGGCTGGCCTCACTCTCAGTTATTGGTAGATCAAGAGCAATTGCACCGAGACCTAAGGATGTTGCCAAAGAGAAACGTACATGTTACTTGGTAAATGTATTGAATTTACTTTCAAAAACTGGTTCAAAGAAGGTGATCACATGCCATATAATTTGGTACCAATTCATTCATTTTATCGACGGAGGATATTTTACATATAACAATTCATCCCCTTAGGGTCGCCGTCCATGGTTACTTCGCAAATCCCCTCTCTTGATGGATATCAACCTTTCCACAATGGATCCGTCTAATGAATGAACTGCTCTGACACTATTGTTATGTTGTAAAATGGAAAAAATTTACTCCAAAAAATAAGTTCAAATGAAGAGGATACTCGCATACCTTTTAATTTGATACTAGCTTACTCATTTTATCCATGTAAGATATTTTACATATAATAGTATAACAAATCTACAAATTATATCATAAATCTGTATTTATAATTGATAATGTATCATTTATGTAGCCTTTTATGAGTCAATGAAGGTCTAGCTGCTGTACCGCTCACCCCTACATTTGTTGGAGACTTTGGGGTGATGGAGCATATGTATGTTCACTTTAATTCATTAGTGTTGTTAGAATTAGATGGACCGACCTATTGAATCAGAAATATCCAGAACCAGCCTCCCCCTTTTTTTAGGAACCTTCTGGTGTTCCCTTGTTTTTAAATAAATCCCCTATCAAATTATATTTCTTTTTAAAGAAGTTAACTAGCATAAATGTGATTTTAATTAAAATCTCTCTTATTATATATATATATATATATATATATGATGAATACTATAATTCATTTTTTATTATTTTAACGAAATAATATATAAAAAAATACATATATTATAATTTTTTTTATTTTGATTTTTAAGATCCTAGAGATGTGGGTTGGGCCTAACTTCTTTCTTCACTTGTAATTTAATGCTTGCCCTATTTGAGTTTATTATTTATGCTCCTCCTTTTTATAGGATCTTACATCTTTGAAGGCAAATGACCTTTTTTGAATGAAATTATCACTTTAAAATGAAAAAAGGAAAAAAAATTCTCCTCTATCCACGAATTGAAGAAACTGCTAAGTGAGAGTAATAAGAGCTCAAAATGTGAGATGCAAGAAAACCTACATTTATATGAGATCTTTCATCTTCATGTTAGGTTCTTATTTAAGACCTATCATTCGGATTGATTTTGGCAAAATGTGCAAATTGCATCTTATGATTTGGCTCTAAAATCAAATAGCATTCCAATATCGATTTAAAACAAATCGAGCTTCCATGGTTCGATTATTGAACAAAAACAAATTGACCAAGACGAGTAATTATATTATTTAATTAACCATTTCATCTATTAATAATTGTTTTCAATATATATTTCAAAATTTTTATATTGATGTTTTTAACATAATTTTATCTACTTATATATAAGAGTTTACATTTTCACATGTTATAAATATCACATTTAAGAAAAAAAAATCTCTACACATTAAAAATGGGGGGAAGTGCTTAGTTAAGAATTAAATGGATGGAATTTTTAAATATAATTTTTATGTATATATTATTATTATTAGTTTAACTATTATTTATAATTATTTTTTTTAGTATTTTTTATAATTATAAATAATTTATTGATTGAAAAATTAATTTCATAATATAAGTATTGTGTAATTAATAAAAAATTAAATAAATTATCAACAATTGAAAAAAAGTTAGAAAATAGAACTCCTTTAATCAGGAGCTGATTGATATTATAATAAAATTATAAGCCCTTTATTAAAATTTCTTATCAAACAACTATTGATAAGCAACAGTTATTAGATTATAAACATCTTAATTTCTTAACCAAACACATATTTTCTTTTTTTTGGTCTCTCTTTAATGCTCCTATGGTCCTATATTGTGTAGAAAGGGCATAAATGTCTTAAAAATAATTTTTTTTTATAATAAATCCAACTATAAATTTGAATTTGATAATTCACAATTTTGATAATTAGATCAGAATTATTAAACTGAAATTTCCAAACAGTTTTTTAATTTTAATAGGAACACATTTAAATATTCAAAAAAAAAAAGGTGGGGGTGGGGGGCAATGCGTAACTTAAAAGGATGGATCCTGTTGCACAGAATCAAAAGGAGAGGACCTATAAATGTGGAAGTAGGCCCACTTTGACATGGAGAAAATTAGGTATTTTCTCGGTGCGCACGAGAAATATATATATATGGAGAGAGAGAGGGATACTTTGAATTGTATGCGGTGGTTGCGCTTTTGCTTGGCAATTTGGGAGAAGTACAGAAACTACAATAGATTTTGAGAGAGAACGAAGCTCTGGATTCCTCTTCCCGTCCTACGCGACGGTTCATATGCCGGTTGGCTTTCAGGTTTTTTTTATATTTATTTTTCTGATTCCCTCTTTCTTTTTGTTTTGGAAATTCCTGTTTTCGCTTATTAGGTTTTGATTTGAATCGAATCAGATCAGATCTCCCTTTATTTTCTTCCTACCTTTTGAATTTTATGTCCGGTCTGTGTTTTTGTGGTTTGTTTTGGTTTCAGCTTGATTTGTTTCGACAATTTACCGCAGTTTGATTTGGATTCACTTTTTGGGATTTTGGTGATTCGGTGCTAATTGATGGATTTTAATATCCGAGGTCTTGATTGATCGACAATTGATTTTGTTAGGCATTTTGATTTTTTAGCTGATCCGGTTTATTTTCGGTACGCATTGGTTTTTGATATATCGATATGATTCGCGGATCAATTGTTTTGCGATCTGAAGTATTTGCAATTTTCATCTTCATCTTTATTTTTGACTTAGTTTTCTTTTAGGATTGTTTTTATTTGGTGTGATTGTTAATGTACGCATGCTTTGATGATGATAAATTCATGTAGTTTATTTTCTTTTATCAGATCTTTTACATTACAAATTTTTTTCTACAGCTATCACTTTATAGGAATTGGGGATTTTGAGTTGTCCAGCCACCTCAAAGTGAAGGAGAATTTTCTTTATGAATTTATTGTATTTTGCTTTTCTCTTTTATTTTATTGCACGTTCTGAATCAGGTTCTATTCTGCTTTTTTTTCCTTCTGGCATTGCTATTCTGTCAATATATTTGTTGTTTGTCTGCCTAAATCTGCCCTCATTAGTGATACGCCTTTTGGTGGAATACAGTACGGATGGGCAATGTAAATGCATGTTATGGATAATGTTCGCTGTTTTGTCTGGTTCACTTATTATGGCACTGTTTCTTTTAAATAATTGGTGCTGGTGTTTTTTTATTTTATTGTAACTTTTTCCTGCAATTAGTTCAATATTAATAGTGAGATTGTTAGTTATAAATTATATAGATCTTATTGATTATTTCATTGAAGTCTACTGTCGTAAATTATTATACCATATAGTTCCCATTGATGTTTTTTTTCTGCTAAAATAAAGTTCGCTGTTTTAATTTTTAATGATAGGTTGTGCCGGACTTGGATCTGAGCAGCATAATTTCCTTTCTTGAGACATGGAGAGAGTTTGCTTTTGTTCAAATTGCTTCCAGCATCGAGTTTTTTCATTTCAAGAAGTGCTCGATTGGCGGTTTTTTGCTCTTGGAGACTTTCTTTTGGTTTCCTTTGTTAATTGCACTTAGTGGTCAGTTTTTCTTTAATGAACAGAACAGGAGGCGTGATGCAAAATATTTCTGAGATAGGTGTTGGATCTTTAGCGCACTCATTCAAGTAAGCAGGTTTTCCTTTTCCTTTGAACAGAGTCTAAACTGGGTTTTAAAGCAAGTGATCCATTTCCTTGTGAGCAAACTCTACACTTGGCCTTCTCTGACAAATTATTTTGTTTGCAGTGCATTGCTGATACAAAATCCAGTCAAAGTTCTTGGGAACACGTCTTCCGGGGTACAGACATTTTTTTCCCAAGTTCTTTTCTTCTTGTTCATTTATTTCACTACTTCCTGACATTTCTCTAACCTTTTTGTTGCTATTTCAGGGTTAAAGTCTGCAAGGAATCAATTCAAAGGTGTATAGGTAGTTAATATTTAGATAAGCCATTCCTCAAGTTTGCAGACTGTAGTTCTTAGCTCTCATTTGGCTGTTGCTCCTGATGGGTTCTGGTTTTGAGTGTCAAGATAGAAGTTCACTGAAGAATTTCTACTGAGTGTAGATGTGGTAGCTTTATGTTGTGTTTTTGAACCATTGAGTGACTGTCTTGAGCTTAGGGATTTGTCCTTTCAGCTAGAACAATCATTCTGGTTGGTTCCTACTTTCCTTGTTTGTCGAAAATATGTTCTGCAGTCCTTGCTTTCTCCTTCCTTCCATGCCTACTTACCATTCTGAAGTTGTGGGTCTAGCAAATAATAAGGCTGTTATGCCCATCCATCAAGAACATTCTTTCCTCAATTACCTCCGCTGAAAATTAACTCAAGATTAGCTGGACCAAGGTAGCCTTTGGTACTTTCTACTGGGGTTGATCTGCCATAGATGTCATATAGTGTTTTTGGGACTTTACTCTTTTCGTGAATAAAGAAAGAGCTTCATTGTGTTCCACTGGGAGAATGGAGAGGTTAGTTGGATTTACTTTTCAGCTTCATTCCCAGTAATTGTAGTGTTGATTTTTCTAAAACTTATTCACATCTTATCTAGGTACAAGTTAATTAAGGAAGTTGGTGATGGTACATTTGGGAGTGTCTGGCGAGCAATTAATAAGCAGTCTGGTGAAGTTGTAAGTTTGTTTTTCAGTATTTTGTTATACCAATGTTGATGTTATAAACGTTCCAGATTTTCTTTTTTCTAATCAAATTCTTTCTTCTTGATAATAACCAGGTAGCGATAAAAAAGATGAAGAAAAAATATTATTCGTGGGAAGAATGTGTTAATCTGAGAGAAGTTAAGGTATTATTTGCATGCTTCTTCTATTGTGAGCTTTACTGTGCATGTGTTTTAAAGAATTTTTTTTCTTGTGGCAGTCATTGCGGAAAATGAATCATCCAAATATTGTGAAACTTAAGGAAGTCATACGAGAAAATGACATTCTGTATTTTGTTTTTGAGTACATGGTAATTGCTTTTTCTTTATTTTGCAATCTGGATTCATTTTTGTTCTGTAATTACGCATTTTATGATTCTTTATAACTTTATTTTGCAACCTGGATTCATTTTTGTTCTGTAATTATGCATTTTATGATTCTTTATGATGTTGTTCCACTTCAGGAATGCAGCCTTTATCAACTTATTAAAGACAGGGAAAAGTTACTCTCGGAAACTGGAATCAGGAATTGGTGTTTTCAAGTATTTCAAGGTCTTGCTTACATGCATCAGCGAGGATATTTTCATCGTGACTTGAAGCCAGGTAATTTTAGGTCTTTAGGTGGTGCAACTGAAGTTAAGCTAAGTCATCACTGTTACAGTACTCATGGTTATTTGTACATGTAGTTAAGTTAGGCAGAATACAAGTTCTGAACCTATTTGGTGTTAAGTGGGATGTTTTTAAATGCATTGCTTTTATGGTGAACTGAATGTTTTCTTTTTGGGGATGTGGATGTGGATGTGGATGTGGTGTAGGGTAGGGGTACATCTCAATTAGTTTCAGCAAAAGGGGTTCATTTTTTTTCTTTAATCTCACATTTTGTCATGTTTTCTCATCCCTTGTAAATTCACCCTTTTTCTTGGTAGCAACTTGGTGATTAAATGCAATTAAGCATTACTCTTTACTATTCAATTGTATTTGTTATTTATTTTATCATCTGCTCTGGGATATACTTTAATTAATAGTTTATTTTCTGGATAAATGTACAGAGAACTTATTGGTTACAAAAGATATGATTAAAATTGCTGATTTTGGACTTGCACGCGAAATCAATTCACATCCACCCTATACAGAGTACGTCTCAACACGGTGGTATGTTACCCAGTCTTTTTTCTTGTCTTTTGATTTGATCTCGGCTGCTGTATGATGATAAACACTCCAATTTGGCTAATGTCTTACCAACCCCTTATACGGTGGCAGGTATCGGGCTCCTGAGGTGCTGCTTCAGTCATACTTGTATAGTTCTAAAGTTGGTCAGTATCTAATAGGATGATTGAGTTAACCTGAAAATATAATTGTAACAAATTTTGATTGGGATGCTACATGGCTAACTCCTTGTATGTTTCTTGCTCTGCAGATATGTGGGCAATGGGTGCTATCATGGCTGAGTTATTCACTCTCCGTCCACTTTTTCCTGGTGCCAGGTGAAGGTCTAAATTCTGTTTTATGTTTGCCAAGGCTTGAGAATTGCTAATTGCTGAAGAAGATACTGATGTTTGAATTGGTCTTGATTTATGCATGCAGTGAACCAGATGAGATCTACAAAATATGCAGTATAATAGGGAGTCCAACAAAGGACACATGGACTGATGGACTTAATCTTGCAAGGGCTATTAACTATCAATTTCCACAGGTTAGATTTGCCTATTTCTGTTGCATGTGCTTTTGAGGGTGCATTTTCTCTATTTAATTTCTGGAAAACTGAAACTTTTTGGTAGAATGATAGTTCATAATTTACAAACTTAAAATTGTTAGTCATTGTTACGCTTTAAGTATGCAATCTATTATTTGTGTACCATTATGGAAATTTAAGATATTATTTGATTTGCAATTGCAGTTTGTTGGAGCAAACCTTTCTGCTGTCGTACCATCTGCAAGTGAAGATGCAGTCAACCTTATTAAGGTTAGCAGTTAATGTGTGTTTTTATTCTACATCTGGTTCAAGATTTGACACAGTGGACATTGTATTAGTCGGTGTTTATATTTTAAGTAGGAAGATGTATTGTTTGCTAGGTCCTTTCCTGACTTGTCTGGAATTCCTTTTTCATTTTCAACATGTAGTTGCTTTGTTCTTGGGATCCGTGCAAGAGGCCTACAGCTGGAGAGGCACTTCAACATCCCTTCTTCCAGGTATCTTTTTTCTGGATCATAAATAATGGTGAATTTTGCTAATTTTCAGAGTCAATGACCCAATTTTATACATTCATATATTTTATGTGACAGAGTTGCTTTTATGTTCCACCGACACTTCGTTCTAGAGCACTTGTTGCAAGAACACCTCCATCAGGTTTGTCTTACCTCAATTGATGGTTTCTGAAAGATTAATTTTTTTTTTTTTATACTACTAAAGAAAACAGAGTAGCATAATGTTTTTCTTGATGTACTGCTGCTGCAGCTGGGACAAGGAGCACCTTGGAGCAGCAATATGTTAGGAGGCATCCAGGATCATTGTCTAATTCAAAGGTCACTCACAGTTTTCCATCTCCAAAGTTAAACAATTCCTTGAGCACAGGTTAGTATACTTTGGTTGCATTTCAAACTTGGAAACTGTCTGCGTTCTGAATATAGTCATCTTTCAGCTATATATTTATTGATTAAAAAAAATCTACATGTTTACAATTTGTACAAGGACTCACATAATATTTTTTGTGCTGGTGCACTGCTGATATAGAGTTTATGAGATGTAAGGAAATTATTCGATGTAGAAAGTTTGTAAATGTAGTGTAAAGCACATACATGCATGAGACATGTAGAGAAGCATTATAATGTTATGAGAAAAGTAAACGTTGAATTTGTGAAGCTTGTTTTAGTTCTTGAATGCATTTTGAGATGAAGGTAGGATGGTTTGCAATGTAATCTGCTGATTCTAATATTATGCTAATGTCACAGGTGTGCAGCGTAAACTGGACCTTGTTAACCAGGTAGGGAAGCTTTAAATTTATATTACTCCCTACTTTCTGTCACTTAATTTATAAGCTCTTTTCGAGTTTGGGAGAGAAGAATTTAGTACACAGCTAAATGTCTGCTTGAATTGTGGGCACTTGAGAGGCATGTGAATGTGGATCAAAACATTGAGCTCACTACTAGAAGGATTGGATTTGGGTAGGTAATCTGAGCAGTTCAGGCAGTGACATGGCCTCCTAGAAAATGGGCTGTGTTGTATTTCCATGTTTAATATTAGCATAGGTTTTTTACTCTATCCCATGTTTTCTCCAAGTCTTGCACTCAGTTTTATATTTCTCATAAGAGTTAGGTTGTAAATAATTTATTTTTGACTGGGTGTTTGTATTGCATTAATTCCACCAGATATAGACATTAATCCCTGTTGTTCTTCAAGATGTTTGTATAATTATCTTGGAGAACAAAATTTTACATTTCTTTCAGCAAAATTTATGATTTTGAGTTGGCTTTTGGACTTACATGGAATAGTTTGTATTATTGACACTTCATTTGTGGATGAAGGATGCAAGTAGGAACGATAAATCATTGAAAAGCGCTACTAAGCATCAAAAGTATCGGCCACCAGGAAGGAAGAGCCCAAGTAAGTGTCTTGGCTTCTAGCATGACCTGCTAAAATTTAATGATTTTTTAAGCTTATTTTATTGACTGCATATTCTGGATCTCATGGTATTTAAGATGGGTATGAGCATTATTTGATGATATATTTTTTTTAAACAATGTTCCCCTTAGTTGGTATCAACTTCTGCTTTTTCTTTTTCCTGTTTGTTATCGCAGCATTCCAAGTATAGAATCTCCACACTTCTTTCTTAAATGCAACATCTTATTCTTTTTATTCCTCTGTTCAGTTTCACCTCTTCTCTTTACACATTAAACTAAAAATAGTAATAAACTTAACATAAAAATCCAAGTACATCACATGGGCATATGGGGGAAGATGCACTTATTGAGCCGTTGAAGGCAATAATTATCAATTCTGTTCTGACAACCTTGTTCATATCTAACTCAAAATATTAATTGGCAGCAACCGTGAACAAGGTTAGACCTACACGTGGAGTGTCAGATGTAGCTGATAAGTTAGCAAGCGTGGCAATTGGTTCTCACAGGCACACAGTGGTGCAGCCAAGGCCACTTCCTATGAAGTCTGGAGTGCAGTGGACTGCTGAATCTGGAGACATGTTTCTCAGACCAACCCATCAATTCCAGCACGGCAGAACTTATACTAGGAAGGTTGCTGGATGATGCAAGATGAACTCTACCTCGTTAAAGAGAGTGAAGGGAACGTTTGATGTGTTGGTGCATTCTCATAGCTTGTCTACAGAATGCATATGTTACTGTTATGTTGGCGTGTATCTACCTGCGGTTGCTCTTATACTGAATAAATAAGGCATTTGTGCCAGAGTGAATATTAATCTCGGATGTGGTTTGTGGGATTTCGAGTGATATAAGTTTTTCATCTCTTTTGTTTTGAGATACTGAGGTTATGTTATATATGTGTGTGTGTGCCCAGAGCATTTTATAAGCAGCTGCAGAGTGTTGATGTTTTTATGTTGTCTGCAAGAGTTAAATGTGATTTTGATTTTTTTTTATATGGATTAGTAAACCGTGTTTTGTTTTGTTTTTTGTTTTTTATTTTTGAATAAATTGTCTGCATATGATACTTAATACTGTGAACAAGACTCGGAAATCAGTAAACGACTTGCATTTTGTATTAATTACGATCGAAGCGTGGAATCATGCTCTCAACCCCTCTGAGAATTGCTGGTGCGTCAGAGAACAATTTTTAATTTGTCAAACTCCCCTTTTCATATTTTTGAAATTTCACAAACGTGGAATTCCAACTCATTAAATTTATCCATGTCACTTTCTCCTATTTATTTCTCTTTCTCTCACATTCCTTTATGTTTTGAAAGTCTAAATTGAAGAACCATCTATACTTTGATATGCAATCTTCCTTTTTTTTTTTTTCGTGTTATCTTCTTCTATCCTTCTCTGCAACCACGCGTGCAATATTCTTTTAAAAGAAAATGACATAGCACTCTTCTTCTCTGATATTATTTGATTTGTCTCTCATTTTTCCTGTACTTTCTGAGAAAAATCCTGATTCCTTTCTTTAGTTTCCATTTCCTGTAGATCTGCATCAGTTACATCAAGAACAAGCATACTTTACCAGAAAAGGAAATAAAAAAAATGCATTTTTAATTCATTATCTTCAACCGATGGCACAATGTTAGAAAATCAATAGCAGAAGATGAGGAAGCGGGGGGAAATCAATAGCTGATGCAAGCTCATTAGGCATGCCTAAGAAATCAGTGCCTTCAAGGCCTTTGGCATTAACCAGATGAGCGTCCAAAACCCCAATGTTTATCAGCCATACAAAAATTCAAAAAGAAAATTTGAAAATAATCTCTGTAATAAATTCAGAGATGAGAGCATTTTGGGCCGATGGAAGAGGGTACTTTGGTAATTTAAATTGAGGGAAGAGAAATAAATTTTATTTTTGTAATCCTATATAAAATTTCCATTATAAAATCAATTTTAAAGGAATTTAGTATTACAGATAAAACTTAAAATACTGATTTATTACAAATTGTATAATTGGATTACATTCGGTGAAAATTACTCTTTAAAAGAGCATAAGAGTTGCAATAATTGAACCAAAAAAATGATATAAGAACCAACTCTAAAATGTTCATCCCGTAACAATCAGAGTGACAAATCTCTCAGTAGCTCCTTTAATTGATAAAAAAACAAAAACACAAATCATTATGCATAAAATTGATAGGTGCTCTGTGTTGAATAAAGTAACAAGTTTGCAATTTATGGTAACAAAATCTGCAACATGAATTATAATATGGGGGCAGAGGAAGACAAATTAAACTGAGTGCATTCCTTTATATATAAAGTTGGTGTTACAGAGAACCAACTCTGAATATATAAAACTGAGAGCCAACAAATCAATGAATCCCAAAACACTAAAATGCCTCTTTAAGGATGAAGAAAAAAATTATGAGTGACAAATAGTAGAGACAAAAATGCAGGCATTAGGATATATCCCAATGGACATTTTTCTCCATTTCTCAAGAACTTCAACTTTTAACAGCTTCATTCACGCCGCATATAATATCATGTTATAGAACAAAAATGAATTAAATTTTCCTTTCTTTATGGTGGATTGGGATAGATAGTGAATACCCAGTTGGTAGAAGTTTTAATTTGTATAAAAAAAATAAATAAATAAATAAAAAGAAAAGGTGTACTTTATAGGTATTGAGATTGTATTCTTTCTCTGTTCTCTTCCCACCAAAGCTTGGCGTGCACTTCGCCAAATCTTTCCCGGCTATTAAACAGAAAGAAATTCATTTATGTTATATTGGGATATTGAATAATATGAATTACAGACAAAAGGTTAATGAAAGAACCTGAATCTGACACGGCGAAGCTCCCTCGTTCCATCGGCTAATTGTCTGATGGTAATGTAAACACCGGGCTCGTCTTGCTCAACCCATTCTGATTCCATGTCACTAGCATTGCTTACAGAAATAGAAGGAGCCTCATCCCTTGATGATGTTGTTGTTCTTGATGCTTCCATTGAAGACATCTCCCCTTTTCCATGCATTTGCATTTGGTAATTTTGTTCCACTCCTTCAGATGATTGGTAATACCCTTTACTACTTCCACTCCCTTTGTAGTAGTTTCTTGGTGTATATGATCCTCCCATGGCCAAAGGGCTTTCTCTTGCAGATCCCATTCTTGAATAGCATGAATCTCTCTGCTTTCTCACATTTATATGTATCTTATAGTTACGACTTAGAAATTGATACTCATTCATCAAACAAAGAAAAAGGAATTCAATTAGTTTACCTCATCCTCAGACCTGGGGGGAGTATTAAGAGCTTGTCGATTGAATCTTTGGACATTGTATAGTTCCATGATTCTGTCGTAATTTTCACCCCACCATTGTTGTGCTTGCCATTTGTTAAACATTTCTCGGCTTTCAAGAAAAATAAAAACTAGTTATTGAAATGCAAAGCTAAAACAAAAGTATTTTTCTTCAATAAACAAAACTAATGAGAGTGTCATGTAAATTATTATATGTGTAACATTTTTCATTGGTTTAATGAATGTACCTGAAACGAATACGCTTAAGATCATTTCCGCCATTGGGAAGAGAAACAAAAGTAATATGAACACCAGGCTCAACTTGAGCCATCCACTCCTTGGGTTCATCATCATCCTGAAGAACAACACCACAAGAATCTGCATGATCATCTCTACTAAATCTTGAATCACCTCTTCTGGCGAGTCGAGTATGGTGAGAAGATGAAGTAGTAAAATCCCAAGCAGGGGTTGAGCTGGAGCTTCCACCTCCTAAATAAGGGTACGGAACTCCTTCAGAAGCAACATCAAAGTCAGGGTAAGCTCTCACTCCTTTCTTGTAACTGCTTGAGCCTGTTCCTGTGCATGGCTTGCACTGCTTACCAGACAACTTTAATGTCATATCCTTTATCTGTACATATCCAATCAATTTCAAATTTTTATTATATCTTCTTCTTCTTCATTCAAATCACTTGCATTCTACTTTTGATTAATTACTTTGCAGTATGCATGAAGCTAATATATATACATATAGTTCTACAGACTATTCTATACTTTTAATTTTTGTTTTCCAAATTAGATTCGAGTGGGGATCAATTTTTGAATAAATAATTATCAGCTCTAAAATTATCATTTTTATATAGGAATTTTTTTAAAATATATTTTAGAAATTTCTGTGGCCTATCCAAATGGAAAAGGATACTACTAGACCCAGTGACAGATGGGGAAATTGCCCATCAATGTACATAGATAGAGGGCAGGGCAGGGGCAGGGCATAGGCGGCAGCAGCAGCAGCAGCAGCAGCAGCAGCGGCAGCAGAGGTACAGAAGAAAGGAGTAATACACATATATAAACGTGAAAGATGCCAAACACCAAATGTGGTGGTCCCTTCTTATGGACCCCACCACTTTCGATTTTAGTCGTGATTTTGTGTTATTTTTGTTTGTTTATTTTCAGTACAAACAAGAAATTACTATTACATTTTTTTTTCTTAAGAAATTAAAAAAAAAAGTAAATAATAATAATAATAATAATAGCAAAAAAAAGGACCTGGGTAGTGAGGCTTTTGACGGCATCTTTTGTACTTGGGGTTCTACTTCCACGAGCTCCTCCTTCTCCTTCCTCCGCTACTGGCTTTGTGCACGCTATACACGTAAACATTTCTCTCTCTTTCTTTTCCCTTTCTACCCCTGCTTATCACATCATTTTACACACATTTTTAATTAATTTACTTATTTATTTATTAATTAATAATAATAATACTAAACAAATTTTGTTCAATAGCAACGGCCAACAAATGAAAATGGACGTTTCCATCATATTTGACCAATGACCCACAATCCTCCAAAACCATATTGTGGATTGCATATGGACTTCATTAATCCAACACCTGCTCTAATTTAATTGCAATTAACCCTCCTTTATCTCCCCCACCAACTGTAATTAATATTTACATTACTTTCTTTTCTTTGTTTTAAAAAAATTTAATAATTTAAATTATGGTTGATGAAATCTTTGATGGGTCACTAGAATTTTGGCCCTATTCAATTATAATAATAGATGAAAATAGATTATGATCTATCCGCCATACATTTATAAATTATTATAATTGAGCCATCCACCCTAAGTTCCAATGAAAAAATTTGGAAAATGACTAGGATTAGATGTACACTTCCTTGAAAGGAAATCAAAAGTAATGGCCTAAATTACCACTAATACATCTAAGAGTTGATACTATAATATGGTCAAAACTAAAATAATGACATCAGAACATTCTTCCAATCATAGATATGCTTGATTGGAGCAGACAACCTTGTATGGGTCCTCATCCTAGTGTATAAATATACAATATATATTTATTCATACTACAAAAACAATAAAGTTTCAGATCATAAAGCTCAAAAATTACATCCACCCACATGCCTATTCTTTCATCTTTGTCTCCCAAAATAACAAAAGTAAAAAACCCACCAACCAAATATTAATATAAAGCAATTTGGTAACTGATACCCTAAAAACAAAAACCAAAAAAAGCTGAAAAGAAAAAAAAAAAAGAAGAAGAAGGATACACAAAATCCAAAGCAAATCGTAACAACTTCAAGAATCAAAGATTTTATTTTTCTTTAATTTCTTGAGAAAGACAAAAGGAAAAGATAAAAAGAGAAAACTGAACTCGGGATCGGAGAAGTGACCAAGAAAAATTATTGTTGAATAGTAAGCATATTGAGTCAATGATGAAAAGGGAAAGAAAAAAAAACAAAATGGGTCATAAGGAAATTGAAAGTGGGTCTAATAAGAGACTCCATGCTTCTTCGGCTTTAATATACAAACCCAATAAAGAATCAAAAATTTGTGTGAGCCGAAGTTCTGACAAATCTTAAATTTGAAAAAAAAACATTCAATCAACTGATGAATAAAACATTCAATTCTTTGAATTTTTTCATTTAAAAAAATTTTTTTCCCCTCAAAATTCGAAAAAGAAAATTGATGGACCAATGAGCCCCATAGTATTAAAGAAATTTACAAAAAAGAAAGAGAAAGAACAAGAGATGTTGTAAGAAGGTGAAAGCGTTGTATGAATAGACAAGGAGACAAGAGTAGGGAATAATAATTTTAATAGGGGAATTGAAAAAAAAAAATCATTTTTTTTTTCAATTTTGATTTTATGAAAGGAACTATTGCATCATTATTGTTTTGAGAACGCCTTACCCGAATCACTTGCTTGCACCTCCCCTGTTTGTTTCTTTTCCTTCTTCTTCTTGTTGTTCTCCTTTATCTACCTACTCTGTCTCTGTTGTTGCTCTGCTTCAAATCTTAGCCCTTTTTTCTTTTCTCGATGTGATCAAATCAGCTGCAGATTTTAATTAAGAATAGAATCAGTCGGATGAAATGACTTGCGAAAGTAGTATCAGAAATCAGAAATCTGCAATAGGTTTTAGTTGAAATCTTTGAAAATCCAAAAATTAAAGATATAAAAAGAGCATAAATACAGAAATTAAAGTGATACTCTGTTTGCTTGCATACAAAGTTGAAAAAGGTTTCAAATAAGAGACAGATTGAAACTCTTCAGCTTTTCCCTGACATAAATACAATGCGAAACAAAGCAAAGAAAAAAGGGGAAGAAATGCCGTGTTTGGATAGTGAGAGAGTGATGAAAAAATAAAATAATAAAAAAGATTAAGCAATGGAGTAGAAATTAGCTCAAACTCAGAGCTCTTTTTTCCTTTCTGAACAAAAAATACGATAAATATGCAAAGCGAAATGAAAAGAAAATCCCACCTTGATTTTTTTGTCTTCCTTTTTTACTGGTTAAAACAGAGCATAAAACCCACTAAAATCTTCATGTAAATCAAAATTCTCATCAATGCGAAACAAAAATCGCGATCAGTTGGATCCCCTTAATCTCGCCAATTACTATAAATAACCCAAAAACAACTCCACCATTTATATCTTCCAGTCCAATGCGTAAAAATCAGAATAAAAAAAAAAAGAACAAACCGGCCGAGACAAGAAAATGCAGGCCAAGATATCGGCGAAAATAGAAGGAAACAGAATGTTTCGGATTTGAAGGATCCCGGTTCGCTTTGGAGCTTTAAATGGAGAAAGAAACTTACAGACAAGGAAAAAGAATAAATTGAGACAGACCTATTTATATTAGCTAAGTGGGAGACAGACTTGACGGCTTCCAAGTTTCTCCGTTAATTAACGGTGATCTTACATTGAAGAAATAGTACGTTAATTTTTATATTTTTTGAGAAATAATAGCAAGAATAATAATTTTTGAATTAAAATCAAAATAAGAATAATTTTTTTGAAGTAAATTTAAAATTTTAAAATTTTTAAAAAAAATGTTGGGGTGTAAGAGGGTGAGGATAGAGGATAAAGGAGCCCACATGTCTAGATGATGTAAGGGATTGATCACCATATATCCCATCAAAGGTCTTTTTTTTTAAAAAAAAATAGTTAAAAAGTAAAATAAAAAAATTAATTATATTAAATTTTTATAATTTTTATTAGCAATATAATTACATAAATTAATCAAATTAAAAGAGTAAAATCTTTTTATGAGAAAAAAAAGTAAAATCTCATAGTTCTAATTTTCTCCCATATTATGTATTTTTTTTATTACAAGTGAATTAATTTAAAAAATAAATTAGAGTATAAACAAATTTTTAAAAAGCTAACAGCTAATTATATTATATGCAACTAAAATTAATTGTATTTATTGGAAATTCGATAAAAAAAATCTATATGGAAAATTAGTTGTAACTTCATTAATAATTTTTTTTCTAAAAAAATATAGTGCTATATCCTTGATCTTGCCACAATAATTAACAATAATTTATAATAAATTATGCTATAATTGATTGACACTGTTCATATGTATGACTAATAGACTTAATAACTTTTGTCCCATTTGAACTCAAATATGATGAAATTTAAATAGGTTATTTACAACTTCAAATAATTACCTGAAAATAAATTTAAAAATAATTTGAATAATTCGATCCCAAATTGACTCTAAAACAATAACATGAAACTAATTCGAATTTGAAAGGATTCAACTCAGTTATTTAATTCTAATAAAATGATGGCTTGATGAAATTTGAAATTATTGGATTTGTTTTATTTTATAAAATTTTTAAACTATTATTTAATACACATATTTAAAAACAAAAGAAAATAAAAATATTTATCCATAAATTAATAATAATAAAAAAACTCATGAAATTTTTGCTAAAAATTTAAGAAACACATTACTGCATTATGCATTTTTTTTAATTTTTCTAATACTAGACAAATTATATTATTTTTTGTAATTTTTTTATAACATATTTGGTATAAAATGAATTTCATCAAATTTTATAGAGTTCATTTATAAATTCAATATTTGTATGTTTGGTTTAAGTAAAAATTCATTTGAAATTCCTTTAACAAATTCCATGAAACTTATTATGAATGGATAAATTTTTTTTTAACAAAATTGATAGAATTTGAAAACGAATTTTAAATTTATGAAACCTTATTTCTAAAATGACAAAGTTATCATTGACTTTTTGCTTCTCTCATTTTTATTTAGCATGACATGATATAGAAGGCTAAATTTGAAAAAAAAAATGTTTTGAATTAAATTTCTTATTGATTCCACATAATATTTAGTTCAATTGAAATGAATTCCACATTTTGTATAAATCACACCAAATAAGAGAAATTGACAATTTTGTAAAGAATTAGATAAAGAGATAAATAATTTTTTTTGTAGAAATATATTTGAAAAAATAATTTAAAAAATTAATTTAATAAAAAAATTATAAATCTGCTTTTTTTAATAGTAATTTAAATAACTCTTAAATAATAAAGCTATGATCAAATATCGCGGGAGTCCACCCCAGTTTTCTCGCAACCCCAATTTGAATGAAATCGAAATAAAACCAATTATCCCAAAAAACTAAATCAAACTTGATTTTTTTTCTTTTCAATTTTAAGATTCTGCTTCTATAATTTGAAAACTTATTTCAATTGGAATGCTATTTCTTTCTATTACTCGAATGGTTTTATAATTCAACAACATATTGAAAAATGCATAAAATCATGAAAAATATTTTTTAATTTTAATTTTTTTTATGAGAACCCAATAGCAATTATGTGTGCAATTTTTTTTCTCTCTTATTAGGGTTGAGATTGACATCTCTATTTGTTTGACACCTGAATTGATTTTACACGTTTCAAAAAAATATTTTTTTTATTTTAATTAAGTTTAAATAATTTTAATAATGAAAAGTCACATGAAATTTGGCACGTAAATCAAAAGGTCCAATCAAATTGAAAGAAAACTCGAGGAAAAGAATCAAGAAACTGTTATAAAATCAAAATTGGAATTGTAGGAAAGATCTAATATTTGTCAAAGAATAATTAAATTAATAATGAAAACAATTAATAAGATAGGAAATAAATAGCTACTAATTTTGGAGGAATTTTATTTATTAGAATATAATATAAGAGAAATATTAAGTACATTTTCTATTTTTTTTAACTCTATTCAATATTTATTTTCTGAATGGAGAAATTTTTTTAAAATAATTTTTTTTACTAACTAATAAAAAGATAAATATTAAAAAATAGAGAGAATTATTACTCTAACGCAAGTACGGTGGATGCATGCAAGAGTGAAGAACAACAGCACTTTTTGAACCTTTTGTTCAGTGATCATATTTGTACGATAATTAAACATTTGGTCACTGACTAACCGGCTGTGGCCGGTGACTACACAATACAACAATTAAGGAGTACTGTGTTTCTTTCCTGGCTGTTGTCGGTTGTCAGTAACCTATGAATTATTATGTGTAATGTGTTTTTTTTTTTTTCCTTTTATGCCTTAGCCCACTTCTGGGTTTGTCCTTAGCTTTATTATTCCTTGGGCTAACCTGTCTTCAAGTAAGGAATGCTTGGGATACAGGAACATTAAAACCATACCCATCTTTTTTATTTTTAATAATTATTTATCCTTCTCTCTCTAAACAAACTACCATTATTTCTCTCTCTATATTATTATACTGACACGTGGCAATATTTGGAGAAGTAAGCTTTTTGAGTTAAAAGAAGTTGTCACTTGTCACAACACAAGATCTTCTTAGGCAAGCAAAGCATAGTCAAGGTCCAAAGCCATTCCGACCTTTGCCTCTTATGCCCATCATTTGGAGTTCTGTTTATTTGAGTGTTTAGAACCAACTAATTCAAATATCTAATCTTTAATTTGTAACTTTCTTTATTTATTTTTTTCACTATCTTTATCTAGTATCTATGTGCATAAAGATGGATGAATGATGGAAAACAAAGTATTAATATATGGGCTTACATGGTTACATGTTAGCCCCATTTAGAGCATGCACTTTTCTTTACCAAAACTCCTAACTCATCAAGCCAAAAGGTTTGAATATACAAATAAATCTTTAGAGAAATATTTATTAAGATTTGAATTCACATTTTTTAAACTAATTCGAGAAAATCTAATCAGAATTCAATTCAATATCAATGTGAAATAATTCATTTCAAATCCGATTTGATTGCCAAATCTAAGACTGCCATCTTATTAGTTAACTAATCATCGATTTGTTTTGATGTTAGATCTAATTTTCATAATACTATGACTGATTAGAGAGGAGCAAAATCTAATTAAATAATTCGATATTTGAATTATTTGGGTTGATTGATTCGATTCGATTAGAATATTTCAGAAAACTAAATTCACTTCATCTTTTTGGATTGAATGAGTTTTTTTTATTATTTAACATAAAAATGAATTAATCAATTCGACTTGAAATTATTAATAATTTGTATCGCATGTAATTGGGTTGATTTTTAAAAGAGTTATAAGTGTTATTGGTACCGTAGATGATTGACATGTTATCCCCTATAAATAAGTGAGATTGAGCAAGTTCCTAAACAAGAAAAAAAAAATTAAAAAACAATAAGGAGAAAAGAAAATGGTTTAATAAAAGTCTCCCTCTCAATAGAAATGAAATGGAGAGATTGAGAATGAGACCGCCTGAATCTCTTTTAGGACAAAGGTATATAAATAAATAAATAAAAAGAACAAAAAATGTAAGGGAGAAGGGAAACATGAAAGGTGAGGTTAAGATTAGACTTTGTTTTAACGTTAGGAATGTTTGTGTTTTGAAGTAAATGACATTATGCACTTTCGAAAAGTGATTATAAAGCTTATTCAGCGATCTATCAAATTCCTAAAGCAGAGCAAAGCCCATATCTTATTTTAAATCTCCATCCCTAAGTCTTTCCCTATTTCCAACGTTTGATTCACTTTTATTTCCAAATTTCTATTGATTTCTTGTTTCTTCTCATATTTATATTTACAAAACGATATAAAAAAACTTTAAAATTCTCAATTAATAATATCGTTAATTTTTTAACTAAAATTTAATTAAATAGTATTGTTGATCTTAATTTGAGACATATACGAATATTTGGTGATATCCAAATTGAGAATTATACTAAATTTTAATTAACTATTTTGGAGCCAAATTGTTCGAAAAATAAATTAATATTTAAATATTTATTAATTTTACTATATATAATAGAAATAAAATAATTTATAAATAATGTTATCTACAACTTTTTTTTTGTATATACTCATAATATAATTTTAACTTATGGTTATATGCATTTTAATTCATGAAATTAAAATGATATATTTTTTTATTAATTAACATGACAATCTAATAACTAAGAGCAAAAACTTATTTGTGATATAAATCAATGTTTTCCAAATCTTATAAACTCTATTTTACGAAATTACACTTTTACTATGTACTGTTTTTACTAAATAATTAAAAAATTAAAATGACATTCTAATTATTGATATAACAATCGTTTTATTATTATTAATCAATACTATTCAAATTTAAAAATGTTAGAAATCAAGATCGCTTCCTTGTTATTCAGGAACAGTTTGCTTCCAGTGCTTTCAGTGAAATCCGATTACAAGAGCCTAATTTTGTCCCAATATCTTTAATTTTCTTCATTTTTTTGTGGATAAGGGAAAATTTTTCCACATAGAGAGTTTTCTGTTTCTATGTTAATGCACATACAGAGAAAAAGAAGAGATCAATTTTATTTTCAGAGGAATTGCTCCTCATTTTAAATTAGGATTGATCTGGGTCAAACCCATATTGATGATACAGACCTAAAATCAACAAAAATATTACTTACAAATTTACATTTAATTATGTTCGGTTCTTACTAATTATTATTTAAGGATCATATGTAATTAAGTATGTAATTTTTATTTACCTTTCTCAATAATTATTACTTGTGAACAAAATAGAATGAGGTTGAATAATTAGATTTTCATTATCTGTAAAAAATTTGACATAAAAACTACAACTTGAAAAACTTTATATTTTCAAAATATAAATGGATATTATAAATATTTAAAAATCTAATTAATGAGTCATTATAGTTAAAATATTTTAAAATAAAAAGTAAATATAATACAGTAAAAAATTCTTTGAAGTCATTCTCTCACTTTCATTTCACTTTTGAAGTCATTCTCTCACTTTCATTTCCAAATTCATCTCACTTTCTCTCTTTTTTGCCTCATTTTTATTTCGTTCATTGCGAGCTTTGTCCATCATTATCCACATTTCATAGCTATTATTAGTTAAAAATTTGAAGGTAACATTTTTATTTAATTTTCAAGTAATTTTTTAAGATAATTTGTTTAATCTATTTTTTTCATTGAATAAAATATGCTTTCAAAATCTATTAAATATGCTTTAAATGCTTAAATATTATATTATTACTTAATAATTGATATTATTATTACTTAATAGTGGACTACTTGAGTAGATTTTAACAAAAAATGGTTTTTCATAATAAAAAAATAAAATTATATTCAAGTTTATGTTCCCAACAAAAATTTATCTTAAAGTTCCTAATAAAAATTTCGAGGTGAGTTTTTAACAAAATTTTTGTCTTAAATTTTTTTTATTGGAATTTAATTATATTTTGCATTGGTATCACATTCTAAATTTTATTGGAATATTGTTTATTCTTAAAAATTCATTTATCCAAAATACCGAATTATTTTTGTGTTGTATTGTTTAGAACGAAATACCAAAAAAATTATACCAAATTGCCCTAAAATTTTTGGACAATTCAAAATGAAGATTTTTTTTTTCCAATACAATTATAAGAGTTCAATTTAGAAATTCTAACTTTTCAAGATAAGACCGAAGATTTTTCTATTCTCAAATTGGATTAGAACATGTATATCCCTAATTTGAAAATAAGTGATGCCTTTTTCATTACATGGAAGTATCGCTCTAATTATACATGATTCTTAGGTAAGTGTTAAGTGGCCATGCAATCACACATATGTAAAAGTAGAAATATATAGTTTTTCTAATAATAGAAATTTTGTGTACGCTATGCCCTAAATCAGGTATTCATATTTGCATTTCTAACGGTTTCATTCTATTGTCTATGTATATATATTCATAATCATGCTCTAACTTCTCCAGCAATATTATTTATTTTAAAGAGTATCTTAGAGAATTTTTAAATATAAAGTATTTTTTTATAAGTCCAATGAACTCTTTATATTTTACTATTCATTTTACTTTATCTCATATAAATTAATATTTAATTAAAAGAAAAAATAAATGACTTTATTATCAAGAGAGAAAAATATTTTAGAAAAATATACCAATAAAAAAATATAATATGCATAGAAAGTGGATGTGCATTATTTACAATTAGAATATAAAGTGAAATTTAACTCTCTAGAGATAGATAATTAAATTCACTTTCTACTTTTAATTTTAAAGATATAGAGTTTCTTATAAATATTTTTTTATGAAATAACTCTTTAAAATAAAGAATATAAGATAAATAAAGAGTTTGTTGGAGATACTCTAATAGACTTTTTATATTTTTACTTTTTATTTTACTTTATTTCATACAAATTAATATTTATAAAAAATTTTAAATGACTTTATTATAAGGAAAAAGAAAAATATTTTTAAAGAAACAAACCAATAAAAAGATATAACATGTATAGAAAGTACATATATGTATTAATTATAATTAGAATAGAGAATGAACCTTGACTCTTTAGATGTAGAGAATCAAACTCATTTTCTACTCTAAATTTTAAAGATAGAGAGTTCATTATAAACTTTTTTTATGGAATCACTTTTTAAAATAAAGAACATAACTTAAATAAAAAGATTGTTGGAGATGCTCTTAATAAACTAACGAGGGTAAATTAGTAATGATTAATGAGGGTGAATTAGTAAGGATGAACTCCAACAAGCTAACAAGTCAGTGGTGAGAGAAATTTGTGATTAGCTTCATCAAGCTAATGTATAACAGATTTTGAGTGTGTATAAGTGTAACGTACGTCAATTTAAGTTTTAATAATTAATATGTTTAATGATCGTAATTAAAATTTTTGAGACTAAATTTGAAAATAAAATATAATAAAAAAATTTATAAGTTAATTTTTATTAAGTTATGTGTGTTAAATAAAAGAGATATAAATGTTGAGTAGGTTAATAATAATAAGGAAAAATCAAAGATTTAAGTGGATATTTGGCAAAAACAAAAGGAGACCTAATAAGATATTTACTATGAATATAAAAATCTTATTTTCTTTTTCCTCTTCCAGATTTCAGAACCTTAACCTTCCTCTCAGTCTTCTATATACAAATTCTCTCTTATTTCACATATTTTCTTCTTCCTCTTCCCAAAACCTTAAAACAAAAATAAAAGCTTAAGGTTTGAAGAAGTTAAAACTTTATTGTATCAAGTTTTATACATATGAGCATATTTATTCCTTTATGCATTTTATTTGCATTTCAATGATGTTTGATCTTGAAGGATAAGTGAACAAATAACTTGTTGTGTTTGCTGATTTTGTAAAAATTCATCTGGAACAGTTTTGATGTATATGGTCATATCTTTTGTTCTGGAAATTAGATCAGAATGAAATTAGTTGAAAATGAAAATAGATATATAGATCTAAAACTTTTATGAAGAGTATAAATGTTATATCTAATTCTAAGTTGGTATAAAAATTTGTACAAATTCTCAAATTTGGAAGTATCCAGAAAAATCTAGGTAGTTATTTTTGAACAATATATGGTATTTTGGTTATATCTTTTATTTTAAAATTTAAATCGGGATGAAATCAGTTGAAAATAAAAATAGACTCATAGATCTAAAATTTTTATGAAAAGTATAAATATTATATCTGATTCTAAGTTGATCTAAAAATTTCTACAAATTTTCAGATTTGGAAATACTCAGAAAATTTTGGGTAGTTATTTTCTGAACATTATAAGGTATTTTAGTTATATCTTTTATTCTGGAAATTGGATCTGGATGAAACTAGTTGGAAATAAAAATAGACACATAGATCTAAAAAAGAACGTAAATGTTATTTTTGATTTCAAGTTGGTTTAAAAATTTCTATAAATTATTGGATTTAGAAGTACCCATAAAATTTTGGGTAGTTATTTTCTAAACATTCTATGGTATTTTAGTTATATCTTTTGTTTTGAAACTTAGATCATGATGAAACTAGTTGAAAATGAAAATAGACACATAGATATAAAACTTTTATGAAAAGTATAAATGATAGTTATGATTTATATTAGACCCAAAATTTGATACAAAATCTCTGACTTAAAAATATTCTGAAAAATAATGTACATTTTTTACTGAGCACTATACGGTTATTTGGATATAACTTAAGCTAGAAAATTCAAATTTATTTGATTCTTTTTGTATATGAAAGATAAGACATTAAGCTAAAAATTCATAAAATACCATAAAATCAAATTCGAATAAGAAATAGGTGAAAGATGCAATCTAAAATCAGGGTACAAATCTGTCCAGAAATAAAAATTTAGTAATTTGGTATTTTAAATATTAAGTATTTATATATATATATATATATATATTAATTTTGAATAATATGATAGTAGTTATATTTAAAATTCTTATTGTGTATGAACTAAATTAATATGATATATTGTGGTTTAAAGTTTTAAATAAAATTGAGAAATTTTTATATGCATATGACATGTAAATCGGAAATTATTATTAATATGCAAATTTTGATGAATTATGTAAATAATTAGATTATAACATCAATTAAGCTCAATTATCTAATCTCGGACTAGAAATATGATAAATGACATGCTATTGAGAGGTTTACGGTATTGTAAAAATTTATGATAATATGAAAAATTTTATTATAAGAACAAAGTGGCTTAAGCTCGGGTAAGAGCACCTTTGATCCTAAATGTATGCAATTATTTATTTTACTCAGTTAAGATAACTTTAATCTCGGGTGAGAGCACTCTTGACTTGAGAAGCTCGGTTGAACACTTATACAAACAAATACAAATAGTGAACAGGGTGGCTAAACTCGGATGAGAACACTCATGTTTCACAATCCGCATCCAAATAGTCTGAATTTAGAGTTTTGAGGCTATAAAATATAAAATATAAGAATAAAAAAAGAAATGTGAAAAAAATCAGTTATCAGATAAATGAAATAAGGAAATAAAAATCACAAATGAGATATGAATATGAATTTATCTTTGTAAATCATGACAGGTATATATGTGTTAAACCAATAAACCACATATACAATATTTCATATTGATATATAATAAATTGATTTTTTTTATATTGCTATAGAAAAAATTGTGATATATGAATTATTATTTATATGAAAAATTGAATAATATGAATATGAAATTTTTATGACATCATAAGTGTATGTATGGATATTTATGCACATATGTACTAATAAGCATTAGATTGTCTAGCATGTGAGTATTTTTTCATACGCAGGTTCGGAGCCTATAGAGAGAAATTAATAGAAAGAGAAGCAAGCTCATATAGAGTCAAATAAAGTAAATTCATGTTAGAGAGTTTGTTATTTATATGACATATATTTTGTTATTGTTTACATGTAATTGGTGATGAGTATAATTATGATTTTCAAAAGTTTTATATGTTTTCTTTTATGAATGGAACATATAATTTTATTTGGATCATATGTATTTTGTAAATATCGGCATAATGAAAGCCAAAACTTATGTTTGAAAATATGGACATGGTTTGTTAATTCCGCATATAAAATAGATTCATTAATTGCATGACATATTGCTATCATGTAAAAAAATAAAAAAATAAAAAATAATTAACATATGAAAATATAATAACTAAAATAGAAGAAATTTTAATTCAATCGAATTTTAAAATAATAGACAAGTGACATTCTTCTATATAGTTGGAATTATTCCTAACTATATGAGAGAGTGTTACAAAAAGTGAGAGTTGTGCTTTATAAAATGTGTTTTTATTATTCTATAAGATTTGTGAGGTCTTACCAAATTCTATTTTCTTAGGTAATTATATTCAACTTTTAATTATAAAAAAAAGTAATGCCCACTAATTATAATTTAATTAGAATAAGTATATAGTATAAATAGAAAAAAACCTGAAAGATAATAGAGATTAAAATAGATGGAATAGTTGATTAAATTAGAAATTAAAATAAATTAAATTGATAGACATGATAAATTTGATTAAATTATACCACATAATTAAATTATATTTTTGGTAAAAAAAATTAAAGGGACTAGATATAAGTAAATATGTGAAAATAAATAAATAAAATAAAAATAAATAAATAAGTGAACAGTCAAATAGTGGACATAGCAGAAAAAAAAAAGATGAAAACATGAGAATGGAGGGGAAAGTCAATTAAGACTTTGCCCCATTTTCTTTCAATTTTAACTCTCTTCTTCTTATCATCATCATCCTTTTCCTTCATCCATATTATAACCCCAATTTTTCATTCTCTCCTTAATGATTTGCAAGAAATTCACTCCAAATAAATCTGTTTTTGGTAAATAATCTATTTCCAATTGTTATTGTGTTATTAGAACTTTTTGGGTTATGTTACTGTAGTATATTTCATTCTATTTTTTATTATTTTGTGAATCAAATTTGGAACAATGTTAAACATAAAAGTTGTTCATTTATGTCTTGTGTATCTGACTGTCAAATTTTATTGAATGATTTGGAGTATATGAAGAGAAATGGTACTTGATTGAGACTGGTCCCTAAAAGAATATCAACAAGATACTCCATGATTTTTGCTCAATTTGATCATTTTAATGGCTGAATATGAGGTTTTGTAAAACAAAAAAATTGTAGATATGTGTTATATAGGTTTCTACCAAATTTCATATAAATATCTCTTGTCTAGGTTGAATTATAGTGAAATGAACTATGATTGTTCCCTGATTGAGTTGTGTGTTTCTTTTTTAGCTTCTTAAAAATTTAATTAGTCAAAGTTCAAAATATAAAAATTTTATTTTAATGTTTTATCTAAGTTTCTGTGAAAGTCTCACCTTAAAATGTTAATTATTTTGTGAGTTATGAGTTGAACAAGTGAACTGGTCAGGTTGTCATTGTATTTTGAACTAGTTATAGATTTTCCAGTATTTGAGAACCTTAGAGACAAAATCTAGAAATGAGGTAAACATGAAAAATATTTCAAATTAACTTACATAATTTTATAAAAAATTTCATAATAATAAAAGTTACACATTTAAATATATGAATTTTTAAATATGGTACCTCAAAACTGTCTAAGGGCAGAAAATAGAGCAACATTTAAAATTCTACCTAAAATTGTGTAATAGTTCAAAAATTCTGACATTTTAGTTTGTTTTAGTCTTACATGTTAAATTTAATTAGGAATAGGAATCATATAAATTGGATAAGTGTAGAAAAAGTTATTGTTTCAATAGTCCTAAGAGGTCCTATTCCAACTTAAAAGAAAATTGTAGTTATTTATTTAAACTATATTAAGAATAAATATTTTATCAATATATTAATTATTTATATTTTTAAATTAAGATCTCAACAAAAAGAAGAACAACAAAAGTGAACAAACTCTGAGTTTATATTTTGGAAAAGAAAAATACTATCGAGATTTGTACATACATGTATTCTGGTTTGTCTATGTTCATGATTGTGTGTGCATGATATGAATTATTTGTCACAATAATGAAATATTATATTATGACATGTTCTAAAATTATAGAAATGTTATTAACTATGAACTTAACATTATGCTAATATTTGATAAAATATCATGTTATTATATGGTATTGAAATAAATTATGCGTATACGATTATGTTAATATGAAATGAGTATTGGTTATATAAATAAGTAATTAATGTTGTTAATTGCTCATTTTTCTACTTGAGGACTGACATAAGATAGATGATGCACAATTATGGGGAAGTTACGGTACCGATATGGATATGATTTAGGGATAGGGTGGCTTAAACTCTAGAAGCACCCATGATTCTGATTACACACAGATGATATGATTATATTCAGTTAAGGTGACTTAAGTTCTGAGAGCGCCCTTTACTTGAGATTATAGTGAGTAGGGTGACTTAAGTTCCGCGAGTGCTCCTATTTCACACCCCGTATCCGGATAGTTTAGAAACGAGATTTTGGGCTAATAAATCATAGAATAAAATATAAAATTTTATTAATTGATGTAAGTAACAGTGTAAAATGTTTATATGAGGTGATGTAAATTTAATTATTGAACAAGGTTATTATGTTTATTTTTTTTGATATTATGTATATATTTATTTTATATGACAAATATGTAATAAAATTTAATGTGCCATGATTTTATTTGAGACATGCATTTGTGTGATTGTCTGAGAAAAACTTTAATACTTATATGTAACACTAAGCTAGAGATAATTTAGCGCGAGTTCTTCTCACGCAGAAATTGAAGTTGTAGCTAATAGATAGTGAAGTTGATCAAGAACAAATCCAAACCCATATCAGCAGACACACAAAAGACGTAGTTAGAAGGTTGATTACCTATTATGTTTTTTTATATAGTTTGACCATGTATATGGTTGTGGTAAATATGTTTTATATGTTAATATTGTATATGTAAATAATTATGTAATATAATCGGGTGTCATATATGTATACAACCTAATGGTAAATATATATTGTTAATTAGAACGATTTGCCTAAAACAATATAAATAAATAGATTAAGTTATTTAAAATGAAAAAATTTTAATTCGAACAGATTTATCGAGTTAAGTTTGTGACATTCTTTTTATATATGTGAAATTATCCTTAATATATAACTGGGGCGTCACAAAAAAAATTGTCATTTTTTAAAATATATTTCCATGCATGTGATACAAATGAAATTTTAGAAGACAAAATTCATAAATTGCACAAAATGAAAGCAAGGTGACATGAGAATGTGTATATATATATGAGAAAATTTTCAATGGTTACAGTTTTATTGGTAACCATCATATATAATTTTAGTATTAAATAATATTAAATGCTCATAATTATTATATAACTAATTAAAATCATTAGATTTTTTATCTAACGGTTAAAAAAATAGTATTTAATAAAATCGTAACCATTATAATTCGTGTAACAAAAATATTACTCAATTTTAGTTCATATAATAAAAATATTATATTTACTTATTTTTACAGTTTTACATGTTATAATTGATGATTATACACCACATTATTACTAACACAAAATATACATAAACTCTTATTGATTTTATGAGTTAGTACTAAGTGTGGGATGATCAGTGAAATTTACCTATGGAATTTCATATAAATAAATAAGTATGGAAAAGGAGAAACTCAAGTAAATCCATGACCTATAACATATGGAAAGGAGAAACTTAAACAAATATTGAAAAGATTAATGCAAAAATCGGTCGAACCAATTATGGATTAACTGGATCATTGTCCAACCAGTTAATTCATTGATGTTTTCGGATTTTTGTTTTAAAAGAGTTTTTGAATTTGACCGGATGGACTAGGCCCACTAGGGACCAGTTCTAGGTCTTCCCGAGTTAGGTTTCAAAACACTGGTTGAAATACATTAATTTTGAATTTATTTATTTTGTTCTACTACATAGCTATTTAAACTCGGAAATTTCTTATTTAAAATTTATTTAGACTTTATTTATAATGAAAAAAATAATAATATAAATTATATATATAATAAGAATCGAATTTAGATAAATATTATCCTTTAAAATTCAAATATTCTATTTAGGATTATAATTGAACTGAATATTGATGAGCTCGGTTTTGGTTCGTTTAAATCTGTCACAAACTTAAATTTGACTCGAGTTTGATATGAATTTTTATATTTGAACTTCAACTCGTTTCGTTTCAAAATTATTAAGCTTACGAGCTATTTGAATTCAGTTCGTAAATAAGTTATTTATTATATTTAACGAGTTTAACTTGAGTTTGATTTATTAACTAATAATGATAAAAAGTCAAGCTTGAGCTCCAGTTCGAGTTTGATAACAAAATATAATATAAAATAATTTTAAACAAACATATTCATTGAGTTTAAACAAACATGTTTACGAATTCTTAAATGTTGCGAGCTAATAAACCAAATAGTATTAAACTCAATATCGACTCGTTAAAATTAACAAATGATTTTGAACGAAATTTTTTTCAAATCGAGATTCGAATAACTCGTGAACAGTTTGATTCGTTTACGATCCTAATTCTACCATTTTCACCACCATTTTCCCATTATTTCTTCAAATGGCAAGATCTACTAGACATTATATTTTTAAGATTTTGGCACTTAGATATTTCCATTTTTCCATTTGATAATAGATCTTATGGGATAAAAATTGGGCCTTCAGCTGAAATTCTAATGTGGATTACTAAATTATAATTTCAAGCCACCAAAATGATGTGTAAGAGTGGCAATGGGAGGGTTCGGAGTGGAGGTCATCATCTTCATCTCCAATCCAGAAAATCTCTCTCTATTTCTAACTTTGCCCCATTCCTCGAAGGAAAAAATTATGAGTTCCAATCTCCATACTACACGGGACAAGGATTCCAATTTCCTTAAAATTTTTATTTTTATATTAATATTTAAATAATTTTATTTTTAATATTGTAATTAATTACATGATTTTTAAATAAAAATCATATTTTGGACAGGTTTGGAGTAGGGTATATACGTACTATTCACGCCACAAAAAACTTCAAAATTGGAATGAGTTCGGGACATAATATGAAAATAATAAAAAATTTGCTCAGGGATATTGAGGAGATGGATGTAATTGTTATTCCTAACTATGTGTCTAAACATCCAACCCAAAGGTAGTTGGACCCATACTTCATACCTATTGGATTCATGGGCTGACAAGAAAATAAACTAGGATATATGAGGTTTTGATATTGCTTTCCTCTAACAAAAATAAACATATTTTTTATCATATATATATATATATATTATAAATTTAAATTAATATAATTATAATTATTTCTTATTTTTTAATATATTTTGTACAGAAATCAAGTGTATGCTAGAAATATAAAAGATAAATTATAAATTTTAATTAATATAATTATAATTATAAATTTTTTTCATGATTGTTTTAATATATTTTGTACATAAATCAAGTGTATGTTGGAAAAATAAAAAAATAATATTCAGATTTGTTGAAAACAAGTTATAATAAATAGTGTATTAAAAAAATAATAAAACGATTATACTCCCAAAATAAAAAAATGGATTATAATCTAAAATAAATGAAAAAGAAAAGTGGGCATGTGTAATATTGTTTTGTTGGTGCACATTAGTAAAAAGATTGAATTCACAAAATCATAGATTTAAAGACATTTCAGTATAATCAAATAATTTTTTTAGTAATTATTAGTATTATACTATTATATCTATCCAATATTGATTCACATTGGCCAACAGATCCATTAAGAGAATAAAATATACTTTATGTCTCAAATTTTAAAAGAGTTCAAATTCAAAATTTCTAGTTAATGAAAAAGGGATTCTTACCATCCTATTTCATATCTTGAGGGTCTATTATATATTGATCAAAGAAAATTATTAGCATTATTATTCAATAGTATGGAAATTACCCATCAAACAAAATATATAGTAATTAACTAATTGGCAGCAAAAGCATCCACTGTTTTGTTTGGTTTATGAGAAATTTTCAATTATTATACAAGGCTTCTATACTTTAAATAATTGTAATTTAGTTGATAATGGTGCATATATAAATATTGTGAATTAGAAGAAAAAGGTGCTTCTTTAGTTAGTGCCTAAGATTATTACTAAATAACATTTAATTTATCTAAAAATGAAATCATGTTTGATTAATTGCGATGGAAAAAAGGAATATAACAAGATATATAAAGAAGGTTAAGTGATCCTTATGTTGATTGTTCATTTATATTCCATTTGAAATATATATATATATATATATATATATATATGTTTGTAATAACAATATATATTTTATTATAATAATAAATATATTGCTCATTTATATAGAAAATATTAACTATTATCCAAAAACGTGGGATACACGGTATTTAGCTAGGTTCATAAATATCAATTAAGTTATAACAGATAAGATGGTTGTTTTTTTTATGAAGTAATTTAGTTATAATCTATCATATGTGTAAAATAATAATTACTTTATATTTATGATAAATTATAGTTAGAATTGATTTGGTCAATAAATTTATCTGTAGATCCAATTTAAATAAGTATTATTTTGAAATAATTTATTTTTTAAAATTCGGAAAACAACATTTTGTAACTTTAATGGGCATATGCTAATATGTATATGATGGGATACTGAATGGTATAGAATTAAAAAAAAAAATCCTTACGTTGGCAACCTTTTTGCATTATAAATATGATAGGTAGTTGGAACTTGGGGAGGTGTCGAAACAAAGAAATGGAAGGAGTGAGGTCTGATGTTGTTCTGATAATGGATCAAGGAAGCTCCAAGACTCTGGAACACAAAGATCAGATTACCAGGGAAGAAAAATCCCACAACACAACCCGAACCCTTCGCCGTCTTAGCTTTTCCAAACCCAAAGCTCGATTCATGGACTACGACTATATTGCCGCTGAAGATCATATGGAACCCATCAAGGAAAAAGGTTATTCTTCGTCGGAGGATAAAGATGAAGATGAAGATGAAGATGAAGATGAGGACGAAGACGAAGATGGAAGGAGTGAAAGTAATGGAGAAACAAAGCCTCAAAAATACCAAAAGAAGAAGAAAAAGTTGCCATTGAGACTTTTTATCGAATGGGTAATGTTCTTAATAATTTCCACTTGTTTGGTCTGCTCTCTTACTATAAAACCCATAAAGAACAAGCTTATCTGGGGACTTGAAATCTGGAAATGGTGCTTAATGGTTATGGTAACATTCTGTGGTCGATTAGTTTCAGGTTGGGTTATGGGTTTTATAGTTTTCTTAATTGAAAGAAATTTTATGCTTAGAGAGAAAGTTTTGTACTTTTGTTATGGGTTGAGAAAGAGCATCCAAAATTGTGTTTGGTTAGGGTTAGTTCTCCTTGCTTGGACTTTGATGTTTAATCAAAAAATCCACAAGAAACACAAAATCCTCCAAAAAGTCTTTCAAGCATTAGTAGCAATATTAGTGGGTGCAACCGTTTGGCTAATAAAAATTGTCTTAGTTAAAATGCTAGCTTCATCTTTCCATGTGGCTACTTACTTTGATAGAATGAAAGAAAGTGTTTTCCATCATTATATTCTTGAAACTCTTTCTGGTCCTCCAATGGAGGAAACATTAATGGAAGAATTAGAGAATCAACAAAACAAGAACAGTACTATCGGATCGAAATCGCTGCCAAAGAATTGGAAATGGAAGGAAAGAAGAAGAGACAATAATAATCATGAGGGGATTAAATTGAAGAGAATAAGCTCATCAAGAAAGCTAGATATGGAGAAGTTAAGGCAGCTGAGTATGGAGAAGACAGCATCAGGGTGGAGTATGAAGAGATTAGTAAATTATATAAGGTCTTCAGGATTATCTACCATTTCTAAAACTGTTGATGATTTTGGTAAAGCTGAATCAGAGATTAATAGTGAATGGGAAGCTAGAAATGCAGCCAAAAGGATCTTCAAGAATGTTGCAAAGCCTGGTGCCAAGTACCATTACTCTTTCCTTCTCTTAATTTATTATCTCTCTCTTTAATTTTAATATATAAATATAATAATTTTTATGCATCGATCTATCTATCTATCTATCTATCTATCTATATAAGAATATATTCTCTCTTTATTTATTTTTTAAGGGGTTGACTGAGGTTCTAATTCTATACTTAATTTTAATTTCTTGAAAAGTTAGTCATTTTGTTCAAACTATTTTTTTAACTTAACATATATTATAGTTTTTTATTTATTTTTCAAAAAATTAAATTTATTCTTCTAATAATTAATGTCATAGAATGCAGGTTATAATTTTCTTTTGTTGGTTTGTACATGAATGAATTCACTTAATCTTGTTTGTATTTTCAGCAGTTATCTTCTGATTTATTTCTATTTGGTAGTTTTTTTATAATTTCTTAAAATTTTCAATCGCATTTCAAATTGGAGATTTAATTATTGAATTAATTTGTGCATGATATATATGAACTAAATTGTTAACTTCTACAATATGTACACTTTTGGAGGTAGCAAAGCTAGTTTTATTTTTAGTTTTTCTTGTTCTTTTTACTTGTTATGTAGGATATATGTTTTTTTTTTTGTATGATTGTTATTTTGTCCCCCACAATCAGTGTAGGAAAAATAGTTTAAGCAGAAAATTTTTGTAGCCAAGAGAGAAAAAAAAAAAAGGTGGAAGATGGAAGGGTCAGTTCAAGAGAAGTGGACTAATCTCCACAAACACAAAGCATGCATAAAGTGAAAGTATTGGTTTACTATTATGTGAAATGAGATGTGGTGAGAGAGTGTGTGTGGTCCAAAATAATTGGTGCACATTTGGTGGTCTAGCTGCTATTTTAGTTCTTAAAGAGATGGTCCATGCTCACTAAATTTTGCACATTTTGCACATTTTGCCTTCACTTGACAAGCAAAACAAAAAGGACCGCCACTAAACTAGTAATACCTACAAACATTCTCAATCCCATCATTTCATTTGATTATTTATTTGCAAGAAGATGATAAAGAATATTTTCAAAACCTTAAAAAAAAAAGAAAAAAAGATTATTGATCCAACTATATATCTTATTGGATATACATGTAATTGAGAAAACTAAAAGAACTTCAATTCATAATTAAGTTCTTGTTAAAAATTTTCCAAAACAAAATCATAATTATTTGTTCTTTTTCTAATTTTCCCTTAATTGATTAGTCTTTTTATTTGGGATTTCATTATTGTACCATTACTCACAGGAAACAAAAAGTTAATCATTGACTAAATACTAATTGTAAGCATTCATTAATCCTCATATTAATGTGCGTTCTAAATAAACATAAAATAAAAAACTAGGTCAAACAAAAAATTGCCCTTATATTTGAAAATTAATGTCTAGATCAAATCTACGTAGACTGAGTCAATAGAAGAGTGCAATGTAAACTAATAATCGGCTAATTATTATATGAAATATATATCTTAAAAGTTTCATTAGTTATCTTGAACACACCTTTACTTGATGCACATATATATTTGTTAAGATTTTGTGATTGTATGAATATAGAAAGAAACTAAAAATCAAATTTTAATATGGTTGAAGGCATATAGAAGAGGAAGATCTAATGAGATTTTTAAAAAGGGTTGAAATACACACCATATTTCCACTCTTTGAAGGAGCTCTAGAGACTGGCAGAATATCCAAGTCTGCATTCAGGAACTGGGTGGTAAGTTAATCGAAATTGGAATGAATTAGTAGTTAATGAGAAATGGTAGCAATATTATTAATTTTTCAATTGATTGTCCTACACTCACATCTGATCTGATCAGTTGATGAGTCTTAATAAATATTTACTAATTAATCAATTAGATGACAAGCGATATAACATAATTTTTTTTTCAAACGTAAAGAAATTTTTGCTTTTGTTTTTTCCTTGTGTGCGTGTGATAACGGCAGGTACGAGCATATTTCGAAAGAAAATGTTTAGCACATTCATTGAATGATACAAAAACAGCAGTACAACAACTTCACAAGCTAGCAAGTTCAGTAGTGATAGTGATAATAATAGTGGTGACACTTTTAGTGATGGAGTTAGCAACGCTCAAGATTGTATTCTTTGTAGCAACTCAACTTGTTATTTTGGGAGTCATCTTCCAAAATATGTGCAAAACTGTTTTTGAAGCCATCATCTTTGTTTTCATCATGCATCCTTTTGACATTGGAGATCGTTGCGTTGTTGATGGGGTCCAGGTAATTTTTCTTTTCATTTTGCCTCAAATATATATATATATATATGTAAACAAATTAATTAATATCCATATATATATATTTTAATTTTGTGGTGTGTATATACATATTTATAGATGATTGTAGAAGAGATGAATATCTTGACAACAGTTTTTCTTCGATACGATATGGAGAAAATATATTACCCAAATTCTGTGTTGCTCACAAAGCCAATCAGCAACTTCTACAGAAGTCCAGAGATGGGTGATGCCATTAATTTCTCCATTGATCTTTCCACACCTATGGAGACCATTCTTGCTCTTAAGAAGGCCATACAATCGTAAGCCAACTCTTATCATTTAGATTTTTTTATTCTTTTTTGTATTTTATATCAGAAACCATTAAGAGTAGGGGTGTGCATCTGTTTGAATTGATTTTGTTGGAAGATTAATAAATTTCTAAATATTTATCTTAATAAATAGAACACAATAGTAGTTTAAGGACTAAATAGAAAAAATATAACTATCCAAAGATTAGAAGATTTTTTTTTTCTTTTTGCAATACTCGATTTCTAACCTACTATATAACCCAGTTATTTTTTTTATTTTTATTTTCTTATATATAAAGATGATGGGTTTTTTTGAGTGTAGATATATTGAAAGCAAGCCAAACTATTGGAATCCAAAACATCAAGTGGTGGTGAAAGAAATAGAGAATGTATGTTCCTTGAAGATGGCCTTGTACGTGAAACATACCATCAACCATCAAAATTATGGTGAAAGAAACAATAGAATGACAGAGTTAATTCTGGATATGAAGAAAATTTTTGAGAATTTGGGTATAAAATATCATCTTCTTCCTCAAGAGATCCATCTCACTCAGCTCAACATTGAGGCCTTGAGGACATCACTACTAAGTCTTAATTAGTTAATCAGCCTATGGGGAAAGCAATATCATCATATAGTTTTCTATTTTCTTGTTTTTCTTTGGTGAAGTGTAGGGAGGAGTTCTCTTCTCTTTATGTTTTTAAGTTCATTTTGTTGTATTTAAAGCTAAATATAATATACACTCTACTATGTTTATACTAAGACATTGGTCTAAATAAATTTATGGCATTTATAATAAGTCAAAGGGTGAGTGAGGATTATTATTATTATTATTAGGGCAAATTGCATAAGTATCAAAATAATATATATATATATATATATATATATATATATATAAACTTTTAAATATACATACTTTCAATTTTATATCAAATCTTAAAAAGATTTTAATTTGATTTATATGAAATTTCGAACCCTTTTTTTATTTGACACTGTTGACTTATATTAATAAGTTAAAAAAGAATACTTTAATTTGAGAAAAGTTAGCCTAAGACTAGAAATAAACTAGGTTTTTCGTAAATATACCTAGATCTATACAAAACTAATCATCTAAGAATTTAACTCTAAAGTTTAAAATAATTCAGGTTTGCATTGATATAAAGATATATGTTCAGAACTAGTTACATGTGGACTAGATCTACATGGACATAACTAAATCAGTGCATATAGAGTTTTATTATGGCAGTCATTTATACAACTATATCATTGTAGACTTATTTAAAAAAAATTAAATGTTACATATACATATTAAAATATGTTAGGTGTGTCAAATAAAAAAAAAATGTTACATATACATATTAAAATATGCTAGGAGTGTCAAATAAAAAAAATAAGTTTGGAGTATCATGTTACTGTCAAAACAAAATAAATCATTTCCAAGATTATATTTGATGAAATTGAAAGTATGTATATTTAAAAATTTTAAAAAAATTATTTTGATACAAAAGTGAAAATACATAAAAATTGCCCTTATTATTATTATTATTATTATTATTATTATTATTATTATTTGAACTTAGAGTGAGTGATTATTATATGCTTCAGTGGTAGGAATTTGATGGATTCTCACTCCAATATAAGTTATAGTAATATTTATTAACACGAAAATAAGCAATGCTATTGGAACCAGACCAAATAAGTCTGTTAGATTATAAAAATTGAGAAAAATGGGTTTATGATTCTGCCCGATTTGATGAGAAAACCTATTTAAGGAAAAATAATAATTTTAACATAAATGCAATATCTATCAATTGAATTAAATTTTTTTAAAACATGTTTGATATACTAAAATGAAATTTTATTTGTAGATTGATATTTTAAGGTTTCAATATTTCTATTTGTTATATTTATGTAATAAGAACTAATATCCTATATTTATATTCAATTTAATTTTGTTGAATATATTTTTTATAATATAAAATATTTTAATTAAAAAACAAGTAAAAAACTTCAAATACTAAAAAATTTGAAATATTAGAAATTTTTATGTATAAATCAAAATCATATTCTCAAAATATACTAGTTAACAAACTCAAATTGAAATGTGAATTTCAATACTATTCCAAAATTTAGAATGCCAAACATACTATTAAAGAATTCGATAAATTGTGATTCCACTTTTAAAATTAATATGTAATACTTGAGTGGTCTAACAATAATTATTCAAAAATAATAATAATTCATTTTCTTTAATTATTGAAACAAAATAATGTATAAAAAATACATAAATTACAAATTTGACCCATAATTTCACTTTTTTCTATAAAAATATTCATGTAATTATATTTTTAATATAAAAAATAAGAAACATGAATGAACAAGTCGAACTGTGACTGATCATATATCAACTTGTTTGGTTGTTCTGTTCGATTTTGATCATATAACGCTGAACATACAATTGCTCAAATACAAATTTATTTAATGTAAATTGTATTGAATAGAAAGAAAATTAACATATGATGCTGAAAAGGGTATGGAAGATTGTAAAATTTTCTTATTGAATTTGGATCGTAAATTATCTGCATTTAAATGGACCGATTCGAATATCATGGCAGAAACCGATTTTAACGGGATAGGGAAATTAGTTAACCGATTTGGAGTTGGAAGTTATAAAAGGAAACTGAGTTCCTTATTTTGCTTCCAATTTACGATTCTGTTCGTTTTTGTGCTTCTTATTCTCTGAAGATCAATTGTTAGGGTTTTAAGTTTCTACTTGCTTCTTTCTTCTTCTTCTGCAGTAGCAATCTTTTCTGGGTTCTTTCTTAAACAATGGATGAGGAATTTGTGGAGAAAGATCCCACTGGCCGATACAGTCGATATGATGAAATCTTGGGCAGAGGTGCATTAGAGACTGTATACAAGGCGTTTGATGAAGTGAATGGGATTGAAGTTGCCTGGAACAAAATCTGCATTGAAGATGGTTCGCATTCTTTACCAGATGTTCGTCTTCTCAAGTCTTTAAAGCACGACAACATTATGAAATTCTTTTATTCTTGGGTTGTTGGTGATGTTGAAGATGATAAGAAAAAGACCCTCAACATGATCACAGAGTTATTCACTTCTGGGTCTTTGAGGCAGTACCGTATGAAGCACAAGGATGTTGGTATCAGCGCAATCAAGAACTGGGCAAGACAGATTCTGAAAGGATTACACTACCTGCATAGTCATAATCCTCCTATAATACACGGAGATTTGAAATGTGATAATGTGTTTGTTAATGGGAACAATGGGGAGGTTAAAATTGGGGATCTTGGATTAGCACTAATGATGAAGCAGGCCACAGCCCCAAGTGTTGTAGTAGGTACAGCTGAATTCATGGGCTCTGAGTTGTGTGAAGATGGAGGGGCATATAATCAACTTGTTGACATTTATTCATTTGGTATGTGTATGTTGGAAACGGTGACTTGTGAATACCCATGTAGTGAAAGCAGTAATATTGCAGAAATATACAAGAAAGTTGCCTCTGGTGTAAAGCCTGATTCTTTTAGTGGAGTGATTGATCCTCAACTTAAGAACTTCATCGATAAGTGTCTAGATCCAGCTTCTAGGAGATTGACTGCAATTGATCTCTTGAATGACCCATTTTTATCAACTGAATGTTCAAAATTTTCTCCTTCTTCTTTGCAATCCTCAGATCTTGTAGGTTTAGATTTGCAGAGGTCTACTGAGAAGGGTAAAATGAGGTTAGGGGGGCAAAAGATTAATGACGATACAATTTTATTCATTCTGCAGGTTATCAAGAAGGGACGTATTAAAGCTGAGAAAATTGAGTTCTATTTTTATCTTAATTCAGATACTTCAGATTCAATTAACAAAGAGATTATCGAGGAATTGAATTTTCCAACTGAAGATACAGTTGTTGCTACTGAGTTGATTGATGAATTTCTGTTGAAGATCCAAGAATCAAGTTCCAGAGTTCTTGAAAAGAATATGCTTGAGTTTTTCTCTAGTTACATGATTCATGATGGAGATGAGAAAGCCACAAAGAAATCAGATGAGAAGAATCTGCCTTTACCCAACACAACAGAGGAGCAAGATGTTCTGAAGCTAAAGATTGATGCAATTGACATGAATTTTACTCGTTGCCTTAATGAGCTCCTGAAGATAAGGGATGGAGCAATCAGAGATGCCAGAAACAAGTATACTAAGTAAGAAACACATAGCTGATATATGATGTTCTATAATTTTTTCTTTAGAGGAATTTGGAAGAAACCATACCTGATACATGAGGTTCTATAACTCAGAAACACGTAGCTGATATATGATGATCTATAATTTTTTCCTTTTTCTTTAGAGGAATTGGAAGAAACCAATTGTTTTGCTGTTGTAATAGTTTAATTCATAACTGATACATACATATGTCAATTCATATATTTTTTTAGGAGGAATTCATTCATGTCTTTTTACATGTTTGATAAGTTTATTCATATGTTTGCATTGATGTATAGAGAAGCAATGGAGTTTCTCATCTTTGACCATGTGAATAACTAGTGTGACAGTTTAGGAGCTTTTATATGCAATTTGCTGTTTCTGGTATTTTTCTGCCCATGGGCCATGGCTTTCCCCTTTTTACTGTCAGCTTCATGTCCAAACTAACAGCCCACTTCGTTGGCCACCTACTTCAAAATGTGACCAATTTAGTGGAATGGATCAAAATCAACCCATCAAGTTCTTAAATGAGCCTTTCACTTACTATAACCATATAAACCCCTTGCCCCATCATTTACAAAAATCATTCAGTCCAAGAGGTGGAGAAGAGAGTGCTTAAAGAGTGAGGTGAGTTGCAGAGAGAGATTGAGAAAAGGTTTTCCTATAAGAGAGAGAAAACACAAAAATCACACTCAACCCAAAAAATTAAAAAAATAAAATACCTACCTTTCTACTATAAAGAATCATTCCAGCAAGGAGACCAAAAAGACGAATTGGGGGGAGGCTCTCTCTGAAAAATATCACACCCACTATTTTATTCACTCTTTAAACAGTCATACAACATAGATACAAGGTTCTATGAGTAAAGGCCATTGATATCCTTATATGTGAAACCAGAAAGAGGTTTAACATATAAAGAGATGTCTCCATATTTAGCTCATCATGCTGTTCTATGCTCTCAAATTCAAAGTGAAGGTATTAAGAATTACTTAACAATATAATAGTGGATCTTAAATATCAAGAATTAAAAAGATAAGATCAAAATTTCAATGGACAAAAGAAGCAATTGCATAATTTTCATTACATAGTACAGATCACAATGTGTGATGGTAATTGTTCAATCAACTTATCATTTGAAGTTTCTAACATATGATGCAAAATAATAATCAAAACAAAATAAACATTAAACAAAAAAAATAATGCCAAGAATACAAGATTGACTTCTAAAGAATACATAAAGAATACATATATCGTTTCATGAGCACTATAAATTAACAAAACTATGTTATTGTATGGATAATTCTCCAATTCACAATTTGGGTTTGGAGATCTTGGCTCCTGTGGAATTTTAATTAATTTGTTGGTGAGGTATTCAACTTTACTGATATATGGCTTCTATCCCCTGCAAACCTGGATTTGCTATTTTAGTAATTTGCAGTACTTCAGTCCTCGAGGAAGACATCAACAACACAAAACAACCCGCAAAACAACAGTTCTATCATCTTGAACTCTCATTAGAGGAGTACCAGAGTTTTTTCTGGCAAACCAGTATCTTCTCCTTCTCAATGTTGTATTCAGTGTCTTCTTTACGGCACGACCACCTCATCCCCTTGGCAATGCTAGCAATGCCATCCACAAAATAACTCGATTCCCGGATTATTGCATAACCAGTGGGCCGAAGGATCCGATCCATTTCTAACAACACATACTTCATATCACATCTGCACAAGCACATAAACAATTATCAGTTCCTTAATTCAAATAGGATCCAATCCATTTCTAACAACACATACTTCATATCACATCTGCACAAGCACATAAACAATTATCAGTTCCTTAATTCAAATACTTCCTAACTTACCAAAAAGTCAAGGTATCTATCATGACATAAGAGATTAACCATTCCATCAAATACCAAACCACATATCAGAAAGTAGCAAAGCAACTCCATATGAAAATTGCTCAAAAATAAGGGTGGGGATAGTTTACCGGTGGCTCTCAGCAGTGAAGAGGCCATCTAGGTGAAGGAGGTCATACGTTCGAGGGTATGTTGAGAAAGCTTCACACCTACCACACAGCATAGAGATAAATCAAAATTTTCATTTATCCACGCAAATCATGCAGAAATGGAAAGTTCATAATTGCATATGCACATTTTAGATTACCAGTCATGGTAAGTTCCAATGAGGCCTCGATCATAAACCACAGGAAGTGTATTGGCAGCATATGAAGAGACCACATTCATGACCCACATGGGATCATCAATCAAGGCTGCAGCCAAACCTCCATAAAGTGTATTCATGTCCATAACATTTCTAATCTTATCAGTCTCAATTGCTGGGAGTAGCTTTTTATAGTGCTTTGCCCGCACCTTCCATTTGCTGTTGTCATGCTTGAAAGCACTAGCACTCCCACCAATAATCTCTGAAATGCGTTCAGGAGTAGCATGCAACCGTTGCGGCCATTTTTGAACAGATTCCAGAGCTGTTTTCCTGAGTTTTGAACTGGGAACCACAACGCAAGAACGAAGTGGAGTGTACCAAGCAGAATCTGGTTCGAGGCTGTCATCACACTTTGGTGGGTAGGGATTAGGATCAGCAAGCTTACTATAGCAGCTGTCATTAGAAGCTTTCTGCCACACAGCAATATCATCTTTCTTCTTGTACAATTTGAAGCACATCGAATTTAGAAGTTCCAGCAACTTCTCATAATCTGATTTTTGCTCTTCTATTGTAGTGTTCCATCCTCGCCAACGGTTTTCGTAGTTAACAGGAGGACCAGACAGGACCCAGAAGCCACCAGGACGGAGAATCCGGTGAATTTCTAGAAGATAAATACCACCTGAACCCCCAAAAAAAATCTATCATTATTCATCACAAGTTGCAAAATAGTTATTAATGGAGGGGTATACAAAAATTGAACAGCAATCATCCTCACTGCCATTGTATTATATTTAATTACATTCACATTCAAATGCTACTACTAATATATGCTATAACAAAATGTAGATCAGAGTCTGAAATACTGAATTACCATATTCTGTCCATGGAATAAGGCATCTTGAGCAATGAGCCATATCAAACGAACTAGAGGGGAATGGAAGGCGCTGTGTGGAAATGATGCCTAAGATAGCAGGAATTCCACGTTCTAATGCAAACTGGACTTGAGCTTCATGATTATCTCTAGGAGCAAGAGAAAGAGTAAGAATTCCCCTATCTAATAGATCACCACCCCAGCTAGCAACCTAGATATGAAGAAAAATCAGAGTCAATGACAGAAACCTGGAGAGGAATAGCAAAAGGGCGTTGCAATATTGCATGCAAATTATAACAAAACAAGGCTAATTTATTTCCAATATGACAAACTTCAATGAATTGGCAAAGCTGTGATGATTCCACTCACCCCACAACCAGTATCAATGGTAGTGCGAATAGTTCCATCTTTCATTTCTGGGATCAGATCTTCCATGAGATCAACATAGGCACCCACTCCTCTAGGAAACATAGTACCTCCACCAGGAAACAGGAATTTCTCGCCCTCTTTCCTGAGCCAGTTCTGATTAGATTTCTGCTTGTTGATCCAATCATATGGCACATTCCTGAATCCAGATCCAGATTAGGAAAAGGGAAGTTTTGATCCTAACAATGTAAACTAATAAAGCCATTTGACATAAAAGAACAAATTACCTGTACCAACATTCATCCCTGCTCTTTGGCCATCTGATTGGTGGCTTGTACCCCTCCGGTGGAGGAATTAAGCATTCCTTCCTTTCAAATACTGGAGGACAGTGACGTTCCATGAAAGTAAGCCGCTGAACGCCATACTTCTTCCATCTCTGCACAATCACAATCATCCTTCATTAATAATTCAACATCACTAACTCTATCGAAGATCCTAAATTGCATTGAACCAAATGAATAAGTATACAAATACCCTTGGATCTGTGCAGGGAGTGTAGTCTTGATAGTCACTGCGGCATTCAGGGAAAGCAGTGGATCTAATTTGAAGAGGAGTAACCACTGTTTCCTTGGGAGCTGAGACAGTTGCCATTTTAACATCCTTTGTTTCAGCTTTGTTTCTCTCAGAACAGAAGATTCCACCAAGATAAAATGAAAACCCACATAGCACAATAAACATTATTGCCATGGGAACAACTCTCATCCTTTTCTCAGGTTGATTTACCAATTTCCCATCTTTTTGCTTCATGATTCTATGTATAATTTATAAACACCCTGTCAAGTATGCAACTTGCAGTTAACACTGTATATGGCTAAAAAAAAGAAAATAGGATACTAAACTTACAGAGTCCAATCTCACAATTAATTACTATACGTAGTCAAAGTTTTGATCTTTATATCAAAGTATTTCAGCTATCAAACTAAGCACCATGAATCAAGTACAAGAAATGATATACAGCAAATTGAACAATTAAAATTCGACATTCCATTATTGTATTGTGAATAAGCAGATCCAGTAAAAGCAAAAAATGAAAGAAACCTCGAATTTCTAGGACAAGATCCAGTTCGTGATACAAGGGAAAAGATACTCAATTCAGAGAAAATCCAAAACGCAAGAAAGGGAAAGAAATAGATGAAGCTGATTAAGACAGAAATTTGGTGAATGGTCAAGACCGGACCATTAAAACGACTTCGGAAAATAGCTGTAGGAAACAAGATGTGATGAACACCGCCGGCATGTAGTGGTTTCACTTTCCATATGACTTTGCTTTTATGAATGTTTCTCGCATGATAATGGGACCCTAACCCATCAAACAAAGCAATCCTAATTATGTCTCTCTCTCTCTCTCTCATCCCACCATCAAAGTCATAAAGGCAAAAAGAAAAGGAAAAAAACAAAGAAATAAATCAATGGAATTGTAATAATTTCCTTCAGAACCAAGAAAAGTTTCCATGATTCAATTGTCACTTTTCTCTATTTTAATTAGCTTTTTCTTCAGTTCTCATGCATCATCAAGTAAAATAATAGAAAAAAAAACAATCATCGCAATTCAAGGAAAAAAACAAAAGTACGTAGAAAGATCCTATGCATACACCATTACCTACGAAAAGCATACCATGAATTTTGTCTAAAAATTGGAACTTTATTAGAAGAAAGTGTAAAAACGCATTGCTTCAGAAATACCCACACGGTAAATTCTACCAAAACAGGAAGAAAATTACTGTCTTGAAATAGAAAAACCAGAAAAAGAAAGAAAGCACAGATGGGTAACAAGCAAATAAAGCAGATCCACAAGAAGGAAGGAAATGGAATGATGATGATGTTAACAGCACATAACAACGTTAACTACAGATCTGTCCAATAAACAGAGTAGGACAGCAACCCAACAACAAGAAGAATAATAAGATAGATACAGAAAGAGAGAGATAGAGAGATAAATGGAAGAAGAAGCAAAAGAAAATAACAGTGAAAATGGGTACCTTGTGATTGAGTACTAAATGTACAGGAATGGGTGCAGAAAGGGAATCAGAAGCAGAAGAGAAGAAGGGTGTGAGGATAAAAGGTACGTGAAGGAAACTGAGATCTTCGATCTTAATTTCATCAGAGAAGGCAGATAAGAGTTCAACCTTAAATAAACCAAGTCTCTACCTCCTGGCCTTCTGTTTTGCTTAGCTGTCTCTCTCTTTCCTCTTTGGTCTGTGTTTTCTTTCTTCTTTCTTTTCCATTTTTTAGGAAATTACAAAACGAAGTCTCAATATTCGAAGTATTTCCCATTCAAGCTCAAAATTTTTTATCAATTTAAACCTTAATATTTTTTAGAAAAATTACTATTTAGATTTGATTTATTATATTAATATCATTCTAAAATTTAAAAATTTTACGATATAACTTCTCTATTTTGCTTTCGTTAACCTATATAATTATTATGTTGAATTTTACTGCATTCATTGTTAATCAAAAAAAATATATTTTTTACGTATTACTAGTATAAAATATCAAATTTCCGAGATAAATAATAATTTTATTTTTATTATTTAATCATAATATAATATATTTTTAACAAAAAATATAACATAATAAAATATTAATAGAATATAATAAAATAAAAAAAATTAATTGTATAATTTTTTAATTTTAGAAATACTAATACAATAAATCAAATTTCATAAATTTCTCATTACTTTTTATTTGATCCCTTCGTCTATCTTTCATCCAAATAATGGACAGAACCCTTGTGATTGGAGTTTAAATTTGCAAGCTACAATTAGCATTAATGTTTGAATTGATAAAGAAACAAAAGATTAGAATTTAAATTGAAAAACCATATTTTAGGATTTTTTTTTTGAAATTAGAAAAATCCCAAATAAAGGAAGTTTGCAAGAGGGTTTAAATTGAAATTTTCAGAAAATATTAGAGTTCAAATTGATAAGAAAGAAATAGGAGAGTTTGAATTGAAAATACCCCATATGCAGTGAATTTTTTGTAATTTCCCTTATATTTTTTTTAAAAAAATTGGCTGTAAAATTTTTTGACATTCACCATAATAAAAAGAATATTTTTTTTGGGAACAAAATAATAAAAAGAACTTAAGCTTTTGAAGGGATCATTTGTTACTGAAAATGGGTTGGTGACATTCGTAATAAGATGTAACCCTGGGTAATGATGCTAATCATCTTATTAAACATCCCAATTCCCAAGCATATTCTAGTAATGTTTCTATTCTTTAAGTAAATTTTTATATCTATTAATAATAATTACTGTTTGGATCATATTTTTAAGTTTTAATATATAAAGAAAAAAACAATTTACTTTTTTATTTTTAATTTAAATTTGTCGATATTAAATTATGTAAATTTTTGTGATGGAAATACTATTTAAAACGCTTGATCATTTATTTTAATAAAATACCTTCTTCATTCATTTATTTTTATTTTTAATTTAAAATTAACAATGATAAATAGTTAAATGCTGCAAAAAATGTGATATATATAAATGAAAGGCCTTAAAAAAATGAACCCCTCTTTAGAAAAAAAAAATATATATACTTAATTGAATGGCATGCAATTATGTTTGTTTGATTTGAGATTTTTTTTAATTTGGTTTGAAATGTTCACTTTATTCTATATTTCTATACAACTCCATAATTAATGTTAGAAATGGAAAAAAAAATAAACCAATATGTAACACATGTATATATTACTATATTATAAACTACGAAATTTTTTTTTTATATCTTATAAGGTCCCATTTTAAATTCATGAATTTTCATATTTGTTATCACTGTTTCATGAAATTTGGTTAATCAATAAATAAAAATACTTGAAATTAATCTAATTAATAGGTTTGCTAATTAAAGTATGAATTTTTTTTTTCTGTTACAGTGGCCTTCTTCTTCTTCTTCTATATTTTGTCATAAAGAGAGTCCTTTTTCCCTTGACATAAGCACTCCTCATTTGCTATTGCTACACTTCTATACCTTAATGGATAAAATCATGAAATAAATAGAAAATTAAAGAAGTTATAAATATTTATGCTGCCATTTTTTTTTGAAAAATTAGATATTTAGACTTGTTTAGCATTGCATTTGAAAAAAATATTTTTTGAAAAAAAAATTTATTTTTAGTTTTTTAAGTTTTGAAATTTTTTTAAGAAAAGAAGTAGGTAAATTTTACCATAATTATATTTGAGAAAAACAGTTTATAAAAATTAAAAAAACCAGTCAATTAAATTAAAAAATTTTAATTCTATTTTTTTTTTGCTCCAAAAGCAATTCCAAATACTCCGAAATTACTAATATAAGTCTTTGATTGTTAAAATAAGCAAGACCTTTTTTCTTTCTTTCAAATGTCCTTTTTCCACTTCTATTTTTTTTATCCTACCATATTATGGAGTAATTTTCATTTTTGCCTTTTTGTGTTATATGTTTTTTAACTTAGAAAAAGGGAGGTGCATATATTTGATAAATTTGTTTTAAATTAATTATTCTAAATATTTTTTCAGTAATTTTAGTTCATCATGTGTTGAACAAACTGATGACTGAAGTGATCCCTTTTACAATATTAGATGAATTACTGGGATTCCTTAAAGTTTGTTAAGAAGAAGAACGAATCAATTAAATTATTTAATTAAGAAAAAGAAGAATTATTTAATTTAATAATTTAATAAAAAATTACATAAAAATTTTATGAGATTTTAACAAACAGTAAAAAATAAACTTAAAAAAAATAACAGTATACTTTTATGTCGTTTGGAATAATAAGTATTCATTTGATACTGTATGAATTTCAAATATTGCAGTAGAATATATCATATAATATTTTTTATATTTAAAATATTTTTGTGTAAATTATCTAAAGTTTCATATATAATCTAATAACTTTTTATTTGAGTTTAGCATTTTTATTCGTTATCAATTATTGTAACTATAGAAAAATTGGTACATTTAAATATCAATTTTTCTAATTATTATATTAAACAATATTTTTATTAAAAATTTAGCGTTTCTATAAGTTTTATATTATGAATAAATTATTTCTAGTTATAATTTATTAAAATCTCATGAGATTTTCTATAATTTATTCATAATTTAATTCTAAGAGTTATGCAGCAGGAAATTATATAAAACTTATAAATTTTACCAAAAATTTATAGCCTCGAAACTTTACTGTTAACTGGGATAACATTAAAATGTTTCCAAGTTAAAATTTTGATGGATTGGGCAATTAATTGTATGTTGGGAGTTCATTAGCATTTATAGATTTTTATAAAGTTATTTTTGTTTTTGTGAGTTGGGTGTTGAAAAAGGAAAAAAATAAATTTTTTTTTGAAGAATAATGTCATTATTTTTGACTTTTCATAGCTTTTATTTATTTATTGTAAAAAAAATGTTTAGTTGGGCATTCATTTGTCAACAGAAAACACCGCCATTGGTTATTGACACTTTGCACCACTCATGGGAAAAACTTGCTTTCATTGCATCCATGTGTACCAAACTCACATAGATACAATTCACACAAGAAATTAAAAAAAATTAGAATTTTTGTGTTAAATTATTAAAAAAATATATTTAGCATGAAAAGTAATGCACAAATTTGTTATATATTAAAATTGTATATACCCATTAGTGTTGCCTCTTGTTTTATAATTTTTATCTCTAATTGGATGCCTAAGCCAATGGGAAGTCTTATCCAATTTGAAAAATTATTCATAAAAATTCAACTGAATTTAATATAAAATCTGGTAAAATTCTAATGAATCAAATTAAATATGAAATGATTATTTAAAAAATGAAATCAATTCAAATAATGGGACATAAAACTCAAAACTAATTTAATAAATAATCTGAACTAAAAACAGTTCGCATTGCTTATATATATATGTCAACCAAAAAGGATATATTATTAAAACAAAAACAAAATATATTTTTTATATATAAATTTCATTTTTGGAAAAAAAAATCCACCGACAAATAATGCTGCTCATGACTGTATTCTTTGCTTGGGAAAAGGTTGTTGCTCATGCATACACATGGGATTACATATTTTATTCTAATTAATTAATTATTTATTTAAATAATAGAAGCCATGACATGAATGTGTGGTAAGAATAATTAAGATAACCATTTCTGAGACTTAGCAATAATCATTCTGTCACTTAGTTGTTTAAATTTATATATTATTATTAATTAATTTCACATTAACCCATTGCTCAGTAGCATCTAATTACCTACTAATTTAGAAAAAAAAATTCCACACATGACTAATTCAAAAACTATTTAAGTCAACTTACTTGCCGACTAGGTAATTAAATGCTAAAATTATTATAATGTAATAAATTATAATACTTTAATCTGAGGACTATACAATTAATTCAAAGACTGACTACTTTTGAGGTTGGATAGTTAGCCTGTGGGTTAAGAGGGAAAAAAAAATAATCTAAAGTTTTTTTTTGTTATTTTTATAAATAAAATATAAAATATATTTATCTAAAATCATTTTAATTTTTAAAATTGTTTTCAACTATTTTCAAATATTTTGTTTAAATTTTTTTAACAATTGAATATATATATATATATATATATATATATATATATATATATATATATATATATATATATATATATATATATATATATATATATATATGCAAAAACTACGCATCTTACTGTCACATAAAGCTGAAACAAACACCTAAAATCTCACCTAATTACTAATAAGGTCATTAATTTTTCAAAATTACAGAGATATTTTGTAAAAAATATATGATGATCAATTTAGGGTTTAATTAGTTTCTTGGTTAAATAAAGATTTTCATTTTTCATTCATTAATTAAACAAGGGAATAATTAAGTTTATTTTTTTCCACTTTAATCATGTTTCTCATTGCTTAATTAGTCATTATCATTAATATTTGATAATGAAGTCTGATTTATGCCCTAACTGAGTTGATTGGTGAAATTTATGAAAGTGGTCAATTTTGCAATTTATTAATACAATCATTTAGCATTAGACTGGATTCGAAAGCAAACGATTGTAATTATTATTAAAATTTCCTTAAATAATAAATAAATAAATAAATAAATAAGAATTATTCATGAAATAAAATTATAAAACTAATAAATTACCTATGTAATATTAAATTTTAACTAAAGCATGCAATTTTGACCTCACCCAAATCTGTTCGAGAAAAATATCCTAATCATACCAATTTTTTTTTTTGAATCGGTTGGAAACCCACCAAACATTCGAATAGATTAAGTTATTGTTCAATCTTAGGGATGGTATTAGGTAGGATATATATCCATTTTTTCAAGTCCATTTAACTTTAATTAAATTATCCATACTCATCTCAAATCCACTTATAATTATTGCATTATAAATACTAATTAAATCATGATATTTCAAGTTTTTAAATTAAATAAATATCTAACTAGAGTTTTACAACAAAAATTTAAATTAATTAAATATGAATTAATTAAAATTTAATATAATACTGTCAAAATTAAAATATTATACAATTATGTAATCGAATTCGAATAGCTGCTACACTGATAACTAATTCCATACCTTATCTAAACTCATATCGTATTTGTATCCATTCCAAACTCATTTATTACTAGTTCAACTTTATAAATTGATAAAATCGAATATTATGTATTTCCTTCACTTTTTATATAAAATTAATAAGTAATAAGCATAAATATATCTTCTAATCAATAAAAAATATAATATCTTCAAAGAAATAATATAATTCATTGTTAGTGTTAGAAATAAATAAAAATTATATTTATTTCATTTATTAAGGTAACTTTATAAATTTTACTGAAATGTTTTAATTATACATAATAAAATTGGCTAAAATTGTTGAAAGAAATGTAATAGAATAAATTGAAATTGATAGAATAAAAAAAATTAGATAAAATTGCAATAACTCCTAGAGTTAAAAACATTTTTTATAATAATAATAATAATAATAATAATAACAATTGTTTATTAAAGTGAAAAATGAAAATGATTTGGAAAAGAGAAAAAAAAAAATAATCTTATTATATCTATACTATAACTAAAAATTGACTAGTTAACAAAATAATACCAAATCCAGCAAATAAATTGACAAAGTGTTAGTTTATCAAATGAATATAGAGAGGGGGACCCACAAATGTGCTATTAATAAAAAATAAATAAATAATTAATAAACGGTTTTGTTTTGAATAAGGCAAAGGAAAAAGGGGCGGTGCTTGCTTTCCTCAAATCAACGCGCTTTGCCTTCTCTTGCTATTTTTTTTTTATTTCACAGAGATAAAGACATTATTTTATTAAATTGTAAAATTAAGTAAACACATATTAAACTATCCATTTTAAGAAATAAGAGTTAAAAAAAATGATAAATTCAGCTTCTTCCTTTTTTCTTTTTTCTTTTTTTTTTTTTGTGAGAAAATTTTAGCTCCTTGTACAATTAATAATATTAATTGTAATAGTAATACCCTTTCCTAAAGGCAAGATTGTAACATGTTGAAAAAGACAGACACAAAACTCCACACTCCATGCCCACCCACATGCATTGCAAACCTCTAATCATTTTCTACTTTCTATTGCTACTGCAAACCAAGGTTCAACACCATTTCATTCTTTATTTTCTTTTTTTTTATTATTATTCTTATTTATTTCTTATTAATTCACTTTAAATCAAACATAAACTAAATCTATTAATATTTTTGATGAATTCTGTCAAGATATCTTACATTTATGGACTCATAATACATAAGTTTAATATATGTAGTTTTTGCATTTGTTTCTTTTTCTCACTTTGCTCTAAGTAATTAATTTTTTATATTTTTATTTTGTTATAATCATATCCTATTTTAAAGTTTAATTAATCTCAATAATTTAATATGATGGGAGAGTGAATGTTCACCAAATTATATGACATATTAGAATATAATACTTTTATTATTATTATTATTATTATTATTTGAGAATAATCAGAGCTTCATTAGCCAATGGAAGAAAATACATCTTGATCCAGAAGCACAAGAGGCTCAGCTTGAGGAGGAACTTCCTCCGTAAAGAACTGATCCTCGGACAAAGGAATAGCCCATTGAGCTGAGCAATGTGCAAAACCTTATTATATAACCGGTTGGCAAAAATGAAAGACACAGCAGAAAAACTACCGCTTAAATCTAAAATATCATCAATGATTATTCTAGTAGAGCAGCTTCTGTTAGAAGGCGAATGAAGAGTGCTGATAATGGATAGTGCATCTGATTCCACAAGTAAAGCATTGAAACCTCCATCAGAATCTTTTTCTGTTACAAAGATCATAAGCATTCTCAAAATCTTTTTCTTCCTCATTCTAATTTGACTTTCACATAACCACACAAGTCAGACAACATTAGAGTATTTATAACTGAGAAAAAAAAATATATTAGATGTAAAAAATAGGCAAATTTAAACTGAACTATAATAAGAACAAGAACAATTAGATGTAAAATAATAACTTTGATCCTCCAACTACTTGTATTCCAAGCCAACCATGATACTAGTCATAATACATTGATGACCCAATTGCAAGAATCTGAAACCATTAGCCAACCTTGATGATTGCCTTAATTTTTCTGAAAATGAAATATCAAATTCACATGTTGATGCCAACATGCAGCTTTAAAAGAGTGCAACAGTCATACACAACAAGACAAGGTTGCTCTCACTTCGAAGATGATAACATGCTACTGAAAGCAGAACAGAGTCAGAGTTTATCAGTTTTTTTTTACGAGAATAATACAAATCCTGGAAGCTGAGAACATCTTATGCAACCATAGGCACATCAGGCATACAAAAATTAGAATTCGGAAAGAAATTGATAAACTTCCACAGCGTGTTTCCATTTTAAGAGGACTATAGGAAAGCTCAAATCTTTTAATTACCACGGCTCTAAATAGAAAGAGGAGAAAAGGGGGAAGTGTAGGTGATTCCTACACTTTAATTCCTCAGTTTTCTTGCATTTTCCTTTTAGATTCCTGCACTTTATTTTCCTCCCATTTATTTTGGCATCTTTTACTGTCTCTATACCCATTAATGTCTTGTTCACTGTTGAATTTTCATTTCAAATGCTGTTTCACTTTAATTTTGGTCATGAACGATATCTTAATTTGTGTTATTCAAGATTCATGGATCCCCCTCGATAAATTAAGAAGATTAAAACTCATCCTAAGCTAAGACTAAGTAATCTAAACACATATCCAAGTGACACAAGTAGAAGAATTGAGAGGTACTCATAGGATAACTTGAGGCAAATAATTGCAAAATGTTTTGCAACACTGGAGATCTATAAATTTAGCAATGAAAAAAAAAGTAGAAGAATGAAGGAATAGAATGTCATGGTCTCCAGCCACACCATCGTGTTATAGGGAAACTTACAGGGAATCCCTTGAAAATTCTGTAACTAGAAAACATCCGGTAGTTCTTTTGCCTTCTCTCCCTATCTTGAACTAAGGAAAATTCTAGGGCTCGTTAGGAGATAACCCTGAGACCTCAATGAACAAATTTGAATAAAAAACAACTGTTCATTATCCTTTTTGTTCTCAAATACAAGTCCAAAAATAAAATAATTGACAGTCTATTGAAAAACTCACACCCACTACCCAAATAATTTCCATTTTTTCCGGCACATGAAAGTACATAAATAATTAAAACAATTTAATAATGAAAAAACAGCAAGTTATGAAACACTGCAACTAAAAGAAAATAAAACAATAAACTAACAACATAACAGAACCTAGTTTTTAGACAGCATTCAAAACACTGCTTGCCGTTGAATCACTGACTCTAGTTAGTTGGGATTACGATTAACTGAGTTGATTAGGGGAGGGAAGGTAAGGGAGGCAGAGAATGACCTTCCATTTGGCAATATATTTCTGAAATATGAATAATCAGAAAATACTTACCATTGCAAATGACTATTTGTATAAGAATAATGAGAACATCAATATGCTAGATTCATTGTGGTGAATGAGCCAAAAAGTAGTTGAGCATCCTGACGTCAATCTTTTGGATCTGCAATAAAAGGCATACAGGTTATATCTGGTTCCATTTTTTTGACAGATAGAAGAGGGAAAAAAACAGAAAATCACATCTTTGGGTTCCCTTAACTTTCTATTGTATTCTATTGCGTCATTAAACATTGATTTAATCCACATTGGGTCCTTAAATTAAAAGAATTAACAAAAGTGTGGTACAGTAGCTTTTAAGGACACATGATAAAGGAAATGGATGCTGATTGAAAAGCGTTCATTTGAGGCTGATTAGAACAGAATCATTTTGATGAAAATGAATTTATTAAAGAAAATAAAAACATGTTGCCATTTAAAGCCAGAAAAAATATTGTTATTATAGTTGACTGCATTTGGTGGCATATTGTTATTGAATCTTTCTAGGGACCCACAGATGTGTTTTGCCAAAAAAAAAAAGACCAATTCACTCATAATTTTTACACTAAAAATGATGAGGAAGGGAAAAAGATGATGAGCGCTATCACAGACACTGTTTTGAACTATCATGCATTTTTTATATCCAGACTAGCAATTTTATCAAGTTTGTGTACGAAAATTTGGTATGTCACTTACCAGGATAAGATATCAAAGAATGGTGCTAAATCTACATGTTAATCTGTGAATTTAATAGCTAAACTAGAAACAATGCCAAAAACTTCCACTAAAACCCACTGATATGAATCTGAGGATTGTTTCAACAGTTATTTGGAAACCTTACTGTGACTTCAGTCTTCTGCTTAAATTAGAAATTCTCAATTATTAATTGAAAGATGTTCTTCTCTAGTCTCAGATAAGAAAGACAACTACTGATCTAGTTTTGATACTACAAACTAGAATTGAAGAACTAGGCAATTGATTCTTGGATCTTGATCAGTTTAATTAAGAATTCCTTTGCGACAGTTAAAAAATATATTTATTCTGGGGATTTTTGTAAGCGGATTGAGCCTACTTTTTGACCAAGCACAGCACATATTTGGAAATATATAAATTTTTCTTTGGCAGGTTAAGTAGGGTTGAAACTCAAAGATATATAATTTCCAAACCTAGCACACCTTTTTAAAATTAGGCCTAAATGGAAAACCTCTTGGCCAAGCACAGTCTTTAAACTTTTGTTCTAGCTCAAGTGGGTTCCTAGGCATGTGAACAGATCTAAAGGCAAATCAAGAGGAAGGCACTATTGACAGCACAAAGATTACACAAATGAATAAAAGGCAAATATAAGTCATGGGAGAACAAGTCAATGGAAGAGAAATATGACATATTGGAGAAAAACATAAGCAAATTCAAGCTTCCTGATTATTTGTGCCATGGATATGTTAAGATTAATTGGTTATACCTCATCAATGGATAGGTTGTAAACTTGACAGGTGACTCAGTAAGCATACAGAAAGTATTGGAGCAATTCAAACTATGGTATTGAGGATTTCAGGTTCATGTTAGGAACAAAAATCCAAATAACAACACTTAACCTTGGGGCCAAGAAACAGAAACGTAGAGCTGAAGTGTGAGTTTTTAATATCTAGAGAGTTGTCATCACATTTCCCTGATCAGATGACTATGGTGGTTACAGGTGCTTCATCAGTGATTTCATCAAGGAGCACATATTTAGAGAATATTGTTGCTATAAATTGCAAGACTACTTGAGATACATTGTTGGATCATCCTGTTGACCACTCCAGATTGAATACGTTTGTTAACACTTACCATCTCTATAATGCTGTTCAACTTGATATTTCAAAGAACATGATGGCATCATTAATTTTAGCAACTCCAAAACAGTTTGACAACTAAATTCGCATAAAATGGTGATTCAATATCACCTATAGCACTTGACCAAATATCTACTAATAAAAAGGGAGAGAGAAAAAAAAGTCTGCAAGCAATGGGGATAAAAGAGCAGGAACAACAAAATGATATATTAAGTCACAAATTCCCATCATCAGCAAAAATCACAGATTTTAAACCATGTCTTGAAATAGCTGCAATTACTTAACGTTCAAGTAGCAGTAATGGCATACCTTTGCGAGGGTAGAACAAGTGACTACAAAATGTTCTTAAATCTTTAGAACATGATTTGGCATGGAATGACAATTTGCTCTGCATGTCATTTAAGTCAATCCCTTTGTCCAAGAAAACATTTTTATTAAAGCTAGAGAATCTTCTGCTGGTTTCTTTTTGAAAGACAGAGATGCCAGGTGCAACAATATTCCAGCCATACCCAGCAACATCATTTTCAGAAACTATACCACTAGATTTGACAAATTCCAATGCACAACGTCTCGTTGCTACAATAACTGGACAAATAATACATTAATTAATTTCTAACCTTGAATGCTCACTATGTTGAAAAAACTCACACCATGAAGAGAAAAAATTGACCCCATTGCGACTGGTATCTGGTAAACAACAATCTCTATGAGCAGTATAAAGTTCTTAGCTCAATAAAAATTTAGTTGCTAACATTTGAAGTATAAAGAATTTCCTCCAAGTGAGAATCAAACAGTTGAAGTAAAAAGTAAAATGAAATAAAGAAGAAGAAGCTACCATTATAAGGAACTTGAAAGACATGATTAGCAGGAAGATCAATGCCAACGCCAACCAGAGTGATCCCCACACTAAATCCAACACCACAGCCAGCACCAACATAACCAATCACTTCAGGACCAAAACCAGGACCCCATCCAACACCACAGCCAATGCCTAGTCCCATTCCCCAAAATGCTCCAGAAGTGGGATGCACAGGATTCCATCTTTCATATTTCCTAAACAAGCCTTTCATGATCGTTATCACCTGAGACCAAAAAGAAAGCTAATTTCAGAATCACAAACATAATAACCTAGAAGAAAAGATACAATATTTTGACAATTGTAATTACAAAAATCAATTAGAACAAAAAATGAAGGAAAAATTGAAAAATTAACGTAAGAAATGGAGGGTAGTAGGAATCAGATTACAGCAGGAGCTGGAGCAGTTGGTAAGAATTGAAATGCTCACTACTAGTTTAATTATTTTACGAAAACTTATACTGAAATTAACATTAAGCGTGGTGAAATTGGTAAAAGCTTCATGGCATTAGTGCAAGTAGATAATATAAAAAGATGAAACTAAATTACTGCGTAGGCTCTTTTGGAAAACATAGGCTAAAATTTTGAGGAACATAGACCACCGCATTTTCACTGTATCATCTGTAACGATACGGCCATTATAAACCATTTCCTTTAATTCATTTACACGAAGAAGAAGAAGAAGAAGAAGAAGAAGAAGACATACCTGTCCAAGGCAGCGGTGGGACTGTCATCTCTATGTTCAACACAAACACGTCCTCTCGTTTTATTTTTATTATATTTAGAAAAAAATTCAATTTATTATTTTTTTTCAAATAAAACTCTAAAAAAATTTCTTTTTACAGTTTAAACCTTGATTGATTTTTTTCTTTCAGTTTCGACCATTCATCTCTTTATGTCTGGAATGTTGAATGAAATTGTGACGTGAATACTTTTTTGGCATTAAGTCGTCTAAGGTGGATCCACGTTTACTATTAGGGTCATTTGGACTATGGACTCCATAAATTTTGCAAAAATTATAACAATAGGTACAATATAATAAACACGGATTCTATTAAAAAATAAAATTAATCCTAATAAAATTTTTCTAATGATAAAAAAAACACTCATTACAAAATAATTAATTTAAAAAAAGTTTAATTTTTTAGTTAAAAAAAGCTTTTGAATAAAAAATTCTTAAACAAAAAAAATACTCTTCTTCCCGCACCCATCTCCACTTATCGCCATTCAGGAGAATTTTCGACATTTGAGTGTCTTCACATCATGAATTGCAGGTTGCCACTATGTTCTTTGCTCAAGACTCTTCTTCATCGAATCGTCGTAGCCGTTCACAGTTTGCTTTTGCTAGAAAATCTGTTGCTCACAACCGCAGTTCTCTTCTTCATCAAAGTGTCTACCCTCCTTGTCGTCGACTGTTGTCCCCTTTAACTCCACTCCGCATCGCTATTAAAGTCGTGGTTCTCTTCCTTCTTCTCATACTATTTCACCATCAACAATAAAAAGCATAAGGTTAGATTTTATATTTTGTTCGGTTGTTCCTCTTTCCATATTATTCAGTGATTGATATACTAACTTCAAAAGCTCAATAATCTTTTTAATGAAATAAATACAATATTATTTTTTGTGTAGTCCCTTTGAAGCCGAATAATTTATTTATTGTATTTGATGAGTAAATGTTATTGAAAATGTCTGAATTTTATCTACGTGAGTTTTCTACGATTGAGCTTATTAAACTCACAAATTATATTATATATGTACGTAAATATAAAATGTTTGTTGATTTGAATATAATAGATGTGCTTTCAAAGATGACGGTAGAGACTAAAAATATAACATTTATTAGTTAATATATTTACTGTTGAAGTTGACATTAATCTTACTTGTAGCTAAAGAGTTAACAATTTTCGCAATAAAAGTGATAAAAAATGATTTGCGAAACAAAATTGGTGATCAAATGATTGTTTAGTGACATATTAAAAAAATATATTTGATAGTGTTAATAATGATGAAATTTTGTATTATTTTTAGAATGTGGAAACTCGCGGAGGACTATTATAAAAAGAATTTTTTTATTATTTTATTATTGTATGTATATTTTTATAATTGCAATTTATACTATGGCACAATTTGATAATATCAACCTAAATTATAATCTAGTTCATTCATAAAAATAATTTAGTTTAACAAATAATCTGTATTTGATAAAATAGATTATTTAGAAAAAAAAAGTTAGATTATAATCTCCAAAAAAATAAACTAGTAGAACTAGTTTTTTTTTTAAATTTTTCTTGCCCTTTATACCTTTTTTTTAATCAATTTACATGTAATAATAATAATAATAATAATAATAATAATAATAATAATAATAATAATAATAATAACGAAATGTTAGATAATAAAAATAAATGTATTTATTATATTGAGATAAAATATTTAATATAATTTTTATATTATTTAACATGCATATATATATATATATTATATATATATAATTTGTTTTTATTAGGTATTTAAATAAAATTTATATAATATTTTTTTATTAATATAAATATATAATTTTATGTCATTTTACGTTTTTAGCTAATTTAACTAAACATTTTTAATTGAATTAACTATTAGATTATCAACTATCTAGCTAATTTTACCAAATAGAATTTATGTATATGGATCTCATTGTAAAAAATTTCTAGATTCACCACAATTCTTGGCAAAGCACCAACATTAAAGAATTAAGCAAACATCATTCAGTTTACCCAAAAATAAAACTTGCATTTAAATTAATTTGAATATCCTTATTTAATACCCACATCGCTATCTAACATCTGCAAATTGTATATATACTTAAAATTATATACATTAAAAAAATGTTGACCAATTATATAATTAGAACTCACTCTTGGACAGGGATTGGCGTGGGAACAAAAATTCTAGCAAATATTTAGTCTCCGTAAATGACAATCAAGGGATTGAAGATTTGTATCCTTGCATTGCAGGCCATCGTTTCTTCACCGTAATGCCACCATAAACCCATTAAATAATTGTACGACATAAAATATTGGAAACAAAATTGGTGTAACGCTATCAATCTGAATTGGACTATATCGAATTGTATTGTCTGTCGGTACCGTAAATTTATAAAAATTATTAATAAATTTTCCGAATTCCTTCGGCGATTTCATTTTGGATAACCATAAAACCTAATGAGTCTCCAAGGAGGCATAAACCTAGTGAGTCTCCAAGGAGGCATGGACCATAGTTAATAAATTATAAGATATGCAAAAATTCAATAATCATTGGATTTGATAACTTAAAATAATAAAAAAGTACATATAAATATTTTTTTTAAAACTCAAATCAATTGGATTGATTCTTACCCGGCCTTGAAAATTTCGAAATAATCTTGAATTAATTAATTCGAAATTTATTAGATTTCAAACCGATAAATTGCTAAAAAAAATAAAAACAATCTTCTGGCCATTTGATTATATTTTTTATTTAGAAAAAATGAACATTCTCACCATTTAAAAAACAAATAAAAAGATAGGAAAAGTTTCCGCTGCCGGGATTCGAACCCGGATATTTAGTTCAAATTTCCAAGCATTGTGCTACAGCGGATCGATGATGATTGTTGCAGCAAAGGAAGAAAAATATTTATTTATACAGTTATCAAGCCCATATTTTTTTTTTAGTTTAATTTTGTAAATTGATCTTATTGACTTATCAAGTTGGTTAAATTAATAGATTTTTACTCACTTATATTGAATTTTTCTACAAACTGTGTCGGTGGTAATTTTTCTTCTTCTTTTTTTTTTTTTCCTTAACCTTCAAATAAAATATATGAGAACGATTTTCCTATTGAATTTTAACTTAAAATTTTACTGTTAAATTAGTATCAGTAAATTAAATTTTAATGACTTTGCATAATATCACAAAACTGAATTTTTCTTCAAATTAATATATCACATAAAATACAAAATATAGTAATATTTTTAAGCTAAAAAACTCATTTAAATTACCAAATAAATCACATAAAGATCCAAAAATTTGAGCCCAAGTTAACATTTCCTAACAGACAAACATTTCAAAAGCTTATTCTCAGAGATAATTTCCACCAACAATCTGTCGAAAGCTCCTTGAAAACATATTGACAAAATCAATAATAATGAAAATCAAGAGACTAAAAAACCTTAAACTAAAGGGTTTAGCCTAGAGCCAGAAAATATTTTCATTGGAGTCACTCATATACATATAATTGTTAAGTAATATTCGTAAAACTAATTTTATAAGTGTAATTGCTAATAATTATATAATTATACATATAAAATAACATATAATTATTCACAATTATGTGAAAATATATAGTAAAAATTATATAATTACTAGTAATTATATAATTATACATACAAAATAATATATAACTGTTGACAATTATATAATTATATATATAAAATGTCATATAACTATTAATAATTATACGAAAGAACATAATAAAAATTATATAAAATAATATATAACTATTAACAATTATATATTTGCGTCATTTTTTTAATTTTTTCTTATAAGTCCCTTGTTAAAATATTATTATATATTAAACTATATAATGTTTTTTTGTAGGGTCACGCTCACTCTTATGCATGTAGATATGCCCTTGGGTTTAGCAATCCTTAACTATTATAAATAATAACATTATTACTATTATGTCTATTTTCAACATTTTATTTTATTTCTCTCTTATTTAATTAAGTTTTTTTTTTTATCTATTCAGACTGAATTTGTGTTGAACAGACCCCATTAGGAATGCACTCTCAAGTTTTAAATCATTTAATTAGTCCTTACTGTTGTAAAAATCAACATTAATTTCCCTAGAATAACATGCAAGATAACTTAAAACAGAAGAGAATTTGGCTAAACCTGATTTTGAAGAATCCATAGCTCAAGAGTTTTTTTGCTTGAACAAATTCTGCTAGCTACCTCTTCTTCCCTTCTAACTCAAAAACCAGATGAAGAGGAAAAAACAGGGTAGAAAAAAAATTGTGTCATGGAAGAAGAGACCTAGCCAAAACAATAGAGATATTATCAAACCTCATAGTCTCTAAGCCCACATATTATATTATGCACATTACTAATTATAGAAAACCCACTTTATTAGATCAAATAAAATTCTTAATTCATATATTATCCACTAATAAGATTAATAATCTTACACTTAGCATTACCAAATTAACAAACAAATTAATTTATGTCCATATGCTATCTGAGGAAGTAATATTATGATGGAAACATACCTATAACTACTTATCATTTTAAAGAAAAAAAAAACGAAAATCTACCTCTTAGAAACATAAATTAGTGAGCAAAACAGGATATAAAATTTGTGGTGAACTCTACTCCATCAACCAGTACGTTTCTATTTCAAATTTATTAGCTAGATAGGCAATTAACCCAAAAAAAAAGTATTAATTATGAAGTATTTGGTTCAACATTTTAATTATAAATAAGATTTTTTTATGAATTTTGAAAAAAGAAATTTAAAAAAGTGGAAAAAAGTTCTTTTTTTTTGTAAATTTTAATTGTTAATATATATATATAGGTTATGGATTCGAATCTTAATATGATTATTTTTTAACAAAAAAATTACTAAAAAATAAAATAAAATAAAGTAACAAATAGGGTAAATTTGGATTTTTTTTGAGTGAACCAATCATGTTTTGAGTCCTTCTCAGATAAAAATTAGTAGCTATAATTTTTACATTTTTTTAAATAAAAAAAAAAAGATGAAAATTCTGCTAACCAATTGAAAATAAATAAATAAATAAATTTCCGCTGCCGGGATTCGAACCCGGAAATCGCAAATGAATTTCCTGAGAATTGTGCTACAGCGGATCCGTCAGATATGTTGTACAATGACAACAAAAATGTTATAAATCGGTAAGATTGTTGAGAAGCCTTTTTTTTTTTTTCACACCCATCAAATAAAAACGATAAAATTAAAAAAAAAATAACATTTGACCTTTTGACTAGTTAAATGCATGCCATTTGCTTATTATAGCATTATTATATATATTTTTACATTAATTAGTTTTTTAAATTTCTAAAATTATTATATTAATTTGTTGATACATTCATTATTTAAATTAATTTGCTAAAAAATAAATATTTTTTTTAATTTATATCTTGCCTTGTTTGATTTAAAAATAAAGTTCGTTAATTTTTTTAAATTACTAAAATTTTTACCGACGGATTGCCTTGATAAAATCTATCACAAAAGTTTTTAAATAGTTGACCAGTAGATTTTGAATGAAAAAAATGAATAAAAGTGTCTAATTATAACATTAGATATACAATTGACACATAAAAAAAGATAGTGTCAAATTGACAAAAGGTGAAACGTTAGGTCGGTTTTTGAAAATTTTCAATAATAAATATGAGTGAGAATTTTTTTTTTCTTGCAAGTTCAAACATAAAAGTCCTCATAATTATTGATCACTAAATTATTATTATTAAACTAAAATTTTAAAATTATTAGCTAATTGAGAATTTTTATTTTTACAATAAGTTAAAAAAATCCTCCAAAAAAAAGTTCCTAAAACGTATACTGAATTTAAGGGTAAAAGGCGATTAGAAAACAAAAGTACACCTTTATTTATTTATTTTGACTGAAAAAAACTGAAAATAAATATATTTAATGAATAATTAAATAGCTAAAATTTTATTTTTATGAGAAAAATTTTAATTGGTAGTTTTTATTTAAAAGACAAATGCATTACTAAATTAGTAAAATTACAGATTCCAATCTCACTTCCTCCCCAACGTCTAAAGGTAAAAGAGTTAAAAAGTATAAATTGGCTATTTGTCTTTTCCTCTCTCTCTCATTGTTTTTCTTCTTGCTTTGTACATGAAAGTAATAAATCTCAATTTTTTTAGTCTTTTATCTTATCTCAATCTCCTTTACAAATTAAATATATATATATATATATATATATATATATATATATAAAGTCTAATAGAGTAAAAAGAGTATTGAAAGAAACATAAAGTAAATTTATTTTACATTTTCTTATTTTATTGATTTTTTGAAAAATCATATTTCAATATTTTTTAGCATATAAATTTATTATAACGAGAATATGTTTTCATGTTAATATTGGTTGATTTCCTTTATTGTATTTATGATAGTTAATTTCAATTGATATCTTTAAAAAACATAATAGAATAATGGAATAAAGTTTCTTGACCATATTATTTCTTTCACCCTAAAACAAAATTTTCTGGCTTTGCCCCGGTGGAGAAGGCCAAAAAATGTGGCATTTGAATATTGAGTTTTTTTTTTTTTGCAACTTAGAGACTTTATTTTCAAGCTTTCCGTTTGGAAGCTAAGAAAATCTGAAATCTTGAAGCTTGTTTTTCTATAATTTTTCTTGCCCCCATTCAATCTATGATGGACCAAACTAATAAAAGAATGTTATATTATATAAATATGTGAATGCATGCAATTGAGATTAGTTACATAAATAGTCCCTCAAATTAACATCAAATTATATAAATTATCTTTGTTTTGTTTTAATCCCCTCTATTAATTCTTCTCTTCTGCCTCTCTCTTTTCATTTTTCCATCAAATTGATTTTTTCACCAAAACATAATGCCGATTTATTCATCTTCTTTGCCCAAACTCATTAATTCCAATTCCTTGATTAATACTTGGTTATTAATCTTATTTGAAAAAAACCCATCCTCAATTTAAGTGTGCATTTATACATTTTATAAATTTAAGTGGGCAACTGACATTTTTTACCAAATTTAGGGGCTCATATATGTATTAAGCCTTTTAAGAAATTAACAATTTGTAATCTGATTACTTTCCCAACAGAACTCCATTACTTTCCAAAGAGGAGAAACGGCTGAGCAAGATTAACATAAGCAGAGAAAGTGGAAAATAAGATTGTTGGTGGAATACTAACATGAAAATGGGTCAAGAATAAATCAACATTAAGAACAGTAGGTGAAAAAAACCTCAAATTCTCCTGCTTACCAGACAAAAAATTGAGAACAATTGTAAAGATTGGCAGTTTTCGGCAGAAATATCTCAGCTACATCTTCAATTAGTTGTCATCACTGCTATCAATAAGAACAAGATCCTTAACCTTCTGTCTCTTGCTAGTTCTATTTTTGCTTCCTTCATCATTCAATCCGTGGTTATCAGGTTCATCATAGCCTACAAATTTCTTGATTTCTTCTAGAATTCTACTCCCATATTTTTCCGTCTTCAGCTTCCCAATTATTTTCTCCAACTGCAAACAAAAATAGATAGAAGTAAAATTAGTATCAGGTTGAAAAAGCAATCACTTGAGCAGCTGAGTATATGAAAAGTGAGGGCACACACAAATCAGTTTAAAACCTTCTGAGTATCTCCAATAGACTATTTATTTGAGTTTCACTCTTTATTTTAAAAAGTCATTACAAAAAAATGATCTCCAATAGACTCTCTATATTTAAAAAAAGAGTGAGTTTGACTCTCTACATCTAGAGAGTCAAACTTCACACTCTATTATAATTGTAATTAATGTTCATCCATTTTTTATATATATTTTATTTTTTTTATTGATGTATTTCTCTAAAAATATTTTTGTCTTTTCTTATAATAAAATCATTTACTTTTTTCATTTGATAAATATTAATTTGTATAAAATAAAGTGAAATAAAGAATTAAAATATAAAAAATCTATTGGACTCGTAAAAAATATTTACTCTATATTTAAAAATGCTCTAAGATGTTTTTTATTCTACCAAAAATGTTATTTAGAATAAAAGGTACTATTTGAAATGTTCTAATAGTTCTTTAGCACTTATTTTATGAAATATCATTAATCAATGAGATCGTTTATTTGCCTTTTCTCGTAACCCTACTATCCATAGAAGTAATTGTACACATTGCTGAGAATGAAACATCATAAACTACTACTTGTTAGGAAGATAATACGAATGAGGTTGTTAATCTAATATAAGGAAATTGGTCGAAAAGACAAGGAAGAAATTTAAGACATGTGTTTCGTATAGTGTCCTTAAAATAAATTTGTCACTTACTATTGGTATTTAGGCTCAATAATGTTTCTCTCTCAGGATACAACATATTAAAAGCAAAAGTTGAGCACCACAACCTTATCCACAACAAATTGAATATGATGACTCTCTATCACAGGAAAGAAAGAAAAGGTAGCAGAATTTCTATAAAATGATCGTACTGTTGAATAGAAGCCAAATGCTTCTATTCATACTAAATGGAAAAAAGAGGAAATAATGAGAATTTATTATCATTAAGGATGTCAATTAAGCTTTTGTAACATAAAATTGATGCTTATTTATTTATGTAACTCATATACAACAGAAGCTCAATGGATGAATTTCTGGAAATACCTGTATCGCACACGTGACGTCACGGGCACGACATATTGTGTTGGTTACATAACAGTCACGAATGTGACAAAAAGTTGCACATGCGCCAGTTTTCCACAACTCATTGTCGTAAGTGCGCCACAATGTCATACGCCTGACTATGGCAAGAATCCTTCTATCATGAGTGTGACCAAATGTCACGACCATCACAACTCGCTTGTCCCTAAGGCACATACAATGAGCTTTAATTTTCCAGAAATAAAAAAATGTAAATGTTGGGATGGACTTGAACCATGGTATTTCGGCTTCGCATTCGTACTCACAGATCGTTTTCCCACACATTGACTTTGGTTCCATCCATGGATTTGCTTACACCTACACGTGCGTTAGAGAGTCTTTCAAGTTACTCACTTAACATTGAAAATGTAAGTCTTTCAATATAAACCTTTTCTCCAACTTCTCATTTTTCCTATGTGAGATTTTTCACTTTTGAATTTCTTTCTCCTTGGCAATGAACTTACTTTGAGTTTCAATTTTTTATTCACATATTCACCATTTTAAGCATATAAATATCATAATTCATAATACTCAAGTCAAATAACACATATTCATGTTATCTTTCCAAAATTGAGTTATAAGATCCACCCGAATTTTGCTTCAAAATGGTCATTTAATCATAATTTTTCAACAATCCCCCATATAAATAAAATTTGACGAAAAATAAGATGAATAAAGCCTTACTATGTGATAAAATTTGGCGATCAAAAGCTACATAAAATAAGTAGGTGTTATCCTTTGAACTTTCGCTAATGAAAACATATTTATTTACCTACTAACCAGTTGACATGATATCATTGAATGTTCAACTACTTAAGTAAATAATGATATACTTCACACATGATTCTCTTTTGACACAATTTAGTTATCATTACTATGTTCATTTTGGCCCTGAACATCTATCTGGTTCTCTGAGTGTTTTAGAAAATTGAGCTTCACACAATTCTTTTTTGAAACGGCCCCATTTGTCTCTCACATAGGTGATATTTTACTCATAAGTATCATTAAAAGCATAGCTTAACCATACGAAAACCACTTTGTCTAACTCAAAAACTATACGAAATATGTGTTTGTTTTGCAGTAAACCTGACATCAAATTCTTGCAAATATCAAGTACAAACAAGACATTGTTTAGAGTCAGCTCATTTCTACAAGTCATCTTCAACACCACTTGTCCTTCACCAAGAACTTCAAAAGTGGCAGAATTATGCATATACTACTTTTTTCCGCTCTTCAGTTTAAAGGTAAAGAACATCTCACGTTCTAAGCAAATATGTCTTGTGACACCAGTATTAATTCTCATTCTTTTGGGTTAGACTAAACTAGATTTACCTCTAATATGACAACAAAAAAATTGATTACAGAGACCTTGAGTAATATTTTGCAAGAAATTTGTTTCATTGCTCTTATTTTTTCTTTGGAAGCCTACAATTAGAGACCTTATGACCCATCTAGTCACAATTGAAGCATTTACCTTGAAATTTCTTCTTAGAAACTCCACCTTTGGGTCCCATCTTGGACTTTTTGGTTTTCTTTCTCTTGGAACTTTATCCACGTTCAACAATGTTCGTCTTTGCCTCATAAGAATACAACCCTCTCCTTTCTTTTTCAGAGCTTTTGTTGTCTTCCTCTATTTGAAGTCTAACAATTAGTTTTTCAATATTCATCTTATTTCGCTTATACTTAAGGTAGTTTTTGAAATCCTTCTAGCCAATAGGTAATTTTTCAATAATGGTAACCACTTGGAAGGTTTCACTCAAGTTCATTCCTTTTGCATGAATATCATGAAAAATATCTTAAAGCCCCTGCACTTGACTCGCCATAGTTCTGGAATCTACCATTTTATAGTAAAGGAAACGTACCACTACAAAATTTTTGGCACTGAAATCCTCAATTTTGTATTTTCAATCCAAAGGTTCTCATAACAATTTGACAGTCTTAATTCACTATACCCATTGTATAGCAAATTATGTAGCCCATTCATGACATAATTTTTACACAGAAAATTGAAATGATGCCAACTATCATAGGTTATACTCACTTGAACATCTTGCTCATCATCCTTCAAAGTAGGAGCATCATCAATCAAAAACCGTGTAAGGTTCAAAATGGTCAAACAAAATAGCATCTTTTGCAGCAATCTCTTAAAGTTCAAACCATTGAACTTTTTTAGTTTCTCTCTATGATTCACAAACATCGTGACAAGTACAATAAGAGAGACAACTCATGCAGCAGCAGCTGATGGCCCTTAAGAACCATCCTAAACATTTGTAGCAATTACTGTGTTCTCCATTTTCGAAACAGAAAACATAAATAGAAAAATTAATTTCAACAAAGCCAAATACTGAGATTAACAAGATTCGGAATTTGTCTTAGGATTGTTAGGAAAATAATATGAATGGAGTTGTTAATCCCATATAAGGAAATTGGTCGAAAAGACAAGGAAGAAATCTGATACTTGTGTTTGACACAGTGTCTTTAAGACAAATTCACCCCCTACTACTGGTGTTTAGGCTCAATAGCATTTGTCTCACAGAATACAACAGATTAAAGGCAGAAGTTGAACACCACAGCATTGCCCACAACGAATTGAATATGGAGACTCTATCATATGAAAGAAAGAAGAGGTAGCATAATTTCTATAAATTGATCATACTTCTAAATAGAAGCCAAATGCCTCTATTCAAATTAGAATGAAGGAGAGGAAAATAATGAGAATTTATTCTTATTAAGGCTGCCAATTAAGCCTTTGTAATATCAAATTGATGTTGATTTATTTATGTAACTCATGTACAACAAAAGCTTAAAGGAGGAATTTCTAGAAATACTCGTATCGCGTATGTGACACAGCATCACGGGTGCGACATATTGTGCTGGTTGCCTCACTCTCACAAACGTGACAAAATGTTGCACACGCGACAGTTTTCCACAACTCATTGTCACGGGCTCGCCACAACGTCACACATGCTACAGTGGCAAACATCCTTTTGTCACAAGCATGACCAAACATCACGATAGTGACAACTTGCCTACCCCTAAGGCACACGTGACGCGCTTTAATTTTCTAGAAATAAAAAATGTAAAAATTGGATTAGGTTTGAACCATGATATTTCGGCTTGGCATTCTTGTGTGCAGGTCATACGCCCACGCATTGCTCTTGGTTCAGTCCATGGATTTGCACCCCCATGCACCTGTGCACGCGACTTCCAAGTTACTCACTTAACATTGGAAGAATAAGTCTTTCAATATAAATCATTCCCCCAATTTCTCATTTTTTCTATATAGGATTTCCACTCTTGAATTTCTCTCCTTAGCAAGAAACTTACTTTGAGTTTCAATTTCTTATTCACAAATTTACCATTTTGAGCATATGCATATTATAATTCGTAGTCCTCATGTCAAAAAACACATATCCAGATCATCCTCCCAAACCGAGTTATGTAATCCACCCGAATTTTGCCTCAAAATGGTCATTTAATCACAATTTTTCAACACTACTAACCCTAAAGGAACAACTTTCAAATAAAGACTTCCTATTAAGAAAACTAAGACAATCTTCAACAACTTAAAAGTAGTAATTAGCAGGATAAAACATTTGGTTACAAGAAGATAACTGCAATTGAAAGACCATGACCAAATAAAAACCAAAGTATTGTTTAGGTACTAAGAATCAGCACATCAAGAACTTACCTCTTCTGTTGATTTTGGTTTCTGGGAGTCGATCATGCTCATCTGCTGTCTAGATAGGATAGCATGAGGGGTTATTCGCTCATGATCAAATGCAAGTTCTTTTCGCAACTTATCAAGTTTAGACTCCAATTCAGACAACGTGAGACTGCGTTTTACTGTGTTCATTTTGCCAAGCTTGCTTTGTTTGCTAGAAATCTCAAGCTTAACAGTCTTCTTCCCTATGTACAAAGCAAGAAAAATAAACCATATAATGTCAATCTAGCATTATAGCTAAGTGAGACTGTAAACAAGATAAGATACTTAGCAAACTATGCTTCACAAACATTACACCCGTTCACTTTCCTACAGCAGCGGAACAAGCCAATAAAATTTGTTTCTAGCATGTACTAACCGTGAGACAGAATCACACAAGCAACGTAATTAAAGATGCATATTGCAGGGAAAGGACAATAAATTATTTGCAAATGTACTCGTGTACAAATTAAATACTCACACAAGTTCAAAAGTAAAACTTTTAAAAATGACTTGAGTGAAAGTGTGATGACCTGGAAATGTTTCATTAGCCACTAAAAAACTTACGACTGACAAGCAAATTACAATAGACTAGTAGTCAATTTTAGTATATGTTTCTTGCAACCATCCTGTATACCATTTTGCTCATGGCACTCGAGAATCTTAATGTTTGAACCCAAAAGATCAGGAAAAGAAACTTCAGTACTTTACATGGCATAAACTATTATTACATAACATCAAGAAAAAAATATAGAGTTATTGTTCTTTTTTTTTTTTTTCTTTTCCAATCTAACCACCAACAGCTGGGTTATACAAGAAGGTATTTTAGGCACAAATTAAGTTAACTTTCCATTCAGAAGATGCATGAAACAAAAATTCGAAGAAGGAAAATATACAAAGTGATATCATAAAATCAAAGTTCCTTCAAGCGCTTCAATTACAAGAGTTAGCTCTTGTGAAATAAGAGACATATCTAGGGTTAAACTTTAACTTCGGCAACTAGTTAGAGCATCACATCAAAGCATAGTATGAAAATGGTAATATTCGATCGAATGTTAGAAATATGATGGCCAAGATTTATATGCTACAGATATGGCAGCCATACCTTGCAGTACTTGCCTTGCCAATGGTCCTGTTTTTATATAAGCATTTGTAGCATAAGCTGTATGTTGGAATTCTTCTTTCTGCATTAAAAGTACTAAATTAAAAATTGATAAGAGCAAGATATTTTCATGTAAATATGCATTTCCAAAAATGAAGAAATATGAGTCACAAACAGATTATTCCACAAAAACATTCTTAGCAGATAATACGTTTTATCACCTGGTATACTGTGATGTAGAACCCTAGGTTCTTATACAGATTACATTTTTATTCAACCAAAAACCAAAATGCTCTTTATTGAGAAATAAACCCTAAAATTGCTAAAGATTCCCACCAAACATAAAATATAAATATTCATATAAAATATACTAAATAAAATAATTTAGTTCTAAGTTACACAACTAAAAGTCATTACTAAGAGATCCTTCTGTTCAAAGACAAACTAGGTGTAGAATTAGGACTTGGGTTACTCTTATTTGGTGGAACATAAACTCAACTTTCTCCCCCTTCTCTAGAAAGTCCATCTTCAAACAATAATAACACATCATAGTAGAAATCACATTTGTAAGCTCAACCTTTTAACCAGATAGCGAATAATCAATAGGTCCAACAATTTCCTCGTCATCACTACCATCTTTTTTAATTTCCTCGCCATCACCAGCATCTTTTTTATCCTTTGTTTGCGTTTTTATTGAACCACAAATGCAGTTTCTTTCATAGTCCAATCACTCAAAATCCTTAAAAGTCATGGTTGTGAAGTTTGAATTGGCACAAGCAGCAACATGATCAATAAAAGTAAACTCCTTATACATGAAATCAAATTTGAATGTCATAACTATCAATGAGCAAGACATTGCAGAGCAAATAATGTGCCACTATGTACAAGCATAACCCTTCAACCAAGTAAGAGCAATACTCACTTTCTCTTCATTCCCCAATTTGAATGTCATAATTAAACCTATCAATGAGCAAGGCATTGCAGAGCAAATACTATGCCACAATGTACAAGCATAACCTTTCAAACAAGAGCAAGCCATATTCACTTTCTCTTCATTCCTCACATTGCAATATTAAAAAAATTTATACCATTGGGAGCCATAAAATGGACTTTTTTTTTCCCGCTGAGAACAAGCAGCGTAACATCTCAAATATTTAGCTTGAAAAATTTATATCTCAAATTGGAAAAGTAGAGAAAAACAAAACCCAATTTTGTAACTGTCACTGGTATTACAACTAGATTCCCCCACCCATTTGAATTTGTATGATTAAATTAAACATATCAACATATTTGTTTTATTCACAATCAATCCTTTAAAAGATTTTATGCACCGTCATCTTTTGTTTGCATCTATGGATCAAGGTCTAAAACATGAGGATTCTTACCAAAACACTTTCTAGGATAAGCTGAATCACAAGCTGTTCTATCTCCTCTCTCTTAAGGTCAGCACCTGGTATTTTCATGCAAAATATATATCAATAGTTTTATACACACATGAATTATCTGTATCTGAATCTAAAAGGCTCGCAAACAAATTGATCTTGAACAGCATGAAATGAAATACAAAAGTGAAGATAAAACAGATGAAAATAGCATGTACAGTTACCAACCCAAAATATCTATAAGATGCATCACTGAATGGAGGTGGGGAAACTGTTGTACAAATTATACATGATAGATAAAAGAAAATTTTCAAACATTTTATGGAATAAGATTCTTAAGACATTTAAATGCTACCAGTTATAAGATCTCTTAATTGCATCATTTGTTTCAATTAAACTTGCAAATCAACTACATAGGATATCCTACACTGGGTTTTCAGTCCTAACACTACCACTAAAAGAACTAGTAGCCTAAAAATGCTAAACATTTTCGTTATGCAATTTTATGATTTTATCTGATCTCTTCAGTTTCGATAATTTTTTCCTAATATGCAGAACTAGTTGCAACTTTATCCAATTGGTAAGAGTCAATAAAATAACAATAATTTATTTCTAGTTCAACTTAACAATTATGTATTTCTTTTCCTCCTGCCCCCACTTTCTCCCTTTCTCTCTTCCACCGCTCCCCCCTCTTGCTTCATCCTTCTCCTACCCTAGTACCCTGTCTCCCCTTCCAACCCACCTTCGCCTTCCTCAACACCAGCAAGACTTAAAATTTGAAAAACTAAAATGAAAGTGAAAAGAAAACAGAAAAGAAACCAATTTGAGAGAAGTATGAATAGTTTCAACGGAGTTTTGCCAAGCACTGAAGGAGAGTGTCTGCGTGTAGGTGAGAAAGAGAAAGAGAGAGAGAAAATTTGGAAAGGAGAAAGAAAACACTGTTGACAATAATTTTTCATTTGAACAAACAATAAAATATTATTATTTAATTTTTTTAACTTGAGTAAAATTGCCCAAAATGGAAATGATTGGACAAAATTGCATATATGCAAAAAGGTCCCTTTTTTCTACCATTAGAATTCAAATATAATTTTATTTAAATGAATTACAGACCATTATTTATAACCAAAGTTCACTGTCATAGATAATTAAATTTTGTTTCCAATTATATTTTTTTATTACTAGAAGAGGATCAAATTCTACTTACACACGTTTCCTAAGCTGTACTTTGATATCAAGGTTGCACATCAAATATGGTTCCATTACTAGCATATTTTCAATGCCCTATGCCTGCAAAAATGACTAGGATTTTGTTCCTATTGAACAAAGCTTCAACAGAGTAAACTGTTTATCACTTTACAGTAAAGCTTTCCATTTGAAAAAGCAATATGGTAAAAAGGGTACTCCCAGGCCTGCTTTACAGCCTTCCAACCCTAAAGATTGTTTCCTGATATAATCATTATGCTGCACAGGTGCACATTTTTCTAGATGATTTTGCTTCTTTGCAGACAAGATTAAGAATTTTATGTCATCAAAATTTCCATGCAATGTATAAATAATTCTTGAAGAGATAAATGATCGGCCTCATTGAACCAACATTTTCTTTCACTTTCAAGCCATAGAACTTAAATTCTAGTAATAGTAGCCCATAACACAATTTAAAAATCCAATTTTGCTAGCTATATAAGGGAAAATTACAAAATTTTCCTCAACATATGGCACCAATTAAAATTAAGACCCCAAACATATTTTTTATATGGCACTTAAGCTTCAACAGTTATTTCAATCTGGATAATCTGTTTAACTTCCATCCTTTAAAAAGGATAGAAATGTTGCTAGAACACTTTTTGAAGACAATGCGAGTCCCACAAAAGCGGACTTGGTTGGTTAAACTACTCCCTCTCGACCTTAGACCTAAGTAACTAAACATCAGTTAATCTCAATTCAAAAAGTTCAATGTTATCTAATTCTTCCTCTTCTAAGGGAATTGCACTGGATATAGATCCATCTTTCTTCAAGAAAATCTAAAGAGACAGAGAACTAGAGCTTCAAGTCCAAACCTCTCTTGCACCAATGCAACAAATATTTTCTTCGATTGGTTAGTTTGATGACCATAGCATAAATCCCACACAGTTTGGTATCTTTGTACTACATAGTAAACCAATAACGTCAAACACAAGCACATTTGCTTCAGTTCTTAGTCTTTTGAATTCCCAAACTTAAGAAACATGCACTCCATCCAGATTGGTTGTTATGGTTATGAATTTAATAAAACTAAGCATGACTTAAAATCCTTGTTAACTTGGGTGGGAGCACATTGTCCCCTAAAAGTGTCAAAATCACTTTTCCAACCACTAATATAGAAAGAAATTAACACATTATCCATATTGAAACAACTCTAAAAGCTTGAGTACTACAATGTTAAAAGGTTTTGTTTAAAAATTTTATGTAAAAAGACCGTTAATTTTAAGAAATTTTGAAAATTTTCCTATTTATAATTAGGAAAAAGTATACAAAACTACCATGCAATTTAGCCCTCTGACACTTCACAACTGTGATTTGATTTGTATCGAATTAATACTATATAATTCATTTTGTGACAATTGCCAAATTTTCTGAAGTCAAATCATCTACATGAATCTCATAAGATTAGTTTTCTGTTGAAAAAGAATAGGTTACTGTCACAAAACAGTAAGCACATCCCTCAAAGTTTAGAAGCCTAAACCACATGATAATCTTTTTGTACGCTTTCCCTTATAATTAATTATACTTCTATCAGATATAGTAAAACAATAACATTCAAAATAATTTTTTAAAATAATCATATTTCTTAAACTGTATTTAAAATTTTGATTGTCTATGAGCACTCCTACTTGTATGCTTTTTAATTTGCATCATGTGACAAGAAGCAAGTCACTACTTGTAATATCCGCTAATTTAGGCCCCGAGTCGCACGTGTCGAGAAGTTGACTCGTTTGACCGATCGGAGTCTAAATTCGGATTTTTACAAAAATTGATCAAGTAATGGCTAAATTAAAGGATAAATGCCTAATTAAGTGATTATAAAGTTTAAAGAAGTTGATTTACGGTAAAGGACTAAATTGCAAAATTTGATAAGTTTTGGGGTCAAATTGCAATTTACCAAAAATTGGAGGATTAATGAGATTAATTACTAATCAACATATTGATTTTGGGGACATTTTGATAGGTTTGGCCAGCCACTCATTGAGGAAGATTGAGATTAATGGGTTCATTAAACCTAATGTCAAGAAATGATCAAAATGGTGGGTCCCACATGAAGACTTTGGGTACCCTATTTAAGACTCCTTTTCTTCTCCTTCTTTTCTTCATTTTCTGCCTTCTTCTCTCTTTTCTCTACCAAGCACGCAAGCTACATCTTTTCCTCCATAGCCCACCTTGATTTCTAGAGAGAGAAAGGAAGAGAAGAGAAGGGAAAGAGCAAAAAAAGGTGATATTCATGGTCCATAACTTCTAAGGAAGCTGGAAAGAACAAGAAAGAGGAAGAAAAATCAAGTTTGGTAGAGAGAGAAAATCTCCAAAGTTGTGATCAAGTGAAGAAAAGTGTAAGGTAAGAAGCATTTCTTCTTCTTCTTCATCTTTTCTTAAAGCAAGTTTGAATTTTGAGTTCATCCAAGACTTATATGGAAAGAGAGAGAAACTAGGGTTTTAAGAGAGAAAAAGAGAGTTTAGGGTCTTGAGGAAATCAAATGATAATAATGATTTATGATGTTGTAGGAGTTCCAAGTGACAAGGAACAAGCTCTAAGGAGCAAAGGAAAAGAGAAAGCTACCTAGAAGAGTGAAGGAGAAAGATTAAGGTTTGTGTATAACTTAAAGCAATAGCCTATTTTTGTTAGAAATAATGCATGCTGAACATGATTTTAGATAAATGAATTTCAAGAATGATGATGATTATGGCATGAAACCATAGGTTTAGACATGTATGATTGAGATCCTTGTATGACATTGAATTAATGATGCATGTTAGAAAATCTTGTATGATCAAGACATTTACATGTATTAGAAAGTAATAAGTTGAGTAAAGAACCTTAGAAATGCATGAAATAGAATTTGGTATGATTTGGATGATGTTAGAATGAATGAAAAGTGAATATGCAGATTTCCTGTTGAAAGTCACGAGCGTGACTATTGAGTCACGAGCGTAAACTTGAGGGTTCACGGTTGTGACTGATTGTATCACGGTTGTGAGTTTTGTGTGGAAATGGTACTATTCATTCCAGAAGCGTTCACGGGTTGGAATTACGGAAGTGAACTTATTCACGGGCTTGAATGAGTAATCACGACCGTGAATGCTTTTGGGCGATTCATTCCAGTAGCATTCATGGCTTGGGATTATGGGCGTGAATTAATTCGCGGGCGTGAAATTAGTAATCACGGCCGTGAATGCTCTGTATTTGTAACTATGAATGTGGTTATCAAATGAAGAATTCAGGTAAGTAAATGAAAGTCATTGTCTATCCAGTGAAATAAGAATGATATGGATATATATATATATATGTATATTGATGTGAGAACGTGTTATGTTGTGATATAGAAAAATGAATTGTCACGGATGAAATATGTGAATTGTCATGTATGATATATGAAATCTGATGCGGATGATAAACATGAGAATATTGATGTATCTAGTTAAATAAATGAAAAGATGTATGACTATGACTATATGTTTGCAAAACAAGAAAATTGAGATGTTGACAAATATGAGAATATTGATGTGTTGAAACATGAGAATTATGATTGATGTGAAAATATAAAGAAGCTCATTACTCTACCTGCAGACTAGAATCAAGATAAATGATATGTCATTAAGGGGGCGAACGGTACCATACTATACCTCAACCAATGTGGCTTAAGCTCGGAGAGCGCCATTGGTCTGAGATGCTTGGTCAGTGTGGCTTAAGCTCTGGGAGCGCTACTGACTTGAGAAGCTCCGATGAGCACACATAAATGAGGACAAGGTGGCTTAAACTCGGAGAGCGCCCTTGGTCCGATTATTCGTGTATGGTGAAATTATACTTAATCAATGTGGCTTAAGCTCGGAGAGCGCCATTGAATTGAGAAGCTCTTATGAGTTAGATAGTGAACAGGGTGGCTTAAGCTCTGGGAGCGCTCCTGATCCATAACCCATATCCAGTTAGTCCAAACTTAGAGTAATGTGGGCAAGATAATGAGGATATGTTGGAAAACAAAGAAAGAAAAGAATAAGAAAACGATGATGATATGAGATTGAGATGTAATGATAAAGAGATTAACAGAGTAATTTACCATTAAAGATAAATGAAAATAACATTGTCTATATGAGCATGACATTTATACTTGTATAAAATAGAAATATGTTGATAGTCATAGCATGCAAACATTTGAATGCATAAAATGATATATGTTAATGCTTGTTGCATGATATAGTATATTGCCTTATTTATATGCACTACTAAGCTTAGAGCTTAGCGTGGAGTTTTCCTTCCACGTAGATATAGAAAGGTAGCTGAAGGTGTTAGATAAAGCAAGCGGTGATCCCATTCAAGCAGTTGAACCTTGAGAAAGTGGGTTACAAGTTTTGAAATTTTGTATTTGACTTTTATATTAAAGAATATTAGAGTTTGTAAAACTTACTTTTAAAGTTTGTTAAAAATTAATTTAATGTTTAAAATTACTATCTTATGTAAATAAATTATACCTGGTTTTTGTATATATCCATATATACATGAGTGCTAAAAAAAAAAGATATAGCGATTTGAAGAAGTAAAGAAGAAGACGGACATTAGCGCTCCCTCATCCGGGCACGTGCGGTTCGGGTGGGTGAGGCGCTACACTACTAGCAGTGCATGTATAGGGAACTAAACGTGAAAGCTATCCCACCTGATGATGTAGGAAGAGTGACATGTGGTGAGTGCAATAGATTAAGATGTTAAAAATGTCATTATTTTTAATGGATTTATTTTTTTAGTTATGGCAAACCAGTGAGCCAGAGAAGTGAAGATCACAATATGTTATTAATACAAACTAAAAAAAGTTGGAAATATTTACTGCTAAAACAAAGATACACATGAAATGCAAGCAGATCATAATAAGCCTATTGGACAATACATCAAGCTGTACAATTTACCTAGATCATTGCGCTTAATTTTTAGCTTATCCACCAACTGCAACATTGTCAATCTCTGATCATTCTGTTCCACATCTTGCACCAATGATACCACTAATTTTGCATGACCTGCATATCATAGCAACTGGTAAGCACACAACTGTTTTATTATTGGCTATATTAGATAACTTATTATTAAAAACTGATTTCAAAAATTAAACAATAACTAAATAACAACGGGCAGTTATCATTGTTTAGATAATATATGCTTAATTGATGAAAAAGAAAACCAAAATTCAGTTAATAAGAAATCATCTTGAGAAATGAAACTTAACAGCTTGGCAGCAGTTGTTGTGTGTTTGTATCATTTTTTTTTAAATAAAAAAGGAGAAAAAAGAGTTATTCATAGCATGCGGAAGACACCACTATGCTTCTTTTTTTTTTTGGAGATCTCCAGAACGAAATTCAGATCTAAATCCCATTCAGGTATAGAAGGGGAGTATATTTCATCATGTAGAGCATCAGATAAACCAATAAAAAATATGCTTTTAAATTAGCTTTATAAAAATTAATTATTGCTCCAAATCGTATATGAAAATGAGTTCAAAAAATAAAATAATATTAATTGAGAAATATGAAAATGCCTTAAAAAATGAACAGGTAACTTGTAATTGACCATAAAAGGAAATAACATTAATGTTAATCAATGAAAGGGTATATATCAATATGCATGTCCAAAGGAATATCTTACTTTGTAAGTAATTAACAAATGGGTGTGGTTATTTACCCCAATTTTTTTAAATGTACTCCAGCCATTTATTGTTTGACTAAATGACTGACTAACCCACTCTTCTCAGTCAATGATATTAATATTTTCCACCACATGCTAAAAATATCTTTAACCTACTATATATAATCATGTTGTCGCTCTATAATATTTTTTTCTCTAAAATTCATATAAACAATTATAGTCTTGAACTTTATTTACTCTTTGGGGCCATGATGGATCTTTTTGAGAAAAACATAATGTTTTTACATGGCTTTGAAAAAATTCTGAGTTTAAGCAAACATCTGCATAAGAATGATATAAAAAAAATTGATAATAAACTTTATTTTGTTAAAACTCTAGATGGAATTATATTAATAACTAACGTTTGCAAAGAAAACTTTTACATTTCATAACTATAGCTATGATTTTTTGGTCAAGCTAGAATATAATATTATGAATAATGTTGTCATTTCATCATCAAACAAACAAATACAAAAAAACACATTAAAGAATTTGGAATGGGAATAACCACACCCTCAACAAATTTCGCTGGACCAATATTGTGTGTACAGGATATCAAGGCCCCATTGTTCGCTCACTGTTTGTGTGAATGCCAAATTCTACTTGAGAACCCTTTACTGGCTTGTCCCATTAGGATTGATAAAATCCCAAACCAGAGAAATTGTTAACCAACAATAGAAAGGATGTAAATACATCCCTAATTGAAAAATACAAACTAGCATCCATACTAATTTTAGATAAAAATATGCCATGGGTTTCAAAGAGGATTTCAGTTTTCACTAGCCATAACTCAGCCACTTCATCATCGGTATAGTATAATTTCAAAATATCATCTCAGGCTTTGGATTGAAGGATTTTGAATGAGAGAATTAGAACAACCCATGGATTTATGTCAAATCCATTGTTTAGCTACTTAAAAAATGTCAAAAACCATGGATTTTGGAAAATCCCTCACCCACTGAAATCCCTCATTTTTTAAAGATTTGATTTCCCACCTCCTATATGGGAAAATCCAAAATCCACCATTTTTTATACATGAAAGATTATTGTCAGATTTTTTTTATTCCAAGATTGTCCATAATAAATTAATAATATTCCAAAATTATCCTTAAACCTAAAAATACAACAAGAACCATTTGCCATTTTTTTTTATTTTCACTTATTTTATCTCTATTGGTTTGAATATCAATTAAGAAAATATTAATGAGTTCATTTGAAAAAGAAAAAAATATTAATGTATTAATTTATTTATAAACATAGTATAAATAATGAGTTTATATAGAATTTTGAGCAAAAAATTAGTAACTATTTCAAATTTGACAGTAATGATAATTTCATCAATTGCATTTTTTAGAAAATTTACTTTAAATTATATTATTTCACAATTAAATATAAACATAATAAAAAAGACTAGAAAATATTTAATTAATGATAAATTACCAGTATTTAGTAAAGAGTAAAATTGAAAATTAATTGTTAAATATATGGATTGTGATCATTGAACCAAACATGAATATGAGAGAAATTACTTCAACAATCCATGGATTTTGTATTCAAACTAAACGGTAGAATTCTTATAATCCATGGATTTCACAATCCATTGATTTAAAATTCTTGGATTTTGTGAAATATATGGATTTTAAAATCTCTCAATCCAAACAAGACATCGAATTCTTCCCCAAATCATAAATTATGTCAAAATTATATCATTCTATCATCACCTACCTTCGAAAGAAAACAAAATTTTAATTTGTTGCATGGGTGTGATTCTATAGATGTTTTTGTAGATGCACTCGGGCATGTTAGCTTAGAGTTAGAACACCAAATTATATTTTGACATGTGAAGGCATAGCATGAAACCAAACAGATGCATTTCACAGGAGCAAAGTGCAGTCATATCAGGCAAAAAAATAAAAATAATAATCAAAACAATATACATAAAGATAATAAACAAGGAAAAATGGAATTACAAGCAATATAGCAAGAACCAATCACTAGAACCTGGAGACAAACATGACAGAAAAATAAATACTAAACTAAATTGTGTGTTAAAATAATCGAAGAAATTTACCAGATGCATCAACTTCCACAATCTCACTTGAGAATGCACAATTATCACACATTCCTGCAAAGAATAGAAACTAGATCACAAAATTCAAGAATCAATCAGACAAAAATAAGCAGAACATTAAAAAAATCAATTACAAACTTCACATAATACCATTGCAGTCTTGTAATGGCTCAGAAAAATGTCGGAAAAAGGCACTTCGGCGGCATTGTTTTTTAGACTGCACACAGAAAAGACTTGACATAAGTTGCGATGCAAAATATCTTGCACTTGCAAATTACAATTATTAAACATATAGGTTGTCAAGGCACAAGCTCACATACATAAATATGGTTCCACTATGGGTAAAACTGTCAGTAGAGCATATATAGGGCATCTGTACCAATTGCTAGAGCAAATTTCATTTGCCATAGTTATTTAAAGCACAAAACAGTCTTTTAAAATAGATAGTAACATTTTATTCACTTTAGCAACAGCTATGGGCAACTATCAAACAATAATTGTACAATTCAAAGGAGTCCATAGTCACAACCCCACCAGAGCATGCATATGCACCAACTTTTTTAAATTATTTCCTGATATTTGAAAAAAAAAAATCAAATATTTATAATAATAATGCAACACTCAAATTCCTTAAACCCATCAAAGGAAATACATGCAGAATCTTTTCCTTGGATATTTTTTACCAGTATGCTGCATTCACCATCTCTGTCCCTCCCTCCCTATATCCACATTAAAGTTATTGTTCCTAACTCAGGATATTTCTCTAACTTAATTGACTAAAAATACTACCTGATGTTCTTACTAAGATTTTGCTGTGACTGTCAAATAAAACTATTTTTCCCTACAGTGATGTGTTATGGTCTGTAATATGGAATATACCTGGCAGTATCGTACTATGTCATAAAGATTCTGCAAACCAGAATTCTCATAGAAGACCATTGAACTCTGATAAAAAATGGCTGCCATGTCACTATACAATTATGTGCAAATATTAAGGGAAAATTGCGAGGTCCAAAGTTAAAAAAAATACCTGCCTGGGGACATCACCAGGCCTAAAAAGGAGTAAACAATCAGAAGGGGCTCCATCTCGTCCAGCTCGACCACTTTCCTGCAGCAGCAGAAGCTATTGAATGTTTAGTATCCAGGAATATACCTAATTTACTAATAAGAGAAGAGGAGGAACAAAAACCTGGTAATATGTTTCCATTGACTTGCTTAGGCTGTGATGGATAACAAACCTAACTACAGGCAGTTATTTAAATATAAGACCATGTATATTTGTATGCAAATAGTTGCAAATTTAGTGATTAGCAATCATGGAAATAAATCATCATTGAAAATGTTGAAACAACCTGAAGAAACAGACATGCTCAAGAAATATTTCAATGTAGATGACACACATCACAAAAATAAAGTAATAATTTTGTAATACACACCATCTGGTTTGTTGATCCCCATACCAAATGCCACCTGTCACGCAAGCAAGATATTAGAAGGGAATGTTGATATTAATAACAAGAAGAACAAATGGAATTTGCAATGACACATACTGTACCAACTATGACCTGCAACTTATTTTTGCTCCACCTGTGTCATTAGACCAAATAAGAACCCCACAAAGTAAACGGAAATTATTGAAAAGATTTAATAATCTTCATTAGTTATTAAGAGAATTAAAGAAAATACAGCCTGCATAATGTGTCAGTCTTCATGCAACACACAATTACTTGCTTAGAAAGATTAAAGATGAGGTAATGCTAAAACAGACTCTGTCAGATGCTAAATCTGGGCCAAAAATTACACAATCACCATAAGAAAATGGATTTGAAACAACATTTGGTCTATATTGTCAGAAAGCTTTGGAAATTTTAAAAGAGTAAGATCAAACTAAGATTAACTTGGAGAAGAAAAAATCGGAACCTTATTCCCCCATTTATCAAGGCTTCAACAAACTGAGCTTCTTAATCAGCTAGTAATACATTTCACTCAAATATAAAAGCCATTGGCCATTGAATAGAAGTTAGTAGGCAAAATTTCATCATTGCCTGTTTAAATTTCATACAACTTCCATATGATATGTAATGCCAACGAAAGCAGTTAAGGAGAATGATAATCTCATCACATAAAAATGAAACGTAAACATTTTAATTTATTTTTCTTTTTTCTAACAAAAATAACATATAGTGTTGGCAATAATAAGAGCATTTACCAATGGAGTTTCCCTGCCATTTAGCATTCTGAACTTTTAATTTCATTTAGAATAAAAAAATTTCAAGACCATTCACCATTTTACAACTGCTATTTGCAGCCAACAATATTAGAATAATCATTTTACCTCATATGAACCCTCTCACGAGCATTGACATCCATATCTGCATGGTAATAATCAGCAGAAATTCCTCTCTCACGTAACTCAGCTGCAACCTAAAAATTTGAATAGTACAGCGAGGAAGAATATGTATTCCAACACTAGAAAAGATATAAGCAGGGAGACAGCCTTTACTTCTGTTCTAATAAATCTAGAGAAATCAAATGAGCGTGTGACAGAGTCAAAGATAATCCGACAGGAACAAACACGCAAATGAAGACATGGAAAAAAATATTGGAATACAAAGTAGATTATAGGCTATGCTCCCAGCAAGCTGTACATGTTTATTTATAGGGCAAGGGAACTGCTTATAATTTATCAACAATGTTAACGAAATTGATTTCCTAAATACAGTAGGAATACTTAACAAAAGATAAATAAATAAGAGGAAACTGCATCGAAAAAAACCCAATCTATCATCTACCTTGCAACTAAAACCCAATGCAAAAAACCCTTACAAACTTAACCCTGACGTGTATCACTCCTTACATAATAGCCATTTTATTGAAAAATCTATTCCTTGTTCTATAAAATGCTTATGCAGACATTCAGTTTCCAAATAACCTCTTGCAGAGCTCTCAAATTTTGGAACACTTCTCCCATGATAGCCTTGTGGACCTTATGAGTGTATAGCCTTCACAACAGCATACCCAGCAAAATAGTCAAGAAGCACATTTACTTACTACGTCAGCTTTCCATCCACTTACTACGTCAGCTTTCCATCCACTAGTAGATGAAAGTTGACAGAAGGGCCATTGTATTAAGGATTGATAAATGTTAGGGTCCATTTTTAAGGTTTTTTATTTAGGATTTTAGTTGAAAGTTAGGTAATAGATCAGGTTTTTTATGTAGTTTCCCCAAAAATTGAATTTATCTTTTTTTCAAATGGCATGATTTGTTGTTCAACTTTTCATGACAAATAATGTCTCCAAGTTCCGAAATGCTTCTAAATTCATGATAGATTCCTCAACCATGAATTTAGTAGAAGTAAGTTTTTAAGATTTCAACATAAAATGAACATCTCATAGCTCATGTTCAACTGCATACTTAAACAATAAAGCATATATACATAATAATCATAGTAAACACACTCATAATAATCATAAGAATACTGCTATTTATTAGATCTTTTTACTTATTAATATGTTATTAGTTGTTCTTATAAAAAACTATCATATATTTTATCTCAAAAATGTTATCGAACTTCACTCATACACTTATTGTGCTTTGCAATCATGCACCAAAGTTCTAAGGATATGGTGCTTTTAATAATGCCAGTGCAAAGAAATATTTTATATTGTTGCTGGTGGTTACTTTTCCAATGTCACTTCAGTAAGTCTTCTCATTCCAAAGCTTCCTCTCCACAAATAGCAACAATAAACTCTCCTTCACCAATCTCTTCCACTAAAAGTCAGATACAAAGAAACCTATCATGAATCTCTCTCCTTCGCACCAAACATGGAAGTGGATGGATACAAGATAAATTGGTAAACTTAATTGAGTGCATAATAGTGATAAATTAGTAATGTCATGAGAAAAAATAGCAGTATTAATTATTCAAATTCGCTAGTAATAATGTCAATTTATAACAATACAAACGCACCAATGACAATGAAACACTAATTTGACAACAAATACCTGCTCACATTCCTTTCTGGAGAAGCAATAGACAATACCAGATTCATTATTTGGATAAGATTCTCGAATGAACTCAGCAATTTCATCAATAACAATCTTAGCAACAGATGACTTTTCTCGCACCTATAATATAGAAGAATTTAATTTTAGCTCAACCAACTCAGGAATTATAGAAAGTGTTGGAATCAAGCAATCCCACATTGAGAAAAAAAAAAGAAAAATGGGCAATTTATAATACTAAAGGGGGTCAAACCAAAATGTCACATTTTGGAAAAAATGTCTCCCCAACAGTTTTCAAGCCCACAAAATCCGCACTTTTTCATTTGCAATGGACCGGACCCATCAATTTCAACATGGTATCAAAGTCAATAGCCTCGCAGCCCATGAAGATCCAATGGATTTAAAAGTATAAGCCCAAAAAAAGCAAAATGGATACTTAAGGTCTCTAAGACTCAAAATGGATTTGTGACCTCTAAGATTCAAAAAGTACAAGTCCAAGCAAAAATAGAGACGTGAAACCTCTGAGACTCAATGAATACAAACCCAAAATGTAAAAATGATAGCAAGACACAACTAGTCCAATCCATTTGGACTTTAGGGAGAGTGTTGTGATTCCACATCGGGAAAAATAAAGAAAAATGGGCAATTTATAATACTAAAAAGGGTCAAACCAAAATGTCTCGGGATATTTTGGATAAAAGGCCTACTCAACAATTTTCAAACTCAAAAAAATCACTCTTCCCATTTGCAATGGGCCGAACCCATCAATTTTAATAGAAAACAATAAAGTTTATTAACTATACCATGTAAAAGAGATTTGGTCTGTTGACCGTGCTAAGAAATTTAACACATTTTGGAATATGAAGCATCTCCATTAGATCATGTTGGACTTTCTGAGTAGCAGTTGCCTGCAGAACATGTAATTAAAATCATTTAGGTTACCGTAAATTGTAAAATGTGAATTTCACATATTTTATTTAAAAGACCAAAAAAGAGAATCAAAACATACAGTCAAAGCCAACACAGGAACACTAGGAAATTGAATCTTCAGGATACCAAGGTTCTTGTAATCGGGGCGAAAGTCATGACCCCACTGACTACAACAATGTGCCTCCTGCAAATCATCTCAAATAATCAACAATCAATAGTTACAGAGTGTGAAACATAAATGTCATAATTCCTATGATAAGATCTCTATTGTCCATCAATATAGTAATAGAAGAAGAAGAGGAGAGAGTAATGAGTCTGACAATATTAATACCAATCAAATGCATCATAATATAATACCTTATATTGCCTCTTGATATGCATTGCATCAAAAACTATTTTAGTTTTCTTGCAATGAATCACAAACCAAATTACAATCCCAACCTATGAGGGTTTATTAGCCTACCAAATACAACTGAATGGGCGTCTATTACTTAAATTAGTAGCATAAATACCAAAAGAAAAAGGGGCTGAATGAAAAGGTTCTCAAACCATCCAAAATCTAAAATCTGAGTCTCGGTCTTTCAAGGAATGATTTAAGTAAAGAAAAAAAGTTTGTTGGTTTTCTATAATTAAGATTTTTATGAAGAAGAGAAAGTATCAAGCAATTATATGAATTTCAACCCACCAGAGTAAATAAAATTACAAAAAAATACAATGAAAATTTGAAAGCAATAAAGGAGAGTGAAAAAATGATAAAGGAATACAACTCCTTTTATAATCCCAAACCACAAAACAGGGTTAAGAAGAGTACATCATGAAAAATTTCAAGGGCACGCATAGGGTAAATCAATATCAATATATGCATTCCATCTATTCCAATATTAAACACACTTCTAACCCAATAGAAAAATGATTGAGTTTGTTTATAATTTATATCAAAAAAACAATTATAATGAGTAAAATAATAGCAAAGATAAATAGTATCATTTCAAATTGCAACTAAGCATCAAAGTTATGTTCATCACCTAAATACAAGTGCGAAAAGCCCCTATCAACTCCTCAAAAACACTCTAAACAAACTCATTTTTAAAAGGTGATGAGATAGAAACCATCATTGGCACACAAATCAAGATATAAGCTTTTTATTACAATAACCCAAGCATATTATTTTCAAAATCCATAATTCTTATATATACTATAAAATCTCTTCCCTACCATGTCATAATCTACCTCTAAATCAAACAGCAAAAAGCCTTCTCAGAATCCAGCTTAAGAAAAACTCCTCATTCCTCCTCTTTAACATCATATGAAATTTTCTTTAGAAATCAAAGTTCCATATAAAACTAGACCTTAAGTTTAGTCAATCAACCCTTCTTCAGTACAGTGTGTCCTTTGCTTTCCCATATTTTATGCCTTCTTGAACTGTCCTTAATTTGATTGTATCCCCACAGTCACTTTCCTAGAATACCTTGTTCAAGACTCAAAATCTTCTTCCCTCTTTTGGCTAGGCTTCAATATATAGGTAAAATTGCTTTAAGCAGAAAAAAGAAATGGTAAAAAAATCCGCATCGCCAAAATTAATATCACAGCAAAACCATTTACAATTAATCCTCAAATACATTTCAATAGTGTCATGGTTTTGGTAACTTCAGGTTGAAATGAGTCAGAAGGAGGATGCTAAAAAATACACTCACATCAATTGCAATAAGGGAGAGGCGTCTTCCATGATGGCACTTTTCAAGTTTTGACATAAATCTTTTGCTCTTTGATACCTTTTCAGGCGTGACATATAATATTTTAAGTTCTCCTTCACCTTTTTCAAGAGCCTTGTATATTAACTTCTCTTCTTCCTTGCTAGTAGTTGATGTAAGCATGCGTGCTGGAATGTTTAATGCAGTTAAACCCATAACCTGAATAATTCATCATTGTTAGAAAAGTTTTCTTAAGCTACAAATAAAGCATCATAAATGCATATTTTTAACTTGTTAAATACAAGAAGAGGACCTGATCTTGAATTAAAGAAATCAAAGGACTAACAACAAGTGCAATCCCATCACGAAGAATAGCTGGAAGCTGGTAACAGAGGCTCTTGCCCCCACCTGCAGCCATAATCACTAGAACATCTTTTCCACTCATGACAGCATTGATGATCTAGTAACAATTAACTATTTATAAATAAGTTCATGAGGATAGAAAAACAATAAACATCATATAAACAAACTAACGAAAGATATTGCAAAATAGGCAACATTTGGCAGTGTTTGAAGAACACAGAAAAGTTGATCAAAAGAAACTTAAAGGAAAATGCAATACCATTTTCAAATTTTGCTCGATGTGTTCATATTATATTTGAAAGATATGCCATACCCCAAACTTCTTAAAACTACAAAATGGAAGGAATTCACAGTAAAATTGCATAAGCACATACTCATTTGTCTGTGAACCACTTCTTATGGTAAACAAAGTCCAATCACCAGCAGTGACAATCAACCCTGGTTCAACATTTTCCATGTAATTTCCTCTTGTATTTAATGTTAATAAAACCAAGTATCGAATTGTAGAGTTCATAGAAACATTCTCAAAATCTACTTCACGCAAATACTAGAAATTAATAACCTATTGTTGTCATTGTTACATTCAAATACTAAGGATGTGTTTACTTGTAGAAAACTAAGTCAGTTTTCTATAAAACTTTTCAAATGAAAACAGAATTTCGTGTTTACTTGTGCTATTTTTCTAAAATGGAAATAGAAAACAGTTTTCCATGTTTTCTAAATTATAACTAAACTTTGGAAAACAAACTTTAACATGTTTTCTATATTTTCCTTTTTATAAGATGGGAGTTGTGAGTTGTTTTCAAATGAAAACAATGAGTTTTCACTTCATTTATTCCAAATTTACCCTTTAAACTTAAAATGTCATCCAAACAGAAAATAAGAAGTTTTCTATATAATAGCAAGTAAACATGTTTTACAAAATTTTAGAAAATAAAAACAGAAAATTTTTTTTATAAGTAAACACACCCTAGATATTCCATTTTCTCAGAAGATTTTTAAAATGACACATGCTTTCCACTTGAAATTTTCTTTTCTCAAATCTTTGATTCAAGGTCATTTTATAAATTTTTTATATCTAAGGAAGTACATGTTGTCATAGCCACTCTATGGCTCATATTTTAGGTTTGCTAATGTTATTGGACTTAATGTCCAGTCAAATCAAAGTTAGATTAAGTTACCAGCTTCCAATGCTTTTATTTAGGAGTCTAAACTCTATATTCATCAGACATACTCCAAGCCCATGGATGATTATACTACTTCTCTTCCGTTACCATGGATTTGGTGGATGCAACTTAAAAAAATCTACTTTCTAAGAAACGTTTTTTGCTAATAGTTGCTTCCATAGTTATTAACTTAAGTTCTAGGACGACACAAATCATAAGTACCTCATTCAGATGCTCATATCTCACTTTTTTGCTTTCATGATCTTAATGAAAACAAGTAAACATAAAATTCAATTTAGCTTATATCAACATTATATATAGATATAAAAGCAGCAAATTTCTAGCTAGGCCTCATCCCAAACTGATGTGTAAGAATTTATTGCAAAAATAGCCCTTTGGGGAAAAGAAAATAAAAAATTTTGAAACCTACAATTGTCAATTATTCTGCAAGATTTTCTGATGCGGTTGCAATAAAAGTAAAGGAAAAGAAAATAATGATCCAAAAGAGCATAATTCCGGAAATTTTAATCAATGAAAACCGGTTAGTAAATCATTACAAGTACAGGTGTTGATAGATTGAAATAACTGAACACCCATCAAGTACTTCAACCCATAATCCATTTAAGACTTGGACTTCCACATGAGGAAACACAAAATCATTGTTTATTAATATTAAGTAGGAGCAGTAAATAAGCCAGCCAGTCCACTGCAATTAAAGCCAGAAACTGATATAACCCTGCAATGCCAATGCTATAATTTGGAGGAACAGCAACTAATTGACAAAAACTCTAAATTCAGGGAAAATTAAAGGCGAATAAAAAAATTTAAATAACATATAGAATAGTTAATTAGGCACTCACTTCCCGCTGATTTGCACGATATGAGGAAATGCCAAAAACATTAAACTTAACAAGATCAGCTTCATCGTCCCACTCAAATGGCCCAGACCAGTTTTCCATTGCCGAAGAAGAAGAAGAAGAATGGCCATCTTGAAACGCGGTTTCTCTACATGCTTCCAGTAGAGCTTTCAGTTGCGATTGTCTCTCACACAGATTCTGTTGCCGCTCCAGCAACATCTGTATCTCATCTGAATATCGAAGAATTTAAACATAATCCCAACATTGTTGGAAAAAAATAGAAAAGGGGGAAACAGAAATTACTTTGAACATCTTGAAGCTCCGTCTCCACGATTCCCAGCTCTTGTAATATATCTTCAGTATCCATCATTGTTTTTAATTAACTGCTAATCCATTCTTTCTCTTCTCCAAAACAAGAAGATATTTTTGCTATGGAAATTAATTCTCTCTCTTCTACAAAACAACAAGAGGTTTTCGCTATGGAAATTAATTCTTTGGCAACAGTATTTTTCTTCGTTTTTTCACCGCTTGAGAGCACACATGCAAGAAGCTCTAGCTCTAGGGCTCGGCAAACAAAATGAAAATTAAATCCAAAAATTGGTTAATTGAATCTGATTTTGTTGTAATATTCTGGTGAATGGCTTCCTATTGCAATAAAATCGACATTTTATGACATAAAAATGATAATTGCAAAAGAAAAAAAATCCTAAGGAATAATTCAATTTTCAATTCCACCTTTTTTTTTTCTTCTAATGATTAAATTTAAAATATTTGGAAAATTTTCAATTAGATAAAAAAAAAAACAAAAGAAATTCTAATGCACATGTTTATTAAAATTGGCTTGATCTACCGGTTCGATTAGTAAATTTGTGTGAATCTATAAAAAAAAATGATACTTTAAAATTAAAAGTGTTTTTACTAGAAAGGAAAATCAGCCAACTATAATCGGTTGAACTATGATTCATCCAAATCGATTAAGATTTTATTGGTTTGACCAATTCAGAAAGGTAGAAAACAGTTATTATATAAATATAAAAAATCACACAGTCTATCTAATATAATAAAAACCGTTACTTCAGAGTACCATCGAAAATATAGTGTACTGACGATTTAGTCCCTATGCATACAGCTTTAAAACGCCACCGTTGTGCAGCAAGTGTCTTCAAAACGTTATCGTCCAGCAATATGGCCACTTCCACCAGCGAATAACGTCGTCTTAATTTGCCCAGTCTGCCTCCCTCCAACTAACGATTAGTTTATGAATTAAGCGATTCAATTTAAAGTGTTTTTTTTCTGAAATCCATTTGTAGTGTTTTAAAATTTATTAGTTTATGAATTAAGCGATATTTAGAAATTTTAGAAATTTAAATATATCATTCTCAGTATATTAAAGATTTAGGATCCGTTTAACATTTGACAAAAATACTTTTAAGAAAAATTTTTTATTTTTATTTTTTTAGAATTTTGAAAATTGTTTTGGAAAAAAAACAGATAAATATATATTTTTGTAAAAATCAGTTAAATAGATGCTAAAAAATTAAAAAAATCAGTCAATTAAATCAAAAAATTCTAAATTTGCTTTTTGGATATCTAATAGCAAATTCAAACACCCCTTTATTATAACAAAATTTATATCACATTATGAGAGTGTTCGAAATTGCTGTTTAGTATCAAAAAAGCAAGTGAATAATTTTTTTATTTAATTGATTGATTTTTTTAATTTTTTATAAACTGTTTTTCACAAATCTATTTTTGATAAAAATATTTATTTATTTGATTTTCTCCATAAGTATTTTTTAAAACTCAAAAAATTAAAAATAATTTTTTTTTAAATCAATTTTTCTCAAAGCAAACGGACATAAAAAAGTAAATGGTTGGATATTTTTTTTTATCTATAATTAAGGAGAAAATACCCCAAAGAATAAACTAAACAAATACTCATAATATCCCTCGGCCAAAATGCCACTATCAAATCATGCCAAAATATAGTACTCAAACTTGAAAGCAGCATGTTAAGAAAAGTAAACCTCCGATCAAATATCAACAAAGCATTTACTAGAAAGTCAGCCGCTTGATTCCACTTCCTGTATATATTAGGGGTGTATACGGTCCGGTCCAATTCAGATATTGAAAAATCTTCAGTATTATCTTGAAAATTCGGATATTTATAAATCTAAGTCTTGTATTGTATTGAAAATAAAAAATTTCCGTATTGTATTATCTTGAAAATTCGGGACAATTCGGTACGGTTCTTCGGTTCTTTCGGTACTAAATAATACAATACAAAACAATCCAATACTCGGATATTTTGAACTAAATAAAAAGTGCATAAAATCTAAATTTAGTATTTAATAGTATTATAAAAAATCCGCAATCATCACATAAAAATACTCATAATAAACGATTATTAGATAAAAATAGAAAATAAATAGAATGAGATTTGAGGATAATGGATATGATGGAAAATTAATGAGAATAATTTTTAGGAATTTTTATGAAATTATTGGAAAATTTCCATAATTATAGCCAAATTTTAGAAAAAAAATATTTTGAATGATTTGTGACTTAAAATGATGATAATAGAGATATATGGAAATTAATTTTTGGAATGAGAGAAAATTTTAATAGAAATTTTGGTGAATTTTTAGATTTTTGGCATAATTATTGAAAATTTTATTGGAAATTATTGAATATAATTTTGGTGAAATTGGTGATGGAAAATGGAATATAATGGGTCATAGTAATTATAGAAATTTAATTGAAATTTTTAGATTATTTATTTAATTAATAGAAAATTTTGAGTTGGAAATAGATTTTTGGAGGAAAAAATAGAAAATAAAAATATGAAAGAAAAATTAAATAAATTGAAAAAACATTAAAAGAGAAGGGAAAAATTTAATTAATTTTGAAATTTCGCGTTAGTAATGTATAGTGTGAAATAAAACCGGTAGAAAAATATTTAGGAAAAATTAAATAAGTAATTTAATTTATTTAAATTTAATAATTTATATTGGCTCGGTAACCAATTAAAATTTTAATGGTTATTTAGGTACACCGTCAAAACAAGTGCCAGGAGTTGAAAGTTACCACAAAGACTAAATATAAAAGATATAAATTTATAATATCTTTACTGATATAAACTTATAAACTTATTAAGTATATCAATTATACATATTATTTAGTATGTAAATTTAATATAATATAATTTTTTTGATAAAAAAATATAATATATATATAGTAATATTTAAAATTTAAATTATTAGGTATATAAACTCAAAATTATAAGTATAAGTATTAAGTATATATGTATGTGATTATTTAATTTTAATATATATATATATATATAATGTGCACATTAATTATAAAAGTATATAAATATATAAGTTTATTAAATATATAATCAATTATACATATGTTTTATTTATTAATATAATTTAGATTAGTACAAAAACTAAATATAATACAGTTATTTAATAAAAAAATCATATAACAAGTGACTTATATTAAAAGACTCTACTAAGACAAAAATGAGTTGTTAATAATGTAAATGAGGTAAAATGAACAGTTGGTTAGATTTAGTATAGATCGTATATAGACAATAATTAGAGTTAGCGACTCTCTAAGGATTTCTTTATCTGGAACAATGGAAAAAAAAATCAATTGACTCTTATAAACGACTTAATATGCATTTCATATTATTTTAAATTTTAAATTATTAGATATATAAATTCACAAGTATAAAGATAAATATATAACTATAAGTATATAATTATAAAATATATAAGTTTATGACTATATATATATATATATAACTATAATATTTTCACTAATTATAAAAATATATAAACATATAAATTTATTAAATATATTAATTATATATTTTTTATTTAATAATATAATATATATTAGTATTTAAATTTAAAATAATATAATTATTTTGACAAAAAATCTTATAATATAATTAGAACAAATCATAATTTATATTAATTTATCATATAATTAAAGTACATTTATTATAAATTAAGTTATTTTATAATTGATTCACTTAAATTAATTTACCAAATAATTAATATAATACAAATTTATTATATAATACAATTAAAATAAATTATAAATGCCAAAAAATATAATTAGTGATAAAAAAATTTATAGTAAAAAATAAAATTAGCAATATATTATAAATAATTTTTTTATTTATATATTAATAACAAAGATAGTTGATTATATTGATAATAAACTTATCTTAAACTTACATGAAGGTTATGAATTCAATTTTCTACACAATCATCACAAAAATATTAGCATTTAAAATTTTCAATTATTTGAATTCCTTACTATTATAAATATCATATAAATTTTATTATAATATAATTTTATGGATTAAAGTATATTTAATTAAAAGTTTAAGTTATATTATATTTGTATAATGATATAAATTATTTCATTATCATAAATTATTATATATAGTAAAATTATAAATATTTAAATATCAGTTCTTTTAATACAGTTCGATTATAAAATAATTCAGTACAATTCAGTACAATTATCGGTCCAGATATCACTAAAAAATCCAGATCCGTCAAAATTATAGTCAACGGTATAATACAGTTTGGTTCTAGTCAAAAAGTCAACAATACAGTTCAGTTTTAAATTTTTTTTCAGTTTTTCGGTCAAATTCGGAAAAATGCAGGATTCATGTACAACCCTAATACATATGGTTCACTTTCACACATATGCATTAGAATTTCATTTGTTCTTTTATCCAAATATTGTTGAATATTTGGTAAATATTTTAGACTAAGTTTAAAATTTTTAAGACACTGGAGTACTCAATTAGTTTTAGCATCCACCCTAATGATTTTTTTTTTCATAATTAATGTTGAACAGATTGATTTTGAGCTTAATTCATCAAAAATTTTAACTCATATGAAAGTTCAAACTATTATGAATTATAGTCAATATGTTAATTCAAAATTTTAATTTTAAAATTTAAAATATATTTATCTAAACATGGATAATATTAAATTAAGGATAGTGTGGATTTAAATATTAAACATAAAATTAATTGAAATAGTGTATATATAATGAGATGTTTTTTCTCAATTAATCGATTTTAATTATGATATCTCACTTTTTAGACAGTGTGGTTATTTACTGTATTTACTTTTTTTTCAACGCAATAAGAGAATTATATGTTAATTAAAAATATAAATATAAAAAATCATATATATCAAATTACAGTGCTAAACTGTTTTTTTTAAAGGCAAAATAAATTTAATTAAACCATGTACTGGCACAGCTTAGCAGATCTCGAAAACCTAAAATCAAAAAGAGAGAATATAATAAAACGGAACCAAAAAGCGATACAAACCCTTTTTCTACTGACTTTGATTTCCCGACACACTGAGAAAGAAAACGCAATCTCTCTCTCTCTCTCCAGCTATGAGTCTCTTTGGTCTGGGCAGGTGAGCTTAATTGACTTCAATTCCAGAAGAAGCTTTTAAGTTTCATAATCATCGTTTGATTCTGATCATGCTTTTTATGTTTCAGAAACTACTCATCCTTACCCATCTTTTCCCCCTTTTAATTATGATCAGATGCTGAGTTTACTTCCTATTCCTCTTTCTGATTCAATTGAATTTTTCATTAGTGTTGTATTTTAGTCTCTTGCAATTCAGTAAAATGTGTTATTAAGTCACTTCACCTGAAATGGGAAAATAATCGCAACTGATGCTGAGATCACTGTTTCACGAATTCGAGGCTGGATCTTTCTATTTCTGTCTACATATATGTGTAGTTAATTTTGCATACGCCAATCAATGGCTTTATGCTATCGTCAGATTACTGGTCCGTCTGGACATTGCTTCTAAAATTGCTTAAGATTGCTTGTATATGATCTGTGTAGAGGATATTTGCCTAGTTTGATGATTGCATGCGGTTTTACCGGCTGGAATGCAGAGAACTGTGGGTAATAGGATTTAAAGCGTTAAATTTAATAGTTAAATTGGCATAGAAGATAGAAGAAGTCATACTTTTCATTTTCACAATTTAATTATTAAAGTTTTAAGTTTTATGCTTGAAATGATTCAGAGATGACTAATTTGGATAAAATTTATCATTGATTGTCTTTCTCTATTGGAGACATTTTAAAAATTGGAGTTGAGTGCCTCCATCTATTGAGAAGTTGTTCAAGTATTGTTTTATCGCATAATGAGAAACAACTAGTATTTAAGCAGCCTGTGTTAAGTGCTGAGCATGAAGGTTATACATTAAAAATGGAGCTATTTACTTGAGCGAATTCGAGTTCTCGTTTTGTATTGAGCTATTTGCGACTATTTAGCTGATATCATCTGAGTAGTTGATTTGGACCTTACACATTGTAGAGTGCAACGCTTACTGTGTACCATATCACATGAATACAAATTAGTAAATTTAAAAATATGCTAATCTAGCCCAAGGAAGCAGATGACAAATAGATTACTATACAGGGGAGGCAGGATTGTTTTGTAATCAGGAATTAATTGTGAAAATAAATTTTATTTTGTGACTAAGAAAAGAGAATAGTTGTGATCAGATATGTATTGAATTCTGTAAAGACTCAGGAATGTGTGTAGACAATTTGATGGGGCCTACCATTTTAAAAAAAAAATACCTGGTTGTTACGTCCGTAATTATGCAATAATTACTTATCATTCTTATCTCTATATCGCTTTGCATCTTCCTGAGTTGAGTGGTAGCTCAGCATTTGATTTCATGCAGACTGTTGCTGTCATTGTTATTTTTTGATAATTATCTGCTTTTCCTATCAGTGAATCTGCCTCATAAGTTACCTGTAAACAGGAACCAAAGGACATTCCGCCCTAAAAAGAGTGCACCGTCTGGAAGTAAGGTTGGATTTACTTTTTAATTAATAATTATGGCAATCACTTTCTTGGTGTCCATATATGATGGAATATTGGACTTTTCAAATGATTATATGGCACTGGTGTGTTCATATCTCTTCTTTAGGAAAATAGACATATGGATTATTTCTCTGCTGCATGGAATTGGTAATGCATGGTTTAGAATGGGCACGTATATAGAACACTTAAATGTTATTGTTTGGTGTCATATAATTCAGATTTTTGCAATTGTGGGTGAGTGATTTTTTTTAAATGTTAAAACAAAGCATGGTATACATGGGAGTATATTTCTTTTTAGGGTTCAAGTGTAAAATATTAGAAACAAAGCTAATTTTAAATTGAGGAAAAGTTGCCTATTCCCACACTTCAAGAATATTATGGTTGAGTTCACATTTTATTTGATATATATTTCTTTGGAGAGACTATGTTTTGATCAGAAATTTTTGATCATGCAGAGATTTGAATTACTTTTGAGTTGATCCTGAATTTGGAATGTTCCAACTATGGCCTGGATATATTATGTGCGGACAATTAAAATATGCACTTGAAATGTGAATGTATGCAAGAACTATTTTCATTTTCTATTACCTAATTCTTCTATAGTGGGATATAAATATTCATTAATTCATTGCTTTATTTTTATTAATGAAAGATAACAAATAATTTGGCAACTATCACTAAAACTTGCTGAAATTCACTCGGAAAATATGATTGATATAACCAATGTTACAGTCGCATGACTCGAGGTCTGGATTCATGGTTTAAATGTGATTTTTTTAGAATTTGTGGTGTATTACCATGTTTTTCTAATTTTAATTTCTTACTGCCATAATGAGGGAACTCAGTTGATGACAAATTAGGAGTGACAACTAATGAAATATGAAATACAAGTTATGTTATGTACATAACATTAGGATGCAAAATCTTTAAAAAAGTTGCAGTTTTTTTTATTATTTTTTGATTGAGGAGGGATATTCTAGATTGAGAGATGGGCACTTGACTACTGGGGTATTGACCTAGCGGTGAAAGAATTCAAGGTTGTCAATGACATGTGTAACTTATTGATCGATGAGAAAAAAGACCGTAAGGAGATATAAAAGATAGGAGAAAATTAAGCACTGTAGAATAATTGAATTTTCAAGCAATCAAAAATTGCAGTATGAATAGGATTAAATAGAGAATTGGAAAAAGAAACCCTAAAATGGATAAAAGAGATGCTACATGATATGGCATTTAATGGATCTTTGACTAGAGATTTTGTCTATTCATACATGTTTCCATGTTGTCAAGTGGTGAGAATTTTGAACTTCTCTAAGAATTAGGATTTGTAAAAATTTGAGATATATGAGCCATAATATGGCAAAAAAATTGAAATGTTGGCAAAATGGAGAGACAATATAGTTTAATTTGCTTCCCTCGTTTAGAAGTGAAATAAGAAATAAAATTTGAGCATGAATTATACTTATTATGAGAATAAATACTTTGAAATAAATTGGAGGATGAATTAGTGATTTATGGTTGGTGGGGATTAAGGGCTTGAAAATGAAGGTGAAGAGTGGAGAGATGAACTGAATTTGCTTATAGGAAGCTAGCATACATTGCAAGACAACGGTATTCATTAATTACAATGACAAATATAGTAGCTGTAATTGGAAGGCATGTTTAGAAAGGATGATGTATTTTCTATATATGATAAGGGAAAAATGATATATGTGCTGGAAATTAATCACGATTTTGTGAGCAAACTTATGACTTATTAGTAGGACGGGTCCAGACACCAAGATACATTTTTTATTTCTCATCTTTCTTGAACAATTGGTTAACCCATATGATTAAGTTTTATTTCAGATGCTACCATTTTAAGTGTTAAAATGACAAAAAAAGACAACTCAGGCCAATGGTGAAGTGACTGGCTTCTGTTTCTGGCTTCTATTTATAATATTACATACTAGGTCCCTGCACTTCTTGCAGTGTTTTCTTCGGTGAAATTTTTACTTGTCATGATGCAGGGTGCACAACTTAGAAAGCACATTGATGCTACCCTTGGCAGTGGAAACTTGAGGGAAGCAGTGAGACTTCCTCCTGGGGAGGATTTGAATGAGTGGCTTGCTGTCAACAGTAAATTCTCTCCCTGTTTCTGTGCTTGTTCACATTAAAGTCTTGAACTTCCCTTTCCTTTGCTTTCACCTTCTTTCTGTTATTGTAGTGTGATATGATGCAATTGATAATTGAACTGTGCATTGTTTAGATGAAAATTTTATTGTGTATCTTTACCCTAGTTTTTTTACTGCAAACTTCTTTGTTAAATTAGAATCTGAAGAGAAGGTTTTTAAATTCTGCTATTTCAGCTGTAGATTTCTTCAACCAAGTGAATCTTCTCTATGGTACCCTCACTGAGTTCTGTACTCCAGAGAACTGTTCTACGATGTCTGCAGGCCCCAAGTATGCTGCTATATAGTTAGCTCAGAAGTTCCATTACTATATACTATAACATGTTCCTTCTCTCTTTATAACATCCTCTTTTTCTTTTTCTTTTCCCCTCTGCTTCTGGAATTTTCTTGGATTGATTGGAGTTCTTTGTTTAAGATACTAACTTGCTTATGTGTTCGCACAACTGGATTTATTGTAAACATGAATATCGCCATAATTGTTCATTTTGTTTCTGTTTTTGTTTTTTCTTATATTAAAAAAGGAATTTTAGAGAGAATATGAAGAGAATAATACAAAGAGTGGAATAATGCCTTTTCTTTCAGACCTTTCATTTGGATATAGGCATAAGACTAATAGGAAAGGTGAATGGCTAGAATTATACCTGACTGGAGTGTTCAAAGAAAGTGGGAAAGACAGGATAAAGGGGGATCAGTCGTGAGATTTTTGAATAGGACCAGTTCAATGTTAATGGTGTTATATGTTCTCTGAAACATCTTTTGCTTGATTCCTTGAAAAAAAAAATTAAAATCAAAGAGAATTCATAATTCACCTATACTGTCAATTCCATGGAGGCTTAGAGTTGGCAAGTTTGTGTGAATTTAGATTTTGGGTGGATGTAACCTATTCAATGTGTCGATTTATGGAATTTATTTTTTATCATTTGAAATTTTTTTAAAATTTTTGTTTTTGTTTTTTGTAATTTTTTGTCAACTAGAAATAAATTATTTGGGTCATTCTGGTTACTCGGGTTTGGAAGAAAAAGAAAAAAAATTGGGGTCATCGGTTTTATTGTGAGTCCAAGTGTGCATTGATTTTCATCCCTATTATTGGGTAGGTTTTAGTTGTGTTTTGAGTCCAATTAAAAATTTGCTACCTCTGGTGGAGTTCAGAACCACCACTTATTTTTCAAATATATACTATTGCATTTTATATTTGTATATATGAATGGGTAAAGAGTCTCTTTATATGGGAAGAGGACCTGGATTAGCATCTGGGAATTGTTATAAACCACTTGCTAAGCATATTCAACTTTTTAATTTAGACTTGTTACATTGTTATCATGGAAATACAGTTGACACTCAGAAATTGAAATCTGTGAATAAAATGAATCCTTTTGAAAGCAATGTCTAGTGCCTTATGTGAGAAATTGTTAGATAGATTGATAAGATAATTAATTATATTTACCCTTCTTATCTTCTAACCATCAGAACATTGAATATCTAAATTCTCTCTAATCCCTTTTAAATGGTCATATATACCCCCAAAAAAATTGCATTTATTTTCCTATTTCTTTTGTTTTCCATACTCCATGGTTTGAATTACAGTTTAACCTAAGAAGGCAAGGAATAGATGGTAGAAAAATAAAAAAGATATTATAGTAGACGTAATAAAACTTTATGAAATGCCTTAAACACTCTCAATCTTAATGCTTCAGAATCATTCTCAGGAACTTGGAAAGATGCATGTGGAGTTGCGAGATATTTTGTTGTTGACTATATTTATTCTTAATGTTTCATCTGTATCTAGAGGAGATGTTATTCACATTTCTGTGTCCCACTATGTGCTTTGCTTAGTGGCACCTTATGTTTTGACTTATTTTCCTGCATTTGTCTTTATTCTTTATAGTATGGGGAGTTTCATTATTTTAAGTGTTTAATAAATTTATGGTCGTGGGGGAGGCATCTCCAGGAGTTTGAGTTTCATTTCTACTGCCAAATGCTCTACAGTTTTAAATCTGAGTGAATATTCAATATATATTCTCAATTCTGGCCAAAGTTTACATTAGCTTTTGATATGTTCAACTCATTTTTGTTTGCACTTGGTCTTCCATTGTGTTCTAAACTTTTATAAGAACATTAACACTCCAGAAAAAAAATTTCTGAGAGTTCTTTGCTATATTGCCTGATTGCTTGCACAAAGCAATTCACTTTATTGATGCAGCCATCTTAAGCTCATTATAAATATATTTGAAAATTTCAAAAAATATTTATTTCTTTTCCAAATTTGTGATTTATTGATGAACTTTTACAGGTATGAATATAGATGGGCAGATGGGGTGCAAATCAAAAAACCTATAGAAGTTTCTGCTCCAAAATATGTAGAATATTTAATGGATTGGATTGAAGCTCAGCTTGATGATGAATCTATATTTCCTCAAAAGCTTGGTAATAATTATAAGATTCTCTCATACATGTTTTGTTATATGCACACAGTCTTTCTTTCTGAACCCATATGGCCAAAATATCGCTGCCATCAAAAGGAACAATGTTTGAATTGATTGGGTTAAGAATGAAGATTAAAATTCATCAATGAAAAAATTGCAAACATGGTCAAGGTTCTTATTCAGTTTTTTAATAAAATGAGTATAATGAAAATAAATATAATGGTTTTACCAAAACTATAACAACCATTGCCATTGCCTTCACAACTGCTACTTGAACTTTAGAATTGTTATATCAATCTCTATGTGGTGTTAGAGGGCTATAGATATATGTCACTAGTCTAAGTAATACTGAATTATCTATTTTGAAATTTCAGGTGCACCATTCCCCCCCAACTTCAAGGAGGTTGTGAAGACAATATTCAAAAGGTTGTTTCGTGTATATGCTCACATCTATCACTCTCACTTTCAGAAAATTGTGAGCCTCAAAGAAGAAGCCCATCTGAACACATGCTTCAAGCATTTCATACTATTTACCTATGTGAGTTCTTGATCACATATTTTACCAAGGAATAGTATCATCTTTGTCGCGTTACTATAATACACACAAGCACAAAGTGGCATAGACACTTGCATTGAGCTAAAGCTTTTCTTTAACTGGCCATTTTAACTCCTAGTTCATTAGTGCCTAACCCCATCCTGTTTTTATTTAGATTTTTGTTATTCTTTATTGATATTTTCCTTTTTCCTAGTTGATAAATTTTGTTGCATTTTCTACATGCATGCCAATGTGCAAACTGAACTGAATTTAACTAAATCTTAATCCCTAATCAATTGGGGCAGGCTATATGGATCTGTCCTCCGTTTCACTAGGCCGAGGGCTATATATTCAGAATGATCAAACACTGCTAATTTTTCTTAGTACTTTCCTCACATCATCTTAGGTCTACCGCTTTCTTTCATATTCATACAATGTCAGTGTGCTCAATCTTCTGTATTGGTGCATTTGTTTGTCTATGATGCACATGTTCAAATCATCTCAATCATTTTTTCAACTTTTTTCGTTATAGGTGTTGCTTACTTTTTTATTATTATTATTATTATTATTATGGATGTTGGTGCCACTTCTATCTTCCGATAGATGTATTAATCATCCTCCACCCATCCATCTTTCTATCTTCATTTTTCCATCATTTTTTTGTCAATAAAAGTCTTTTATTGCCGGGAAAAGATACACTATTAAAGATCAATTTGCACATGTCAAATCAGTTCCAAATATTCCAGTTATAGGAACTGGATGTATCTTTAATACACAAGAATGTTCTTCTCACAACTCGATCTTTACTAAAAGACTCATTCCTAAAAACAATCTGATTGTGTTCATACCACACGCAATACATTGCTGCAACCAAGGCTACTCTCCTAATACTAGTCGTGAAATTCTTACCATTAGCCTTCCTTGTAAGCCAACTGATTTCCCTATTCCACCTATGTGGCTCCCTACCAATATTACATCTCTTAACACTTCCTGACATATTGCTTTGGTATTGTCACAATCAAAAAACAAGTGAGCCATAGTCTCTTCTTGAATACTGCAAAAACAACACCTATTATCATTCAAAATGCCCCATTTGCAAAGCCTTCTTTTAGCAGCTAACCTGTCTTTAAAGCTAACCAGGCCATGAAGCTTGGAATGTCACTTTCCCCATTGTGATTTCCACCATGTAACTTTACTCATTTCTTAAAGCCTGCCCAGCACAGGAAGCAGAGTATTCCCGTGATATTGTCAGTTTCCAACCAATAGCATCCTCTTGATCATGCTTAATAGAGAAGCATTGAACCTCTTCCCAGGGTTGCATTGTTGTTTCATCAAAAGGATCTGGAAGAGCCCATTTGTGGTTTCTCCGCACAGCATCAACTGTAGAAGCTTTTTTCACATCAGAATCTCTAATATTAATTCCATGACATTTATCAACTATGCTTTCTCCATTCATCTGGGGATCATACCAGAAACAGAAACTACTTAAACTCTGTTACCAAGCTTATACTCAAAAAGTTTCTTGAACTCTTCTCCAGGACTTAAATGGTGCCTCCAAACCAGCTTGCATGAAAAGGCTTTATTAAACCCCCAAAACTCATCTTTCTCAACTTGTTTTTTTGTTGTACTTGAGATATTGAAGTGTCATATTTAATTCTCTGTATTTTATCTCCAGTGATGCAATTCTCTGAAATTTTTGAATATGAGTGGGTTATTTGATGCAAGGCTTAATAGTTTTGCAATTAGTGGCTGTATCCTGAGTGTTGTAAATTTATACTATCTTTTGCGCAGGAATTTGGGTTGATAGATAAGAAGGAGCTTGCACCTCTCCAGGAGCTTATAGAATCCATAATCGTTCCTTACTAAACAGGGTCTGTTTGTCCCGAAAAGTATATTATATTAGCATTACATTTTAAAACTGAATAAATAAAGCTAGAAATGCATAGTAAAACTGAATAAGTACTGTAATTAGTATATTTTACAGTGTTCCATACTCTTTTATAACCAGCTGCGTGCTATATGTCTAAGGTTATTTTCCATAGGAACTTCTATTGGCATAAATGTGATGTAAAATTTGAAACTTGATAAATTTCTGATAAGTCCGGATGGAATTTATTTGCTGAAAACTGGCATTTTAGAAATGAAATGTTGAATATATTTTGATAGTTTTTTTTTATTGCATTGCATGATTTTTTATAATCTTTTATTGGATTTGATCTGCTGAGCTCTCAAGAATCTGAGTGGAGAAATTTGATATGGTGATGAATTTTCCTTATTTGTATTCAGGATTTCCGGTTCGGTCCATTAATATTTCATGTGATTAAAAACCGTATAAGACTGGACATGTAATACGGAAATGTTGTTTGGTTGCAAGAATTCAATGTTTCCATCTATAATCACTTTTCCAGGAAAGTTGATTCTGAGGCATGTGTTCGGAAGTAATAGATTTTTTTTTTTTCTACTTTCTTTTTCACTTAGTATCATTATTTTTTTTATAATTATATTTAAAAAAATCGTTTTTTAATTGGATTTCTGATGTAAAAAATGATAACAATTGAAACCGCGGCGTTACTTTTCGTTTCTCTCTTTTAATTGATGTCTGTTCAAAATTTCATATAAGTGCAGCAGCAAATTTGCTGTGCTTGTTTTATGATATGATAAAAAATATTTTTATGATTTATAACCGTATAGTTTAATTAATGATTCTTAATTTGATTTTTATTTAATTTAATATATTTATAAATTTATTGTAATAAATTTATAACTTTTTATAGTAATATAAAAATAGATTTTCATAATATGTGATAAAATTTTAAAATAGCTTGGCCCTCAAATTAGTTTTTTGTGATTAAATTATTTACTTTAGTATATTTTTCTCGTAATTACATGAACAGTGGATATGATTGTTAAATTTAAGAAATTAAATTGATTATAAATAGAATTCAAACATGATTGATATTTTGCATTTTGTCCTCTTTCACCCGCGATTACTGTCCTAATAACGACCTAATCAATTAATCAACTGTGGCAACCGGTATGTAAAATACGTGAAAATTGATTGAAAAACTCTACAAGTTTTTTTTTTTTTTTTACCATATAGATAAGGTTGTTCTTTGTTCATTGTGCTTTTGGTAGAGGCGCAGAGCTATCTCTACCTCGGCCCTTGCTGCTGAAGTGAAGTGAATTGAAGGCGCTCAGGCAGGCCTCCCTTATGGCTGTTTCCTTGGGGTTTAAAGATGTGGTTGTGAATCGGACTCTCATTTTCTGTGTCAATGGTCTTATGCCCACTCCATGAAAAATCTTTGCCATTGTTAGTGATATTTCGGAGCAAGCTCACAAAGTGCAAAGAATGTTTTCTGTGTTCCTTAATAGGTGGTTAACAGGGCTGCTGATTCTGATTGTGTGGTTAATTTGGTTAAATGTAATCATCCTATGGTCAATCGGATGATCTCCCCCCTCTCCTATTAATAAACATTCTTTGTACGGATATTTTCATTACTTAATTGATTTTACATCTTTATTCAAAAAAATATATACGAGATACATCATGGAAAATGACACTGTATGGTAATTTGAGAAGAAAATTGAAAAGGGTATGCGTATGCTGCTTTTTTTTTTTTTATGTAACTTGTGATTCTATGTTAATTTATTTTGATGCTTTAAACAAATCTCCACTGCTGAAAACCCCACCAAATAAAATAAAGTTCAATATTCCCCTTCACCAATGTATTCTATTCAAAAAAAGAAAGAACTCCATTGCTGAAAATTTTTTAGTTTGGGTTTTAAAAAAATAAAAATAAAAAAATTGTTTAGTTTGGTTTACTGAAACTAAATAGGAAATTGGGTTGCCACACAGAACTTATGCAGATTTGTGTGAATAAATTTAAGCCCAATGGCAATTAACAGACTGATAGGAGAAAGAATAATAACTTTTCTCTTAGGTTATGTTTGGTTGGAAGGAAGAAAAGTAGGAGAATGCATTTAGGTAATAATATGGTACTCCATAATTTTATTTTATTTTCTGATTTTATATCTTATCAATAACTATTTCTCCTTTTTTTTTTCTCTTAATGAAATATTAAAAAATGGCCATAGGCTTAAATATATAAATTAGTTTTTTTTTTCTTTTTTCACAAAACTCTACCTCAACCTTTGAACTTGTAATTGCAAAGACAAACAAACTGAATCAAAGTTGATATTTGTACATTATATTCTACAACTAGAAGTAAAAGCTGGCACCAATGCTTTTCCCAAATTAACATCCCATCAAATCAAACTGGGTAAGGCTGCTGATAGATTCAACAATTCTTTTTTCCTGTTTGTTTTGCATTCAACATTCTTCCCACAGTTATTCAACAAAAGCTTTAAAAGATCAATTCGTTAAAAATTACGAAAAGAAAGAGGAATAGCCTCTTCTGTCAAAAAGAACTCCAATCCATTCATCCTTATTCTCTTCTCCATCAACACTGTTTTTTTCCCCTTGTGCTACTGGTTTTGACTATAATGTCAAGTCATCCATTTACAGAGTTTGGACTAAAAATGCCTCCTCCTATGTCAACAATCCATGAGCTTTTCAAGTTCCCCAACCATGATAATTCCTCTTTGCATAAGCATTACACTCCTGAAAATCACAAAATGAAAAAAATAGAACTTTTTAATCAATGAAAAATGAAGCAAATATTTCATCAAACTTGAGCTCACTCTGTTTTCTTTTTTTTTTTCAAAACATTTTTGGAGGAGAGGACTGGGTAAATAACCCAAGCCCCCCCACCTGCAATTACTCGAAAATTTACCAATTCAACAGATTGCAATTGCACCACAAGTAAATATGAGTAAATTTCTAATTTTAGGAAAAAGCAAAATTATTTTAGTTATCATTTGCTGAATTCCAAAAGATGGATAATTGAATGACACGAGCAAAATAGAATAATCTCCCGCAACTTCAAATGATATGCTTCTTTAGTCACACAAAACGTTATGTAATTCTAGCAAAATTCAGAAGAGAAAAAAGGGATAAGATAGAATACCTATACTAATCGTTACCCAACCCAATCTGAACCAAATGCAAGCTTCTGACATCCGAACGCCCACATTTAGATGCTGCAAACCCATATGAGACTGCAACTGCTACAAGGACTCCAAGGACCAAGGCAAAGAGCTGAAAGTTGGCAAGTAGCTCGCCTCGAACCCGATTAGCTGCTGATCGACAAGTAATTTGATCATTCTTTAGCTGACAACCATCAGGCATTATAGGGCCATAAAGAGTGAAGGCAGTCTGATAGAACCAGAGGCCTTGTAGAGTTATAGCAATGCCACTAGATAAATCAACTGGAAAACTGGTAGGGAGAAGAGCTCCAGCCACAGTGGACACAATGCAGAGTGCTATAAGTAGGACAAGGAGGAGGTGATAGTAACCTTCGAGGCCTTTATGGGTTGTCGAGTGAAAGTAAAACAATAAATACTCTGCACAAAATGCAGCAGCAGCAACTAAACAGAGGGCTCCTTCTGGCAAGGATATAATTCTGAGCTTGGAGACGGACCACAAAAAGGGCAATAGATATTAGCCATAATTGCGACAAAATAGCTCACTGGTTTTGCATAATGACATAATTACTATAAGAAATAAAACCTTAACATTGCACAACAATGATAAAGTGGAACTTAGCAATTAATGACAATAAATTTATGAAATTTCGTATCATAAAAAAAAAACATCAATCAGGTAGTGATTTTGCTAGTAAATGTACGTATGCAACAATCAAATAGAATGATGCTTACCGAGGAAATTATTTCAAATACTCCAAATCAACATCAACTGCACTACACTAAAAAAATCTTTAATTTGCTTTTAAAGCAAGAAGGTAATTTAAAATCCTCTCTTTGTATAATGCAGAGCAATCTTGGCATCAATCCTCTAACTTGAGTTTAATTTTTAAAGTTCAAATCAAATGCAAGAAAAAACAATCCAGAGTCCATATGCTTGCTCTATTAAGAAGTACTATTACTGCAATACTGAAACCAAGAAATATCTTTACAGATACCTGAAGCTTATTAGTAGTTGTTCATAACTTAGTTTTCCATGCTTTTTAATAAATATCATGTAACAAGTTGAAGTTCCTGCCTCTAAAGAAAAAAGGTAATCACTATATGCTGCTAGTCCTCCTAATTTAGAAAAAGGTTGTACAACTGGAGTAATTCTCCCAAGTACTTCTGCACTTGAAAGCCTCAAGGAACAATCTATATTCAAAGTTATGCATGGCAATTTTCTAGTAAAGACCTCACAGATTTTGTAGTGTACAATAACACTGGACAATGCTCGGACTCGTTTAAACTTGGAAGTATGATTTAACTTTGTTTTATTCTAATAAATTTCACTTGAACCTGATATCACAAACAACTGCTGAGCTCCCAAAGATATTAATAAGATAATGGCTATTAGAGATACAAATTTTATCAGAGGGGCTGCATAAGACAACAACAAAATGCAGTGAACTGGATAGAAGAGTCTTGCTTTCTGATTCCTAATCAACTGGGAAGTAATAAGGATGAGATTTTTGAAATTGTCATTCACTTCTTCAGCTTTCTCATTCCTAACAGCACTGCCTAATACAAATCTCCATTACTGTAGAACAATGAAAATTGAAGTCCAAGATTGTTTTGAATGAGGTTCAATTGGATGAAAATTCAAATTTCAGCAAACTTAAACATTGAAAATCTTAAATCTCACACTAACTCTCAGGCAACAACAAGAATTAAAAAGATAAAATACAAGGAACCTGGATTTCTCTGAGAGCAAAGAAACAACTCCAAATATAAAGAACATAAGAAGCATCCCTGCGTGCTCGAAATCATTCATGTGAGAAGGATTCAAGACTCCATTAATAAAAAACTTGAGGTGAGTAGAGTACAAGAGCTCAATACACATATCAATCAAGGCCCCAATAGCAACAAGATAAAGCTCTAAGTACTTAAGCTTCCCATCAAAACCAGGCACAGGATTCCACACACGAACACGAAAGGCCTTTGGATTTGATACATATCTAAACAAAGAACACCATATATGCCACACACCCACCAACAGAAACAGTGATCCCGGTAAAGCATGGCCCTTGAAAGAACCCATTTTTCTTTTCCTTTATTTTTTTGGTCTTTCAATCTGTACAAGGCTTGATCTTCATTATCTGGCTGATTCTGTCAAGTTCCAAATTAAAGAAGATATTTTTAGACTCTTTAAATTAAATAATTTTTTTTTTCATTTCCGTGTTTTGATCATATTAAAAGACTTTTCAAAGAAAATGAAAGCTTTTCTAGAACAAATAATTAATGGGTTTTCGTGCCGGCGCTGTTTGGTCGACGAGAAAATCAATAAATTTGGAATAGGAAAATATAGAAACGAAAGTCTAAAAAGAAGAACCATGGAATTGGAGAAACCAATAAAACAATTGATTTGTTCAGATTTTCCATCACAATATCAGATAGCAAGAAAACCAAACAGAAACGTAATAAACTCTGCATCCAATTCCCAAAGTCAAAGTGGGTTGGTATTAGAACATAAAGTTTACAGAAAAATGATCATGAAAACTTGAAAAAAAAACATTTATAACCATAAAATGAAAATTGAAAAGAATGATAAAGTTTCATCAATCAGACCAGAAATCTAATGGAAAGAATAAAGAGAAAAAGGGTATGCTATAAGCCTATAACTGACTCTTTTTTTTCAAAAAAAAAAAAGTCAGTGATTGAAGTACTTACATGATATGATTGGATGGAGCAAAGAGCATAATTAGGAATCCAAAAAGCTGGTTGAGGAATAAAAATTTGAACTCTGAATTATATTGATATGATGAAGAAAGGGAGAAAAAAAACAGATTGATTTAATAGTTTTTACAGCTGAGTATTATCGGCAGTGGAGATCTGCAAATATAACCAAAAAAAAAAGAGAAGAAAATTAGAAAAGTGAGAAATTATGAAGGAATCATTTTCACATGTGTGTGTGTGTGAAGGTGAAATAAATAAATAATTGCATCATTAGGGGTTGACTCATCCTCTCTTCCCTTATCTCTACGTGACAATCATTAAATAATCAATAAAAAATAGCAAATTGCATTTTATTTCCCTTTAATTATATATATACCGTTAAGTAACCCAAAGAAAAATTTATACTACAAATAGAACAAATAATAGAAAAATGTAAAATAAATTAGCATATAGATAAATGCAATATTCATTAATATAAATAAATATTACTAAAAAACTTACATATTACATAATAAAAATATATTGATAAAGTTTTGAAAAAAAAAAGATACAAATAGATACTAGTAAGAAATATGTTTAATAGTCAAGTAGCAACAAAACTTGGAAAATCGTAGCTAAAAATGCATAACAAAGTATTATGCATTAAAATAAAAAGAAACAAAATTTAGATGATATTAAGTGTATTAACATATAAAGAGATGCATAAGGTGAACTAATATCATCAAAAAAATTTACAAAAAAATTATACAATAACATTTGTGCGTTCGAGATCGGATGCTTTATACCGATCAGTGTCTAAATTCAAATAGAAAAAAATAAGAAAATTAAAATAGAAATTTTTATTTTAAATTGATTTAGAGAAAGTGAAATGTTGGACTCAATTGAAGAAAATATAACTTTTAATTTGGAAAAAAACTGAAACAATTAAATTAATTAATAGATAGAGTATTTAATGAAAAAATTAGTAGGGTATGTAATTGGTAGGAATTATTTAATTTGGTGCTTAAATTGAAAAAATATATTTTGTGGATTAAATCGAAAAGAAAAAAAAATCATAGAGTCAATTAATGAAAGTTAAAAAATAGAGGATTGAATAAGGAATTTGCCAAAATAAATTTAATAGATTTTTATTTCCGCTCATTTAGCCAATGCATGTTATGCATATTGATATTAAAATTTATTAATAGATAATAATAATAATAATAATAATAATAATATAATAATAATAATAATAATAATAATAATTAAAAAAATCCTTGAGATTTTAATTATATATATATATATAACAAATTACAAATAACTTATAAAAATTTAATAAATTATAGCCATAAAAAAATTTTTAAAAATTAACAGTGCATTATCGTTTGAGATAATATGCATTCATTTAATATTATATAAATTTTAAATATTGCAGTATAATATACTAAAAAAATTTATGTTTTAGATATTTTTGTATGAATTTTTTAGAGTTTTATTACAGTCTAATGATATTTTATAAAAATTTAAAATTTATATTCGTTAATAACGATTATAATTATAAAACATTTAGTATATTTAAGCTACAATATTTTTAATTGTTATATGAAATGAACTATTAAATTTTTAAAATTTTATTTTTAATGATAATTTATTAAACACCTGATAAATTGTTAAAAAGGGTTAGATGGCCCCACTTCTGCATAATCTACAAACAGTCATAAAAGCAAATAGTTTGAATGATGATATCCACTCTCCGTGACTTCTCGCAAATTTCAGTTATTCAATTCTTCAATCGAACGTAAATATTGTAATATAGAAACGCAACTCACTGTATCAATTAATTTAATACATATACGTTGCATATATATTTGTATTTTTCTTATCATATAAGTGTTTATATATATACTAATTAAAAATTATCAAATTTATTTGCATTAATATATATCATTTATTATTTTAAATATAAAATATAAATTTCTTATTAGTCATTTTATTATTTTATCACTGTTATAACAATTAAGCTACCAAACACTTTTTAATTAATATGAATTGCTGATTGTTGACCGTATCTACTTCAAAGGAAACTTGTCTAAAATTACCTATAGGTGGTAGGGGTCGAGTTATTGATGTGAGATGGATCCGAATCTTTCGATTCATTTGGCTCTCAGGCTCAATTTTTTCAATTATTTATGGAAAAATCCCATATCTTTTTTGACTGAAATGAGTCTATCCTAAGTGAAAGTTGATCCCTTGATTGTTATTATTGAATTAAATTGATTCTAATTTTGAATAATATATAAGTTTTAATTAAAAAATAGCTAAAACTATAATTAATAATCTTTCAATTCCAAACACATCGAACCATATCAATACCGCAAAGCATACACCGACACAAAATAGTATTTGAAATATTAAGTATCTATTTGATTTAACTTTTACTTTCATTTTTTTAGTGATTTTAACAAAAACTCAATTAAATGTTTGGTTAATTCAGTTTTTGACAATCTAACAAACCAAAACCTTAGTTCAATGTTTGGTTATATAAAAATAAAAGCTAACAGTTGAAAATTTTAATATTCAGTGTTTAGATTTTATACTAAAAGCTAGTTTTTTTGCGATTTTTAAAAATTTATTTATACTTAGATCAAATTATGATATTTTTTTATTATATTTTTATGTTTAATTAAATATTTTTTATAGTATATATGATATATATCATGAACAAATAAAAAAATTAGTATATGTATCATATTAATTATAAAATATAATTATTAATAGTTATTTTATAAATTATAATTAATTTTTAACTATTGAATTATCAAATACTTTAAAATAAAATAAAAATAGAAATTGAAGAAAAAAATTATACATAAGAACTGAAACAACAAATAATAGAGAAAAAAAGTTTGATAAGTGAAATGAATTTAGTTTTAAGTAAAATAAATGGAAAGAACAGGAGAAGAAGAACAAAGGAGATGGAGTGACCAATAATAGCAAGCTCGAAAAGGCAAGAAAGCTAAAGGAGTTAGTTCATATTTGTGAGCGATAGATTAGGTGATTCCACTATAGTTTTACAGCCATTTTATACTTAAACTCATTAAAAATTAAGAATACTATTGCATATTTTTCTATATTTTCATTTAAATTTGTAAATCATGACCACTTTTGGGGTGATTATGAGCATATTTGATCTAATAGAGGATAATTTAGAGTAATTTAGGCAAGAAAAATAAGAATCAAACCAATATCTCTCATAGTCATGGGTATAACCATGATAGGTACATGACCAAAGACAGTAAAGTGCAGCTTTTTGGCAAAATGGTCCCCGTTAGTTAGGTCACATCATAAATAGAGCTATAAATAAACTAATCTGAATCGAATATTGATGAGTTTGATCTCAATTTATTTTAATTTACTGTAGGTTTGAGTTCGGCTCATTTAAAAATTATCAAATTCGTTAACGCTTCGAATTCAACTCATAAAAAACTATTTTATTATATTTAATTCGAGTTCAACTCATTAACTAATAATAACAAAAAGTTTGAATTTGACTCATTAACTAATAATAATAAAAGCTCGAACTCGATAGCTAAATATAAAATAAACGAGTTATAAATGAACATGTTAGCGAATTTTTAAACTAATATATTCGCGATTTTTTAAATAGACACGTTTTCAAGCTTTTAAATAAACACGTTCGCAAATTTTTAAACGAATACATTCGCGATCTTTCAAATAAATACGTTTTCAAGCTTTTAAAGGAACACGTTCGAGAGTTTTTAAACGAACACATTCGCAAATTTTTAAACGAATACGTTCGCGAACTTTTAAACGAATACGTTCGCAAACTTTTAAACGAACACGTTCGCGATTTTTTAAACGAATATATTCATGAATTCGTAAACGAATATATTCGTAAATTAATAAACTAAATAATATTAAACTCGAGCTAAACTCGTTAACAATAATAAATGATTTTAAACGAATTTTTTTCGAATTGAGATTCAAATAGTTTATGAGTGATTTATTTATTTACAGCCTTACCAATAGGATGTGTCAGTTTGCAGAAAAAAGTCATGATTCCCCATTTCTAATATGGTTGGACAGCAGTGTCTATCTCTTGACCTAATATTATTTTATATTTTAAACTGAAGATTCAAAATTTTAAAAACATAAATGAAGGATAATACGACCAATACTTTTAAAAATTTTGGGCTAAAATGGGCTAATAGATATCTTTATTTTACATTATTGAATATTTTTTTTAAAAATTACTATTTATTTCATAAAATTTGATTTATTATATTAATAATTTATAAAATTTGACTTGTTGTATTAATTCTATTTACAAATTTAATTTATTATACTAGTATATTTTTGAAATTTAATTTATTATACTAGTATATCTGAGTAAAAAAAAATATTCTTTTGATGTTTTAAAAATTTAATAGGATTATATAATTTAATTGAGATAAAATAGATATGACTAATTATATAAATTTTGAATATAAGAGTATTAATACAATATGTCAAACCTTATGAATTATATAGTAATTTTTCCTAAAATAAATAATAAATAACTTTCCTTTATAACTAGCTGCTAAAAGCAAACGGCTAGCACTATATATGTAAACATGTTGGACATTGAAACAATTGTTTTTGATTTTTTACAAGATGACAATTTTGTAATAAAGATCTTTATAATTTGTTATAAAAATAATACTATTTTAATTTTTTTTTCTTTTGAAGAAAATTATGTTTTAATCATAAACTCAATAAAATTTGTTTTCCCACTATCGTTTTTCTAAGTTTTAATGAATGATACATTGTATCATAGACACATATGAGTTAGTTATTAGGATCCCTAAGTTAAGAATCGAGCCGAGAAACTGAGTGCCCACAAATTATATTATGGACTCCGATATATAATGTTGTGTTTAATTAATTGATACGATACTATTTTTTAACTATGTATTCATCGTATTCTTCTTTGTTCAGTATATTCTTCTTTTTATTTTTCTTCTTCTTATTCACTGATATAAAAAAAAGTATTTATATTTTAAGTTTTATTTAGAGAATTTTTTTTTAATTTGCATATTTAATTTTATTTTTAGTATTTTTGAATATTGTAATAATTGTTATTATTGTTTGAGATAAAAATATTTAATTTTAATTTTTTTGTAAAAGAAAATGATAAAAAATGAAAATATTTGAACAAAAAATACGTAATATAAAAAGAGAAATATAAAAAGAGAAAATTAAGTTACTGAAGGTTGAAATAAGTTTAGTGAAAATAATAAATTTGCAAATAATGAATGTATAAATTCAAAATAATAAATTTATAAGTTCAGAATAATAAATTTATAAATTTATAATTAATAAATTTATAAATTTAAAAAATAATATAATATATATAAATTACAACTAATTAACTTATTTTACTAAAATTTAATTTTAAAAAAACATGCATATTTGTAAAAGAACGAAACTCATTAGGTGAATAATATAACAATCCCTCGATGGAACCTCCTTTTTTTTTTTTAAAATTTTGAAAGCGTCACGCCGCTAAGATACCGAACCGAAGCTGGCAATCAATTAAAATCCTCCACGTGTCAATCTGTCTTCGTCTTTGACCTTACGTGGGATCTTCTCACCCTTCATTAAGAGAATCTCCCTCTCCAAATCCCAGCGTCCGTCCATCACTTCCTGACATCTCCGCTTTTAATACGTTGTCGTTTTTATTAAAACCTTCCTCGCCATTCCCGGCAAATCTCCCTTTTCCTCCCACCACCTTCTCCTGTGCTTGACTCTGTATATATATTTTTTTTTTCAAAAAAGGCATTCTATTATACTCTATAAAGTAAAATTTATTTTAGCTTTTGATTTTTTTTTTTGCCTTTTTGCTTTGGTTTAAAGTGATATTTTCCCGTGTTTGGAATCTTGGAATCATCGGAGGAGATTTATTATATATGTAATTAGAAATAGGAGGTTGATAAATTAAATTTATTATTATTATTATTATTATTATTATTATTATTATTAATTTTTTGAATTTTATCGTGAATGAAATGAGAATTCAAATCCTGGATTCTCAATTCTAGCGATGAGTGATCAAGTTACTTAGGTTTTACTCTGATCTCGCAGGAAGCAAAGATTTCTCATCTGAACTTTCGCTTCTGCGAGATCTCATTTCTTTTTTCTGTTTTGTTTTATGTAAAATTCGGTTTTTAGAGTGTAATTTTTACCGGCGGAAGGGAGCACAAATGTCGAAGGTGATATACGAAGGGTGGATGGTGAGATATGGGAGAAGGAAGATCGGGCGATCGTTTATTCACATGAGGTATTTCGTTCTTGAATCCAGGCTTCTTGCTTATTACAAGAAGAAACCGCAAGACAATCAGGTGATTGCGCTTTTCGTTTTGCATTTTATGCTTATAACAAAAGTTGGAATCCGTGTCAATTATCTATGCAAAGAAATTGATATCTACGGAATCTGTGTTTGCTACGTTTCTCTATTTTGTATATATATATATATATATATGTATAGTTTACTAGAAATGTTGGTGGTGAAGGTGTTTGTGATTGTTAATTAGGTGCCAATCAAGACTATGTTGATTGATGGGAATTGTAGAGTAGAGGATCGTGGCTTGAAGACTCACCATGGGCATGTGAGTCTCTCTCTTTTTCTCTCTTCCTTTTTCCTTTTCCCCGTTAAAACCATATGAATTTTTCTTGCTGTATACTTTGAGTTTTATTGTGAGAGAATTAGGAATACTTGAATTGCATGAAATTTGAATTAGTATTAGGCATACTTGCTGTTTTTCCCAAATATTTTATGAGAAATGTAATGGTGTTGGTGTTCGAGAGTTTTATTGGAACCTTGTGCTTGGTTTCGCTGTTAGAAAGTTGGGTAGGAGAAATTCGAAGGATTGATATCTTTTGACTGGACATTGTACAGAACTTGTTTGAAACAATCAAAAAGTCTAGTTGAATAGTTCTCTTTTTCCACCCTGGTCAAGTTAGTATAAGGCAATGTCATTTAGTAGCTGCTTCTCTTTGTTATGAATTTCATTTCTCATCAACACCAACATATAGAAGTCCAATTGGTTATAAAAAGAGAGACACTATAACCTAATACCTAGATTTGGGCGAATGTTATGTGGATGCACCTATCTCGTTTTCATTTTGCACTAACTCATTAATTTTATAAGTACTTTGAAGAACACCCAGGGTAGTTTTTTCTTATGTTGAATTCTTTGGGTCAGACTTGATTAAAAGTTGTGATCCTTGAAATGATATTCGTAATTTAATTTCTTGAAACTTATTTGATAAATAGATTATTGAGGTGACATAGTTGTGCAGAATATCTAAATAACATTTTAAGTATTTTTCCAATCTGTTAGTTCATTAATATTTCTGTTCCACATAACTTGAGGCATTCTTTTAGTAGTTGTGCACTAATATCAGCTTGCATACTGTGAATCTTATAAATTGTGTAGCAAAAGTTGTGACCAATTTAACTGCCGTCCATACAAATCAAAGTTCATTTTGAACCAAAATTGCACCATTAATTATCAGTTGATGTTTAGCTGCACACATATAGAATTAGGAGATATATACTTTAAGCTGTTGAAAAGCTGTGATTGGTGCTGTTTTGGCTTCCTATATTGCTTGTTCTTTGTTAACCTTTGTTGAAATCTATGGCTTGAAATAGAGCATGCTTCATGTCATTGATTTGAGTTTTGTTGTATTATGCCAACTGCCATATATTAGGTAAATGCAACCTATTGTCTTAGTTAACTATAATGTGGGTAAGTGTATTTTCTTGATGTTCTTCATAAATTCAAGTTTGGGCAAACTTATTGCAAACATCAAAATTCTGGAACTGGAAATTTTATGTCAAAAACATGTTAGAAGGTTACTGATTTTGTGTTCATGCTTCATTGTATTCTAGCATTACCAGTTGCGACTTTTGCTGCTTCTCGTCTCAGTCTCTAATCCCTTAAATTAGTATTTTTGTGCTGAGATCTAATTTTCTTGGTAATATCATTAGAACATTAGAATCTTTGAAAGGCGTGACATTTTTCTCTGATTATGGCATGGAATAATATGATCACGTGAAATATCATGTTAACTTCTTCCTTTTTTCTTGTTTGATCATGTTGCAGATGGTTTATGTTCTGTTTGTATACAACAAGAAAGAAAAGTATCATAGGATCACGGTGAGCAGTCTCTGCTTTTATTCATGGGATGATGGATGGAGTTACTTTCTCTTCTTCTTCTTCTTCTTCTTCTTCTTCTTATTATTATTATTATTGTTATTATCTTTTAAATGTTTTTTCTTCTCCGCTCTCTGTAGCTTTGCAGATGTGCTTTCTCTTAGAGAATTTTCATTAAGGATGTGGTATCTGTTTAATAATATTGCCTTTGAATTATTTATGGGTATTATTCTTCCTGAGTAGTGATGGCATTTTCACAAAGTTTTATCTTATTCCGTCGTCACGATGGCACTTTTTTATACTGCCTTTGTAATGATCAGAACAGCATATATGAATTTTTGGTTTTATTTTAATGGCTTTTCTCGTCAACTTCATTGGTCAGTTACATTTGGTGGCATCTGCATTCTTTTTGAAGATAGTTTTTTATTCCAGATGGCAGCATTTAACATCCAGGAATCACTGGTCTGGAAGGAAAAAATTGAGTTTGTAATTGATCAGGTCTGTTTTCTTCAGATTGTGACATAACATGTCTCCTCCCTCCTTGTCTTTGTTCTTATTCTTAGTTAAAAGTAGTGGTGATATATGTGCTCTATATTTTCCTTTTGAAGTAGTTGCTTCCATGTTATATGATTTGCATTCATGCCTTACTCTTTTCAGTATTTAGGACTTGGGAGGAAAGTTTGTCCTCCTTTTCTTTATTCTGTTTCTTTCTCCTGTTAATGAAATATTTCCTTTTATCAACCACTTCCCTCAAAATAAATATAAAAAGGAACAAGAATGAGAGACTTGAGGCAAGAAGCACTTATTTAATTTTAGTTTGTTTATATTTTTCCAGAATGGATTTCTCTTGCATGGTATAATGCACATTAATTTTATTTTCATGGTAATATGTGCAGCATCAGGAGTCTCAAGTGGCAAATGGTAACAAATATATATCATTTGAATATAAATCTGGGATGGATAATGGCAGGACTGCTTCATCATCAGACCATGAAAGTCAGTGAGTGTCTGTTCTACTATATTTCTTTGTTTTTGGTGGCATCATGGGTAGATACTAGTATTAGTAGATATATAATATATTTTTGGGAAGTTTTAACTTTCAAATATGTATTGTACTTTTATCTTTTGTGATGTTGTAGCACCAGCAACTTCTAATTGTTTTAATCTATATTTGAGCTTCTGTTGGACCTAATTCTGTTCCAATTATGTTGGGAGCCTCTGATGTCTTTCCCATGTGAACAATTTTCAGATTCGGTGCACAAGAGGATGAAGATGATGGTAACTCAAATTTGTTGCGGAGAACAACAATTGGAAATGGTTATTATTGGAATTAATTCTTTCGTAGACGAAAAGTTAATTTCATGCAATTCAATTCCTAGTCTCATTGTCTTCTTAATTGGCAGGTCCTCCTGAATCATTATTGGACTGGACACGGGAATTTGATTCAGAATTATCAAACCAGAATGCCAACAATCAAGCATTTTCTAGAAAGCATTGGCGTCTCCTTCAGTGCCAAAATGGTGATGTATTTTTCGTAACTTCTTTTAATGCTTAGTAGTTTGTCACACAGATGATTCAAGGATGGAAGTCAAGAAATTGGAGGGAGGAATTAACTACTGTTTATATGTATTCATATGTATTCGGAGATAACTCTCTTATCTCTTCCCCTTATCTAGGCTTTCAGTATAAATATTCAATTCTATCATCTTCTCTTATATTTATCTAAAGGCTTCCATATCTCATTATCTAGTTGTTGTAACTAATTCCTCTAGGCAGCCTATATATATATATATATACACACACACACATTTCTTGTATGTATTTTATAAGTGAAATATAATCAGAATATTTCATGGTATCAGAGCCATTATCCATGGCAGCTGAGTCTTCAAACTATTCATCCTCCTCTCCCTACCGTACCAAGAACCATCACCTCCTCCACTACAGCCACCCACTCCTTTGCCATTAAACTAAAATTCACAAATTACCTAGCATGGAAAACCCAATTTCTCCCTCTTCTAAACTATCAAAATCTGATGCACTTGATTGATGGTTCAACACCACATTCCCCTAAAGAAATACCAACTGAAGCTCAACCCACTATTTTTATACCCAATTCCGCCTATCAAGACTGGTTCAGAAAAGATCAAATGTTGATGTCTTGGCTTCTTTCCTCCTTATCCGAAGAAGTTTTCTCCTATGTCATTGGTGTAACGTCTTCTATTCAAGTTTTGAATTCCATAGCAAATGCCTTTGGCTCCATCTCCCAAAACTGCCAACTTCAACTCCATATTGATCTTCAAGAGTTGAAGAAAAATTATCTAACTGTGTCCCAATACTTGCAAAAGACAAAAGCCGTGGCGGATGAACTTAGTGCAGCCGGATGAGCTCTTTCATTAGCAGAATTTAATGCCATCATCTACTGCAACATTGGGTCTGATTTTCACCCCATAATTACTGCACTAAACCTCAGATTTGAACCTGTCCCATTCCATGAGCTTCATGGGCATCTTGTTGCTCATGAAATTCTTTTAAAGAGTCATCAAGAGATTCCCATTGTCAACAATGTGCAAAAGTCAGCCCTTCTTCTCACTCCCAAAGGCAACAATGACTCCAATGCTGGTCTCCCTAACTCTTTCCCAAGAAGAAACAATTTCAACAAAGGCCCTTGTCAAATCTGTGGCCTTCGCAATCATGCTGCAGATAAATGTCGAAAATGGTATCACGCTCGGTCCTTTTCTCCCAATTATTCCAATCAATCTCCCTATTCCTCTCAAGCAAATATGGCTTTCAATTCGGGACAGCAACATTCAGATATCTTCTCTGGCTTAGCTTTGCCTTGGTTTGCTGATACTGGACCATCTCATCATGTTGCTCCTAATCTCTCCAACATTAATATCACTCAAAATTGCAAAGGTAAAGCTGATAAGCTCCATATTGCCAATGGAACAAGTTTGAAAATACATCACATTGGTTCTTCTTCACTTTCTTCTCCCCTTCAGCCTTTGACTCTTCAAAACATTACCTCAAATAACAAAAAGATTACTATCTGTAAACCACTTCACTAAAGACAATAATTGCTACTTTGAATTTCACCCATCTTTTTTTGTTGTCTAGGATCAGGAAACTCAGACAATTTTACTTTGAGGAATGACTGAGGGTGGTCTATACAAGTTGCAGCCTCAACCTGCATTTCATGCCATTTATGTGTAAAAAGTCTCTTTAGAGGATTGACATGCTCAGTTGGGCCATTCCAACTTGCAAACCGTTCAACACCTTGTTTCTAAATTTGATTTACCTTGCCTTTCATTCAGAAATAAAAACTTTAAATGTTCATCATGTTATCAAGGCAAACTTTCTAAGTTTTCTCTTCCACCAGTAGCTCATTCTAGTACTCAACCTTTAGAGCTTTTGTATTATGATCATTTTAGATCAAGGATATTGTTATTTTGTTCTTTTTGTTGATGAATATACTGGTTTTACTTGGTTTTATCCTTTAAAGTTTAGAAGTGATATTTGCAATGTATTTCACATGTTCAAACAACTTGTTGAAAATCAATTTAATACAAAAATTAAGGCCATGCAAACTGAGTGGGAAGGGGAATATCGAAAATTAACTCAGTTTCTTAGTTCTCATGGCATAGTTCATCTTTTGGCATATCTCCATACCCATGAACAGAATGGGGTTGTTGAACGAAAAATCAGAGATACAGGTTTAACACTATTGGCTCACAGTAAAGTTCCTCTAAAATATTGGACTCATGCATCTGACACTACTATTTTCATCATTAACTCTTTACCAACTAAAATCTTGGGAAATCAGTCTCCTTTTTACTGTCTTTGTCCTAAATATCCAAAGTATAAGTCTTTCAAAGTCTTCGGCTATAGTGTTTTCCCACTCCTATGAGCTTATAACAAGCATAAGTTCTCTTTTCGGACAACTCCTTGTGTCAACCTTGGTCTTTCCCCTTCTCACTTTGGTTATAGGTGTCTTGATTCTCAAAATGGTCAGATATACATTGCAAGACATTTGAAATTTGATGAACATTCTTTCCCTATGAATAATGTGAGTTCTATGCAGGAAAAAGAGTCCTTTTCAAACTCCAATTCCAATTGGCTATCTATTACTTGTATGGATCACTCTCACTCCTCCTCAGGTAACACATCTATCTCCAACTCTATTTTTGTTTCAAATTCTCCCTTATCTTCTCCTCCTTCTATCCAATCTAACCTTCCTCTTTTGCCTTTATCTCACTTTCCACTTAACCAAAATTTGCCTAAACCAGATTCCTCTCCCCCACCTGAATCCGATTACTCTCCTCCTCATCCTGATCCAATCCAACAATTAACTCCCTCCCCAACAACCAGCCCCCCTAACTATCTTACTTACCAAACCCGTACACACCTTATGGACCTTAGACCCACAAGTATTGTTAAACGGACAACCCACAATGTTTCCAAACCTAATCCTATATCCTTTCGACCTGATTTCCTACACTTAGAACCCTGAACATACAAACAGGTCAGCCAATTTAAAATATGGAGAAGTGCTACGTGTGATGAGTTTCAAGCCCTAACAAAAAACAGAACTTCGAGCCTTGTCCCATGTCCTTCAAATGTTAATTTAGTGGGCAACAAGTGGGTGTACAGAATCAAAAGGAATGCTGATGGGACTGTACATAGATATAAGGCTAGATTGGTTGCATAGGGCTATAATCAGAAATCGGGGGTAGACTATCATGAAACTTTCAGCCCTATAATCAAATCTATCACTATTCGCACCATTCTAAGACTAGCTGTTCACTTTGGTTGGAGTTTAAGGCAATTAGATATCTCTAATGCTTTCTTACATGACAATCTTGATGAAGACTTCTACATGACTCAACTGGTGGATTTTATTGACAAAAGCTGTCTAGATTATGCCTGTAAGTTACATCAATCACTATATGGCTTGAAACAAACACCATGTGCTTGGTTCAATAGGCTGAGTAACTTTCTTCTTTCCCTTGGTTTCTCTCATTCAAAAGCTAACAACTCTTTGTTTTTCTCTATTTCGGGTAAAGATAAAATTTTCCTACTCATCTATGTAGATGATATAGTGGTTAAGGTCACTTCTCAATCACTAATTGATAATCTAGTTCATTAAATGGAGAAGGTTTTTCCAATTCGAGATATGGGCAGAGTAGCCTATTTTTTGGGTATTGAAGTTATCGACAATAGTGAGGGTTTGATTCTATCTCAACAAAAGTGCATTAAGGAGATCCTCCACTGCACAAACATGGCTGATTCTAAGCCACAACTTACTCCTATGGTTGTTGCTCCTCCACTATCCAAATTAGTAGATTCATCTCTTCCTAATGGGGATCTTTATAGGCAAACAATTGGGGCACTACAATATGTCATTCTAACGAGATCTGACATAGTTTTTTTCTGTTAATAAATTATGTCAATATATGCATTGTCCCACTGATTTTCATTGGAAGGCAGTCAAAAGATTGTTGCAATATCTCAACTCTACGTCCTCTTTTGGTCTACACTTGGTATGGTCCTCAAATATACGCCTTCACTGTTTTGCTGACAGTGATTGGGGAGGGTGTCCAGATGACAGAAAATCAACTAGTGGCTATGGAATATTCTTGGGCAAAAATCTGGTGGCTTGGACTGCTAAAAAACTGCCCACTATTTCACGATTTTCTACTGAAGGAGAGTATAAATCACTTGCAAATGCAGCAAGTGAAGCCCTTTGGCTGTGATCCCTTTTCTATGAGCTTGGTTTTCTAGCTCCTACTCTGGTTAATGTCTGGTGTGACAATCTCAGTGCTGTCTATTTGTCCTCAAATCCAGTTTTTGATGCTAGAACAAAACATATTGAACTGTACTACCATGCCAGATAGCTAACATATTTACCAAGTCTTTGCCATCTCAGTGCTTTCTCCTACTCCGGCCTCTTCTTGGTGTCAAAGTTGCACCGGCATTGGCTTGAGGGGGGGGGGGGGGTGGGGGGGTATTCAGAGATAACTCTCTTATCTCTTCCCCTTACTAGGCTTTTAGTATAAATATTTAGCAAGTGAAGCCCTTTGGCTGTGATCCCTTCTCTATGAGCTTGGTTTTCCAGCTCCTACTCTGGTTAATGTCTGGTGTGACAATCTCAGTGCTGTCTATTTGTACTCAAATCCAGTTTTTTATGCTAGAACAAAACATATTGAATTGGACTATCACGCCAGATAACTAACATATTTACCAAGTCTTTGCCATCTTAGCGCTTTCTCCTACTCTGGCCTCTTCTTGGTGTCAAAGTTGCTCTGGCATCAGCTTGAGAAGGGGGGGGGGAGGTATTCGGAGATAACTCTCTTATCTCTTCCCCTTATCTAGGCTTTCAGTATAAATATTCAATTCTGTCTTTATCTCTTATATTTATCTAAAGGCTTACATTTCTCATTATCTAGTTGTTGTAACTAATTCCTTTAGGCAGCCTGTGTATATATACACACTTCTTGTACGTATTTTAGAAGTAAAATATAATCAAAATACTTTCAATAAGATAGTGGCATGTTCAAATTACAATGATTTGTAACTTTTTTTTTATCTGTAAATGGGCAGGACTCCGCATTTTTGAAGAGCTTGTTGAAGTTGATTACCTCGTACTGAGCTTTTTTTAAACTTTTGCTTCGTTTGCATGAGTTTGTTTTGCGAGGCACTAGATGTTATCATCGTTCATTCTCTTGTTACTGCAGCCAAGGAGCTGTAGCAGAGCAATGAAGGCGGTGGGTGTTGTTGAGGCTACCTGCGAAGAAATATTTGAACTTGTAATGAGCATGGATGGAACACGGTTTGAGTATGTGTTTTTTCTTTTCAACTGAAAATTTTACTGCATGGTTATCGTTAAAATATTGTTATATTCCTCAAACAATGATGTGCATGGTGGTTTTTATGTGTCTATGGGTGTTCCAGGCTTGCATCTTAAAGATCTGTTAGTGAGGATGGTTATGGAACCATAACTACATTACCTTGATATATTTAGGGCACAGGGTCTTGGGATCTGAATAAAGTACCTTATAAGAGGTGATTGTACAAAAGGTGGAAGTCAAATGGCATTGTATTTTGTGGCAAATTGTTTACCCCTCATTTCCTTGACTTGTGTCAAATGCTCTACAAAAATAATTGTATTTAAAAGCTAAACATGAATTATTGGCTAAAATTTTATTTCTAGGACTGAACTTGAGGAATTAAACTTTTCCTCTTAGATTTGGAAGATGGATTTAATTCATTGCATTGAAGCTATGTTTATAGGCCCTTACACAATTTTTTTTTTTAAAAAAAAGAAGAAAAATGAAATTTAAATAGCATCTAACCAAAGCATAAAAAATAGTGGAATCTTATAGAATTTTAAATAATATAATGATTGTTGAGAATGGGCTAATTGCTCATTATTCACCATATTGGGCTGCAAAGTTGCACTTATTGTTCCCAAAGTGCATATGTTCATGCTCTGTTCTTTCATTTTTCCCCTTTTGTTGGCAAAAGTTATGATAATTTATTTTCTTTATGAATTGTTCTAAACCTAAATGTACCTGTTCAAGTGTGGGCTAATTTGGGATGGGATTTTGATGCCTTGGGTTGAGCTTGGTCTAGTAGTTGGGTTTAATTTTTCATCAAGCTTGGTCGAAGTATAAAATTCATATGTTAAATACATTGAATTTCCTTTGGTTTGGGCCAAGCCACAAAAAGAAGCTAATTCCCAAGCCCAATCTGCTATAGAGTCGAGTCCTCAGCGAGCAAGGCCTAGAAAAAAATAATTTTCATGGAAGTTAGATTGTTTGAAATTAAAATCAAAATATATGCACTTTCAAATGTGATTTTGTAATAAAAATTATTTGTATTAATAGTTAATATTAAAACTATTTTTTATGTAAATTATTTTATCAATGAGAATATAATCTTATATTGATTCTTTACACACAAATATGGTTTCCTTTTTGTTTTCTGAGTAAAAAATATTACTCTCATGAAAAGTTCTATTGAGTGAGAGTAATTTTTTTTTCTTATGAAAACAAAAAAAGAAAAATTATATTTGCACGTAAAGAATCTATTTAAAATTATATTCTAATTGGTAATTGTACTTTGTTCTGATGAGAATAGTATTTTTTTTTCTCAAAAAAATAAAAAAGCAATTAAATTTGCATGTAAGAATCTATATATGATTATTCTCTTTAAAAAAATTATTTACAAAAAGACCACAAATTTTAAAATATGCCTAAGGGTCAGATTAGCCCCTCTATGACACCCTCAAAGTTTAGTGTTGCTCTCTTTTTTTGTTTTCTTTTTTTCCTCCCTAATTGGATTCTTGCAAGATCAGGTCCAGTGACCCCTGTTCTGTAACGACATTTAGTTTGACTGTTAAATACATCCAGGTGGTATTTTGATTGAGGAAACTAGTTGTTATGGATCTGATGACTAATGCTTATATGGACTATCAACCCCAAAATTATCTCTCATATAGGTTTTGAAGGAACTACTCATTAAGCACTCCAGCCCCTAGTTCCAGTCAAAGCAGGACAATGAAATTATTATTACCTTTACCACTTGACTTTCTAGAATTCAAAAAACAATGAAATAGCATAAAAATCAGCTCCAATTTCTTCCATGTTAACATCGACGTACTCAATTCCATGAGCTGTAGCCTGTATCAACAAATATTCGACCACAGCTTCTCTACTAATTTTAATTAATTCTTTTAAAAGATTCAGCACAATAGGCATAGAGTGACTTGATCAATCAGAGCCAGGCCCTCTTTCTTTCCATTATCTTTCTCAGTCTCCATAGCCTTTGTCAATTCACTAACAATTTCCTCTTCTGATTTTATTAGAAATGGCAACTAAGCTTCGATTACATGCCCTTTGGTGCACTTGATAAAAGCTTCAACAGACTTCACAGTTTCATGGGCATGACAGCATCTCCTTTGTTAAATCTGTCTTCAGAGAAAACCAAGCCGATTCCTTTGATGGCTGTAGTGGTGGCATTGTTGACCAGTGAGACCTCGTCAAATGGTTGACATTAATTAAATATTTGATTATGAATTGATAGTGAGGGATACCTGACTAGAGGTGGTTAGTGTAGAAGTCATAGGATGGTGGAATTACTATTCATGCTGGGTGGAAATGACAAGCTGCAGGCAGTGACTGAAACTGCTGTTGTTGATGCAGCTGCTGTAGGAGTTGTGGTTGTAGAATTTGGATTGGATTCGGATTGTGGGCAATGGAGATCAAAGTTTGGGTCGTTTTACTTTGGTGGAATCATAGTCAGCATTAAGGGTGTGGTTTTTGTTGTTGTGAATAGCCATGGAAGTGGTTATTTGGGTTTCAAAAGGGCAGGCATGGAGGAATGCCATGGTGGTGGTGGTGGTAGTAGAGGTGGAGGAGAGTTTATGAGCTTTAAATTGGGAAACAGAGAAGAGAGAGGGAAGTGGTGATGTGTCCTGACAGTTTTTCAAGGAACGTTGTTACAACCAATCACTAGGTCATTACAGATTTAATAGCTATTATACTACTGTTCAAAAAAGGTTCTATTGACTTTATTTTTAACAGTAAGTGTCTAATTTGGCCAAAAGTGAGGCAACAGGTGTAGTGCAGGGGCTAATTTGATCCCAAGGCAAACACACAAAAACATAGTTTCTCCCCTTCACTACAGACCCCAGCTTCACTTCTATATGAAACTTCTTAACTCAAGCCATGAAATAAGAATTCTTAAGTAAAAGATTTCTGATAATGTTATCTATGATTACTTGAGGCACCAGGTAGCAAAGGCAGTAGTCTGAATGTGCAGACAATGAGCCAATAATTGAAATCTCTGTTTTTTTTTTAAAAAAACTAGTTTTTTGAAGTCATCTGGGCAGAATACAATCTGAAACAATGATCATAGTTTAATTAATCATTTTATTGCTTTATTTTGATAACTCTTCTCTTGGCTTATTTGGCTTCTGGCCTTGCATAACCAGTGGCATTATTCTATCCTCATAATATTTCTTTAGCTTTGCTTATGCTACAGAGTTATGGTAAGACATATAATTTTCCTTATTAGGATCTCAATTTGCATTTTTTGCCTTGCCTTTTTGCCGGAGATGTCAGCAGTCAAGTTTTATTTCTGGCATTTGTCCTTTTGCTTTCATTGACATCATCAGTATTGTTGCTTCACCTAACTAAATTACATGCTCCTTAGTTAACTGTTGTGCGTTAGTTGTATTTGATTATCTCTTCTTATGACATACAGAGAGATAACTAGTCTTCATGCACACTTGTATTTCAGCACTGTGGATGCATAAGCATTGTGTTTACCATGGTCTTGAATACCTAAACTGCTTTAATGAAAATGTCTAAATACATGATCTGGAAGATTTAATTTCTTGGGGATGACTCTCCAGTGTATTCTTGAAAAGGAATTATCATTTTGTTTGTATAACTTTGTTCTGTATTTAAAAAATTCTTGTTATGCTATATGTATTCCTTGTGCAGGTGGGATTCTAGTTTCCGTTATGGTAGTTTAGTTGAAGAAGTAGATGGCCATACAGCAATACTCTATCATAGACTTCAGCTTGACTGGTTTCCAATGTAATTCTCTCCCAAATGAAACTCTTTTGCCTATAGTTTATCTGGATCAGATGAATGCTGCTGATATTGAAATTTTGTTGATATCATTTTGGTCATGAACGTTCTTTGAAAATATTTACATTTATCTTATACCTCTCCTATCTCTACCTTCAATTTGCTGTGCATGTCTGTTATAATTAATCGTGTGATAGTTATTAATACTGTCTGGGATACTCTCAAGTTGGGAGCATATCAGTTGTGAGAAAATACAATATCCCTTGACTGGGAAACTGTAGTACAAGTAGTAAGAAATGCAAAATGAACAAACCAATAGTTTGCAGAAATATATAAAGGAGCATATATGCAGAAAGTTTGCAATCCAAGTCAAATACATATTTTTATTTTGGTTAGCAAAAGATGGATGTCAGTTTTTTGTTTACAATGTGTATAATTAAGCCAAAAATCGTAGTAGTACTAGAGAAAAGTATTGCATCAAGGAATCTGAACAAATAGCTTTTAATATTTGGTGTAGTAGCTCTCCTTCATTTGTTGCTGCAATCTTAAATAAAAAAGTTGACATGGAAAGAGTAGGTCAGTTCCTTTCTTCTCATCTACCATGACTGCTAGTCAAAGCTCAGAGAATGGCCCATCAATTAACTTAGTTCCAATGATATAAATATGGATAAAACAAGATGAATTTAAATGTTATGGTGCAAGAACAATGGGAGAATTTTAGTTCCCAAAAGGCAAGGTTGGTTTTAATATGCTTTTGAAAAGAAGTATGGTTGTAATGTAGTGGTTTTTATTTATTTGTTCATGGAATAGATTACGAGAGTTTGTTGAGAAAGCAGGGAGAGGGAAGGAATGGGAGGTTGACTTTTTGTTTTAATCATCCTCTTATAGACTTTGCATCTTAAAATCAAACATATAGTTTCTTTTGGACAGGATTTATGGAGTGAGAAAGAGAAACTCTTAAACTTAAATTAGCAGGGTATATTTATAACTTCACTTTATTTTTTGTTGTCAGCTTTGGTTGATCTTTCCCTAATATACTTTGTCAAAGTAGTCAAATTATCTTATTATCTGATGTAAATTGTAGATCTAAAATAGTCTGTATCCACTATGAAAACTGAGAAAATAAAATATTATGATTAGAGATCTTACAACATAAATATTTTTTGAAGATTTTTGTAAAGAAATCTGTTTAATTTGAATTTTTTTATCTATTTTTCTTCAGTAAAAAGCACATGATTTATTTTAAAATGAATTGATTCTGAAAAGGAACACAAAATGATTACTTGGTCAGTGGAAAAAAATTTATTCTTCACCTTATTTTTTCAAAAATGTAGAAAATTAAATGTAGTGTTGCATAACAATCTGAAGGTAATATATCTTGTGGTGCCAAAAACTTAAATTGTTATAGCTGTGAGTCCTTTTCTAAGGAATAATGAAGTCATTATCCGTTCCATGTGGTGCACTCTTTTTAAATAACTATTATTTATTCAAATTTCAAGAAGTAAACTCCTTTTCTCTTTGCACAAATCATTGGCTTCCCACGTAATTTACCCTTTTTCTTTTATTATTGTTGTTTTTGGTTTTTAATTACCATAACCCATGTATCAATTGATTGCAGGTTTGTGTGGCCCCGGGACCTTTGCTATGTTCGCTATTGGCGGCGAAATGATGATGGCAGCTATGGTAAATTTCTTTTAAAATGTATCTTGTTTTGACTTTTACTTGATACAGGCTTCAGAAATATTCATGTTATTGTGCAGTTGTATTATTTCGCTCTAGGGAGCACGAGAACTGTGGTCCACAACCAGGTTGTGTGCGAGCTCATGTTGAGAGTAAGTCTTGTATTGGTTCCTTTGCTTTAGTGGTAGAAATTATAGGATGACCGGTAGAGATTCAGTTTCTGCTGTATTCTGATTTCTTAAGGTGGAGGATTCAACATTTCCCCTCTAAAACCCAGGAATGGGATACCTAGAACACAGATGCAGCATCTTATGCAAATTGATCTAAAAGGATGGGGTGTGGGTTATTTTTCATCATTTCAGCAACATTGTCTTCTTCAGATGCTAAATAGTGTTGCTGGTAAGTTCCATTTTCAGTAAGTATGTTCGCTAAAATCTGAGAATAGTGTTGGAATCGATGTCACTATTGCTTACCATCATGTATAGATATGCTATATCTTTTCATGCTCATATTGCTTGCTTCCATTTGTGGGAAAGCAGCAGTGCATGTTGGTATTATGGTTCCAGTTCTTTTCTAGCATTTTTTGGCATTCAATAGCTCTTTTATTTGAATGGAAGAATTAGTTTGATGTAAATAAATTTTGAAGTGTCATGTCACTTCTACTTGACAATATGAAAATGTTGCTCTGGCATCTTTGCTGCGGTTGAAATGCCAGTGGAGCTCTCTGATGTTTTTTTTTCAAAGAAACTTGTTCTAGTTTTTCTAGGCAATGTTCTAAGCAACAAATTTAATAAGGAAAAATGCTTCATGTTTTGGTGCAACTTTACCTAAAATATTCAGCAAGATGCTTCATCTAGACAGTTTTTCTGCTGCTTTGGTAGCTAATATTTCTTTGTGCTTTTCGCTTTATGCTTATAGTTTGTTAATTTTAAAATGTTTAATTACTCAAATGTATCAATGAATCATTTGATTCTCTCTGCTAATGGTTCAAATGACCCCTTGGAGGAAGGGCCAACAAGGAGGATAACGGGTCAGAGAAATATTGATTTATTTTTGTTGGTTTTGTTTATCAGTGTGTTGTTTCATGGGATTTACTGATTCATATTATATGTTTGTTACAATCTTAATAGAATAGCTTTCAATTCCAAAAAAAATGGATAGTGTTTATGCGAGAAAGCTAGTTAGCTGAGGGGGACATCTTGTAGCAATCTTTTCTTTTTCCTTAACTCTTTCTCCCAAAAATATTCTTGTAATGTTTCCAATTTAAATATAGATTACTTAATTATATGAGTACATTCTGTTTCTTGTTTATGTAATTTTTCTGTTATTTTTTTATGACAGGATTGCGTGAATGGTTTGCCCAAACAGATGAAAGAGGTGCACCTCCCAGAATTTCAGTTATGGTCAATATGGCTTCAGCATCTGTTTCTTCAAAGAAAAATTTTAAGCTGCAAGAGTCGTCTGTTCATCCTGCTCCTATTGATCAAAGTGCTGCAAACAGAAACTCCACCATCATGGATGAGTACTCTGAAGAGGATGAAGAATTTCAAGTAGCTGAAGAAGAACAAGAGGTTTGATTAAGACTCGTGTTTGCATGTCTTCATAGCTGTTCTAAACATTCTAAACATGCCTTTTTTCCTCATTAATTTTTCAGGCGAATCAAACTAAGCATGAGAGTGATGTGAAGAGAACAGGTACTAGTCTTCCTGATTCAAATATATTCCTGGCTTTATGGGACTGCCTCTGGCATGTATTGAGATCTTTTTTCCTGTAGCCTTGGAAGAAGAACCAGTTGAACAAATTGACTTATCCTGTTTTTCGGGTAATTTGCGTCGTGATGACCGAGATAATGCTCGTGATTGCTGGCGAATTTCTGATGGGAACAACTTCCGAGTTCGTAGCAAGCACTTTTGTTTTGACAAATCCAAGGTTTGTTATTTTCTTCCTGTTTGCTTTTAAGAGTATACATTCTGAAACTGAGACCTTGTTAGGCTTACTCTTGTTGTCTTCTATGGAATATGTATATGAAGATCCCTGCTGGAAAACATTTAATGGATCTTGTAGCTGTTGACTGGTTCAAGGACACGAAAAGAATGGACTATGTTGTCAGGCGTCAAGGTTGTGCTGCACAAGTAAGAAAATTTAATAATTTTCCCGTGTCTTTCTGGTGACCATCAATACTTCCTTTTAAATTTTAAAATTTTTCCACATTAGGTCAATCAATTCCAAATTTCTAAAACAGCTTTCTATTTATTTTGGAGTCTATGAATTTTCGGTTTCTTCTTTATTTTTTTTTGGTGTGTGTGTCTGCTTGATCAAAATCCTATTGCCCTCTTTCCACATGATCCTAATTTTAATTTTATTTAAAGGGTCATTGGTGGATAATTTTAAGATTATATAGCAAGGTAGATTCTCTGCACTATAGGGTACTTATCAGATAACTCGTGATATAATGACGTTAAACGTGATAACTTATGGCTGGTTCAGTACTCTTTTAAAGGATCTTAAACTATAATTTTCAATTTTTTAATAGGACTGATAACTTTGTCAACTGTTTCTTTGATTGAATAATTTTATGAATCTCTATTAGCCTTTTGTTTATAAATGTCTGTAGGTTGCTTCAGGGAAAGGGCTCTTTTCCATTGTCTTTAATCTGCAAGTAAGTTCTTTTTTTTTTTCTTTTCAAAAGGCATGGAATGCAATTGCATTTGAAGGTCGGTCTGAAGTAAATTTTGTACTCTTTCACAGGTTCCTGGTTCAACACATTACAGTATGGTATTTTACTTTGTAACAAAAGAATTAATACCTGGGTCTCTCTTGCAACGGTTTGTTGATGGCGATGATGAATTCCGAAATAGCAGGCTTAAGCTTATTCCATCAGTTCCCAAGGTATTGGCTGCTGCTCTGTTTATGTTTGAAGAATGCTTTTATCAGGATTTCTATAGGAGCTAACAAAGTTTGCATTGTAGAATTTTTGATGACCTTTTAAGAGCTTACCCTTTTTTCCCCTATGCATTCACATACTGGTGTACAAAGGATTTTGTATAGATAGACATATGTACACGCAGGGAAAGTAGCGAAATCTTTGGGATTTGATTCAAGTATATTGCGTTAGTTTCTAAGTTGCTCCTTTCCTGGAACCATGCAGGGTTCGTGGATTGTGTGCCAGAGTGTAGGAAGCACCCCTTGTTTATTGGGAAAATCAGTTGATTGCAATTATATCCGTGGTCCCAAGTACTTAGAAGTAAATGGCAACAAAATTTCTTTAATACCTCATATTGCCTATGGAGTTGTTTTGAGAGTTAAAAGGGTTCTAACATGGTTTAATAAAATCTATAGGTTGATGTTGATATTGGTTCTTCAACTGTTGCGAATGGAGTTCTGGGACTTGTAATTGGTGTAATTACAACATTGGTGGTTGACATGGCTTTCCTTGTACAGGTATTCTTGTTCTGGTGAATGAGTTTATGAGTTCGTGATCTTAATATTCGACAAGAGAAGGTTTATTGTTTTGCTTAATTTTTCTTTGCATGCAAGGTCAATATTTTAAATAGATCTACTGGTGCTTTTCTATTTAATTTTGTTACTGAGAAGTGTTAAGGATATAGTTATAGAATAACTGCTGTAATATTTAAGCACAACTTTATTTTTCTTGGAGCGATTCATCCAGAATCAAAAAAAATCTGGGACTTGTAATAGTTGGAGTTGCACTTGCCAATTTGATTTTCAATACAAATATTTAGTGTTTCTGGTGGATACGTTAACCCTAGTTTATCTTGGATGTTAGAATTTTTTCTTCATCTGTCTCAGGCAAATACTCTTGATGAATTGCCAGAGCGACTGATTGGTGCGGTTCGTGTTTCTCATGTAGAGCTCAAATCAGCTATAGTTCCAAAACTGGACCAAGATTCATTGTAACTGACACAAATCTTTGACCTTCACTGATTTTGCTTAAAATCATTTGTTTAGATGTGTATTTGTTAATTTCATTGCTCGTACCATTTAGTAATGGTGAATGGTTTCCAATTGGAATTTTGCGCAAAAATTAGTTGAAAGAATATTGTTTTTCTTCTGTGCCCAGTGGCTGAGTGTTACTTTTGGCATGGGAACGAAGTCATAAGCTTTAGTTAGTTATTAGTTAGGCGCTTCCAGCTCCCCGCTGATAAGAGGAAAAAGTAAAGAACTGAAGAGGAGAAAAAAAAAATGGCAAAAAAGAAAAAGAGCATGAGAAAAATGATGAGGTCAATTGGTAGAACTCTGATATTTTATCCAGTTGGATGATGAATTTGTGAATTTTAAATTTCATAATAAATTTGAAGTTCATTTACGCACATGTATATTTGAAGCTGGTGTCATGCAATGGATTGTCTTCCTTCACACGAGTTTTTGAAGTTCTAGCAATATTGATAAGGACCGAAATTTGAGTGTCGGCATTTTTGTGTTTTGGTTCAGTTTAGTACATTAATGGTGAGATTGCATGACTGCCAAGCTTTTCCAGTGAGAGAGTAATCTAAAAATTTTGCATCAGCATCTAAAATTTTGAGGGTTTATGATCTGCTGACATACAGTTTGATTCTCGCCTTCAATTATTTAGCTCCAATTATAATTAAGAAGCTAAGGAGAATATAATTCCATTGGAGATCATAACAATTTATGCATGAAAAATAAAATTAATTGGCTCCCATAATCTCAATTATATTAGTCTTCTATAGGAGAACTTGCAAATCTTAACCCCCCTAATGACTTTGTGCTTTGACACATCTAAACCACGGATGTTCAACAAGCAAACATATTTATTTAAGAAAATCAATAAAAGCAGCCATTGAGCTAGCTGGAAATCCGTTACCAAATTTAGCACCAAGCTGCTCAGATATTTTCTTCATTTCTTTTGTCTCCCATAAGCTTGTCCATTCCTTTCACTACATCATCCTTTGTCACCATCTCTGATGATTCAGCACTCACATTATACCCCACCTTAAGATGACTCACTACCAATTTAGCATTGTAGTACTGATCACCCCTTAACGGCCATGCCAAAAATGGGATCCCACGTCCGATTCCTTCCATTGTTGGATTCCAGCCCATGTATGATAAAAATCCACCCATTGACGGGTGGCTCAGTATCAATAATTGTGATGTCTATCCACACCCACTCTCGCTCATTCCATCTGGATAATATCCTTCATCATATGTATCGGATTTTCCACGTGGCCGGAGCACACATATAAATGGATGGGTTGAGGCCTCTAATGCATCCGCTAATGGTGGGTACTCCTCTTTAGTTGAGTCCACTGAACTGACGAATGAAACGTATATTACTGAGCTACGTGGCTTTGAATCCAACCATTGGATCACCCTTTCCTCCGTCACGTTGGAGGTTCTGTTGGTTCTGACTTCGTTATCGTGAACAAGCGTACCAACCGATTTCCCGTACTGCTCCGGGAGGAGTGGCCCCACGCCCCAAACCGGTTTTTTTTTTTTAACTTGGTTCGATAGATAATCGAGAAATTGACGCTCCAGATCATCACACGTGTTGATCATCAAAGCGACTGAGCCCTCTGTGTAGTTGACCCACGGGGGCTGCTCGCCTGGCTCGGGTAACCCGAACGACTTTGGACCAGGTTGTGTGCCACCACTGCCACGTGAACGGGAACCGTGACTCTGAGGACGGCGTTTAATATCCTAGACGGTGAGTCCTATTTCTTCGGGTAGCCCCAGGAGAAAACGTATATCTCCGGGTTTGATATCTAGCGGATGAGCTTTCCAAGTAGCGTACCTCCAAGGCGGCGGAGCAAACGCCGGAGGTGAAGATTCCGACCGTGGGAACTTGAAATTTGCTAAAAATATCGGCGCACCAACACAGAATAAAGAGGACATCGACGATTGCACAAATGGGTCTTTCGGGATTTGAGAGTAGATCTTCAAGGCACAAAAGAAATTGTTTCCGGGTATGAGGACTCATAGGACCCGATTCGGATCCAGATATTCTATCGACTTCTTGTATAAGTGGGTGTTGACGGAAAGTAGACAACAGAAGAAGAAAGATGAAGGAAAGTGATAAGGGTAGTTTTGTAATTATGGGAAGCTATGAACTTGCATAGCTCCATACAAGGACACAGATGGCCTTGCCCAAAAGCTGGGAGGACAAGGATTTCATAGATTATTAATATAAACTTGAAAGGTATGTTTATTGATCGAAGAAGATGAAGAAGTCGGAGAAAGGACTGAAGAGTGTTAATTTCAACAAGAATATGAAAATGGCAAATTGGTAATTTTCTGTAGGGAAGGAAGATATTCAACAACTTCCAAGTTTCAACAGTGTATGGGAGGATTTTGACTCTTAGGTTGACGCAAAAATGTATCTGGGTCCTTTTAAGTGTGAGTTTTTTTTTTTCTATTTGTCTTTGAGTTCTTAAATTTTTATTATTTTCTTTAAGTCCCTAAAATATTAATTGTTTCTATACTATATCTAAATTTGATAAAAAATTGATAATTTATAAATTTATGTTAATAATATTTATAAATTTATTTGATAAGTTAAATTTGAATTTAATGTTTAAAAGAAATTGAATTTAAGTCTACTAAAATAATTATTTGAAAACTCAATACAATTTGATTGATGTTTGTATTTAATTAAAAAAAATGATATATGAGGAATTCCGACATAATTTTTTCCATTAGCTAAAGAAACAATTGGCATTGGGGAAGGAATAGTTTGACAATTGACATGTTTTAGTTTTAGTGTATCAACTTAACTTTCTTTCTTTTTCCTTGACAAAACAAAACAAAACAAAATTTTACTTTTATTTTTTCCATTTTTTTTTGTTAAATTGTTAAAATGTATTATTCTATTTTTCTCCTAACATTGTGTTTCTCACCATCCTTTTATTTAGCTCATTTTATAAACCATTAATATTTTTTAGATTCATGCTAGCTATCAAGAGCTATATGTTATTGTAATATATATTTTTTGTCAGCAAGTAGTATAATATAATTAATTTCATTTATCTTTAAAAATGTATATTTTAAAACTTAACATATTTCCAAAAGTCTAATGTGGAAGCCAAACATGATAGGTGTAGTTTGAAGTAGACTGTATTATTCGGAAATTTTAAATTATTAACTTTGTTCAATTAATTACCTAATTATCAATTTTATTCGGTTAAATTTCTGAATTATTAAATTTATTTAATTGACTCTATCAACAATCAATGAATGTTAAACTAATTTAGAAATCTCATACGGATAAATAAAATATCCTTCCAACTGTTTTTTTATTTTCCTCATAGAAAAGGACACTCACCTCAAATGGTATTTGGATCATAAAATATTTTCACTAGTAAAAAACAAAATAAAAGTTTTGAGGGTAAAAATTGGAATCTGAAAAAATAAACGGTCCATGAAAATAAAATAGGCATAGTTCGAGGATTCGAAAATGCTTTTACCATTTCTTCATCTTCCTCGCCGAACAGTCAAAACCAATCTCCAATCTCTGTTCTTCCCTGCTAACCTTAATTCTATTTTTGCATCTAAAAATGTCGAGAGATATTTTTATTGTTCCAGCTTTTGGTCAAGGCCATCTTCTTCCTGCTCTTGAGCTCTGCAAGCATTTAGCTTCTCGTAATTTCAAGATCACTCTCATAATTTTCTCTAATCTTTCCTCTTCGATCCCTCTCTCTTTTCGCCAATTCCCACTCATTGAAGTTGCAGAGATCCAATCTCCGCCTCCTCCACAACCCGATTCGCATCCTTTTCAACGATTTGAAGATGACAAAAATCAATTAGCTCTTTCACTTGAATCTCTCCTCTCGACCCGAATTCAAAATCCTCCCGTTTGTGCGATTCTTGATGTTCTTCTGATCTTGAATTGGACTTCTCATGTCTTCAAGAAATTTCAAATACCCACTGTTGGGTTCTTCACATCTGGTGCTTGTTCTTCTGCTATGGAGTACGCAATCTGGAAAAACAACCCAGTTGATTTCTTCAAGTCTGGGGATCTCTGTTTTTTACCTGGCCTGCCACCGCAAATGGCTCTCTCTGTCTCCGATCTTAAACGCAGACCTGGAGGTCCTCACGGCCGTGGCGGCGGCGGCGGCGGCGGCGGTGGAAGAAAAATAGGACCAGCGGATCCTGGAGAAAAACCCACATGGGTCGATGATGTGGAAGACTCCATAGCAGTGTTGATCAATACGTGTGATGATCTTGAGCGTCCGTTCATCGATTACGTCGCTAATGAAACCGGAAAGCCAGCGTGGGGAATCGGCCCACTGTTGCCGGAGAAGTATTGGGAATCGGCCAATTCAGTGATTCGTGACCGTGAAATCCGGTCCAACCGACGGTCAAATGTCACTGAAGAGGAAGTGATTCAATGGTTGGACTCAAAACCAGGAAAATCGGTTCTTTATATATCATTCGGCAGTGAATTGGGCCCAACAATGGAGGAATACCCACAAATAGCCGATTCATTAGAGAACTGGGTCGGACCTTTCATTTGGGTAATCCAACCCGTTTCAGGAAAACCGGGTCCACAGCCAAATGATGGATCAGAAGGTTACTTCCCTCACGGGTTGGACAAGAAGGTGGGTGAAAGAGGAATGATAATATACGGATGGGCACCACAATTATTAATACTGAGTCACCCATCAACGGGTGGATTTTTATCACATTGTGGATGGAATTCAACAATAGAAGCAATAGGGCGTGGGGTCCCATTTTTAGGATGGCCAATTAGAGGAGATCAATATTATAATGCTAAGTTAATATTGAGTCATCTTAAGTTAGGGTATATGGTTAGTGATGATATGTCCAAAATGGTCTCTAAGGATGATATAATTAATGGGATAAAATTGGTAATGGGAGATGAAGATGTGAAGAATAGAGCTAATTCAATTCGTATTAAGTTTAAGCATGGTTTTCCTACTACTTCTTTCCTTGCTTTTGATGCTTTTAGGGATTTTATCAATCAAAGATTTGGGTAATCAAATCTCTTGTATTCATATTGAAAAATGTTTGTTGTTGTTGTTGTTCTTATTATTATCAATAATACTTTTATCGTTTCTAAATTAATTTAAATATGCTCTAATTTAGGATCCGTTTGACGTTGAGTCTAAGAAAAATATTTTTGTAGAAAAAATTTTTATTTTTATTTTTTTTAAATTTTGAAAACTACTTTTTGAGAGAAATAAATAAATAGATATTTTTTCTAAAAAGAAAAATAATTTATAAAAAATTAAAAAAATCAGTCAATTAAATCAAAAAAGTTTAAACCTACATTTTGGACACCCAACAGTAATTTCAAATACTCTCTTAATATACTTAATATGTCAACAAGCAATTGATTAAGTTTAATATTGAAAATTGTTAAAGTATACCATATGAAGTTAATGAAATAATATATTTTAATTAAACGGTATGAGTAGAGACATGTGATGATTGAATATTGAGGGGAGTCAAAATGAAATATACTATTTTATAATTGTCCATATAAATTTTAATAAATATTTAATCAATTAATATGTAAATACCTCTAATTAAAATAAATAATATAATTTTCTTTTATTAATAGACAAATGTAATCATTTTAGTAATGTTTTATATAAATAGACCATCGCTCAATTCTTTTACAATTGACAAATATCATAATTAGGTAACATATATTATATTCTAAAAAGATGTAAGGAGAGCATTATTACGGGGTAAGAGGATTAGGAAACAAGGAGCATCATGGTTCTTCTTTGTTCACTTAAAATATGAACGACTTCCTGTTTTTTGTTACATTTGTGGAAGCCTGAGGCATTCAGATAGGTTTTGTGATCAACATATCCCAACATCTAAGAAAGACATCACCAGGGCATGAGCTCAATGGTTGAAAACGTCAACTCAAAGGTCTAATTCTTCGGGTGGCAGTCCATGGTTGAGAACAAGCGATGGTGATATGGCTGAGTCCGATGAACCGAGTTGGGGAATAAGTCGTACAACAAACCAAAATCAGGCCACAACGGTTACAGGTGGTTATAGTAGTGATGGTTATAGATCTTGTAGTCTCAGAAGAATCTTGTGAAAAATGGAGACTTCCTGGATATTATGGGCACTTAGAAAGATCAAGGAGAAGATAGGCTTGGGACTTTCTCTGGTGTCTCCATGCGGACTCGCCTTTTCCTCAGTGTATTGTGGGTGATTTCAACGATTTATTGGAGGACGCTGATAAGAAGGGATTGATTGAGCATCCATCTTGGTTATTTTGGAGATTTCATGAGGCAATGGATGATTGCAATTTAACAGACATTCCTCTGATTAGTTATCCTTATACATGAGAGAGACGAAGAGGGTATGTCAATGGGGTTGAGGAGAAACTTGATCAAGTTATGGCCATAGGAAGTTGGCTAGACATGTTCCCGCAGGTAAAGCTTCTTAATCTCTTAGCTTATGTATTTGACCATCGTCCTATGCTACTTTATTTTGAGGGTATAGTTGTAAGGGAGTTTAGAATGAGAAGATTTCAATTTGAAAACGGTTGGCTTCTAGAGCCAGAATTGAGTGGTATTATTAAAAAAGGGCGGTCCCTTGGAAATGGCTCTGCCATAGAAAAGTTAGGTTACTGCTCTAAATTCTTATAAAATTGGGGCAGTCAACATTTATCTCGAATTTGCATAGGAATATCATGGTGTAAAAGAATTATAAATGAATTACATGAGAAAACTGATGAGGTCTCTATTAGGCAGTACACTGCAGCCAAATTACAACTTTTGTATTGGCTCAATAAAAAAGAAGTCTATTGGAAACAGAGGTCTAAAGTTTTCTGGCTCAAGGAGAGAGATCAAAATACAAAAATATTTCACTTTCAGTGCTACTTCAAGGAAGAGGGTTAATTGTATAATAGGGTTATATGGGGATGACACGGTTTGGTATGATGAACGACAAGGGATTTGTGAAGTTGTCCAACGATACTTTACTGGCCTTTTTTCTGACAGTCATGGGTATTATGATCTTGTACTAGAGTGCATTGAATCTAAAGTGTCTGAGAAAGACAACCAACTTTTCTGATTGCCCCTTTTCCATAGGATGAATTCATGAAAACAATTAACCGGATGCATCCAGATAAGTCACCAGGTCCAGATGGCTATAATCCAACTTTTTTCAGAAATTTTGGGGATTAATAGGAGATGATGTTTTCAGAGACTACAACCAATGGTTAGATAAGCTTCAGTTTCCTCCTCTTTTAAATCATACCAATGTTTACCTCGTTCCAAAATGTGAGAGCCCTACTTATATGCGTGATCTGAGGCCAATAGCTTTGTGTAATGTTTTGTATAAGATCATGGCCAAGGTGTTAGCTAATAGATTGAAGGTTATTCTACCTAAATTTATATCACCTTATCAATTAACCTTTATGCCAGGCTATTCAATCACAGACAACACTGGTTGCTTTCAAACTCATTCACTATATGAAGAGAAGAAGGAGAGGTAAAAGAGGGAATATAGCTCTCAAGGTTGATATCAGCAAAGCTTATGACAAAGTTGATTGGGGATACCTTCAAAGGGTTTTACAGAAGATGGGGTTTCATGATTGTTGGATAAAGATGATTGGGGATACTTTGTGTTTCTCAGTTACATACATTGTTTTGGTAAATGGTGCAGAAATAGAGCCTATTATACCCTGAAGGGGCCTTCAACAAGGAGACCCATTATCTCCAAATTTATACTTTCTTTGTGCTGAAGGGTTGACTACTATGGTTAAAAATGTAGAAAGGAATGGTAGGCTTCATGGTTATGTGATCAGTAGATCTACCACTAGTGTCTTGCACTTGTTATTCGCTAATGATAGCCTGTTTTTCTTCTGCACAAATATATAGGAGTGTGAATATATGAAGTATCTTCTTCTTGCCTATAAGAAAACATTTGGTCAGACTGTTAATTTCTCTAAATCAGGGGTGTATTTCAGTTCTAATGTTCAAAATGAGACAAAGGTGCAACTCTTCTATTCTAGGTGTACATTCCAACTTGAACACATGTAGATATTTGGATTTGCCATCTCTTATAGGACAAAATAAAAGAGCAATATTTAATATCCTTGAGGAAATGATTTGGAAAAGAATTCAAGGTTGGAAAAACAAGATGTTCTGCTACCTTATCAAGGCGGTGGCTCAATCAATCCCCTCCTACTTTATGAGCACTTTTCAGCTACCTACGTCTTTGTTAGATGAATTACAAAGGATACTGAATTCATTTTGGTGGGGTACTTCTACAGTTGGTAACAGTGGAGTCAAATGGCTCTCATGGGATAAGTTATGTATTCCTAAGGAGTTTGAAGGAATGGGCTTTTGGGATTTGCATGGTTTCAATGTAGCTATGCTTGGGAAGTTAGGTTAGAGGTTATGCAAAGAACCAGGTTAGAGGTTATGCAAATAACCTTATACTCTTATTTCTAGTATTTACAAAACTAAATATTTCCCTAGAGGGGATTTTCTAAATGCTAGTTTAAGGTATTATCCAAGTTTTACTTAGCAGAGCATTTTCCATTCCCGAGTATTGCTTGAATAGGGTGTTAGATGGAAGGTTGGTGATGGTTGCCAAATTCGAGTATGGACTGATCCTTGGATCCGTGATCCGTTAAATTTTAGAGTCGTTACTCTAGTTGTGGAAGGACTAGACCATATGGTTGTTCAGGATCTTTTAGCTCCATATCGGACAACATGGAACCTTGATTTACTGGCGGAGATTTTTGATAATAGGGATATGGTTGAAATCTCCAGTATCCCACTCTCTTTAAGACAAACATCATATGTTCTTGTTTAGCATTATAATAAAAATGGATTATATAATGTCAAATAAGCTTATGTCAAATTCATGAAGCTGCTACGAAATCAAAGTTATCTTCAGGTTCATGAGCAGTGGATATCCTTCTGGAAGCTTGAAGTTCCACCTAAAGTTAAGAATTTTTTGTCGCGAGCCAAGAGAAATTGCCTTCCAACCAGAGCTAACCTCTGCCATGAAGGTATTTTCTCTCTCCCCACTTGTGTTTTATGTGATAATAAAGGGGAAAATTTGTTGCATCTTTTTATTTCATGCCCCAACGCTAACCAATGTTGGGAGGAATCTAATTTGCTGAATGAAATTCATTTGGATACAAATGTTCTTGATGATTTTGTGAGCTGGTTCTTTAATATACCTAAGAATAGAGGTAAGCTCTTATTAGGGAAGTTTAGTGTTGTTTTGTAGACAATCTGGGGTCAGCGGAATGCCATCTTATGGAATGACACAATATTACTTATGCGTAGGGCTGTTCATACTGCTTTTGAGTTTTTATTTGACTAGATCCATGCTAAAAAGATATGCTGCCAGGATCCAGGCCCCACTCAACCTATTAGATGGCAGAGACCCTTACTACACTGTTTAAAGCTTAATCTCGATGCTGCTCTTTTCTGTGACTAAAGAAAAGTAGGATGTGGCTGGGTTGTTTGTGATCCAAAGGGAAATTTTGTAATTTCTGCTGCCAAATATATGGAATGCTTGTTTACTCCCTCTGAGGTAGAAGCATGGGGATAACTAGAGGCTCTATTATGGGAACACCAGGATCTTCATAATGTCATAGTGGAATCGGATTGCCAGGTGGTTGTGATTGCTATTCAACAACATAATGCAGGTTCAAATGAATTTGGCTCCTTAATTGCGGATTGTCTTTAACTTTTGTCAACTACTCCTTCACTGTTTGTGTTTACTAAACGAGAGACTAGGAATAACAATGGGTAGAGTTCTTTGTCCTCGTCCTCGATCCCAACATTTCGCCCCGTTTCTCGCAGGAGAAAATTTTAGATCCCTGTTCCCGTATCATATGAGGACGAAGATCTCCGACCTGACCTGATTTCTGATTTTTATTAAAAAAAATTTATTTTTTAAAATATTAATTATGTTAAAATTATATATATATATTCGGGGTAGAGATCGGGATGAGGGATATATATACCATTCTAGTCTTGTTTCCTTAAAAAAAATTTGGAGTCGAGGCACGACAAAAAAATTATAAAAATATTCTCTATGTTCGAGATGGAGCACTGCAGAGGCGAGTTCAACTGTCATCTCTAGAGAGGCAAAAAATGTTGCCCACTATTTAGCAAAGCTATCGAATTTGTTTTCTGATGTAATGATTGGGAATGAGCCTCCTCGCTCTATTCAAACTTTGTTGTGTAACGATGTTTGGGTGGTTTTATGCATTCACTTCAATAAAAAAAACATATAATATATGCTACTTCGTATATCCAGCAAGATTTAATCTAAGCAGAGATTGTTATATAAATGATCATTCAATTAATTTAAGCAGTAACATGCATATTCCACGAGTATATAATTCAATTCCAAGATACACCCACTCTTAAAAACCAACTTTTCGATCCGTCAATTGAGCTAACCGACAAATCAAATTTTTGTTGGACATATATGTTTTTATATTTATGTTGAATTTTTATTTTAATACTGAATTATATTTTATAATTTGTAATTAATATATACATGGGAGAAATTTGAATATCGTTATAGTATTAATTAGCAGTTAATTTTATTGCTTACAATTTGAATAGATGAATGTGGTTGATGAAAAATTTGTAATTATAAATTAATTAATTTACCGAAATCAGTGATTACCCTATAGCAGTTAATTTATTATCATTTAAATTTTGCAGAATCAAAATTTATTGGTTGGACTTGAAAAATTGGATATAGATTTGACTAACCGGTCTATTGCATATATATAGTTTAATCAGTTTGATTCATTTCTTAAACATTAATAACCAAACCGAGTGAAAAAACTGCCAATCAAATATATCAAATTAAGTTAGGTTCTATTCAAATTTCAAGTTCAATTCTATTTTGCACATCCTTTCAATAGGTAGTCTTAGCCAAGGAGGACTTATATCACATTCAAGATATTGGTGTAAATATTTTTAACCCCACAAAAAAAGAAAATAGAAAAGAAACAGGATGGAAGGCCATTGATGTGGTAATTGAAAAATCCAAGTAAAATGCAAATCATAGTTGGCAATTGATATATTGAAGCTACATAAGTACGTATTTACTTTTGATACAATTAGAAATTAATTTCCTGTAGAATTAAGTAGGATGTAAGGGTTTTGGATCTAAAAGCTAATAAGCAGTATTTAATAGGGATCATGAAGACAGCAATAGGAGAGCCTAACTTTAATACTGTGTTTGAACTTAATTAGTCCAAAAACTAGTTCAGAAGAAAAAAAAATTGTCAAAACTATTGGAAGTAGCACTTTAATTTTATAATGAACTTTGAACTTAACTCACCCAAAAGCTAGCTCAAAAACAAGAAATTTGTTCAAACTATTGTAAATAGTACTTCAATTTTATAACCAATCGATATGATATAATCAACATTTCTCAGTTTCAATTTCTACTGATGGGTAATGGTAGATAAATCGACTTCAAAGAATTCATAAAAATTGAAATCAGTGTTCTCAATAAAAATGTCATTGACAAATGGTAAATGGGATTGGTTTGAAAATGAAGCAGTTGTTTGATCTGTGGATGCACCCAAATTCATTGTCGTGAGCTCCTTTGAATTCTGAATACTTGAAACTGAAGGCCACTGATTTTTTCTGCTATTTTCACCCACTTCTATACCTGTAATTAAAAATCTTTGGTGGTCACATTCACCGCACATTATCGCTCTATCTTCCAAGCAAAACAGATTCCCTTTTCTCTCCTACATTTCATTCAAAGCTGATTTTTCATCATTTTAGACAAATATTAACTAAAAATACAGTATACTATAGGCAGAAGATATCAAACTGTTGCTATAGCCACAATTTCAAATCTAACCCTTATAACAATATGCTCAAATTGTCACAATAGCTTACGTAGTTAATTATCATTTATCACAATAGTAAGAACTGAATAATACCTTGCAGGAATCGCAGGGAGGAAGTGGCAAAGAAGAAGTAGAAGAAGAGGAAGAAATATGTTTGACCAAAAACAATCTTTCATGTTTCTGGGAAAGTTTGTTGGCAGCATGAACCTCTTCATCACATTCTTTACATAATACTGCTTCATCTGCACTGCAAAGGACTTCTGCTTCTGCCTTGTGGCATATGTCACATTCTATTTTCATTTTTTTCTTCAAAAAAAAAAAAAAATTTGTTGCCCTTTTTCTTCATCTTCAATGCTAAGGGCGAGATCCTTTTATAGAAGGAAAGATTATTTAATCAAGTTAATTAACATACGAAATATAATTTAAAGAACAGATATGGTTGTGGATTAGGGAGACAAGCACAAGAGAACAAAGGAGATATGGTATCGTATCTTGCCACACACTGAAAATATTTAATTGCATCTGTACCAACGAGAGATTTTCTGCACAAAATGACAACGTAATAGACAATCTAGATTATTAAAGCACTTCTTTCAATCAATGCAGGATAGGATAACATCTTCCTTTATTTATTTTTATTTTTTTCACGACTCAATCATTTTGTAATGTCAATTACTCAATTAGTTGAAATTAGTAATTTAAATGCTCGTAAAAAGGGTAAGCCTTGTGCCCACCAGAGAATGAATTTTGCATTTAGCTCATGAGTAGAAGGACAAGCAGTAATACAATGAATGAATAATGCTAAATTTTTTAAAATAAGAATTTTACTTTTGATACTTACCACTTTGAGAGGGAAATAATTTATTTATTTATTTATTTGCTTAAAAAATACACTCACGTGTATCTGATATAAAATCATCAAAAAATAGAACAAAAATACTTCCAAATAAAGTTGGGGAAAGACCCTCTTCAAATTCTGAAACTCTTGATGCTGACATGCAACTTAATCATGCACTAAACGCACCAAATCAGAATCTAAATCACCTTGTATTATCAATTCTTTCTAAATGCAATAATCTTAAACATCTTAAACATCTCCAATCTTTTCTTACATCTCTTGGCCACTCCCAGACCCAATTCTACGCCTTCAAACTTGTCCGCTTTTGTATTCTCAAACTCTCCAATGTTAACTATGCTCGTCAAGTTTTCAATCATCTCTGCTTTCCCAATATATACCTTTTCACTGCCATGATCACTGCCTATGCTTCTATGTCTGATCATCTTTCCGCCTTTGAATTGTACCGTCACATGCTTCGGCGTGGTCACCCCAAGCCCAACCATTTTATCTTCCCCCATGTCTTGAAATCGTGTGATACTGCTAATTTTGTGCATACCCACATTGCTAAATCTGGTTTTGGTCAATACCCAGTTGTTCAAACTGCTCTTGTGGATTTGTATTCGAGGTCTTCATCTGATATTGGATGTGCAAGGAAATTGTTCGATGAAATGTCTGAAAGAAATGTTGTATCTTGGACTGCTATGATCGCTGGTTATACTAGACATGGTGAGCTTGAACATGCTATTTCTCTTTTTGATCTAATGCCTGAGAGAGATGTTCCATCTTGGAATGCTGTTATTGCTGGATGCACACAGAATGGGTTTTTTGCTGAGGCTATTTCACTCTTCAGAAAGATGATACTTCTTTCCCAAGTAGCAGAACATCGACACAACAGGCCTAATCAGGTTACACTTGTGTGTATTCTCTCGGCTTGTGGCCATACTAGCATGCTTCAGCTTGGGAAATGGATCCATGGTTATGTTTATAGAAATGGCCTAGGTTCTGATTCGTTTATGTCGAATGCTTTGGTGGATATGTATGGGAAATGTGGCAGTTTAAGAGAGGCCAGAAAGATTTTTTATATGACCTCAAAAAGAAGCTTGACATCTTGGAATTCCATGATAAATTGTTTTGCTCTCCATGGACAAAGTGATGGAGCAATATCTCTATTTGAGGAAATGATGCGGCATGAAGATAATGTAAGACCAGATGAGGTTACCTTTGTTGGCTTGTTGAATGCGTGTGCCCATGGAGGTTTGGTAGAGAAAGGACGTTGTTATTTCCAGATGATGACTCAGGATTATGAGATTGAACCTCAGATTGAGCATTATGGGTGCTTGGTAGACATTCTTGGTCGTGCTGGAAGGTTTGAAGAAGCCCTGGAAGTTATACGGGGAATGAAGAGGGAACCTGATGAAGTTGTTTGGGGTTCTCTGCTTAATGGATGTAAAGTATATAGTCATACTGATTTGGCAGAATTTGCTGTTAAAAAACTGATTGAAATAGACCCAAACAATGGAGGCTATGGTATAATGTTAGCAAATTTATATGGTGGATTAGGGAAGTGGGATGAGGTTCGCAGGGTAAGAAAGATGTTGAAGGAGAAGAATGCTTACAAGATACCAGGCTGTAGTTGGATAGAGGTTGATAATGAAGTTTATCAGTTCTACTCGGTTGACAAAACACATCCTAGATCAGAGGAGATATACAAGATATTAGAAACTCTGTTAGACTTTAGTAGTGTGAGGTTTTAGTATTGATTCATTTCTGGATTGCCATCGCATCTCGCAAGATGTGTGGCAAGAAGAGGGCACAGAAAGAAGGGAGCACAGTATTTCGTTCTGTGAAATGGATTTGAGAACTATATTCCCCACTGAACTCACTCAAAACTAAATTAATATTTCATCTTCTTTCTTACTTTTTCAGGCTGGAGAGTATGTTCAAAATCACACGTTGCTAGCTTGCTGTTGACGTCCACGGTGACATGCACATAACAAGAGTGGTCATATCATATTTAATTAACTCCTTCCCTTTACCCTACGATGTGTGTTAGTTAATAAGGATATCTAGACATGTTGACTTAAAAATAGTCAGAAAACATTAAAAATTTTGAATAACTGGTGAGTCTGTACATAAAACTGATGAGTTATATACTTGTATCCAAGTTAAAGTTGCATACTTCGTAAAAGAGGTTCTGGCATTGTTGAAGACAACTAGGATGATATAAGTATCGTATGTAAGAAGAGATGAAATGAGAGGAAGCTCCAACTTCCAAGTGTTGGGTTTTGAAGGTCAATACTGGAACAATCAAGTTTTCAGCCTTTCATTCATTTAAAGCATTGAATTCGTTGTTGAATTAATTTACCATTTATTTTGTGATGAATTTTCCTTCCCGCTGCGATCTTGAATGTTTAAAATATGTATGTTGTCATATTTAATTAGTTATATGTTGCATTTGAGAATAACTAGAAATTTTGCTATGTCAAAAAGCTTATTAGATTACGAAAATTTTACAAACATTAGATGAACATTGAACAAACACACTGCAACACAAACAGAACATGGGGTAGGAATCTTATTTTCACTCACTGAAAGAGGTGACTCGTCCCATCATTTTTTTTGGTTAATTACAACTGAAAAGATCTAAAGCTCTTGTTTAGCTTCATTACTTGTGAGCTTAGGTGTTTCAGATTTTTCTTCTGCTGCTGCAATGCTGACAACTCTAGGACCCTTGATCTTATCAGGAGACAATTTGGAAAAAGACAGAGTGAGCACACCATTCTCAAGTTTAGCCTTGACAGAATCCAGATCAACATTGTCTGGCAATTTAAACTGTCTCCAGAACTTGCCATAGCATCTCTCAACCCTATGCCAGTGATCCCCTTTCTTTTCTTCCTCTTTCTTCCTTTCTCCACTTATCCTCAACACCCTATTCTCCAAAACCTCAATCTTGAGATCATTCTTGTTCAAACCAGGCACATCGAGCATGATACGATGACCCTCAGTGGTTTCCTTCCAGTCTACCCTGGCTGGAGAGAGTGCCACATTATCATCCCTGTCAATTCCAAATGGAATCTGCTCCAACACTCTAAATGGGTCTGGAAATTTGTCTGACCAGAAATCGGTCAGCAGATTTCCAGGACGATCCACCAAGGAGAGGAGAGAAGAATTGGAGGACCTAGGAAAGCAGAGCAAGAGGAAGAAGAAGAAGAAGTTAAAAGCCAAGGATAGCATCACTAGTCTCATTTTCAGATATATTTTCTTCTGCTTAATTATGGAGTTGGCAATACAAAAACCTGATCTTTTTTGCTTTTAGGAAATGGTTTTAAGTGTGTAGTTAGAAGTTTGTGTGTGAGATAGGACAAGGCCATAAGAATAGAGGTAAGGGTATTTATATATGTTTAGATGTAGTGTTGATGGTGGCAAATCTTTTAAGTTGAGAGAAATGGAGAAGGTTCGAGTTTGCTACTGATGACTCACTCTGCAATCATTCTTCATTCTTCCAGAGGCTTCATGTTCTCTCTATCATCATCTTATTGTATACTTTTGATTTATTTATTTATTTATTTATTTTCTGAGACGTATCTCAGTTCCTCTACTCATTCATATTATTTTCTTTATTATTAATTTTCTCTATAATAACGCTTAACCTTATTATTGTTAGGAAAATATAAAATTTACAATTGGGTCAAGAGTAAGTTTACGCCCATAGGCACAGGCAAAGGTAAGCAATAAACCTTATTATTGTTAGGAAAATATAAAATTTACAATTGGGTCAAGAGTAAGTTTACGCCCATAGGCACAGGCAAAGGTAAGCAATAAACCTTATTATTGTTAGGAAAATATAAAATTTACAATTGGGTCAAGAGTAAGTTTACGCCCATAGGCACAGGCAAAGGTAAGCAATAA